>OX336391.1:112629258-113879258 GCA_946902985.2 Meconema thalassinum
ATACCGGTACTGTATATATTATTATAGTTCCAATTAGGACCTCTTTGGTCTATGACCCGTGTACTTGTGTGTGCATGGTATTTGATAATCAGTGTTGTGGTGAATGTAATGTAATTGTTGTTTTAAGGGGCGGAACTTCGAGGTCATCTGCCCCTAGAGTGTTATGGTGACTAGCAGTGTTTGTAACTTGAACAGTACTCCAAAAAAGGTTTTGCATATTGGGATTTAGTGTTTTGCTATGTGTACTATCCTACCAGCGAATTGTTACCGGTGGCGGAAATCGGAACTAATGCACTCCGCCCAGCCACACTCCTGCGATAGACGTGCAGTTGTCGCCAGAGAAACCTCATCGCATGTCATTTGTGTGCATGATTCGTGCTGGGTCGTGCGCTGTGCGGTGTGTTCTCATTGTACGACTGTGCATGCGTTCCCCCTCTTGGCCAGCAACCGCTCGCGGCAGCCATAGCGAGGCGAGCTGACGTAATGTATACACAACAGCCGTGCTCCACGTCTAGCAGTAACAATTCCCTGGTAAGGTAGTATGTAATGGCATACAAAGAAAAACAACACACAATATGTTGTGCAAAAGAGACAAACACTAAAAGCTTAACAAAAGTGGCAATCTTTTTCTAGTTGGGGCATATCAATACCATGTATGGCCACCACGAGCCCTAAGGCATGCTTGCCGACTAAGAGGCATACCGAACTACGAACCAACCGGGTTTGGGGCAGATTATCCCACTCTTTGAAAGCAGCTTCAATCAGTTGCTGAATGTTTGTTTGTTTGTTTGTTTGTTAGAGGATTGGGACAGTGCGAAACTGCACTCTTAATCTTTTCCCATGGATGTTCGATACTGTTCATGTCCGCAGAATATGCAGGCCACTCCATTCTCAGTATGCCTTGCATCTGAAGGAACTGATGACCACCCTAGCTCGATGAGCATTATCGTCCACTAGTGTAAAGCCCTCACCCATTGTGGCAGCGAATCCTGTAACGACAGGTTTGAGGATGTTGTCTCTGTATACCAGACCGGTCATGTTACCGTGGATAGGAATTAGAGGCGTACGTCGACCAAACATGATCCCACCACAAAACATGACAATTTCCTTGCTGTTGGAGGCGTTCCTGGATGAAGAGCTTGTGAAATCTCTCACCCACCCGTTGCCACACTCGATTGCTCCTGTTGTATGGGTTTCTTCTCACGCCCAAGTACACAGGGCTGACGACCATGATGTACAACCTCCTACATGAAACAACAAGCATTAGCATAGCCACCTGGCTATGGCTTCATGAGACAGTGACGGCAGAGAATCCCAATCTTCGTGCTCCAATAGAGGAACAGTTCGACTATGGTATAATGCGCCGGATGTTACAGCCATTCCAATAGACCAAGAGGCACTAAGGAGCGATCTGGCCACCATGTTAGACAACTTCTGTACATCGACTGCAATCTGTTGTTTCATTTCAGGGGCCTGGACATCGTGGTCATTTAGCCCCGTGTACTTGGACGAGTGTGGAATTTTGATTGATAACCTGTGTTATTGTGATGCCTGTCTGAGTATGTGTATTTGCAATTCCGGTGAGGATTGGTAAGGAGGCGGCATTGGCTTTAACTTAGGAACCATTACAGCATTTGCCTGCAGAAGAAGTGGGAAATCTCGGAAGACCACTTCCAAGATAGCTGAGGTGGGAATCAAACCCTCCTCTTCTCAGTTGTGCCTCACGAGACTGAGTGTGCCCTGTTGCAGCCCTTAGACCAGAATTACATTCCTTGGCAGAGCCGGGAATCAAACCCAGACCTCTGGGGCAACAGCCAAGAATGGTAGTCATTACGCCACAAGGTGGTCCATGACTGCAATCTAGATCTGCTGTAAATATTCTCAGAATTGCTCATTAACATCACACATAGTATGGATATTTATTGTTATTTATGGGGCGGAACAGCAAGGTCATCTGTCCCTCTTAACACAAAATAATACAAATTTTAGTTGAGTTAAAATTTATAGGTGGATGCCTAATATTAATTTTAAAAATAATAATAATATGTATGGAATAAAAATTCAGAAAAGAAAAAGTTCTTTGAGCAAATGCACATACAGGTAAGGTATTTTTCTCACCAAGATACGATGAACTATATTATTAGTAGGGCCATGATTCTTATGCAAGATATGTTTACGTAATAGTAATAATGTGAGAGTCCTCCAGAGAGACTCGTGCGGGTATTTTTAAAGTTAACACCCATATACTGTACATTCTAAGAAGACTATTGAAACCGTAGTCTCCGAACTACCATTAAAACGAAACAAACAAACAAACAAACCCCGTGGCACTACAGTCCATGAAGGGCCTAGGCCTACTAAGCGATCGCCACCCAGCCATTTGGCCTGCAGATTATGTGGTGACGCGTGGTGAGCGCCTCGGGTCCCCTCGGCCGTTAATCTTGGTCTCCATGAGCGTGGCGCTGCCTCATTGTCAGACAGCTATTCAATTGTCCTTGCGAGGCTGTGTACACCCAGTTCCAGCCCTCACGCCGGTTTCTGAAATCCCTGACGGAGCCTGGAATCGAACCCGAGGTCTCCTGATGCGAGGCAGGCGCGCTACCCCAACACCACCCGAGCTATATTACTCCATTTAATTGGGCATGCAAAATAATTTGAAGATGGAATGTTTGGTGCATGGAGCATTCTGGGAGGGGGGAAGGGGAATTAGAAACCATAGAAATTCACTTCTATTAGGACCAAGAGGTGGATTAGAATCCATCCCTTTTCACTTAGATCACCTCGTGGTGTAGCAACTAGCATTCTGGTCTGAGGGCTGGAACGGGATACACTCAGCTTTGTGAGGCAAAACTGAGAAGAGGTGATTTGATTCCCATCTCGGCCATCTTGTAAGTGGTTTTCCTTGGTTTTCCACTTCTACTGCAGGTAAATGCCGAGACGGTAAGCTACCCCTAACGTAAGGCCATAGTCGTCTCCTTCCCTATCCTCACCTAAAATTATAAATGCACACACTAATACAGCCATCACAATAAGGCAGTTTATGAGACAAATGATACACACATCCAAGTACACATGACTACAGGCCAAAATTTAAATTCTCCTTGGCAAAACCAGGATTCAAAACTGGGCCAACCAGTTAGAAGGCAGCTATGCTTACTTCTAGACCATGGCAGTAGCTGTGGAAACAATGGGCTTATATGTTTGGCTATTTTTATTTCTTGGATATGAATATTTCTTTTATCCCCGTACTTCACTCCCAAAGTCTTTATCGTCATAATTGACAGTGTCATGGAGCCCTTTCATTCTAGAGAAAAGGATCATCCATGCAGCCTCAACGTAGATGGAAAGTAGAAGAGGCTAAGAAAGGAATGGGGAAGTGACTGTGGTCTATGGGAAAGCCACCATCTCAGCATTTTGAGATGAGAAACAAGGAAGCTAACTTGAAATGACAGGTGAAGGGACATGAACCAACTTATTTCACAAACCAGGTCTTCAGTGTGGTGATGTGATTTGCAGTTAATGTTGTACAACATCCTTAGGCCTCAAACCCCAATCCTTCCATTTTCTAACGGGATGGGATAACCCAGAACTAATGGATCGTTGCACCTGTCTAAAACCATGGAGGATTATGTTAAGTCCTTTGGCTGTCCAACAATAAAATTGTAAGTTATTTTGATTTAGAAGTTATTGCTTTATGAGATTACTTCCAAATCCTTTGTTGTAATGCAATAAACAAACATTCCTGATATCGCCATGATCTCAAATCACTGATTTGATTTCTGATAGAGAGAGTCAGTTTTTGAAATAATGAACTGCTTCAGACCTGTCTATCACATTTGTTGACAACAAGACAAAACTATAGTTATCAGTCACAGAAGCTGCAGGTTATCTGACATGAATTCTAGTCTCTCCACTAAAAGGTAGCGATAAACAATATGTTGGTTTTTGGTGTAAAGATTTGCCTAGGTAGCTCCATTCAAAAATTGCACATTAATTTTCTTAGTAGGTAGCTAAAACCTTACAGGTATAGTATTATTAAATTTCTTTCGTGTTAGACCAACTTAAATGTTACAGTATTTAGGAAGTTAAATTTGCTCCTCAATGACAATGCCAGGGCATTAAAAATCACTATTGAGAAAACCTCTTTACGATTAAACACTCGCTACCATATTTTATATACTCTAGGCTTCTAGGCCAACCAACTTCAGGATGTAGTCACAAAATTGGTGAGCTTCACCTCTGAAAATTGAAAACAGGAAAAAATAATGTTTCTTAAAAAAAAAAGTCAAATGTTTCCATGAAAATATATCAGAATACCCAAACATTTGCAGAAAAATATGCCTGTTTGAGTTGGAATGTTTAGGCTCTCATGGCCAGAAAATAAATTACTGCAAATTCTTCTAGGTACGGTACTATGGATATGATGGGGCACAGACATAGAATTCACTGTAATATTTGTACGAGTTGATTCTACATAAACCATGTAAACAAGTAAGTAATACTGTAATGCAGAAAAATGTGCGATTGCAAGCAGAAGTTTGTTCTTGACACTTTTCATTCTCTCTGTGGAGTTACTTCAGGAAGAATATAGTGGTCGTAACCAGATGTGGCTGGTTGAACAATATAGGGGAAATCTGCCGGGACCTTTCCTTTTAATAGGTCACAGGCTTTTCCAGTACCTTGCCCAGTTTCATTCATCTCTAATTAACTCTGATGAGTATAATATTTCTTGAATTGTAATCTTCTGTAAATCTTTCTGCCTAATCAACCCTTAAATGAATAAATAATGTGCAAATAGTAGGACATGTTCTGGATATTAATTACATCTTTCATCAGCCATTACAATTTTAGTATGTCATTATAAAGACACACCACTCTGTCCTTCACACATCCTTAAAAAGAAAGGAGACAACTTTTCCTAAGCATCACTTCACAAACCATACAATTCCTGACCCCCACAAAAATATGAATAATCAAACGGTAGAAATTAAAATTGATGCACATTCTGAAATTTATACCGTACCACATACTATGACAAGTGTAGCAAGCACAATGCCTATGCAACATTGACATAGAGGTACTGGTACTGGATACTTGAGATAAACATTTATACCAAATTCTACACCTTTAGCTTGTATCACATGAAACCTTGGCCATGTTTACAGCTAGTATTAAACAGATTATTTCTGCAATGATGAGAATCAAGTCCTTGCCCAACAATAGAATAGGATGTGAGTTGCAGCTTGCCATTATCTGAGGAATTTCCGACATCCCTGAACAGGTTTGAACAATGTGGCTTAATGTAAACATTAAAATCTGTTGCTATGACTTAAGATAACTGTAAATTTTAAAACCATTGAGCTTTAAAATGGTATATGAAACTTAAATTTATGAAAATGTTTGGATAGGGAGTAGGCTATTTTCATGTAGATTTATATAGAATATATTTATGACCAAGACATTTCATTTTCGCGAGACCACCTCGTGGTGCAGCAGATAGCTTTCTTGGCTGTCACCCCCGTAGGTCTGGGTTTGACTCCCGGCTTTGCCAAGAAATTTTGATTCTGGCCTTAGGGCTGGAATGGGTTACAGTCAGCCTCGTGAGGCAAAACTGAGAAGAGGAGGGTTCGATTCCCACCTCGGCCATCCTGGAAGTGGTTTCCCTACTCAAGGCAAATGCAGGGATGGTTGTTAACTTAAGGGCACAGCCACCTCCTTCCCAATCCTATCCCCTATTTACAAATACACACACTAGTACAGCCACCACAGTAACAAAGATTATCACACAATAAGCCCACCCAATTTCTCAATTCCCGAGTGATATAAGTGCAAGGCTTGTTGACACCCAGAGTTTGGTGTTACATCTCCTCACTTATGCAAGGCTCCACTCTTGTATGATTATTATGTAACGGTATTCATTTTCAAATAACATGGACCTATACAGTATTGCTTTAGTGGTACCATGTTCTGCATGTGACATAGTGAAGAAAAATCATCCCTAGGATCATTGCTGAAAGTATAGAAGTATCCAGGAATTTGATCAGTGTGTATCGAAGATACAGTCGTTGTTGCTTATTTTAAGGGCTGAGACATCGTGGTCATATATCCCCGTGTATTTGGGCGTGTGTGGAATGAGAGGGAGGTATCACTTGAGAAGAAATTGGGTGGGCTTATCATTTACATGGGTGGGCAAACTTTTAGTGGTCTCACAGAATTAAATAAAATTAAGGGCATTGTGATATGTCTATGAGTTAGGAACATCAAGGTTAACAGCCCTGGTTTTTAAGTCACACAGCCTTAATGCCATGCAGAGCGTAGTGAGGGGTTGCTAACCTCAATAGTTTGTCTCTGAAAGCAACACTATTTACAATTTTGATGGACTGGAGTACCTTGTCATTTCATGGGATTGTAGCTTTGGGTACACGACAATCCAAACTTCTCCAGAACTCTTCAGGAATAGCACAAAGTCCCATAGGTGAGGGAGCAAATGTTAAATCCGATTTGCATTGTAGCTTGTAATTAAAGCTCTTAATTCACTGTAAAGGGCTGCAGCTTAACAAATTACAGTTAATAAAACACATCAACTAACTTCAGTCAGGAAACCATTTACCTCCTAGGCTAAGTGGGGTTAGAAAACGGACACATTAAAGGAGACAATAGCTTCTCTAGGGTGGAGATTTAATGTTTGTTGGGCAATATTACCTAATCTCAGCCTAGCACTGCCCTCCTTGTGGTTTAAAACACTTCCTTTGAGAAATAAAGGCTACATACCCTATATATTGGCGTGTAGATTTGCCACGTTTGCCAGTAAATCCTCCTGATTACAGGCCTTTATCCAGTCATTATATCTGGATTAGGAATGAGGAATTTGTGAATTAATGGATAGGTGTTTGAGGGACTGACATCTCATGGATATTAAAACCAGAATTATTCGATGAAACGTGTGATATTTGTATTTTCCGCTCCAATGCACGAGAAACCGGAATGCTGTTATGTCCAGTGTGACAAGAACTGCGCAATAAATTACCGCACAGATGTTGGTTTCCCACATTTATGCCATTGGTTAAAATGCAAAATTATATTTCTGAGTTGATTTTAATAATTACAAACAATGTTTTCTTCAGACAAAATCGACAGGCCGCACTCAATGAATACGGGTAGACTGCTCTCTCGCGGATACATGGTGAACCGTCGCCGCCATGCGTGCGTGCGTGCGGTGCTTCCGGAACCGGCCGATTCAAAACCATGACGAAAAATTTACATGGTAAAGGCCTGATGTGTCCTTACTGCAAGGCTTATAAACTACAGAGGTTGCCTCAATTTTCACTCACCAATCAGCGCTCACAAGGCGGATGACGTCACAAGATACCAAACGCGCCATGTGGGGAACGTAACGAAACTGTCAACATCAGCTGTTGAGTACGCAAAGAACAGTTTATTCTCATGAAATTATTGGTAGCCTAAATGGGTGATAAAATAACTGAATGTAGCCTACTTACATTTTATGTTGTGATCTTCTTGAATTTCTTGGAAATTCGCCTAGACTCGGTAGCAGTATCGTGGGTGTTAGTGACTTCCAATTACCACTTCTTATGCAAGATAGAATTGGAATGTTTCAATCTGATGAAGAAAATTGTTATCACAGCTGCCTCAACCCCACCAGACGGTACATCAGAAACTTCTCTCGACACAAAATCTGTCGTTCTTCTTAGAACGTTCTTGCCTCGTTGAAATCCGTATTTTCCGTGAAATGTGACGAATTTTGCTGAAATGTGCCGGAACTGGTTTAGCCAAGTTTCTGAGGGATCGGTCATACCACCGTATGACAAGTGTTTAATTCAGGTTGGTAATGCATAATCGTGTTAAGTTTGCATTCCATAGGTTAAGTACCCAAGTTGTGGAAATTTACCTTGGAACTTGTGGGCTACATAACCTGCAACATAAGCCTTGCCATCTTCCTCACTTTGTTCCATGATATTGGCAATGATGGACGCAGGTTGAACATTGCTCCCTAAGGTTGGTTCTGGAAGCACGTTACTTGATTCAGACACTATGCCAGCTTTGTTTAGTGCTTTAGCAACTACATATTCATCTGAATCTGGATCAGCAGTGTTGGTTTGCTTTTGAACAACTCCAGGATTTTTTTCCTAAAATAATCATCCTCAGTCTGTAAATGCAGTCAAGGGGAGCCACCACGGGTTCGCAATTGTGAAAAGAGGTTTTCCAGTACATCTTGATTTAGCCTATGTGTGAGAATGTACTTTGTATTATGCCTACGGGCCATATCTCGGAACAGAAGTCGAAGGGATTTTATTGAAAGGATGACTGCTTTCTGTAATATTTGCAAATAATTTTTACCAATACAAAGAGAATTACTCATGAAATTTTCCATCTTGTCCAAAAACAAAATACCATGCCTGGGTGTATATAAGGGGGGGGGGGGGGAAGGGACTGAGGGGGCTTCATATCCTCCCCCAAGAAAGCCAACTTGGGTACAACATACAATGTATTTCACAGTAGTCTACTTTTAAGAAATAATTATCAATTTGTAAAAGGAAATGAGTTTTTACCTTTCTGCTTTATAAATTGACAAGTAGCCCATTTAGATATTTTCCATTCATACTCCATAGGCTATAATAGAAAATTCATTAAGTACTCACAATTTTCCACGATAGTCAGCCCCTCCCGCCCCCCCCCCCCCTCGAAAATTTGTATACACGCCCCTGATACCATGTACGAAATATGTCAAAAATATTAACAGCTTTAAAATCATCCTAGCAGGTCATCAAAACTTAAGAGTAGGCCAGCTAGGCTCACTTACCATTTGGTTTTAGATTCCTTGGAAATCTTGGCTTTATATTAAGCAATTCGGCCCTGTAGTCTAATTCGAAGTCTTCACTCGTAAAGTGCAGGGAACATATCCTACTTGTTTGAGCGTTGCAATGATCTTTTCGCTTACATGCAGCAATCCACTGATTGCTAAGGCATGCGTCTTTAGGCATCGTGAAAAACGACAAGTCATTTCCAACTTTATAATAACTGTGACAAACTGCCACAGCACAACTTTGGCCTGGCATGATTATAAACAAAAGGGCTTAAAACACGTGTTTAAACCACTGCAATCCATACAATATAAGTTGACATTCCTTGCATATCTCGCACCTCGCGCGCTACGAGGAAACGTGTGACGTCACGTCCTTTCCCTTCCCTCCGTGATCCCCTCGCCTAAGAGCTCCATATTGAGGCAACCTCTGTAGTTTACTAGCCTTGTCCTTACTGTATGGTTACTATACTGTGCTTATACAGAAAAGAAACTTGCTAGGGCAAAGCCCCCTGCAACCCATTACCAGGACATCACAAAGAATCCCATAGCTCAAGTGCCAGACTCCTTGCAATGCCCCACCAACAGGTGGCCATGCTACTAACCTATAGATATATAATAAGATTACTGTAATGCGGCCCTCAAGCCCTTCCATAAACAAAAATTTGGCCCTCCATTTATATAAGGTTGAAGAGCACTGGTCTAGACAAAAGCCATTGGTCTAGATTCAACAAATTTTACTATTGCGAAAAATACTAATTCCAGCGGGGCGCTCAAATACACAGTAGTACAGTACGCGAGGGGTTGGCAACAATGTATTTGACAATAATTCACGCGTATAATGGCGGACACAGCTAGAATTTTACTACACCAAGTCGTGCTCTAAATAAGGGATAGTGGGTGGGTTATGGACTCCGGAGGAGTAAATATCTATTAGTAGGCCTACATCATTACCTGACTTCTTTTTCATCATCAGAAAAGGTGTTCTGGCTAATTTCAGCACTTTAGAAATGTTTTTCCCTACAAATGATGTCTCATTCAGTGTCGCTTGTGAGCGCGAATATTGTAGGTCTTGGTTGGGTAAAAAATAGAAGTAATTCGACAAACTAAAATGGCTACTGCCATTGAAAACAGTAGAAATAAAACCAGACTCACAGCTCGGGGCGATTCTTCTGAAGCTGGTTCGCACTTGATGAAAACTGTTTCCTCCATGTTGCTCTAGAATCAATAACGAGGCAACATTGTGAACGCAAATCAAGATCAGAATTAAATTTAGCTTACAATATTGCACAATAGAATAGAAAGACTGATAATCCAGTCCCAAGAATAACCTAGGTTTGCGAGAAATCCAGCAAAATCGTTGAAAGCAGCCAAAGGAAGAACGCAGAACTGTATCGATGACTTGAAGGTGCTAGCGACTCTGACTGACAGAATAAGATATGATTTGTTCCACATTAACAATTGCGAGCAGTAAAAACCACGTAGGCCTACTAGACACTTGTTGTGCTATTGTAGAACTCACGGTCAGTTTTAAGGGAGATCAATTTTTTTATGCGATCGGCGATCGCTAGCATTGCAATACACCCACTTCATAAATAAAGTCAATTTATATTGTACAGAATTCAAACACAATTCCAGAAAATTGTCATTACATACCGGTAATTCGCTTTTCAACATCAAAACGTCCGGGTGGCCTCTATGTTAATGGCTCTCGTATGATTCACTGTTATGGAAAAATAGTTGATAATAATAATATTATTGGTTTCACGTCCCTTTTAACAACAAAAGTTGAACAGGACATTAAGATTCTAGTTTCTGTTGGATCTTGAGTTAGTACCGTTCAAGTTTTGTTTAATAGCTTTCTATAAACTTCGAACATGCTGAACTTCGATTAAAGTTGGTTCGTAGTAGTTTCAGATGTGGAGTAATTTGCGACAAATGTTATAGGTCTGTTTGACCCAAACCACTCCATTATTCCAGAGGTCACCAAGGTAAGTTGAAATTATTATACCGGTACTCTTTATGTTTGATAATGTATTAGTAGGCTACACTCCTGGGAATATATTTCATTCCCGTGGTTCAAGTAGACTACAAGACAATACTGCCAAATCCCTCACACTAAGAATTTAACCTCAAAAATCCCCCTCCCCTACCTCCCTCACATAAGTTACCCACTATTAATGTTACCATATCTAAAGGAGAATCCATATATAACCGTACCTGATCCCGTTGTCCTGAGGAAACTTAAACGGACGCAAAATTTGCCGTTTCAACTGGCCATTCTGCATAAATCTATTTGAAGTGACTTTTACAACATATGATCTTCTGGCAGACATATCAACAATAGACTTAGGAAGTATGGACTATGGATACACGCATCTCATTCACTAACATTCGCCGCAATATATATTTTCATTCTTTTCCGTAATTTAGTAACTTGCCAAACGGCTAAAATTGATTTGTGTGGAGAATTATACAGAACCTATGAGAATACATTGAAAAAATCTTATCAGTAGGCCTATGTATGAAATTCTTATTAATAAAATATATTATTGGGAGGGATGGGATACGGACATATTTACTATTCATACTGAATGTAATTAAAAATTCTTATAAACATTTATTGGACAACGAAGAAAAAATAATAATTTTCACATACAAAAGAGATATTGAGAATTATTGGATTGAGATTGCCCTCTTTTCAGGCTCATATTACAAGACATTGTACCTGATACACTAGAGTAAAAGAAAAACTGTTTGTCAGAATCATATAGGCCTATACACTTATATTCTTGGCTTGGAAAAGGACACTTTCTCTTAATTTACAGTACAAAATAATATACAGTGCCTAAATACACAAAAAATAACTCTGCACTAGGACTTAAAAATCGAATAGATCCTCTTCATCCAGTGACCCTTCTTGCTCATCAAGTAACTTAACTTGGAGCAACCTCTCAATCTCCTGTTGTTGACAGCCATGTCGATACCTATAAACAGAAGGCAAGCGTGCAGATTATGTGCTGACATCGATAATAACGATAGAAGCATAGAAAGAAACAACAAAGGTAAAATAAGTTAAATACTTACATTATTTCACAACGCCGATTCCAGCCAGTTGTAACACGCTAGCGGTACGGAATGCCGCATTCGCGCACCCCGCACTTTGACAACCTGTCTCAGACTGACTGGGAACCGGACAGGCTCCGAACCTACCCACTCCCCTACAGTACATGTCGAACAAAGGATATAGCGGGCGATCTCACAGAACTCGTAGTGTTTACTACGTCAAACAAAATTTTGCAAAAAAAAAAGCGGCACTCAGTGGTCTAACAGCAGCAACAGATGTTGTGGAAATGCCGAAAGCACAGAACAGGAAAGCCTGGATAACTAATGAAATAATTGAGAAGATAGACACAAGAAGAAAGTTTAAGAACTCTGCGACTGAAGAAGGACAACAACTATACAGGAAATTAAGAAACGAAATAATTCTAGAGGCGAAGGCAGCCAGAGAAAAATGTTTGGAATTGCAATGCATGGAAGTCGAACTAGTTAAGAATCATAAATTTGAGACAGCGTTTAAAGTAGGTAGTCAAAAGGTTCTTTGGGGACAAGAGGATTAGGTGCAATGGACATAAGACATATGATGGAGACCTGGTGCATGAAGATTCTGAAATTGGCTCAAAATGGAAAGAATACATTGAAAATGTACATGGGTTGTTTTTTTTTAGTTTTGGCACCTTAGTTATAACTGGATTAATAACTCACTTAGATGGTTCCAAGTTTCACAGGCCCTCGGTGTAGTCCCCACCGTTTCGTACAACGTGTTCCCAGCGATGCGAAAGTCGTTGGATCCCGTTGGCACTGCCCAATCTATTGATGGTACGAAGAGAGCGCTCGGCAGCCTGCTTAACGTCTTCAATGGTACGGAAGCGCTCCCCGTGCATTGTCATCATTATCTTCGGGATGAGATCATAGTCGCAGGGGCTGATGTCAGGAGAATATGGGGGGTTATAGAGGACCTCCCAACCCCAGCGATCCAACAATGCCGACACAACGCCTGCTGTGTGTGCCCTAGCATTGTCATGGCTAACGATGGGCGGTGTATCCATTTGGTGGCGCCGTTTCCTTCTCAGAGCTCCTCGGAGATGGTCTTGCAGAAACGAACAATAGTACGCCGCATTAACGGTTTGCCCTCGGGGAACAGTATGGTGAATGATCACACCATCTCAATCATAGGCAAGAATCAATTATTGAATTTGGAGTACCCCAGGGATCGGTTTTGGGCCCACTACTCTTTCTTCTATATATCAATGATATAACACAGAACGTTCATTCACATAAGGAAATTTTGTTTGCGGACGATACAACACTCGTAATAAAAGGTGAAACTAAACAGGTCATACAGCAGTCTGCTGACTCCGTTACAGGAGAGTTAACCAAATGGTCACAAGATAATCGCCTCATAATAAACTATAAAAAGTCAGTATGTCTAAATTTCCACACTATACAGAATAGGAATCCTGCGATGCCCAATATAACATTAAATGGTCATCAAATAGAAAATAAATCAGAAACAAAGTTTTTAGGACTATGGATACAACAAGACTTGAAATGGAATAAACATATACAATATCTGAATACTAAACTGAACTCGATGTGCTTTGCGTTACGTATTTTGAAAACCTGCACTAGCATGCACACATTAAGAAATACTTATTTTGCTTATTTCCATTCATACTTAAGATATGGGATCATATTTTGGGGTATGTCGCCAGATGTACTAAGCACGTTTAGGATACAAAAGAGAGCGATTAGAATTATGGCAAATGTAAACTCTAGAGAATCATGTAGACCTCTGTTTAAAGATTTAAACATTCTCCCACTGCCCTGCATATATATCTTTGAAAGTATTATGTTTTTTAAAAAGAATTTAATGAATAAAGATGTTTTTCTTAAAACAAACAATGATGTTCATAGGCATAACACAAGACAAAATCAAAACATTCATATTTCACACACACACACAAGCATATATCAAAAAGGAACTTTTCACACTGGAGTTAAATTATACAATAAACTACCCCAGTATATAAAACTGGCCCCAAAAATAAAAACCTTTGATAGAATGTTGAAAGCTTATCTGCAGTGCCATTGTTTTTACTCAGTAGTTGAATATTTTAGCGTATAGGAGTGATGGAATCTATAACTATATTTTACTTTTTTAATTTAATTTTAATACCTAGCTGTATGTTGTTGTATTTATAGAATTAAGTTTTCATATTATGATAATAGAGTGAGGTGTAAATAGTTGTGCAATAAGATTGTATCTATTAAGATTTGCTATTATAATAAGTTATAAATAGTTATAATCTTAGTAATATATACCTGTTAGTTCTTTTATTTTATGCATGTAAATTCTGACGTGTCCTATATCAAAAATGTATTGAATGCATGTATTTGATCAAATGGAATTAATAAAAATCTATCTATCTATCTATCTATCAACATTACTTTCACATTGGTGGGGGTTGGTCGAACTGTTTGTTTCCGTGGTGATCCGTGGTGCCGCCACTCGTTCGATTGGCGTTTTAACTATGGCTCATAAGATCTGGCCCACGTCTCGTCAGTGGTTATGATACGCCGTAAGAAGGCCTCTCCTTCGCGCTCATAACGCTGCAAGTGCATACGACAAGCGTCATATCGCAGCATTTGTGCATGTCGATTAAGTCATGCGGAACCCATTTGGACGCAATTTTCCTCATTTTCAGTAAGTCCTTCAGGATGTGGAGGACAGTTGAATGCGCCAGTCCGGTATCTTGCTCTAATTGACGAATCGTTACGTTCCGATCCACCTCTACTAATGCGGACACCATCTGTACATTGTCATCACTTACTGGTGGGTGACCAGATCGAGGCATGTGCTCCGCAAGTTCGTGCCCATCTTGAAAGGCTGCAACCCATCTTGCTACCGTAACGCAGCTGCACCGCACGCTTCCGGCAATCCTCGGTGACACTGTTTAGCACTGCGACCCCTAGCACACTGAAATTTTATCCACGTTCTCTGCTCCTGCTTGGAAAACATTGCGACTGTCTTTCGCGAGCGCTGGTCTCACACTACTCATCTAACAGGCGCGACTGCGCACGAGTGGTGGTGAGGACGGGCGAGGTCATGTGCTCTGAGGGAGGGGATGCAGGGCAGCAACCGTCGGTAAAAGTGGCAGCGCCCAACATTGTTGCAACTTGGCACTGAAGCATTGGTGCCAAAACAAACAAAAAAAAAACATCGATATGGAGGAAAACATACACCTTGTGAAATACTAGAAAATGAAGAGCTAGTAGATAAAGAAGAAGAGGGGGATTAAATACTCCTGGATGAATTTAATCAAGCAATGGAAAGGCTGAAAAAAAACGGAAAGGCATCGGTGGTTGATAATATACCAGCAGAGCTGATAAAAGCCACTGGGGACAATGTGAAGAAAGCCCTATTTGATCTGATTTGGGAAATGTATAACACGGGTCATATCCCATCGGACTTTAGAAAATGTGTCATAAAGCCCATTCCAAAGAAATCATCTGCTAATAGATGTGACCAATATCGCACATTAAGCCTTGTAACCCATGCTTCTAAAATACTCACCAACATTATTTTGAAACGTATTGAAGGAAAGGCAGAGTTAGCATTGACAGAAGATCAATTTGGATTCAGGAAGAGTAGAGGGACTCGAGAAGCAATTCTAGCTTTAAGAATGATTATAGAAAAACGACTAAGAAAAGATCTTGATACATTCATTGCTTTCATAGACCTGGAGAAGGCATTTGATAAGGTTGAGTGAATAAACTATTCATGGTGTTGAAAGAACTGGGTGTCAAGTACAAGGACAGGAGGACAATTTGGAAATTGTATGAAAAGGAAATAGCTGTTATACGATGTGGAGATTCCACAACAGAGGCCAACAGTAAGCAAGGAGTTCGGTTAGGTTGTTCGCTCTCACCAATTCTTTTTAATGCATACATCCAAAAAGCAATAGATGAAGTAAATGATAATCTGCCAATGAAGATTCAAGGAGAAAGAATTACCATGCTTCGCTTTGCGGATGATATCGCAGTGCTGGCAGGAAACGAAGATGATCTGAATTATACATTAGCAGAAATGAAATCCACCTTCAACAAATATAACATGATGATAATAATAATAATAATATCGTATGGCCTTGGGTGCCTGGTGCAAGCTTTGTTAATTGACTCCCAGAGGGTAGCTTGCATGTCGAATTTCGTCGTTCCTTTGAACGCTATGAAAGTCAAGGATGTTAGATATCTAAGCTCCGAGGTTAGATATCTAAGCTCCTTGACACTACAGCGCTTTCTAATAGAGAATTGAGGAACTTTGTGTTGGCGGAAAATCCCGAGATTAATTTTGCCATTGAACACGGCCTACTGAATTCAAATGGGTTCTTTAACATGCCAACAACGTATGACATCCATGTCGTGATGATCAACAAAATTAAAACCAAAGTTCTTCTCTGTAGCCGGCAGTATGAACCTCCTCGTTGTCCTTTAATTGGAGAACAGTTGACAAATGTACAGGAGTTCACTTACCTTGGTAGCAAAATAACAGCAGATGGAAGAAGTAAAAGAGAAATAGTCAGCCGCATCAACCAAGCCAAAATGGCATTCAACAAGAAAGAAAAGCTCTTTACATGCAAAAACATTAGTATGAGCCTCAGGAAACGTCTTGTGATGATATATGTGTGGAGCGTACTGTTGTATGGTAGTGAAACCTGGACTCTTAGCTTGGCTGATAAGAAACGAATAGTATCCTTTGAAATATGGTGCTACGGGAAAATACTAAAAATTCCACGGGTGGACAAAATCAGTAATGAAGAAACGCCGAAAAGGATTGTAGAGAATCCATGTTTATGGAATATGCTTACTCGCCGAAGAGACAATTGGATTGGACATATCTTGAGGCATGAAAGTCTTCTGCACACAATACTGGAGGGCAATGTGGAAGGAATGAACTGTAGAGGTAGACCACTGCTAGGATATATAAAACAAATCATTCAGGACAAGGGTTGTGATAATTACTTGGACTTGAAGAGACTAGCCACAGAAAGGAGTTCATGGAAAGCCGCTACAAACCAATCTTCGGATTGAACACCACAGAAAAAGAAGATGAGCCATAACAAATGAACTGATTTCCTTTTTTCCTTTGTTACCGAACACAAAAATATCAGTATTTCCAAGAATAAAAATGTGTACAACTATGGTTGACGAACGCCTTGCGGTGTCGACCCCTGAGGTTGCCTCGTGACCCCAAACGTTAAATTCACTATAGAAATAGAGGTAAATGTCCATGTCTAGATGTATTGGTTGAGACAAAAGTAGATGTCGGGGTCATTCCGTATATTACAAGCCTACCCTTATCATCATAATATGATACTGTAATGTTTACCCACACCATCATTCACATCAACTTTCTACTCGAAATTGTCTGTTTTTCAGTTGGTCAACACGATTGTACCCGATTGTGATTGGTTATTCTCTAACCCTGAAACAAAATTATAATATATATTATTAAATACACTTGGATGACCAGTTTCGATCGTCAAGCGATCATCATCATCGTGTTGACCGACTGAAAAACATCGAATTTCGATTACTAAGGCAACACTGAAAATGGCTTCAAACACCATAAACAAATCTCTTATTAGCTTGAGCTAAGAGAGTTTTTAAACCTCAATATCTGGATAAGGAACTAATGTTTGTTAATGGTATTGAATGTCTAGTTCATAATGATAACAAGGCATAGGCTATGTACTAAAAATCAAACTAGGAATGTTGAGAATATGTAACCTGTAGGCATGGTATTTTATGAACTCTTGGTGTTCAGAGGGGTAGAGGATTCGTAATGGGATGTACTCACTGTTTAAAGTTAATGCTTCACTATATTGTTTGAAGATATGTAACGCAACCCTTTCGCAGATGTTGGCGCAGTGGAAACGTGTAGCTATTAGTCTTGCGCTAGGCCCATGATACACGACTAGGTGGTGAAAGGGTAATCGAGTCAGAGGCGGTGGACTGAACGTACATCCACATTGCTGTGAATGCAAGTTCAATTCGAATGCCGTAACTATGAAGAACCATGGACCTAGCCTAGCCTAGTTGCTTAAAAGAACTAAACAACGTACGAAATAAGGTACACAAACACGACGCATGAGTAAAGGAACGGTAATGCATTGTCCAAGGAAATAGTTCTAAGGAATGACGAGGAAGCATTACATGCTAAGGTGAGGTTCTGTGGTCGTCAAACATGTGACATAAGGTAAACTAACGATTCAAAGGACCGTGACGTTAAGGTTATGGGCGATAGGAGGTAAAGGTAAAAAGGAGGGACATATGTGAGGAAAGAATACTCATAAATAGTAAAATTACATTGGGAAATAAGAAAGATTAAAAGGGCTAGACAAATGAGTCAGGAAAAGTGAGTCTACCGCCAAAGTAGCGAACGGTAACCCTAATAGCCCTGAAGAATAGAGGAGGCGAGGGATTACGAGAAAGGACGGAGTTTTAATAAAAGCGCGCGTAGATATGACGTAGATAAATAAACATAAAATGAGGGGCAAATAACCGAAATAAAATGATTACAAGAAACGTATCGTTACACAAAATAAAAGATATCCATCAAAATAAGTTACGCTAGAAGAGAATAAGCCATGCTCATAGACTTGCGTTGAAAGACGCAATCTTAAGATAAGGGAGGCAACAAAAGGTGAAAGGCGCATGGCATAGGTCTTACTGCGGTGAACGCACCATACAGTAAACCAAACCAAATACCCACACAAAAAGATACGAAGATAGGAAGTTAAAGGTAACAGGAACGAAACGAGCCCACAATGGACATACTAAATAGGCCATACGCCATAGTATTCCATACGATACGCAAATACGCACTCACACATACTAGAGGAGTAAGTCGTGACTTACCTTGATGGAATCAGCTTAATCCGGCATCACGGAATTACACTAAACAAACTAAATCCACGTCCCTACGTGCACCTATATAAAAACACAAGAAAAGCGATAAAAACGGAAAGAAAGCACGGCATCTCGAAAACGAGAGCGGGAACTCAAAATAAAAATTCCTATATGGGAGATAAAAACAGAAGACTGCCTAGGGACTATCAAGGGGTTGCCACTGGTGACGGAAAAAGAGAAGATAAAAGGGAAGAGGTGTAACTAATCACGATTCGTCATAGAAAGAAATTACTATAACGAAGCTTGATCAGCAATTATAGAAATGCCCACTGATCTGCTTGGTTATTCTGGCCAGTAATAACCAAGAAGAACAGAGAACAATTCCGATAATTGGCACGCCGAAGGAAAGAAAAAAAAGGATGTCTACAGGTGGAAGAAAATGGCTCAGATACTATATCTAAGACAAATCCAACTATAAAATACATGTACTGGTTAGCACCTGAAAATGTATACACGTCACACATTGCGACAGCCTTAAAAGAGTTACATTAGGATTCTAAATTATTCAGTTTTCTCTTGCAGCTATAGCAACGTATTTGGATATGATAAACTATATTTCCTAATATACATTACCTGACTTTGATTTTAGAATTTTCCTGATAAACCCTATCTTATATTTCAATAATTTTACTCTTTTTGTAAGGATATCCATTTCATTAAGTTGTTTTACATGTAGAATTTCTTACTTATCCAATAGACTTAGATATAACAATAATATTTTAATTAACTTATATATTCTTGATGGTGGCTGAAGAAGATCTCAATGCTAGGTTGAAATATGAAGAGTTATTTTATAGTATTGATTGGCGGCGTATATTTAACAATTTTTAAGAATTGTACGTTAACGCTTATTTTCGTTAGTGTAGTGCAAAAACATAATAAGGAACGTTTTTTTCTTGTGAATAGTCGGGATGGCCGCTGCGTACTATATTCAGTTTATTGAATTTATCACTAATGCTACTGACACTTCTTATAAATATAATACTCCTCTTTCACGAAAGTTTGCCTTATTGTGCAATAAGATACCGAGTTACTGATTTGCATACTTTGATAGTAGGCCTAGCCGCCATCGTGAATATATTGAGTCACTATTCTTTTACTTCGGGCATACGAAGTATGACTTGTAAGATTATATTCCATTATTAAATTTCGTTATTATGGCTCTGGGATATTAAGAAATTTCAAGATGTCTGCTATGCGCTATATTCAGTGTGATAATCTTCTGACCAACACATGCCAGAAGTCTAATATGATGCTCACCTCTTGTCAAGATTCGTCTTAAATAATTAATTTCATTCGTAGTTATCGATTTAATGATCTAATAATTTGTGAATCCACCATCTTATATGTATGGAGACTATGCTATGGCCATACAAAGCCACCCGTACGGACCTACCTTATCACTAATTTTTGTTACAGTAGGTTGAGAGTTATTTATTTGTATACCGTAGTTTATAATTTCAAGATGGAGGTGGCGCGTAAACAGTCTCATGTCATTTTAACGTTGAGAACAGAGGGTCCTTACAAATAAAACTCTCAAAATTGCAAATACTGTGGATCATAAGTTATGGATTGTAATGCTTGCATGGTTCACACGGCCGCCATCTTGAAATGGTTGGCTGATAACCTTGTAGTTTGGGTGCTGGTCGCTTCCAATATAAAGGTATAATTTCCCAAAATTTGGTAGAAATGCGATGATTATTTTAGTTGTAATGTGATTTAAGCTTTGAACATTCGGGTGCGTGGCCGCCATTTTGTTTTGGTTAAGATGGTGGCGATATAAAACATAACACTGAGTTGTCCTTAGCTACCAAATTTGGTTTAATTAGGTTTAGTGGTATTTGAATTGGCAGGTGGGGGGAGACACATGAACATTTAGCCCGCGTAGATCTCATAAGTCTACCGTCATTTATTTGCAAAAATTGAAAGTACGCTATAACAGACCCCGTGTTCCTTAGCCCCTGATGGACCTTGGCCTACCAAGTGACCGCTGCCCAGCCCTGTTGACCTACAGATTGTGGTGTAATGCGTGGTCAGCGCGTCGGGTCCTCTCGGTCGTTTATCTTGGTTTTCTTCATCTCTGATCAGACGCGGCCCTAGCAATATCTCAGGTGGTGCGAGATCCCTTTGTGACGCTCCCTCCCCTGTAGAGACTAAATATAGCAAGCTTGTTTTTAACATTATTAATAACTATTTTTAAATATTAAAAATAATATTCCTAGAACCTCCTAAAATATTATTTAATATTAAACAATAGTGTTCGCTTATAGTCACGCTTAGACCAGTCTAAACATGATTATTATTAGGGCTCGGATTTTTAGGTGCTAAAAATCGGGGAAATATTTATTTTTTATGTATTAAAAATACCTACAAAGTAAAAATATTTAATTATAATTTAGTTTATTATTGTGAATATAGACAATATCCAGTACTCACGAATGCAATTTATTCTATGTCTCACTGACTGCTGAAGCATTACAATACACAACGAGATACATCTTCAGGTTGACCTTCACAAATGACCGACGATTATCGCGAAACTCTTATTCTGAAGGCGTGAAACTGTGGCAATATGTTTCTTGCCCTTGAGGTGTTGTGTAAATTGAGATCGCTGTTCAGCCTTGATTGCTTTCCCACATGGTTGGCAGAACGCCCCCATCAGAGGTAAAATTTCCTTTAAATTCTGCAACAGACTTGTAGTTGTTTTTACTTTAGGCATCGTAGGACTACCTTACACTTCACAGTGCCAGAAATGAACTGCACGTGAGTGACACTGGTTCCAGGTAACTGGTGCAATATGGCTGTGGACAAGGAAATCCCCGGCTTCCACAGTGAGTGGTACGGGGCGACAAGTTAAGAATAGCACAGTTGCAAGCTGACATACGCTCTGCATGAAGATTAGATACCTCACAGCATGGGCGCCCATACGGGGGGGGGGCAGAGGGGGGCCATGCACCCCCCCTGGATTCTTGAAAAATAAAACGATATGAAAATCAGACTGAGAACAAACTTTTTTTTTTGCAAAAGTGCTTACAGTATTCTAATTAATTTGTACTAAATATAAATACTTAGGATATTTCACATTCTGACAGGCCAAACATTAAATACTGTATAGTGGCAGTGGGCGCATTAAGCCTGTCAGACACACCTCAGAAATCTGAATTTTAAAAATTACAATATGTGCTGAAGAATAGTTTTGCTTCAATTAGTGAAACACTCATTCGTTCTCTACATAGTCTATTACTTAATGGTGCTCGATCAGGCGCAATCTGCCTCGCATATCACTTTTGCAATAACAGCAAATGTGTAGAAGGTTATTGACAAACTGGCCGATATGGACTTGAATGTCATGTGGAAAGACGTAACTTCTGTAAGGTAGTTGACGAATATGTTGACGAATAGGAGATAAGATCAGTAGCACCCACCGGAAGGTTAAAATCATCCTACATATTATATCAGTTATGCAATAGTTCTGGTGTGCTTTCGCTTTAAATTAGACACTTGAGTAATATTACAAGGGAATATTGTAATTTATATGCGTGTAGCCTACATTCCATTCGTGTGTATTGTGTTCACTATGAACGGCCGCCTAGGCTGGGTCTGTGTGCCGACAGTATTATTTATTAATTTTGTGTACTTGGTCTACGAATGTATTTATATTTAATTTAAAGGTAAGTAATGCAATCTTATCTTATTATATATCATCCAAAAAGGAGGTACTCACACGTTAATCATCATATCTTTGTAACCACAATGGCTATGAAACTGAAATTTTGCATGTTGATTACTCTCAGTTCGTGGGTGCTGACTAAGAATTGTTCCTAGAATATTGTTACGGCTGTGAGTTTGTGTCATTGCTCGCCGCATGAGTCACAACTGCCCCAGGGCTTGGCTGTGCCCTGCATCGTGTATTGCGTGCGCCTTATGCAACAGGGCTACTAGGACAAAGGGATGGTCCAGAATATTCATGACTCAGCCAGTGGAGGAAGCCTCGAGAAGCCGTGAACCCTGGATGGGTCTAGAAACATTTATTGAGTCACCGGCCTGCTATATAAGAGCGACCTGTCAAGCAGTGGTTGTTGTTGTGTTTTATGAGCTAGTGCGTGTTTTCCTGAGCGACAGAAGTGTGGTGACGAAGTGCCGTGCGAGTTACGAAATCCAGTGACATTGTTTCCCAGCTTGTGAACAGCGTGCAGCAAGTCATCGTAAGTAACTGTAGTTGGTGTACATAAGGGAGAGGAGCAGGTAGTTTCTGTCAAGGCTACCGTACTCATTAAGACGGTTTAACTTCTGTGGTTTGTTGACAAGTGAAAGGGCCATGAGCGCTCAAGGAAGAGACATGAGGAAACTGGAGTAAGGTTCCAATTGCTTGTATTTGCTGATGAGTAGTGTACCTCTTCCTGCAAGCAATAAAGCTAACTTCTCTTTAAAGCAGTAATTGGTGTTGTGTTTTCTACCCTCCGTAATCCAGTTAACAAAAGTGCCACTAGGGGGTGGCACGTAACAATATTCAAGCTTTAAGTGGGTCTGTTCGGCCATTTGGTATTCATGCATGGGTTAATATCGTGGGCGCCCTTAGGGGGCCTGGATTTCCGAGAATGTTGAAATAAGATTGTTCATTGTCACACCAGTTTATTTCATAAATGGAAGTTACAAATAGTCAACTGACAACTGTTACAATAACAAAATTCTGTAATGTTGCTGACGTAATATGTATTTACAATTGTTAAATAAAAATATGGTTCTAATGATGCCATGCACTCTGTCACCAATGGATGATGATGATGATGATGATAATTTATGTTTAAAGGGGCCTAATATCTAGGTAAGCTCCAAATTTCAATACGGTTATGCCTAGTGTTAAATACCGTATGTTTCCCTATCACTATCTTGAGTGGCTTCTACTTTTGACACCTCACTTCGGCAGTGTCGATATGAAAAGCACGTTCTGGAGATATTTTTAGACATCGCAACATCGATAGCGTTTCTTAACTCCTAAAATAAGCTTTTCTATGCTGACTAGTAAAACACTGGTCCTGTAAGGTCGTGCTTACAATATTGGATAATTTACTATATTCAGACCCGTATTGACGGGGGGACAAACTTGCAACTGCTAAGGCGGCAGGTTTTAGGGACGGAAAAATTTCTGGAAAACTGTACAAAACTGCTTGGTCATTAAACGTCAAGTTGATTAAGTTTAAGCGCTCCACAAGAGAATATACTTTGGGATTGTTGATTATTTAAGGACATAAATGGAAGGATCGCCTTAGTCACCTTGGTGTTCTTGCTGTTGATCTGACTTGAATGTGAAATTGTACCAATGAGGAAATTCCAAACTTGTTACCGGTATTTAAATAATTGTTTTTGCACATTGGTTGTGTATGATATCTGTTAAAATTTAATCTACATTCTTTGTATTATTTTTTTTAAATTTGTAATTTTAGCAAACGCATATTTATAGTGTATGCCACTCATAGTTAAATACACACTCAGGCGAAGAAACAGCCTCATATGTTATGGAAACTTTGTAACTGCTCGGCTTCACGGGTTGCGTGAGGGTTAAACACCTGTACGGTATGAGCAACAGCAGTAAACATTCACTCTTAACCACACTGGTTACCTCACACATAAAAGCACTATAGGTCTGGTAAAATGTACAATATATTCTGATACCAGACATGAAATACACTTCGCAGGATCCCCGTCGTACAGACTATCTAACACTCCCTATCATATTCACATAGGCACACTTATGACATATTGATGACCCTCGGAAATAATGATGACTGGTACTTACAGGCGTTGACTTCAGCTGTGACGACTTAACTCTACTGATTCGAGGGTTAGTTGCTCCCAGAGAATCACTCCTACTTACTCGCAGCACAATTACTATATATTTCACACGCAAGCCTCTCAACTATGAATAATATGTTTATTATTACTTTGATGGTCAGCATCCAACGATTTATCTAGTTTCGTTGATCTGATTATACAAAGATGCTTTAAATCCATGTGTTGGATTATCGCATCTAGTTCGCTCCTGAGTTTACTAATACATAGCATATTTTACTAGTATTTGTCGTATAACAATTTACCGCTATGGTCTCAGAATTTCGGTAAACAGACGTTAGTTTACAATACTTCATGCGATTCGAGACAAACAATCTAGACTATTTGTTTGAAACGAGGTTCATAATTCCCTTGAGAATGTATAGCCAGCAACTCAGTAATTGCACATCGAACACCAACTTGTGATCGTCTGAAATACCTTCCTTCTCCACCAAAAATCCAGTAAGTCCAAAATACAAGTTCCACTCCCTCACGGAGTCTTACCAAGAATACGAACCACTCCACACGGAGTCCGAAGGATGAGTACACCGCCCTACACGCGGTCCAAAGAATGAGTACTACTCCCCACGGAGTCCTAAGAATGAGTCGCCCTCACAGCTTCGTCAAGTCCTAATAACATTCATCTCCCCTCCACAAATCACTGGCCTACCTGGCTTCCCTAACGGGTCCAGCCAATCAAAACAAAACATTACCATATAAGGAGTGCCTTCTTGGTCTTCAAAATACCCTAGACACACCCCTAGCACAGGGTTGCCTAGCCTCCTTCCTGCATGAGTCATCATGCACTTGAGCTTGCGAGAGAAAAACCCAGGCGACAACAAGCCTACTTCCTGGTTCTTGCACACAATTCCAGACTCTCTGACTGAAGATTATTCCACTGTTAAAATATTCACATACAACTAGACTCAGATCCTGCCATTTACAATCCCTTAAAACCTAAACAAATTAATCGTAAATAAATCACATAATATTATACACTTCATTACATAATTATAAAACACAAAAAGGCATCAAAAAAGTATGTGGGCATTATGAAAATCGTACGTCCCGAAAGTAAGGGTTCGATCCCTTGTGACCTGGGAAGGTTACAACTTTAATAAATCTGCATATTCCAAGTCGGGGGCAGCAACGTAAATCCATCGTGGCATGCATTGTAAGAAAGGACAGAATGTAGTAATTTGATCTTTAAGCCCATCTGTAGAGGTGAGTACCTCAATTTAAGCTCCACGATGACGACTGGTTACCTAAATATTCGAAATTTGATTGCCGACGCTGACAGCAGCCATCCCTAGTAGGCCTATGATATTTTCAACACTACCTTCAGGTAAATACCACGTACGTATCATGTTTCATGTTCCGGGGCACTCATCTCAAAACTACGCTATCGGTACTCTGAAATAACATTACATACACACACTCGCCTAATGACACGTTATAACATAAACCAGAATTTCACTCACTGTCAAGTACAAGGGATGAAGTTTAAACCTGTTTACATTTACAACAATGCCAGTTATTGAATATAAAAAGGTTAATTTTCCCCTCTTCAAGGGTAGCCTTAACACACATAAATTTAAAAACTCAAAAAGTATTTGTATTAGATTGGTTAGACAGTATATTTTTTACGTCACAGGTACAATAATACGGCGAAATATATCACTTGTTATTTTATAAAACTCAACGGAATTGTACGATATCTGTTAGTTTTATTTTATCGTCTATTATTTTCATAAACAGAGAAAAGCTTGAGCATAAGGCTCAATTACACATTGAAAGAAGTGGTTTGTTTACGTTCGTATCACCATTCCTGTATCACAATTCCTCTTGTTTCAGTCGAAAATACCGACAGTAGTGGCTACGCTTGTTAAAGCGCAGCGTTAGGCCATGGGGCCAAGCCCTCTGCCGACTCGGTAGACGCGTGGGTTCGAGCCCCACCGTCGGCCGTCCTTGAAATGGTTTTCCGTGGTTTCCCATTTTCAACACCAGGCAAATGCTGGGACGGTACCTTCTGACAGGCCACGGCCGCTTCCTTCCACATCCTTGCCCACTTTCATTCATTCATCTTCATCCATTCCATCTCTCATCCCGACGTGCAGGTCGCCCACGGGCGTCGAATAGAAAGACCTGCACTCGGCCTCTCAGGAGGTCACACGACAAAAAAAAAGTCGAAAATGCGAATAATGGTAGTAAGAAGTAAGTGATATAGTGGTTTTTATCCATTTTATTTAGTGGTTATTAATAATCAGGCGAAATATTTTTCATTGACAAAACTAACTTTTACTAAAACCATAGGCTCGAGTTTAACAGTTCGTAAACTACAAGTGTTTCATGATTCTAGTAAGAGCAATGCGAAGTATTTCCGATTGGTTGTTTAGAAGAGGAAAGACGTGACGATCTGCTGTAATGGCCAGTACAAACTAGATACCGTAGCCTACCGTATTTGGAAACGGTGCTATTTAAATAATTGTCTGATTCAGATCTTGGGATATTTCCACAGTTTAACTTAGTGACTTGGGATCATGTGAAAATATATCCAGTAATTTAGAAAGTTGGCGAACTGGATTAACGATACCGTTTTTAATGAACTACGGTACTTGATTTTTATTTTTGTCGATACCACTAGTTTTTTCCTGTTTTTAAGAACTGAACATTACGACGTTGAATCACGAAGAAAAGCGAACGTTAACGGACAAAAACTCAAAGAAAACATTCCTCCCAAACTTGCCACAAAGTAGCCAATGGTTTCAGAGCAGTCAAATAATGAATATCACGAAGACGAAGTAAGTAAGAAATGAAACTTTTTGTGTGTGTGTGGGGGGGGGGGATGGGGAGGGGAGGGGGAGGGGGTGACAGGTAGGCAATGAAACGAAAATATTTACTTGGCCCCCCCCTGGAAAAATCCTACGGGCGCCCATGCCTCACAGGTTCTTCCCCGTTGAAGTAACACAGAACAAAAATGCAATAATCTGAAAGATCTTGCATACTGATTTTTTTAAATGAAAAGACTATGCATTTTTATGTGATAATAAGTGAAAAGCAGGAATTTATGTATTTATAGCGAAAATGCTTAAAATATGTATTTACATTTTTAAAAAAATTATTTACCTAAATATCCGAGCCCTAATTATTATCTACACAAAACGAAATATGGCTAATAATGAGTTACTAATATCTTACATTACATAACAACACTTAGTACAGTAGTAACGTTCCGACAGTAAGTAAAGTTTCAATTTCACTCGTAGCTTGCTACACAAACACAAATCACAATCCACATGCACCCGCACGCGATCGAACGCTAAGAAAATGGCCGGCGGACAGAACCCTACATATTGGTTTCAACTACGGTAGTTAATAGGATCCAAACAACGTTAATTGCTCACGTTGAATGTCTATACCTTTGAAATGCACGCAACCCAGCTCACGTATATATAGAATTGATTTTGATGGGTAGGGTTAAGTAGTAGGCTAATAAGGTGATTGGGTTTTATTTTTTGCGCTGTCAAACTACTCGGATTTTTTATTATGGATACTCGAGTTTAGGCCTTAATTACAACCAAACCAACAGACCTATTGAAAAACGAGTTATATCAATATTTTCCTTGTTTAATTCTGCGTTAGACTATATAAGCCAATTATTTTCAAGTTCATTAATTATTTATTTATTTGTGGTTGTATGAAAAATTGTCCGTGTTTTTGACGTCTTTTCTAGGAACCGCTCACTTAAAACTATGTACATGGAAAACTACTTGGCTGAGGGTAATGCAATATTTATATGTGATAGGCACAAGTATTGGTAGTGCAAATCTCAAGTTTCAATTTTTTTCAACTATACCCAATAAAAGTTCTTATACTTTTTCTGACGTAACGGTTTCTCAACCCAGGATAAACGTACAGTAGGAAACTTGGTCTCATCTTGAAGCTCTCATTCGTGATTATCGGAAACTACGACCACTGTAAACGTGCGATTAAAAGCGGGCGAGCCGGTGATTTCGAGCGCAGCGTTGCCGGGCAGTTGTGCAATGGAATGTGAGTGACCTGGCTATGTCCACATGCTAATCAGTCTTCCTGTTTACTTCTTATAGGCCACATCACATCACATCACATCCAGATGCCTCTAAGACCACCATTGTCTGTGGGCGAACTTGCGCTAACATATTACAAAATTGTAGAAGTATGGAAGCAATGGATATTTTATGCCGAGAAGCCTTGCGTACCGTTGCTCCTGAACTCTGGAACCAATGTATTAAACACGCTAAAAGAACTGAAGACCACTACTGGGAGATAGATGGCCTGTCTGAAAATGTCCCTCATTTCGAGCCAGTCATAATTAACATGAATGACAGCAGTGCTGATCAATCGGAACAGAGCTATTCTTCAGACGAAGAATACTGACCAAATTAAATATTGCAAAGATATGTAAATAATGTAAATAGCCCATGTAAAAATTGTGTAGTATGCCATTTCCAAATTAGGAAGCAAACCATTTTTAAACCTGCCATTGAAGGTCCAAAGCCCGTTTGTGAAAAAGGTGATGGAAAATGAAATTTGTACGAGGAAAGAAAATAAAAGGATGAAAGGAAACGTAAAGCAGTGTTCGTTCGCTGCGAGCCGCGACGTCTGCAACTTAACGCGGCAACGCTGCACCGGATTTCACAAGCCCGCTCGCTTTTAATCGCACAGGCCATAACGCACAAAACCTCCCATTAATATTACTCTTCATAAATTCGTCATCACACTGTACGTTTACGGTGGTCGTAGTTTCCGATAATCACGAATGAGAGCCTCAAAATGAGACCAAGTTTCCTGCTGTACGTGTATCCTGGGCTGGAAAACGTTACGTCAGAAAAAGTATAAGAACTTTTTATTGGGTTGTTGAAAAAAATTGAAACTTGAGATTTGCACTACCAATACTTGTGCCTATCACATACAAAAATTGCATTACCCTCAGCCAATTAGTTTTAGTAGGGAGGCTGAGGGGGTTTTGAACCAAATACCGTTATTTATGCAAATGAGGGGGGCGTGGCAAGGTCAATGACCTTGAGGTAGGTCATGCTCAATGACCTTGAGGTAGGTCATTGACCCCCAAGGTCGCCGGGACCCCGGAAGGTAAACAAACCTTGGAGGGTCCAGGAACCGGTTTGAGGGGGTGTGGGTGGAGGGGGAGGAGTGGGGGTGGGGAGGGGGAGGGGGTGGTGGCGAGGTTGGGGGATGAGGGGAAGGATGGAAGAGGGTCTGCACGAGACCCTCCTCGACCCAGTCTCTCTCTTGGACTGAGCGCCTTCTCTGATATTATCCTGGGCTATATAGCTTTGCTTTGATCCCGACGAGATCCGAGTGTTGCCGAAGGTTTCCGAATCTTTGTCGGTGAATGAATCGTCAGAGAATTGAACGGTCAACTGATGTGTGTGTGTGTGTGACGTCACAGCAGATTACGGGATGTGAGGTAGGTCATGAACGGGAGTGTTTTGAAATGGAAAACATTAGTGTAACTGGTGTGTGTGTGACGTCACAGCAGATTACGGGATGTGAGGTAGGTCATGAACGGGAGTGTTTTGAATGGAAAACATGAATGGCGGTGGTTGTTTGGACCCTGACGTGGTAGGTTGGTTAGGTGTGAATGGGTCTGAGAGACAAACAAGATGGGGTTGAAAGCGCTCAATGGTAAACAAACATCAATGGTATCGGGAGTAGTGAATGGAATTGAGGGAGAGAGAGGGGGAATGAACTGGTTGTTGAATGTGCTCAATGGTAAACAAACGTCAATGAATCAGGAGTAGTATTTCCTGTAAATGGTAGGGTGGGGGTAGGATACAAATCGCATGGCATGTTGAGTCGGCCAGCTCGACATGAAATAAAAACAAGAAGGTGTACACCAGATCTGATTTATTAATCATTCTTCTTCCTCTTCATCTTCCTCTTCATCATCATCATCATCTTCTTCTTCCTCATCATCTCCTACTCTCTGACAGCCTTCCATCGCCGTCATTAATTGGGTGAAAAACTCCACCAACACTGGATCATTTCCAAAGCTATAAAAAAAAATGTATACAATAAAGAGTACAACAAAATTGTTTTATAACGCTTGTTTATCTAAATATTGGATTGTGAATTGCTGGGAGTGTGTGAGAGCAAGTACAGTTCACCTAAGTCTGCAGCAGATTCCAGCGGACACCTTAGGGTGAGCTACAAGTTCTGTTCAATTTTAAGTAGTTTCAAAATTTTGCTACTAGATATTAATGATACCTAGTGGTGAATGTTCGAACTTGAGTATGGGTTTCAGTGCTGACAGTGTTCACGAACATGTGTGACTCACTTGAGTATGTAGGCGCTGTGAATTGCTGGGAGTGTGTGAGAGCAAGTACAGTTCACCTAAGCCTGCAGCAGCTTCCAGCGGACGCCCTTAGGGTGAGCTACAAGTTCTGTTCAATTTTAAGTAGTTTCAAAATTTTGCTACTAGATATTAATGATACCTAGTGGTGAATGTTCGAACTTGAGTATGGGTTTCAGTGCTGGCAGTGTTCACGAACATGTGTGACTCACTTGAGTATGTAGCTGCTTCCAGCAAACACCATTAGAGTGAGCTACAAGTTCCAAGTTTTTTGCTACCAGATAATAATGCCATCTAGTGGTAAATGTTGGAACTTGTTTTGACAGAATCTAACCTGTCAATTTACCTTCACACAAGTTTAGTCTGTGGACGGATCTTTTACATGTCATAAAGTGAGAACATGTAACCACTGGCTTTACTCCCCCTCCAAAGGAAGACATACTAAAGGATTTTAACACACCTAAAAAAATCTGACTTCCTTCCCAATCCTTTTTTTTTATTCATCGCAATAACACGGGTTATCAGACAAATTCTACTCACACCCAAGTAAACATGGGTGTAGTGCTGAAATATCCGTTAAAAGATAAGGAATATGTGGTTATGACAGATGCTTCACATATAGGCATTGCTGGAGTATTATGTCAGAAAGATGATGAGGGTAATCTGTGCATTGTACTCCCCCTCCAAAGGAAGACATACTAAAGGATTTTAACACACCTAAAAAAAATCTGACTTCCTTCCCAATCCTTTTTTTTTTATTCATCGCAATAACACGGGTTATCAGACAAATTCTACTCACACCCAAGTAAACATGGGCTACAAAGGTGGTAACTACGCTCAGTATTTCTAATCATTTTGAAGAAAAAAAAACAGCGCTTGCTTCCAGTATTTGATCAGATCAGGAATGGAATGAATTAAACTCCATCTAGCGGCGAGAAAGATCTGTGTTGGCTGCCAAAGCCTGTCTCACTTTTTAGAGTCAATGTTTAAATGAATGACAGATAAAAAGAGAAATGATAGTGGAGGATGTTGTCGGAAGAAAATTTTGACAGGGAAAACTGGTGTTTCCAGAGAAAAACCTGTCTGCTTTTGGTTTGCTCAGCACAGATCTAACATAAAGTGACTGGAATTGAACCACGCACCCACCCGTGAGAGACTGGCGTGCTGCTACATAAGGCTTTAGTAAATAAATATTACTTACATTAACAGATCCAGCGACAACTCCTCCTGGTTTTCTTCTTCTGCCATCTCCATCTTCTTGTCCCCAGACATTGTAGCGAATGATATGTTGTGAAAAGGAACGTCCTCCTTATATACTGTGTGTAGTTTCTGGTGAAAGGTGGATTAATTAGAAGTGTTTAAGGTACTTGTACAGGGTTATACAGTGTGGAGCTATTTCTGGTGAAAGGAAGGTCAGTAACGATTCCTGTATTAACGCAGGGTAATGCCGTATGGAGGTCATGTTTGTGTGAAAGGAACGGTAATCCAGAGACGTTTCCTGTATTCGGAGGGGTATAAATACTCGAGCAGAATCGAAATGATGGTAGAGTTAACCAGGAGCTTACAGCAGTCACATCAGATTGTAATTTGGATCCTTGTCTATCAGGTAATATTCAACATACTTAAGTATATAACTTTAAAGTATATCCTAGTGTATATATTTGACTATGTGCTACTGGGAGACTAACTCAGCTAGATAGTTTACAAAATAAGTGGTTGTACTGTACAGAAAAGAGGAGAATTGAAGCATTTGAAATGTGGTGTTACAGGAGAATGATGAAGATCAGATGGGTAGAGAGAGAGTAACAAATAAAGAGGTATTAAGACGAGTGGGAGAGGAGAGATGTTTCTGGCGTCTGCTAATGAAGAGAAGAGGTACATTGGTAGGACACATATTAAGACACCAGGAATAGCAAGCTAAGTTATGGAAGGAAGGTTCGAGGACAAAAACTGTAGGGTTAGACCAAGGATAGAATATGTTAAACAGATTGTGTCGGGTGTAGGGTGTCGGAGCTATGTAGAGATGAAACGATTAGCTCAGGACAGGGAGGCATGGAGAGCTGCATCAAACCAGTCAAAAGACTGAAGACTCAAACAACAACTGTACATTACGGTACTTGTAAATGATGAGATGGTATGTTTAAATCCACATGAAGATGTTTAGAATTTTAATAGTATAATGGCCTATTGACAAAGCTGGTTTAAAAGTCAGATGGTACGAATCAGACAAGCAATAATTACTTCATGTTTGAAACGAGCAGAATTCATAGCATGTAATAAGATTGGTTTTAACGTGACTTGCATTTTAAACCACTAGCTGTCTGGGATATATAAAATGAATGCAGCTCAATTATATATAAGTACTGTTATTATCCAATTAAATGATGTCGATTTCACTGCATTGCTCCGCGAGATAATGACCGTGCTCGAGGCGGTCACGGAATAGATAATGACCTCTTATGTAACATTAGCTCTGAGCCATGGATTCACTTTTATACTTTAGTTTCAAGTCAAGTAACCTATTTAGTTAAGGACATTTAAATCATCACCTCCCAACTAATGTAGGCCCCCACGCACTAGGGTGTATTGAACACATAAATTATTTAACCAACCTGCAACGACTTCACCCGGGAACAGATATAATATACAAACAACCCGACCCGGCTTCGCCCGTGAACAGTTATGTTATACCAGAAACCCAACCCGGCTTCGCCCGCGAACAGTTATATTATACCAAAAGCATGCACCGACTTCGCACGAGAACAGATAAATTATACATGCAATCTGCCCCGGCTTTGTCCGGGAACAGATAAATTATACAGACAATCCGCCCCGACTTCGCCCGGGAACAGTTGTAAACCGGCTTCGCCCGGCGGAATAGATAATGACCTCTTATGTAACATTAGCTCTGAGCCATGGATTCACTTTTATACTTTAGTTTCAAGTCAAGTAACCTATTTAGTTAAGGACATTTAAATCATCACCTCCCAACTAATGTAGGCCCCCACGCACTAGGGTGTATTGAACACATAAATTATTTAACCAACCTGCAACGGCTTCACCCGGGAACAGATATAATATACAAACAACCCGACCCGGCTTCGCCCGTGAACAGTTATGTTATACCAGAAACCCAACCCGGCTTCGCCCGCGAACAGTTATATTATACCAAAAGCATGCACCGACTTCGCACGAGAACAGATAAATTATACATGCAATCTGCCCCGGCTTTGTCCGGGAACAGATAAATTATACAGACAATCCGCCCCGACTTCGCCCGGGAACAGTTGTAAACCGGCTTCGCCCGGCGGAATAGATAATGACCTCTTATGTAACATTAGCTCTGAGCCATGGATTCACTTTTATACTTTAGTTTCAAGTCAAGTAACCTATTTAGTTAAGGACATTTAAATCATCACCTCCCAACTAATGTAGGCCCCCACGCACTAGGGTGTATTGAACACATAAATTATTTAACCAACCTGCAACGGCTTCACCCGGGAACAGATATAATATACAAACAACCCGACCCGGCTTCGCCCGTGAACAGTTATGTTATACCAGAAACCCAACCCGGCTTCGCCCGCGAACAGTTATATTATACCAAAAGCATGCACCGACTTCGCACGAGAACAGATAAATTATACATGCAATCTGCCCCGGCTTTGTCCGGGAACAGATAAATTATACAGACAATCCGCCCCGACTTCGCCTGGGAACAGTTGTAAACCGGCTTCGCCCGGCGGAATAGATAATGACCTCTTATGTAACATTAGCTCTGAGCCATGGATTCACTTTTATACTTTAGTTTCAAGTCAAGTAACCTATTTAGTTAAGGACATTTAAATCATCACCTCCCAACTAATGTATGCCCCCACGCACTAGGGTGTATTGAACACATAAATTATTTAACCAACCTGCAACGGCTTCACCCGGGAACAGATATAATATACAAACAACCCGACCCGGCTTCGCCCGTGAACAGTTATGTTATACCAGAAACCCAACCCGGCTTCGCCCGCGAACAGTTATATTATACCAAAAGCATGCACCGACTTCGCACGAGAACAGATAAATTATACATGCAATCTGCCCCGGCTTTGTCCGGGAACAGATAAATTATACAGACAATCCGCCCCGGCTTCGCCCAGGAACAGTTGTAAACCGGCTTCGCCCGGGGAACAGTTAAATTACACAAGCAGTTTGCCCCGGCTTTGTCAGGGAACAGATAAATTATACAAACAATCTGACCCGGTTTCACCAAAGTACAGTCATGACCAGCACCTGACCATGTAGCACCTGGGTGTATAACTTGTTTGATAACCTGTGTTCTTGTAATGGAATGAGGAGAAGTAGGAAAATGGTGAACGCATGCTGCTGACAATTAAATTAGTGGCTAGCGATAATGGGTGTGTAGAAGGGTTTTGATAACTCTTGTGTGTATATACATATTTGCTAATGGCTTAGGTATACTAAAACACTATTATAGATATCAAATTCGATTTCAGAATGTCGGCAATAAAAAATGCGAATTCCATAGGGAAAGATGCTGGAGCAGAGACTAAACGACTACAGGATCTGCAGGTAAACGAGTCTTATTTGGTAACTGCTGTTCGTCGAGTCAAGACGAAATTTGGGGAACGTATTTTATGTGAACTGGAGGACTTTGTAGTATTTCTACCGTCGAGATTCAAGGAACTCAGCGAAGAAGATGTAGCCGATCTCAACAAAGGAACCATCTATTTAAAATACATGGGACTGGAAAACAAAAGATGTCTTGTTGAATTCATAGAAGAAAAAAATAAAATTTAAAATTAGTTTATGTAAAACGGAATTTGCAGGGAAAATAAACTTTGGTTCACTCTCTCTGCAAACCGTTCAGTTTTTTGTAATTGTTAAGTACTAAGGGACATCATGTCGTCACCGATACAAAGTTGGGAAGATGTGGATAGTTGTTTCAATAACAATATCTGTTCTACCAAAGTCAATAATGATGCAAACATTTTAAATCTCAATGAATATTTAAACACTAGTTACAACATTTTTCAAAACAAAATACAAGACTGTTTAAGAGAACATGTAGCGTTAAAGGTTAACGCTGAATTATTATGTGACTTTGCTATTTTGAAACAAGGTGTCGAATTTATTCAGCCGATCTATTTACACACCCACATGACTAAATTATACCGCACTGATAATATACACAGTTGGTATAGTAAAAACATTGTTGATAAACTCACAACACGCTTTGCCGAGTTTCAAGAATTAGAAAGCGGCAAATCGCTGGAAGCTATCAATCATCTTAAAATTAATGTATGCACCTTTGATCCCATAAATAGTGGGTCATCTCATGTTAATTTGCCTAAACAGTTGGAAAACCGTCACGCAGTTATCAATGTGGATAATAATGATGTTTTCTGTTTTGTGTGGTCTCTGGCTGCTGGGCTATGTTCTGCAAGTAAACATGTTCACAGAATGGGCAAATATCACCAGAAATTTATGGAATTAATGAGCAGTCTAAATTTAGCAGACATAGAATTCCCAATGGACCTCAACGCCATTTCTCGTTTTGAATCTAAAAATCTGCTTTACTCCATTAATGTATACGGAGTTGAAGGGGACAAAGTTATTGGGCCACTCTATGTGACAAAGGAAAAAAAAGAAAAGCATTTTAATTTATTGTACATTGAAGGGGAATTGTGCAACCATTATTGTTATATCAAAGATCTTTCCAGACTAGTTCGTTCACAAGTTACAAAGAGTAAAAATAGGGTATATATATGTGATCGCTGTTTGCAATATTTTACTAGCAATCAAAAGTTGACAGCCCATACTATTGATTGCATTACACAACCAGCTGTAAAAATTACATTCCCAGAAAAGGATAAAGCCAGTATGAAATTTCAAAATGTGTCTCGTCAAGAACCGCTTCCATTTACAGTATATGCAGATTTTGAATGTTTAACTACACCCATTGACACATGTAACCCGGATCCAGCACGCCCGTACACTCAACAAGTACAGCAACATGTGCCATTCAGTTGTGCTCTAAACGTGATTTGCTCATATGACCCTTCGCTTTCTTACTTCAAATCTTATCGCGATGCAAATGCTGCTGCTTGGTTTTTAAATGAATTGGACGCCTTGGCAGATCGGGTGTACAATATCCTGGAAAACCCAATTCCGCTTCAAATGTTGGATGCAGACGAGGTGGCTTTTGCAACAGCAAACACTTGCCACATTTGTCAAAAACCAATAGCAACTTGTGACACGCCGGTGAGGGACCATAATCGGTACACTGGCAAATTTAGAGGAGCGGCTCATAGTGCATGTAATTTGGCCTATAAAAGAGCACGCTATATTTCTTGTTTCTTGCACAACATGTCTCGGTATGACAGTCATCTAATTATTAAGGAATTTGTTAACCTTGAAAACCAAAAGTTTTCTTTAATTCCACAAAATCATGAAAATTTTATTTCGTTTACAAAATGGCGAAATGGAATTAGTATACGATTTTTAGATTCGTATAGATTCCTCGCATCATCATTGGATGCGCTGGTTCAAGGGCTTCACCCAAACAATTTGAATTCTGTACGTCAAAACTTTACTGGTGACGAACAATTTGAATTATGCATTCGAAAAGGGGTGTTTCCCTATAATCATGTAAACAATTGGGCATGTTTGCAGGAAACTGCACTCCCTTCAAAGGATAAATTTTACAATGACTTAACAAAAAGTCATATTTCTGAAGAAGACTATTTACACGCCCAAAAAGTATGGGACGTGTTCAAGATATCAACTTTGGGCGAGTATGCTGATTTATACCTCAAAATTGATACACTACTTTTGACAGACGTGTTTGAACACTTTCGCAAACTGTGTCTTGAAATCTACAATCTAGATCCAGCCCATTACTACACCCTTGCCGGATACAGTTGGGACTGTATGTTGAAGGTGACTGAAATAGAACTGGAACTATTAACTGACATCGACATGTTGCTCTTTTTTGAACGCGGGATACGTGGCGGGCTTGTATCGCTTGTGCAAAAGCATGCCAAAGCAAATAATCCATATATGGATACATACAAACCAAAGCAACCTACAACATACCTCACCTACCTGGATTGTAACAATTTATACGGATATGCTATGGAAAAACCGCTTCCGTATCAAAATTTTCGATGGCTGACTTCAGATGAAGTTTCAAATTTTAATTTACAGGACGCGTTGAGCAATAACACACGTGGCTATGTTCTAGAAGTTGACATATTATATCCCCGCGAGATACACAATGATCATTCTGATCTACCATTTTGTGTTGAAAAACTACAACCTCCCAGTTCACGTTCCAACAATAAAAAGTTGCTGGCAACGTTAAATCCGAAAAATCGCTACGTCATACACATCGAAAATTTAAAGCAATGTTTGAAACACGGTTTGAAGCTACAAACCATTCACCGCATTATTTGTTTTGACCAGAAACCATGGTTACAACCGTACATGCAATTAAATACTCATTATCGGCAGCACGCCAAGACTACATTCGAGTCAAATTTTTATAAATTAATGAACAATGCATGCTACGGTAAATCTATGGAAAATATTAGAAAGCAAAGAACTATTCATTTGGTAAACCACTGGGATGGTCGATATGGCGCACGAAAATATATTGCTATGCCCAATTTCCATTCAGTACGAGTTATTGAAACTGATTTAGTAACCATTGAATTGTCAAAGACAGAAATCATGTATAACAAACCAATTTACTTAGGAATGGTAATACTTGACTATTCAAAATTTGTAATGTATCAATTTCATTATGAGTTTGCCAAACAAAAGTTTGGAGATGTAAAATTACTGTATATGGATACAGACAGTCTTATTTATCAAACCAATAAGACGGATATTTACTCTGTGATGAGAGAACATCCAAGTTACTTTGATACCTCAAACTATGAGGTTAACAATATGTTTGGCATAATTCCCATGAATAAAAAACACATTGGTCTATTTAAGGATGAGTGTGCTGGTGATGTTATGACGGAATTTGTGGCTTTGGCGCCGAAAATGTACGCATTTTCAACACAAAAGAATAAAGGTCAATGCAAAGCGAAGGGTGTTCTTCGTAGCGTCACACAATTCCTCAATGTTGAGGAATATCGATGTGTACTCTACACAAACACCTCTCGCTTGTACCAGCAAACACGCATTCTTTCAAAGAACCATAATATATTTACAGTAAATCAAAATAAAACATCGCTGTCTACATTTGACAATAAACGGTTGTGGGATGGTGTAAATAGCTTGCCTTTTGGACATTTCCACACCTTGTAAATAAGAACACACTTTAATTTTTCAATTCTTTTTTATTACAATTGTATGTTTTTACAAGAAGAAACCAAAACATCTTTTGTGAATGCTGTAATCTGGTGGACTGACTCTCAAATAAATACTTAACAATATTTGATTCATGGTTATTTCTTTGTCCTTTTCCTCGCTAATCCACCACCAATCATTAGCTTTGACTTCATAGCTCCTGCCACGATCAAGGCTGCAATCTTTTCACCAATGGAAGCAGTAGATGATGTCACGCGCTGCACAGCCTTTCTTAGAAGAATGTGGTCTGCAACTCGACGTACATCTGCATTCTTGTTGCTGTAAGCAATGTCATGATCTCTACACGCAGCATCCAATTTGTTGATTCCAGAATTACCTTGTGCTAGACGTTGGTTTAGTTTAGTCCCAGGTCCACAAAATTGATAGCCGGGAATATGCAGTTCAATGGGAAGTACATCAATGGCCTTGTTAACTAGACCATGACCAGCAAAGGTCCGGCATATCTTTTTCAATCGTTGTCTTACTTTTTGGTGCTGGCGATACGGCCGCTGCTGTCTCTTCTTCCTCGTCTTCATCGCAACCATGGAATGATGAAGCAAAGTCTTTACAGGATGGTATATTTGTATGGCCGTGGTACAATTTGATGAGCTGACACGTTCCACACTGTCTAATGGATGGCATTTTAGTAATAGACACTTGCTGGTGATGACTAAAGTCAGTGCATGGTTGTAGTTCACGCAGACCAGGATCTCTGCTCCATTCACTAGGTACACTGTGCCAAATATTTTTCACCGCGTTTGAAGCAACATAAAAAAGGAACGCCTTGGGCAAAGCGTTCAATTCCTCATCTGTGAAACTGTCAAGCTTCTTTTTACAGGCAAAAAACTTGACAATAGCTCGCTCTGTGGGGTTTGAGTCCAAACCTTCAATTGCTGCCATATTACTACACGTCCACACTGATCACTGGTATGTCTCACACTGAAGCTGACGTTACGACGCTTTGCACTCAACATGCAAGTTTTGACATGCTCTGCGAGCTAGCCAATCAAAAAGCTTCCAAACATTTTGAAGTGTTTTATTTTGTAGAGGTTCATCAGGCACGGACAGGTTGTACAGTGCAGGACATCCCAGATCATGAAGGTCAACAAGTTGACATGTTGAATTAACATACTGACGCAACCATTCCTTTTTTTCACTTCCCTTTACAAATACAAGGTCAGCACCAAACAAGTGAGCTTTCAGAACAAGTGATAGATGCTGGTAAGGAATGTCGCCTTCTTTCCAGACTAGTCCCAAATTGCGTTGCAACCACTCTGTTTGTCTTCTGTCCTCGTCTGACTGCAAATGCAATGGAAACGGCGGTTCAAAGACAAAACTGGTTACTCTTGGTGCCCACATGGTTGTGCAGTCAATAATTCCTACTTCTTTAAATACAAACTTGTTTCCGTTCACCTTGAAACCCTGCACGTCGACAATCAATGTTTTCGGCATGGCGACGGATATCAGACCTTCCACGACCGCTGCTTCTTAACAACTAACTGATTGGGTAGGAGCGGGAAAATAATATACACACAAAGAATCAATTACACAATTTTATTCATAAAGTTATCAGTACATCGCTTACAATTTTTTATCATAGGATTTGGACCATCCCAATCACAGTGAGAATCTCCTCGATGCATAAAGTGTCTACGACAAGGACGGCAGGCTGCAACATCCGCCGACATACGGAGGTGTAATGGTAGCTTATCCCAATTAAGGTCAATGTCGTGTGCACCGTACGCGGTCAGAAATCCAGCTGGTAAATAGGCAATCAGATGCTGCGGCATTTCACGAAGAAATTGTGCTTTATGGTAGGCGCGTATTGCTAAGCTCACCAGGGTGCGATAAATCTCAAATGCTGCATCAGCGTCTCGACTTGTTGAGCAACGATCGCATTTGCAGTCCATACAATCTACCCGCTCTCCAACATGACAAGATGAAGCTTTGGCAACGCCATCGTCCACATTATTTGTTTGATTAGCGATGGGCTTGTTGTTGTAGCCCCTGTCATGAATACCAAACGTAGACATGAATCCATCTGGTAAATAGTGAACCAGATGCGGCGGCATTCTAAGCACAGTATGATTCTTGTGATAGGCAGTTATAGCTTCACTCACTAGGGCGCGATAAATGGTAAACCTTGAATCTTCATCTGAGCCTGGCGAATCACTTTCACATTTGCAGACCCACCTCGCAGAGGGGGTTGTGACTTCATCGTAGCTTTCCATGACTGTGAAGGACAATGGAGGAAGACATGCTATTTATACTCTGGTCACCATATTGGACAGCGGTTGATAAAACACTTGCGCCTCGTGAACAATAAGGCAATAAGCTGTTGTTTTTTCTGGAATAACTGTCGATGTTTCAAATTCTAGTCTGATATCAATTGTTGTTTCCTTCATCGACTCCTCCAAATACGAACAGTCCATCACCACCAGAGGCGCCTTGGACTTGAAGTCTTGTGGTGATAATAGCGGACATGCCTCTTTCTGATAATAGGAAGACTGAAAGTTTACAAACATGTCATAGAGCTTACCATATTTGTTCTTGTTAAAGTTTAAATCCATTCCCTCATAGGGAAAGGTAACTCCGTTCAAAAAGAGTCGTATATTTCGTAATTGGATGTGGTCAAATTTTGATGCATCTTTATTCTGTTGATATTTGCGATCTGTTTGAAATCCAACCAGGACGTAGAGTGGCCGCTCTGTATACCGTGAGGTTTTTATAGACCAAGTATGTGTATCGGAGAGTGGTAATACCGGGTATTCATGCAGCTCCCAGCTTCTAAATTGAATGGGTAAAGCTGTATCCTTCTCCACAATCTTGAGCAGACTCAATTTTTTCTGATCTGATAGAGTAACGTGCGGTACTTTCCATAGAATTCGTTGCAGTAGAATTTTTGTATCTATTGGCGCTGTATCAGCTCCCTTTAGCGCATTATAATCACTCCTGTCTCGTACAAGAATCAGATCCTGTCTTGCGTTCACAACAATGCGCTTATGATCCTCTGCAAAGCCTAGTATTAATTTTAGAGGTAAATGTCCAGTAAATGTACCATCATCGTTAATCATCCAGTCGTTGGTTGAGTTGGGACACCAACCAGCCATACAAAAAGCTTTACTCTCTTCGCTTCCGTACGAGGGATAAAGTTTCATGACACTTGTTATGCCAACATTTCGAGTAGTATCCACTTCAATACCGTTGATCACGTAGCGAACCTCAGAAAACAAAAAGGCCAAAGCATTGTTGGCCAACTTTGACGTTGTTGGAATGGTACCATCCAATTTGGTGAGTTGCCCTTCAATCTGGATGTAACTTTCATGTGGAAGCGTGTAGATATCTTGTTGGTTAATAGTAATTCGAATCTCATCATTATTATTTAGTCCCTGAGTATACGGTTGGTAGGAATGGTGTTCAATTCTTACAATACCCTCCTGAACTTCGACAGGGTTTGTCACGTCTAGAATCGAATTCATGACGTAAGATGTAACCAAGTTGTTGTAGGATCTGCTTGTTGACACGTGTTAACCTGTACACGCGTTGAGCACAACTAACACCTGCTCTTGACAGCGTTGCCGCTTTATACACTTGTTTCATGCTGGCTTCAGATACAGTTTGTAGGTCACAGGTGTATGAGGGTCTAACCGGATGAGACGTTGGTTTCTATTCACCAGCCTTAATGTAATATTCCTGATGTTGGTCACACTCACAGGATGATAGAGCACCACCGACGGGTTTTCGCGGATGATATAACCACCAGGTGAAGTAACAATAAAATCATAAAGCGAATGCGAGGGATCTTGATTGGTGTAGACGTCTGTAATAATATTACACGTGACAGATACGTGATGATCTTCAATTATTTTCACCGGTTGGTCAGACTTGTGTATCACGTTCGGTACTAACACTTGTGGTGAATAGCCTAACAATGACCCAATCGAATCTGGTTGAGATTTAAAATCAATCCTAAAAGAAGAAAGAATACTGCAGCGATGTGTCACGTTGTTGGCTATGAGTTCAAACTTGCGTGTCCCGTCCAGAAATGCTTTTAGACTAAATTCTTTGGTGAGAGTTGTGTAGATGTGATCGTGAATATCATCTACGGTGTAGCTGCCAGACGGTAGAGTTAACACATAGTCATCGTAGTAGAACTTATCATTGACGTCTTCAATTATGTTGCAGATTCTATTATAGCCTTCAAACGAAACAAGTCCCAGCACGTAGGGTCGTCGTCCCAATTCAATAGGAGGATAAAAGTCAACAGTTACTTCCGCACCTTGTCCGTGCACTGTAAACGTTCTACTTTCTGTTGTCATAATGACCACGTCACCCGCCGTGCTCGGTCTTATATAGAAAAGTCAAACATAGACGACCGCACTGTTGCGTGTTAAAATTTTGCACTCGTTTCACATTATAGTGTATTGTTGCACTGCTTCCAAAATAGCGAACAAGCTCTGTCGGAGGAGGAAGGTTTCCAAAACTGTCAAAGTACCACACGGTTCGCCCATGCTTTATGTAGGCCACATAATGCGTTCCCGGTCCATGACTGTCATCCAAATTGACAACTGCACTTTCATGGCTCCGTGGTCGAGACGGTAGTTGGTTGCGCATAAACACGCCTCGAAAGTGGGAGATCTTAAGCTGTTTTGCATATCTTATAACTTCCTCATGCGTCATGGCTCGTCGTGGCAGTGCATCGATTAACCGTTTTTTGGCGACATGTAAATGCCGAGTCCTTTCTTGTAGGGTGCTAGCTTCATGTTCACACCTTTGCCGCGCAGTGCTATGGCCTCCATAGTTTTATTATGCCTTTCACTTTCCTTCAACTGTTGCTTCGCCTCCTCAACAGCTTTCACCGTTCGTGCTACCGCACTTGCTCCTCCAAGAAGTGAACCCAGGGCTGCTAGTCCAGCAAACAGTGCAGGTAAAAATCCACCACGTTTCGGCACAGGAATAACTCGGGCACGTTTTCTAAAACGTAGTTTACTTTTGGGATTCGCATGCAATCGTGCTGCTCGGAGTGCTTTCTTAATAGCCAACTCACTATTTGTTTCTCCGCGCGAAGCTTGACGTGCCGCATGAAGAATAGCTTTAAAGCCTCCCTTTCTGGACAACTTCTTCCTCTTCTTCACCGCATATCTCTGTTTCACCATCGCGACCAAAGAACAAGACAACCTCACACCGCAAAGTATAGAACACAACTAACGCTCCTCAGGAAGGGAACCTGTAGTTATCTATTCAATGGTGGCTGTATATTCAAGTTCTATATAGAGAGGAAAATCGTTCATCGTTTTCCCCGCCTCTTTTTCTTCAGACGAGAGTTTCAAGTGAAAGAATAATTTGTCTCCGGCTTTCACCGGTTGATCAATAAGTGGTTGAACACTACCGTTTAATCGTACCTCTAAATGTTTCAAATCTGGTGCATACTCAATTACACGAATGGCACCATCATACATTAAACGGTAATTGTCATACCCCGAACGTAGTATGTAGGCGAGGTTATTGGGATCTTTTACCGGTTGTTGGTTTACAATGTGAAGCAGAAATATAGAGGGTATTGATTTAATAAAAAGCGATAACCGTTGTTCCAAAAATCGTTTGGTCGTCACGTCGTGAGGTTGCACAGGATCAGCAACTTCGGCTATTCGTCTTCGCTTCATCTGTAGAGCGTTCTCCTTAATTTCCCACACCTTTTCCATTTCAGAGTTTAAAAACCGTTTTGTACAAACATCTTGATCATCTTCAGGATCGGCCACATGCACAAGGCGTGCATTATTTGCTGTATAGCCCTTTACAGTTAGGGTGGGCACAATACTGAGCACCTGTTTCACCTTGTTATCTACATAGTCCTTTCGAGCAGCGTCCGTGTTGTTTGTTGGAAGAGCCAGCTGAGTGATTCGACGTTGGTGTACGTCATAGTCCTTTGCTTCTGTTAACACCACAGCATTGGTTAACACATAGGCTTTGGTGCACACATCTTGATCGTTCACAGGATCTGCAACGCCTGTAATACGTTTATTCTGAGCCTCATAATCTCCTTTGATACGTCGTAATCGATAAAAATCTACATACTTTTTTGAACATGCGTCCGAGGGTAATACGGGTTCTGTTATATTGGTCAATCGCTTTCCATTAAAGTTGTAATTGCCATCTGTAGTGCGTGACAATACATTAGCATCGACATATCGTTTAGTAGCCGGATCTGTATCATGTTTTGGATCGTTTGTCAAAGCAAATCGTTCATTTGTTTTGAGAGTTCTTCCAAAGGCGTCCATGGTTACACTGGAACTGAAACACCCGTTTGCCTCATGTATATAGAGACCAGCTCTTCCCCTTTCACATTTAGTTGATATGCAGATTATTAAGCAACAACATTCACTTCCGGTGGGAGACTTGGTTTCACACCTCTTCTCAACATCGTCCGAACAACGTCATGGATCACTCTTCCCATCCTCCATTCGCTGTCTCATCGCCGGCCCGTCGGGATGTGGAAAAACCAATCTTCTGCTTACCCTCATCACCTCCTTAAACGGAGTGCGCTTTCAAAATATCTATATTTTTGCCAAATCGCTGTATCAACCGCTGTATGTGTTCTTGGAACAGGTCATGTCAGGTCTGCGCAACATGGGCTACTTCACATTCGCAGCACACGAAGATGTCATTTCTCCAGACAATGTTCGCCCCCATTCGCTTATGATTTTTGACGATGTGGCCACAGAACGACAGGGTATTATTCAGGCTTACTTTAGCATGGGACGTCATAAATATATTGATTGTTTTTATCTCGCTCAAACCTATTCGCGAATACCAAAACAATTGATTCGTGACAATGCCAACGTGATTGTTCTCTTCCGACAGGATGAGCGCAACATGCATCACGTCTACGATGATCACGTGAACCCAGACATGACCTTTCAAGCCTTTACACAGTTGTGTGCCATGTGTTGGAACGCTCATCACCACAGTTGTCTTGTTATTGATAAGCAGAGCAACATCAACAATGGACGCTACCGCATGGGATTTGATCATTTCATTCGTATTTAAGTAGCTGCATTGCTTTTCTAAACATCATTAGTTCAGATGTCATGGCGACAACAGGGAGTCAATTAAAAAAGCACATAATCCGTGCGCGAAATAGCATTCGACAAAAGTTTCGCTATCTAAAACGTGCACATGCCGACAGTGAATTGTTTGTCGAAAAACATTTGAAATCACCTCTGGAAGCTGTGTTGAAAGGAACAACAAAGCCTAGTACACGCTCAAAAGAAACACAAACAATTGAAGAGGAGGAGGAAGAAGATGATGAAGAACCTGAGGATGTTTTTTCTCCATTGCTTCCGTCTTCTAGCTCCAAAGAATCACCGCTGCCCCAGTTTTTGAAAACATCAATAATTGCTGAAACACCCACTAGAGCCAAGGAAAAGCAGCCTACTCTTAAAGAAATATTGAATACGCCCGAACAATATGTGCGGTTAAAATCCATTTTACTACAAAATTATGGTGCGTTGGTTACCCCCTTCCTTGAAGATCTTTTTACTAAGAAAACTGATACTACCTATGGTGTTCGCTATGAAAACAATAGATTTCGAATTGGCGATTCAGCAATCAAGATAAGTGACAATGTTTTGATTGTTAAAACAGTTCGTTACAAATTGACGTCAGGGCTTTTAGAACTTTTATTTTCACGTACACCTTCTACCGAGGACTATGATAAAGAAGATCTTGAAAAGTATAAAGACATCTTGATGGCTACAAATGGTTTTAGACGTAATTATAAACGTTCTGAAGCAATAAATGCTAATAAGGGCTTCAAATATAAAACCATCATATCAAAATTGTTTCCCACCTATGCAAGTGTTCGCCGTGCAAATTCAGCGTCCGGTATCACGTTTAATACTTTGAAACCATTCATCGATTTCGCCTATTGGAACAATCCAAATAAGTTGGTTAAACGTCTGCAACTGTTGCGTGCATCGGAACAGGCCGGTCATACCGGACACGAGGCGGAAGTTTTAGAAATAGAAGAGGAGCTTCGTCATGCTGGCATTATTGTCTAATGAGTCAACGTGTTCACACACCCTCGCCTGTTAAGGCTGCCATTGCTCGCGAGTTGCATAGACCAGCTCGTCGTCTCTACCATCGTCGTCGTGTCATCACACGGGGCGTTGACGATCTTTGGCAAGCTGATCTGGTTGAAATGATTCCCTATGCCAAAGCTAACAACGGGGTCAACTATCTGCTCACCGTCATCGACGTTTATTCCAAAATGGCCTTTGTTGAACCTGTTCGAAATAAATCTGCACAACTGGTCACCGCTGCATTCAAGACCATCGTTCAGCGGTCAAGACGACAACCTCGTTTGCTTCAAACAGATCAAGGCAAAGAATTTTTCAACAAGACTTTTTCCGCTTATCTCAAATCGCTTGACATCCATCACTATTCCACTTTTAGCAATCTAAAGGCAAGTGTTGTAGAACGTTTCAACCGCACGCTCAAGACGCGCATGTGGGAACAATTTACAGCAAGAGGATCCTATCGCTGGCTTGAACTTGTAGGCGACCTGGTGACACGTTACAACAACACTAAACATAGAACCATCAAAATGAAACCACGCCTTGTAACCAAGAACATTGCGCAATTGGATCGCATTCATCACAAAATCAAAACAGTAGATCCACGACGTCATCAATTACGTATTGGTGATTATGTGCGCATCAGTAAACATAAATCAATCTTCGCCAAAGGATACACACCAAACTGGAGCACAGAAATATTTCGTATTCGCAAGGTAAAACTTTCTAATCCAGTTGTTTATTTACTTGACGACCTCAACAAGCAGCCAATCCAAGGAGGATTCTACATGGAGGAACTGCAAAGGACGCAATATCCCAATCATTATCTTGTTGAAAAAATTGTACAAAAACGTGGCAATAAACTTTTTGTTAAGTGGCTAGGTTTTAATGCCACATATAATTCATGGATTAATAAATCAGATCTGGTGTACACCTTCTTGTTTTTATTTCATGTCGAGCTGGCCGACTCAACATGCCATGCGATTTGTATCCTACCCCCACCCTACCATTTACAGGAAATACTACTCCTGATTCATTGACGTTTGTTTACCATTGAGCACATTCAACAACCAGTTCATTCCCCCTCTCTCTCCCTCAATTCCATTCACTACTCCCGATACCATTGATGTTTGTTTACCATTGAGCGCTTTCAACCCCATCTTGTTTGTCTCTCAGACCCATTCACACCTAACCAACCTACCACGTCAGGGTCCAAACAACCACCGCCATTCATGTTTTCCATTCAAAACACTCCCGTTCATGACCTACCTCACATCCCGTAATCTGCTGTGATGTCACACACACACCAGTTACACTAATGTTTTCCATTTCAAAACACTCCCGTTCATGACCTACCTCACATCCCGTAATCTGCTGTGACGTCACACACACACACACATCAGTTGACCGTTCAATTCTCTGACGATTCATTCACCGACAAAGATTCGGAAACCTTCGGCAACACTCGGATCTCGTCGGGATCAAAGCAAAGCTATATAGCCCAGGATAATATCAGAGAAGGCGCTCAGTCCAAGAGAGAGACTGGGTCGAGGAGGGTCTCGTGCAGACCCTCTTCCATCCTTCCCCTCATCCCCCAACCTCGCCACCACCCCCTCCCCCTCCCCACCCCCACTCCCCCTCCCCACCCCCACTCCTCCCCCTCCACCCACACCCCCTCAAACCGGTTCCTGGACCCTCCAAGGTTTGTTTACCTTCCGGGGTCCCGGCGACCTTGGGGGTCAATGACCTACCTCAAGGTCATTGAGCATGACCTACCTCAAGGTCATTGACCTTGCCACGCCCCCCTCATTTGCATAAATAACGGTATTTGGTTCAAAACCCCCTCAGCCTCCCTACTAGTTTTCCATGTACATAGTTTTAAGTGAGCGGTTCCTAGAAAAGACGTCCAAAACCCAGACAATTTTTCATACAACCACAAATAAATAAATAAATAAATAAATAATAAACTTGAAAATAATTGGCTTATATAGTCTAACGCAGAATTTAACATGGAAAATATTTATTTAACTCGTTTTTCAATAGGTCTGTTGGTTTGGTTGTAATTAAGGCCTAAACTCGAGTATCCATATTTAAAAAATCCGATTAGTATCGTTGCATTTTCTGCGTCCCCCATATGACAGCGCCCGGTGGGGTCGCGCCATTCGCACCGCTCTAGGGCTGTCCCTGTCTCTGATCAGACAGCTATTCAATTGTCATGAGACTGAAAGCAACCCGTCACAGCCCTCACGTCAGTTTCTAAAATCTCTGACGGGGCCGGGAATCGATTCCGGAGCCTCCGGGCGAGAGGCAGACGAGCTAGCCCTCGCAGAACAATATCACGTCCACCTTGACCTTCTCTTATTCTCTTGATATTTACTTACGTGAGGCTGCGCTTGGGATCGCGTGCTGACAGTTTGCGCAAAGAACCTATTGGCTTGTTTGTCTTTCCTGTGAGTATACAATGTGTGGAGTACGTGCTGCTCAGAATCATGGAAATCCTACAGAACTTGAATAATTGCTTTAGTATCTGACCAATCCTTCCTTTCTGACTGCATGGCGCAGCGGTAGCGTTCACGCCTGGTGTGCTCAAGGTTGCAGGATCGAATCTTGACGCAGTCAGTTGACATTTGAGAGTGCGCAAATGTGCGGAAGCCGTGTCAGTAAATTTACTGGTACGATAAAGATCCCCTTTGTGGCAACATTCCAGCGTCTCTAAAAGCCGCAGTTGTTAACAAGGATGTAAAACCTATATTATTATTATTATTATTACAATCCTTCCTTGGTGGATCAGTGGTAGAGTGACTGACTCATGTTCTCCAGGTACAGGGTTCTGTTCCCGACCGAGGAAATCGGAAATATGAAGGGCGGTAAAAATTCATGTTACTCCTAGTCATATTGGCTGACCGGATCTGGTTCAGTGGTGAAAGAGCAACCATCGCAGTGAGCCGCCGTTCGCCGAGCTCTCAATATCGTGTGCTTGTAATCTGGATGGACTTGCCTGGAGTACAGCACAGCATTCTGACCACCCTCAAGAGAGGTCTCCTCCTCCAGCTCTCCACCGTTTTATGCAGTTAGACCTTTAGGCTTCACTACTTGCCTGTCAAGCTATACGATATCGGCTCGTAACATATTTGGTGAATACAAGACAAAAATAATTGAACCTGAATCACGGTGCGCCGAATAGCGTTTAGGGTTTGTTGCTAGGTGATAGTGCAAGCGGAACGTCAAATTTGGAGAGTAGATTGTTTTAATAGCTCTTAGTTGAAGGATGAGATGGATGGATGGCATCACAGAAGCACTAAATTCCAGCTTGGAAAATTTTCGAGAGGCAGTGCAGGACGGAAGAAATTGGCGTAGTCTAGTACATGGGGTCACGGAGAGTCGGAATCGGCTAAACGAATAGAGAGAGAGAGAGAGAGAGAGAGAGAGAGTTTAAGGATCTTCATCTGATAGTTAAGAGCCATACTATTGTCATTATTGTATTATTATTATTATTATTATTATTATTATTATTATTATTATAGCTCATTTATTATTTTATTATTATTGTTATTGTCTAACGGTTATTCTCAACCTTTCTCCAAATAATCACGTTAGTTGTTGTCATATTGTTACAAAACGACGGGTCCGGACTCGGACATCAAGAGCCCGCTGATGAGCCAGCTTGGTGATCCTAGGCGAAACCCCACACAAGACACGGCACAAACCTAGAAAGATTGCTGAGTTTTAATTCACTGGCCGTGAAAGCCAATATACCATCTTTTTGGAAGCCTTCATAGGAGGTGAAAGGCTGCTTAAGCTTTTAGCTCTCGCAGTAAAGAACCGCAAGTGCACTTCATAAGAAGGGAAGTAGCGTGCAGTTCGCAACTCCTGTGGGGGGTCTGGGCACGAAGAACCCGCTGATGAGCCAACTTGGATTTTCTAGGCTAAACCCCACACAAGACACGGCATAAACCTAAAAAAAAATTGCTGATTTTCATATTGTTACAATGTTTGCACTTCTATTAATTACAAGAATCTCATTTGACATACCATATTGTCTGATGGTCTTGTTATCATTGCTGCTTTCTTATAGATAATTGAATGTTATGGAGCGACCTACCATCATCAAGTGTGAACCAGCATGGGTGTTGGACATAGAAGACTCGTCTCATTTTGTGAGTAGACTTCTTACAGTAGTGTGTTTTTTCCTAGAAACCGCCATTATTTCTGGTGTATTTCACACAAAAAATAGAGTATTTGATCATTGAGTACTATTACATCCTACTCTTCAAATTAGCATTTCAGCATTCCATTTTCATTTGCTGTACATTTATAATTGTATCTGTGCAGTATATACATAATCTTCACTTGTTTTCCACATTTTAGGAGCCAGAAGTATTGTTAACATCTGGTAACCCAGTGGAGTTAATCAGGGAACCAGACGATATACCAGTTGATCCAAAAGCAGAAGATGAACATTTAATTCAGGTAAATAATGAGTATATATTTGTAGTTCTACAATGATAGGCTGCTGAAGCCTGAGTAAGTATACCGATACAGTACGTATGGTAAGATATTCGGAAAAAACAGTTAAAAGCTTCATGGAGTTTCTCTTTTTTTTTTTTTTTTTTTTTGTAAGCTTCTCCACTGTAGTTTTGAGAACTATAAAGGTTATTTCTGATCATTTATCTCACCATGATAGAAGGAGAAATCAAGTGAAACTAAGGGAAATAACCAGAGCAATAGAATGAATGTCAACTAGGCCTATGTGGTTACCAAGCATTCTACTAGAAGGTCCCTGCATAAGCTGGACCGCACTTAATGCAAAAAATAACAGGGTAGCGATCCCTTTAAGAAGGCCGGATGTATCTCGATAACAAAGAAAGAAATTGAACCAATAATAGTCATACTGAATGTCATATATCTGAGCATGGAATATAAAGAAAACTTAACATCGCACTCCAAAGTCCAAACAATAAAGTATGACGTTCCAGGTCTCAGCCAAGTCGGGAGATTTGGCGAAGCTGTAGTTGACCAGGCAGACGGAGATTTATACTGTTTTATGGGCGATACGAAGGGAAAGAAAGGAGTGGGGTGTATGATTACGAAGAACCTAAAACATCATATACAAGAAATAATGGGTATCTCAGAAAGTATTACTGTGCTCTCCTTACTGGTGGAAGGAGGAACTTGCACCATAATACAGATATACGCCCCGACCAAACCAAGACCAGTCAAAGTAATAGAAACTTTTTTATAACACTCTCGATGACAAAGTTATAAGCCTCACAGATTGTTCGGGATGGGGGATTTCAATAGTAAAGTTAGCTATAGAGAACACGATGACAAGGGAGCAATACGACCGTACGGTTACAAGATGAGAAACAGCACGGGAGATCGACTCAATCAATTTGCTCAAGGTCAAACCTGAAGATAGTTAACACCTTGAGAAAGAGTCCAGCAAATAGATGGGCGTGGCAAGCACTGAACCAATTACCGGTAGTAAAGAACGAAACTGATTTTGTGTTAATCTATAGGCAGGGGCGGATCTAGGGGAGGGCGACCGCCCAGGGTCCCGCGGTCCGAGGGCCCCGCGCCATGGATTGTTTCAAATTTAATTGATTCATTAACTATACTTTTCAAACTAATTTTTAATTCATATTCTTTTTTCTGTGCAGCTATGACCTCCCGTGACCGTTTAGCAAGTTTAGATTTCAGTGAAATTATGGAAAATTTCAGGGTTAATTTACAATTAAAGGGGTGTCCAAATTTTTGTATTGTAAACTAAATTACCATTCTAGCAACTACCACAATGAATTTATTTCGCATTTTATTCCACATAACTATTATTAACATGAGTGTTTTTGACAATAAATATAACATATTATTTAAAAATTCTAATTTCCAAAAATATTGAAGTCGCAAAGTAATATTTTAATATTTTATAGTTTACGTAATCTTCTTCAAGGGGACTTAAAGGTTTGTTACATATTATTTAAAACATGTACTGTATTGTATTCGAAATATTGTAACTATTCTTTATTTTATTATTATTGAAAAAAATCCTTTTTTTATTATCATTTTTTATTTCCTATTGTTGTGTGCCCCACCTTATATCGCCCAGGGCCCCGCAAGGCCTTGATCCACCACTGCAGGATAGGCAAGTTATCCAATAAACAAGTAGCAAAAGGTTTGAAATTTGATACAGACCACAGAATGGTATGCCCCAGAGTTAAAATAAAGAAAATCAGACACTACTTATCCAAAACCCAAGTGATTAAGCCTGAAGATATTGATTATCAGAAAAATCAGACTGCATTACGTCAGAACATAGGCCTACATGAGGCACCTCAGCAGGAAGAGATAGTACACAGAATAGTTACATCAACCTGCTTAAGGCAATATTGCAAGCAGCTAAAAATCAAATGTAGAGAGTAAAGAGGCGAGGAGAATGAATGGGCTAAATGAAAGCACAAGAAAACTGCTAGACGAGTTTGCGGAATGAAACATAAAGCAGACGACAACAAACAGTTTAGGCTTGAGTATGAAGAAATAAATAAAGGAACAAAACGCGAAATAAGACAGGACATAAGAGAATACAACACCACACTGATCACACGAATTATCGAGTCTTCGAAATCACAAAACTGGTTCAAAAAGAATTATCAAAAGGCAAATACTGGATATTAGGAGTCAAGGACATCAACGGGAAAAGAGCAGCTGGCAGGGAAGAGATAAGGAGACAAGCAACTGAATTTTACAGTGCATTAGATTCCAGCTCCTGAATCAGAAATAGAAGTGCCACGGCATACTCCCTAACACCCAAAGTGGAGGACGTAGTGTTACCAGTTATCAACAGTGAAATCCTTAATGAATATCTCTAATTGGGAGAGGATGTCATTTTAACAGCAAACAGTCAAGTGTTCAATCTGATCCTAGGGATGGAGGGAATACTGGAGGAATGGATGATCAGCACCATTTTGCTACAAAAAGAAGTCCCAAGAGATGATATCAATAATTATAGACCAAAAAGATGGTATATTGGCTTTCACGGCCCGTGAATTAAAACTCAGCAATTTTTCTAGGTTTATGCCGTGTTTTGTGTGGGGTTTCGCCCAGGAACTCCAAGCTGGCTCATCAGCGAGCTCTTGGTATTCCGCGCCCGGGCCCCCTCAGTAGTAGTGAACTGTGCACTACCTCCCTTATGAAGCACACGTGCGCCTCTTTACTGCAAGAGCTAAAAGCTCAAGCAGCCTTTCACCTTCCTATGAAGGCTTCCAAAAAGATGGTATATTGGCTTTCATGGCCCATGAATTAAAACTCAGAAGAAGTTGGCAGTCACACCAAGGTCAAGGAGTGAGCGAAATCATCAGGAGTAGGAGTAACATATCAGTGGATTCAGAAGAAGTTGGCAGTCACACCAAGGTCAAGGAGTGAGCGAAATCATCAGGAGTAGGAGTAACATATCAGTGGACTCAATGGAGTGTGACAAAGATAGCGCGATAGTGATTATGAACACACGATCAGATCATGCCTTGTTAAGGCAATCGTGATCAAGCATGATTTCTGCTCAAAATTCGCTTTATGAAAACAATTATAAGATGCCCCCCTAAGGAACTTCTCCAGCCTTTGCGCTTTAAGGGATGCTATAGGCTCATTCTTTTGTCTTTTTGTGAACCTGCCATCTTGACGATATGAAATATTGAAATAACCAGTTACACGTCATCTAAAGGAAGACAAATTAACAAAATGAGACACAAAGGTAAATACATATAAGAAAGTCACTTTACTCAAGACAAAAGTTTATATGATGGGCATATGTGGCATGAAAAAATCAAATCAATAGCTCAGGACGTAATTGGGCTATCGCATTGACATTTAGTAGAAGATGAATAACAAACACAGGAATGCACTGTTTAAGTCACGTAATTATATTGAGCACGACACACAGCTACCATATTGATATATGGAATAATAAGATTAAATACTCAGCACCTACTGAGCTAAAATTACGAAACATTGACGAGAAATTATTCTTTAGATTCAATAGCCACTGAATATGGCAGTGAAGAATCCATATGGAATGTCTTTTGCCCAAGTAACACGACAGTCAGAATGATCATTACATGCAGTCACTATCATTAATTGACAAAATATAAACCTTCACAACTACGAATAAAATGAGTGGCCATGATGAAACTTGAGAAGAAAGTAAGAAATATCACCCTTTCATATTCAAAATAGTGAACTTACATACTAATGAAACATAGCTATTGATATCCTGGGAGTTAAACCGTATACCAATGCCAACTATAGCTGCATGACATTTCCAGGATATTGTTGGTATATGATGTAAAAACTAAGTTACTCTGTACTTATTTCTCTGCACAACAAGAACAGAAGATAGACATGAATTCATATTTTACAAAGATACTAGGCAATGTCTCTTCAGATTTTTTAAATTTAAGTTCATTTTATGATTCCATTTCTGAACACACTGTGTTCTGTCAGTCATTATGAACCAATGCAATTGGATAACTGGTGATTTTCTCATCTGCTTTACTGCTTAATGTTGTGCTGCGATGTTTCTAAGACCTATAATAATGATTTTGTGGCCTAGTAATATGAGGACATCATGCGTCATCGAATGACATTTTAAAACTTAATTAACATGGGGAGAGCCTCCGTGGCTTAGGTGGCAGCACGCCGGCCTCTCACCGCTGGGGCCGTGGTTCAAATCCCGGTCACTCCATGCGAGATTTGTGCTGGACAAAGTGGAGGCAGACAGGTTTCTCTCCGGGTACTCCGGTTTTCCCTGTCAACAATTTCATTCCAGCAACACTCTCCTCTAACATTTTATTTCATCTGTCATTCATTTCATCATTGCCCCAGGGGAGTGCGACAGGCTTCGGCAGCCGGCACAGGTCATATCCTCGCCGCTATGTGGGGGCTTCATTCATTCCATTCCCTAACCCGGTCGGTCGACTTGAAGCAGGCAGTGGATTTTCATTTTCAATTAACATGGGAATAAATGTTGGCTCACATCTGTACGCAGTTTGCTTTCTTTTCACCCTTAGTTGGTTTGAAATAATAAATAATTAATTCTTGAACTCTTTGTCGTGCTAGAAGCTAGTTTTCAGTGTTGCCTAATTCTATTAAAGAAAGCTTTTCAGTCGGTCAACACAAAGTGCGCTCAATTACATTGGGCGGGAAACAAGTATTTACGTGCCCCACAATCTATCACGCTTTTATGTGCAAATGCCTACTTAATTGGCTGACATGTTTCGAACTTCACGCGTTCATCCTCAGATCGTGTTCACTTAGGCCTAATTAATGTAGGATGTTCATGAATTACACTTAATCACAAATATATATAGGCTGCAATATTTATATTACATAAGTTTGTAAAAACTTGTGTAACGTGTCAACAATTTACAGACAGTATAATACACTTCTATGGTTGTTGCGTTATTATTATTAATGTGGATTAAGTACCGGTATGTGGTCTGTTGTCTATTGAATTGTAATTATGAATAATTTCAGTGAAGTTGTCTGCACTATTTTGTTACTATTGTTCTGAATCAACCGTTCCTATTTAAACTATTTGCCTAATTCTATTGTAATATCTCAAATGCACTGAATGTAATGGAATTAAGTCAACTTATCGGGTTTTAGAACTGATCCTTGTAGCGTCCGGTTCCGTTGTATTCCTCCAGAGGACTCCCGCTCCGTGTAACCGCTAGGTTTAATCCTGTCACCTATTGTGCTCATGGTGCGCTCTGTTAGTCGTTCTGAATACTAGTCATTAATGTATCGTCCACGTGCTATCAGCATTATCTGTTGTAGTAACTTAAAACATTACTTGTTATGTTAGATTGTTACGTGGCCAGCAATGATCTAATCTGTGTGATTGTGTGATTGTATGCTAATTGTAAAGAATGATCTCAACTATTAACCACCTATCTATTCCCCGCCTCGCATAAACTAATGAGTCATTAAGCGCTGCAGCACTTGATAGGGGTTCTTGAACTCGTTAGCACTGTCTAATTAAGGTCTGGGTTTATTGAGATTATGGCACAAAGTGCATTCTTCACGCTTAATATTTTTCCCTGTTACCTCCCAATATTTATTCATTGCCTGGCTTAATTGTCGTTATGTTGTTCCCTTTTTGTTGACAGGATTGCTACCTAATAATATGAATAGGGGTGAACTCTCCAAGAATGTATGCTCATTTAGATTATCTGGGTTGTTTAATTTAGCTAAGTGAATTTCTAGGCCTTCTTTAATGAAAGTTTCCTACCTTTTGTGTCCTAGTGAATGATTTTTAGGTCTCTTTCTATGTTTGTGAAGCTATTTCCTGTGTCATACATGTGCTTGCATACCGTACTGTTGAGTGTTTCCTGTGTTGGATGGCATTTCTATGTTCTTTATACCGTGTGCCCATTCTCCTTCCTGTCTGTCCTAAGTAATTTGCCTTACACCCTGTGTCTTGGCATGAAGATAAGTACACTCCTGATTTTGAGTATGGGGTTTGTTTATTTAAAATTGCTACTGTGGAGGTGTTTACCTACTATCGGATTTTTATTATGGATACTCGAGTAGAGGCCTTAATTACAAGAAAACCAACAGACCTATTGAAAAATGACTTATACCAATATTTTTCTTGTTTAATTCTGCGTTAGACTATATAAGCCACTTATTGTCAAGTTTATTAATTATTTATTTATTTGTGGTTGTATGAAAAATTGTCCGAGTTTTTGACGTCTCTTCTAGGAACCGCTCACTTAAAACTATATACATGGAAAACCGCTTGGCTGAGGGTAATGAAATTTTTATATATTATAGGCACAAGTATTGGTAGTGAAAATTTAAAGTGTGATTTTTTTTCTACTACCCAATAAATGTCCTTATACTTTTTCTGACGTAACGTTTTCTCAGCCCAAGATAAACGTACAGCAGGAAACTTGGTCTCATTTTGAAGCTCTCGTTCGTGATTATCGGAAACTACGGCCTCTGTAAACATACAGTGTGATCGCAAATTTATGAAGAGTAATATTAATGGGAGGTTTTGTGCGTTCTGGCCCGTGCGATTAAAAGCGAACGGGCTTCTGAAATCCGGTGCACCGTTGCCGCGTTAAGTTGCAGTAGTCGCGGCTCGCAACGAACGAACACTCCTTTAAGTTTACTTTCAACCTTTTATTTTCTTTCCTAGTGCAAATTTCATCTTCCTTCACCTTTTTCACATAAGGGCTTTGGACCTTCAATGGCAGGTTTAAGAATGGTTTGCTTCCAAATTTGGAAATGTCATACTACACAATTTTTACTTGGGCTATTTACATTATTTACATATCTTTACAACAAAGAGACACTCAAGACAGTGTGGAAAGAGTACTTTGAGGATTTTCTGAATCCAAATGGTCATAGGGAGGAAGACAATGTTTCGGAAGATGGAGAAGACAACACAGGAATGGAAAAGGACCTGACCTGGAGAGAACTGGAAATGGTTATAGACAAGATGAAAGGAGGAAGGGCACCAGGTGTGGATGAGGTGAGTGTTGAAATGGTGAAAGCAGCAGGGGAGGTTGGGAAACAGTGGCTGTACCGTGTGATGAGGGTGGTATGGAAGGAGAAAAAGATCCCAGAAAATTGGAAGAAAGCATTAATTGTCCCAATATTTAAGAAAGGAAGCAGAAAGGAGTGCAGAAATTACAGGGGAGTCACACTCATACCACACTGTGCCAAGATATATGAAAAGATATTAGAAAGTAGAATACGAGCCAAAGTGGAGAGAGAATTGAGAGAGGAGCAGTATGGATTCAAACCTGGGATATCAACAGTGGATCTCATATTTTCAGTGAGACAGCTCCAGAAACACCACTACGAATTTGGAGAAGATCTGTTGATGGCCTTCCTGGACATCAAAAAGGCCTATGATAGTGTGTGTAGGGAGAAGGTTTGGGAAGCAATGGAAAACATGGAAGTGGAAAAAGGGACTGTAGGCAGAGTGAAGGAGATGTATTGTGGAAGTATGAGTTGTGTGAAAGTTGGAGGGGAAAGAACACTGGTTCAAGCAAATGAGTGGTCTGAAAGAGGGTAGTGCACACTGTCACCCCTTCTCTTTATTATGGTTATGGACGAGGTAATGACACGGATAGCAGGAAAGATAGGAGAAGATGAGATGAAAGCAATGGTGTTTGCAGATGATCTCATGGTCTGGGGAAACAAGGAGGAGGAAATTCAGGAGCAGCTGAAAGCTTGGGAAGAACCAGTGGGAGAGTACGGATGGAAGTTCAACATCAGTAAATGGGAGATCCTGTTAACGACCAGGAAAAAGGATAGACCAATGAGTGGGATAACACTTGGAGGTGGACAGCTGAAGAAGGTGGAAAGTCTCAAGTACTTGGGAAGTATAGTGGAGGAAAAGGGGAGAAATGACAAAGAGATTACGGAACGTGGCAGACAGGCAGAAGCATTAGGAGCTTAGTGTGGAATAAAGATGTCCCACAAAAAAAGAAAGGAAGTGTTATACAGAAGCTACTATATCCCGATACTGACCTATGCATCAGAAACGTGGATAATGAAGAAAAGAGGCATAAGCAGAATGCAGGCAAGTGAAATGAAGTTCCTGCGGAGTAGGATCGGAGTAACAAGAAGAGACAAGGTGAGGAATGAAAAGGTCAGGGAAATAGTGAAAGACGAGCCCTTGCAAGGTAGGATTGAGACATCAAGACTGAGGTGGTATGGACACTTAAAGAGAATGGAAGAGAAGAAGATTCCCAAGAGGATACATGAGATGCAGATGCGGAAGAAACGACCAAGGGGAAGACCAAGAGATAGATGGCTGTAAGGAGTGGAGGAATGTGTGAAGAAGAGAGGCGAGGACTGGACCAGAGTGACAGCGGAGAGGTGGTGGGAAGAAAGGACTAAGTGGCGAGGCTTATGTTCCAAACAGACCCAGCCTGGGGCTGGAAACTCTACGAGATAATGATAATGACATATCTTTACAATATTTATTTCAGTCAGTATTCTTCGTCTGAAGAATCGCTCTGTTCCGACGAATCAGAACTGCTGGCATTCATGTTAATTATGACTGCTTCGAAATGAGGGAAATTTTCAGACAGTTCATCTTTCTCCCAGTAGTGGTCTTCAATTCTTGTAGCGTTTTAATACATTGTTTCCAGAGTTCGGGAGTAACTGTACTCAAGGCTTTTCGGCATAAAACATTCATTGCTTCCATATCTCTACCATTTTGTAATATGTTAGCCATATTTGTTTTTGCTATTTTTCCTTTAACGTAAGCCCAAATAAGTTCGATTGGATTGAATTCATACTGAGCCACTGGTAACCAAACAAGCTTTACATCCGGTCGAAGTCGTTCGGTTAGTTGTTCCAGCTTTTTCACTGGTTTTGAAAATAATGCCTGGCAAGGACAATCAGCTCTGATTTAGTCGGCTTGTTGTAATTGCCAACTCCAAGTCTTCTTCTTCCTAGCATTAATCCCTTGTGGGGTCTGCTATTTTGCTATATATCCTCCACTTCTTTCTGTCGTTGACATCGTCTGGTGTTAGACCAACAGCGTGCATGTCAGCCCTGATGTTGTCACTACACTGCTTTGCAGGTCTTCCACGTGGTCTTGTTCCACCTGGGTTGATGTGGAGTGCTGTTTTTGCAACTGAGTTGTTCTGTCTTCTCATGACTAACCGTACCAGCGTAGACGAGCCTCCCTCACCTTCCCGAGAATTGGTGCAACACCAAATCTTCGCCAGACGTCTGTGTTCCTTGCGTGATCACATCGGGTCAGCCCCATCGACCATCGGAGCATTTTCATTTCCATTGTATGCACAATTTGCTCATGTTGTTGCTCATAGGGCGACATTCAGTCGCTGCTGGGCGTACCACAGACGTATAGACCTTTGCCTTTAAATGCAGAGGCATCTTTTTATCACAGAGAACTTCAGTGACTTGTCTCCACTTGAACGAGGCTGCGTTTACCCTCATACGAGTATCAGGAGTGGCGTCACAATTTGAGGTGACAATGTACCCTAAGTACTTAAAATGCATGGTCTTCTGCAGATTTTCTGTGCTGATACTGATGGTACCTCTGGTTTGGGGGCCACATTCCAGGTATTCTGTATTCTGGATATTGAGGTGTAGTCCATTTTCAGCCTGTCTGTCGTTCCACGTTTGAACCCGGTGCTGGCGTTCAGGGCGGGTTTCCTGGGCAAGTACCACATCATCCGCATAGAGAAGGGTCCAGGGATGTGAGGTCTGTATGTCTGCCGTTGCTGTATCCATGCAGAGGATGAATAACAGTGGTGATAGAGCAGAACCCTGTTGAAAACCCACAGTGATTTCAAAAGGTTGGGAGACTCAAGCTGGACTCCGAACTACACTAGTGGCTTTGCGATACAGAAGTTTCACCCAGGTTACATATTCCTCAGGGACCCCATGACAACGAAGAGCTCGCCAAATAAAATTATGAGGGATACGGTCAAAAGCTTTCTCTAAATCGAGAAATTCCAGGTGTACACTTCGCTGCCTCTCTCTGTGCTTTTCCATTAAAGGCGTGTGGCATGGACAGCATCGATGGTACTGCATCCCTTAACAAACCCACACTGGTTTGGTGTTACAGTGACAATATTTCTGAGTCTACAATCAAGCACACGCTGAAATATTTTAAAGGTATGACAGAGGAGTCGAATAGGGCGATAAATTGAGCAGTCACCCACATCACCTTTTCCCTTCCAGATTGGAACTGTTATGCTAGTTGCCTATGCATGGGGAAATTGGTTCTCAGCAATGATCCGGTTAAAGAGTGTGGCAAGGAATTCTGAGGCAGGCTTTCCTAGCATTTTCCATATTTCCGTCGGTACGTCATCTGGGCCAGTTGCTTTCCCACTCTTCATCTTGCTAATGGCAAGCATTACTTCCTCGGATGTAATTGAAGGAACGGGTCCTAAGGTAGAATCAGGGCTTGCAATTGGTGGGTGTGGAAATTCTTCGTTGCAGATGTCAAAAAAGTAGTCTGCCTAACGTTGGAGGATAGATTGCTGTTCTCTTAGTAGCTTAGCGTTCGCATCCTTAATATGCATGACATGTCCAATATCCTGAGTTGAACGGTTACGGAACTTAGCAAGACGATAGACATTGTGTTCTCCTGATGGTGTGTCAAGCTGGTCGTACAGGTCTTGATAATAATTGTCCTTTGCAGCAGCTACTGCTCTCTTTGTTGCTAATTTCAGGTTACGGTATTGCTGGGGGCAGTATCAAGACGTGAGTTCCACCAAGTCTTGTAGGCCATCTTTTTCTCCCTGATAACTTGTTTGACTTCATCACTCCACCACCAGGTCTGTTTATCAATGTATTTTTGTCTGGGTATGGTTTTTCCCACAGTTTCTTTCGACGCCTGATGTATCTGTTTCACAGCATCCCTCCACATGCCAACAACTGATTGATCTAACTTCACGGAGAAGTTTGCCAAGGCTATGACCAACTCATTGCGGTGGGCATTCTATCTCCACCACTTGATACGCTCAGGCCCGGTTTTAGGTTTTGTTTTGGGTCGCTTAACGTTTTTTCTGAATATCGAGGACAAGCAACCGGTGTTGTGGGGCAAGGCTGTCATACGGAATCACTTTGGTATCTGTCACCAGCTTCATATCTTGTTGCCGAAATAGTCAGTAATCGATCTGAGTAGCATGACCTCCTCTGGTATACTGTAAGTAGCTAGATGTGTTAGCCTCTTTTTGAAATATGTGTTGGTCACAATCAAGTTATGAGCATCTGCACAGTCAAGATCCGACATCCGTCATAATTGCGCACACTAAGCCCATGTCCTCCATGGCATCGCATATATCCTTCACGCTGAGATCCAACATGTCCATTAACGTCTCCTCCAAGAATAATGGACTCATCCTGGGGGATTGCCCGAAGGTGGGTATCCAGACTGTTCCAGAATTCATCTTTCTCATCCTCTGCACATCCAGTTTGAGGTGCGTAGCAAGATATAATGTGGGCAGTGATTTCTGTTGAATCAATCTTGATAGACATAAGCCTATCTGACACCCTGTTGACAGTGACACGGTTGCGGTAGTGCTGGTCTACGATTATTGCTACACCGTTTCGTGCTGCGCTGGTACCGTGATAGATGAGTTTGTAGCCATCTCCAATTTCTCTCGCCTTTGAAGCCCCCCACTTGGTCTCCTGGATGCATGCAATGTTGACACGTCTGTGTTTAAGCATTTCTGCTAGCTCACGATGTCGGCCAGTCAACGTTCCAATATTGAGGGTAGCAAATCTTAAGTCTTAGTTGTTTTGGTTGAACTAACTTCTTTAACCTACCCCGTTCATGAGTAGGTAACCCTCGCTCATTTTTCACGTCACTCGGGCGTAAGTGGCGCACGTCGCTTCGGGTTAACGCCCTAGCATGTTCCGAATTTAGAAGAGGTGTAGCCATTGTTACGACAGAAAATACCTCAACCGTTGGGTCGCTTCGTCTGTCGATGAGGGCATTTTAACGCTACTGTCAGCATATAATTCGGCCGCCCCTAACATGGGGTACAGACGCCGTGTGTAGCCGCCCGCTCCGGGACAGACGCTACAACTGATATCCACCCCCAAAATGAGGAAGATACCTTTTACTCAATTAATCCCGAGCACTGGGCTGCCACATCCGCCATCTACACTGTACCGTGGATTATCCTCTCCACTGTAGCTGCCCTTGAGGTCTTCAGCGTAACCCTGACAAGGAACCCTTACAAGGGACTACCAGCCGGGTCAGCTGGACCAAGGTTTTTTAAAGAGGTGTTACTCCTCTATCACTCGCCCTATGTCCTGACTTGTGACAAAACATTGGGTCCATATTGGTAGCGATATATTCTTTTATGTTATCCAGGTTATAATGTCAGGTTTCAGCCACGAGATGTTCGGGTTTTTAGTTGCAGGATCGACCATCGTATGATATGGGGTTTGATCTATAATGACTGCCGACCTTTGAGGCAATAAACTTTCGTGAACCATTCTTCGTAATGAGTCGAGTTAATTTCGTTTTGGTAATCACCGCTCCCTTTCTTGCCGATAAAACAAAGTTCTGCACCGTCAAGAAATCCTTCTTCACTTCCTATATGCAAAATTATGTTGCGCTTCCCAGCTCCAGACGGTGTCTTGAAACCTCCACACCATTCATAAATTTCCTGAATGTACCCTCTGTATTGATCATAATTGTCGATGTTCTTTTCCAAAGCATCAACCCACGGTCGACTCTAGATAGGTCGGAAGGCTGAGACTTGGCAACATGTTCATCAGTCATACCCTTGTCAGGTGGGAACACGAAGGAGACGCTCAGTCTGGCAGTCGCACAGGGATATTTCCCTATATATTTTGTATGTTTATACGCTTTATAGTAGCGTTTATATTACCCTTTCAGGTGAGTTTTCTTTTAACTTTAATCCCTAATAGAGAACACACTGACGAGTTTGCTTTTATCTGGCAAATATGGATATTTTAAATTATGGATCTTTGAATTATCACATGTCGTACTTCATGTTTTAAACTTTGATTTTCCAGGAAGGTTTCGGCACCGTAACAATGCCAGATCAATGTTGTGTCCCCAACTGTAACGCAGATTATTATCCAAGTAAGGGAGGCTACTCACCAGTGTTTAGGTTCCCAAGTGACGAAAATCTGCGCCAGGCCTGGATTAGTAAAATTCTTCGGAAGGACTAGAAACCTTCGAAATGGTCTGTAGTTTGCATAAATCATTTTCACGAAGGTGATATTATTAAAGCAGACAAATATAAGGACTCATCTGGAGAATGGAAGGAGCGCCAAATGGATAGATTGAAATTGGTATCAGGAACACTGCCTGCAATTTTTCCAGATTTGCTATCATACTTGTCTATTCCTGAAACCAAGAAGCGAAGGGATCTTGAGGACAGAAGAGTCAAGCAGGGTGAAGCTTATCAATTGAAAGCACAATAATGTTTGGCGATGGACACTATTAGAGATTTTCGTACATTTGCAGCTAGCATTCACAATAAACCACAGCTGTTCAAGGATTGGTGTATTTATACCAGCTGTAATAGTGTAGTAATTTATCAGAGCAACTTTCAAAAGATTCCACAGATAACAGTGACTGTTAAGATTCACAATGACATGACTTGTGAAGTACCGTATGTGTGAAACAGAACATTTTATCCAGAAATGAACTGTATGAAACACTAATAGGGAACCTGAAACTCACCCGCTGGTCTCAGAGTGCATCTTGAAAAATTATGGGTTTTATAATGAACACTATGTTACCCATCAAAGTGCTGAGTCTGTATTGTCAGACATTCAAAACAAGTTGTATGTTCTTCTTCCATTGTTCACAGAAAATGGTGATCCACAATTTAACATTGAGAGACAAATTAAATTCACCATTGAACATTTGAACTTAATTTTCAGCAAGGTTAGTCAGTACTCCACAGAGTATATTTTGTGGGCATTTATGATGTATTGTTATGCTGCTATTCGAGCAACATCTTGGATAATTTTTCCTCACATGAAATATCTGCAGCACTTGACCTCCATACTTTCAGTGTCACCACAAACTGTGCAATAATGATTTTTTTAAGAATGTTATGAAAAATTTGACAGAGCCTCCGTGGCTTAGGCGGCAGCAGGCTGGCCTCTCACCGCTGGGTCCGTGGTTCAAATCCCGGTCACTCCATGTGAGATCTGTGCTGGACAAAACGGAGGCAGACAGGTTTTTCTCCGGGTACTCCGGTTTTCCCTGTCAAAATTTCATTCCACTATCATTTCATTTCATCTGTCATTCATTTAATCATTGTCCCAGAGGAGTGCGACAGGCTTCGGCAGCCGGCACAGTTCATATCCTCGCCGCTAGATGGGGGCTTCATTCATTCCATTCCTGTCCCGGTCGGACACTTGAAGCAGGATGTGGATTTTCATTTTTCATGAGAAAGTTGACAGAAAGAGAGCGTCTGGTTAGTCTACAGATTGATGAACTGTACATCAAGCCACATATCAGGGAATCTGTATGGCTGTTCTGAAAAACATTGAAGCTAAAACTGTCCAAGCACTTCAAGTTTCATCATTGTTTGGTAGCTTCAGGGAAGTAGTTGCTCTTTACCTTGTAAAGAATTTGACTGGAGCTGATTTGTATGCCCTGATCAAAGTTTTTATCGAGTTGACCAAAAAATGTGGCTGCCACATTATTACGGTACTATTGTTTCAGACAATCACAGGGTAAACAGAAGCATGTTTGAGCTGCTCCAGGGCAGCAGTGTGGGTCATGCCACTGATAATGTTGATCCCCCTTATAAAACATTATCAACATATGACTTTGTTCATATTTTAAAGAACATAAGGAACTGTTGGATCAATAAGAAGGATTCTTCCCAGTCATTGCATTTTCCAGATATTGAGGAACCCAACACCCTTTTGATAGCAAAGTTTTCAGACTTAAAAGACATATACCTCCATGGTAAATTTGGCAGCCCACTTTTGAGACCAGCACATAAACTGAATCACAAAACGTTGTATCCGAGTAACTTATTAAGACAGAAGATTTCACTAGCTTGCAATGTTTTCCACGAGTCAACTTACAGTGTTTTAAGAGCCGAATTTCAAAGTGGTTCTGGAATTGTTTCGAGTGAAGGTACTCCTCATAATCCTTAAGTGGTGGACTATTGTGAATGTTAAATCGAAACTAATAGGTAGTCTAAAAAGAAATGAATGGGCAAATCCCTTTTACAGAGTTGAAGATGATCACCTAGTATTCTTAAGGCAGTTTTTACTATGGCTGCAACACTGGGAATGGGTTAAGGAAGGTGGGTTAACCCGTGATACCCATAAGGCTCTGTTTCAGAGAACTTCAGATTTGATTGAATTTATTGAGTACAGTTCGCAACCCCTTAAGGTAGAGTATGTGCTGCCAGGCAAGTTACATACGGTACAGACAATCTTGAGGAACGCTTCAGTTGATAAAGACAGCGTTTGGGTGGAAACTACAATGTTTCATTTCTTCAAGTTTTAGAGGCAGAAAAGAAACTGCGATTGAAATCTCTCTTAGGCATAAAATCTGCCATGTATGGTGTTCTGAAATGGTCCTTTGACACTTACAAAGACTTACAAAATGTAAATACAGAAGGGACAGGTTCTGCAAATATAGCCCCATTTTTAAGCATTGTTCAGGAAACAAATATTTTTGACTTTCTAGTTGACTCTTCCTGTCTTCTGTGTGTATTAGGTTATGCTGTATTGCAGGTCTCCTCAAAGCTAGAATGTTCACTTTGTGTTGATTGTTTAGTAGGAAAAGAAGCCTCTACCAATGATACTTACTTTGACACCCTTAACAGAGGTGGTCTCACTGTTCCATCAGACCTAATGTACCACATTGCTGACACTGCTAACTGTGTCCTAAGTGCATTGATCTCCAGTGATGATAATGATGACAGGTTCTTAAAGTGTCAAAATCAAAAGAGGGTGTTGGTAGTTGTGTCTAAAACAATTTTGTTCGGTGATACTGGTTTCCCAAATGATGTGTGCCTTTGTGGAGTGGAAATTAGTCTACTAAGTGAAAAAATACCTTCAGTTATTGACAATGTATTGCTAAACAATTATTCACAGGCAAGGAATGATGCTGTTGATGTCGGCAAACTTGGTTATGAGAAGAGAAAGTTGCAGACACTTTAGGAAGGAAACAAAAGTAATCTGATACATTTATGAAATACTAGCAAAAACATAGTATTTCTATTATGGTAGTAAATTATCTACATAAATGTGTGGCGGAATTTAGGGTTTATAGGCCTATAGTGTAAAGATCACTTCACCCTCAATTGCATCTTCTACTCCATATTATTATTATTATTATTATTATTATTATTATTATAACACCGCCAATTATTATATTACCGTACGTCAGAGTAGTGGGTAGATTATTAGCTTGGGAATAACCTAACCCCCAAGGGAAGATGATAAAGAAAAGGAAGTGGGTTTCGGACTGAAGAAAAAGGATGGAGAAATAGGACGAGAGTCCAAAACAAGTTATAATTTTAACTTTAAATGTACTCAAAGGCAGCTGCCACTGAAAATCCGCTCTCCGATACCTAAAGTGGGTAGGGACCTGGACGAAGCTAACGGGAAATCGCAGCCGGAACTTGGGCTGTTCTCGTGAAAGCTGCGTTAGTGTATTCCCTCTCAAGCATACATATGCCTACTATGGGGAAGGGTGGTGGTCTGGCAAGACAAAGAGTAACGGATTTATTGTGTATCTGTTCAAAGGAGTTTGTTTCTAAACCGGTAATTTGAAGAATGCCAATAATTTGAATCGGTTTCGATATTTTTAGTTTTTGAAATTGTAGAATTTCTAAAGAGCGACCAAATGCTTCCAAGAAGGATAGGGATAAAACAATTATACCTTTGGGAATAATTTTGGTAAGTATACCAATAGTTGCACTTGGAAATGGCTAAGCTTTTACCCAGCAAGGAGCCGACTAAATGTTTAGACAATAAGAAACACTTATATTTTGAAAAACCAACCATAAGTATTGGAGAGAATCTCCACAAGCAGGAAGCTGGCGTAGCGAGCTATGCTTGCCTTACTGGCCAGTTAAAATTAGCTATTAAAGCTAAGAGAGACTTTACCAAGTTATCAACTAAGAGTTCTTGCTCAAATGCAACAAGTGGTGAAGGCCCTATCAATAGATTTATTTGCATTAAGTGGGAAGAGTCAAGGAAGACAGTATCTTGCCTAACCGTTATGTTAGAGAAATGATAAATCCAAAAAGAACTCTTGAATTTATTTAACAATGTTGGGTAGTAGTTTTGGAACAAATATATAATTTTGATTTTGTAACAAATGGGGTCACAGACCTCCGAAAAACATCTAAAGCTTGCGCCAGGCAATTAACAATTCTTTTGGTTTCAAACCTTTTATATACTTTAAAATCTTAGCAAGATTTTTGAAATGACGAAGATAAATAAATGAAAAATTTAAAGATAACTGACGTAATTAAAGTTAGACAATAAATCAAGTACAAGGTGTGTACTTTTAAGAATTTCTAGGTAAATATCTTAGAAAGAGTAACAACTTCGGAAGTAACAACAACAAAAAGCAGGAAGAATAAAAGAGAAGTTTCTATAACTTCTTTTATTAATGCTGAATTACTTTTAATTATTATACATAGAAGATTATACAAATAGGGCAGGTCACTTATTGTGAAACCTGAAGAGAAAAATCGAAAGGAAGTTTCTAGAACTCCTATGTTTAAGCAGGGATCACGAGACAAATGGGGCAAGTTTCCCTTTCGTGAAACCTAGAATTAACTCACTTATGAGTTGAAAGAATTGTATTCCCTAATTAGAAGGGAGAAACAATATCAGTTAAAGCGTGTACTAGACACGAAGTTTTACAGACATTAATTTGTGATAAATAAAGCAAGAGATGGAGGGCACTTATTGAGAGTGACACCTCATTGGAAAAGACCTAAAGTAACAATTTTATTATTTTGGTTTGTTAGTAAAGGGTTTGGAAAAGATCAAATGGGATTGAGGATAAGTGTTCATGGCCGTATTTATAGTATTCGGACGAACGCGACGCGGGTGAAATGTTGAACAAACACTGTTTTCACTATAGTCTGTTGAAATAGATGAAAAGTTCACTGTAATAGCACAAAAAGTTTATGGCAAAGAAAGTTATTGCAATGATGGAAAATAACTACTTACGCTAGAGTCTATTGCTTGATAAACTTGTAGTTTATAGTTGGATGCACAGAAAAGAAATCCCAACGGAGGAAGAAAATTTAGTTATTGATTAGTAGTTCATAAGGAAGATTCCTTAGTTTGAAAAAGTATTCCCACATGTGAGTGGAAAATACATGACAGTATAACTGGTAGATAGAGTGCAGATTCTGGAAGGTTCCAGAGCAATCATGACTGAAGAATAGGGCAAAAGTTAGTCCAGCGGTGGAACGAGCTAAGTATTTTATAGACAGTGGGTAATTTAATGGTATCCCACGTTGTGAGAAAATCTCTCATTTAATAAGCATAAGAAATGCGGCTTCCTGTTAAACTTGGCTTAGATAGACAAAAGCCCAACATAGAAAATCCCGCGAAGGATGATTATTGCCCCAAATATAGAAATCTCACACTGCCTATAAAATGATCATTAAAAAGCATGTAGCTATTTAAAATCAATTAAAATAACAAGAGTTTAGTGCTTTTCAGTCGGTCAACACGAATGTACCCAAAAGAGATGGGTTATGCCCTAATCCTGAAATAAATTACATGAGATTAATAAAACACTAGGATGACCAGTTTCGATCGTCAAGCGATCATCATCAGATCCATTACACTTAGGCTACAAAATCTATGTTTGAAGCCTAAGTGTAATGGATCTGATGATGATCGCTTGACGATCGAAACTGGTCATCCTAGTGTTTTATTAATCTCACGTAATTTATTTCAGGATTAGGGCATAACCCATCTCTTTTGGGTACATTCGTGTTGACCGACTGAAAAGCACTAAACTCTTGTTTACTTAGGCAACACTGAAAATATGGCTTCAAACACCACAATTAAAATAAGTTGAAGAACGTAGAAGTAGTACTTAGCTTTGCTTCATGGCGAAGACGATGTTCCCTTTGACGGTTGATACTAAAATTCTAACATGGCGTAGAATTTAAAAGATTGCCTCCTGAGTTGAGGAGACGAGCTCTAGTTAAGCTCTAACTGAGTCGACTTCCGACGTACAAGTGAGACGCGCTCAACGAAGCACGGAGGGACCAGGGAAGGGAAAAGAGTGGGGGTAGGAGACAAAGGAATACATATAAGAATAGACAACATAACAGAAATAAATTTTCTCTTGATGAAATGGTCTTCGAAGAATTGATAGTAGGCGACACTAGCGCAGCCTGGTGGGTGAAAAAGTAAACGAAGTTCTCTTGATCACGGAGATGTTAGCTGGCGATAGCGACGAGATCTGGTGGCTGGATTGATAAGGAAGTCCTCTTGTACAGGGAAGAATTGAGGAACTTCAGAGATTCGCTGCTAGATGACGATAGGTGGGTCATGGAAGATATATATCTAGAACAGACTCACAGGTAACATAAGAGACATGACCAACAAGGAGAAATCAGAAGATCACTGTTGGTGTTTGAGAAAAAGGAAGGAATGAACTATAGCAAAGAGAAGCAAAAGCTTGCTCTATCTTACCGTGTATTCCAAAGAATACACCAAGTAGTAAAATACGAACAGAAGTCTAAAATAATTTTCTTTATTTTGCTATATAACAACTCGTATAACAACTTTTCATGATCATATGCACGTTATTCATTTATTTCCGATTGTAACACTGGCCATATGTAAATAAAAATAAACAGTTGTTTTGGCTTTCACGGCCGGTGAATTAAAACTCAGCAATTCTTCTAGGTTTGTGCCGTGTCTTGTGTGGGGTTTCGCCTAGGACACCAAGCTGGCTCATCGGCGGGCTCTTGATGTCCCCGCCCGGACCCTCACAGGAGTAACGAACTGCGCGCTACCTCCCTTTATATTAGGTGCAACTGCACCACTTGACTGCGAGAACTAAAAGCTCAAGCAGCCTTAACCTCCCTATGAAGGCTTCCAAAAAGATGGTATATTGGCTTTCACGGCCGGTGAGTCCCCGGGCGGGGACACCAAGAGCCCGCCGATGAGCAAGCTTGGTGTCCTAGGCGAAACCCCACACATGACATGGCACAAACCTAGAAGAATTGCTGAGTTTTAAGCAGATGTTTTGCTAAACATGTACATATGTTTGTCCAATACTGTATTAATTCCGTAATTTTTGTCGCCTCCCTAGCTAGAAACAGCTGTTCAGACGCTCGCAACGAAGTATGACTGACAACAACCGTAGCTACAGTGTTGTCAGGTCGAATCTTCTGACCTTTCTAGAGTCGACCGTGATCAACCACGTTTTCTTGCCACCCATATTTCATAGTGCGGTTCTGTCCGCACCAGTTCTCGTCTGTAAAGAATATCTTGTAGCCCTGTGCTCGAAGTTCTCTCATTCTTTTCAGGAATGTATGTCGGGATGCAGCAACTGTCATGGATTCCATTAGCACCGAGTTCCATTTTAGTTTTTTGAATCGGAATCTCAAGTTTTTTGCTACTTTAAAAGCGTAGAAATTGACATAGCAGGAAAATCGTCCATACTTTCTGACAGTTTCTCGCGGAGGTTTTTAATTGTGGGAAAAACCTTATTCATGTAAAAATCGTGTTTAGTTCTTCTCATTGTGCCCAAAGTAAAATCATCGAGTTGGATTTTCGGACAACCTGTCCCCGGCCTTAAACACTGCTTCTTTCTTGACCTGGATGACATATTTTCATCATTGTCCCTTGAAGTGGCTCCTATTCTCTTCACTGATGACACTGATAATCCAAGACAATCTGCCACTTTCCGTTACACAGGAAACCTCTTGTCCCCTAATTTTTCTCCCTCACTTCGAAAGAAACACATGGCACTGAGAACTAGCGCAAGTTCGCCCTCAGACAATGGTGGTCTCGGAGACATCAGGAAGTGATATGATGTGGCCAATATGCAGTAAACAGAAAGACTGTACGTTTACAGTGGTCGTAGTTTCCGATAGTCACGAATGAGAGCTTCAAAATGAGGCCAAGTTTCCTGCTGTATGTTTATTCTGGGCTGAGAAAACGTTACGTCAGAAAAGGTATAGGAAATGTTTATTGGGTATTTGAAAAATCAAACAGATTTGCACTACCAATACCTGTACCTATAACATATAAAAATGTCATTACCCTCAACCAAGTAGTTTTCCATGTATATAGTTTTAAGTGAGCGGTTCCTAGAAAAGACGTCAAAAACCCAGACAATGTTTCATACAACCACAAATACAAAACTAATTACTTAACTTGAGATTAACTGGCTTATATAGTCTAACGCAGAATTAAACAAGGAAAATATTGGTATAACTCGTTTTTCAATAGGTCTGTTGGTTTGCTTGTAATTAAGGCCTAAACTCGAGTATCCATAATTTTAAAAATCCGATAGTAGTGTGTTGTTAGTTCTGAATGCTACTTTGATTCCTTGTTTTTGAAAAGATTAGTGATTTTGTGGTTTTGTAATAATAATCTTAAACTCTTACGTCTCTCATTTCATTTTGGAAAGTATTATAAGGGAAAGCCTGGATGTGATTATCCTCTTATTTTCCCAGGAGGCGAAGAAAGAAGGTAATAATGAAGACTGTGACATCGATGGAGCTCTAGTAAATAAGTAAGTGACTTCATTGAATGATATTCTGATGTTAATATTGTACGTGACGATGTATCTGCTAGCAATGAGTTTTTAATGCTCGTAATTTATAGTAATGATTGGCATCATAACAGCTTGTCAGGGTAAGTTTTGTTCAGTTTTCAATTAAACATGATATTTAATATTTCAGTTTATGCAGTTACTGATGCCTAGCTGACTAGGATACATAATTCCATGCTGATTGATTAAGGAGTTGGACAGATCGTGGTCATCAAACCCTCTCGATTTTTCAAGTCTCCCATTTCAAAACCTGTGATTCATGTGACTGATAGTATTATCCTTAATGATTGAGTTAAATAATAGGCCTAAGCTCACATCTTAAAATGAGAGCCTTTCTCTTTAGTGCCAAATGTTCTGAGTTACCAAGAAATGTCCTCATATTTTATAATAAAGGTAAGTTCCACCCGGCATGCGTTGCAATGCCAATCAAAGAAAGTATTGGCGTTGTAATGTTGTTTCTTGAAGTAATTTGGATACACAATTTATTTATTTATTTATTTATTTATTTATTTATTCAATAAAAAGCCTCCGTGGCTTAGGCGGCAGAACGCCGGACTCTCAGCGCAGGGTCCGTGGTTCAAATCCCGGTCACTCCATGTGAGATCTGTGCTGGACAAAACGGAGGCAGACAGGTTTATCTCCGGGTACTCCGACTTTCCCTGTCAACATTTCATTCCAGCTACACTCTCCACTATCATTTCATTTCATCTGTCATTCATTTAATCATTGCCCCAGAGGAGTGCGTCAGGCCTCGGCAGCCGGCACAGTTCATATCCTCGCCGCTAGAGGGGGGCTTCATTCATTCCATTCCTGACCCGGTCGGAGACTGGAAGCAGGCTGTGGATTTTCAATATTTTGTTTTCAATTTCCGTTAATTGCCTCTAAACTATCTTGAAATAAATGTACTAATCTAGAAACATTCGTGGGAGCGTGCACAACAACTCACCAAACTTTCATCGCAATCGGATGAATGGCATATGACGCAAACGGGATTTTGTTTAAATGATTCGTGCGCTTTCACACATTTGTTGAATCTACTCGTGCTCCACCAACTGTGAAATGGATTTACTCAGTTAGAAAGCTTCACGTAAGTGTACACAACAACTCATCAAAGTTGCATCGCAATCGATGAATACTGTATGAACACATACGGGATTTTGTTGAAACGCTTCGCGCGTCGTCACTCATTTGTTACATCTACTCGTGCGCTACCAATATTTTAAAATGGATTTATCAACTTGAAGACCTCCCCTGGCGTGTACACATCAACCCATCAAAGTGTCATCGGAATCGGATGAATTGCATAACAACGGATACGTGATTTTCTTTAAACGGTTCGCGTGCCATCCCTCATTTGTTGAATCTACTCATGCGCTACCTATTGTAAAATAGATTTACTAAGACTGAAATCTTCCCTGGGGTGTACTCAATGATTCACCATGCTTTCATCGCAATCGGATCAATTGTATATGAACGCATAAGGGACTTTGTTGAAACGATTCACGCGCAGTCTTTTGTTGAATCTCCTCGTGTGCTACTTATTAAAAATAGATTTAAAGACAAAAACCTTTCCTGGAGTGTACACAACAATTCACCAAAGTTTCATCGCAATCGGATAAATGGTATATGTACGCATACAAGACTTCGTTGAAATTATTCGCGCGCCATCACTCATTTGTTGAAACTACTCGTGCGCTACCTATTGTAAAATGAATTTACGAAGCCAGAAACCTTTCCTGGAGTTTACACACCAATTCACCAAAATTCATCGCAATCGGATGATTGCTATATGGACGCATACGGTACTTTGTTGACATGACTGGCGTGCCGTCACTCATTTGTTGAATCTACTCGTGCGCTACCTATTGTAAAATGGATTTATTAAGCCATAAACCTTCCTAAGGGTGTACGCAACATCTCACCCAAGTTTCATCCTAATCGGACGAATGGTATTTGAACGCATTAGGGACCTTGTTGAAACACTTAGTGCGTCGTCGCTCATTTGTTGAATCTACTCGAGCGCTACCTATTTTAAAATGGATTTATTAAGCCAGAAACCTTCCTAAGGGTGTACCCAACATCTCAAACATGTTTCATCCTAATCGGACGAATGGTATTTGAACGCATACGGGACCTTGTTGAAACGCTTCGTGCGTCGTCGCTCATTTGTTGAATCTACTCGTGCGCAACCTCCTGTGAAATGGATTTACTAAGTTAGAAACCTTCTCGTAAGTGTACTGTTTTAATCCCTTGGTTGGGGGGTAGTTGGGATAAAACACGGTTGTGTCACTGTGCTAATTTGGAAGACTGTTCCTGGGTGAGAGTAGCTTCCCGTAGCCGGGAGAGCTTACTAGTGTAGTGTGTTGGTGTTTAGTGTCTAATCTATTGGGGGTGTCCCTGCAAGATGCAAGTATTTGCTAGGGGATGGATCTCTAAATACAGGCTACTATACTGGCCTGCCATCTGGGCGGAATGAGTAATACAATAGACGTGCTAAGTCAGCGGCTCGACGCTATGCAGTCGAGTCGCGTGCTGTGAGTACAATGTAGTCTGACAAAGCAATTACTGGCTACTACGGTCACGGGCAATTGTGACGAAGGTCAGGTGGGGTATGAGGATGTGAAGTGGAGTGTAATTAGTAATGCAAGTGTAGCTTACTGACCAGGTGTTTATTGGTCAGTAGATGTATATTGGTATGTCCCTCTTGGGGAATTTGGGCAAGTATAAAATACAATTTGTGTGTACAAGTTAGGGGTAGGTGTTCACAAGAATTAAAGGAGTCTGAACACGGCTGAATCTCACCTGGTGATAAAACTGGAACAGACGTCGGACAGGGCCGCTGGCGAAGCACAGAGTAGAACAGATAATGGCTCCAGTTTGGACTCCATTCTTATACCTTCCGGTGCTGCTTGGTCAGCGTTGCGTAAATGTAGCTGCCCCAGATAGTTGTAAGTGTAAATGTTTGTGTATGTTTTGCAAGCAGTTGGCTAACCTCCCAGGCTGGGTGGCCGCCGCTTGCTGTGTATAGATAATGTCCTGGTCTTATGGTGTTGCCAGTTGGGGTGGTTTTGGTAAAAGATGGGGGGTGGCTGTCAGGGGGTACTGCCCCCCCCCCCCCGGGCTGTACAAGTCCCCCTCATCGATTAGTTCGCGTCCTGGCGAACGGGAAGTAGAGTGGGGGTGTCGATGTGATGGTTTCTTCTTGGTTTCTCCTTGTACCTCTTCTTCTTTGTCTTCTGTGTCGGTGTCGTTTAGGTGTAGCGATCTCGTGGTGATGTGAGTCCAGCGTGTGCTCAGAGAGGTAGGTTTTGGGTGTACATAGTTATACATAGTTAATCTAGAATTGCTCATTTTAAAAGTTGACATTTGAAAAAAAAACATGGCTGGACGGGTGGTTGTGCCGTCCGGCGCTGTGTTGGAGAAAAAAAATGCTCCCTGCAGTGTATTGTGTAAAAGATGGAAGAAAATAGAAAAAATAGGTGTCCCAGGGGTATAAGTTAAAGGAATATATCCGAATGATTTATTGTTGGGATGAAACGGGACACCTTTACAAATTTTATCGTTAGTAGAAAGAAAATGAAAGAAACAAAAGCATAATCAGTGAGCGTGTATACTGTATATGTACATTGGAGGAAAAAATATCACAATATTCGCCGTGGCGATGATGGCAATAATGGTGCCGTATACCGGCTGGTGATAGTCGTGTGGTAATTATGGTAGCATTGTATAGTGACATTGGTAGTCATGATGATGATAACAGGTAGGACCTGATAATAATAATAATCATGACATTTATAATATTTATAATAATTTATAAATAAACATAATAAACATAGTAATAATAATGACCATAGTAATAATGATGGTTGCCATGTTAGTACTCTATGTATAGGTATATTATCCAACCATGTGGAACATGTGCGTGTATAACGTTATCATGATATGACGAGAAAATACAAAATAATTTACAACTATTATATATTACCTTGTAGAACTCTTTTAAGTGGCCAGTTATTTTATACCTCTTGCGCTGTTAATTCTCTACCTTGCTTCTGAAGCGTCCTTAAGTGGCTGTTCCCGCTAGGGTTCAGTGGCTAATCCGCTGTCTCATTTTGTTTTCTCTTTTACCCTAGTGGTTTTCCCACCGTGGTTAGGAATTCCACCTTAGCGTCGAAGGCGCGGCGCTTACAAGCGTTGTGCCGCCCTTAGACACTGAATCCACGCTTCATTTGCGTGCATAATGTGTTTTTGTGTTCATTGATACTCAGTATTCCACGGTTACTGTGCATCGTTGACCACTGTGTTGTCACCGTTAAAGGGTGCAACTGGAAGTATGTGAGAGTGTATGTGTTTGTGACATAGGAGAGTGTGTACAAGTTGGTGTTGGAAATATATTTACAAAAGACATGTTTATGCTCCTCGTCCTCTGTAAAATAAAATGCATTGATGGCTATTTATCTAGAAACATGTACATTCTGTCGCTTCCTTGCTTTCCTGCAAATAGAGTATATTATTACAATACATATAGCTTTTCAATCGCTGCGCATAGTATAAAAAAAATCAATTATGGCGCCACTTAAGTCTAACTTAATCTAGGTTAGCCTATGTTAGTCTAGCTTAGCCTATGTGTTGTCGGGCTTACCCTGGTAACGGATTTTAGTTACCAGGTGCCGATCGTGCTATCTTAATACTATTTATTCTATGTATTGTCGGGCTTACCCTGGTAACGGATTTTAGTTATCAGGTGCCGAATGCTGGTATCTTAATTTTAAAAAAAAGTTTAACCTAAATTATATTAATTAATACTAAATGAGAAAATATTCTGTATATACATGCCGAGGTGGACCTGAACCTAATGCCGAAATGTGCTATAGCTACTGTTTTGTGACAGTGCTTATTAAATTTGCTTAAATCTAAGTTGCCTTTGAAATGGCACTGTAACTTATATGCTAGAATTTTGATGGAGGCTCGTCCGGTCGATTTCTCTCCCGGGGGCCCTTGTAACCAATTGCTGAGACCGGAACCCAACAATGGCTCGTAGTCCCCTCCGTCTTAATACTAGTTGTCGACATAACCTTATTAGTAATTAATAAATTAATAGTAATTAATAAAGTCCTGGGCGCCTGCGCTGCTAAAGAGCAAACGCCTCGCCCGGCTATCCTGTTGGTCGTTGTTATACTTGCCTCTGTCGGCATTATTCTCCATGTATCATTTTTTGTATATTTATTATTGGGTTTGCCCACGAGACTCCTTTTGGCAGCCCGTTGCATAACTATTTAATATCTCTGGCCGCCCGGTGCGTGACCATTTAAGCTCTGTAGACCCGGCGTCATCCTTTTATGTGGGCACGGAACCGAATGATCGCATTCATTCCATACGCATTATTCATTACTCATTTATTATCATTTATTTGTTAGATCATCTTCACCTCGCCTCGCGGGGCAAGGACTTGGCGAATCTAGGATTGGTCCCGCTGAATCCTGAGATCCTTCTTCACTTCACGCGAGTGGAAGACTAACTTCCCGCCATGGAAACTCTACTTAAGTTACGTACTAACTAGAAGTCTAGTCCTAGTGTGGTCGTCTCTAGGTTTGTCTCCTGAGTCTAGTGTGGAGCTGACTAATTCTCCCACCAGCCGTAAAAAGTCTCCCCTGCAGGTTTTGGCTTCGATGGCCGTGGTGCATAGTGGATATAACTGTCTCCGACAAGGGGGGTAGGCTAGACGCACCCCTCGATCTTGACGTTTGCCCGCGCCAAGTCATCGATGCTTCAACCTTACGTCTGTCAGTCAGTCGATCGGGTCAGGCCTCATCATCACCTTCTCCAGCTCTGTTCCTGTGTGGCGCCTCTGCCTTCTATTTAAACTCTCATCACCATCCAGTGTGATGTCAGACTCCTTTTATTTTAAAAAAAATAAAAATAAGTGTGATTTGTAAAATAAGTGTGTGTGTGTATCATGTAATTATGTGAAATTTTAAGTGTTCTGGGGTTGTAGAATCTTCTAAATGCATAGTCTACTTTAGGTCTGTAGTCGCACTGTGGGACTTCCAGCGGTAATGCCTTGGTAATTTCCTGGAGGCGTTAGTAGGTTTTAATGGCGTTGGGTCCCTTGTTATTGGGATCCGGGGGTGTTATTTGCTGAATGGGCTTAAAGCGTGGTAGGAAAGGGTTATGCATCGTTGGACTCCATGTTAATGGTGGCCGGGAGCCGATGATGCTGCTAGGATGTCTTTACAGTGAGGGGGATGGGGTAGGTTTTTCCCAAGTGTGCATAAAAATTTTTAAAGTGCCATGCAGGTGTGGTAGTAATAAACCCTGGTATGTGGGTGGGATATTCCATGCATGGGGATGGATATGAGGCGTATCTTCTCTCATTTGAGGATAAAGTATAGGTCGAGGTGTAATAATTCTATGTCCCTTGCATGCGGGATTATTTAGTAAGAAAATATTTGTTAGTGTAAATGCGGCCTCATCTCTTTACATAAAGATGTGCATTAGCTTGATATTGTTTCCGACTCATCCCTAATACTCGGGTGTAGGCATTTGGGACCAGGGTGTAGCATACCCGAATTTGGGGTAGACGCATGAAGTCTATCAACCCCGATGTATATTTTGGAATGTAGTCTAGCTGTTTTTATGTGTTTATGTGTTTGTGTTGGATAGTGTTGTAAGTGACAGGTTATGTAGGGAGAGGGGTGCTAGGATGGTAACCCGTAGTCGGTATCTTGGCCATCCTGATGGCACTATCCATCTCTGCTCCTGTCGTTCTCATTTGGTCACTATTTGTTTTCTATCCGCTACGTGGGCTGTGCACTGGTGAAATTGAGATGCCATAAAGCATCTACTATGTTCTAGAATACCAGTCTGTAGAATGCTTGTGGGTCTGCGATACCCATGTTGTGTATAAATGTTTGTGTGTGTGGGCGTCGCCTTCGGGCTGCCCTTTGGGATGGTTAAGTGCGGTGACGCTGTGACGTCATGGCCTAATGTGGTCTCCTATTGATACCGTTAGGGTAGCAAGTGATTGTAAGTATGGATTGTCATGTCCTGATTACCTATGATGGTTTTTAAAGATAAAAAACAAGAAAAGAAGTTATGAGGGGGGGTTGTTTCCTCAGGGAGTCTGTCTACATCCGCCCCTGATTGGTGGGCGCGTGTGGGAAGGACGTGGCCGTGTCTGTAATTAGCGCGGCTGCGTGTGTGTGGTCGCGTACCGCTACCGCATGCTGGCGCGTGGGCCGTTATCGGATAAGTCTTATCGTGTGTCGTGTGGCTAGTTGTCAGGTGGCGCGTGTAGCTTGTTAACATCCTTGTATACATGCTCCAGTGTTCCTAAGATGAATCCGGCCTATAGTATTTGTACATTACTGGATACCAGGCCTATTGTGAGAGCGCTGAATCCTGTGTCAACTGTATGCTATTATTATTGTTTGTTTTGTATGATAGTATCATCATGGTCGCGTGTCATTGTCACGTTTGGCTATGCTGGGAATGTCTACCGGTAACAGTGCTGCAAAGCACTGGAATTCGCAACTCAGTGTTTTGTTGTGTTTGTTTATGCGTCCTTGTATACGGGAAGTTTCTGATGTTATGTATGGCGGCTGCCGGAACGTGACTTTTGCCATTGCCCGTGTGTTGACATTGTTTTGCATTCTGGGAGGGCCAATGTGTTAATCTGTCCTGTTTTTGCTACCGATGTTTGGACATTTCTTCCGCAAGACCTTTGCCTTGTGTAATTATCTATAATTTGCGTCTAGGAAGTCTTTTTCCTATGTTCGGGGGAATCCAAATTTGCCATGATTTCTGGCCGTAGAAATGTGGTGTTACCTGTTTTGTGTCTGTGAGAGTGGCGTCCCCCATATCTAGGTTTCGGGCGCTATGGTTTAAAGGAAAGTATTTTGTGGTCCCCGTAGGGGCCTAGCATTCTCGGTACGCCCCCTATTGGGAATCCCGGGGTCGCTAATGCCCTAGGTAGGCTGTTGTAGCGAGTACCTTGGAACGAGTCTATGCTCCTGTATGTATGTTAAAGAACCTCTCTGTGTTCATAATTGTGTGGCTCACCCGTTTATGTGCTTGTGTACGGCACTATTGCAATGCATTTGCCATCTCTAGTGTATGTTTAAAGCGTGTACTCTGTGATAACATGCCATTTATATATGCATAATTTGAACATTCTAATGCCTATTTTCACTCTTGGCTCCACTCTATGGGGCACAGTGTCTGTATGGGACCCTATGTTTTTTTCTGTAGGGGATGGTGTATGCATGCTATTTGTGGGATGCTGCCCGTGTAATTATCTGTTCCCTCGTCCATATTCTTGGTTTTAATTTGGACGTAACTGCGGGTTGCCTTAATTTTGGCCAGTTTCTGTCTAGGTGGGCGTAAATTTTCCCCTGTGAATGGGTCTGTCTGGATTCTTGTTTTTCCACGGCGTCCGATTTTATTGGGCATTCGGACCCGCGATCCCGTTTAATGCTCCGTGTTTTATGTCTGCGTTGTCTGTTGGGATTTGTGCGTCCCTAGTGTGGCTTCTGATTGTGTTGCCGTGCCAAAAATGCCATTGGCTAGCGTCCTTTTTGGCACGTTTGTATTGTGTTTCTGTGTGTTCGCCCATGCCTTGGTCTAAGGCCTCGGTACTACAATTTTTGTGTTTTATGTACCTCGGCGCGTGTACTGTATGTTTGCGACACGCGTATGAAAATATACGTTAGCGTGAGTATTTTATGCCATTCGGGACGACCCTCGTACCCTAATTTTGGGAGTTATCGGGCTTTGAAAATGGCGTGAATGATATGCTACGCCGGGGCAGAGCGCTCTAAGTCTGCCTGGCGCATGCGAAGGTCGGCTGTCCCATTACGCTTTATCGCTGACGGCGATAGTATTAGGTTTCAAGTGCTTGCTTTCTTGTCTGGCGCTCGCTTGCCACATGTGCCGAGACGATGTGTGTAGGTTTGCTGACGCGCCTTTCTCATGTCTAGGTGTCGGAGGTGGTTTTATTAATTTGTGCATATTAATTCCTGTTAGTGTGACTGTCCCTTATTGCTCTATCCTCCAATTGGATAGTTACCCGACCTTGCATTCCTGGTATTCAGAAGGTCGCGGGTTCGAGACCGTCTTTGTCCAGGGTAATCATTCTTGTTGCCTTTTGGGCCTGTGTCTCCGGGACAGTTTTGTCAGTGTTATTGCCGGTTTTGTGGCAATTTGAGCTTATTGTGTGCCTTCCAGAAATATGTGGGTTTTCCCAAAGTCTGGGATTTTCACCCTATGGTGTTTATGTTTAGTTTGAGCGCTGTTATGGGGGACAAGAACATGTTATGGGCAGTGTAATATATAGCGTACACCTATGGATCAAATATATACAGTTCAACCTGGATGATTCGAACTTCAAGGGATTAGTAAAAAAAATCGGGTTATCCAAAAATACGAATTATGAAAGTTCTTTGAAAAGAGTAGATAAAATATATTGTATCTCGTTTACATGGTGATTTACATTCACCAAAGCAGATTAACAGACAACGGTACTTTATAAAGATTGTATCATAAATAATCTCTAATGTTTCAAATGAAAAATAAAACCTAAATGTATTATTCACTTATTTAACGACGTTAGCAATACAGTAATCTAGTTACGTCTCAGGGAAATCTACTATTTTTCAAAATAGTTTGAGATTCTTGATTGTTTCCTCCAATTAAGTCTCTCAGTCATCACAAAAGAATCTAGCAAATTGTAGGAACGGAAAACAGAATGCTTGAGTCATTTCTACTTAGAAAGCCCCGCCTAAGCTCTGTGATGTGGTTTGTTGCTTAGGCTGCACTCGGAACAGTTCCTTCAGGAGCTGAGCCATATGACCCCACTGTTTGGCTTCCCATTGGCTTTCTACACTAAAAACTTTGAATTATCCAGAATATAATTCGAATTAACCACGATTATAAACCATTGATAGCCTATAAAATGCTAAGGACCAAGAGAAAAATTCGACTTAAAAAAAGATTTCGAATTATATGATTTTGACTTAGCCACGTTTCACTGTATATACATGTAAAATGTATAGTTTTGTGCATGAATCTCTGTGTGTCTACTCTTTACAGGGGTGGAACCTGTCCTTTGTGTGTCAATTGTAGTGTTTCCTGCATGTAAAAGAACCTACTCGTGTGTATGTTTGTGATACAAGTGACATTAGTGTATGTTATATACAAACCCTGGTGTCTATTTAAGACATGTATGTCATGATCTGTAAGTACCTATGCATATAATATGAATCCTTCGGTGCGTGCATGATCCTAATACATATGGGGAAAATTGCGTCTATGGGAGGCTATGGTTGTTATGTGGGCGTGTGATTTATATTGTTTATGAGGTGTCGTCTGTGGAATTGTCTATCACTGTGTCTACAGCCATGGCTTCAATATTTTTATGCCATGTGAGTTGCCTTTTTCCTAGGCCGCTTTCCATTATTGGAAGAGTGGATATTTTTTTTTTCATGGTGAAAGTTGTTATCCACGTCCGAGCGTCATTGCTCGAGAAGGTGAATACTTTTGCCCTGTTACTAAGGCATAGGCCTCAGACTCCCATTGAGGGGCTTCTTTACTATTTTCCAGGGGTGTTTGTAGCAAAGTAAGTCTGGGTCTACGTTCATCGTAGTGCCTCGATATTGGCCTGAAGGTACTTGTGCCTGAGGGGCTGATTGCGCTCCGCGCTATCCTAGCAGTGTTTATAAGGGTGTGTGTCTTCCTGACTGCCTGGCCTCGTGGGGTAGGTAATAAACCCTTTATTATGCCCCGTGTATTGTGTGTTTGCGACTGGGCAGTGTGCACGGGCGTGCGTTTTGAACCCTGAGGGGCTGAAGGCAACACCCTCTTATGCATTGGTACTGGGGATGCACATGTCAGTGTCCGCCTCCATTCTGGCGAAATCGCCCTCTGAACTAGCGGTAAAGGTCGTGTGTTTGTCTGTGATTGCCCTGTCAATGTATTGGAGGGTAGTGTAACCTATTTTTGGCCTATGGCCACGGTAGACTCCTTCCCTTGTGTCTGCCCATGTATGTAGGTTCGTATGGGCTTATCGTGCTGTGGCACGGGCTCTATGTCCTCAGCCCATGACATAGTTACCTCCCGGTTTCTCCCTGTGTTACGGTGTGTGCCTGATAGCCCTGTCGTCAACTCCCTCTCGTTCGTCCGTTCTGAGGGGGTTGGCGTAGGTTCTGCCCCTCGGTCTGGCAAGATTGCCTCCCGGACCGGGGCTGAGGGACGTGTGTTCATGTGAGCTTGGCCCTGTAGTGTGTTGGAGCCTAACCTGGCCGTTTTCTGAACTGTGGCCACGGCGAACTCCTTTCCCTGTGTTTTGCTAGGTGTAGAGATGGACATCCGTGCGAATTGCTCCGTTAATGTGTCTATGGCTATGTCCTCTCTAGGCTGGGCTGGCGGCCCTGCCATGAACTCAAAAATGGCCTTGTTGGCTTGGAGCTCCCTATATTCTTCCCAAATTTGGGCGTACTGCCTATTGAGGCATATGGCCTGTTCGGCAACTTTGGTGCCATTAGTCCCTATCCGTTGGTGTTCTCTAATGATTGTTTCCCATTGCTGGAACATGAATTCGTGTCGGCAGTGTAGTTGCCAGTGTGCCTTAATGATTTGTGTACGGAGGGTGGGGATTTTCGCCCGAATCTTTCGATTCTTGGCGCTGCGGAGTGGCCGGACAAGTGCCCTTATAATTCGCATATACTGGGCGTGCAGTAGTTGCTGATACCTTCTGAGGTTGTCCTGTCTTGTTTCAAAGACCTTGTGACAGGCAATTAACTCCTGATTTCCCCAATGCTCCTCAGCACGGCTAGACGGTATAGAGGGGCCATGCTGAATGAAGTGTATGTATAAAAAGAACTGTGTGTGTTTTGCAATGTATTATATTTCTGATTCATTCCAGGGGTGGGTGGGTTGATTAAAATTTCCCTTGTGTTCCTACAGTGCCGGGGAAAAAATAATAATGCTGTCTTCAAAAAAAATTAACTATCGCTTGGCTGTGTGCGGTACGGATCGTTTCTACCACGAGGGCTCGTTGTATGAGTCCTACCCTTATTGTGCGTGGTAGTAGCGCCTCCACCAAATATGTTTTAATCCCTTGGTTGGTGGGTAGTTTGGATAAAACACGGTTGTGTCACTGTGCTAATTTGGAAGACTGATCCTGGGTGAGAGTAGCTTCCCGTAGCCGGGAGAGCTTACTAGTGTAGTGTGTTGGTGTTTAGTGTCTAATCTATTGGGTGTGTCCCTGCAAGATGCAAGTATTTGCTAGGGGATGGATCTCTAAATACAGGCTACTATACTGGCCTGCCAGCTGGGCGGAATGAGTAATACAATAGACGTGCTAAGTCAGCGGCTCGACGCTATGCAGTCGAGTCGCGTGCTGTGAGTACAATGTAGTCTGACAAAGCAATTACTGGCTTCTACGGTCACGGGCAATTGTGACGAAGGTCAGGTGGGGTATGAGGATGTGAAGTGGAGTGTAATTAGTAATGCAAGTGTAGCTTACTGACCAGGTGTTTATTGGTCAGTAGATGTATATTGGTATGTCCCTCTTGGGGAATTTGGACAAGTATAAAATACAATTTGTGTGTACAAGTTAGGGGTAGGTGTTCACAAGAATTAAAGGAGTCTGAGCACGGCTGAATCTCACCTGGTGATAAAACTGGAACAGACGTCGGACAGGGCCGCTGGCGAAGCACAGAGTAGAACAGATAATGGCTCCAGTTTGGACTCCATTCTTATACCTTCCGGTGCTGCTTGGTCAGCGTTGCGTAAATGTAGCTGCCCCATATAGTTGTAAGTGTAAATGTTTGTGTATGTTTTGCAAGCAGTTGGCTAACCTCCCAGGCTGGGTGGCCGCCGCTTGCTGTGTATAGATAATATCCTGGTCTTATGGTGTTGCCAGTTGGGGTGGTTTTGGTAAAAGATGGGGGGTGGCTCTCAGGGCGTACTGCCCCCCCCCGGGCTGTACAGTACACAACATCTCACCCAAGTTTCATTGCAATCGGATGAATGGTATATGAACGTATACGGGACTTCGTTTAAACGCTTCGCTCATTCGTCGCTCATTTGTTGAATCTACTTGTGCGGTACCTATTGTAAAATGGATTTACTAATCCAGAAGCCTCCTCTGGAGTGTACGCAACATCTCACCCAAGTTTCATCGCTATATGATGAATGGTATTTCAACGCATACGGGACCTTGTTGAAACGCTTTGCGGGTCGTCGCTCATTAGATGAATGAACTCGTGCGCAACCACCTGTAAAATGGATTTACTAAGTTAGAATCCTTCACGTAAGTGTACACAACAACTCATCAAAGTTTCATCGTAATCGATGAATGGTATATAAACTTATACGGGATTTTGTTGAAACGCTTCACGCGTCGTCACTCATTTGTTGAATCTACTCGTGCGCTACCTATTGTAAAATGGATTTACTAAGCCATGAGACTTCCTTGGGGTGTACACAACATCTCACCCACGTTTCATCGCTATCGGAAGAATGGTATTTGAACGCATACGGGGCCTTGTTGAAACGCTTCGCGCATCGTCGCTCATTTGTTGACTCTACTCGTGTGCAATCTCCTCTGAAATGGATTTTTTAAGTAAGAAACCTTCACGTTAGTGTACACAACAACTCATCAAAGTTTCATCGCAATCGATGAATGGTATATAAATTTATACAAGATTTTGTTGAAACGATTCGCGAGTTGTCGCTCATTTGTTGAATCTACTCGTGCACTACCTATTGTAAAATGGATTTAATTAGCCAGAAACCTTCCCTGGAGTGTACGCAACATCTCATCCAAGTTTCATCGCAATCGGCTGAATGGTATATGAACGCATACGACACTTCCTTGAAACGCTCTAACGTGCAGAGACAAAGAGAAGAATTCAACATCACCGCCATCTATGGTACTGCGCCCGAATTCCTCTAGAGCACAGTCCCAAATCCGCACAGATGGTAAAAGGATCGTGAGAATGTCAACACCCGGCTATGAGTTGAACAACCCTCACCGGACTGATGACTAGGGAACCCTAGAAACACACATATACATCTCTAAGTATACTACTAACTAGTTGCATACAGTACGAAAATATAAACAAATAAAAGTAGAGCACTAACGAGCAACTCGGCTCTCGGGCGTTAAGATAAGTTTTCGATCATCTGTCTGCATCTAGCTAGCGGTATCGTTCTAGTGTAATTAAGCGTTGAATCAAAGAAACAGTTCTAAAAAACTGAGCAAAAATAAAAATATTCTTGCCATTTATTGACAATAAAGAATATAACATGACAAATATTATGTTCCCTTCGCCAAGAATAAAATAAAATATTTGAGTGTGCCTCACTTAGGCCTGATGCGCTTAATAAGTGTCTTTCTTGCATCTTTACACGAATACAACATGTATCTCATGCTTGATAATATTTACATAAACACATAGTTTAATTAATGACAGTAGTGTCTGTCCTAACTGTTTACTGAAGTTATGCTTTAACGTTCATCATAACAAACATACTCCCTACGTAATACAATCGTTAAAGTCTTCAAATTTAAATCTTAAGTTCTTAAATAATAATAATAAACGCAATAATTAATACTAGAATAATAACGTATTTACATTTTATACATGATCGCGTCCCGCATGATATAAAAACAACTGTCTCTAATTTATTAGAGTTCATTCCACCACTTTCCTCCTGTCTCATCATCTTTCTTTGGGTGTATCACCATCTTTCTCCCTATTTCACACAATAAACTAGTCAAAATAGGTGTTTGTGTGTCAATTCCCTGTGAATCATGAATACAAACAGTGAAGTTAATATTTCATCACTAAAGTGTACAACTCTGGTATTTCAATAATTGATAATAAAACAAACTAACAATGCACGACTGTTCAGATAAGCTCTTCAACCAAAAATCGAGTGGGTGTGGCATGAATCCTCACTCCCTCACTCCTATCTTCTCCAAATACAAATTATGACTTCTCTTAATCACCACAAATTATTACAAAATCTTTCTTCATAAACTCACGTTGCATATTATCGCGTCTCTAGTTACGCCTTCATCAATACAAATGCATTTCATCAACCTTTCTTCTCTTAGCACGTTCACAAAACTTCTACCGTTCCATATCAACTACTTTCATCAAAGTATGATATTTAGTATTCGTACTAGAAATTACAACTGCAATAACGTTCATGAATACGTCTCACTTCCTCCTACAAACTCCTCTATCGATTATACATCTCGTGCTATGTTCAAATACTTTCCACATACTTCCTCCTTCGCTTCACATATATTCTTGTTACAATTTATCGCTTAATTCTGAATTTCAAGTCTGCTTGTGTCTGTTATAGAAATAACACTAACCTTCCCTCACGTCTATGTTCACAATAAATGTTATATATTTCCTTCCATCTTACAGTATCGTTTTATGATAAATATACACCCATAACATTTTATAATAACGTTTTCGTTCAGTTATGCCTTCTACTATCGCATATTGTTCTTTTCCATACCTCAAATTCTGGGTTTTACAATGTCATTACATTTCTTGCTTACAAGAGTTCCTTCAATGCCAATATTGAATACTCTTGTCAACTATTTCGTTTTATACATCTTATTTCGTTCCTGAAATGAATAAACTCTTTACTTATAGGATTCTCTGTCCTTCCTTTCCTCACTTCAAGTAGTAAACAAATTACTTTCGTCAAACACATGACTATATTCTTTTTCTGATACATTGTTTTTTTCTCACAAAGTTGTGCTTCAATTCTCATATTTCAATACATATATATCATCGTTCTTCAATATTTCCACAAATATACAAAATTCTCTAATATTCATCGAATCTACGGAGTTCTCCAATGTTACAACAAATCTACGGAGTTCTCCAATGTTACAACAAATCTACGGAATATGCGTTCGCAATCGCAACGAAATCGTTCGTAAGTAAAATTTTAACGCTCTAAAAATGACAATGAAAAATACTAACGATGTCTAATATCATCGATCAAACCTTCAAAATACGTCTAAGTGGGGTATGAAAATAACTACCGCAATTACTAAAATTTACTAAAACTTTCAAGACAATACAATAACATAGGTTATAAATACAAATATGTTGGTCAATATTCTGGAATAACTTGAACAAAGTCTAACTACAGATATGAAAAATGCACTCCTCTACCTTCTTTCTGAGATCGTTGGTGACAGAACTGATGACTCCTCTGTTCTCTTAACCTCACCGTGTGGTTCCTAGAAAGCTGCGTGTTGCTCCAAACTGGCTGCATTATGTCACCACGGCCTTGAGTGGACTGCAGTAAAGGTGAACGGCCTGGTGTGCTGTCTCGAAACAGGTTACCAGCTGGCTCCCTGCTTGTCGACCCACTTCTCTCGTATAGGATGATGACACGATCTCGCCTCCGCTCTGCTTGCCTCGCGTCCACCAGTCCTGGGTTCCTCGCCGTCTCCATCACGAATCCGCTCGTCTTCTTCTTCTCAGATCTAGATGTTCTTTGAAGTCGGTAGTTTGCATAGTTCTTTCCATCATGAAAAATCACCTACATGTCGTGAATTTCCCTTGTAGTAGCTTGTGACGTTATGTGAGCGAAAACTGCGGTGGTCAGCAGCTCGCTATTCGTACTGCTATGTCATCCTGGTCATCTCTGAATCTCACCGGTTCAGTATAGTTCTATCTTCCCATCATGGTGAATTTAAAACATCATTCTCACCGCGCAATTGTTTGTAGTCGTAGTTCTTCCCCCTCCGACCTAAATTCTTATTCATTCTTGTCTAGATTGTTGAATTTCCAATGGTTTAAGTCTCCCTTCTTCAGACTTTCCTTCTACGTAGTTACGTGTTCGATGTTCAGTCTGTAACTTGCAGTGGTTTATCTCGTCGTAGATTTCTTCTTTTAAATACGATGAATAACTTTTCTCAATACTGTTGATTTGTAATATTAATTGTTCGTTTCCATTACTACTTGTTTCATCTTGAAGTCTCCAGTTCACAAAACCTTTGTCTAATACCGTTTGAAGAGTGAATACAAGTTACGTCTTGTCTTCTCGACGGTCCATGTAGAAAAAGCCTCGTCTGCTAGCGTCTCCTAGCCTCCTCGGTTAGATTTACCTCGCAAATCTGATCAACTAGCCTCCAACCGCTATGAATATTAACAAATTCATACATAACTTCACTCTCAGTCTTTTAATTTAAAATCTGTTTTGCCAATTAAATTTATTTTTCTCTGCTGGTGAATTCAATATGCAACACTCTTATAAAATATTAAAATAATGATTTTAATATTTGTTCCTTCCTCAGTGTTCAAACTATTTTCTTATTGGTTCTCGCCATAAAGTGGCTCGCTTCAGACACGCGTTCGCTTCTCCCACTCTTGATACTGGCGTGCGTCTGACCTCTGGTCCACCATCGCTCTTCCCTCGGATCAAAAACTGGTTTCCCACCACGAACCTCGTTAAAAGTGTCGACTATCAGGACAGTATTTCTTTCATTCACTCATGGTTAAAAATTTACCAAATCATAAAATCTCCATTATTACATGAAATAAAAATATTTATTCAGACGAAAATTTTCCCAATTAACGTTCTCTTCCATCTGGACTGCTAATCTAGTCGAAAATTCCAAATTTAAAATATGCCATTTTTCTGAGGTGGTCCTTGGTTCATACCTCATCCTGCCTTCTCCTCTCTACTAGACATGATTTCGAGCGCATTTCTCCATCCGACCTTAATAGAAAGTATAAGAATGGACTTTCTGTTACTACATATCGTTACTATTCATAGATATGCTGTCGAAATTGTGTCTCTATTGAATCTTGGGGTAAAATCTCTTTAACTTAGAGTGATTGTATTTCCCAATAATACGATCATCGCTCAGTCTAGCTATGGCATAGCAATTATTTCCATAAACCTTCGCTACCTTGAAAGGTCCTTTGAAACTATTACAGAACTTGACGAATATCTTCTTCAAGACGTCAGCCTTCACATTTGTTCTAGTCAAAACCAAATCTCCTTCTCTCAGTGGTCTGCTGAATCGCTTGCCCCTCGTTCTCTTCAATGGCTTTTCTGCGGACTTGTTGAGATGATCTCTGGCCTCTTCTATCCTTCTGTCCATCGGTATCTCTATATCTTCTTGGATATCTATGATTCCATCCCATGGTCTTCTAGGTTTCTCATTATAATGCAGTACTGTTGGAATCTCATTCGTGCTCTCATGATGAGTCCTATTCATGCAGTATTCTACCAGTGGTATCACCTTCACCCAATTCGCATGATTCTCAGAACTGTATAAGCGAATATACTTCGATAGTTCCAAAATCGATCTTTCAATAGGATTTGTTTGTGTGCTTCTCACAGAACTATAAATATGACTTATATCCAATCTCTCCATAGTTTCTTCGAATTCTACAGCTGTATATTGAGTTCCATGATCCGTTATCAATTTCTCAGGCTTTCCTAGCTTCGGTATCACGTTCTTCTCTAAATGCTTCAGAACTGCCTTTGTTGTTGCTTTCTGCATAGGGTTTAGCATAATGATTTTAGAAAATACATCCATGGTGACACGTACATATTGATTTCCTCTTAAGCTCTTCGGTTTGGTCTTCGTTCGGTTTATCTATGGCGGTCTCCTGCCTCTTTATTGTGTGATCTACTCTTCCTTCTCCTAGTTTCTCTTCTGATATGGTGTTTTCTTTTGTCTATTCCTGTCGTGGTTTTGGCCTTCACGACTAGTTCCTGGTTGAGGTTCGTCACTCACTTGTGCTTGTTGTTGGGGTTGTTCCATTCTTTCTTCTCTGTCTCTCTGATTTCTTCTGTAATCCTGGCTTACTCTTTCTTCATAATATATTTGGACATTCCCATCGTCTCTCCATCTGCTCCTCTGATAATTGTTCTTCGATTGTTGTTGTTGTTGTTGTTGTTGCATAGGACGTTGCTGCTGTTGTTGTTGTTGGTTGCCTTCGTTCCAGTTCCTATATCTGGAATACCTTCTTTGATCTCCTTCATTCTGCCTATCGGGGTAATTAATTCTTTGAAATCCCCTGTTATTATAGTTGTTATTTTGGTATCTGGACCCTCTGTCTGTCGTTCCAGTACCTGTTTTTATATGGCCAACCTTCTCGGGCTCTGTTGTAACCTGGATCATTCCTTGTCCTACCATAGTTGTTATGCCTTATTGGTCCTGTCCTAGCTGGTGTTACATCAGTCTGTTGTTACTGATCAACCAACACTGTGTGTACCTCACTGTTTTCATGCCTGTTTCTCGAATTCTGACTATTGGGTTGTCCTTGAGATTGCGCTATAGAACTTGTGTGGTCTAATCTTCGCAGCAACTCAGCCATGTCTTCCAAAGTATTGACAGACGAAATCAGGTGTTTCCTAACCTCGGCTGGTAACTGTATGGATATCACGTGTATCAGCTCCGGTTCTGCCAATGGAGTATGAAGATGTTGTAAGCGGGTTAATTGATTAGTGAAGTAGCTCGCATAATGTGTCGGTACAGAGTAAGGATATTTCTTCGAATATATTTCTGCTCTGATGCCTTGTTGCAACTCTTCGCTCCAGAATCGTTTCAACAATGCCTCAGCGAATTCGTCGAACGTATTGTAGGTATATCTGAACGCTCTATGCCAAATTAACGCTTGTGCTGACAAGTACTTCTCTACTACTCTCATCTCTCTTTCTCTAGGAATTTTGTTCTCCTCCAGGTAGTAACGCATGTCTCTTAAAAATTTAACGGCGGTGACGTTTCCTTCCCCCGTGAACTTATCTGGTTTCCCCTCATGGCTTTTGATCACTACCACATTCTGATTATTTCTACTGGGAATCTGTTCGTATGTCCTTCCCACCATGCCCGGTTCTCTTATATTCCTCTCGGTGCATTCCGTTCCAAAAGTGTTATGGCGTGACCTACTAAACATGTGAGTGTCTACGGTCACCTTATCCTCTACCTGTTAACCTTGGCTGAATCCTAGTCTGTGCAATTCTCTCTCTTTAAGGAAATCGTGGAGATCTTGTTTCATAGAAGTGTCCCTCATCGACAGTGCTTTCATCTGTTCGTTAAGATCACCTATCTCTTTCTCTTGCTTAGACTTGACCTTAGCTATTTCAGAGTTGACCTCATCAACTAATTGTCTAATTTTATATAATTCTTAAAATTTAATTCTATCGGTTTTGCTCGTAATTTCGCTAATTGTTGTGACATGGGATTCCTCTAAAGAGTCTATTCGTTTCGTTAATTCCTCTCGCAACCCAGTTACATGAATATTAGTCTTACTTTCTATGTCTTTAACCTCTTTCATGATCTTACCATGCATTTCATAGATATACTCACTACTACACTTTAACACATCTTCTTTCAATTGTAACACAGCTTCAACAATACATTTGTTTATATCAACATGTATGCCCTCAGATATCAATTGTTGTTGATTCGTTACCTTTTGTTGGAGCTCACCAACTGTACCAGTTAAGGTAGTCAGCTGATTCTGCAACTCACCTTGGGACCCTGAAATTGTGTTGAAATGGTTTGTGTTGTCAACCTTTATAGTATCTATGCTACCTTGTAGATTGTGCTGTATCTCTTTTTTATAGTGTCCACACTATTTTGTAGAGTTTGCTGTAGCTCTTGTAGACGTTTCTCTGCATCTGCTTGTGCCTTTTCTTGTGCCTTCTCCAACAGTTCTTTGGCCTCCCTTTGCGCCTATCGACTTTCTTCTTGAGCTAGTCTACTCATTTCTTGTGATACTCTTCCTTCATTCTGCGCCTTCTCTAGGGCTTTCTTGATCTCCTCCTGTGCTTTCTTCGCTTCTTCTTGTGCCAGTCGATTTTCTTCTTGCGCCTGTCTACTTTCTTCTTGTGTCTTCTCTAAGGCTATCTTGATCTGATCTTGCGCCAACTTACTCTCTTCCTTCAAAGCTGCCGTAGTATCCTTAATTTATTTCCCTATCTTTTACGTGTTGTCGTGTGTAATAGTGTGTAGGGCTTCAACTTCGGCAGTTAAACCTACCTTACTGGTCCTCGTCTGCTCTAGTATCGACCTGATATAGGTCATGTCCTCAGACGACATAATCTTATACAATGAGAAAATATGGGAAGTATTACTACACTAAACACAGCGAAATTCCAGAATGACCAACATTTATAATTTCTTACGATATACTCACGCACTCCGTAGATATGTTTTCCTGCATTACCTACATCAATACTAACGCTAACGGTATCTAGCACTATCAATACCCAACACTGAACATGCTTCAACACTTAATTCTAACCAAAATTTATTTAAATATGACATCACTTTACATTTATCGTTATACTTGACCAAAAAGTCTTTCGCCGGAACAATGCAATATATGCCTCACAACAAATTGTACTCCACATATCAAACAACGGGAATTCATATCCTCAGCTTGTTAGATTGGGATCGGCATTTAAAATACAAACAAAACACGACTGTGTCGTACACCAAACATGCTTAAAATAGCCGTGATTACGAAATATCACCTAGTGTAATAAACTCGACACAACAGCTGGTCACTCAGCACTGGGAATTCAAATTAACAAATTCGATAGACCCATGCAATAGACAACGTCTAAGCCACACCAGTTGGGCGACCATCAATTAGATATGTTATATATGCGCCCGAATTCCTCTAGAGCACAGTCCCAAATCCGCACATATGGTAAAAGGATAGTGATAATGTCAACACCCGGCTATGAGTTGAACAACCCTTACCGAACTGATGACTAGGGAACCCTAGGAACACATATATACATCTCTAACTATACTACTAACTAGTTGCATACTGTACAGAAAATATAAACAAATAAAAGTAGAGCACTAACGAGCAACTCGGCTCTCGGGCGTTAAGATAAGTTGTCGATCATCTGTCTGCATCTAGCTAGCGGTATCGTTCTAGTGTAATTAAGCGTTGAATCAAAGAAACAGTTCTAAAAAACTGAGCAAAAATAAAAATATGCTTGCCATTTATTGACAATAAAGAATATAACATGACAAAAATTATGTTCCCTTCACCAAGAATAAAATAAAATATTTGTGTGTGCCTCACTTAGGCCTGATACGCTTAATAAGTGTCTTTCTTGCATCTTTACACGAATACAACATGTATCTCATGCTTGAAAATATTTACATAAACACATAGTTTAATTAATGACACTAGTGTCTGCCCTACTTGTTTACTGAAGTTATGCTTTAACGTTCATCATAACAAACATACTCCCTACGTAATACAATCGTTGAAGTCTTCAAATTTAAATCTTAAGTTCTTAAATAATAATAAAAGCAATAATTAATACTAGAATAAAAACGTATTTACATTTTATACATGATCGCGTCCCACACGATATAAAAATAACTGTCTCTAATTTATTAGAGTTCATTCCACCACTTTCCACCTGTCTCATCATCTTTATTTGCGTGTATCTCCATCTTTCTCCCTATTTCAGACAATAAACTAGTCAAAATAGGTCTCTGTGTGTCAGTTCCCTGTGAATCATGAATACAAACAGTGAAGTTAATATTTCATCACTAAAGTGTACAACTCTGGTATTTCAATAATTAATAATAAAACTAACTAACAATGCACGACTGTTCAGATAAGCTCTTCAACCAAAAATCGAGTGTGTGAGGCATGAACCCTCACTCCCACACTCCTATCTTATCCAAATACAAATTATGACTTCTCTTAATCACCACAAATTATTACAAAATCTTTCTTCATGAACTCACGTTGCATATTATCGCGTCTCTAGTTACGCCTTCATCAATACAAATGCATTTCATCAACCTTTCTTCTCTTAGCACGTTCACAAAACTTCTACCTTTCCAAATCAACTACTTTCATCAAAGTATGATATTTAGTATTCGTACTAGAAATTACAACTGCAATAACGTTCATGAATACGTCTCACTTCCTCCTACAAACTCCTCTATCGATTATACATCTCGTGCTATGTTCAAATACTTTCCACATACTTCCTCCTTCGCTTCACATATATTCTTGTTACAATTTATCGCTTAATTCTGAATTTCAAGTCTGCTTGTGTCTGTTATAGAAATAACAATAACCTTCCCTCACGTTTATGTTCACAATAAATGTTTATATATTTCCTTCCATCTTACAGTATCGTTTTATGATAAATATACATCTATAACATTTATAATAACGTTTCTCGTTCAGTTATGCCTTCTACTATCGCATATTGTTCTTTTCCATACCTCAAATTCTGGGTTTTACAATGTCATTACATTTCTTGCTTACAAGAGTTCCTTCAATGCCAATATTGAATACTCTTGTCAACTATTTCGTTTTATACATCTTATTTCGTTCCTGAAATGAATAAACTCTTTACTTATAGGATTCTCTGTCCTTCCTTTCCTCACTTCAAGTAGTAAACAAATTACTTTCGTCAAACACATGACTATATTCTTTTTCTGATACATTGTTTTTTTCTCACAAAGTTGTGCTTCAATTCTCATATTTCAATACATATATATTATCGTTCTTCAATATTTCCACAAATATACAAAATTCTCTAATATTCATCGAATCTACGGAGTTCGCCAATGTTACAACAAATCTACGGAGTTCTCCGATGTTACAACAAATCTACAGAATATACGATCGCAATCGCAACGAAATCGTTCGTAAGTAAAATTTTAACGCTCTAAAAATGACAATGAAAAATACTAACGATGTCTAATATCATCGATCAAACCTTCAAAATACGTCTAAGTGACGTATGAAAATAACTATCGCAATTACTAAAATTTACTAAAACTTTCAAGACAATACAATAAGATGGTATACTATATTCTTTCTCTGATACATTGTTTATTTCTCACAAAGTTGTGCTTCAATTCTCATATTTCAATACTTATATATTATCGTTCTTCAATATTTCCACAAATATACCATCTTTTTGGAAGCCTTAATAGGGAGGTTATGGCTGCTTGAGCTTTTGGTTCTCGCAGTCAAGGAGTGCAGTTGCACTCTATATAAAGGGAGGTATCGCGCAGTTCGATACTCCTGTGGGGGTCCGGGTGGGGACACCAAGAGCCCGCCGATGAGCCTGCTTGGTGTCCTAGGCGAAACCCCACACAAGACACGGCACAAACCTAGAAGAATTGCTGAGTTTTACAATACAATAACATAGGTTATAAATACAAATATGTTGGTCAATATTCTGGAATAACGTGAACAAAGTCTAACTACAGATATGAAAAATGCACTCCTCTACCTTCTTTCTGAGATCGTTGGTGACAGAACTGATGACTCCTGTGTCCTCGTAACCTCACCGTGTGGTTGCTGGAATGCTGCGTGTTGCTCCAAACTGGCTGCATTATGTCACCTCGGCCTTGAGTGTTCTGCAGTAAATATGAACGGCCTGGTGTGCTGTCTCGAAACAGGTTACCAGCTGGCTCCCCGCTTGTCGACCCACTTCTCTCGTACAGGATGATGACACGATGTCGCCTCCACTCTGCTTGCCTCGCGTCCACCAGTCCTGGGTTCCTCGCCGTCTTCATCACGTATCCGCTCGTCTTCTTCTTCTCAGATCTAGATGTTCTTGAAGTCGGTAGTTTGCATAGTTCTTTCCATCATGAAAAATCACCTCCATGTCGTGAATTTCCCTTGTAGTAGCTTGTGACGTTATGTTAGCGAAAACTGCGGTGGTCTGCAGCTCGCAATTCGTCCTGCTATGTTATCCTGGTCATCTCTGAATCACACCGGTTCAGTATAGTTCTATCTTCTCATCATGGTGAATTTAAAACATCATTCTCAGCGCGCAATTGTTTATAGTCGTAGTTCTTCCCCTCCGACCTAAATTCTTATTCATTCTTGTCTAGATTGTTGAATTTCCAATGGTTTAAGCCTCCCTTCTTCAGACTTTCCTTCTACGTAGTTACGTGTTCGATGTTCAGTCTGTAACTTGCTGTGGTTTATCTCGTCTTAGATTTCTTCTTTTAAATACGATGAATAACTTTTCTCAATACTGTTGATTTGTAATATTAATTGTTCGTTTCCATTACTACTTGTTTCATCTTGAAGTCTCCAGTTCACAAAACCTTTGTCTAATACCGTTTGAAGAGTGAATACAAGTTACGTCTTGTCTTCTCGACCGTCCATGTAGAAAAAGCCTCGTCTGTTAGCGTCTCCTAGCCTCCTCGGTTAGATTTACCTCGCAAATCTGATCAACTAGCCTCCAACCGCTGTGAATATTAACAAATTCATACATAACTTCACTCTCAGTCTTTTAATTTAAAATCTGTTTTGCCAATTAAATTTATTTTGCGCTGGTGGTGAATTCAATACGCAACACTCTTATAAAATATTAAAATAATGATTTTAATATTTGTTCCTTCCTCAGTGTTCAAACTATTTTCTTATTGGTTCTCGCCAAAAAGTGGCGTGCTTCAGACACGCGTTCGCTTCTCCCACTCTTGATACTGGCGTGCGTCTGACTTCTGGTCCACCATCGCTCTTCCCTCGGATCAAAAACTGGTTTCTCACTACGAACCTCGTTAAAAGTGTCGACTATCAGGACAGTATTTCTTTCATTCACTCATGGTTAAAAATTTACCAAATCATAAAATCTCCATTATTAGATGAAATAAAAATATTTCTGCAGACGAAAATTTTCCCAAATGCTTGTATTAACGTTCTTTTCCAATTGGACTGCTAATCTAGTCGAAAATTCCAAATTTAAAACATGCCATTTTCTGAGGTGGTCCTTGGTTCATACCTCATCCTGTCTTCTCCTCTCTACTAGACATGATTTCGAGCGCAGTACAAAACATAACTTTTCGCCCCAGGCGGAGTGTAAGTTATGGCGGTAGTTGTACAGGTTGCGACCAGGTGGCTCTAACGTGCAGATTCAAACAGTCCAAAGACATCAGCTTTCACCAAGGCTAGCGGTTTCCATGACGACTGTTTTTGACTGCATATTGTGGTTCTAAAATTGAGTGTAAATTGTGGTTCTAAAATTGTTTTCATTCCACCTACCAGGTCAAATTGTGAATGTAAACCATGTCATCAAAATCGGTCCAGCCGTTTAGGAGGAGTTCAATGACTTACACGCTTGTCGAAGAATTATAAATATGAAGACTCATTTGTTGAATCTACTCGTGCGCTACCTATTGTCAAATGGATTTACTGAGCCAGAAGCCTTCCCTGGAGTGTACAAAACATCTCACCCAAGTTTCATCGCTATCGGACGAATGGTATTTGATCGCATACGGGTCCTTGTTGAAACGTTTCGTGCTCATTTGTTGAATCTACTCGTGCGTTATCTATTGTAAAATGGATTTACTACGCCAGAAACGTTCCCTGGAGTGCACTCAACATCTCATCCAAGTTTCATCGCAATCGGATGAATGGTATATGAACGCATACGGGTCTTTTTGGAAACGCTCTAACCTGCATAGACAGAGAGAAGAATTCGACATCACCGCCATCTTTGGTACAAATCATATATTTCCGCCCCGGGCGGAGTGTAAGTTATGGCGGTAGTTGTACAGGTTGTGACCAGGTGGCTCTAACTTGCAGAGACACACAGTCCAAAGACATCAGCTTTCACCAAGGCTAGCGGTTTCCATGATGACTGTTTTTGACTGTATTTTGTGGTTCTAAAATTGTGTATATTCCACCCACTGGGTCAAATTGTGAATCTAAACCATACATGGACCCACTATAACAAACGTTAAAAAATTCATCAAAATCGGTCCAGCCATTTAGGAGGAGTTCAATGACATACACACGTGTCGAAGAATCCTTATGTTTAAAACAATAAAGTGTTTTTTCTACTCACGAGATTCTGAAAACGACTTAACCGATTTCATTCGTAAGACATTCTAACGAAAGCTCTTGGCATGCAGATTCGCAGAGTTCCTATAAAAGGAAAATATATGTTACGGTATATTTTTAAATGATTAAAGAAATATGTAATATTTCACACTCCCGCGCATGCGCACAATGGCCTTTCTCAACAAGGCAAATGGCGCTTTCGGCCGTGTCTAACTCAGATCTTTGTTTATGACAATTAAAAAGGGTCTCAAATAATGTTAATTATGTTTTTTACAATATGCATTGAAATAGAACTACAGGGTGCTTCAAAAAATGTATACACACTTTAAACTATCGTAGTTTTCCCGCTCTACAAGGCTAATGTTATATTTCTTCGCCAGGTGGCAGCATAATCGTCCCTCTATGTTATATTGTCAGTTGGAATTTGTAATATCAACATGGCGGACGTACGTTTGAGTTTTGAAGAACATAAGCAGGTTATTAAGTGGTACTGGTAGTTTGAGAATGTAAATGAAGTTCAAAGACAGTGAAGAAGGGAGTATGATACAGAACCACCTTCAAGATTAACAATTACACGCATACGAGACAAATTCGAAGTTCATGGAACAGTGTGTGATGTGCATAAAGGTCATTCAGGTCGACCTCGAACAGCTACAAGTGATGAGTCATCACGGCAGTCTTGGAACTGTTTCAACGCTCTCCTAACAAATCTCCAAGGCAAGGGGCTCGTGAAAGTGATGTAAGTGCTAGCAGTGTGCTACGCATTCTGAAGAGAGGCAAGTATCGTGTTTACATTCCAAGGCTGGTGCAACAGCTAAGTGACGACGATCCAGATCGAAGGTTGCAATTTTGTGAATGGGTTCAGGAGATGGTGATACGTGAACCGGGATTTATGGGTAGCATCATTTGGTCGGATGAAGCCCAATTCAAACTTAATGGAACTGTCAATAGGCACAATTGTGTTTACTGGGGTGAAGAAAATCCTCACATTACAATTGAAAAAGCTGTAAATTTACCTGGTGTAAATGTGTGGTGCGGTTTGTCTTCAAGGGGACTCATTGGACCTTTTCGATTTGAAGGCACTGTAACTGGTATAACTTACCTAAAAATGCATGCTGATTCCATATTTCCTGCCATTCGTGCATTATACGGTAATGATAATTTTTATTTTCAACAAGATGGTGCCCCGCCGCACTATCACAGGGACGTACGAGCTTACCTGGATCAAAATTTGCCGGGCCAGTGGATAGGACGCAGGGGGCCAATCGAGTTTCCAGCACGCTCTCCAGACCTTACACCACTGGATTTCTTCTTATGGGGCACAGTAAAAGATGAGGTGTACAAACGTAAACCACGTAACCTAGACATTCTTTGGAATGAGATTCAAGCCGTGTGTAGAGAAATCTCATTGGACGTTTTGATACGATGTACAGAATCAGTGGTGACTCGTCCTCAGAATTGTATTGATGCTGCAGGTCGCCAATTTGAACAGTATTAACATTTGTTATTTATGTTTCATTTACATTGGGCTTTCAGCTTTCTAATTTCCTGAAATTTAACTTTGTAGAACGGTAAATAAATTTTCTATGGAAGTTCAAAGTGTGTATACATTTTTTTGAAGCACCCTGCATATTAAATAAGCCAAATATTGAAGGACCTAAACCGCAGGTTGAGTGTGTATATTGGTTAGGTAGCTTAATATTGCAGTGACACATGGTTGTCTGGATGGCCGAGGGGTTATAGTTACAGTCCAGTAATTTGTATTATGCATCGTCGAGAGGGTTCGTTTCCCACCTCGGATATGTTTTTTTTTTATTTCCGTTTTCTTCCCTCTTACGATTGGTATTATATTGTCGAAACATATTTCACTTTTATCATTCCCGTAAAGTAAGTATTATTTGCCATTTAATATTTAGCGGCTCCGTTGATGCAGGACACTATAGTGTTATCGAATAATACGAAGCCACTTTTAAAATCCAATATAAATAGACTATTTCAGAAACAATTCCAGATATTATGCAGTACAGTGTAAGGTCCTTGACGATCAAATGTAAATATTGTTCTACATTGTATTTCTCTTGCGTAAAATCTACGCGTGGTTACTTTGGCCTTTGCTGTTATGATGGTAAAATTGATCTGCTGTAATATAAAATATTTGACAGGCTGCAACAATGTAATGATATTAATTTAAAAGTCATTGAACTTATATCCAGTAGTTCAAACACATACATCAGCGTTAACAGATTAGATACTGAAGATGAAAGCCAGCTATTTCATTTCTCTACTATAGAATTCTTCAATTCCTTGGAATTGAGTGATTCGCCTTCACATACTCCAAACGTTTGAGCCATCGTTATGCTCCTTAGAAATCTGTTCGTTTCCCAAGGACTCCTATATGGAAACATATTAATGGTATGAAATTGTAAGAAATTGCTTGGATTCGGTTATAATAGGTGCAGTAATACTAAGCAGAGAGCTCAAATCGTACGACTTGATTTATCACCTTCCGATAAAACACTTACATGTACAGGACATTTCCTTTTAATAGGCAACAATTTCCTATTCGCTTGGCATGCTTTATCACAATCAATAAAGCTCAAGGTGAAACTCTGTAACGTATTGGTCTATTTACCTCATCACCTTTTCAGTCATGACCAGCACTATGTTGCAATATTTAGAGTGCTATCTTTTGACGCCCTTAAAGTTGCAATAGTGCCAAAAAGTAATCATACAAAGAATGTAACTTATATAAAAAGCTTCTTCAGTAAATATTTTTGTCATTGTCTGTCATGTTTTGAAGGGTTTCAACTAGTTATATATACAAAGATCTGTAAATTGATCACACTTCAATGACCAAAGGAGGGTGTCAGGGTGCAATTCACTGGTGTAGTGTGATCATACTCCAAATATACAGTGTTTGCCTTTTGATAATTATTTTTGGACCAATTTTGTTGATTTCGAAGACTCAATAATTCCTGTGAACCGTGTGGTGTTGTATTCCCTTATGTCCTGTCTTAATTCAAGTAGGTTACCTTACACTACAAAATTCCCCTAGACACAAAATAGTGGCATACATGACGTCATGGATGACACTAATGTTTAAACGAAGCATACATGTTGAATTCTGTTAATAAGGATCTACCAACCCCACCCTGAGAGAAGGCCGTGCAATGTGCGTTTTGACGTCATAGCTTAGCGGCCATCAGCGAGCGCGCTACCCAGTGCTGCTATGAACAAGCTGTGAGACTGAGTATTCACTTACCAAATAAATAACAAAACTATAAATGAAACATGGTCAGAAGTTGATGCGATCGGTACCGGTACATTACGCTATTAAATTGACGTTTTCGATCAGACTGGAAAGGTATGCATTTTGAACCTTGCGAGTGTGAACTTGACGGAAAACACTGTTGTCTCAGATAGAAGAATTCAGTAGAAAACTTAAAAAATATTCACCCCATTTTAACGTGAAATGTCGACTGCACAACGGGAAGAAAAGACACACACAAATAACCAATTCATCTGCAACAGTTACGACAGAAATTAATATCTACAATCAATCATATCTGTTCCAAAGGTCCAGGTTTGATTCCCACCTCTCCCGAAAAATGTAATTCTGATTTGTGGTTTGTAGCTACATTTACTCAGCCTCATGAATAAAAACTGAACTGAGAAGAAGTTGGTTCGATTTCTCCTTTCTCCTCCAGGTAAATACTGGGATTGTTCCTAAAAGAACACAATGGTCATCTCCTCCCCAATTCTATCGTCACAATACACACACTACCACAGACAAGACATACATACAAATTCTACCCATATCCAAGTGCACATGGCTGATGGCAGTGATGTCCTAACCCGCTCACAAAACAACAAAACAACAACAATTAGCCACAGAAAGGTTTCCTCCATGATAAGAAACCAGGCTAGTAATATAATGCCTATGACAGAATAGGTTACCTACTGAAATGGAACAGAGCAGCAGTCTTAAAGGAGACATGAGAACGTCGTCGTCGTCGGTTGTAACTCGATTCCGAGTAAACATACTTCTTCCTGCATAGAGCTTTTCAGACCATCTTGTGGATGTGCTTCTGATGACTAAACAGGCCAATCCTGGCATAAAACATGCGTCCACATAAATTGCACTCAATGGTCGGGGGAGGGCGGGGTTGCAATTGACGAAGCTTTCTTGCTTGTCGCTTGGCCTCTTCATGTCTGCGACGTTCTTCCTCAAAGAAGTTGACAGCCGTCGATGTAGTGTTCTGCCACAGTAAACGGTCCGCAGCAGATGTTTCCCATGAGTGGATGTGTATACCATTCGTCGTCATGATGTGTTTTAACTGGTCTTTAAAACGCTTCAAAGGGGCCCCATGAGGTCTAGTGCCGGAGCAAAGTTCACCATAAAGGAATTGACGTGGAAGCCTGGGATCACTCATACGGTGAACATGGCCTAACCATCTCAGTTGATGAGCGATGATAGTTGTCTCAATGCTATTGAGATGCGCTCTCTCGAGAACTGCAGTGTTGGTCACGTAGTCCTCCCACTTGTTATTCAAGTTGTATCTCATCTTTTGTTGGTGGAAACGCTCAAGTTTCTTGATATCACGGCGATAGAGTGTCCAAGTTTCACAGCCATACAGTAGCGTTGAGATGACGACAGCTTTGTACACCATGAGTTTGGTATGCATCTTTAGGTCTTTATTCATGAAGACTCTGTGCATTAAATGGCCAAATGCTGCATGGGCAGCCCCAATTCTTTTGTCAACATCCTGTTCGCAAGTACACCGTTTAGACAAGATGCTACCAAGATATGAAAAATGATCAACCTGCTCCAGTGTTGAGTCTATGATGGAGATATTGAACTCAGGAAGAGGTAATCCTGGGGCAGGTAGTGCAAGCACCTTTGTTTTCTTTGCATTGATGGTGAGACCAACGAGATCACACGCAGTGCTAAAGCGATTGACCAATTGTTGAATCTCTGCAGCTGTCGGAGCAGAGGATGCAGTGTAATCGGCATACTGCAGTTCTGTCACCCGGGTAACTTGGGTATGTCTCTGTGAACGAAGTCTTGCCAGATTGAAAAGACCTCCATCGAAGCGAAACTTAATCTCTATGCCTGGGTTGTTGGAAGATGAATCATACATCACGGCAGCCATGTACAATGCGTTTCAAACCGTGAGTGATTGGAAATGAATCGGATACAGAGTTACCGTGAAGAATCTTCCCAGACATTCCATCATGAAGAGCTTTAACTAATTCCACATAGCGATCTGGACATGCAAAGTGCGTTAATACTTTCCACATAGCAGGTCTTGGTACTGAATCAAAGGCTTTTTCCAGGTCATAGAAAACTAAATACAGGGGCTCTTGTTGCTCTCTGCACTTTTCCTGGAGTTGTCTGGCACAGAATATCATGTCTGTTGTGCCCCTGGAGGTTCGGAAACCACATTGAGACTCGGGCAAAATCCTCTCCGAGATACTTTGGAGCCGGTTTAGGAGAATTCTTGCGAGAACTTTACCTGCATTGGATAATAGCGATATACCACGGTAGTTCCCACACACGCTACGATCGCCTTTCTTGAAGATAGTTATGATGGCAGCATTCTTCAAGTCGTCAGGTACTGAGTTTCCCAAATTAACAGGATAAGTGTAAAAAGTCGAGTCTTCAAGGCCATACCTCCACTTTGTAACAACTCCAGAGGAATGTTATCAGGACCAGGAGCCTTTCTCGGCTTTGCTCGATTGAGCGCTTTGGTGAAATCTCGGAATGTCGGCGGAACCGCCATCCATGGTTGTTGGGGCTGCTGAGGGACGTTTCGAAGAAAGACCTCGCCAACATTGGAGGCACGATTTAGAAGTGCAGAGAAATGTTCCTTCCAACGCTCCAAAATTTGTCCTTGTTCAGTTAAAATGGCGGAATTATCAGCAGTTTTCAATGTACCTGATGATGATCGGATTGGGCCGTATACCTCCTTTATGCCTGCATAGAAGTTTCGCAGGTCACGGGCATCAGCTAGTCTTTGCAGTTCTTCAGCTTTTCGCTGCCACCAGTTGTTTTTTATTTCCCTGATTTGTGCCTGACATTTCCCCTTAAGTTGCACGAATTGTGATTTTTTCACACTGGAAGACGGATCTTGAAGAAAGGATAGATGGGCTTCCCGTTTGGCATTGATGAGACACATAATTTCATCATTATTTTCATCAAACCTGTCTTGTCTTTTGTTCTTCACAAAACCAATTGTTTCCTCAGCTGACTCAGTAATGACCTTCTGAAGCGTTGTCCATTCCTGTACTACACTATTTGTGCTAACAGGGTGACTAGCCAGCTTATTTGCTATTTCATTTCTGTAATCTGTAGCAATTGATTTTACTTGTAGTTTAGAAGTGACAAATTTCCGTCGTGACAGGTTGTGGATGGATCGTTTCGGTTTGCGGCAGATTGAGTTCCTCAACTGGCAAAAAAGGAGCTTATGATCTGTCCAACAGTCATCGAAACTTCTTGCTGTCCTGGTGACAAGGATGTCCTTTTTATCACATTGCCTGGTGATGATATAGTCAAGGATGTGCCAGTGCTTCGAGCGAGGATGCATCCAATTGGTTTTGTAGCGATTCGGCAGAACATATACCAACGAACAAACTTGTTGCTCTTGTTGATTCATATATAACACATACAGTTTCCTGAAAACTTTGAAATTCATGTGCATCCGAACCAGCATACACTAAATGGGCATTCCATATAAGTTCCTCAATTTCTAGTATCGGACATGTCTTGGTAAATATATGTTATTTCAACGTTTCACTTCTGTATTTGATACATACAAGGAGGCACTCAAATCTTTTGTTATATTAATGCAGTGACTCAAGTGTTCATTAAAATAAAATATATACCCAATTCCTCTTTAATGTAATTCCACTCAGGATAAAGACTCACACTGTTTAACTTCACCTTCAGTTTCTGAAAACTGCTAGATGAAACTGCTTCCAGATTCTCCGCCAATGTCTGCATACTTTCAGCAAGAGCCTTTGATAATCTTTCATTTTCAATCCTACTCCTCCCATCATCTGGATCTTCTTGGCAGACAATAATGCAGTGTCAGTTAAATACTCTGGGCAGTTGGGGAACCGAGAATGGACTGCTCCTAGGAATTTCATTTGAAGATATTACGAATATTACTATACAATAATTTTATCACCTTGTATTACATTTGTCACTCTATTTATTCTATTTTTTTTTTTTCAATCTGAAACCTGATTCACATACCCCTCTTCCACCACCCCAATAAGAAATGTAATGAATGAGATTAGTGGAATAGAAAAATAAGAATAATCAGAACCTTCTACAGGTTATCGGCCTATAACCTAATGCATTCTTGCAATTTAAACCCCAATAGAAATGTGGATGCTACCCATATTTACACCTACTTATACCTCCCACTTAAAATTGCATAGCCTTTTGAAGCAAATAAACCTAACCTACAACTTAACCTGTAGCACAAAATTTTTGTTAGAAAATTCTGAATTTTACATGTAAATGAATTTTCACGAACTGAGAGGCTCGCCTATGCTAGAATTTAAGGGTAGCGCTGTCTACTTAGTAATCTTTAATCAGTCTCGATTTAAACAACGGTGTAGTAACTAGTTTTCCATTCTTTTCATCATATATACTACTGTAGTTGTCCATTCTCATGTTGTTTATATTGGAGTCCACACACTGGCAAGATAAGTATCTTGGTTACAAGTTTCCTACTTCCCATTAAACTGAACTAGCGAGAATTGGAGCTTAAACATTGTTGTAACACGTACCTTGAAATGTTTTGTTGGAATAAAATCAATGCGCTGAATAGCTCGTATCCATTCGATTTTTGCCCTTTGTCATTAGGAAAGAAAACGTTCACTTTCGGTCGATTGGCATAATTGCTTTTACAATTTGGCACACTGCACTTATTAGGCATAACTTTACACTGCACTGATAACCATGAAGTATATCCGGGTAGGAATTCTGAGAAAATCAGTACCGGGACTGTAAACACGAAACACAACACGCGGAAACCACACTATAACACGAATGTTATGTCTCAATTTTCATGGTCGCAATGCCGTGACGACGTCACTCGCAGATCAAATCCGTATTGCCCAGCCTTCTCTGTTGGTGGCGTTGGGTTTACATGCAAACAAAAACCTAACCTAAGGCTTATGCCCCAGACCCCATGCTTGTAGTAATTTTAGACCATACAGTCGTCTAACCTAGTAGCGACCAATAGCTTGGCCCAGATCGTTGTTTTCGTGTCTCAATGGCGTTAGATGAGTGCAGTGCAACTTTTCAATTAAATTGAACAACTGAAATTAACATTTGTAACTCACCACCAAACTTCGCGCTTAAACACATGAGAACCACACTGTTTCAGGCCACATACAGCTGAGTAATATGGCGGTAATTCAAGCCGAAAAAGCAAACAAACGAACATCAACGTCCGCACATCATCCGTGACGTCATCGACTGTCCTAAAATAATCCCCTAGACACATATACATCGCAATATACTTTTGAACACGAGCTACATCTATGGGAATTAGTCGATAAAGTGTTTCAGTTGCTTAAAATTGAACAGCTCTTGAACGCAGAAATTCTTATTGTGTGACTTAGAAAAGGAGTATTCCTACATTTGCTAACTTACCGTTATGCATTCGTGAGTTAACCCGTGACTTCTAACTTTGGTGCCCTTGTGAGTTTGACGCACGCATGCATCGGACATTTTAGTTCTCCATATTCCATCCCTTTGACTTATACTCTTTATACGTGACCTTATAGCTGAAAGCCTCATTGATCATCAGTGTAGTCGTAAATATCCAATTGGATCCAATTACCCTCCCCTTTTTATTTTCGAGAAGTGTATAAATAGTATATAACTAATGTAGTTTTAAGGTCTTATTCGCCGCCCTACTTAATTGGGTTCATTCGTGTTGACCGACAGAAAATAAATTCTTTTTTGGATTACGAAGGCAACACTGAAAATGATTTACGTATCAAATAAGCATAGTATATTATATATTTACAAATGTCACTGTTGTGTTTCAATTTTCGCGGCAAATAACATCTGGTATTGAATACCTTAATTTTTACCTGGCATTAATAACCCGCCCTAGTTTGGAACTTTTCTGTTGATATTTGTCGGCAAACATTGTCAATGATGACATATCACTTATATTTCCGTTATATCCTCCAGAGAGATCTGTTTTGTGTTGATGCTACGAGTAGGAATACAAAGTGAAATAAGAAAAGTATTATGATGAAATGTACGGCAAAAGCATGAAGAGGTAATTGCAATACATACACATGTGTGCATAAAATTACCCTTTTCTGAAAACATGAAATATTTATACTATATATATATGCATATGATTGTTTGAATCATAGATTGTTGTTCATTCGTTTTAAGGGTCTTGGGACATCTGGGTCATCTACCACGTGTGCTTGTGTGTGTGTTTCTGTGGTGACTACTAGTGTATGCAACTATAATTATTAGAATCGGGAATAGGTTAGGTACCCTAGAACTTGAAACAAGGGGCCATCTCGCCATCTTCGTGGTGGGAGTGGAAGAAACCTGGAAAGAAACAACATTGGGGATCGCCGCTGTCATCGCCGGGATTCGAACATCCGATCTGTAGACTTCTTTAGCTCCTCATCCCATATGTGTTAACGATTTAACACGCACGGCTACGCCGCGGTATTTAGAATTTTGAGTTTCCTTCTAGAAAACTGCAAGCGTTTGTTTTCAGGACCCTATTTACCACTCTTACATATTTCTTTCTGCATGTACCAAACAAATTGCTTCATTGCATTTTAACTACAGCTATGTCTTTTATTATTTCTTTCTGGATCACACACGTACTGGAGTAGTATGGGCTCCGCATATCCTAAGGATACACCGTACTGAACAGTTTTTATCGCCATCCTATTTCTTGTTCCAAAGAACTGTCAAGAAACAGTCATCACACGAAACTTCTCTGTTTGAGACATCACCCCGATTACATCGGAGTTGTCCACCAGCGAAACCGACTGCTGTAATGTACGACGTCCAATGGCCGAAGGACGACACGGCGTTCTAGTAACCGATTTTTGAATACTGCTGTTAATACCATCCATTTAATGAGGATTTCCCGGGGCATTCTACGCTCAATCCAGGAAAATGCGAATATGGAACCTAACTTCAAGCCTTAGTGCACATACCCCACATAATTACAGTTGCACACTGTTACTTTCAAACTCAGATTATGAAATTCCTTTCGCACACAGGTACACGGGATTACTGATCAACATCTCTTTAGCCTATACATGGAACAACAACAACAAACTCGTGGGCCGAGTTTTATAATGGTTTTCACCAAACTTAACAGTTTCCTTTAATCCTTAAAATGATATTACCATACATGATATCTCTGCTCCGATTTGAGACATTCGAAAACATTTTAAAAAATACGAGCCTTACAGTAGTCGCATATGATGTGTAACATCTGACATAGAATAAACCTCACGTGAAATTGTTGATACACCGGTATTTTATACTATTATTGGCACAAATATTAATCTATTGTAAAAGGGAGTGTTTCACAGATATTGTAGTATATAATACGGAACTCATTTTATTAGATGATTTGTAGCTTCCACCAGCACTAGCCTAAATAAAGAATACGATATGGATCAACTAGATTAATAGACGGGACACCGCTCATAACCACAAATTCCTTATCAACGGGACCTCTTGATTCACAGACCAACACGTAATTTCATATGGATTCTGTTAAAATGAGTCATATTGATATGATAAATATCGTTTAAAATGATAATCTGGTAGCAAAAATATCTACCCCGTCCGGGATTCGAACCCGAGATCTCTAGATTCACAGTCATAGGCCCTAACCCCACGGCTATTTCGACTACGCAATTATTGTGTACAAGATGGTGACTTATTTCCATGTTCCAATAATACTGCATTACGGAATAAAGTTGCATTTGTATTTTGCTTGTTTCGATCATGTTCCTGCGTGAAATTTAGTTTAAAATGCCTCATCAATAGGCCCTCTTGTGAGTAAAGAGAATGTATTCAGCAATAGTTCATGAAGGCTTGCTCAATTCTCGTATAACCACAACGATTATGTTAGAAGTTATGGATTTCGCGTTATCTGAGACGAAAAGTTGACACGGTTCAAAAGCACTAAAAATAGAATTCAAACATTGGATCATGGTATTCGTAGTGGAAAGACGTGTCGGAAAGATCCAACAAAAACGAGAAAACCCGTCCACACAAACGAGTGCAAATCGGTTTCTGGACACAGACCTAGGAAATGGACCCACGAAATCAATGAACATGCGTTCCATAGGTCGGGCTGCTGACTCAGAAGACAACTTCCCCACCTTGGTGCTCACAACCGGCTTGCTAATGTTACACAGATGACGAGACTTAACGAATTGCCTAACATCACCATCCATACCCTTCCACACGAAATATTCGCGGATCTTCTTTCGCGTTTTGAAAATTCCAATATGTCCTCCCCACTGGAGAATCATGATAATATTTCAGCATTTCAGGCACTAAACTAGATGGCAGGACGATTTTAGGTTTCTTGTCATGACGAGCCTTGCAACATAATACGCCAGATTGAGTTCGTAAGGTTTAATCAATTTACCATCGGAAGCCTCCACCATGATCTTGCTCAATTCTTCATCCTCTTGTTGATATTTCGCGATGTCCATAAATAGCATAGGACTGTTGCTGATAGGCAACACTGCATTAATACACCCCTGGATGTTACCCTCCTGAATTTCACCAGAACTCAACTCAGCAGTTTCGGCATACATGCGACTGAGGGAATCAGCGATGACATTATCGCTGCCCCTTATATGTCGTACAGTAAATTTAAAGTCGGAAATATCGTTCCTGGGTCACATTGTCTCGCAAGCCGGAGTTTCTGTAGATCAAACAAGAACCCAAGGGATACGGGACTTTAAACCGCCTATGAATGTGAAGGGTATCGCTCGTTACATTGGTATGACTAATTATTTTAGGAAATTCGTTCCGAACTTTGCCCAAAGGGCACTTCCGTTGAACATCTTGCGTCGTAAGGGTGTTAAGTTCCATGGTGTTGTCCATAACATTCACAGATGAAATAAGTTTCAGGAGACATGCCAATACTGACATGTTCCAAATGGGTTTTAGAAGCAGTTCAAGTCATAGGTTTTTTGATTATCGAAGAAGTTCATAGATGGAAATGTGTTTTAAGAGACATGTCTATACTGACATGGTCCAACAGGGTTTTAGAAGATATCTGGGTAGGGTATTCGTAACCAATATGTGACATGTGGGGTAAGGTATTAGTAACCAATATCTGACATGTGATAGCAACTGCCATAATATTCATGACTGCATTACCGTTATGTGGGTTAATATTTGAATAGCCATTGTGCAGAAACATAATACCGGCAATGCCGACTACTTACAATGTTTTATATTGAGGTATTTTACCATTTAAATACTGATACGAAGACTTCGAACATGTACCTTGTGCTTTGTTTGAATCGCTTGACACTAGAGTTCGCATGAGCGTTTACCGTTCAGTATGTCATATACATGGCCGAGAGTACGTCATTGTATCAATTTCCGACACCGCGCGCTCATTGTTTCTCTTATCACTGCCAGCTGGATTGATCGATCGAGTTGGCAGTGCGTCTTACACTTCCATTCGATCCACCACTGCCAGCTAGCACATTTCCGTGGTGCCACCTCGATCGTTCCGATCCACTTCCGTCCCATTTTTCAAAATCACTCCCACAAAAATATCCAGCAACCGAATGGAAAGATGTCACACATCAAAAATGATATGTGTCTGGTAATCTTTTGTAATTTTAGCTTCCCAATAGCCTGGTAATTCTGGCGTTGAGTGATTACATAGATGGACAAGTCCTCAACGCCGATTCAAAGTAGTTTCATGTAGTCTGAGGCACTCGACCTTGGAATTTGAGTGTCAAATGTACTGTGTTTTTCTTTAAGTAGTTAATGATGTTAGGAATTAATCAGCCACGTGTTCAGAAATGCAATTCAAATTTCTTGCAGATAATGAAAGGAAAAGCTTTAAAATAAAAATATTATAAAATACACAGAACTTCTAGGTAGTATAAATTTCAAAAATTAAGAAGTGTTAATTAGAGGCAATTCGAGGAACTTTTGAGATCAATATAGTTTGTTTCGATGCCGAGACAAAGTAAATTCATTGGAACTATATTGCCATCCGCGAATAAAGACCCCGTGCAATACACTGCTTCTAAGTTGTAATTATTGATGATATACGCTGGTCTTAAATGTCCATGAATGATCAACAATATATTCATTCATCCATACTACGCAACGAGCAGGGTACTTACATGTCCTATGAAGAAATATAACAGGCACCTACAGAAAAATAATATTTACACAATGCTCACATAAATCTGCATTAATTTCCAGGTATTCGAGAAGATCTGACGCAAATTTGAAGATCAAACATACTTATTAGCCCAGTCGACAGGTAGTTTCAGATAGAAAAAGGTCGGAATTTAATGAAACTTTGGGATGTTGTTGAGGGATGGCTAATTAACATTTTCTCAAGTTTTGGACCTCGAGGACCTTGTGGTAAAAGAGGAGAGGGGTAAAACTCCAAAGTTTCGACCTTCCTCCAGTTTTTCCTCAATAACTGTTTTCCCTTACGTCCTACAGCAAAAGCATCCTGATATGTTTTTGTAGAACGTTAAATTTCCTACAATTGGCTATTCAAACATGTTTGTATGTCAATTCGTTTCTGAGATATGTCACTTCGTACAAAATGTCATTTTTCAAAATTCGCAAAAAAAGTGCTAAAAATGCAGAAGTCCACCTTATTTCTTCTGTTATACCTAAATTATGATGAAATTTTGTTGTAATTATCGTTCCTGGTTACAATCACCAACTTTGGAAACCTCCAACTCCCCAGCCCCCACCCCCACCCCACCCCCGCTCTCCCCTTCCCCCCCACTCAACCCCCTTTCACAAAAGCTAATTTTCTTCTGTGATGAAAGCCAACCATATTCACATCATGTTGTTATTGATATTAGTTACTTTTCAGATCGACCTCCCCCCCCCCCCCTCCCACTACATAATTATCCCAGGGCAGGTTAAAAAAAAGTCTTAGTCCTTTCGTGGAAAGAATTAATGTAATTAATATTATTAAGGTATTCACAAGGCATAGATTATATGGAATAGAGATATTATTATTGAAAGGTACTCATATATAGAAGTACATTGCATAGTAGGTACTCATTTGTACTCATCACAGTTCCTGTGGGGATTTCTTAGCCATTGGTTCTGCTTCTAAGTGCTCGTCGACCTCCTGAGTGATCAGACTATTAATGACGTCCTCTCCGTCGTCGTATTTGTCGACTATGTCTGGTGAATCCTCCTCGTTCAAATCAGTTGCGGGGGCATTTTCGCAGGAATGGCCTGTGCAGTGCTTGCACATTGTTGAGCACCTAATGCCTGCTTTCTTGCAGCTGTAAGCTTCGGTGCTACAGCCTTTGCTACACTTGCAGGAAACAATCTGGAGGATGTTATCCGGCGCAGCATGTCTGGTTGTGGGGATTGGTAGTAATCTTCGCGGGGTTAGGCTCCTGCCTCAAACTAATGGGAGGAGTTCATTACCTAACCACGCCTGTACTTGCTGGTAAGTCCGTAGGGAGTGGTACTTGCAGCGTCCCTTGGTGGTGGTAGGCGGGCTAATTGCAATTTAGCCTTCGTCACTGATCGTGTGAATAATCTGTACCGCAGGTCGTCGAGGAACTTTTCTCCGACGTCGCTGATCTGCTGAGGACTAGCGTTTGGTGTGAGAAACGGAGCCACTGCTGCAGAGAGGAAGGTATTCTTCATGTAGGTGCTGCAAATTGTGTTCCCCAATCCATGCGGTGCTGACGAGGTATCACAACCACTCACTGCGTGGAGGAAAAGTATGTCCTTGGGCGGAATGGAGCAGGAACTTGGCGATTAGAGGACACTGGGATCACTGCCTTTTCCACTTTTCTGAAGATAGATGTTCTTTGTGGACATATCTAATGCTGTCAACAGAATAAGTATGTACACATCTTCAGCAGCAATGATGACGCTGTCGGATTCGCTGGCCTTGGATATGGCGGTGTTGACGATCATCACGTCTGCGTCCTCGTATACCTGCCTCACTTCGATGCTTGCATCCGCCATTCGTGTCATCAACATCGAAATGAATGCGCTACAGATTATTCACCCGATAAGTGACTAAGGCTAAATTGCAATTAGCCCGCCTACCACCAACAAGGAACGCGGCCAAGTACCACTCCCTACGCACTTACCAGCAGGTGTGGTTAGGTAATGAACTTCTCCCATCAGTTTGAGGCTGGAGCCTAACCTCGTGAAAGGTACTACCAATTCCCACAACCAGAAATGCTGCGCCGGATAACATCCTCCAGATTTTTTCCTGCAAGTGCAGCAAAGGCTGTAGCACCGGAGCTTGCAGCTGCAAGAAAGCAGGCCTTAGGTGCTCAGCAATGTGCAAGCACTGCACTGGCCACTCCTGCGAAAAAGGCCCTGCATCTGTTTTGAACGAGAGGACTCACCAGACATAGTCGACGAATACGACGATGGCGAGGACGTCATTAATAGCCTGATCACTCAGGAGGTCGACGAGCACTTAGAAGCAGAACGAATGGCTAAGAAATTACGATATAAACTGTAATGAGTACATATGAGTACCTTTCAATAATAATACCTTAATATTATTAATTACATTAATTCTATCCACGAAAGGACTAGGCTACGTCTTTTTACCTGCCCTGGGATAATTATGTTGTGGGACGGGAGGGGGGGGACCGAAAAGTAACTAATATCAATAACAACTTAATGTGAATATGGTTGGCTTTTATCACAGAGGAAAATGAGCTTTTGTGAATTGGGGTTGAGTGGGGAAGGGGGAGCGGGGTGGGGTTGAGGGTTTCCAAAGTTGGTGATTGTAACCAGGAACCATAATTACAACAACATTTCATCATAATTTGGGTATAACAGAAGAAATAGGGTGGAATTCTGAATTTATTTATTTTTTTGCATTTTTTAGCGATTTTTGAAAAATGACATTATTTCGAAGCGCCATATCTCGGTAAAGAATTGACATACTAACATGTTTGAATAGTCAAAATTGTAGGAAATTTAACGCTCTACAATAATGCATAAGAATGTTTTTGCGGTAGGACGTAAAGGAAAATCGTTATTGAGGAGAAACCGGAGGAAAGTCGAAACCTTTGCAGTTTTTACCCCCCTTCCTCTTTTAGCACAGGATCCTCGGGGTCCAAAACTTGTGAAAATACAGTATTAATTAACCATCCCTGAACAACATCCCAAAGTTTCATTAAATTCCGACCTTTTTCCACCTAACCCCACTTTTTCCAACCTGTCGACTGGACTATATAATCGCCTCGTAAAGATTGTTTGATAACCCAGATTGTATTGAAACATTTATCGTAATTTAAGCCCTTCCTTGAAAGTGCAGTAACGCTTATAACTACATTCTAACAGAATTACCCAATATTTGAATAGTATAGGATGTTTTACTCCTGCAATTATAGGGTTAATTAAATAAGCATGAATTTTCAGATATCCGAGTTCAACATTATCAGGGCGTGAAGAAGTGTCGCTGATCGAATGTTCTGAGGGAGAGCCTGACAAGAAGGCTGCAAGATTTCCCTGTTCTATATGTAGAAAAACGTTTTCGAGACAAGCATATGTAAAGAGGCATTCGGTAATTCACAATGAAGACAACCCCTTTACCTGCCAAATTTGTGGAAAGCAGTTCAGTCAACGTGGTCATCTGGAGGATCATAATGCCGTTCATACTGGAGAGCAAAAATACTCCTGCAGTGTTTGTGGAAGAAAATTCAATCAGCGCGGAAACTTGAAGTCTCACTCGTTGGTACATACCAGAGAGAGACCACACGTTTGCCCCTTGTGTGGAAACACATATAGCAGGCGTAAACATTTACAGGAACATATCAGCGTTCACAATGGGGAGAGAGATTTCTCTTGTGAAATATGTGGGAAAAGTTTCTCTAAGAAAACTAATTTATCAGCGCACCAGACTGTTCACAGTGGGCAGAAGAGCCATCATTGCACGACGTGTGATAGAGCATTTTCTCGGTCAACTCATCTTAAACAGCATATGTTACTTCATACAGGGCTGAAACCATACACTTGTAATTTTTGTCAAAAATCTTTTCGTCAAAGCTGTCACCTTAAGGAGCATATGGCTTTACATACCGATGGTGATCCGTTTTCATGTAATGCCTGCGGGAAAACATTCACTCAACGTAGTAGCCTCAAAGATCATGAGATTGCATTACATTCGGGTTTGAAGCCACATACGTGTTCTATATGTGGGAGAGCATTTGCACGGAGCAGGAGTGTCAGGGAGCATATGAGAGTCCACAACCGACAAAAGTGACGATTCCCATTTGCCTGCAATTAACTTAACGAAACTAAATAGTTCAAGATTTGCCACTGTTACAAGATATGCACGGTGTCGCAAAATTACGTCGACAAACTGAAAGCAGAGGTTCCGGTCCTTATCTGAAGCAACTTAAGATAGGACACTTATGGCCGAAAACAAACCGTTAAAAATCTGTACGACGTTAAACTTTTAACGAGGCAAATCGGCAACACCGCACAGAGACTTTTTCTAATGTTTCCGTTCCGTACCAGCCGCGGAGGAATGCCTCCACTTCTCATTGGCGAACTAGTTCAGTGGTATCGTGCACGGCACGGCGTGTTCCTTGAAACGAGTCATTTGGTAGCTGTTCGAATCAGAGCCAGCGCAAGCTTTTTTCTTACTGCTATTTTCTTACCACTGAGCTAGTTCGCCAGACGGGAAGTGGCGGCATTCCTCCGCGGCTGGTACGGAAGGGAAACAATAGAAAAAGTCGAACTTTCTCGGCATTGTGTTGCCGATTTGCCTTGTTAAAAGTTTAACGTCGCACAGATGTTTAACGGTTCGCTTCCGGCCTTAAGTGTCCTATCTCAAGTTGCTTCAGATAAGGGCCGGAACCTCTGGTATAAGTTTGTCGACGTAATTTTGTGATACCCTGTATATTGTACATTATATTGGACAATATCGACAAAGAAATTTCATTCTCATACTTCATTTCTGAGAATACAAAATTGTTGCTTGTGATTTGTGTGGTGGTATATAATAATTTTCAGTGGCCGTGGAGGTAGTTCTATATTGATATCCTCACATACCTTATGAAAAGCACCTTCCTCACCTATATGCACTATCTGTGCCATTACTAAAACTCCATCTTCCCCAGTGTATGAAAATGAAAATCCACAGCCTGCTTCCAGTCTCCGACCGGGTCAGGAATGGAATGAATGAAGCCCCCATCTAGCGGCGAGGATATGAACTGTGCCGGCTGCCGAAGCCTGTCGCACTCCTCTGGGGCAATGATAAATGAATGACAGATTAAATGAAATGATAGTGGAGTGTGTTGCTGGAATGACATTTTGACAGGGAAAACCGGAGTACCCGGAGAAAAACCTGTCTGCCTCCGTTTTGTCCAGCACAGATCTCACATGGAGTTACCAGGATTTGAACCACGGACCCAGCAGTGAGAGGCCGGCGTGCTGCCGCCTAAGCCACGGAGGTTTCTCTTCCCCAGTGTATACTGTTTGTTATTTGTATTCAAACTGGTCTCTGAAATTATGTTTACCAGTACATACATTTTTGCAATCTATGAGAAATTATGAGATAGGAATGAATATGTGAGCCTGAAGTGTCAGCTACTGAGGCTCTTATTATATTTTGGTTAACAACGTCCAAGTCATTATAATAACCCCTGGCTCTACAGTCCAGGAAGGGCCTAGGCCTACCAAGCGACCGCTGCCCAGCCATTTGGCCTGCAGATATTGGAGTGACGCGTGATCAGCGCATCGGGTCCCCTCGGCCGTTAATCTTGGTTTTCGAGATCGGGGCGCTGACTCACTGTCAGTCAGCTACTCAATTGTCCTCACGAGGCTGAGTGCACCCCATTCCATCCCTCACGTCAGTTTCAAAAATCCCTGACGGAGCCGGGAATCGAACCCGGGGCCGCCGGGTGTGAAGCAGGCGAGCTTCCCCAACACCGGGGGGCCGGCCCAAGAGGTTATTATCACCTCCAATAACCAGGTACAGTATTTATAAGTAGGTTGATAGCATACCCACTTGATGTATCGTGAAGAATCTGTAAAACTACATTTTTACGTTGGCACAAAAAATTAACAATTGGTTTTGGTTTTAGTTATTTCATTATCCTGGCAGGTTTCCAGTATATAACAAAACACAGTGCCCCCTCTTCAGATAAGTTAAGAGGGAACAGATCTGTAAATCTGATGTAGCAAACTCATTGGGCATTCCCTACATATGTCTGAGCAAATAATTAAGGCTCTCCTCGGCCCTATCATGGTAATAAATGTATTTAATCGTATGGTGATTACGTACAATAGACACAATAATTACACTTTAAGTCCGTGCTTTTCAGCCAACTAATTGTATTTGGAGTGAGACTGAACAAGTCATCAGAAAGTCCAGAGTATGTATGTATCGTCTATTCTTTAAGATTACAATTTTTCGCAATGACTGAAATTGCTCGTTGCTGTGTCATGACCCAAGTGCAGGCTTGCGCAAGGATCTGACGTTTACCGTCCGAGCGGTTATGTCGGTAGAGGAATTTGGGTTGAAATCCTGGAAACACTCTTAGTCAAAGTACCAATGAAGAATTGTTGCCCATGTAGTTTATTTGTAGCTTTGTACCAATGTACATATAATGTTGGTTAATATCCATGTGTGTCGTAGGGCTGGTCAGTTACTGGACCGTCTTCTGTTTTCCCTGATATAATCTTCTAAGCTATTCTCAACTCCGCTAAATCCGTAAGACTTGGACTTCTCGTGGCTCCTAAGCTAAGTCACTAGATTCTGTCTTATTCCTCTATAGGTACATGCTTGTAGCGTTCAGCTCTGGGAATTAAGGTGATCTCCCCTTTTAGTCCTCTATATAAATACCTTCAGTTCCACGTCTCATCTCGGTGGATCTTGCTCGGAGTGGTGTCGTCTACACCCCACCCCCCTTATTCTCAATAATTTTCCATACACAACAGGGGTTGTACTGTTGCTTATCTAGCTAACCGAATGGCTATTCTTCATGGAAAGTTACTAGCTTATGTTCCCAGGTGGGCAGGAGCCCGCTTGCTATCAGTGTTGTTGAAACAAACTGAATAGTTTTGTGCTAAGTAATCTGACCTAGCCCTGTACACAGCTTCCGGTCTCCACTATATATTAAATACTAGAGATTCTTATTTCCATTAATATATTCAAACATTCAGAATCTCCTTGCTTTACATGTTCATATTACTCTATTAATTACTAACCATTAACATGGTTATTAATGTTCACCTGGTAGATCACTGTGGTTTAAATATATACTTGGATAACTAGTACCTGGGGTCCTGGGTTCAATTCCCCAGAGGTGGCACTTGGAACAGCTGCATATCAACTTCAATAAGAAGCTACGGTATGAGAGTTACAGGGAAGTTGCTGGCATACCAACTTGATGTGTCTTGAAGTCTCTGTAGTAAATTTGTGAAGCCAAATCCAAGATATTCTTTTCAATCGAATAAACAGATATTTTGGGCAACGGCTTCTAATAACCCAGCCCGAACACTAAACAATACTTCATGTGGGAATAAGTTCTGAAATCTCAGATAGGAAGCAAGGCACTCAACTCTACGCTGTGAGCATTGAATCAGTCATAAGGCAAGAGATTGTTGGGGGATACATTATTATGTGCGTGACCTAAAAACCAAGGTTGTAGAGTAACCGTTACTTTTGCGGTTATAGGGAGTAACGACGTTACTACTAAGTTAAATAACTATAAGTCTGCTACTTTTAACATTGGTAACAATGCTTCTTCTGTCTTCCCACCATCTCTCAGCCTCCACCCTTGTCCAGTCTTCTCCTCTCTTCTTCACGCTTTCTTCCACCCCCTTCGGCCACCTGTCTCTCGGTCTCTTTCCTTCCCACTTCATCTCGTGTATCCTCCTGGGTAACCTCTTCTCCTCCATTCGCTTTACATGTCCATACCATCTAAGTCTAGATTTCTCCATACCATCCTATAATGGTTCCTCCTTCATTAATTCTCTGGTCCTCTCATTTCTTATTCTGTCCATCTTTGTAGCTCCAATACTGCTTCTCAAGAACCTCATCTCACTGGCCTGTATTTTGCTCTTCTCCCTTCCTTTCATAACCCAGGTCTCCGAGGCAAACGTCAGGATAGGGACATAGTACGTTCAAGATATGATCATTTTGCTGTTCTGAGGGACATCTTTGCTCCATAACATGCTTCTCACACTCCTCCGGAATGCTTCTGCCTGTCTCGCCTGTCTCCCCCGCTCATTTATTTCTCTATCGTTTCTTCCATTATCTTGTATCAGGCTTATAAGAGAGGAGAAGACTGGACAAGGGTGGAGGCTGAGAGATGGTGGGAAGACAGAAGAGGCTTGTGTTCCAAACAGACCCGGCCAGTGGCTGGAAACTGTGCAAGATGATGATGAACAATGCTTCTAACTCCTTCAAGATGGAACAATCAACGAGACTGGTGTTGACATTTTAATTTGACGATTGCTTTTGATGCATGAAATGGGCAGAGAAAAAAGCTCTTCTTCAGTAGAACACATATTCAATACAGCAGTGCTGAATAATATCTTAACAAAGCCAGCTCGAACGATTTATTTTGGTTTCATTTAGGGCTTGCAATCCAATTAATGCATTAAGCAAAATAACGAGCAAGAAACACTTTCAGTCAACATAGAATGTTATCAACATTTACTTCACTTGTTTAAATGCAGCAGTTACTTATTACTATGATTGGGCCTTAGAAAACCGCACATGTTAGAACAGATTAGTCTGCAGATTGTGTGGCCCGTGCGTTACAAATTACCAATTCATTTATTTATTCCAAATTATTTGTTTATTTGATATATTTGACATATCCTGTGGTAATATATGTAATAGTAGCTATAAGCATTGATAGTTACTGTAATTGCTTCCAATTCATGTTTCGTAAAAATCTGTAATCAACATTTCATTGTCCATTGCTTGACATTTGACATTCAATACCGTATTTTCTTATACAAAGGAATTTTGCATCAGCAATGCCTATCGGTTTGAAAAGGTGCACCAAACTATAATTACTGAGGGATTAAACATCTGTTCTTTCATTGTGAGAGCTTAAGCCACGTTGGATATCAGCCCAGTGCACTTGGATGTGTGATAAACTTGCCAGTTTTGGTAGCAATTTTAGTAAGAGTGTACGTGTAGCAGTGATTATTAAGGTCTATAGTCGTTGGTGCCTCGAACTTGAAGGTATCATCGCGGCATTTACTTGCTCGGAGCCTAGGTGCGAGGAAATACCGTATTGACAACGGCTGCTGTCAACATTGGGATTCGATTTTTCGCTCTCCTAACTTTCAACGCGCCCATGCATGGCTACACTGTGGATTAAATAATATTCCACTATTTTTGAAAATTAATGTCGATACCCCTTATACTAATAAATTTCAGCCACAGGTCACCTAACAAGATATCTTCTCTGCTAGAAGGCAGGGAAAAAGGAAATTCAAAATTGTATATTAGTTCATCACCCCACCTGTTGTATTTTGATATGATTACCATTCCCACTGGGACCGTCGGTAAAAATAATATACCGGTAATTGAATAATATTCAAGTCGCCTCCGTAGCGTAGCGGTCAGCGTGGTTAGCTGCCGCATCGAAGGTCCTGAGTTCGATTCCTGGCTCTGCCACGAAATTTGAAAAGGGGTATGAGGACTAGAACGGGGTCTATTCAGCCTCGGGTGGTCCACCTCAACCTCAGCCATCCTCGAAGTGCTTTTCCTTGGTTTCCCACTTCGTCTTGGGGCAAAATGCCGATATGGTACCTACTGTACGGCCACGGCCGCCTCCTTCCCTCTTCCTTGCCTATCCATCCTAACCTTCCAATCCCTTCCCTCATGGGGCCCCTGTTCGCTTTTGCAGGTGAGGCCGCCTGGGCGAGGTGCTGATCACACCTCACCCATTGTATCCACTCCGACCAGATGTTCCCAGCTCTAGGACACTGCCTGATAAAGGATGTAGGGGTGAGTTCCCTCGCTGAGTCCGTGGGAGCCACCAACATGGAGGGTAAACTCGATTTTTTTTTATATTAGGCTAATTCATCAGGATTTTTTTTAACCTTGAGTAAATAATCTGAACACAATATTAACACACTAGAATCATAACTTATCAGACTTTTACGGTAAAGATTCAGGCTGGAATGAGGAGTTTCTATACAAATAATCTTTCAAAATATTTTATTACACAACAGGAAAATGCCAAAACTTGAAACTATAAAATACTTATGTTGTCGTGTGTGCGGAATTCTAAAATGCATTCCATTTGTTCGTTCCACGCAAGGATTATGTTCAGTGATGCAATCCCACTTTTTGCTGATAACTCGCCGGGCGGTCACCTGTAGACTTGACGTTACAGGCAGAGAGGAACATGGCTTCGAGTCAGCGAACAGCAGTGGAGAGAGCCGAATGGTTTTCACTTTGACCACCGTTTTGGTACAGGGTAGGCCTATAGTTTTATATTTTCACCATGTAGGGTTTCACCAAACTATTTTTAGTAAGTCCTTCCGCATATTCGAACAACTTATGGTAGTAAGACTCAGTCGCATATGCCTACACGTTTTCCAGTATTCCACTGTCGAACAACACAATTAATTTATCAACGATATAACTTAATCAAGGGTTGTGTCAGCTGATTTTGGTACTGTACATGATATTGAAATTACTGTCCATTATTACTACTGCACACGAAATATGTGATAAATTACATAGGCTAAATATGTGACTAGGATCGTTATTTCTTGTTCATTCAACGACGGCAATAGTCATTGCTCCAATGGCAGAACTAGCCATTGCGGGGCCCTTTGCAGTATGAGATTTATGAGGTCCTTACTTCCGGGGAGGGGGGGGGGGGGGTCTGGGCCAATGCCATCTAGGAATAAAAATAAATGAAATAAATCGAGTCATTTTAATATTGTAATTTAATGTCATTGCTTCAAAACTTCCAATATCCCGAAAATATTTGCAGTTTATAGATATACTGTGAAGGGATATAATAAATTGTCTTGGAATTTAATTTAGTCTTTAATTTTATTCACTTAGCGACTTTTTAAAAGGAATTACCTCTTAGTTTCTTGTATTATGATTATAATAAAAACTGTTACAAACACCTGTGCAGGCATTATGTTTCACATTAATTTCAACAATTAGCATATTTCGATCTGCCTAGCAAAAATGTAGTACAGACCAAGTTGACAGGTAAAACGGTCAGATTTCTCATTTTTATTATTATTATCTCTATTTATTTATTGATTTAAAGAGGTTGTCTATCGTCAGATGTCAGTACCCTTCAGCGGGTCCCTGCTAAGGCGCATACTACGCACACTCCTGGCGCCGCCACTGCATTGCTCAACTTCTACTGAAAGAGGCACCTCTTTTGTGCATTAGAGCATTACCTCTGACATGTCGCCAGTATTCCTTTTTGTTGCTCCTGAGTATACTCCGTGCATGCATCTTTGCCCTGGATTTTTCTCCCTTGTTGACTTCTTCCTTCCTGAATGGGGCAGATGACCTCATAGTTCCGTCCCTTAAAACAACAATAACTAACTAACCTTCCTGAATTTATAGTTCAGCGTTGCAAACTCCTTCCCACTCTGCCTACAAGGACACTTATTACTCGTTCCTGTGTGTATCGTTTACCGCTAAGCTCCTTCCTGAATGTAGAGATCAGCGCTGGAAACTCCTTCTTACTTTGCTTACTCGTGCCTGTGTGTCTCGCTCACTACTGAACTCCTTTTGCACTCTTCTTACAGGGGAGCTTTCTCATTCCTGAGTGCTTGCTACCTCCGCGTGAGCGCGTGCTCCGACTGGTTTCCTTGTTGTAGTATGTGCCATGCAATAAGTCGGGCCTTTCTCAAATGTTTGGCTATGTGTGGTCTTGACACGACAGACTCGTAGTATGAATTTGCTCGCTGTTTATAATAGTGAAGAAGAGTGGCAAATAGGAACACACATGGATATAGCGAGTGAAGTGGGAATGTGGACAAAATCAGCAAGAAGACAAAGTGGAATTCTACATCTCTCTACTGAAAGGGAGAAAAAAATCAGTGAATCTTCAAGAGATTCAGTGATCGTAACAAAATCATCTCTTGAAGAAATGTCGATTCATGTCCCTGTGCAGAGGCATTTGTTTGATCCAGACAATCCTAACACGCCAATACCTGTTGTGGCCTCAGGAAGTCGATCTACAAGATCTGAAAGCAGTTATGACAGCCACCTCTGTTATACAAAGTACCCATGTGATGTGTCCTCTCAGTGGAGTGGAATTGGGGATTCTCCCGAAAGTCTACCTGGTTGGCTGGATCCAAACGATGAACGATCGCAAGATATTAAGGCTCCTCATCTGATTCGAGAGACAGAGAGCACAGTAAGGGAACTACTCTGGTATTTATCAAAAGGATCATTGGCTCGGGATTGGAAGCACATCCTTAAACTCGGGTCTGTGCTGCAGAATCTCTTGACCAAGTTCTTAACAGTAGACATTATATTTAGTACTAAAGAAAATGTTGAGAAATATCTTTGGTCAGTCTCGACTCACAAATTAATAGAAAAGCTGCGGGAGTCTATGAACTCTGAAGGGGGCGTGGTGGCGCAGCGGTCAAGCTGTATGCCTCTCACCAAGGCGGACCGGGTTCGATTCCCGGTCAATGCATGTGAGATTTTCGATGTGAAATGCCAAGTCCTGTGGTTCGGATTCCACGTAAAACGGAGGTCCCGTGGCTTATGATCGCGAGATTAAAGGTCACGTAAAACTACAAGCTTCCTTCCTTCCTATGAACTCTGATAAAGATCGCAAGGAAGAGTACAAGTCCAAAATGCTGAAACTAATTGAATCGGCCACAGAATATTTGGAAAATCTTAAGAGCTGGAATCCACTTATCATTTCCGGATCGAGACCTACCTAGCTCCCCATGCTGAACCCCATAAGGGTATGCCTTTTGTTGATCTGGCACTCCTGAGTGTTCAGAAGATATTCATTTATCTTGGTGATCTTGCCCGATATAAAGAGGAAGTCAATGAATCGTCCAATTATGGTAAGTGCCGCCAATGGTATATGAAGTCACTTATGATCAAGCCCGGCTGTGGATTGCCATATAACAAGTTAGCAGTCATCGCTCTCCTTGCAAGAACAGATGCTTGATGAGGTTTATAATTATATGAGAAGCTTGACAGCATCAGCTCCTGTATGCTCGGCAAGGAAAAATTTGGTTTTTCTTTTGATGGAGCACGCCACAAATATGAGATATGAGAAGAGGCGGAAGGAGGAAATCCCACCCACAGATGACCAAGTTAAAGGAAAGTTGTATGGGCCTACAGAGGAAGTTCTGGATTCATCCACAAGTGGTAGTGCCACGTTTGCACATAACCACCTCCACAGTGTCTGAATTCCTTTCTAGTATCCATCGCCTAGAAGAAGAACTGCGGGAGTTGGATAGTGTTGAGCTCAATAAGAGATTCGTCATCTCTTTCCTAATGTCCTTGGCAAGCTGTTTTCTAAAGTAGGGATGGAAATGTTCCAAAAGACTGCTGTGTGTATGTTGCTAGAATTTAGAGCCCTAATGCAACATACACCTATACCCCTCAATGTGTTCCACCTAGTTCAGCTGTTGGCACTCAATATGTTTTCAATCCACAACACACAGCTGAGAAAGAATGTTAATCCAAACTACAGGTCGGTTCTCCAGGAGCAAGCACTCATTGTGTTGCTCCAGATGTTCAACGTCATTATAGAGCGCTGCAATTCTCTCTTGAGAGAACAAATCAATGCGCAAGTAGATTCCAAAGTGCAACTACGATACATTGTGCCGGAAGATATGTTGACGCTAGTGCCAGCCATTAAGGTGTGGTGCGATTGGCTTCTCTGCAATGCCACAATTTGGAATCCCTCACCCTCGTGTACGGATTATAAGATTGGGCCTGCTGAAGATATATGGGAACGCTTTGCAACGTTCATAAATCTCTTAGAGCAAATATGCATACCTGGTGGAATTCTTGTGGAGAGCCCAGTGGAAGATTGTGGCATAGTGAGATTGCCAGAAAACTTGCAACTGTGGGGTTTTCGTCCGTTGGTAAGCAGCAGTGATGATGACCTATTTTATGCAAAATACGATGACATGGAAGTTGCGTACGTAGTCCTAAGAATTCAAAAGATTTTGTTCTTTGGCACCGCTTTCCTGTGTGGTATTGAACCTCATGTGCTAAAGTTACACAATTTTGTCGGTGGTAGTATGTTCATTTCTTTGGTGCAGGCTCCATCAAAGACATGTGACTTGCAGTCTACCTCTGACATACGTCGTGAGAGCTTCAGTAAATATGAGGATGTGGTTCAAACTGAAGATACCCCTGAGGAATCTGAACGTAGAGACAGTATTACGAGGGAAGCCATGAAACAAGAGGGTGGTGAGACCACCTTATTGGTGAAACGTCGGGAAGAGTTGGAACGTCAAAATATATTCGTTCAGGAAGTCCTGAGGAATAGCCAAGTGTATATTGAAATGGACATAAAGCCAAGGATTCTGACTCCCAACACAAATACATTTTTCGACCATTTGCGAGCCCTAAGGAAGATCCTCGAGATTTGTTCTGAAACCCAGTATTTCTACACCACTACGAATTTGGAGAGGATCTGTTGATGGCCTTCCTGGACATCGAAAAGGCCTATGATAGTGTGTGTAGGGAGAAGGTTTGGAAAGCAATGGAAAACATGGGAGTGGAAAAAGAGACTGTAGGCAGAGTGAAGGAGATGTATTGTGGAAGTGTGAGTTGTGTGAAAGTTGGAGGGGAAAGAACAGACTGGTTCAGACAAATGAGTGGCCTGAAACAGGGTAGTGCGCTGTCACCCCTTCTCTTTATTGTGGTTATGGACGAGGTAATGACACGGATAGCAGGAAAGATAGGAGAAGATAAGATGAAAGCAATGGTGTTTGCAGATGATCTCATAGTCTGGGGAAACAAGGAGGAGGAAATTCAGGAGCAACTGAAGGCTTGGGAAGAAACAGTGGGAGAGTACGGATGGAAGTTCAACATTAGTAAATGTGAGATCTTGTTAACGACCAGGAAAAAGGACAGACCAATGAGTGGGATAACACTTGGAGGTGGACAGCTGAAGAAGGTGGAAAGTCTCAAGTACTTGGGAAGTATAGTGGAGGAAAATGGGAGAAATGACAAAGAGATTACGGAACGTGGCAGACAGGCAGAAGCATTTCTGAGAAGCATTAGGAGCTTAGTGTGGAATAAAGATGTTCCACAAAAATGCAAGGAACTGTTATACAGAAGCTACTATATCCCGATACTGACCTATGCTTCAGAAACATGGACAATGAAGAAAAGAGACATAAGCAGAATACAGGCAGGTGAAATGAAGTTCCTGCGAAGTAGGATCGGAGTAACAAGAAGAGACAGGGTGAGGAATGAAAAGGTCAGGGAAATGGTGAAAGAGGAGCCCTTGCAAGGTAGGATTGAGACATCAAGACTGAGGTGGTATGGACACTTAAAGAGAATGGATGAGAAGAAGATTCCCAAGAGGATACATGAGATGCAGATGCAGAAGAAACGACCAAGGGGAAGACCAAGAGATAGATGGCTGAAAGGAGTGGAGGAATGTGTCAAGAAGAGAGGCGAGGACTGGACCAGAGTGACAGCGGAGAGGTGGTGGGAAGAAAGAACTAAGTGGCGAGGCTTATGTTCCAAACAGACCCAGCCTGGGGCTGGAAACTGTACAAGATGATGATGATGATGATGCTGTTCCACTAGTGGTGTTCCGGGAGTTGGAAGGTTTGTCCCTTGGTAGACGGGCCACTGGTGTTGTTGCACGAGATAAAGGTGAACATATGAGTATGGTGGCTGATGCAGCCAAATATGTTCTAATATTTTTGAGATCTTGAGTATTATATGCTAACCGAAGCTGGGATGGGGGCTATTGGGCAACTACCCTATGTTATTCTTACGGAGGGAGAGTCATAGCTGGGCCAGGGGCTAGTGGGCAAGATGGCCACCACACGCAACTGCACTCTTAAATGGCGGGGTTTTCAAATCATTATTTATTTGTTATTAATATGTGTAATATGTCAACTTTTTCTTGTACACTGAATCCAGGAAGTTGCACCCGGTCTTGCGTTCTTCTTTCAAGAAGTTTTCATTTCCTCTATTTGGAACATGGGCAAAGACCTAGTCATTTTTACTGATTTGGGTTTTCTCTCTTTTTTCACGGCTAACAGTAATCCCCGCATCGGGAGAGACACTGTCTGCGGTCTCACCACACTCACATAGGGATGGGCGCGACTGAAGCCTGGAATCGAGAGTGTCGACTCGATCGACTCCGAACACCGGTCTCGGTTCGCATGAAGCCTCGCGACTCCACGTTAATCTGATGCGTATTGCGGGGCCGCTTCGCATGAAGCCTCGCGACTCCAAGCTCACGTGATGGGTATTGCGGGGCCACACGGTCCCTCCGCATAAAGCCTCGCGATTCCAAGCTAACCTGAAGAGTAAGGCCCGGATAGTTATGTGTTTATATATATTTAATTTTACTAAATATTTTCTATTTATTTACATATATTTGCCGTTTTTATAAATAAATACATATTATGGCGAATTTATTCGTAAGTAGGCTACATATTTCCTGTATTTGGTGGTATGTCGCACTCCTTATATAAAATGCTGCCGACATTTTCGAACCTAGGCAATTCCATTAATTTGCCCCTCTATTTCGTGAATGTACCCCTGTCTCTGTATTGTAGTAGTATTTCAAGACAGGAATTCCCTGGCCATTAAGAAGACTATAACAGGGGGGCTGGAGAAGACTCGCGACTCCAAGCTCCCCTGATGAGTATTGCGGGGTCGCTTCGCATGAAGCCTCGCGACTCCAAGCTCACCTGATGAGTATTACGGGGCCGCTTCGCATGAAGACTCGCGACTCCAAGCTCACCTGTTGAGTATTGCTGGGCCGCTTCGCATGAAGACTCCGGACTCCAACTCACCTGAAGAGTATTGCAGGGCCGCTTCGCAAGAAGACTCGCGACTCCAAGCTCATCTGATGAGTATTGCTGGGCCGCTTCGCATGAAGACTCCGGACTCCAACTCACCTGAAGAGTATTGCAGGGCCGCTTCGCAAGAAGACTCGCGACTCCAAGCTCATCTGATGAGTATTGCGGGGCCGCTTCGCATGAACACTCGCGACTCCATGCTCACCTGTTGAGTATTGCGGGTTCGCTTCGCATGAACACTCGTGACTCCAACTCACCTGATGAGTATTGCGGGGATGCTTCGCATGAAGCCTCGCGACTCCAAGCTCACCTGATGAGTATTGCGGGGCCGCGCATGAAGACTCGCGACTCCAAGCTCACCTGTTGAGTATTGCGGGGCCGCTTCGCATGAACACTCGCGACTCCAAGCTCACCTGTTGAGTATTACGGGGCCGCTTCGCATGAAGACTCGCAACTCCAAGCTCACCTGAAGAGTATTTCGGGGCCGCTTCGCATGAAGACTCGCGACTCCAAGCTCACCTGTTGAGTATTGCTGGGCCGCTTCGCATGAAGACTCCGGACTCCAACTCACCTGAAGAGTATTGCAGGGCCGCTTCGCAAGAAGACTCGCGACTCCAAGCCCATCTGATGAGTATTGTGGGGTGACTTCGCATGAAGACTCGCGACTCCAAGCTCATCTGATGAGTATTGCGGGGTCGCTTCGCATGAACACTCGCGACTCCAAGCTCATCTGATGAGTATTACGGGGCCGCTTCGCATGAACACTCGCGACTCCAAGCTCACCTGTTGAGTATTGCGGGTTCGCTTCGCATGAACACTCGTGACTCCAACTCACCTGATGAGTATTGCGGGGATGCTTCGCATGAAGCCTCGCGACTCCAAGCTCACCTGATGAGTATTGCGGGGCCGCGCATTAAGACTCGCGACTCCAAGCTCACCTGTTGAGTATTGCGGGGCCGCTTCGCATGAACACTCGCGACTCCAAGCTCACCTGTTGAGTATTACGGGGCCGCTTCGCATGAAGACTCGCAACTCCAAGCTCACCTGAAGAGTATTTCGGGGCCGCTTCGCATGAAGACTCGCGACTCCAAGCTCACCTGTTGAGTATTGCTGGGCCGCTTCGCATGAAGACTCCGGACTCCAACTCACCTGAAGAGTATTTCGGGGTGCTTCGCATGAAGACTCGCGACTCCAAGCTCACCTGTTGAGTATTGCTGGGTCGCTTCGCATGAACACTCGCGACACCAAGCTCACCTGTTGAGTATTGCGGGGCCGCTTCGCATGAACACTCGCGAACCCAACTCACCTGATGAGTATTGCGGGGCCGCTTCGCATGAACACTCGCGACTCCGAGATCACCTGATGAGTATTGCGAGGTAGCTTCGCATGAACACTCGCGACTCCGAGCTCACCTGATGAGTATTGCGGGGTCGCTTCGCATGAACACTCGCGACTCCGAGCTCACCTGATGAGTATTGCGGGGTCGCTTCGCATGAACACTCGCGACTCCCAGCTCACCTGATGAGTATTGCGGGGCCGCTTCGCATGAACACTCGTGACTCCAAGCTCACCTGTGGAGTATTGCAGGGCCACTTCGCATGAACACTCGCGACTCCAACCTCACCTGAAGAGTATTCCAGGGCCGCTTGGCATGAACACTCGCGACTCCAAGCTCATCTGATGAGTATTGCGGGGTCGCTTCGCATGAACACTCGCGACTCCAACTCACCTGATGAGTATTGCGGGGCCGCTTCGCATGAAGACTCGCGACTCCAAGCTCATCTGATGAGTATTGCGGGGTCGCTTCGCATGAACACTCGCGACTCCAAGCTCACCTGTTGAGTATTTCGGGGCCGCTTCGCATGAAGACTCGCGACTCCGAGCTCACCTGATGAGTATTGCGGGGCCGCTTCGCATGAACACTCGCGACTCCAAGCTCTCCTAAAGAGTATTTCGGGGCCGCTTCGCATGAAGACTCGCGACTCCAAGCTCTCCTGAAGAGTATTTCGGGGCCGCTTCGCATGAAGACTCGCGACTCCAAGCTCAGCTGTTGAGTATTGCGGGGTCGCTTCGCATGAACACTCGCGACACCAAGCTTACCTGTTGAGTATTGCGGGTTCGCTTCGCATAAACACTCGCGACTCCGAGATCACCTGTTGAGTATTGCGGGGTCGCTTCGCATGAACACTCGCGACATCAAGCTCATCTGTTGAGTATTGCGGGGCCGCTTCCCATGAACACTCGCGACTCCAACTCATCTGATGAGTATTGCGGGGCCGCTTCGCTTGAAGACTCGCGACTCCAAGCTCACCTGATGAGTATTGCGGGGCCGCTTCGCACGAAGACTCGCGACTCCAACTCACCTGATGAGTATTGCGGGGCCGCTTCGCAAGAAGACTCGCGACTCCAAGCTCATCTGATGAGTATTGCGGGGTGGCTTCGCATGAAAACTCGCGACTCCAAGCCCATCTGATGAGTATTGCGGGGTGGCTTCGCATGAAGACTCGCTACTCCAAGCTCATCTGATGAGTATTGCGGGGTCGCTTCGCATGAACACTCGCGACTCCAAGCTCATCTGATGAGTATTGCGGGGCCGCTTCGCATGAACACTCGCGACTTCAAGCTCACCTTTTGAGTATTGCGGGGTCGCTTCGCATGAACACTCGTGACTCCAACTCACCTGATGAGTATTGCGGGGTTTCGCATTAAGCCTCGCGACTCCAAGCTCTCCTGATGAGTATTGCGGGGGGCACTCGGTCGCTTTTTTTTTCGAATCTATTATTATTATTATTATTATTATTTACAATCATTGTACCAAATTGTTGTAATATTGCACTTTAGGCAGGTTGTATTACTATTATTGTTATAAATAATAATCATCATAATAAACACAATAACAATTACACCTACAACATTACCGATGATAACGCGAAACAATCTTCCATGTTTGCTGGCTAATAATCCTACTGCATTCATCGTAACACAAGGTATCAAGGGACGAACGTGGATGGATAACAAGACCGTCACAATATGAGAGGCCTGTGCGCACATCTTAAACAAAGCAATTAACAAACCATAACATAGGCCAAATCTTACATTAATTCAACACCCAACATTTGTTATTTGACACACGTAAATGAAACACCCTATAATGAAAGTAAAAATACACACACAGTGCCAAGAACTTCGTAATTGGTATTCGTCATTCCATATAACGATCCTGCCGGCAAAATAATTATCCCATCATATGCTGCATATTCTCATAATGTAGAATCCTACAGTAGATCATAACAAAGAACGACTATGCATATAATCATTCTATTGAATCGTTTTGCAGGTTATAATAGCTTGCCATGCATTTCAATACCAAAAAAGTATAACTGGCAAGCTAGCAGCAAGATTTTGTCAGCTGTATTGTAAACATGCCGCAGCGATGGCGAACAACGTTGCTGCTGGCGCTGTGTGGCATACATGTTCAAGCAGTTCCAAAAACAGATGTTAGATGGCGTTAGTGCATCAGTGGAGTCGAGACTGGAGCCGAGAGTATCGGTTCCAGCGGCAGCAGTCTCGACCCTTCGCGACTCCGTTCGCAACCCATCCCTACACTCACACAATGGTCTGTTACATTATGTAATGGCAGAAAACCTAGAATGTACCTCAAAATGCTGCAAGATTACGGACGAAAAAACAAGCAAGCTGGGCAAGTTAATGAACCTGGAGTATGAGAAGTATTATTAGATATTCATCTGATTTTGCACACAACATCCTCACACTGATATACATAATCCTTCAGTCTTACAGTTTGCCATCTCTATACATTTTCTTTTTTAATATAATTTATAGAAATTCTCAATATACTCCACAATTCAAACACAATGCTTATATGTTATTAGTGCAAAATCAACTAAAGTATTAGTTTTGATTTCATACAAATGTCTTGAGAAAAATAAACAATATGGTTTACAACAGAATTATTTCTCCTCCAATTCCCTAATCATCTTAATTACAAAACCAATAATACCACCCTACAACTTATAACTGATTTAATAGATGCTTCTATATAGAACATGTAGAATTCTTCTTTTAGCTATTGCTAGAAAACGGAAACACAAGTAGAATATTTTGTCACAAAAATGAGAAACTGACAATCTATTTAATTCATGTAGGACTCTGCATGATATGTGGATGGACGGAGGAAAAGGTAATGTACTTTTCATAGTGCACACCCGAAATGAAAGAAATTAGGGTTCAAATCCTGACTACGGTCTCACTTTCAAGTCTTATTCAACAAATATGTTCTATCTTAAGGAATTGTTCTCAAAACTTAAGACAGAGCTGCAAATGGGTGGAAAATTGAAAATTTCAAACTCTTATCCACTAGAATAATGGCTTGAAATATTTATAACATTAAAAAAAAAAAAATTGTTATTTCAGACAAATACTCAGTGCCAGTGTCCCTTAATGAAGTGGAGTCGACTCAACCAACCTCTTCTAAGGATGAATTATCGATCTTAATCGATATGGTTGGCATCCTGTTCTTTAGATCCTCTATGTTGGGTAACTCCAGGAAGTTGATTAATTCAACGACCTTTAGGCTGGGAAGGGAGCAGATGGCGTTCACCCATTTCTTGGTGAAAAAATAATAGTTATGAAAGCTGAGGAGGATGAGGTCATTCAGATCCTGCAGCACGTCCGCCATTTTCTCACAGAACAAGTGTTGGTAGCACTTGAAGGTAATTTTCTTGAGCAATGGACATGACTCCGTCAACACACAGGTAGTGTCCTCATCCCAGAACACATCATCAATCGTCAGCTCTGTTATCTGTGAGAATGCACCGAAGAACACTTTACAGCAATCCACGTTCACAAAATTTCCATTCTTTAACTTGAGATTGGACACGGATGGGAAGGTGGGAAAGTCTTCCGGAGGATCAAAGCGAACACACAACCGTTCCAGAGTCAAAGTTTTGAGATTAGTGCAGTTATCCAGAAAAGGGAAAAAAATTAGTAGCTGGGCAATTCCAAAGTGGAACAATACAGCAGAAGCACGGACAAATCGTACTGCCTCAAAACAACACGATCCTTTTTTAAAAATCAAAACATCTCTCAGTTCTAGATGTTTAAGGTGTGGTAAACCTCTCAAAAGATCCTCACATCCACATGATTGCCAAAAACGCCTTTCACTATTAGTGTTTTCAGAAGAGCAAAGTCTGCAAGCAGCTTACCCTTCCTAATGTTCATGAAAATGCGATATGGGATGGAGAGCTCCTCAATCTTGGGGCAGTTGATCTGTATACTACGTAGAGTCTTCATTGTCATATTATGGCAGCCACCCAGGTGCAAAACTCGGAGTTCGTGGCATGACCGACTCAATGTCTGGAGCAGCTCAGCACTCACTTGATATCTATTGGAGAAGTCGACAGCCTGGAGTCTGGGAGACCACCTCAACCTGACGATCACTTCTCGTTCGTGGCTCTCTGCATCGGGAACATAAATAATGTCTTTCCACAGCACCTTCCTTCTCGATGCCTCCTGCCATCGTTTACACACGAACTGGAGAGAGTCAACCAGCTCAGGGTAGGAAACGTGGGAGAAGATATTGACGAGAATGTGCTCGGGCAAGCTTCCAAAGGAGACGCTCATTCTCTCCTGCAAACAGAAACACCTCTTGATCAGCTGCACAGTCAAATTTCTCATACAAAGAGAAGCAAAAGAAAATGAGTTAGCATTGTCATTAATAACGTAGAGAAGCATGCTCTATTGGGAAACTCTTTACATCCTATCAACCTAGGCAAGTACTACACCCGGATATAGCATCATGCCTTTGAATCATTTACCATTGCTCCCTATGTCTATCTTTGCTTATCTTACCTTCAAGGTAATATCTCTTCCCCCCATTCTCATCATATGACCACACAATATGAGTTGGTATTTGACAAATCATGACTCCGAGCAGTAATAAAATCCACTTAATTAAGATAAGTTTTCAAGGTTCCATTTTCATCAACTATGGGAGCCAATGTACTTCAGCCATGGAATAGTGGGCTACTCATAAATAAACCCTTTTGGAGTGTTATAAAGAATCATAGAAATGGTAGAAATGACATACAAAGCTGAAGGTCATGGGTTTGAATCTCGCATGGATCAGACATTTTAAGATTCTACATGGTGGAATAGTTTGCAGTAAGCCCCAGATATATTATTTATTGAACAAAATGAAGGAACACAGGCATAAGCCCAAATACATTCCTTCTTGATATATCTAGTTAAAAATACAAAATACATCAATGATTAGAGGGAGAAAAAGAGTACACAATTGAAGAGCAAAAAATATATACTACAAAAGAAATTGTGAAAATATACACTATAGAATAGAAAGAACTGTACAAGATAGAAAGAAGAATTTACAAAAATAAAGGAGAAACGAATACCCAGTATTCAAGGAACAGCTGCTTTTACTTGTTTATCGAATGCGTTAGTGGCAGCGAATAAATCTACTTGAACATTTACTGAATTATAAAGTGATAATATTTTAACTAAAGGCAAATTAGAATGGTGAACACTTCTAGATCTATGGATGTGAAAGAGTGCTAGCTGTCGAGATCTTACTTGTGGTACATGAAAAGTGATGAATCTAAGTAACTCTTGGCTGTCAATTTTTCCACTTAAAATTCTCCCAAGTAGTTGCAATGAAATTATCGACCTTCCATTTTGAAATGTGATGTTGGGAGTAGAGCGGGCAATAAGCAATTTTCGGTTAGCTGATTAATCGAATAATTTGAAATAAATCAAAAACGTTTAATTGGCTGACTGTTCATTCGATTTATCAATTAACGGAATAATAGATTAATCGACTAACCGAAGAATCGATTAATTGATTGGTACACACGAGATAAGAAGAGAAGTTTAAATGAGATGTCATTGCTTAAGTTCTTTTTGGAATGATGTATAGACTTTTTGACTTTTAAAGTCGCACATTTTTCCGTATTGACAGAATGTAATAATAAACAAAGTTTTTTATGGTTCCGCCTAGTCAATACTTGTTTTATTAAAGATTTTATCGTGACATAATCACTTGTCTTTACGTATGTTGGTACATGTTTCAGTGTCTTGTAACATTGACACCTTCATCAGCCTACGGTTATTTGTAACACTCAATGACATTAAAATACTTATTAAAATAACACACAGATGATTAAAATAACACTTTAAAAAGTTTTTTAAAACACTGTCATAATGAAAGTTCAATTAAAAGTCTTGGAAAAAGGCTTGGTGCACTGTTTTGTTTTCCAATGTCCTGCTTCCGATAATAACCTCCGAAAACCAGCAAGAGGTGACCATACATAACTGGAAAAGAAAGTCCCTGTGTGAACTATGGTAAGTATTAAAACCGAAAAAGTGGAAAGCTAAACAAAGAAAAAGAGGAAATATATAAAAAAGGAGTGTGGTGAACTTACGGTGTGGTTGCGGCAGCGAGAAATCGAGCCGTGCTGAGGCATACGGAGACTGTGCAGTACTGGTATGGAATAGCTTGGGGGAAGCGGGCGAGGCTTCAGTCGAGAGGGGCGGGGGAAGGGGAAGTATACTGGCAATTTTGGAGGACAGGAGCGGGATAGAGGGGTGGAATGAGCGGATTTGTAGATCCTCGATTAAATGATAAAATTAAGGTGGTTTGTATTTAACTCTGTAATTAGTTAAGGTCTCAAAGAGTACATTGTTATTTTCAAAGTTGATCTCATTGATATTGGTTAGGGGGTCTGTTTTGGGCAAAATCTATTTCGATTTCTTCCAATATGTTCATTGTCATACCTTTCTTAGCAGGATGCTCATGTCTTTGTTGATGTCAGTGAATTCATGTTTACTGTCCTTCATGTGGTTGGCCATAGCGGAGAATTTATTGTATTTTAGAGCGTTAAAATGTTCACCATATCTTGTAGCAAATGACCTACCGGTTTGTCCATAATAATTAGTTTCGCATTTGGTGCATTTCAATTTGTATATGCCTGATTTATTAAACTTGTTCGTGTGGTTTAATTTGTTGGTGTTATATAAAATATCTTTATTTGTATTAGTTGTTTTGTAGGCTAATTTTAGAACGCTTTTCTTAAAAATATTGGAAATGCTGTAAGATTTGTTGTTAAAGTACGTGAAGACTGCGTACTTGGGTGGCTCTTTTTGCTCTGGCGTTAGGTGGGTGACCGGTTTATTTTTAATTTTATTAATGATGTTAACTATCTGTGGTGCGAATCCATTTATTTTGGCAACTTGCTTAATGATTTTTAGCTCTTCGTCTAGGCTTGCTTCGTCTAGAGGAAGGGAGAAGGCTCTGTTGATCATGCTCTGAAATGCGGCTTTCTTTTGATTACCTGGGTGATTAGAGTCCTGCCTTATGGTTGTATGTGTTTGGGTTGGCTTTCTGAAAATTTTATATGTTAATCTATTATTAATCCGACTGACTGTGATGTCAAGAAAGTTTATTTTATTGTTTACCGCTGATTCTGCCGTGGATTGTATATTTTTATCCAGACTATTTAATTTGTGCACCAATCCTTCTATGTTCAGGATAGTCTCATCTAATATTACAAATACATCGTCCACGTATCTTCCCAAAAAAAATATCCCATCAATTTTGTTTATGATTTCCTCATGCTCTAGGTGATCTAAGTATATATTGGCTACTATGCCAGAGAGCGGGGAACCCATTAACAGTCCCTCTTTTTGCTTGAAGATTTTATTATTAAAGGTGAAAAAATTATTTATAAGTGTGAACTCAAGTAGTGTCATAAATTCACTGATTTCTACTTTCGATAACGAGCTACTGCTAGACAGGTTTTGTTCAATGATCTTGAGTGAAGGTTTGATAGGAATGTTTGTGAACATGTCCTTCACATCTACACTGTGTAAGGAGTGTTTGCTCATTAATTTAAGTTTCATCGCAGAAGTGGAGTGTGTTCTTCAGGGATTTGTTAGCTTTGTAGGTGAAATGTTTTTCAAGAAATTAATTAAACTTTAATTATGACAGTGTTTTAAAAAACTTTTTAAAGTGTTATTTTAATCATCTGTGTGTTATTTTAATAAGTATTTTAATGTCATTGAGTGTTACCAATAACCGTAGGCTGATGAAGGTGTCAATGTTACAAGACACCGAAGCATGTACCAACATACGTAAAGACAAGTGATTATGTCACGATAAAATATTTAATAAAACAAGTATTGACTAGGCGGAACCATAAGAAACTGTTTATTATTATGATGTATAGAACTGCATAAAACATACTTTTTTTTGCCTAAATATACAAAGTGTTCTTCCTTGTTTATGTTAACAATAACCAAATAAGAGTCAGTGACAGTGGAAAGGCAAGCATCAATCAATTCGGGCAGGGTTTCGAATAAAGAAAACTAAGAGTTTTCAGCAAAGATTTCGAATTCTTGTTCAATGTTAACAATTTTGGACAGGAACAGTTTTGTTTTCCTTTGTTTTAGCCTAGCTTTAACAAGGAAGATACATTATTTAACAAGAAGTTCCGTGAAGAACTATACAGCCTACTTTTCATGCCAATGATTATTCTACAGTATATGAACCTATCTAGAATAATGACAAAATTAAGTTGGTAATATCGAAATATCTAATTAGTTCAAAATATACCTGGTTTAATGTAGCCTAATAGAGCACTGCAGTTGGCAGCCCTGGTGACTGAATATATTCTTAGTTCCACCTCTTAAGGTACAAAATACAAAATTTGGTTGAGGACCAATGGACGTTACATGCAGTTAGACACTGGATCTATCAGCACGCTTTAAAGCAAGTTGCCAACAATACCATGCGTGTGCTGGTCAGAAATATTCTGAATTATTATGATATCTTGTTGTGCCAATTTTGGATGAAATCCATTTGTTGGTATAGAAGTTACATGTATTTTAAAATAGGACATATCAGCAGGCATAGAATCATGTTGGCTGCACTGCCTTGTATTAATTACTCCAAATTAATCTAGAATGTCAGGTGCTATACGTGTGTAAAGTATAGAGCTGTTGGCTTGCATACTTTGATATATTGATATTAGGGTAAAAAGAATATAGACAGCATTTATTAACAGTTGGCAGCCCTGATTGCTCTTAACAATACTTCTAGTCATATCTGTTATGGTACACATAGCACATACGAAATTTGGTTGAAATCCAACTGATAGTAGAGAAGTTACATGTATTTAAAAATTGGTACTATCAGCAGGCTTATAATCATGTTGGTAGAACTGACGTATATAAGTTACTCCAAATTAATCTTAAATGTCAGAACATACGTGTGCATAGTTTAAAGCTGTTGGCTTGCATACTTTCTGATATATTGGTATTTGGATTTAAAAAAATAGAGAGAGAGCAATTATTAACAGTTGGCAGCCCTGGTGGCTCTTAAGAATACACTCAGTCATATCTGTTTATATACAGATATTACATACAAAATTTGGTTGAAATCCAATTGATAGTGTAGAAGTTATATGCATTTAAACATTGGACCTATCAAAAGGCTTAAAATTATTTTGGCAACACTGTCATGGTTGGCCTCCTGGAAATTAAACTGAAATAGTATTATCTACATGTGTGCCAATTTTGGAATAGCTCCCATGCATACCTTGCAAGATATCCAACATGGATCTCAAATTTCTAGTGCGTTTTTTCAGCAGTTGGTAGCACTGACATCATTTTCAAATATGGACGTGAGCTATTCCGGTGCACATCTTTACTCATACTAAATTTGGTTTTGATTGCTGCAGCCGTTTAGGAGTTGATAGGGGGGGGACACACAGACAGACAGACAAACATTTTCCCGGATCGATCTCATAAGTCTACTTTTTCCTCATTTTTGCAAAATGTGAAAAGTAGGCTAAAAATATATGATACAATATATTTTAATTAATTAAATGTCAGTCTTGCTTCTGTGGGAGCAGAGTGAAGTACGATTAATCGACAAAACAATAAATTATTCGGACAACCTATTAATCGATGAAACGACGATCTTAAATTGTAGCAATTGATTGATTTTCTGCCTCGATTAATCAATAACTGAAATTAATGGATTAAAAGTACCAGCTCTAATTGGGAGTTGAATTGATCAATAAAGTGAGTTAACACTAGAGGAAGAAGGAAGCAATGATGGTTGGAAAACAAAAGGAAGAGGGAACTGAACACAATAATCGTGATAAGTAACTTGTTCTTTGTACTTGTCGTTGGCAAGTTTGCGTTGTGTTGGTTGTGTTGTTTGGCCAAGACCCATGTAATTTTGCAATTGTCGCCATGTATGGGAAGGGTGATCACAAACTAAGCTCACCAGGCTGAAATTCCTGTAGTTTCGTCTGTTATAAAGACATGAATAGTGTGGGCTAATTCGAATACACCGAAAGTATAGAATGCTGGGTTATCCAAAATAACATGAGGATAAGTGCATAACAGCAGAAAAGGGACAATATTTGATTATAAATTAGGAAACAAAATTAGTCCACGAGTAGACTCGTGCAGCTATCTCGGGATCGCCATAAATGAAAGGTTACACTGGTGTGAGCACGTTGAGAGCATTGCTAATAAGGCGCAAGAGTCGTTATACTTCGTTATGAGAAACATGAAGGGTAGCAGTATTCAGACCAAACAATTGGCTTACAAATGTCTTGTGAGACCAATTTTGGAGCCCTACCAATCAACGCTAACGAACAAAGGAAAGCTGTAAGATTCGTACTTGGCAAATTCTCCCAAACTGACAGTATCTCTGACATGTTAAAGACATAAAAGAAGACTCCTGGAGATGTACAAAGCATACACAGGGGAGCCAGGCTAGAATGAATTGCGAAGCAGAATGCATGAGCCACATTATATGAGTAGGAGAGATCACGAATACAAAATTAGGCTCAACATTCAAAAAACAAACATAGCTAAGTATTCTTTTATAAACAGGGGTATTCAAACATGGAATGAGTTACCTGAAGAAGTCTTAGAACCTTTTTCTAACAGTTTAAAAGTTTTCAAGAAGAAAATAAATGTTGCATTCAGGGAAAACAGAGACATTATGGAGAAAAATTGAGATATACAGTATGTAAATATCTTGTTACCACCAGGTTTTGCCTAACTGTAACAGTACCTAATAATAAATAAATAAAAACTGTGCCGTTTCAGCCCCCCACCATCTACAGCGCCTGTTGTAAGTAAACAACTAATGGAGACTGGTCTCGCCAAGAGATCCGCTCAATTATTCGATTTCTGTGGGCGAAACAAGTAACCGCATCCAGGACTTCTCACCATGGGCGATATCTTTCTTCATGACAACGCGTGACCTCATACAGCCCAAAGGACCACCACGTTGTTGAAGGAGTTTCGTTGGGACATCATTGCCTCCATACATCCCAAACCTTGCTCCAAGAGACTTTCACCTGCTTCTCACTTGAAGGAGCACCTAGGAGGTAAACGATTCGCTTCAGACGAGGAGGTTAAACACTTTGCAGCAACGTGGCTGAACACGAAAGGACAGGGTTATCAATGAGGGAATATTCAAACTCAACCCACGAAGCGACAAGTGCCTACTCCAATATGTCGAATAATAACCTAATGTTTGTACTATCAGTTGGCTCTAAAATGTACACGTTTTACACTTTCTGATCACCCCTCGTATTATTCTCCTTAGAATTAGGAGCCCAAAGGAAGACCAATTATTGTGAGAAACAAACATTTCAGCAGTTGATAAGAGAAGTCCTATCAATACGAAAGCTAATTCTAGAACAAGATTTCTTTTTAGCAATATTTCTTGACTTGTAGATTTTTTTAGCCATACAGCAATTCATTTTCACTTACAATATCTGTCTTGTTATGATGGACCACTTCCAAGGTGTAGCCGCTAGCATGTTTTGCTGCCTCCCCAGAGGTCCGGGTTTGATTCCCGGCTCTGCCAAGGAACTTAATTCTGTTCTGAAGGCTGGAACGGGGTACGCTTGGCCTCGTGAGGTAAAACTGAGAAGAGGTGGTATTTCGTGGTTCCCCTTTTCTACTCAAGGCAAATGCCAATATGATATCTATCCTAAGGCCATGGCCCAATCCTCACCTGAATTACAAATACACACACTAATACAGACACCCCAATAACATAGTTTAAATAATGTGTTATATAATCCGCCTGGTCAATACTAAAATAAGTAGTTTAATAATAAAAGAACAGGTTTCAATACACATAGTCTAGCCATAAACACTGTCACAAACTATTTTGCGAATAAATGGAGAACGGTTTAAAAAAATCAATATCTTTTTAATATCTTCTAGACAGACATTATGCATGGGTTGCACCAATCAGACTTCAAAATATCCACCATTAGCATGCACACAGGCTTGGATTCTCTTTGGCCAGTCATCCATCGCAGAACGGATAGTATCAATCGGGAAATCCGCCACTGCTGTCACCAAGGAGCACTTCAAACTTTCAAGTGAAGGGTGTCTTTTCTTGCAGACCATTCCCTCTAGCACTGACCATAGTTTTTAAGTCCAGAGGATTTAGATCGGGGCTACAAGGCCATTCAGCAGTGGAGATGAAGTCCAGTATATTGGCCCGAAACCACTGTTGTGCCATCCTTGCCTTATAAGCAGGTGCAGAATCTTGCTGGAAGGCTCATTGTTGAATATTGTGTTGCTCAAGTCCTTCACAGAGGGTCCAGAACAGTTTCTACACACACTCTGGCATTTGTTTTTATACTCTTCTCACAAAAATGAGCCTCGCAGCTCACCCTCCACCAAACCATGACTGAGGCAGGCTGATGACCTTTCTGGACCTTAGGGATGCTCTTACAAGCTTCTTGAGAGCTTGCCGAATACATTCTATCGTTTTGTCAATTGAAGCTCTCTTAAATGGTGAAGACTTTCTCATCCGTAAAGAGGATTCTCCAATGCCCATTGTTGGCATACCGCTGGAGGAGCTGCCATGATTTAAGTTCCCTCTGCTGCTTCAGTTGCAGTGTTCAGAAATGTCCGGGACTCCGCCGATAAGCTCTAACCCCATGGTCTTCAGAAAGTACCCTGGGCATTGATCGTGGCGAAATGTTGAGCTCCTGTGCCATTATGTTCTGCTTCTGGACAGGAAGCTGCCACTGTTCTCATACTGCGAGGAAAACCAATCCTCATGCGATCATTGACACTGCCTGTCTCAGTAAATCGCTGGATTGCTGGTGGTGAATTGCGAAATAGTTACATTTTACGCTGCATAAAATTATATGGACAGTCATCTCCATTCCCTAGATTTAGGTCGTTTGGCACACGACAAAATATCGAACAGCACTATGTCTTAAGATTAAATCTAAAGGACAAATTTTGAAAATAATCATATATATCACATCCGAAAATCTCTTTCTCAGGTTGTCAGGTGGATGGTACACTATCACTTAATATCTCTAATAAGGCAGGGAAACATTATCAAATTGAAACAAATCATTTATTGAGATTATCCCCAATTTTGTTAAAATAATAAATTTAAAAGGAATGCAAGTTGTCTAAAAGTAATATAGAGGCAATATAGAAATGGCAACTAAAATACTGTGAGCTCACCTCCTATGACCACAATGATGTGCTGGTAATTCATGCGAGTAGTTATATTCATTGCAATGTATTTAGCTTTCACTGTTTGTCGTGATGATATATAGCTATTGCTGTTAAAATGTGATGTCACAGACACGACAGTTTCATTAGAGAACAAGTCTCATACTGATCCCATACCGGACTCCCTAATGAGCCGCTCTAAACAGTGTTTTTCTTCACCAAATTCCCCAAGTATATGTAGGTACAACGATTGACATTTTCAGCCAAGGTTATTATAACAGTAATTCCAAAGAATATCTTGAAGTGCTACTCCACTAGCAGAGGCTTGGCTTAGTACACCAACTTGATGCTACTCTGAGTTCTATGACTGTCCACGGCTGCCATGTTATTCCTACAGCTCCCAATAAGTACTCCACCTGTAGTCGTAGCCAATAATTTTGATTCGTCACTTGTTCATAGTTGATTACTTCTAATCAACCGACACTCATTTGTATGTTTTGAATTTCCCTTTGGAGTTTCAGCATTTCTGATATTAGTTTTATATAATCCAGTTCTTCTGAATCTTGCGCTCATTCTTTATACGAATGATCTCAGCGGTATGCTTTGATTTACAAGTCGAAGTTTCACTTTCACACGTTTTGGACGTTTATAAGTAGAAGGTTCACAAGTTATTCTGCTGAACTCACTGTACAAGGGTGCCAATGTCAGTTCCCGGGACGTCTCCAAATTGGTCTTGACAAGAGTTTCAATTTGCTTCTCTTTTGACAAGCCATAATTTCACTAGCAAATTAGATTAGATTATCCGTTGAATCCAAGGAACTTAAAGAAAACTCCGTTGGATCACTAAGGCATTAAGGCCCTCAACAGCAATACGCTACTAGTGATAATCACCATAGTTCAAACTCCGGCACTGCTCCAGCATAAATATAGAAACAAATATCCCTAGTTGAAATATTTTAAAAAATCCATTACTCATAAATTTCTAATTATGGGCTCATTTCATTTCCTTATAATGAGAAAGAGGCAGTGTCTTTTATTTCACTTACTTCTAATAAATATTTACAATTCGTTGGTAAACTACATGTTCATTATTATTAATATTACGGGAAAATGACCTGGACGTTAAGTCTATTTGTTATTTATCACCAGGTTGCGGGGCCTTAGTAAGTAAACAGTGCTATCAGATTAGCATCGCACTAAGTTGAGATGACGCACTTCCTATGAACTGCCAGCCTGTCCACAACAGATTACCAACCATGGGATCAGTCCCTTTATCCATTGTACATCACATGCGTTCATAGGGACACCCAAAGTTCACAAGAGGAGCTTCTACATGCCCTATAGTACGGTGTGTTCTAACTTCATTGCACACATACTAAAATCCCACAGACTGCTTATCACCACCACAAAAAGGCTTCCTGAACTGTTATTTATAAAATATTATTTACTATTAGCTTGAGTCAGTTCTATCGTAGTATTCATTATCATCCATAAACAATAAATCCACCGGGTGAATCTGGGTACTACTCATAAAATATCTTGGATACTGGTAGTATAATACAGGCCTGAAAAATGTAAAATATATGTTTGTAACCCAGGATGTTTAAACAAAAACAATCAGATTCTCTGAGGTAAAAGATCATTCTCATCTAGTAACTGTTTACATGACAGAGGTCTCGCGGAGTTAAAACTTGCTCTAAATCGCTTTCAGCGTGTACTGGGTGACAAACTGCTGTTTGGAGCAAGAACAACTTCAATGTGGTATCGTTCGATGGATCACGGCGAAAGTAACCAGGTGTAGCATAGTCATCAAATGCCGAACGAGGAGCTTCGGAACAAATGCCGATAAATCCACTTTTGCAGTTATTACAGAAAGTAACAAACAGTGATCACTGAGTGGTTGCACACATTATGCAAAGAAGGATTACACCATGATATAGTAACAGGAAACTATTCAGAGCGTTCAATCGATTACGAATTTTCTCTTTCTATTACCCAGATTTTAAGCGCAAGAAAATGGAGATATCTGGTTTTGATCCATCAGCATGGAATTATCGGATTGTGCTCGGACCGAAGTATATATGAGGTGCCTAGAATCAAAACCCTCCAAATCCATTCCTTCAATTTTTTGGCAAAGTGGCAAAAACTGCCACAAACAAACCAATACCCAAAAGGAAATACTTCTTTCACTAAAAAATTAAATAATTCTTTTTAAAAACAGTGACGAAGTATGAAACTGATCCCCGAGATAGTTATAAATTTATTTGGAAAAATATAAAGCAGTAATTTGGATTTGGCGGGTTTTTTACTAAGATTTGGATTTGGCAGGTTTTGATACCAAAGAGCCCTAATAAATTTGAAGTTGCGAAGTGATTGTAGAAACTGCGTAAGCTTTACTAAGAAGTTAATATTTTGAATGAAAGTTAGCTAAATTTAGGTTATAAAATAAAAAATCGTATCATTTTTGAGTTTATTTGCACAAAGATTATTTGCTAGTAAGAATAAACAGAAAAAGAATAAAACTAATATTACCCATTCAAGATTTGATTGCCGCTGAGTGTGGCCGTGCCAGCGTTTAGGTTTATTGTAGCATGAGCCCCGCGGGGCGAAGCGGAGGACACAGTGATGACAGAGTGCAGTCTGCACATAGGTCAAGCTGCATTGCGTCAGATAAGCGTCAAAGGAGCTCATGGCACCATGGACAATTAGTTAGTTATTGTTGTTTTAAGGGGTGGAACTACGATGAACAGTTAAACGAAGACTGAAGGTACTGGAGCTGAGTCATATCCTACTCGCGTAACAGTAGGCTACGCAAAGAATAGTTCCCATCTCCACCGCCGGCAATCAATTCGTGAAAGGGTACTGAATAATAATGATAAGGGAAAAAGTCAAATTAAATTCATGTTCAATTCATATGGTTCAGGTTCTAAGAGACAAAGAATCGTCATTCAACTATTAAATCACAATCTTTATTGGAAGTTCTAGCTACAAAATGTCTCTTTCTACCTCAACCTCAATAGTAGTTTCACAATCTTCATCATTCCCTTCATGTTTGCCACGATTTCCAGATTGTAATAAAACTGCAGCACTTCATTTTCCCTCCATCTTTCTCCAAAATGCTTCAAAAGCAGTCTCATAACATCTTTCACTTCTTGTTCCTGAAGGACAACCCCTCTGTTAATGTATTCTGGCTGTACTTGAGTCATATTAAAATCAGGTCTCGTGACACGTTTATGTTCGCAAATGTCAGTTCTATGGAAAACTTCACCCCGGACCAAAATGTTATTGTTCTTCTTGTTCTTGGTCAAAACAAATTACTATTATCGGAAAGTATAACAACATAAACCATTCTGATCACGTCAGGCAGGCGTACGTTCTCTGACTAATGCTGTTAGGTAAAGAGTAAACACTTCGCAAAGCATCATGGAAGGTAAGATGGCCGAACTGAGTGCTCCTATTGGCTGATGTGGATGTGGCGGGTTTTGTAACCAAAAATGGCGAAACTGTCTTTGGACTTGGCGGATATTGCAACTAAGCCTCAACTTTGACTTCGTTTCACAGTAGGATGTAGAGGGTTTTGTGACAAAATATAGTTTTAATGAATTCAGCGCATCCAAAGCTATAAGAAACAATGCTTATCTCAATTTTCATAAAATATGGATTTGGCGGGTTTTGATTCTAGGCACCTCATATATCGGATTTTGATTAGGCATCATAGTACGTCCATTTTCAGTGCACTGCGGCATTGTGATACTATCATATGCGATACACCGGATTTGTCTTGCGAGCTAAATCAAAGGAAACTCAAGACACTATACAACAATTCAGTTCCCCCACATTTACAGATCAAGAAGTATTTACACGCTTTTAATATTGGTTTTCAGTCACCTTCCCATGATGCTTGTAGTACATGCATTGTACTAGCACACACAATAAAGAATGGAACTGATCCAAGTGTGTTCATGACGTAAAAACGAATACACATTTTACATACAAAGGCATTTTATAACTTGTGTAAAAACAATGATCCTGATTCAGAACCTTCTGTTTTGGCTTACAACACGTCCAACCTCAACCATGAATGCCAATCCAAGAATAATTTTATGTACGACAAATGAGTTTCTACACCATTTGTTTGGGAAGCCATTGTTTTACAATATGACTGAGGAGGTAGGCAGCAGAGTTTGGTTCAGCACTTCTCCATTGCTTTGAATCGTTGCTATTAGATGGAAAAAGAATGTTGAGATTATTTTGCGATGGATGTGAGGGTAAAAAAAAAGCACATCATAAACACCATAATATTTTGGCTAGTCAGCAAATCGTCTGCACATTTACAGGAAATAAATTTGATACTCCAGTAACAGGCCATAGCACATGAGGACAATGCCGGTTATTACACAAAGGGAAGAATATGAAACAATACCGGTATACAAGGAACACTATACTGTATTAACTTAAGGAAAGGACTATGTCTTACAAAACATTAAATCCCTTGGAGAGTCCTATAAAATATCCTTGGAATAAGAGATATGAAGAGATATACTTAAAGAAATAGTCATACAGTGAAAAGGACAGAGAATGAAGACAAAATCATTATTCCAAGTAAAATGCTACAGGAATTACAAGCATGAATCTGTTGGCGAAAGGAAGCGGTTTTGTTTTTTAAAGAGATGCAGAAACCATCAACAGGCAATGGAGATTAATTATGCACGACGTATCACTCTTTTCCTTTTCGCTTCCATTTCGATAATATATCATTTTCATACCTTATTTTATCTTTTAGGGGGACATTATCAATTTTAACTACTAACCTTGATCACTATTGCACCAACTGCACCCGATATATGCGCTAAATCATGTAAATGTGTGTTTTATTTAACAACCGGAGCCATGTTCGTCAGATGTTTTTTAGTATGTGAAACTGCTGCAGCGAGCACTCACGAGACGCACACGTTGACGTCAGTATTTGCCAACATGTCCGATACAAAATACACCAGACGACACACATAACGTAATTATGTGAAAAATTAAATAATTGGGCTTTTGTGTATTAATTGTATTTGTAAAGAATGCTTGTATGAGGCAATGATGTCAACTTCACCTTACCACAATCCCCTGTGAGGTTTGGCGACTGCCTGGACGAAAAATACTGATGAACTAAAATTGGTGTCTGGACTAAAACATTGGTCGCTACTTGGTTAGACGACTGTCTGGATGAAAATTACTGATTGCACTACAAGCAAGGGGGTCTGGGGCGTAAGCCCCAGGTTAGGTTTGTTTTGTATGTAGAACAGTATTCATGGAGGTGACTAATTTTCCTGAAGTTGACACAAAATTCCTCGATATTAATTTAGTGGATAATGTATTAATAAGTATATAATCTTGCTTATATGGTACCACCCCTCTTGTCTAACGATTCATTTAGAGATGATTTAGTCAGCGAGGGGAATTGTGCTACGTTTTTCGCAGCATCAGGTTACGGCTGCAAAATAATTCTCGCTCGCTCAACGCCAAATTTGTTGTATTTTAGTTGTTTTCTTTTTTTTTTAGTTTCTTCAAATTTTGCTGATTTTTCTAAATTTTTGACAAATTCCCTGACATTTCCCTGATATTTCCAGAGAGACAAATTTCTCTATTTCCCTGATTTCCAAGTTCTGTCGCCACCATGAGTATTGCAATAGTCGCTACTGGGTTAGATAATAATATCGTATGGCCTCGAGTGCCAGTTCAAGCTTCGTTAATTGACGACCAGAGCGCAGCTTGCATGTCGAATTTCATCGCTCCTTGGAGCGCTATGAAAGTCAAGGAGGTTAGATATCTAAGCTCATTGACACTATATCGCATTCTAGTAGAGAAAGGAGGAACTTTTTGTGTTGGCGGAAAATCCCGAGATTAATTTTGCCATTTTGAACACGGCCTACTGAATTCAAATGGGTTCTTTAACATGCCAACATCGCATGACATGCGTACCTTGATTTATGTCACCTTTCAAAAATCACTTTCCATGGCCAGGAGCGATCCTGCAATCTTGGGCTTTGCAGTCCAACACGATAACCACTCACCCACCGTGGCAAGCTACTTGGTTAGATGACGGCCTGGACAAAAATTACTGATTGCACTACATATAAAGGGGTCTGCGACTTAAGACCCAAGTTAGGTTTGTTTAGTATGTAGAACAGTATTGGTTTCGATGAAAAGTATTTTAAAAACTTGAATTTTTACAGTGGAAAAAAACAACAAAATACACACATTCATTGTCGTGTCTCTGTAATAGCTTCAGCAACACTTTGCGGTCATTGTACAAATGCCGATTTAAATTACTTATAGCAATCAGACAGCTTGCACAATCCTTTGCGATCTGGTTCAAACTCAGCGCACCTTTAAGTGAACTCTGTGCTAATTTGTTTCACAGTACCACGCGTATACGAAGAAGTACCAGAAGTGCGGGGTTGGCAATAATGGGTTAGTGCATAATCAATGATAAAAATGGAGGACACAGCTGGAATTTCTATGTATATAAGCCGTGATCCCATTTGGGACAGCGGGTGGGTTATAGACAGCGGAGGAGTAAACATCTATTACTATTACCTCCAGATATTCTCCTGACCATTACTACAGGTATTTTGGTTAGTATTTCTACTTTAGAAAAGTTATGACAAGAGCCATACGCCATGCACTGCTATCCAATGGAGACTGAACAGATACAACAGTCTGACAGTGGCCAAGGAACGAGATGTGCGGTAAGCGCTCTTTTTCGAGCCTCTGATAAGTGCTTCCGGGGAGTTATCGGTTTTTGATTCGATTGACGTTGTAAGGTTATGTAGCGTGATTTTATTAAAAATAATATTTTGTGGAAACATGTATTCCCCCCCCATATCTCCTGCCTGGACAACAAATATGCGAATAGAGCAAAAGTGGATTTATCGGTTTTTGTTCCGGCACTCTTCAAATAGAAAACACAATATTGCGTGGAGAAGTGTCCCAGTAATAAAACTATTAATAATCTCCGTCTTTTCAATACAATGTTGTTGATAGTCTATTTATACAACTGGGTACATGTTTCGTACAGTTGTCTGTACTTCCTCAGCCCAAATATACATTAACTTAAGATATAAACAAGTATGATGCAATTAAGTATAACAAATTTAAAGTTTCCGCCTAATCAACACTCATTTATTATTTAGTTAGCTTATGGGTACATGTTTCGGAATTAGTACAATTCCTTCTTCAGCCCTTCATAATTCATATTCGGAAACATCATAGACTAAAAAGACTAAAAAGACCACGTCCATGTGAGAAACATAACACACTGATATTAAAATATTATAAAAACTGATTGAGCACTTTAAAACATGACATATTATGGACATTACATACGATAAAGCAATAAAAACATTCCTGCTGTTAACAATCAAATTGATTAATAATCACTACTATGCACATTCTTGAAAGGTATGCGCAGGTCAAATTTTGCAGTCGTTAATTTCTTTTTGTAAATAAAAACAAAGAGCATATTACATTAGTGTTCAGGACACAAATAACTTGCTGTACTGATAAATGTTGACATAGGTGGAAACTTTGTTCGGCACTTTATTGAAAGTGCGCTGACATGTGCTTAGTAGATGCAAAACGGAGAAACCTTCCGATTATTAAACTTGTATTTTGCACATTAACTGGGTGTGTTTGTCTTGAGCCGAAAGCTCCACGGACCTGAAATGAAAACGTTCAGTGGTTGGAATATGTTGAAGCCAAGGATTTAAGAAATTTAAAAAAATTAAATTCCGCCCTAACAAGAAATTTTGGACTTACGTGCAACGTTTAAGAGCAAAACGCCAAGGTCAATGACTATGGTGCTGGGTGGTAGGCTCCCACATCTGAAGCGAAAATTGGTACCAAAATGAAGGAAATGACTTTGAATAAAGAAAGTTGCATGGAGTACATTATGTTAGATTAACTTACCGGCGTGACTGCTAATGCGAAGCGATGTAGGTAAGGTCAAGTGCCTGGCTGTTTGCGGTCCGATGTGTATACAGGCTAATCCACTAGTGCTGTGAGTGGAGTCAAGCTGCTGCCTGATACGGATGACGGGCGCATATGAGCGGAGGGGAAGTGGAGGGGTGGAAATGAACGGCGTGGCACTGGGTGGGACGGGAACCCGATGTCGACGAACTTGCTACTGTCTATGGAGGTTTTAATTTTTTGGAGATGAGGTGGTCTGCTAACGTATCAAATAATATATTGGTATCAAAATTGATTTCATTCAAGTTTTTGTGTGCATTGGACCTTTGGAACACGTTGATGTGTATGTTTTCTAAAATATTCATCAGACTGCCTTTGGATACGTAATGCAATATATTAACATCGTTTTCTAAGCTGGTGAAATTGTGTTTACTTTCTTCCATATGGGATGCCATAGCCGAAATTTTTTTATATTTTATTGCTGAAAAATGCTCATTATAACGAGTGCGAAAGCTCCTACCGGTTTGGCCTACGTAATTGGCTGGACACGAATCACATTTGATTTCATAAGCACCCGATTTGGAATATTTGTTGGTGTGATTGATTTTGCTTGAATTGAAGAATTTTTTGAAGTTAGAATTGTTCAATTCTTCAATTCAAGCAAAATCAATCACACCAACAAATATTCCAAATCGGGTGTTTATGAAATCAAATGTGATTCGTGTCCAGCCAATTACGTAGGCCAAACCGGTAGGAGCTTTCGCACTCGTTATAATGAGCATTTTTCAGCAATAAAATATAAAAAAAATTCGGCTATGGCATCCCATATGGAAGAAAGTAAACACAATTTCACCAGCTTAGAAAACGATGTTAATATATTGCATTACGTATCCAAAGGCAGTCTGATGAATATTTTAGAAAACATACACATCAACGTGTTCCAAAGGTCCAATGCACACAAAAACTTGAATGAAATCAATTTTGATACCAATATATTATTTGATACGTTAGCAGACCACCTCATCTCCAAAAAATTAAAACCTCCATAGACAGTAGCAAGTTCGTCGACATCGGGCTCCCGTCCCACCCAGTGCCACGCCGTTCATTTCCACCCCTCCACTTCCCCTCCGCTCATATGCGCCCCTCATCCGTATCAGGCAGCAGCTTGACTCCACTCACAGCACTAGTGGATTAGCCTGTATACACATCGGACCGCAAACAGCCAGGCACTTGACCTTACCTACATCGCTTCGCATTAGCAGTCACGCCGGTAAGTTAATCTAACATAATGTACTCCACGCAACTTTCTTTATTCAAAGTCATTTCCTTTATTTTGGTACCAATTTTCGCTTCAGATGTGGGAGCCTACCACCCAGCACCATAGACATTGACCTTGGAGTTTTGCTCTTAAACGTTGCACGTAAGTCCAAAATTTCTTGTTAGGGCGGAATTTATTTTTTTTTAATTTCTTAAATCCTTGGCTTCAACATATTCCAACCACTGAACGTTTTCATTTCAGGTCCGTGGAGCTTTCGGCTCAAGACAAACACACCCAGTTAATGTGCAAAATACAAGTTTAATAATCGGAAGGTTTCTCCGTTTTGCATCTACTAAGCACATGTCAGCGCACTTTCAATAAAGTGCTGAACAAAGTTTCCACCTATGTCAACATTTATCAGTACAGCAAGTTATTTGTGCCCTGAACACTAATGTAATATGCTCTTTGTTTTTATTTACAAAAAGAAATTAACGACTGCAAAATTTGACCTGCGCATACCTTTCAAGAATGTGCATAGTAGTGATTATTAATCAATTTGATTGTTAACAGCAGGAATGTTTTTATTGCTTTATCGTATGTAATGTCCATAATATGTCATGTTTTAAAGTGTTCAATCAGTTTTTGTAATATTTTAATATCAGTGTGTTATGTTTCTCACATGGACGTGGTCTTTTTAGTCTTTTTAGTCTATGATGTTTCCGAATATGAATTATGAAGGGCTGAAGAAGGAATTGTACTAATTCCGAAACATGTACCCATAAGCTAACTAAATAATAAATGAGTGTTGATTAGGCGGAAACTTTAAATTTGTTATACTTAATTACAAAACGTCAACACGGAACCTGCAATGGACTCTTCTTCGAATAAGTATGATGCACACTATCATTCATTGTATGTGATTGACCACAGATATCAAGGTTTTATCATCCTGCCATGCAAATTGATTACTTTCCAGGAACTAAATGCTTATTTTCTGCCACAAATTCAGGATGAATCTCCTTTTTATTTCCCCTCAGGGTGCCTAGAAATGTCAGACCTACTCCCAGTAAGTACTCGGCAAGTGGGTAACTGCTAAAATAGTTACCAGTAGTTAGGCCTACTCTCCGATTTGTACATCTTATTGGATCAGTCAATCTATTCACTAGATCGAAAGGTTTTTTGGAGGTTACGTAAGGCCCAGGCTTTTGCTTCCCACAATATATCTCCACGTTGTAAGTATTTAATGTACGGGAGTTACACAACACATACATTTTCAGGCCGTATTTTGCCGGCTTTTTGGCCATGTATTGGATAAAACCGCAACGACCACGATATGCTATCAGCATTTCATCCACTGTCACAAATTCGTTAGGATTATATGAACGTTGGCAGTTGACAACAAATTTAGTAAGTTCCCTTATAGGGGTCAGCTTGTCGTAAGCCGAACGATCAATTCTTGTTTTCACATCATTGAAGCGAAGGCTCCTCAACAGAAATCAAAAACGATTTCCACTGAAATTGGCACGCAGAAATGTTATTCCAGTCCTGTTATCAATGAAAAGTTCTGACAAATTAATTAGGTTTCCCCGTTTTACGGGCACCAAAAACCGCTAATATTTCTGATCTTGTAGTCTCTGTACTCCCTCTCCCGACCTTGAGGATGCTCCACTCTTTTCATAGCAATAAAAATATTTGTATATTTGACAATATCATCAATCATGTCCTCACTTATAATTTGAAGAAAGCATTCCTGTCTAGTTTTGCAATGGTGAGCAGGTCCCCAAGAGCCAAGGAAAATTTTAGTTATGTTTTTTGATTTCGATTTCAAATTTGCTGCAACAGGTTTATTTACCCACAACATTTCACTATCCTTTACAATGAAGTAGGCCTAGCGAACACTGTCGATGTCATAGTCATCCTCTTCATCAGGGCTGTCCACATCCACTTGAGAGTCACTGCTATGCTTGTCTTCTTCAATTTGTTGTGGCTCTAAATCTATGTCATCTAGATGGTCGATTTCGATATCTTCTCCATCTTCGCCTACGTTCTATAGATCTTGGAGAATTTTTAGAATGTCATCAGGTTGGCAGTATCGGGCCCTGAGAGAAAGACATTTAATTATTTTGTGCGGCAGGTATGTTTTGTTTGAATACGTTTGAGATTTGAAACATATATCCTCATGAAGTACACAATTAGTAATTGCTTAAAATACTCCAATAAACTTAAAATATGTAATTATATTTTTGGTTGTTACGTTAGAGAAGCACTCTATCTTCTGTTCCACGCGCGTTCGCAACGCGGTTTTGTGGCCGTCCCTGAGACCCTCCGCGATTAGGACTACTTTGATACTGACTTCCTACGAGCTGTGGCGAGTTGAAGGACAAATGAGTAGCCCAGATGCAACGGCCGCTAAGTGCACTTTTTACAGATTTTAAGTTGAGCAAACCGTCACCTTAGTCTTTTAACTGGCTACACGATGGAATAAGTTTCAGGGTGCATAACTCACTCAAACCCGTTCAAAATGGCCAACAAAAATTGTGCTTGTTTGCAAAAGCCTCTAAATTCATGTTGGCTACGGTTGCAAAGGCATTTTAATGTTGTACGTGTCCAAAGACCGCCAAGTTCCTTAAGTATGGCGTGTGCCTTGCCACATACGGCTGCAAAACACGCTAACTCGTACAAGAACTGTCGATGTTCCTCTCACCAAACTTCTTTACAATAAATTATTATTATTTTTACGATCGGGAAGGATAGTTTTGTGTTTCAGACGAGGGTTGGCTGCACTATCAAGGAAGCGTACAAAACAATGACACACTGACATGCTACCTTTTCGAAATACACCGTTTAAATGCACAGTTGATCGACAGGTTGTTTCTTGTTTGTGGGCATTTCAAGCCAGAAAAATTAGTGATCTTGTTGATTTAAGTGAAACATTTATTGCATTTGTGTACTGTAATACTATTGTGGATGTTTCAAATAAGGAGGGAAGAACAAAAACGGTAGAAGTAGTGGGAGAAATAGTGCAAGTTAAGTAGTTGAACCCGTTGATATTGGAGTAGAAAAATCTTCTTACGTCTGGTTAGAACAACAACATTCCAAAGGATCAAACCAATTAGAGTCGGCAGTTCACCACAAACTGGCCAGCATAAATTTTGAAAGTGCAAAAATACTTCGGTTATTCTCTAATGGCTGTGGGAGTCAGAAAAAAAGCAAGACAATGAACAGCCTGCTATTTCACTGTGCTGTCTTAGGACCAGAACAGCGTATCTACAATGGTAATCCTATTGAAAGATACACTATTCTGGTCCTAAGCCAGCGAGTCTGGTTACTGCTAGAAGCTGCCGCATGTCTCGAGGAAATACAGCTGTGGTTCCCAATAGTGGGCCACTCATTTATCCCACCTGACAGACTTTTTGGAAATATTGAACAGCAACTTCATAAAGTAATATTATTATTATTATCTTCGTTCAGCCCCCTAAGGAGCACGTGGAATCATTATATAGCACTGGAATTTATCTTTTTGAACTTCTTATTCACCCAAAATTTCTTCATTCTTTCACCCTGGGCCTGCCGTCTCTCTTGTGTCCAGGAGTTTTAGAGTTTCAAGCTTTGCTCGGATGGATTCTTGGGTGCAAATTTGTGGGTGTTGATCTTTTGTCTGTATATAGTCCTTGTTGTAGTCATTGGATCAATGTCGACTTCAGTAAGGTCCATTTGTGTATCTACTAGCCAGCGAATTTTGGTTTGTCGGTTCCCATTGATAATAAGAAATATTTTCTTAGTCAGACATGAATCATCCATTCGTGTTAAATGTCCATAAAATTTCATACACCGTTTGCGTGCAACTGAAGAGAATCGTTCGTAAAGTAATAATAATAATGTTATTGGTTTTAAGTCCCTGTTAACCACTGAGGCTTTTACAGACACCGGGGTGCCGGAATTTTTCTCCAAAGGGGATCTTTAACGTGCCAGAAAATCTACAACATGGCTCCCTTGCATTTGCACACCCTCAAATGCTGATTGCACCGGGATTCGATCCCGCTATCTTGTGCTCAGAAGGCGAGAACGTTACCGCTGAGCCACGCTGCCTGTCAATTCGTAAAGTGAGTGTCATTAAAAATCCTTCTAGATACATCAAGCACATTGAGAAATTCGCAACGGTAGTTCGCCAGGGACAAGATTAATGTCCTGTTACAGATTGAAAATTGTATGCGGATAACATGCAAAAAAAAATCCGGGTCGTTAGCATTTCCCATTCCAAAAACCGAAGAAAATCTTGTTCACAATAATTGGCAAAACAAAAAGACATATCTTGTCCAACGGAAGCCGTTCTACGATTTTGAGGTTGGTGAGGGGAAGAGCATCGTGAAAAGAGGAAAGAATTTTAACAAATATCCTGGTCCCTCACCAATTCAAGTAGGTGTTGCACTCAAAGAAACTGAACTAGAAGGCGTACGACAGCTTTTAGAGCTGTAGTTCTGTGAAAACTGGCCAGCAAACGGCAACCAAAATTTTTTCAGTGAGGTCTTCCAGGAGCAATAAGCCATTTGCAACAATATCATCCGACCTCAAGCGGAAGAAGACAGAGAACCAGCAGATTTTGATCTGATGGACTGTGTCGAAGATGACCTGACCAAACTAAGAGCCATTTTTTCTTGTTTTGTGCATTTTTTTATTAGTTCGATTCTCTGCTGTCTAAATGACATTGCACGGTGTTTAAGATATAGGCCTAATTTTTAAAATAAATTTTCTTTTTATAGCACCAGACCTGTTCTATTTTTTCAAAGAATATTTTTCCTACTAAACCACATCGAAACTAAAATAGTTCTTTATTAAAAAACTCATCAAATGCCATTCGTAAAACAACAAAATAGCGGGTTTTGCAATCTAAGTTTCATTAACGACTCTCGTCGTCATGGGTGCAAATGTCGCCAACTGCTCAAAACATGTGCAAAAACCGCTAAATCAATATTTTAATTTATGTTTTGGGACAGAAGACCCAATCGTAGATTTCACAAATTTTTACTGAATAATAAATGTTTTTTGTTTGATTTTCAGGGGTAAAAAATATGGTATTTGCTTAAATAGTTTGATCTTAGCAGTTTATCGTCATTTACTCGGTTTCGTTCATGATGCACTAAGCGGTAGGGATGGGCGCGACTCAAGCCTAGAATCGAGAGTGTTGACTCGATCGACTCCGAACACCGGTCTTGCTTCCTATGAAGCCTCGCGACGCCAAACTAATAACGTGACTCACGGTGCGGGGCCGCTAGCATGTCGAAGCGCGGACAATACAAATAATGTATTGAGTGAGATAAAAAATATTACGGCCGGATGTTCTTCTTGACACCAACCCTATGTGGAGGGATGTATTCACTATTGCAGAGTATTCTGTCAGTCAGAATATATTATTACTGTTACCAAATAATTGGTTGTAATCTTATACTCTATGCTGGTATTTTGTTTTATGTAATTTTATGCAATTTAAGTCCAAATTATTGACTATTTGAGAGTTTTATTGTCATATCATATTATTGCTAGGATTAACAGTAGGGCCTAATGGGTAATAAAGCTTGAGATATTACTGCCTAGTCTATGTACTGTGTTTGTTTTTATGTAATCACAGTTCATATTGGTGATTTTTAAGAGTATTTTCACCGAATCTCTCATTATTATTATTTACAATAAATGTACCAAATTGTTGTAATATTGCACGTTGTGCAGGATTTATTATTATTAATAATAATAATCATAATCATAATAGACACAATATCAGTAACAATTACACCAAAAACACTACCGATGATAATAATCCGAAGCAATCTTTCATGTTTGCTGGCTGATAATCCATTCATCATAACACAAGGTATCAAGGGAGGAACGTGGAAATATAAATCCAAGCAGTTCCAAAAACAGTTGTTAGATGGCGTCAGTTCATCAGTGGAGTCGAGTATATCAGTTCCAGGTGCAGCAGTCTCGACTCTTCGCGACTCCGTTTGCAACTCATTCCAGTGGAATCCAGAAGTGTCGACTCCTTCGACTCCGAACACGGTTCGCATGAAGCCTCGCGACTCCACGTTAACCTGATGCGTATTGAGAGTCCGCACGGTCCCTTCACATGAACCCTCGCGACTCCACGTTAATCTGATGCGTATTGCGGGACCGCTTTGCATGAAGCCTCGCGACTTCAAGCTAACCTGATGCATATTGCGGGGCCACTAGCATGTCGAAGCGCGGACAATACAAGTAATGTATTGGGCGAGATAAAAATATTACGACAGGATGTTCTTCCTGACACCAACCCTATGTGGAGGGATGTATTCACTATTGCCGAGTATTCTGTCAGTCAGAATATAGACTATTATTACTGTTACCAAATAATTGGTTGTAATCTTATACTCTATGCCGGTGTTTTGTCTTATGTAATTTTATGCAATATAAGTCCAAATTATTGACTATTTGAGAGTTTTATCGTCGTAATATATTATTATTGCTGTTACCGACAGTAGTGGCTACGTGGGCTAAAGCGCAGCGTTAGGCTATGGGGCCAAGCTCTCTGCTGACTCGGTAGACGCGTGGGTTCGAGCCCCACCGTCGGCCGTCCTTGAAATGGTTTTCCGCGGTTTCCCATTTTCAACACCAGGCAAATGCTGGGACGGTACCTTCTGTCAGGCCACGGCCGCTTCCTTCCACATCCTTGCCAAATTTCATTCATCTTCATCCATTCCATCTCTCATCCCGACGCGCAGGTCGCCCACGGGCGTCGACTAGAAAGACCTGCACTCGGCCCCTCTAGAGGCCACACGACAAAAAAAAAATTAAAAATCATTGCTGTTAACAGTGAAAATCCACAGCCTGCTTCCAGTCTCCAACCGGGTCAGGAATGGATTAAATGAAGCCCCCATCTGGCGGCGAGGATATGAACTGTGCCGGCTGCCGAGGCCTGACGCACTCCTCTGGGGCAATGATTAAATGAATGACAGATGAAAATGAAATGATAGTGGAGAGTGTTGCTGGAATTATATTTTGACAGGGAAAACCGGAGTACCCGGAGAAAAACCTGTCTGCCTCCGTTTTGTCCAGCACAGATCTCACATGGAGTGACCGGGATTTGAACCAGCGGTGAGAGGCCGGCGTGCTGCCGCCTAAGCCAAGGAAGCTTATTGCTGTTAACAGTAATGGGTAATAAAGATTGCAATGTTATTGCCTACTTTATGTTCTCAATGTTGTTTGTTTTTATGCAATCACAGTTCATATTGATGATTCTTAAGAGTATTTTATCCGAATCTCTCATTATCATTATTACTATTGCCGACAGTGGTGGCTATGCTAATAATCCTTTTGTATTCATCGTAAATTGAATCGTTTTACAGGTTATAATAGCTTGCTATTCATTTCAATGCCAGAAGAATATCACTGTCAAGCTAGCAGCAAGATTCAGTCAGCTGTTTTGTAAACATGCCGCATTGATGGCGAACAACGTTGCTGCTGGCGCTATGTGGCATATAAGTTCAATCAGTTCCAAACACAGTTCTTAGATGGAGTTAGTGTATCAGTGGAATCGACACTGGAGTCGAGTGTATCGGTTCCAGGGGCAGCAGTCTATAGAGCATCCAGCGTTTAGAAAATACTGTGGGTCTTATGGGCTTTTACTTTTAACGGAACTCCTCCCTACACTGGTTTTGTTACCTCACCTTTTATCATGAAGGAACTACAACATATATATTTTTCGTCATAATAGCTTCCTACAATTATCTGCCAATTGATTATCTTTGTTTTTGCCCACAAGTATCGTTTATATTACGTCTAAGTAATTTAAATATTTTCGAGGTTAGCACGCTGGAAAGAAGAGCCTCGTCCTGTGCTGCGTGCTCGCCCGGAGTGGAGCACGTGCTCAGTTCCGCCGACAACATAAGTTCTGAAGCACTATTCGCCATTGGTGTTATTGTTGTGTCCGTTTTATTTTCTGTTCGATCGACTCAGGGCTGCCGACAGTTGGGTTCGAACCCACTATCTCCCGAATGCAAGCTCACAGCTGCGAGCCCCTAACCTCACGGCTAACTCACTACAATTTTACAAATATTAATTTAAACAAAACCACAAGAATAAAATTGAAAGAGACTAAATTATAGCCTAACTAATAAGAAAAAAAGGTGATGATCAACAGTATTGCTGACGTAAAAATTGTTATCATCGTCAGCATACAGTACATCCGAGAAGGAAAGAAGGGTTGTGCTCTCGACATCTGTCAATCAGTAATGCGTCATATCACAACGAAATGAATGTTGTTATTGGTTCTCTTCGCGTACGGTATCCTTAATACTGGTCCAATCCGTTAACACCTGCAAAACTGCTCCGTCCTTCAGGTAGCTGCTGGGGTTGTGTTGTCTCGCTAACTTATGAAATTGCAGTACTCGAGGCGGGTGAACATAATGTATGACGTCAGCGCTACCTCTGCCTAGAGTTAGCAACACCGTCGCCATAAGGCTCCAAAGTCTTTTCTAAACGCTGGATGCTCTATAGACTCTTCGAGACTCCATTCGCAACCCATCCCTACTAAGCAGCCTTTGCAAACGGACTACTCAAATGTAAATGGCATCTATTGACAAGAAAGCCAACTAGAGAATACTCTTGGTCCCCCGTAGTTTCTCAGATCCGTTCACATATACCGCGTTTTTTTTTTTTTTCCAAAATATGAAATTTAATTTTACATAAATCTCAATTGTCATAATATTGTATCTTTCTCTGCACATAGACAGAATTTCCCAAACATTGAAATCGTAATCAATCGATTATTGTGTGTAGGAGTGTAGGAGCACCGAAGAGGAGGGAATAAAACTGGACATGGTAAAAACGGCGAGAGGAACTTGCAACTAGGCAGAAGAGGGGATCGAGAGTTTTGAAAATTATACGTAAATCATGGGTCCTACCTTTTAAAATAAATAAATAAATAAATAAATAAATAAAACTATCGATAACATGCAGCATGCCGCCGTTATCAAATTGTAATAGAAGAGTAATATACGATACTGGCTTCAGCGAAGAATATGACTAAATCTGTACTCAGAAAAGCCTCCGTGGCTTAGGCGGCAGCATGCCAGCCTCTCACCACTGGGTCCGTGGTTCAAATCCCGGTCACTCCATGTGAGAACTGTGCTGGGAACTCGTGTAGTATACGTTGCCCGGCGCCATTAAAATCCGAAAAATTTTCTATAGAAATGGCCAATACATATACAGCAGTTGAATATTTCATCGCTAGAGAGTGTTACTGTATTTTTTCAGAGTGCCAACATTATTGTTTCCAGACCAATATTTTCATCCAGCCCAATGGTTTTCGTCTAGGCCAATAAAGGTTAGGTAGCGCGGCCCTGCGGGCCGCGTTAGGCTAATAGATAACACCCCTGGTTTTTGTCATGCACAGTGGGGATGTCACGCATCAATAATCTTTAACCAGGCCAATGATTTTGCCTAGTAGTACAATCGTAAGTTGGCAGCATTACGTAATCAAACATGGCGACGTGCTTTTTGATAAGTTTATTACTTGAAAGTTAATGTTGACAATTTCCTTTTTGGAAGTGTTTACGCGGTGTTTGTTAATGGCAAATGGCTTTAATAACGTGGCAGAGTAATAACAAACCATTTTCCGAGTGCTACTAAGTAAAATAACGCACTTTCGAAACGGGCAACGTATACTACAGGAGAGCCCTGTGCTGGACAAAACGGAGGCAGACAGGTTTTTCTCCGGGTAATCCGGTTTTCCCTGTCAAAATTTCATTCCAGCAACACTCTCCACTATCATTTCATTTGTCATTCATTTAATCATTGCCCCAGAGGAGTGCGTCAGGCCTCGGCAGCCAGCACAGTCCATATCCTCGCCGCTAGATGGGGGCTTCATTCATTCCTTTTCTGACCCGGTCGGAGACTGGAAGCAGGCTGTGGATTTTCATTTTCTGTACACAGAGAAAATGGCGCCATCCACGAAGTTATGGACGACACCGAAGGCTGGTTCCCAATCGCCTAGGTGAGAACAGGAAGGAAGTTAAAATACACCTTACCTCAGGGATTGATCGACAATTACTCTCCGAGAACGGGAGACCAAAAGTCAACGGGGAACTATGTTAAATTTCTTCTTTTCTTCTTTATTTTTCTTTCGTGTGTATTTGCTGGGCACGTGACAAATGTTAAGTTTCTTCTTCTTCTTCTTCTGCTTGGTACGGTAGTGGGCATAGTAAACTCTTTACCCAATTGCTACTGTGCAGTGGTATGTATCTTTGGGTAACCGACGACTACCGATTGAAAGCGTAAGACCAGTGAGTAGCGGGGAATCGTAAACAAGAAAATGACGCAACGCGGAGGGATACGTATGAGGAAAAACATATGAATTAAAGACGAGGACACAAATGGTATTAACTCTTCACACCGAAGCGACCCACCTTGGTGACTCGCTACACATACACACACATGACCGGGCCACAAATATGGATATGGGAAAGGATTACCCTTTCAAATCTTGAAATTAATATTGTCGAAAAATGCCACTATGCTACTGACCAGTGGAATTGTAGGCTTATGTACCAATGTGGCCACATTTAAAGGAAGTGCATACCCTAAATCGTATAAAACTCTCAACATTAAAGCTCGTTGATGGTCGTATAGTGGACATTGAAATAGTATATGATTTAAGGAACCCTCCATTTGTAAACACGAACATAGAGGATCATCACGTCGTTTTATGCGGAATAAATACACCGGTGTTAATGCGTGGTTGAAACGTAGACGAATGATTGTAATGATATGTCGTCGTGTGTATTTCCCTCCATGAAACCATGGTTTGTTTACAATAGTCGGTTGTAACCCAAAATAGTGTTTGGCCTTAATTTTGGCGTAGCTAGTCCACGTGCCTTGCCATTCCTCCCGTATTGTCGAACTAATTATAGAACGCAGATCTGACATTGGTATGGCGATGTTGTAAGTTTTTCCGTGTCCTTTTGCTGCATCTTTGGCAAGGTTATCCGCTAGTTCATTTCCTTCAATGTGACAATGGCCGGGTACCCACATGATACGGACTTCGAAACCCTCCGTGTGTAAATTGTACAATTGTTGCACTAATTGACATAAAAACCAGTTGTCAGCCTCTCTAACATTTTGAAGTGCTTGCACTACACTCATTGAATCGGTGCATATTAAAGCACGACGAATGGCATGTTTTGTTATATAAAAACACGTCTGACGTATGGCGAAAATTTCGGCTGTAAATATCGAGATGTCAGGGGGTAAAGTATACTGAAAGGAGATTTGTAAGTCCGGGGCACAGAAGGCTGCTCCCACACGCGCAGGGTTAACCATTTTAGAACCATCTGTGTAAAAAAGGATACAGGAGATCAAAGGACTCGTTATTTCCCGAAAAATACGGGGAATAATTACAGGATGATGTTGAAACGTCTGGTAGACGTGGGGTAAGGAGTTCTGAAGAATAGGAGGTTGAAAGTGCGTTGCAGCATACGGAATAGTATATATCGGTAACCGCATGACTTTTAATATATTATGGCGGTATGGTTGAAGCATGGAATATGCGGTTAGTAACGCAGGACGAGAAACGGTGGGCAATAATCGACGCGTATAATATTCCTCTAATAGTTGTAATTTAGGGACGATAGGTGATGTTGTTATCATCATTTTTCGTAGCAGGTACATACATGCCAGATATCTACGCCGATGCTGAAGTGACATTTCTCCTGTTTCAACTAGGAGGGCTCCTGTGGGGGTTGATTGAAGCGCACCTATGATTATACGCAAAGCAGAAAACTGGATTCTATCTAACCGAAGGAGCCTAATGCTGGGCATGGAATCAAAAAAAAAGGAATTGTAATCCAGTACAGAACGGATGATGTTACGGTAAACCGTTAATAATGATTCTGGGTCCGCCCCCCAATTCCGTCTAGTGAGAGATTTCAGAACATTAATTTTACCGGCGAGATGACTCTGTAGGTATTGCGTATGTCTCTCCCATTGCAATTTCCTGTCAATATAAATCCCTAAATATTTGACACTTGTCACCACCGGAATGTGACCTTGACGGTATAAAATAGGAGAACTGTCGTAAATTCGTTTGTGTGTAAAAATCATCGCAGCGTTTTTCCCTACGGATGTTTCAAATCCGTATTGATGTAACCAATCATGAGCATGAGATAAGGCGTGGTATATATCTCGTCGACATGAGGAAAACTCGTCTCGAGTGCAATATATTAGAATGTCATCCGCATATTGTAGAATGCGAGCGTGCGGTAATATGACTGTTTCTAAAGTACGGGTGTAAAGTAAGTATAAAAGCCCGCTTAGAACGTCGCCCTGGGGAACACCATAAGAAGTATGTCGAGAATCAAAGACACCGACGGGGGAGTTTAACGTAATATGACGATAGCATAGCATATTGTGTATTAAGCACCTGAAGGGCAGGGGAAAATTTAGATCCCTTAGAAGTTGAATAAGAAGATATGGATCAACAGAATCATATGCATTTTTTGAGGTCAAGGAACACAGCTACTGTGTGCATTTTCTTTCCTTTTGCTAGGAGTAAATCAGTCAGGAATATATTTAAGGGGTCGGATGTACCAAGATTTTTCCTAAATGCAAATTGGGTTTTTGGAAACAGGTTATAATATTCTAGGCACCATTGAAGCCGCCGGAGAAGTATATGTTGGAAAATTTTTCGGAAACAAGATCCAAGTTGAATACCACGATAACTACTCGGTAATCGAGCATCTTTCATGGGTTTAAGAATCGGTACAGTTTGAAACACATTCCAATCCTCCGGGAAGGTCCCTGTGCATAAGATGGAATTATATAGTTGAATAATGATACTTTGAGCGTTTACTGGAAATCGAGCGATCATTTGATAAGTCACTCCATCAATCCCTGGGCTGGATGATTTTTTGTGCTGAAATGCGTGTCTGAATTCGCTACTTGTAATAGGCTGCGTTAAACTGGAAAAACGTTCCATGGAACCAGATGTACACGATGTAGGTAAGCGAACAACTATTTCTGGTGTCCAAGTATGATACAGGTCATGGTATCCCTGCACCGAAAGTTGAGGGGGAGATGAGATAGTACGATTATTAGCGAAATGTTTAATCGCCGTCCAAATACTGTTGAGGGACGTAGAACTGCATAATTGGGTAGTATATATTTTCCACGCTTCCCGTCTTTTATCATTAAATACACGTTGTATTTGCGCGGTGAGACTTTTGTATCGCAAATAAGATGTTGGAGAGCCATACTGTCGAAAAGCTTTTAAACTCGCCTTGCGCCGTCTTACCAGCTTTCCGCATTCTTGATCCCACCATGAGGGTAAGGCGCCCCGATTATTTGGAGGACTTGTCGTTGGAATTAAAGGGTGATATATATTAAGATAGGCGCGGATATTCTCTAATAAAAAGGCATAACTGTTACTGAGCCCCTGTGTATGCTGTGAAAGTCTATCCTCTAAAAATCGGGAGAACAACTCATAATCAAAAAATCGTAAATTTCGCTTAACCTTGAAGACGTTTTTTGGGATATGTCGGGTACGCGAGACATCATAGTCGATTATAATTGGATAATGATCGCTTTGATGCGTATCCTGCACGGTCTTCCATGTCATCTTATGAGATAAGTCTAAGGTAGTGACACTTAAATCCACCGCACTTTTGGGACTATTTGGTGGGGTAATGCGCGTGGGTGATCCATCATTTAAGAGATGTAGGTGTTAATCCTGAATAACTGCAGCGATGTGACGTCCTTTTGGATTAATGCGACCACTGCCCCACAAGGCGTGATGTGCATTAAAATCCCCCACGGTAATATGTTTAGGAAATTGTTTTATGAACCGGAAATATGCCTGCCATTGCCGACGGGAACCTTGTATACCCGGGGGACAATAAATATGACTTACATGTAAATCATGTACAAGGAATGTGTGATGATGAGTGTGAGGAATATAGAACTGAGTAGGGAGAGAAGTGTATCGTAAGGTCTTTTTGAATAGCGTCATTATGCCACGATATCCTGGACCATCCTGACGTTCGACCAGGTAGTTGGGAATCGAGAATCTATACGAGGCACGAAGCCATGTTTCCTGTAGGAATATGATATCTGGGTCATACTCCTGTATTAACAGTAATAATTCATGCTTCTTATTTAAAATACTCCGGCAATTCCACTGGAGTAGTAACATGTAGCACTTATCGAAATTAGGCCACTGTAGGGCTACTACTTACTAGGGTATTATTTTTTGTGGTAGGAGGATTGGGAAGTAACGGAACTATTTTGTCTAATAATTGTTTCACATAAAAGCTCCATTGAGCATTGTGCCCTAATAATTCTTGTAGTTTCAGGAAATCTTCAATGATGTCATGGGACGGGTCCCGTGAAGTGCCGGGTGTTTGAGAACACTGTTTTTTCGAAATTTCCTCACCCATTGTGGCGGGTTGCATAGCTACCCCTACACTACTTCCAGATGGTTGCTTCAGGATCTCGAGATAGGCCCGTCGGTCGTATCCTATGGGATTCACCACTTTCGGCTTTGGGGACACTAGTTCTGTATATTTTCGTTTTCTCGGCGGGTCCTCTCGACGCGTATTATGAGACTGTTCTAAGGTTGGAAATTGCTGTGGGAGTGTAAGAGGATTAAACGGTACATTGTAGTTAGCCGTAATAACTTCGTGGTACGATTTATTTTCGGTACACATTTGACGTTTTATGGACTTTTGTTTCTCCAATTCGGGGCAGCGTGCGGCGCCTGCCGGATGATTATCACCACAATTAGCACATTTAAACAGGGTCTCCTTACATGTTTCCGTGGAGTGTCCTTGCGCACAGTTACCGCAAATTGGGGCGCGAGCCCGGCAGTGTAGTTTTACATGCCCGAATCGTTGACAGTTCAAACATCTAATGGGGGAAAATATGAATAATGTTACCTCTAAGAGCACATTAAAAATAGATACATAATCAGGTAGTCTTTGTGTTTTAAAGAAAATTTTCACTGTTCCTGTAGGAAGGGATTCTAACTTGTCGTTGATCATCTTTTTTCGGAAAAAACGCTGGACTCTCACAATTGGGACAGGCGACTCAATATATTTTAGGATTTCATCGTGCGTTAAGGATGTGTCCACGCCCCTAATTAGCCCAACACGTTGGACGTTAGCGGACGGGACAAATGCAACCAGGTGCTTTGCTGGCAATAAGGGATTTTGTAAGAAGGAGTTAGCTTCCACGGCCTTGTTAAATTGTACCTGAACGCGATTGCGGCCTTTGCGTTGAATATTCTTTATACCTACGATCTTATTTTCGAAAAAGAGCTTTCCTAATGCCATCGGATGTAAATTGCCAATATGCTGATCACCTTCACCTTGCACAAACACCGTGTACGGTCCTGTGTGATGTTCGTAATATCGATTGTCATTTGACAATGGCTGTCGTTTAGCAAGAATTGGAGATGTTTCAGCAGTGGAAGTTGATGGAGTTGATGCTACCTCAGCCTCCGACACTATAAGCATACTTTCAACAGACGCTACACCCTCGTATTCCACTTGTTCAAATTCGTCCGGTGGTCGCCCCATCTGACTACCATCACTTTCGGACGACATGTCGAATAGTTATCCCCTATTAAGGCGGGGGTACTAACCTGATTAAACACTAACGGGACCTAACACACTAAACAAATAACAGGTCACAAACCCGAAGTCCACACAACACTCAAAGCACGCACCCTACACCCGATACCACTCACTGCACAGATGCACACCGTATGGAGGTTGGGATACGAATGAATGTTAAGTTTCGTTTGCCGTTCTCGGACCTTCCCGCACTGTTTCTGAAGCTAATCCAAGGAGCTCTAATCTGTTAATCTTTCTTCTTTATGTGACGTACTGGGCACAGTAGCATAGGCAGTCAACATTTCGTAAATGGTACACCATAGCCCAGGTTAAGTACCTACACTCTATATGTCGTCGTGGGTAAATAATCAGCACGCATAAGCAGAAAACGTTGCAGCTAGATACAAATGAAGAAAACTAAGGTACAGTAATGGCAGAGCACAAGTGACTTCTTGCTCGCCGACTAGAAACGATATCGGTATTCAGACTGACACTAGTTTAATAACCCGTGATGTCAAGAAAGTTAATGTATTGTTCTAGTCTACGATCCGGTATAAAAAATGTATACCCTCATCTGTTATTTATTAGTGATAAGAAATAAATGATAGATAATATACTCATTGACATATTGCGAGTAGGTTGCCTAGTTAAACTACGTACGGATAAAATTAAATAATTAAATGTTTAATTAAATTTATTAAATCTACTTCTCTCATTTGTTATTTTAAAAAAGCCGTACACTAGTTAAGAGAACATACCCAACAGAATTGAAAAAGTCAAGGTTGCCTTCTCCCCCCTCTGCCCAACTGTGGGGTTGCCAGGTATAAGCAGGTGAGTAAATGTTATTGATATACTCTCATCAGTTATTTAATCGTATATTATATCAAATGAAAGGTTTTTTTTTTCTGAATCTAACTGTATTAGGTTGCCTTATGAAAAAGTTGATCCAGTCCGTGGTTGCCTAGATTTTAGACGTAAATTTTACACGCGAGAGTGACAGAGATGCGCGCGCAACTCCATGCGACATTTTAATATTTTAATCGCTGCAAAAGACTCCATCCATTAACTTCCGCTGCACTACAAATCCTTCATTTCGAGCAGTATTTGTCTGAGCATGAATCAAATCCTGAGATGCTGAATAAGCTTTTACAGATTGTAAAGGACCAAAATGTGATTTTTGTTGGGAACCAAATCGACTTACCTGAAATCTTCAGAAAAATCATTGATGGCTACAAAGATTATCGCGAAGAAACTTTGCTTGTTGAGCATGGCAAGACCGCTCAATACATCTCCAGTATTGTGAGTTCATTAATTTATTTCTGCGATTTTCAAGAAGCACCCGATGCAGTGACTCTGAGTTGTATGTAGGACTCCATTTACAACATGTCCGATTTGTTCTTTTCATTGAACCAGCCAAATTATGCCAGATGGTCCATTATGTACCTGAACACTCGTATAAAGACACAGAACAGCAATTTGCGTTTGGTATCTGAATTTCGACGAGGAGCATTTGGTATCAGGCGTACCAAATCTAGTTTCTCCAGATCACCTGTTGATTTAACCTTTGAACCATTGAGGAAAGAAAGGAAGGAGATGCCTTCGCTGCGCTGCCTAGCGCAAGCTGCTGAAGCCAAATGGCTCGCCCGTTTTGGTTGCAAGAAAATGGCTGTCCCTATGCTTAAAGCCGTAAACCACTCCATCTAGTAATGGATTTTAGTGACATAAAACTGCAATGACAAGTCAAGATTTTTCCTTGGTTAGGCAGAATACACTCTGTACATCACGGTACTTGGCACAAATAAGCTGCGTTATCGTTTTAAAAGCCAATTTAAATATAAATATGAGAGCACCTTTGCGAGGCTAGTTTTGTAAGGAAGACGTGGCAAAACGTAATAATACGCTGAAACACTGATTAAATTGAATACAGGTGTCTGAAGATGCGAGTTATACCAAAGAAGAAACATCTTGGGAATTAATGATGCCGAACTAACCTACGGTATTTACACCAAATTGATTTTTATGTTCTTATTGGTGTTGAGGTATTCATCAGTTTTTAGGCCTAATTTCGAGCACAGCCACTTTCACTCATTGTTCGTACACATTTTGATATTCAAGAATACGAACCTCAAAATTAATAAACATAACAATTAAAAAAGGACGCATATTTGCACAAAAATACGATAGGCTATAGCTTATACGTTTCGGTACCGTACGGTATTTTCTTTGTGGGGGGTAGAAACTTGACGATTAGCCTCGAATTGATTAATTACGTAGGGCTACCGTAATTATTGACCTTGACCGACAGCCGTTTGGTAATTTGGGATTTCCAGAGGAATGATTTTTATTTTTTTGGTATATAGGGTAGGCCTACACATGCTAAGATTAGAATTGAAGAGGTTTTTTTAATAACTTATCACTACTGTTAATAGGTTTCCAAAGTTGCACAACCGGACCGCAACCAAAATAAGGTTTAGCCATGCACAATGCCTCATGCAAGTCACAGAACACCGAATACGAGTTAAGGTTACGCCCACTTTGGTTGCAGCGCTTGGCCTCACTCATACGAGCTCAGGGCATCTCCTCTTATTCTTTCCTCCATGCTTTGAACCGACCATAAACGATGATGCCTCAAATCAATTGACACAAAAATAATCTTGCCACAGAGTCTATATCAGCAAGACAAAGATGGGCACTTAGTCACAGCATAAGAACCAAAATTGTATCCGCGGTTAAAGAGCTTGTTGGTCTATCGCTAAGATATGATACTTGTCATGCCTTGCAGAAGAGTCGGATGAAGAAGGATAACGAAAGTATTCAGATAATCATTGAGACGATAAAAAATACACTGAATCCCTTCATTGGAAATATTGATAGAAATGTTCTGTTTAATATTTCAACTGGTAAGGCAGCATCTCCTGAAGTTTGTGATTTTCTAATCAATGTTAAGTCCGTTGGAAGTCAACAAAAATCGACGTTTATTTCAGAATCTAATTATACTCCCGGAAGGTTCAAAAAACCGATAAAGCGTAACAAAATCCTGAATTTTGCTTCACAGTCTGTCGTGAGAGCGCAAACCAGTTAAGATAAAAGTAAATGGGCCGTTCTTAAAATGGAACGAGATATCTTTGGACGATTACTTGCGATTATTGAGAAAAACACCAACATAGAGCACTGCTTAACGTTTCCGTTAGCGCCTATGCCACCTGCTCTTTTCTCCTGTACTGGTGACTTATTAAAAACGGATAAATCTAAGCTAGCCCAAGAATTGAAGTCCAATAACAAAACTGTTGAGCCTACCGGTATCGATATTGAAATAATAGACGGTTTATATTACTTGTATTTCATTGGATCTTCTATGCCGCAGACATTTGATAAGATTGCTGAATCTATCGTAATAAAATTGTTCTCAACTAACGCCTCTCAAATACACATCATTTTTGATAGGCACCCAACACCTTCCATCAAAGACTGTGAACGTCAAAGTCGGTTGGAGTTTGATAGACAGTACGTCATCCAAGGACCTCTTCAACCAAGGCCTAGCGATTTTTTTGGAAGTCTAAAAAATTTCCTTTTCAAAGAGCCCTGGTGCAATTCTTGGCTAATTAGTGGGAAAATGACAATCTCGTGTCAATAATCCAAACTAAAAAAAATGTTTATTACAGTAAGAGAACAATGTTTTACTTATATAAAGTCGAAAATCACGTTGTAAAACGTGAAGAAGAAGATTATTTATACCAACATGAAGAGGCAGATACGCGGATGATGTTCCATATATCAAAAGTGCTACCTAATTCGAAAATATTGGTCAAAGCGAATGACACCGATGTCTTAGTAATTTTACTGGCCACTATCCACAAAATTCCGGAGACTCAAATTTGATCGGCGGGTTCTTCATCTAAGAAAAGAATAGGAAAGATCTTTATTGTACTAACTGTACAGAGCTTGCAATGAAATTGGGTCCCACTTTATGCTTGGATTTCCACGCATTTACGGGCTGTGATTATACAGCTGCATTTTATTACAAAGGAAAAATCAAGCCTTTTAAAATAATGTCCAAACCAAAGGATTTCCAAAAAATATTGAATAATTGAACGTGTTCAGGAGATTACTGCCCTTCTGTATGGGATCAAAAATTGTTCCAACATTAATGACGCTAGATATCAGCAGTTCCAAAAGCATATGCAACATACAATGATAAGGAGCATTTTATAAAGAAGATTAAAGGTATGGACTCCAATCTGATTCCACCATTTTACGAACAACCTATGTAAATTCAATGTGGCTTCATGCAGTAGATGCAAGCTGCGTTAAACTAAATCCTGAAGATTGTGGCTGGTTTTTGGATGGCTATTTGAAGTATAGATGGTCCGTAGGGGACCCCACACCTTTACAAGTTGAGGATGTACTCAGTGTATCTGAAGAAAAAGAAAACTATGAAGAACTAGAATTAGATTTTGAAGTAGCCAATTCTAATGAGTCAGAATCCAAATAATTGTGTTACTGATCTATTTTATTGAAACATTTTTGTATGAATAAAAACATTCTTATATAATTATGTAATTTTCTAATAGATAAATGTGTGTGAAAATAATTTGATATTGCTGTTAATATTTAATCAGCATTGAATTCAGTATTTTATCCATAGAACGCTCTTACACTATGGGAAAAATCTTCATTAATAACAACTCGCTTCATCATTGTCTGTCGCATGGAGTTGCGAGCGTAACTCTGTCACTCTCACCACTCGCGTTTAAAATGTTCATCTAAAATCTAGGCAACCATGGATTGGGTCAACTTTTTCATAAGGCTACCTAATACGGTTAGATTCAGAAAAAAACTCTTTCATTTGATATAATATACGATTAAATAACTGATGAGAGTATATCAATTACATTTACTCACCTGCTTATACCTGGCAACCCCACAGTTGGGCAGAGAGGGAAGAAGGCAAACTTGACTTTTTCAATTCTGTTAGGTATGTTCTCTTAACTAGTGTACGACTTTTTTAAAATAACTAATGAGAGAAGTAGATTTAATAAATTTAATTAAACATTTAATTATATTATCCGTACGCAATTTAACTAGGAACCCTATTCGCGATATATCAATGAGTATATTATCTATCATTTATTTCTTATCACTAATAAATAACAGATGAGGGTATAAATTTCATATACCGGATCTCGTACTATTCTGTAACTTGAAAAGCAACAGTGAGGCAGAAACTAAGAATAGTTTTCCTTCGCCCCTAGTCAGTAAGCAAACCATGACAGACTATTGTGTTGAAACTTACATTGTACAAAGTAAACATTCGTTTTACGAATTCCAATCAGTTAAGGGAAATGAACAGCAGCTCTTGGACATCGCGGGCGTAAAATTATCTGTGTTCCATGTTCTCTAATTATTATTACCTTCGTTACACCGTAACTGCACCTTTGGTATACATAATATGTTGCTTCGTTTTTGATGAAGGAATAATTTTTGGTGCTCTTGGCATAATATTTAGTTGCCATAGGACGACAGCTTCTGCTGCCTTTAAATTAATTCTACAGAACTTATTCGAGAAAATGAAGGCGTGGATTTTGTGTCCACAGTGATCTAGTATCATGAAAACAATGCCAGATTCCTTTAAGGCACATTATAAAAATTGCACGTGCATTAAAGACTGCAGTGAAGTGTATTGTGAAAGACCCCAAGAGCGTTCGACAGAGAATATTAATGTTTTCCCACTCTAAAAATTCGTTTACAGTAAAATCTCTCGTCATCATTGCTCCATTAAGATTTATCTCATTTCTTTCTAAGAAGGGCAACTGACAGCTTCATTACTGTTAATTCGGGTGTAACGTACTTAATTATATTTAACCTGGTGACCTTGCCATGTGTGACAAAGGGTTTCCACTAATAAAAGTCTTGTGTTGAGAATAAAAATGCTGTTATGGTGATGCCACCATTTGTATATAATCCACAATTCTCTGCAGCTGATCTTGAAACATTGTATAACATAGCGTCAGTACGGATCCACGTAAAAAGGGCCATTCAGAGAAGAAAGTTTTTTAAATATTCAGCAATAAAAGTACAATATATTTATTTATATTTATTTAACAAGTAGAATGGATTAAGGAAATTAGAGAATATATGAAAGAATTAGAAATAACCTTGGATGACGTGCAAAACAAAACAAAAAATAAAAAAAACTGAAAGATATAAAAATAAGATTTCAAGCAAAAATAGACAAACGTCATACAGTAAAAAGGGTATTTACAGATGAGGAACGCCTTAGAAGATCAGATTGAATGAAAAGCTACTGGGCGACCTGGAAAGAAAACTTACCGAAGAGGAGGACCAAGAAATGATTGACTGAAATGGTCCAATGAGGCCATAACAGCAGAAGAAAAAAAGAAGAAAAACCTATTGATAATATTCTATTTAAAAAAATTAAAACATACAAACTCAAGTATAAACAGCCCGTATAAAAATGCTTAAAACGTTTACATTAGAAAGTCCTTCAAAGCCAATCAAGCATAAACATTAATTAATATAATAAGACACATTCCTATGGCCCATTAACCACTTGGTCCATAAAGTGAGATAAATGTGCACTAGTAAAACAGGCTGCATCATGGTTGAGTTGGCACAGTGCATATCAATAAATCAGATTTTCATTCACTCTATCACACAATGTTGCCGAGATCGTGTTTTTTGTTTGTCAAGAGTAACTATATTATTGGACAGTCTAGGGACGCTCCATAACTATATTGCATAATAATATTGAGCCACGGGTACACTGTGTACACACAAAAATCTTATCATAGTCAAGTCCTATATTATGGGTTGGTAACAGGGCTTGAATCTAAATTATATTTTGTAAGTATTTTCTATCTAAATTGCATTTTGTAAATATTGTCAATTCAAATTACAGTACAGTAAGTATGTAGTTAGTTTTAGTTGTAAGTATGTAGTTAGTTTTAGTTATAAGTATGTAGTTAGTTTGTTTATTAGATATATGTCATTGTTCTATTAGACTGTGGTGTGTGAGTGTGTCTGGTGGCAGTTGCATTGCTTATTAGTTATAGTTCATTGTTTCATTAGACAGTGATGTGTGAGGGTGCATGTGAGTGTCTGGTGACAGACTGTTTTAGTGGTAGTATTTGTTGTTGGTGGAACTTAAGTATTTTTTTCGTTAGTAGAATTTTGGTATTTAATTGTTATTAGAAGGTTAGTATTTTTATTAGTAGAATTGCTCTTTACTTATTCTGAAAGGGAGTAGCAGCTTTTCAGAATAAATCAATTCTTTACTAGTCTAATAGATGGTTAAGATATTGATAATATAAGCCAACTAATGGCTACATTGTGTTCTGCTGCACGGCTGAAAGCAACGGGAAACTACAGCCGTAATGCTATTCCCGAGGATATGCACCCCTCTAAGCATAATTACATGTGATAATGGCCTCCTCCCTCGTAAAATTTCAATCCGGAGGTAAACTAGTCCCCCGTTCGGATCTCCGCGTGGGGACTACTCGAGAGGGGGTTAACATCACAGAAGTGACAAAGAGGAAATCTGACATTCTATGGATCGGAGCGTGGAATGTTAGAAGTTTGCTAGGAAGTGGAAGGTTTGAAAACTTAGAAAGGGAAATGGATAGGTTGAGGTTGGATTTGGTTGGGATTAGTGAAATGCGCTGGCAGGAAGAACAGGACTTTTGGTCAGGAGACTATAGGGTCATTAGCACTAAATCAAACAATGGCCAAACAGGGGTTGGTCTCATATTGAGTAGGAAACTTGGACAGCGGGTGGAATATTATGAGCAATATAGTGAAGGGATTATTGTAGCAAAAATCAATACTAAACCTACGTGCACCACAGTGGTACAAGTCTATATGCCTACCAGTCAAGCTGATGATGAGGATGTTGAAAAGGTCTACGAAGAAATAGATAAAATTCTGAGGTATATCAAAGGTGATGAAAATGTTATAGTAATGGGAGATTGGAATGCTGTGGTAGGAAAAGGGAGAGAAGGGAATATAGTGGGAGATTTCGGATTAGGTGAAAGGAATGATCGAGGAAGCAGGCTGATGGAATTCTGCACCGAGCATGAGTTGGTCATAGCTAACACCTTATTCAATAACCACAATAGAAGAATATACACATTGATGAGACCAGGAGATACAGGGCGTTACCAAATCGACTTCATTATGGTCAAGCAGAGGTTTCGAAACCAGATTTTGGATTGTAAAACATATCCTGGTGCTGACATAAACTCTGAACACAATCTGGTTGTAATGAAATGCAAAGAAACTGAAGAAAAGTCAAAAGCCAAAAAGGTGGGCAATAGACAGACTGAAAGTAAAGGATGTAAACGAAAGATTCAAGAAGAGTAGGCTATAAAGGAAGGACTAATGAAAACCCCTAAACAAACTTCAATTGCAGACGAATGGGCACTTTTGAAGAATGAAATAACAAAATCCGCAGTAGAAAATATTGGTAGGAAAGAAAGAATAGGTAGAAAACCACGGATCACTCAGGATATACTAGAATTGATGGATGAAAGGCGAAAACACAAGAATGTAAGAGATGAAAAGGGGAAAGCAGAATACAGACGTCTGAGAAATGAGGTTAACAAGAAGTACAACGAAGCGAAAGAAGAATGGTTGAAAGAGAAATGTGCAGGTATAGAAAATTGTCTGAAATTAGGAAAAATTGGCACAGCTTATCGAAGGATTAAGAATACTTTTGGGGAAAAGAAGACTAAGTGCTGTAATATTAAGGACACAAATGGAAAGCCTCTAACAGGTAGGGAAGAAAAGGTTGAGAGATGGAAAGCTTACATAGAGTGCTTGTATAAGGGAAAGGATATTGAGAATCGTGTAATGGAAAGGGAGGAGGAAATTGATGAGGATGCAAAAGGAGATTTAATATTGAGATCAGAATTTGACAGAGCATTAGAGGACTTACGCAGGAACAAGGCACCAGGCATAGATGATATACCGATTGAGTTGCTACGCTGCATAGGAGATGAATGTCTGATCAGGTTATTTCACTTGGTGTGTAGGGTTTATGAGACAGGTGAGGTACCCCCTGATTTCAAGAAGAATGTAATCATCCCTATACCAAAGAAAGTGGGAGCTGACAGATGCGAAGATTACCGTACAATCAGCTTGTTTACTCATGCTCCAAAGATCCTGTCTAGAATAATTTACAAGAGGATTGAAAGCCAGATAGAAACGGAGTTGGGTGAAGACCAGTTTGGTTTCGGGAGAAATGTAGGAACAAGGGAAGCTGTACTAAGTCTTAGGCTGATTTTGGAAGGTAGAATAAGGAAAGATAAGAGACCGTTCATGGCATTTGTAGACTTAGAATAGGCTTTTGATAACGTTGATTGGACTAAATTGTTTGACATTTTGAAATCTATTGGAATAAAGTACAGGGATAGGAGGAGGGTGATATACAATCTATACAGAAACCAGACAGCAGTCATTCGAGCTGAAGGACATGAGAGAGAAGCTGGTATTCAGAAAGGTGTAAAACAAGGCTGCAACTTTTCACCCATACTTTTCATTCTTTACATTGAACAAGCAATGAAGGAAATTGGAGAAAAAATTAAAGTGGGAGTGAAGATTCTAGGAGAAATCATTTCAACTTTGAGATTTGCTGATGACATCGTCATCTTGGCCGACAAGCCTGAGGATTTGAATGAGTTTTTGAATGGTATGGACTCCGTCTTGAGGAAAGAATTGATGATGAAAATTAATAAATGTAAAACAAAAATACTGGAATGCAGCCGAAATAAATCAGAAACCACTATGGAGATCAAATTGGCAGGTGAAAAGCTGAAGGAAGTAGGAGTCTTCTGTTACTTAGGAAGCAGAATAACCAGTGATGGACGAAGCAAAGAGGATATAAAATTAGGTTGGCTCAGGCAAGGACAGCATTTCTACAAAAAAGGAATCTGTTGACATCGAATATAGATTTAGGTATTAGGAAGTCATTTTTGAAAGCCTTTGTCTGGAGCGTGGCGCTCTATGAAAGTGAAACTTGGACTATTGGTGCAGCAGAAAAGAGGAGAATTGAAGCATTTGAAATGTGGTGTTACAGGAGAATGATGAAGATCAGATGGGTAGATAGTGTTTCAAACGAAGAGGTATTAAGACGAGTGGGAGAGGAGAGATGTTTCTGGCGACTGCTAATGAAGATAAGAGATAGGTTAGTAGGACACATATTAAGCCACCCAAGAATAGCATGCTTAGTTATGGAAGGAAGGGTCGAGGACAAGAACTGTAGGGGTAGACCAAGGTTAGAATATGTTAAACAGATTGCCTCGGATGTAGGGTGTGGTAGCTATGTAGAGTTGAAACGATTAGCTCAGGACAGGGAGGCATGGAGAGCTGCATCAAACCAGTCAAAATTCTGAAGACTCAAACAACAACCTATTTATTGCCTCATATTAATAGAATTGTTCACATTGTTGGTGTCTTGGCGAATTTCATTGCTTCTCTAATTAAATCAAATGAATAATGAACTCTTAAGTCTTTAAACAACTTGACAATATTTTTATGGCATAGTGGCGTAAATTTGTGATATTCTGTTACCTATAAATTAATACATTTACAGTGACTTCATGTTAATTTGCACAATTTCATGACAAAAACCAATTCCTACTGTTATGTGAACTTGGAATAACATTGACTCAGACCTTAGCCTCCAATAATAATTTAAAAAAAGCCTGCCCAATGGCCTCTGGGAGCTGTCCCCCTGCAGATGCTATGTTTGCCGCTAGAGGAGTTGCCTACCCTCCACATGATCCGTTCACTTGGCGGTATTTACACACATTGTATCAGCTGATATAAGGTCACTTTAATAAGATGGTATACAGTTGCGTGCCGTTTTGTAAACAAGGCTCTAGAAATAATGTTCCTGAAACGAGTTTTCACGAATTTCCTAGTCGAGAGCCGACAAAGAAATTATGGATTAAAGCAATAAGCAGACAAGGTATGTAGCATAAGTTGACCATGTGACTGAAAATTAGGTTACTTTCTATTATTGCTCTAGTTCTGATGATGATGATGATAATAATCTCCTGACCACCTCGTCGTGTAGAGACTAGCATTCTTGTCTGTCGGCCAAGAGGTCCGGGTTGGATTCCCGGCTCTGCCAAGAAATTTAACTCAGGTCTGAGGGCTGGAACGGGGAACACTCAACTTCATGACGTAAAACCGAGATGAGGTGGGTTCAATTCCCATCTCATCCATCCTGGAAGTGGTTTTCCGTGGTTTCCCACCTCTACTCCAGACAAATGCCCGGATTGTTCCTAACTTAAGGCCGCGGCCACCTACTTCCCAATCATCACCTGAATTACAAATACACCCACTACTTCAGACTCCTAAATTGCACAGGTTATCACACAGATTCTACAATACCCAAGTACACGGAGCTAAATGACCAATATGTCCAAGCCCCGCTAATGATAGAACAACAAACAATATAATAATCTTCTGTTTCTATTGTGTATGTGATACCAAGGATAAGTTATGGAACCCTAATGACCGCTCCGTCGTGTGCAGTAATCACTTCATCGAATGTGACTACAGACCAGAAATAAAGGTAAAGCAGTTGAAACCTGATGTGGTGCCCAGCGTTTTCAGTGACTACCCACCAAGTAAGAAACTTATACTGTCATTGCCAAGAAGAAATATTGTCAAATCAACTGTATCATAAAATGTACAAAATCCCCCAAGGCAGGCTTTGTTGCGGTTGAATCTTGTGCTTAGGATGGTGTCCCCCCACCTGCCATCTCAAATGTTAATGATTTAGTCAAGAAAGATGCGTCTACACAAACAAAAATAAATATGAGACAATTGAACTCACGGAATAGGATACTACGAACACTGCGTAGGTCACTAAGGCGTGCAAGACAAAAAATATCTGCACTTAAAGGTCGCCAAGAGCAACTCAAGCAACGAATCAGCAGGCTAGAGAAAAATATGGTTGACTATAATTTGGATGCAATTGAGGTTTCGAGTGCTGAAGGAAATTTAAAAGCAAAATTTCTACAAGAACAGCTTAAAGTATTTCTACAGAAGAAGCCTAGATGGAGTGACTCAACTATCAGGTATTGCATTATCTGGCACAGTAAGTCCCCGACAGGTTACCGATTTATACGAAGTAGCGAACTGTTAAGCTTGCCTTCTAAATCTACCATCAAACGTTATGTTGGAAGCACTACTGGTGTAATGGTGTCAAGTTTAATAGTGAAGAGACTCCACGAAGAAGCAAAATTTACTGAGGGAATAAATACATTCGGCTCAGTTATTGTAGATGAGATGGCTATCAACCACGCGCGCTTTACTGTAAAGCAGCTGATGAAGTACAGGGACTTGTGTTAATGGGTGGACTGGAAAAAGATTTAGGCCTAGAAAAAGAAATCGCAACAAAACTGCTGTGCTTTGTGTTCGTTGAACTTGCTTCGCATTTTAAAATTCCTGTGGCATACTTTTTTACTCGGGACCTAAAAGCTGAAGTACTTCATCAACTTACTATTGAAGTTATTGATAAAGTGAAAGGCATCATTTATTGTTGTGCGTGTGGTGGCAGATAATCATTCTAAAAATGTGAAATTATTCCGCTTACTTTCTGGGGGTAGCACACCTCTACCTGTCGTGCCACATCCCTTGGACAGTTCATTCAATTTATTTCTGTCTTATGACCAATGCCATATATTGAAAAATTTAAGGAATGCATTACTGGACGTGAAGAAGCAGTTAGTTAAGGATGGGAAACCCACATCTGGTTGGTTCATCAGAAAGTTGTACGACCTGCAAAAGGATTTGAAAGTGAAACTAGTTAGAAGACTGATACACAAACAATCTACCTGACAACTTTTGAGAAAATGCATGTGGGCAGATCTGTCGATATTTTCTCTTCGGATGATATTTCAGCCCTTGAGTTCTTGAGGCAATATGGGTCTCAGTTCGGAATAAAAGAATTTCAGGATGCTGAAGGCACTATCGAGTACTTGAAGCTAGTTAACAAATGGTTCACCATCCTCAATGTTAAGAACACTTTACAGCATATACACTCTAGGAATGAAGACACAATGCATTTCTTCTCAGTTGACGATGAAAGACTCGAATGGCTGGAGAACGACTTCATTCCCTATCTGGAAATCTGGAAGAAAGCATCAGCAAGTCCGGTGGAATTCATAAGTAAAGAAACTTATGAAGCAGTTTGTCTGACGACAAAATCTGCCATACTCTGTGTCAAGTACCTGCTTGAAAATGGCTTTCATTTCGTATTAACCAGGAAATTTTCTTCTGATGAAATAGAAAGCTTGTTCAGTTGCGTCAGACAGTTTGGAGGTAGCAACGACCAAACCAACGCTGCAAGTGTTACACAGGCCCTGCATAAAATTCTGACTACTGGACTCGAAGTGCATCTCTTACGGGAAATGTAGCACCTGAATCTGCCTGTAGTGACTGGATGGTAACACGTAACTCAACCGGGAGACACACGAGCACAACGATTCATGCAGATCAATCGGCAACAACGAATACAGATTTAGCAAGAAAATTTCAAACACAATTAGAAAGCATCGCAAATGAAGCTGAAGGGGTGCCATGTGTTTCTATGACGAGTGCTGCAATGGCCTATATTGGAGGGTATTTGGTACTGTACCCGATACCTAGTTTAAGCTATCGGCTACGCCAGCAGACATTAAGCTGTAGTTGAGGTTTTGGAAAGAGTTAGGAAAAGATAGCGCACCGATCGCGTCAAGAAGAATGTCAAGATGACGTAGGAGGTCTAGAATCAAGGAGGCATTGAAATCTGTAAGAAGATGGAATTATGGATAATGAGATGTGAAGCTTTATTGAGATATAAGGAATTATAGTAATTAAACATCTTAGAAGAGGATATATAACATGCATTGTATGTGGAAATAATTTTATGGAAGTATGATAACCCTTAAGTTATTTTATAACAGAACAGCCGAGATGATCTGGGTTCGAGACTATGACCGTGACGTAAGAGCACAGTGGTGGGGGACTACACCACGTGCCTGCGCCAAGCACATAAGCAAGAAGACAGTGTCAGCAGATTCAGTAGAGCTCAGTCAGACGAGCAGGTAGGAGCAGCTCTATAGCGCAAGCGAGACGCTCAGTGAAGGTCACGTAACATACAGAAACTGTCACGGCAAAAGTGTAGGCGACAGTTCCTGCATCGCCGAGCAGCGAAGGCCAGGCGGGTCATTGATCCAGGCGGGCTGGCCGAGGAAGCAATCGCAGACGGCCGGGATATGTCAGAACCGCACTGCTAGTAGTTGAAGACTTTATTACAAGCTTCATTTCGACGCAGTTTGAACATAGCGTTTATGAATAACTTTATGACTATGCTGTTCTATAACGCATCCAAAGCTACTTTAACTATTTCAAGTAAACGGAATGTTGTCAGCATAGGCACAGATGAACATTAGATCGTGCATTAATAAGATTTATTTCTTATGCAGTTTCATGAATACAGACAACTACAGGGTGTTTCGCAATTTTGAACACTCTCAAGTAAAATTTCGTTTTACGGAAGTGAGACTTAGCAGTCATTTGAGATTGAACTTGCAATACTCAAACTGAACATTTAACGGAACAGTGGCGTAACTTAGAAGAGGAGTAGGGGGTCCGCTGTTTCCATGAACTTTTTCGAGAAGGAGTTGGACAATATCCGCTATGGGTAATCCGAAGTTCAACATGTCCGAGTAGACGCTGATAGAGACAAGATGGCACCGCAGAGCGATGGATTCGATTCCTGACGAGAGGAGTCCACCAGCTGATTCACTTGGGATTTCGAAGGCAATCGTCATTTCATGGATGGAATGCTATTCACGCCGATCTTTCGAGAAATTCTTTATGTAGGGAAAATCGACGATCTTGGAAATTATATTACAGCTGATTATGAAAGGTACTGTAAGAGTCATAACTACCTGATACGATTATTTTCATGAATACTGGGCACACATGTATATTTTTCTAATAGGAGTGATACGATTATTAAGACATGGTTTGAATTTATATACTTCGAATTTGCTAGAATATGGAGTGACCATATGATATGGCAGGCATCATTATACGAAATTCTCACCATTGGTTGGCTTTATTAAGCAGATGTTTGGTCTTTTAGAAATTTTTCCAGCTAGGATATTTTTCATAAATAGTTTTTTTGTGTAACGAGTATTTCGAACTCGTGATCTGCAATTGATTATCAAAAATTACTTCGTCAGTTCATTGCATACTAGCGAGTGTGTATTATTCATCAGTAGGGATTTTTTCCGTTGGATTGTTTGGAGATATTAAGAAGTTATTCACTTTAGTGAATGAACATCGCTTTTATATGACAACTAGAAACTTGTTGATTCCTATCTGGTACATTCACTCATATAGCCTACGAGATGGGGTCCTTCGTATTTATACGATTGTATGGTGGCTACTCATCTTACCCATCGTTCAGGGAACTATCATCCAAGTCGACGGGGCGAGGTCTTTCGTATTTATACGACTGTACGGTGGTTACTCATCTTACTCGCCATTGAGGGACTCATTTTTATCATCCGAGTGTACACGAGATGTAAGTGAATCAAACAAGGAACTACTAGTCACATATCAGTCGAAATTTTGTTAAATAAAGTAACGATAAATGCCAACAGGATTGCATTTAGTAATTCTTGTTTGCCAATCCAATATTTTGTTGCTATACTCTTTTGAGAGTAATTTCAGTTTAACAGCTGTTACAGCTGATGCTTTTGATGATTTTTATAATTGTGTTTGATACCTTTGAGAAGGATTTAAAGTAATTGAATCTTGTAAGATTAATCATTAATGGTCAAGAATTATTTTAAGGCAGATCAGTATTGCAGATTTTGATATGAGATTATAGCACATTGGTGTTTTTCTGTGATGTGAGTTACAAGAATTGTAAGAGAATTAATGCTATTTGAAAGCAGATCTTAAATTACTGAAGTAATATTTTTCCAATTGTTTAAGAAGTTGTCTAGATGTGATCAGAGTAATTACAGTTGTTGGAGATTGTGTGCGTTGATAATTTGAAGCCAGTTATATATTTTTAGTAGATCATGCAACATGGTTAGGTGGAGTTTGTGATAGGCATTTGTGGAAGTTGCCATGTGATAGTAGCAACGTTGATAATGTATTTTGAGGCAGATATGAGGTCGTCGTACCCAGTCTAGCGTAATTGTTGAGATTCATGCTGTATGTGCTGAATATTTATGGAGTTTTTGTGGAATAATTCTTGTATTCAAATGTGATATTTGAAGTATTGAAGAAATGTAATGTCGTTGTGGATAGTTAGATCCAACGTGATGTCGTGGAGGCAATAATATTTTTGGCATGATAAATTAAATACGAGATATAACTTGGAAGTGGTAAAACTGTAAGACAACGTTCTATAAACCATATTAAACAATTTGTTAGGAAATTAAACAAATAAATGAAGTTGATAATACAAGATTTTCTGAAAATAATAATTAACGAAATAATAATCTGAGATTTAAGCATATTAACGATCTGACCTAATTAAATAAAAATCAGAATGACTAGATGAGATAATAAAAACTAAATAACCAGATGATTGAAAGTTAAATAATTTGATAAATTAAATTTTGGAATAAATCAATGAATTAAATAGATGGATGAATTAAAGATTGGATAAAATAAACTGATTGAAATAAATTAATAGACGATTGTAATGAGGATGAATAACTGAATTAGAAGGTGATAATTAATTAAAGAAGCTGATGATTAATGAATTTATATGGAATTAAATAAATTTAATTGAGAAATAAGTTGAAGGAATTGCAACTTGAGTTGAGAAGTTAAATGATGTTATGGTGATGAATTTAGGATTCTGACAGGAATATGTAGAATTTTTAAGTGAGAATTAATGTGAGAAATATTTAATTTTGATGATGACGATAATGATGACCAATGAGAATATGAATTTTCTGTAATTCACAGATAAGTGATTATGAATGACAATGTAAATAGTGTAAATTAATTATTCAATGTTTAGGAGCATTTAATTAACATGTTCAACATTCAAATTATGCCATGCAAACCATAATTTACGTGATATTTAATATGTGTGATTATTATATGTGTATGTTTAGACAGATTAGTAACATTTTTTAAATCCACATTGATGTTAAATTAAAGAGAAATTAGGTCTCAGGTTTCACAAATGTCAGTGACGAAAGACATAGTGCTACAGTGATCCTGAGAACCCAAGAGAACTTTATAAATTTTTCTTGTTATGTGGATAAAAATAATTTTGGATTAGAAAAGAGATGGTTCGATTTTTGGACAATGACAATTTAACTTTGGCATTCGACCATACTCTTAGGTAGGAATTATATTTAAAATGTCTGTCTGACTATCAAAGTAAAATAAATTTGTTTTTATCTTAGTTGTGATCTGATGATGGTGTGATGTCCCTTTTTCTTTCCTTGTTTGAGTAAGGCTTATCCGGAAAGGAAGTGGTTTGCTAGGAATTCAGTTGATGGCGCCCATTTATATTTGCATTATTTTTATTAAACTTAAGCCCGTAACGACCCTAGAGATACTTTGTCTCGTGATACCCACTGCTTTTTCGAGAACTCAGCTGAATTTCCGACACATTCCTTATTTGACTAGAGGTTCATTTAACTCCGCTCTGTCCTGGAACTCCAGGAATGCGATGTTATAGCAGATGGGTCATCGCATCCCCAGGACGAACGGGTACAGAGAGAGAGGGAGAATTGGCTTTATCCAACTAGTGGGGCTTTTCGATTTTGTTTATTCTATGGAATCACATCAGATTTAGATTACTGAGAGATTGATCTCAAGTTCATTTAAGTGTGTTACAAAATTTATTGAACTTAGTCAGACAATGTACTTGTGTGCCCAATCCAGTGTTCATGTTAATCGTATTAGTAATATCATGTTAGTTATAAGACATTTTTCCTATACCCAAGTGAATGCAGGAATTGAGACATTGTGATGTGTTGTTGTCTAACGTCTCTATATAAAACCTATATTGAAAATATAATTATGTTGCTGGAAGATTTAGCGAAGGTGTTAGGAGAGTTACAGACGGGTATGTCTGGTATTGCAGAAACTATTTCTAAGATGGAAACGGAAGTTAAAGAACAAATTAATAATTCAGAAGCTAGATTAGAAGCTAAATGTAAAGAGAATGTACAAGCATTACAGGCTAATAGCGAAGGCAATCTGAACGACAGTTTAAAGTCATTAGAAACTAGATTACAGTCAAATAGCAAAGATGAGTTGATGTTATTAGAGACTAGGTTACAGTCAAATAGTGAAGACAATTTTAAGTCATTGGAAGAAAAATTACAGTCAAATAGTGAGGACAATTTTAAGTCATTGGAAGAGAAATTACAGTCTCGTAGTGAAGAAACTAACACTGAATTAGAAGACAAGTTAACTAGATTAGAGAATAGTTTAACTTTAAAGAATAATGAGATGCTGAAGACTTTACAATTAGATATAATTGCAGTAAACATGAAAGGAGAGGAAAATGTTCAAATATTAAGGAAAAATATTATTGAATTAGAAAGTAGAGGAGAAGAAAATATTTTTACTTTAAGAACAGACGTTATGTCCATACAGAAAGACATTAAATCAGATGTATCGAAGTTGAGATTCGACATCGATGGTTTAGTGGCAGATGTAGGCAAAATTCAAGATTGGTCTACCGAAGTATCTTTCGAGACTAAGATTAAAGGTCTAGAAACGAATCTAGGTAACGAGATTAAAGATTTAAAGACAGTAATTGGGACCATTAAAGAGGAAGTCTTAGGAGAGGTCAATTCTAATTTAAAATCATTAGAAAATCAATTGCAGAAAGATATTAGGAAGATAGACGACGATATAGAGCAAAAGGTTAATTAAAACTTAGCTTTGTTCAAAAATAGAGTCGGTGCAATCGTGGAAGAACGGTATAGTGAGGTCGATGCCGAAGCAAAAGAGAAACGTGAAGGGTTAGATGAAAAATTAATCGCAGGTATGGCAAACTTAGAAGCGAGGTTTACGGAAAACAAGGAAGCGATGAAGATAGATTCAACTCTATTTAGAACAGATGTTGATCTGTTAAAGGAACAAGTCGCGTCAGTAAAGAACACGTGCGAAGGAAAAATTGACAGGTTAAGAAATGACTTAGACGAGAGTAACAAGACTCAGGATGTTACATCGTTAGATGAGTTGAAGACGCAGGTCAAGACCGTGGAGAAATTAGCAGAAGACAGGATAACTAAACTAGAATCCATGTTTAACAGTTTCACCAGTCAGAATATAACATCAGGGGAAACATTGATAAATCAAACAGCGATAGACCGCAGTATGACTAATCAAGAAGCGAGCATGGGAGAAGACCGTCAAATGCAACCGAATGTGACATTCGAAAGGGCCAGTTCAACCCCTCAGGATAATCCAAGTTCGAATAGGAGTACGTTAGGTCCAAGCGAACGATACTCACGTCCAGTCACCATTATTAGGAATCTGGATGACAAGCCGAGAAAGTTTTCGGGAAATACAGGAGTCACACCAGTCGAATTTCTGCGAGATATTCGAGACTACATGGCGGAACATAGGGTAGCCAAAGAAAGAGAGCTAAGGATAGTCGAACGCGCCTTAGATGGATCTGCGCTTACGTGGTTTAGAGCGTTCAGAAGCAATTTTGCGAACATGGAGCAATTTGCCATAGCTTTCTTGAGGAGATTTTGGAGTGCCGAGGATCAACTTAACCTAAGAGCGGAGATGTACTCAAAGCGCTATTCTACGTCACATCCGACGCATTATGCCAACTATTTCACGTCACAGCTGGCTAAATTAAAGTTCCTTATTCCTCCATTGCCAGAAGAAGAGCTTTTGCAAGCTATAGCGAGACAGTTACCGATTGAGGTACAGCGATCACTGATAGCGTCGGGAGCCAATACACTGGAGCACTATGACGACATTTTACGGCGATTGGACTATACAAGCGCACAGGTTACGCCTAGAAGTAACAGAAACGACAACAGAAACACGCAAGAAGTGAATGCGGTAGTCGTAGACAATGCAGCTCAAACGGACAGAAGGGATTCCTGGGAAAACCGACGGAACGAAGGGAATCGAGGAAACATCCGTAACGCTCGAGGAAATGATCGATATAGAGGACCATATGAGAGGCCATACGATCAAGAAGCGAGAGATAGCCGATATAGGAATTATAACCAGAATTCCAGATATCAAGACAGGAATCGATATAACAATAGATATCGGGGCAGAAATAACTGGAGCCAAGGTCAACAGTATAATGGGAACGACAGGCAGGATGGCCGAAGAAACGATCCTAACGACAGACGGGATAATCGTGGACATGAGAGGTCGAGGCAAGAAGATAGACAGCCTAGTGCACCACTCGAGGAGACAGTGAGAGATGTCAATCGAGCGAGCACGAGTGAAGAAAGAAGAAATAAACGTCAGAATAACACGGAATCAAGATGCTAATCATTGGAAGTCAATCATCATTATTGAGAGTCAGAAAGAACCATCATGCTGAGTAAGGGAATTGTAGAGCTATCGTGTACATGTATTATATATAGAATGCCTGAGAGTGTATTTTTTTTCTCAATCCTGATAAAAAAAGGAGATGTACGGGAGAGATGTACCCGATACCTAGTTTAGGCTATCGGCTACGCCAGCAGACATTAAGCTGTAGTTGAGGTTTTGGAAAGAGTTAGGAAAAGATAGCGCACCGATCGCGTCAAGAAGAATGTCAAGATGACGTAGGAGGTCTAGAATCAAGGAGGCATTGAAATCTGTAAGAAGATGGAATTATGGATAATGAGATGTGAAGCTTTATTGAGATATAAGGAATTATAGTAATTAAACATCTTAGAAGAGGATATATAACATGCATTGTATGTGGAAATAATTTTATGGAAGTATGATAACCCTTAAGTTATTTTATAACAGAACAGCCGAGATGATCTGGGTTCGAGACTATGACCGTGACGTAAGAGCACAGTGGTGGGGGACTACACCACGTGCCTGCGCCAAGCACATAAGCAAGAAGACAGTGTCAGCAGATTCAGTAGAGCTCAGTCAGACGAGCAGGTAGGAGCAGCTCTATAGCGCAAGCGAGACGCTCAGTGAAGGTCACGTAACATACAGAAACTGTCACGGCAAAAGTGTAGGCGACAGTTCCTGCATCGCCGAGCAGCGAAGGCCAGGCGGGTCATTGATCCAGGCGGGCTGGCCGAGGAAGCAATCGCAGACGGCCGGGATATGTCAGAACCGCACTGCTAGTAGTTGAAGACTTTATTACAAGCTTCATTTCGACGCAGTTTGAACATAGCGTTTATGAATAACTTTATGACTATGCTGTTCTATAACGCATCCAAAGCTACTTTAACTATTTCAAGTAAACGGAATGTTGTCAGCATAGGCACAGATGAACATTAGATCGTGCATTAATAAGATTTATTTCTTATGCAGTTTCATGAATACAGACAACTACAGGGTGTTTCGCAATTTTGAACACTCTCAAGTAAAATTTCGTTTTACGGGAGTGAGACTTAGCAGTCATTTGAGATTGAACTTGCAATACTCAAACTGAACATTTAACGGAACAGTGGCGTAACTTAGAAGAGGAGTAGGGGGTCCGCTGTTTCCATGAACTTTTTCGAGAAGGAGTTGGACAATATCCGCTATGGGTAATCCGAAGTTCAACATGTCCGAGTAGACGCTGATAGAGACAAGATGGCACCGCAGAGCGATGGATTCGATTCCTGACGAGAGGAGTCCACCAGCTGATTCACTTGGGATTTCGAAGGCAATCGTCATTTCATGGATGGAATGCTATTCACGCCGATCTTTCGAGAAATTCTTTATGTAGGGAAAATCGACGATCTTGGAAATTATATTACAGCTGATTATGAAAGGTACTGTAAGAGTCATAACTACCTGATACGATTATTTTCATGAATACTGGGCACACATGTATATTTTTCTAATAGGAGTGATACGATTATTAAGACATGGTTTGAATTTATATACTTCGAATTTGCTAGAATATGGAGTGACCATATGATATGGCAGGCATCATTATACGAAATTCTCACCATTGGTTGGCTTTATTAAGCAGATGTTTGGTCTTTTAGAAATTTTTCCAGCTAGGATATTTTTCATAAATAGTTTTTTTGTGTAACGAGTATTTCGAACTCGTGATCTGCAATTGATTATCAAAAATTACTTCGTCAGTTCATTGCATACTAGCGAGTGTGTATTATTCATCAGTAGGGATTTTTTCCATTGGATTGTTTGGAGATATTAAGAAGTTATTCACTTTAGTGAATGAACATCGCTTTTATATGACAACTAGAAACTTGTTGATTCCTATCTGGTACATTCACTCATATAGCCTACGAGATGGGGTCCTTCGTATTTATACGATTGTATGGTGGCTACTCATCTTACCCATCGTTCAGGGAACTATCATCCAAGTCGACGGGGCGAGGTCTTTCGTATTTATACGACTGTACGGTGGTTACTCATCTTACTCGCCATTGAGGGACTCATTTTTATCATCCGAGTGTACACGAGATGTAAGTGAATCAAACAAGGAACTACTAGTCACATATCAGTCGAAATTTTGTTAAATAAAGTAACGATAAATGTCAACAGGATTGCATTTAGTAATTCTTGTTTGCCAATCCAATATTTTGTTGCTATACTCTTTTGAGAGTAATTTCAGTTTAACAGCTGTTACAGCTGATGCTTTTGATGATTTTTATAATTGTGTTTGATACCTTTGAGAAGGATTTAAAGTAATTGAATCTTGTAAGATTAATCATTAATGGTCAAGAATTATTTTAAGGCAGATCAGTATTGCAGATTTTGATATGAGATTATAGCACATTGGTGTTTTTCTGTGATGTGAGTTACAAGAATTGTAAGAGAATTAATGCTATTTGAAAGCAGATCTTAAATTACTGAAGTAATATTTTTCCAATTGTTTAAGAAGTTGTCTAGATGTGATCAGAGTAATTACAGTTGTTGGAGATTGTGTGCGTTGATAATTTGAAGCCAGTTATATATTTTTTGTAGATCATGCAACATGGTTAGGTGGAGTTTGTGATAGGCATTTGTGGAAGTTGCCATGTGATAGTAGCAACGTTGATAATGTATTTTGAGGCAGATATGAGGTCGTCGTACCCAGTCGAGCGTAATTGTTGAGATTCATGCTGTATGTGCTGAATATTTATGGAGTTTTTGTGGAATAATTCTTGTATTCAAATGTGATATTTGAAGTATTGAAGAAATGTAATGTCGTTGTGGATAGTTAGATCCAACGTGATGTCGTGGAGGCAATAATATTTTTTGGCATGATAAATTAAATACGAGATATAACTTGGAAGTGGTAAAACTGTAAGACAACGTTCTATAAACCATATTAAACAATTTGTTAGGAAATTAAACAAATAAATGAAGTTGATAATACAAGATTTTCTGAAAATAATAATTAACGAAATAATAATCTGAGATTTAAGCATATTAACGATCTGACCTAATTAAATAAAAATCAGAATGACTAGATGAGATAATAAAAACTAAATAACCAGATGATTGAAAGTTAAATAATTTGATAAATTAAATTTTGGAATAAATCAATGAATTAAATAGATGGATGAATTAAAGATTGGATAAAATAAACTGATTGAAATAAATTAATAGACGATTGTAATGAGGATGAATAACTGAATTAGAAGGTGATAATTAATTAAAGAAGCTGATGATTAATGAATTTATATGGAATTAAATAAATTTAATTGAGAAATAAGTTGAAGGAATTGCAACTTGAGTTGAGAAGTTAAATGATGTTATGGTGATGAATTTAGGATTCTGACAGGAATATGTAGAATTTTTAAGTGAGAATTAATGTGAGAAATATTTAATTTTGATGATGACGATAATGATGACCAATGAGAATATGAATTTTCTGTAATTCACAGATAAGTGATTATGAATGACAATGTAAATAGTGTAAATTAATTATTCAATGTTTAGGAGCATTTAATTAACATGTTCAACATTCAAATTATGCCATGCAAACCATAATTTACGTGATATTTAATATGTGTGATTATTATATGTGTATGTTTAGACAGATTAGTAACATTTTTTAAATCCACATTGATGTTAAATTAAAGAGAAATTAGGTCTCAGGTTTCACAAATGTCAGTGACGAAAGACATAGTGCTACAGTGATCCTGAGAACCCAAGAGAACTTTATAAATTTTTCTTGTTATGTGGATAAAAATAATTTTGGATTAGAAAAGAGATGGTTCGATTTTTGGACAATGACAATTTAACTTTGGCATTCGACCATACTCTTAGGTAGGAATTATATTTAAAATGTCTGTCTGACTATCAAAGTAAAATAAATTTGTTTTTATCTTAGTTGTGATCTGATGATGGTGTGATGTCCCTTTTTCTTTCCTTGTTTGAGTAAGGCTTATCCGGAAAGGAAGTGGTTTGCTAGGAATTCAGTTGATGGCGCCCATTTATATTTGCATTATTTTTTATTAAACTTAAGCCCGTAACGACCCTAGAGATACTTTGTCTCGTGATACCCACTGCTTTTTCGAGAACTCAGCTGAATTTCCGACACATTCCTTATTTGACTAGAGGTTCATTTAACTCCGCTCTGTCCTGGAACTCCAGGAATGCGATGTTATAGCAGATGGGTCATCGCATCCCCAGGACGAACGGGTACAGTACGAACTGTCGAAGACCATATATCATGTCAAGAGCGTCTTGATAAAATTAGTAGTATCCAGAGTCAATCCCCAGTGATATCACTTATAAAATTCAAAGACAGAGGAGGTCTCCGATATCCTAAGCCAGGTTTTGTTTCGTTGCTGATGAGACTGGAAGAAGTAACGGACGAAATGATATCGGTTACGCTGGGCAGTCCAAGAATAGCACAAACATTAACCACAATACTGTTGCCACATGTTGCTAAAACACCTATTCTACAGTGTGGAGTGAGTGATCACCCTGCGGAACTGAGCAAGTTCTGCGCCCCTCTGTCACTAACTACACCAATGACATGACAGATGAGTTTCGCCGAGACTACTTCTTGAGAAGAAGAACAAATTATGAGAAAAGAGAATCAAGAAAAATTGTTAAAATCGTTCCTTTTCACTGAACCCCTAGGTCTATGGGACGCCAGTAAAAGTATTCAGTGCAACCGTACTGTACTCTTGTGCAAATCAGACAGTTTCGTTAGTTGTACGTGCTATATAAGGGAAATCCGAAGATGAAACGAACTCCTACTATTAAAAGATGAACATCACTTATATTTTACTCCATTCTACTCAACAACGTATGTTCATGTACTGCAAACATAGTCTATATATTAATTTATGCTGGTATTACCTTGCGATAGCAATGCCATTACATGCTAATGTTGGGTGGGGAATCAGCGCTGCAGTGGTCAATACGCGCACTGCTAGGAGGACACTGTTGTTGCAGAGAACGCCGCGATTGAGTAGGCTTTCTAATATTGGAGGCTAAGCTCAGACCAACCTCAGCCTACGGCTTTATTTTCTTTGCATACATCAATCAACATGTGCCTCAGCAACTGTTGCTATGCACACCACAGCTGTCAAAAACCACTGCCTCCTTATCCAACATACACTCCCACCGTCTTTAGTGAGGCTAAAGAATCATGAACATATGATTGATATGGCACCCATGAGGTGGAACAACATTGAAACTTACCACACTATTAACACAGGACTGTACATATACTCACAAAAGGTTATCATGTATCGTAGTTAAACAGAGTAATCAATTATCCCAGTATCTAGCTGGTCTTTTAACTTCTCTACCGCATTTAGTCTTAAGTTGTTCTTTCTCATCACTAACCACTTCACTTACAGATTCAACACGCTTTTCCTCATGACCCTTTTCTGTTACCACAGCAAAATGTTTGTCGACTGTTGAAACCTCTAGAGGATAGAGACGCTGTAAAGGACGAACAAACACTCCTACACTGGTCTTGAGTTTTGCCACCCGAATGTTGCTATCTGCGCCAGGTATTAAGTCAATGATTCGAGCGGTGGGCCACTCGATTCTCTTCTTGGCTGTCTCGACGAGCACTAGATCTCCCACCCTGATTGCCTGTGGATTCTTCTCTTTCCCTTTCTGGATAAGGAGTCCTAGATATTCCTTCCTGAATCTTGACTTGAAGGTTTCTCTGACTCTATTAAGGTGGCGGAGTTTTCTTTGAATGTTCATTTTCTCCAAGATATCCAAAGCTGGGGTTCTATCTTCCACTATATCCTTGAGAGAGGGAGCTCTACCCCTCTTACAAGAAGCATCGAAGACCGGTCTGATAGGTGTGGTAAGGCTCTCTGGTTTCAATACTGGATGGTGAGGAAGGTAATGTGCATTGTTATCAATCTCACTGTCTGGCACTATTTCAATGATTCCTTCCTTTAACCATGCTGTAAACACTTTGGAATATTTGTCGACCACTCCCCGTTCTGTGAGCTTCTCGGTAGTAGACTCCAATCTTCCCTGAGCAATTTCTAAATTATTGGGAATACTCACAGGTTCACAAATCCAAGGTAATCCCACCGTGTACCGTTCATCAGATGACTGGCTGACATGTTGCCCACAATGTACCTTTGCTTGCTCTTCCCGTCTTCTCTTGGAAGTGGGTACAATGGGGTCCTGAATACCGATTAAATCTAAGTCCCACGAGTCAGAAAATCATGACTTCACTTTGTCACCCATGCCTGTACCCATTTTCCGTCCACTAATTGTCCAACCAAGCTTAGTTTCTATTGGTGTAAGACCATTCTTGAGTTGATGAACACGACCCGTCAGCAATCTTACCGTACAGGTCATTCCCAATCAAGATATCAATTTCCGATGGTCCTTCCCCAGCACCGTCAACCCAAATCTTCTCTCTTCGAAGTTCTCTCAACCAAGGTCCTTTAGGCACTTGAGGAATCACTTCACACATCTGGGGGTGATCCAACACATTGATCTTCTCTTTAAATGAACCACTCACATTGATGATATCTATTTGGTACACTTTATGCTCACGAAATTCCTTGGCACAACCAAATAACATATGACACAATCTTATTTCCTTCGCCGGATGTAGTCCTAACCTCTCTGCTGCTTTCTTCAGTATATAGGTTCTTTGCGACCAAGTGTCGAACATAACCCGTACTTTTCTAGTGATTTCTTTAGTTTGGATCACTGCAAAAGCTGTCTGCAACAGGACGTCTCCCGAGCAACTTGACATACCCGATTGTACAGAAGTAGCCTCTTTGTTGGGGGTATCCTTTACGCCCCTGCTCGTTTCTGAACACATAAGAGTAGTATGACCTTTGTGACAGATTAGACACTTCACTGGCACCTTACACAGTTTCGCTAAATGTCCTGTCTTCAGACAGTTAAAGCACGCTTTCTTACCTCTAGCATGTGCTCTCTTCTCATCCAATGACAGAGAGTGTGCTTTAGTACACAACTGGCTATCAAGGTACTTCCCACAAAAGATGCAGCTGGAGGATTGACTGGAGAACAGCCCCATGGCCGTCGGTATTTCTTCTATCCGGCGTTGAAACTTGGGAGACTTATTCTTCTGTCGCTCAATGGAAGAGTCAATAAATCCGCCCCTAGCCAGATTTCATTGGTCCTCTCCTTCTACCTCACGTTTGAGAAAGTCCATGAGGTAATCAAGTTCACACTTCTTTGAATTACCAGGTTTATCAGGATCAGTTGGTCCTTCCTTGCCATAATTGTAACTCCTTTGCCAGGCTACCATCAACTCCTCCGGAAAACTGGACTCCAGCATGGGGTACAGAAATGTAGCTGTTTGTTCAGAGGTCACGCCTAAAGTCTCTATTGCCCGTAAATGTGTCTCAAGTTTATCATAAATACGACACAATTCGACTGCCTGTTTCGTGTTTGCATTGTCAATCACTAGTTTCAAAAGCTCACGCACGTACACCTGCTTCAGTAATTTCTCTCTTCCAAACCGTTGTTTGAGAGCTTCAATTACCTTTGCGTAGTTTCCAGCAGTCTGTGGGTAACTACCAACCAAATCCTGAGCGCTTGATCCTCCTTCCATTGATTGAACCAAGTAATGGAATTTGTCACTGTCGTGAAGTGATGTATCTTCGTGAATCTTCGAAAAGGAAGCCCAGAATCCTAGCCACTCCTTGAAGGCCCCATTAAACTTCCGCAGTTCGATTTTGGGTAGTCTGTACCTCCTCGTGTCCTCTCCAGACGAACTCAACGCAGTGCTTGTCTCCGTTACACCGTTTGTTTAGTTGATTTTCAATGCTTTTAACCTCAAAACTGTTGTTTTCCTTTCATACTCATCGATGGTATTTTGTTCTTCATCAAGAATTTCTTCGTCACAATCATCATACAGCGCGTCTAACACCTTACTATCGAGTTCTTTAAGTTCTACCATCATATTATTAATTAACTCGATTAATGCACTAATGACTTCTTGATCTCTTTGGGACTTCTCGAACTCCCGTGTAACTTCATTGCACAGCTTTGTTACCGATCGCCGAATCACGGAACGAACTTTCTTTGTCCTTGCAATTTCATCCATTTTCGTATCACGTCGGGGTCACCAGAATTTTATGTTATGTGAACTAACTTGGAATAACATTGACTCAGACCAAATACCGTCACTCGCCTACGGCTTTATTTTCTTTGCATACATCATTCAACATGTGCCTCAGCAACTGTTGCTATGCACACCACAGCTGTCAAAAACCACTGCCTCCTTATCCAACATACACTCCCACCGTCTTTAGTGAGGCTAAAGAATCATGAACATATGATTGATATGGCACCCATGAGGTGGAACAACATTGAAACTTACCACACTATTAACACAGGACTGTACATATACTCACAAAAGGTTATCATGTATCGTAGTTAAACAGAGTAATCAATTATCCCAGTATCTAGCTGGTCGTTTAACTTCTCTACCGCATTTAGTCTTAAGTTGTTCTTTCTCATCACTAACCACTTCACTTACAGATTCAACACGCTTTTCCTCATGACCCTTTTCTGTTACCACAGCAAAATGTTTGTCGACTGTTGAAACCTCTAGAGGATAGAGACGCTGTAAAGGACGAACAAACACTCCTACACTGGTCTTGAGTTTTGCCACCCGAATGTTGCTATCTGCGCCAGGTATTAAGTCAATGATTCGAGCGGTGGGCCACTCGATTCTCTTCTTGGCTGTCTCGACGAGCACTAGATCTCCCACCCTGATTGCCTGTGGATTCTTCTCTTTCCCTTTCTGGATAAGGAGTCCTAGATATTCCTTCCTGAATCTTGACTTGAAGGTTTCTCTGACTCTATTAAGGTGGCGGAGTTTTCTTTGAATGTTCATTTTCTCCAAGATATCCAAAGCTGGGGTTCTATCTTCCACTATATCCTTGAGAGAGGGAGCTCTACCCCTCTTACAAGAAGCATCGAAGACCGGTCTGATAGGTGTGGTAAGGCTCTCTGGTTTCAATACTGGATGGTAAGGAAGGTAATGTGCATTGTTATCAATCTCACTGTCTGGCACTATTTCAATGATTCCTTCCTTTAACCATGTTGTAAACACTTTGGAATATTTGTCGACCACTCCCCGTTCTGTGAGCTTCTCGGTAGTAGACTCCAATCTTCCCTGAGCAATTTCTAAATTATTGGGAATACTCACAGGTTCACAAATCCAAGGTAATCCCACCGTGTACCGTTCATCAGATGACTGGCTGACATGTTGCCCACAATGTACCTTTGCTTGCTCTTCCCGTCTTCTCTTGGAAGTGGGTACAATGGGGTCCTGAATACCGATTAAATCTAAGTCCCACGAGTCAGAAATCGTGACTTCACTTTGTCACCCATGCCTGTACCCATTTTCCGTCCACTAATTGTCCAACCAAGCTTAGTTTCTATTGGTGTAAGACCATTCTTGAGTTGATGAACACGACCCGTCAGCAACTTACCGTACAGGTCATTCCCAATCAAGATATCAATTTCCGATGGTCCTTCCCCAGCACCGTCAACCCAAATCTTCTCTCTTCGAAGTTCTCTCAACCAAGGTCCTTTAGGCACTTGAGGAATCACTTCACACATCTGGGGGTGATCCAACACATTGATCTTCTCTTTAAATGAACCACTCACATTGATGATATCTATTTGGTACACTTTATGCTCACGAAATTCCTTGGCACAACCAAATAACATATGACACAATCTTATTTCCTTCGCCGGATGTAGTCCTAACCTCTCTGCTGCTTTCTTCAGTATATAGGTTCTTTGCGACCAAGTGTCGAACATAACCCGTACTTTTCTAGTGATTTCTTTAGTTTGGATCACTGCAAAAGCTGTCTGCAACAGGACGTCTCCCGAGCAACTTGACATACCCGATTGTACAGAAGTAGACTCTTTGTTGGGGGTATCCTTTTCGCCCCTGCTCGTTTCTGAACACATAAGAGTAGTATGACCTTTGTGACAGATTAGACACTTCACTGGCACCTTACACAGTTTCGCTAAATGTCCTGTCTTCAGACAGTTAAAGCACGCTTTCTTACCTCTAGCATGTGCTCTCTTCTCATCCAATGACAGAGAGTGTGCTTTAGTACACAACTGGCTATCAAGGTACTTCCCACAAAAGATGCAGCTGGAGGATTGACTGGAGAACAGCCCCATGGCCGTCGGTATTTCTTCTATCCGGCGTTGAAACTTGGGAGACTTATTCTTCTGTCGCTCAATGGAAGAGTCAATAAATCCGCCCCTAGCCAGATTTCATTGGTCCTCTCCTTCTACCTCACGTTTGAGAAAGTCCATGAGGTAATCAAGTTCACACTTCTTTGAATTACCAGGTTTATCAGGATCAGTTGGTCCTTCCTTGCCATAATTGTAACTCCTTTGCCAGGCTACCATCAACTCCTCCGGAAGACTGGACTCCAGCATGGGGTACAGAAATGTAGCTGTTTGTTCAGAGGTCACGCCTAAAGTCTCTATTGCCCGTAAATGTGTCTCAAGTTTATCATAAATACGACACAATTCGACTGCCTGTTTCGTGTTTGCATTGTCAATCACTAGTTTCAAAAGCTCACGCACGTACACCTGCTTCAGTAATTTCTCTCTTCCAAACCGTTGTTTGAGAGCTTCAATTACCTTTGCGTAGTTTCCAGCAGTCTGTGGGTAACTACCAACCAAATCCTGAGCGCTTGATCCTCCTTCCATTGATTGAACCAAGTAATGGAATTTGTCACTGTCGTGAAGTGATGTATCTTCGTGAATCTTCGAAAAGGAAGCCCAGAATCCTAGCCACTCCTTGAAGGCCCCATTAAACTTCCGCAGTTCGATTTTGGGTAGTCTGTACCTCCTCGTGTCCTCTCCAGACGAACTCAACGCAGTGCTTGTCTCCGTTACACCGTTTGTTTAGTTGATTTTCAATGCTTTTAACCTCAAAACTGTTGTTTCCCTTTCATACTCATCGATGGTATTTTGTTCTTCATCAAGAATTTCTTCGTCACAATCATCATACAGCGCGTCTAACACCTTACTATCGAGTTCTTTAAGTTCTACCATCATATTATTAATTAACTCGATTAATGCACTGATGACTTCTTGATCTCTTTGGGACTTCTCGAACTCCCGTGTAACTTTATTGCACAGCTTTGTTACCAATCGCCGAATCACGGAACGAACTTTCTTTGTCCTTGCAATTTCATCCATTTTCGTATCACGTCGGGGTCACCAGAATCTTATGTTATGTGAACTAACTTGGAATAACATTGACTCAGACCAAATACCGTCACTCGCCTACGGCTTTATTTTCTTTGCATATATCAATCAACATTTGCCTCAGCAACTGTTGCTATGCACACCATAGCTGTCAAAAACCACTGCCCCCTTATCCAACACCTACCTTGCTGTGTTAACATTTTCACACTGGTATTTCAGTGTTCCTTACGTGTATATTGTTGCCATTGTTAACACAAGACTGGTCGCTATGTGAGCAGAAGCTCGCAGCTGATTTCAAGAAGTATTAAAAAAAGAGTTGGATCATTTACACTGCCCAACAAGAAAGATCACTGATAAAGAAATGTAAAAATATGTCTAAGTTCAAAAGTAGATTACTTCGTAAACTGAGCAATAATATTTCTGTGATAATAAGCAGTTAAAATATACATTTGATGCTATTTTGTGTGTGAGCGAGAGAGAGAGATAGATAAGAATTTGTTTTAATAACCTGTGTTATTGTGATGACAATAGCAGTGCAATTGTAACTGCAATTAATACGGCATTGAGGTATGGATCCCGGGACGTTAAAACAGGTACAATCCCGGCATTTGCCTAGAGTAGGAGTAGAACACGAATTATGGTAACCCAGGGTACAGTGTATCGAGGCTCCAATCACCGAACGCCAGCTACCCAATACAGTAATGAAATGTGCCTTGACCGTTGGTGGGTAAATAAACATTTAGGATCTTATAAACATGCATTAATCCGTTCTACTTATTACAATGGGTTTCGAAGTGATTTTTAGCCTATTTTCAATTTTGAAAAAATAGGCTTATGAGATCACCTTTTGTCCGTGTGTGTGTGCGTGTGTGTGTGTGTGTGTGTGAGGTGTGTGTGTCCCACCCCCCTAATAAAATCTAAACGGCTGTAACGATTTCAATGAAACTCGGTAAGTTCATAGCGCTATTCCCGGCGACCTCGACCGTGCCCTTCACATTTTGTTACGTCTCACCAATCCAACATGGCGGCTGTGCGAAATATTTCACTAGCATTCAATATCTCCGAAACTATTACCGATATCGCCCTGAAATTGTGTGCTGTGATAAAGGGTACTACTAGAAGTTCACCTATGAGACTTTCAAAAACCTGGTGACTACAAAACCAACATGGCGGCCAAGCGAAGTTGAGAATTTTAAATAGACTTTCTCGCGATTTAACTATCCAAACGTAATGAAACTTGGTACAACAATTGTTTATACACATTGTAATGCACTGGAGTCTAATTTAGTTGAATTGTTTACATAACCTCAAAATGGTGGCTGTGCGAAATATTTCACTGACATTCTATATCTCCGAAACTATTACAGATATCACCCTGCAATTTAGTACGGTGGTAAAGGGTACGGATACAAGTTTACCTATGTATATTTCATAAACCTGTAAAGTACAAAACGAACATGGCGACCAAGCGAATTTGAAATATTTTAATAGACTTTTCTCGTGATTTAACTCTCTGAGCGCCGTGAAATGTGGTACAGTAAATGATTTTGCAGTTTGTAATGCACTGCCTTCTAACTTAATTCAATTGTTTACATAACCTCAAGATGGCGGCTGTGTGAAATTTTAAAATTAAGTTTTTATTTCTTGTGTCGTAATCATGCGATCGAAGTGAAAGTTTGAATAATGAACCTAGGCAATAATTGTCCTTGAATGGTACATAACTATATGGCCTATACATATAACAATCCTATATGGCGAGCTTCCGAAATATTTAGACGGTTCTCAATATCTATGAATCTTTTACAGCAACCAAACTGAATTTTTTTATGTTCATAGAGACTATGAACATCATGTTCACCTATAGGACTTTCAGTAACCTGGTGAGCACAAATCCAACATGGCGGCGACGCGAAGTATAAATATTTAAATGGACGTTTCTCGCGAATTAACTATCCAAGTGCCGTGAAACGGTGCACGTTAAATGCTTATACAAATGTTGATCCACTGGCATCTAATTTATTTCAATTGTTTGCATAATCACAAGATGACTGCTGTGCATAATTTTAAAATCTCGTTTTTACTTCTTGTGTTCTAATCATGCGATTGAAGTTTGTATATCACACGTACACAATAATCTTAATGTAATAGTACAAAAATAAAAATCCAACCTGGCGACCATCTGAAATATTTAGACGGTTCTCAATATCTACGAATCTGTTACAGCAATTAAACTGAAATTTTGTATATTGATAGAGGCAATTAACATGAGCAGGATATATGAAAATAGGCTGTATAGTTCTTCACGGAACTACTTGTTTTTCGTCCGTCAGTGCTGTTAAAATTTGAACTGTGAATTGTCTGTCTCGGTGTGACATTAACCGTAACGACCATTCTAGGGCTAGGAAAACATTTACAGGTTCTGAATTAATGGCAGATAATGTTCAAAATAAAACCTTTCTGATAAGGGAATGACGTAAGAATAAGACAGAAATTGTTCGTTCCTGGCAATTGTCACTGCCGTGCTTCCTTTAGGTGAGTGGGTAGATTATTGGCTTAGGAATAACCTAACCACCAAGGGAAGATGATAAAGAAAAGGAAGTGGGTTTCGGACTGGAGAAAAAGGATGGAGAAATAGGAGGAGAGTCCCACAAAAGTTATAAGTTTAACTTTAAATGTACTAAAAGGTGACTGCCACTGCAAATCCTCTCTCCGATACCTTAAGTGAGTAGGGACCTGGGCCAGGCGCGGATTCAAAGGGGGGGGGGGTCACGGGGGTCATGACCCCCCGGCCCACCCAAACGGAGACCAATTTTTTTGCAAACTCAAAAAACGAAATCACAATAACCAGACAAATAAAGCTTAACGAATTTTAACTGAAAAACAGGTTTTTTCATTTTATTCAATATTGAAAATATCTTTATTGCAATTATTATGTTCTGTTACAACTGTACATATTTACAACTTCATACCTGTTATATAAAAACGATTATTTATTTATAACAAAATCAACTCGTCTATTTGGTTTATCAAACCTTGTGATTACCGAATCGATGTTTATAGTGACGTCACGATGAATGTTCAGCAATACACGGATAGGAATTTGGGGCTTTTTTCGTACCAAAATTTTTGCCGACGTCCAAACTGCTAGCTTGGGTGGCAATTCAAGCTGTGACTTTCTTCCTTTGTCGGTACCAACTCGACTTGCCGAAACTGTAACGTACCTTGATATTTTTCTCGAAGCTCGATGTAAAAGTCGCAAAACACGCCGTTGCAATTTGTACGAATATTTTTGGTGCGCTAAACGCATCATATTTCTATACATGTAGCTTGCAAAAAAAATGGTCTGGGGGTATACTTTTGGTTATCTTGTGATTGCGTTGTTAGTGATACCAATTTTCTCAACAATTTCGATTCTGTGACCCCCCAAAGCCAAACTCTTGATCCGCGCCTGACCTGGGCAAAGCTAACGGAAAACGCAGCTAGAACTTGGGCGGTTTGCAAGAGAGTGGCTTTAGAATATTCCCTCTCAAGCATACATATGCCTACTATGGGGAAGGGTGATGGTCTGGCAAGACAAAGAGTAACAGATTTATTGTACAGTATATCTGTTCAAAGGAATTTGTTTTTGAACAAGTAATTTGAAGAATGTCAATAATTTGAATCGGTTTCGATATTTTTTGTTTTCGAAATCGTAGAATTCCTAAAGAGCGACCAAATGCTTCCAAGAAGGATGGGGATAAAACAATTATACCTTTGGCATAACGAATAGAATATAAAGTGTGATCTCTTGTCCCTCAATAGCATGTAATGAATACGAATCGGGTTGGCACTCGCCGCTACGCAGCGCTACAGTCGATTTGAGATGGTTGATTTCCACTAATGTTTGTGTGTTTATGTGCGATTTATTAAGTATTTAATTGGTCGGAGTGTTTTGGTGGTGTTCTGTGCAAACGTTTATTGATATACAAGTGCTTACACTGTTACTTCATAGTATTAATACCTGAAATGCTATTGTAGGAAGCATTGACTGAAATGGAATTTAATTTCTTGTCGTGTGTTGACGTTATCTTCGTGTGCTAATTTTATTGTTATTTAATGTAAGTAAACAGCAGTTTAGCCCTTACATTTTCATTAGTGCTTAATGTGATTAGTGAAGATTCCTTGCTCTTTTGTACCAGGATGCCGATCTAGCTATGGGGACTGTAAAGAGGTCAGACGGTTTTTCAAACCTCCTAAAGATTAGGAACGTTTAACAAGTGCAAAGGGGCCATATCAGGGAAGGATAGGGAACTTACTGAAAAGTCCTACATCTGTGATGCTCACTTTTCAGAAGATTTAATTGTTAAATTTGACAAATTTGTGATAGAAGGGAAGGAAGTATTACTTCTCCCAAGAACCAACTGGCGATTGAAAGACTATTCTGTTCCACATATAATCCTAATTTGCCTAAGTATCTGTCCAGTATGGTGTAAATAAAAATGCTCTTGATGCCATTAAAGACTACTTCTGTGAAGAAAGGGATGAGAATAAAAAGACAATGATTTAAAAAACATATATGTACCGTAATGCTGAAGGAGGCGTGATCAGTTTTAGACAATAGCCTACTCTATGAAGGGGTCATGACTATGCCTTCTATGTCTGTTTAATGTTAAGTTCTTCTGAAATGATGGTAGTTTACTGATTTTGGTGTTTGTGGAGTGAAATTAATGGTTATTATTGATTTTTATAGTAATCTACGGTAAAGTTGAAAGTTGCGTTCGTACGGCTTTTTTTTGTCTGTGTTGCAAGTCTGTTAATGGAATGTAAAATGTGTAACAATGTGAAGAAATCCTTTCTGATAGCGAGGTTAATTGTTCCGTTCTTTTTTAAAATTTACCGATAGCTGGCAAAACTAATTGCATTTTGAACTTGCTCTTTGTCTTCGCTTATTGTCGAAACTGGACTATTACAAGAGACGACTTACTAAATTATTATTGGGCACAGTAAAGTAAGAGGAGATGTCAAACTTATTAGCGCCTATGAGGATATCTTGCGGTGTTTTAACATGTAAAACAGGTCGCAAGGTTTTAAGTCTCGTAAGCGCCAATGCTAACTTACATCACAGATCGGAGCCAGCGCTGCGCTGCGGCGGACCAGGTGTACTAGGCCAGTGATATCACTTCTTATTCTATTCGTTATGCCTTTGGGAATAATTTTGGTAAGTAAACCAATAGTTGCATTTGGTAATTGCTAAGCTTTTACCAAGCAAGGAGCCGATTAAAAGTTAAGGCAAGGAGAAACACTTATAATTTGAAAAACCAACCATACGTTTTGGAGAGAATCTCCACAAGCAGGAAGCTGGCGTAGCGAGCTATTATTGCCCTACTGGCCAGTAAGAATTAGCTATTAAAACTAAGAGAGACTTTACCAAGTTACCAACTGAGAGTTCTTGCTCAAATGCAACAAGTGGTGAGAACCCTATCAAAAGATTTATTTTTATTAAGTGAGAAGAGTCAAGGAAGACAGGATCTTGCCTAACCGTTATGTCAGAGAAATGATGAGTCAATAAAAGAAATTTTGAATTTATTGAACAATGCAAAAGAGTGTAATGAATTTAACAATGTTGGGTAGTAGTTTTTTGACAAATATAAAATTTAGACTTTGTAACAAATGGGATCACAGACCTCCGAAAAACATCAAAAGTTTGCTCCAGGCAATTAACAATTCTTTTGGTTTCAAACCTTTGTATGTTTTAAAATCCTCGCAAGATTTTGAAATGGCGAAGATAAAATAAAAAATTTAAAGACAATTAAAGTGATTGAAGTTAGACAATAAATCAAGTACAAGGTGGGTACTTTAAGGAATTCTAGATAAATATCTTAGAAAGAGTAACAACTTCGAAAGTAACAACAACAAAAAGTAGGAAGAATAAAAGAGAAGTTCCTATAACGTCTTATATTAAAGCTGAATTACTTGGTTGTATTATGCAAATAGGGCAGGTCACTTATTGTGAAACCTGAAGAGAAAAATCGAAAGGAAGTTTCTAGACCTCCTGTGTTTAAGTAGGAATCACGAGACAAATAGGGCAAGTTTCCCTTTCGTGAAACCTAGAAATAACTCATGAGTTGAAAGAATTGTATTCCCTGATTAGAAGGGAGAAACAACATAATTTGAGACGTGTACCAGACACGTAGTTTTACAGACATTAATTTATGATAAATAAGCAAACGAGGGAGGGCACGTCTTTAGAGTGACACCTCATTGAAAAAGACCTAAAGTAACAATTTTATTATTATGGTTTTTGTTAGTAAGAGGTTTGGGAAAAATCAAATGGGATTGAGGATAAATGTTCATGGCCGTATTTATAATAATCAGACGAGCGCGACGCGGAAGAAATATTGAACAAACACTGGTTTTCACTATAGTCTGTTGAAATGGATGAAAAGTTCACTGTAGTAACACAAAAGTTTATGGCTAAGAAAGTTATTGCAATTATGGAAAATAACTAGTTACACTAGATTTGCGAGAGTCTATTGCTTGAGAAAGTTGTAGATTACAGTTAAATGCGCCAGAGAAAATCCCAACGGAGGAAGAAAAATTAGCTATTGAGCAGTAATTCATAAGGAAGATTCCTTAGTTTGAAAAAGTATTCACACATGTGAGTGGAAAATACATGACGGTATGACTGGTAGATAGAGTGCAGATTCTGGAAGGTTCCAGAGCAATCCTGACTGAAGAATACGGCAAAAGTTATTCCAGCGGTGGAACGAGCTAAGTATTTTATAGACAGTGGGTATTCATTGGTATCCCACGTTGTGAGAAGATCTCTCATTTAATAAGCATAAGAAATGCTGCTTTCTATTAAAATTGGCTTAGACAGACAAAAGCCCAACATAGAAAATCCCGCGAAGGATGATTATTGCCCCAAATATAGTAATCTCACACTGCCTATAAAATGATCATTAAAAGCATGTAGCTATTAAAAGACGATGAGAATGAGGTTAAAACCTGAAGTCGGTACTTATCTTTGCTTCATGGCGAAGGTGAAGTTCCCTTTGACGGTTGAGATTAAAGTTCCAACATGGCGTGGAATTAAAAGACTGCCTCGAGGCGAGCTCTAGCTGAGCTCTGACTGAATCGACTGCCGGCGTACAAGTGAAACACGCTCAGCGAAGCACAGAGGGACCAGGGAAGGGAAAAGAGTGGGGGTAGGAGACAAAAGGAATACATATAAGAATAACCAACATGACAAAAATAAATAAACTTTTTCTTGATGAAATGGTCTTCAAAGAGTTGATAGTAGGCGACACTATCGCAGCCTGGTGGGTGAAAAAGTAGACGAAGTTCTCTTGATCACGGAGATGATAGCTGGCGATGGCGACGAGATCTGGTGGCCAGATTGATAAGGAAGTCCTCTTGTACAGGGAAGAATTGAGGAACTTCCGAGATTCGCTGCTAGATGACGCTAGGTGTGTCATGGAAGATATATTTCTAGAACAGACTCACAAGAAACACAAGAGACATGACCAACAAGGCGAAAATAGAAGATCACTGTTGGTGTTTGAGAAAAAGGAAGGAATGAACTATCAAAGAGAAGTAAACGTTTACTCTATCTTACCGTGTATTACAAAGAATACACCAGTGAGTACACAAAGAGTTCACAAAGAATAATGTTTATAACATACATCGATATCTTCACTTTCGAGTGGTATATGTCACTCTCTTTAACATTAATTTCACCTTCATGTGTAACATGCAAATATGGCACATTGATCAAGTTTTCTTGAACAACAGGCTTTACTTGGCACGAAAATGGGCACCTTACTTCCAAGAGAATAAAGCCATTGGAGTTCATTACTATCCCGTCTGGACTCGAACACAAACATGGCTGCTATTGTTTGATGCACAATCCCCCTGTTTTACACACCAGTTATACATTTTGCAGTATTCAGCTACTGCTACTTGTTCGCTGCTCCTACCATACTTTATTGCAGGTGTGTTATCGAAATCACTTTATTGTTCTTGTCTATATTAAACTTCACACGTTTGTTTCGCAAGCAAATGACAATGCTCATTGCAATGGCTCCGTTGATCTGCGCTGTCAGCGGTCTCCCATCTCGCTGCTTGTGCTAGGGGCGGCAGCTACTAAAAATCAAAACATGATATTGTTTACATTTTTTTTTTCGAAAAAGTTGAATTTTGAAAGAAGGCTATATTTTTGAACTAGGAATTTTAGAAAGTAGTGTGTTTGACTTAAATTAAATATCTTGACCCGCTATAGCCCAAAAACACGTCCCAGGACTCTAGGACAATAACGCAGGTTTTCCAAGAAAGTTCCGTTTGGAAAGTAGGCTATATTTCTTAAACAAAAATCTAAAAAGTCATAATTATATAGGCGTAAACGAAAGGTCTTTATGTCTTTTATCGTTAGAACAAAACATTACTTTTTTACATTTTTTACAAAAAAGATCAATTTTGAAAGTTGGCTATATTTCCGAAACTAAGAATTTTACTCAGTTGTGCGTTTGACTTAAATGAAAGGTCTTTACCCCCTTAAGCCCTAAAAACAAGTCCCAGGTCTCTATGACAAAAAGTAGTTTAGTAGTTAAGCAAGGGGCAAGCTACCTAGTTCCATTTTCCCCGCATGGCGTTGTTGGCGCTTGTGTCGCTTGGGAAGGAATGGTCGTAGGAAGGCATGCGAGGTATAATTTTTACCTCGTTGCCCTCTTTAGCATGGTGCATGAAGATGGGCAAAATGTATCAAAATAAGGGAAACAGAATTTTTTGCCTTAAAAATTATTTTTAGATTTTTTGGTTATATATCGCGAACCAATGTTCGGATTTGGACGTGCGAGGTATCATAGGGCTCGGGAAAACGCCCCCTTTTAAATTTATTATTTATTTCGTAAATTTTGGCAAAGGGCCTAAATACACATTTTAAATTATTTGATAGTTTTAACTTTTTAATTTTATTTAATATTTCTTGGAGAGAGATGGTTGGTTGGTTGGTTGGTTCCTCAGTTTAGGGGCTGCGACAACGCGGTCATGTAGCCCCGTGTACTTTGGGTGTGTGTAGAATGTGTCTGATAACTGGTGTTAATTGTGATGGCTGTATTAGTGTGTGTATCTGTTTTTTAATTCAAGTAAGGACTGAAACTTTGAATTTCCAAATAGTTCCTACTTTTGCCGCCAAACGCCACAGTCAACGACTACTACGCCTAGTTCAAAACTTAGCTACTAGTCGCCACCGCAGTCGGCTCTTGGCAACGAACGTAGGAACCTAAGAGCGTTTTTTACATTCTTAACCTATACAATTTAGATTCACACAGATGTAATTAGTGGGAGGTTCTTTAACATGCCATAAATTTATGACATGGGACCGCCAGCTTTACTTCCCCTCCGAAGGAAGGCACACTGAAGGACTATTAACGCTCTTAAAAAATCCGACGGCTTCGGCCTGGTTTGAGTAGAGAGATACAGTACCGGTTCTGTTTAAACGAGCATGTTGCCGGCCACGGTGGCCGTGTGCAATGGATCAATCGATATCTCACGAACCATTGATCGGAAAGGGTCGACTCGTTTTAAGGGTATTCTTTCTCATCATTCTTATGGCGCACTCATTTACTCAAATAATCCAAAACGGCAAGGTCATTGACTTTGGTTCCCCTCGATATTTTACGAACCTCTAATGTTAGAAAGGTGTGCTTATTTTAAACGGTGAATTATTGTCTTTACCGCGGCTGAGTTATTTTTAGAAATTTGTCGAAGGACACGACTACCGGATTATTATTATTAATTTTGATTGTATTTTTGGTAGACGCTGGACAGCTAAGCGGTAGGTGAAGTTTTACTATTTGCAGGTAAGCTTTTTATTTTTGGAGAGAATAGTCTCTTATTAAATTCGCGAAAGAATGAAATATGTATATTCTTTGACTTAGCTGGTAGTGAACCTCTGTGACTGGAAGACTGATAAGAACAGAATAGTATGCCTTGTATGGAGATTTACCGTGCTAAATATCACTGTGATAGGATAATTTAAGTTGCGAGAAAAATCCATCCAAACATTTAGATTTTGCGCCGCTGCAATGTTAGTTGTGTGTTTATCAGGTTATTAAAAGTGTCATAAATGAACTTATGTTAATTGCTTCTGTAAACATACAAAATTTCAGTTTGATTGCTGTAATAGATTAGCAGGTATTGAGAACCGTCTAAATATGTCGCATGGTAGCCATGATGGATTGACCTTATATATGTAGGCCATAGAGTTATGTACTGTGAAGATGAAGATTGCTGGGTAGGTTTATTATTCAAAGGTTTACTTTGATTGCATGATTAACACACGAAAAATAAAATCTTAATTTTAAAATGTCACACAGCCGTCATCTTGCTTTTATGATAACAATTGAAATGAATTAGATGCCAGTGATTAAATCTTGTATATACATGTAGGCTGTTAGTTTTCACTCGCTAGGTTGATTGAATCTTGACAACATATCATTTAAATATTTAAAACTCACTTAGCCACCATGTTGGTTTCGTGTTTAACTTGTTTTTAAGCATCACACAACTGAATATAGCCTTTAACAAAAGGAAAAAGATCTAATTAACCTCTGAGAACATCAGCCTTGAAATCAGGAAAGGGTTTCTGAAAGCATATGGCTGAAGTGTGGCATGCTACGCAGAGGCGGCTCTAGCAATATTTACAGGTGGTGCGAGATCTCTTTGTGGCGCCCCATCCCCTGTAGAGACTAAATATAACAAACTTGTTTTCACATTATTAATAACTATTATTTTAATATTAAAAATAATATTTCTAGGACGCTCCTAAAATATTATTTAATATTAAGCAATATTAAAACTCAGCAATTCTTCTAGGTTTGCGCCGTGTCTTGTGTGGGGTTTCGTCTAGGACACCAAGCTGGCTCATCGGCGGGCTCTTGGTGTCCCCGCCCGGACCCCCACAGGAGTGACGAACTGCGCACCACCTCCCTTTATATTAGGTGCAACTGCACCACTTGACTGCGAGAACTAAAAGCTCAAGCAGCTTTAACCTCCCTATGAAGGCTTCCAAAAAGATGGTATATTAGCTTTCACGGTCGATGAATTAAAACTCAGCCGCCGATGAGCCAGCTTGGTGTCCTAGGCGAAACCCCACACAAGACACGGCACAAACCTAAAAGAATTGCTGAGTTTTAATTCACCGGCCGTGAAAGCCAATTTACCATCTTTTTAAACAATATTGTTCGCTTATAGTCGCACTTATACCAGGCTATACAAAAATAAATATGTATAATACTGAGTTACTAATATCTTACATTACATAACAACACTTAGTATAGTAGTAACGTTCTAACAGTAAGTCAAGTTTCAATTTCACTCGTAGCTTCCGACACAGAAGCAAATCACAATCCACATGCACCCGCACGCCAAGAAAACGGATGGCGGACAGAACCCCAGATGTATAGAAATTGGTTTCAACTCGTTAATACTTATACAACATTTACCGTTTATGGGATAGTGGTCTCTATATTAACCACCTGTCATAAGAACAGTTTATGCTTTCAAAGATGCTGATAGTTGAATCTTAAAGCCAAATTTCGGAGAATATGCATGCCGAAGTACTAGTATTTCTAAAAATTAAATACTATATATACGTATCTACTTAACGTAATGCGCTGGATAAAATGTTAAAAAATTGAGAACATTAACAATTAAAGTGGGAACATAGTTGTTTATCAGCAGTCTCCGGCAAAAAGTCCAACATACCTCACACAATGCCCTAGTCTTATTGGTTCGCGAGATATTAACAAAAGTGCATTTAGGCCCTTTGTCAAAATTTCAAAAATAGATTCAGTGTTGTGCAATCAATAATGGCCACCTCTTTAAATATATACTTGTTTTCGTTGACCTTAAAGCCTTGAGTATCCATCACCAGTGTATGTGAAATGTTTACGCTTGCATAGATCAAAACCAACTGACTACTCACTCCTTGGGTTTAGAAATTACATTTACTCAAATCACATTCTAGTAAAATTCGTGCCTACTATAAACGGCACCCACTTTTGCACCCACATTTACATCTACTTTTGCACCCACTTTTACACCCACTTTTGCACCCACTTTTGCACCCACTTTTACACCCACTTTTGCACCCACTTTTACACCCACTTTTGCACTCACTTTTGCACCCACTCCTGCACCCACTTTTGCACTCACTTTTGCACTCACTTTTGCACCCTCTTTTGCACCCGCTTTTCCTCTCACTTTAAACTATTATTTATATTATCGAGTGAACTTTACTAGAGATTAGTTCATGCTTGACAATTGACATGGAAGTATCAACGAATAGCTATGGTAAGCCATATGCATACTATAAAGGATATACATATATTGTAAAACGAACCAATAAAAATGGAACTGTTATTTGGCGTTGTTCAAAACATCGTTCAAAACAGTGCCGAGGTGAGCTGAAAAGTAAAAATAGTGAGTTCTTAAGTGTGAGTGATCATCAATGTAGTGTACCAGATAAAACATCCTTTCGGTTTAAAAATACTCTTCAAAATTCTAAAACACTAGTCCCAGAAAAAGATATTGCAGCTCAAGATAGTGCATTGTTTGTTACTAAGAATTGTTCATCTCCTCAGAAAGTCGTGTTAGGACAGTTGTCAATGTCTGAAAAACTCCCAACACTATCAAAGCCAACACAGACTGTGCAAAATGTGGTATTGCAAAAGAATCAAAAAGGACTATATAGTAATAGTGATGAGGATTATGATGATGATGATGATGATGATGATGATAATGATAATGATAATGATAATGATTATGATGATAATGATGATGATTATGATAATATTAATGATAATGGTAATGCTTTGTTTACACCAAAAAAATCATTTGTTAAATTTGTCTATTGGAACAATCCAAGTAAGCTAATCTGGCGCCTTCAGCAATTGCATGTCTATGAACAGGCTGGTTATACTGAATATGAGGATGAACTATTGGATATAGAAAATGAGCATCGTCGTGCCAAAATTATTATGTAATGGATCCACATAACCGCTTAAACTATTTCTTAACAATACATGTAATATTTTCTACCACTTTTGCTACCATTTTGCTCTCACTTTTGCTGTCACTTCAAACTGTACATATTAAATATAAAAGCCAACGCTATATGATTTTATTATCAGAACAGTTATAACCTTTGTAGTGAGCAAATCATACTAACAGGTTAGTTGCTACTATGGAACTTACTACAACTAACAAACGTAAACAACGTGTACTCTATAAAGGCTACTCTTATAACTATAATCGTCAAAATGTAAAAGGAATAATATTTTGGCGATGCTGAAAAGAGAGATCAAAAAGATGTCGAGGCAATCTAAAAATTAGAAATGGTAATGTTTTAAGTGTGAGTGATCATCAATGTGGTATTCCAGATGAAACACTGTCAGTGTCAACAAAAAATCATGACAATGCTAAAAAGCTAGTACAAGAAAAAACTGTTGCTACTCAAAATAGTGCAGTGTGTATTGAGCAACATTTAACCCCTGCTGTAAAAGTTATGTTTAATCCATCTTCCACGTCTCAAGAGTCATCAACATCATCAAAAGGTTGTGTTGTTATTGTTTTAAGGGGCTGAACTACAAGGTTATCTACCCTTTATATGCAAGAGGATCAAAAAGGACTAAATAGTAATGGAGAAAAGAGAAATGTATTTTGTATGTAACTAATGTACAAGTACTTACATTAAGTAAATAAAAATATTGTATGGGTATTGTCTGTTTTTCTTAATTGCTATCCCCCACGTCCTACTATTAATGCCATTGTTAACCATCAACAGTCTCCACCTATGTTCAGAAAGAGAGTGATCTTAAACAATACACTCTATCTATGGTTTGTGTACCGAGTATCATAATAATACAGTGTCGTCAAGCCATGTTCAGGCAATAGTTATATCAGCTAAGGGGTTCGAACCCTTGCTTCCTTGTACAGGATTAGTATTCACTCAACAGCAACCCATAATACTGTACTTTGAAACATGTCACATCTCATTACAAAATGTCAACTGTATCGTTCCCCAAGACCCCAACTGCTGGCTAGTGGCTAGCAGAGTGTGCAACAGAAACAGTGTCAAATGTTCATCCTTTAAAAAAATTCAACATTTATTATTCTTTTTCTTATTATTGTTCATTAAGAGTAGTGTAAAGTTTTCTTTGTGGCGTAACGGTTAGCATAGTTAGCTGGCACTCTAAAGCTCTTAGGTTCAATTCCAGCTTTAACATAAAATTTTAAAAGTGGTATTGGGACTAAAACAGGTCTACTCAGTCTCGGGTGATCCAAATAAGTAGATGTGGTTTGATTCACACTTTAACCATAGAACACGATGTTTTATTTTATTTTATTCATTGTTTCATTTTCACATTTCACACATTACCGTTTTTCAATTTTCCATTTACATGTTTTGAAAATGTCAGCTTAAAGGTTTTGAATTTCATGATATGGAAACAGGAATTTTCCATTTTGTTGTTTACACATTTGTCAATTTCCCATTTACATTTTGTTTTAATGTTAGTTTTAAGTTTTTAAATTATGTTGATATGGAAACGTGGATTTTTTTTTTTTTTGCTTATCACTGTCGACTCGTTTATGAATTAGTCCATGTTGAAAGTTTAGTTTTGTAAAACACACATTTGCTGATTTAAATTTTCTTGTAATGGTCTTAATGGAAGTGCTTGGCCATTGCAATAGTGCAGTCTCTTTCTGTTTGTTTCAAAAACGTATAGGCCTACTACTACTACTACTGTAGGTAAGACTGTTTTACAAAATAACACCTATCTACCGCTGCATTAAAAAAAACACAACTATTAAAAAAAATACAGTATAGTATTTACCATTTGCTACATACATTAATATTTCCACCCCGCCCACCTACCTTGCCGTGTTTGCTCTGGTCGAACAATTAATGCTACCCTCACACACAAGCTTTCTCTCTCTCTTTCATTCTATCGCTAGTCATACATTCACACAACCATACCTGCCTTTGAAAACAAATACAACCACGCTATTTATCCCCAAAAAAACATCCTTGACATGCACACTTATCCCAAAGAACTTTTAGTTATACATTTAACATTTACTATTACAAAAAAATGTTTCCACTATTTACAATTACAAAAATGAATATTTACAAAATACTAAATCTACTGGTTATAAAAAGGCCATGTCTCTAAACAATAAAATATAGAAATCACACCTCCTCCTCGTGGTTATAACCCTATGGGAGGCTAATGCATAGGTCATTCGTCTGCACACATTTGTTATCCATCAAGGTAAAAGTGCATTTTCTCTGTTCCTCAAGATACAAATTTGATTGCTGGATTGTATCCTGCACTGTTCATGCGATATAGCTTTGCCAGTTCATAAAACCGTTAGGTAGTTCTCTACACATAGCGATTTTATCACTGCTCTACCTACGCCTTTTGCTCTTTTGTATTTCTTACAGTCTAGTGTGTGATACGACAGCATTAACTGTATATCAAATCCACTTCACCTTTGTATTTGTAATCCAAGTAATAATTTGAAAAGACACAAGTGTAATCAGTTTTAAACGAGATCTCTGTTTTTTGATTTTGTTTTTTGTTTTGTTTATGACATGCATATTAACCTGAAATCGAACCCTGGTATACCTTAGTGAAAAGGCTAACAGCTTAACCACTGCACCACCTTGCCCTTGTTTCCTAGTTTGACTCGTTCTAGGCCTCAGAGCTGGACATCGAGTTAAGACCATCAGTACAAGAGTCAAAAGTGCTTACCACTGCAACACAAAATGGTTAGCTGGTAACATTAGACAACCGGAAATGATTATATTTCTGTTAGCGATGCATTTTGTCATCAGCCTACTGTCTGAGCACTGACAGCAACACAGTTTAGGTTAGAACAAGCAAGTGTGTGTATAGATTATTAGCCTCAAGTACTTAAAGCTTGTTGGGCATAGCGACCATCTTGCTCAGTAACCACTGAGTAAGTTTTAACAGTCAACTCATAAAAACGGCATGGGATAGTTGTGTGTGTGTGGTTCATGTACTTGGGAATGTGCATTAGCACCATGCGCTAGCTTTACCTTACCCTCTAAAGGTAGAGCGTTATCCCTTTCCGTTGGACATTGCCAATAACTGCATTCACCCACAAGTTTTACACTTAAGCCCTTGGCTTGTTCTTGATTAGGTTTGGTTTGGTTTGGTTTGGTTTAGGCTTGGTTTGGTTCAGAAGGGTTTGATTCGACTTGGTTCAGTTTAGTTTAATGTAGTCACCATTTTTTTAATTTTTAGCTACGCTCTTTAAACAAATAATTAATGATAGTCTACTCTTAATTCTTGAATCGATAAATTGAATTTTGTGTACACCGTTTGTCAAGCCATGCCTACAACCTATACTCCCTATGTACTACAGTCAGATCTGAAAAAAAGTTCCAATGGTCAAAGAAGTGTCAGTCACCATACATGTAGCCTACAATAATTCTTTCTTTACCTAGCTAAGTTTCGTCACTCACAGTAAACATCAAACATTATGGGTTTTCAATATATTAAGAAAAGCAAAAGTCCAAGATCTTGTTGTTTTGGGTCTTTTTTGGGGGGGAACTTCATAAGCCATAAAAGAATGACATCATGTTAAGTTCTGGGGGACCTTGTATGTCAAAATTCCATTATCGGTTTATAAAATCTCAAAAGCCATGCCCTAGCAGTTTTGGATTATTTTCAATCGATGAGTCCACCATAGGAAAGATCGGAAGAACAAGTCGTCACATGACCCTCTCCGATCAATGCTTCGCAAAATATAAATTCATCCATTGAACATGGCCACCGTGGTCAGTGACATAATCCTCGCTTCCCCCTCACACCATGGTTGCCAGATCGTTTGACCTTCAAGTGTCCTCAGCATCTCTGAGCTTTTTTCATTGCCCTGTTGTCAAGTCAGGTCAATGCATTCCAATAAGCTCAAATAACATCCACATCCTGTCTGTCTGCCCCAGCAAGTTTGTTTTCTATACTCACTTCAAGCAACATATAACCAAGTTCTTCTTGTTCTATCTAAAGCCAGCTTCATCTGATCATGGAATTATCACTTGTCATGTCACTCATAATCCTTTACACGTTAAAGACTCCCTTCAGAGGGTTTAGGAATTAGGAATCCCATCGTAGGAAAAATTGGAAAACGAACTCTTGACCCGCCGTCTCATCAAAATAGCGATTGCTGTATTGGTATATCACCACCATTGCCAGTGATAGCCTCGTTGAAACACGTGCCCAGTGGTATCGTCTCTCTCTATCTACAACCACTCTTCATGAACATTTTAGACAGATAAAAAAGTTTTAAAATTTAAAATTTGATTCAACAAAATTGTCGTTAGACCCTTTCGCATTTTTTTAAACATAAATACTATATTCGAAATGGGGCTTCACCCCGAGTCCTACGACACCTCGTATACGTCTCTAGCGTTATTGGTTTGTGAGATATAACAAAAAGTCTAAAATCACAGATTTACACCAAAAAAATTTGTTTCCCTCATTCTCAAAAACTTTAACCTATTACCAAATTAAAGAGGGTTTCGAGACAAGCCATTTGACACGTCATAGGTCCAAATCCTACCATGCATTCGTGAGATATCGTAAAAGTCTAAAATCATAGTCCCCCCCCCCCCCCCCAAAGCCTGTTTCCCTCATTCTCAATACTTTAACCCATTAATAACATATAGAGGGCTTCAAGACAAGCGATTTGAAATGTCACACGTCCAAATCCGACCTAGCGTTCGAGAGATATCGGCAAACTTCGTAGGAAAGTAGGTGACTATCTAGCTCTCTCCTCACTCAACATCAAAACCCCTTCTTATAAATCATTTTTCAAAAAGCCCGCCCTCTTACAAAAAAGAACAAGTGCGCATGCGTAAAAACAATAAACAAGCATGCTAATTCATATTGGCTTTCCACCGTACTCATGTCTCTTGTGTGAAACAACGTTTAATTTCATATTAGCATACAAACTCTCACATGTTGCACATGGAAAGCGAGATTTTCTAAAAAAAATAACTTTACCCCCTAGTATGGGTAGGTTTTATTTTGTGGTGGAAATATGTTGTCCATTGGAAAGGGGGTGTCAGCCCGAGTTCAACGACTCCTCATTTGTTAAAATCCGACCATGCGTTCGAGAGATATCGCGACGCCGCCATCTTGCGTGGTGGAGCGGTGGCGGTGGGCCTAGAACACCCCAAAAACATCTACTGTTGCCTTAAGTCTGTGAGTCTGTTCCTTCTCTCATGTACGATTCTTTTTGTGGTAGATTAGTCTAGTTAAATCAACCGAACTCATCTTGACAGCTAATAGGTAGGGATTTTTAGTTTAGCACTCATTATTTGTCATTTAAGTCCAGTGATAGTTAGCCACCTTTTTGATTGGACATGGTTCAATCGGTGCATTCTTTTGAACGTCGTGAGACGTCAGGTCTACTGCTTACTAAACATGACTGTAGCTGATGAGCTACTTTGTTTAACCCTGGTATAGGCATTTTGTAGTTTTCTTTTATATGATGGACAGCCAACATTTCTGTGGTATTTTTTGTGACACCCCCATTCCTGGTAATTCTACGTCACGCCACTGACTTGGTTGGAAGGCCCGTATCGTTCGATGGTCAACTGAAACCATCAGTTCTATAATTATGCCGTGAATTTTCATTATAATGAGCTTTGACGCCATTCAAGTTCTTGGTAAAGAACAGAGTCGGGGATTTATTAGCATCGAACCCTAGACTAATATTGTACCATTAGCAAACTCAGCAGATGTGAGATTTTGTCATTTATTGTATAATTTGTGTCTAGTGATTTGACACAGGATTTTTTTGGTTATAATAATGTAAATAGTACTTGAAGTGACATCTCTGTCATACCAAAGCACTCCATCCTACCTTTTACTACTGTTTGTTTTTGAAAGACATATGGACTTGTCTTACTGCGTGTTTCTGCGTAGTAATAGTGTAATTATTGAATGTTATATTGTTATAAGCCACAGACCAGTTCATATAGGACTCTCTTTAGAGAGAACTGCTGCCTACAAGGGAATGAAGTGTTTGTTAAAGTTGCCAGACGCAACGAATGATTTGAACACAAGCTCAGTGCTATGAACAGGTGGGAATATTACCCAGCAACCACCGAGCGCACGGGCGTGAGACCAACTTATTTCAGACCCTTGACGGATGCGTGTAGCATCGTTTACTGTTAGATTTTGTATTTTCATTTTATGGGTCAAGTTCTTAGCAGCTATTTTGTAAGAATCAGATGTTTTGCTTTTGTAATGGATAACCGTCAGATCCACATGTTTGGATCGCTTTGCATAGCGATGATGTTTGACACTATTTGGAAGTGTTTTAAATTCAGATAAGGTTTATTCTTTGTTTTTGACTAGTTTGGGACACCATGTTTAGAGGCTATTTATGGTATTTTAGTGCTTGTAGAGCACGTTATGTCCAGACTCAGTTCTGAGGACTTGTTGTTTCCGGGAGGTAACTGAAGTGGTTCCCAGGCCTACCCGAAGATTGATCAGATGTGCCGAGCGCCACTGACCACATGTGTTATTGTATTGTCCGAGCATTAGGAGCTCGTGAAAGTTATTTCCGACTTTTATGTCGATGTGATAGCAGGTAAATGATCTCGCAGGAGACTCTACTGCTTATCCCAGGTGTCTAGGATCGTCAGCACTATCGTCATAAACCTACAATAAAACTTAAACCTACGATTTAATAACCAAGAGCGTAAATATTCTAAACGGATCTGATAATTAATGAATTGTTTCTTATAATCTTGGAACGCACATTTTGAGCTTACTGACTGATACCATGTGATGTGATACATTTTCTGGGGGAAATGACTTAGGGCAGAATACATTATTTTGAGACGACGGAGTGTGCTTAGCCATTAGTTCGTAGTAGGTGGAGCACGACACTCATGTGATGTAAGTCGTAGTTTTAACTACGCTATCACCAACCTAACAAACATGCACATAGATGACTTTGGGTACAAACAGTATTCCAAAACGTGTAGGCAGGGTAATAATATGCAACTGTGGTCTTGTGTTTTTATTTATTTACAATGTGTGATAATCCCATGTGTACCTTTCTCTGTGTTGATGAACACATAGCTTTAAGAGTGTATTTAATGCTTTTTTGCTTGGGTGTCAGATTTGATGTTAATGGTTTTGCTTACGGAAGTCACCGCCGTAAATTTTTGTATTCATTGTTAGGACTTAGCTAAATTGATTAACGTTAAATGGAAATAAGGAAATGGTACCATTGTAACTTAGATTTGTTTTGCTGCCCTGTTAAATGTCAATTCTGATATTAGCTTGATCTTTTGTAACTTGAGTAGGGATTGTTTACGTGCTATTATCCTAGCTTCGTTGTTGTTGTTTACCTTTTGTATTTAGATCTTTCGAGAGGGTTTAACTTAGCTTACAGTTAGGGCCTGGATCTTTATTTTCTTTTTTTTTTTATTAGTTTGCGGATTAGCCGATACAAACCCTCTGATCTAGGATAGGGGTTTGTTGATTTTAAATAAATGTGTTCACGAGTTTTACTTATGTCTGGATATTCTTATTTCATAGTTTCGTTGTTTTGGGTGTATTTTCTTGGGCCGTCTATGGCTTTAGCCACCATGTTACCCCAGATCCCCAGGATCAAAGTGTCTCGTGCTGTTCTGGCCCATGAGAAATACATCCGATCCTCTCGGCACATGGGTTCGGCTGGTGAGGTGTCTGGAAGTAACTTCGGTTGTTGACAACCCTGACAGCCCCTCTGACGGGTTCAATACATATAGTACCTGCAAATGTAGGTTAATTTTCCGTAACCGATATACGACAGTGCTGCCAACATGATTTTACGCGAGCTGATAGGTAAAATGTTGAATCACATGTAACTTCCGTCGCCTACTAATAAATGAACTTCTTTCAAAATTGGCACGTATATAGATCATAATATTTCAATTTAAATTTGAGCATCCAATGTATGGCAGTGTCGCCAACCTGATTTTACGCATCCTGATAAATTCAATATTTAAATACATGTAACGTGCATACTGTCTATTGGATCTCAACCAAATTTTCCATGTGCATTGTAGACCTTAAGAGATGGAACTAAGAATATATTTAGTGTCGCCAGGCCTGCCAACTGTTGATATATGGTCTGTATAATTTGAAGAAAAATAGGCTCTTTAGTTCGTCACCGAACTACTTGTTCATATTGTAATCGTGCTTGTCATAAATCTTGTACAACAATCATATACATTTCCAAGGAAACACGCACATCTTGCTATTAGAAGCGAAGTTTTAAATTTTCAAAATTAAAAACGTAACTACCTTTATCCATTTTCCAAATGGGGACCTTGCTTTGTACTGATCTCCGCAGGTTCCCTGATAACTCCCTTGTTTATAGGAATGTTGGAATTTTATTTTTGTTAAGTGCGTGTTTAAACTTCTGCTACGAAATTAATCTCGCTCAAATCTGTGTGACGTTAATTAGTCTTTCTACAGTGAGATTCTTTTGCTGGAGCGGGGCCAGCGGCCATCCCAGGCGCGCACACGCCTTCCTCCAGACAACCGAAGTCGGGCCGCATTAACTTCAATCTAACGAGGCGAGCTAACCAGGGTCACTAGACTTTTATCAACGAGGGTGTGAAGTGTCAGCACACAGATAAGAAGGTAACCTAAACATTAATTCTACAGAACAGGAGAACAAGCCTTTTGGTAAATTTCAACAAGGTATATTACTGAAAATATAGTATTTATGATTGACAAACCTTTCTCGGAGTTGTTGGGAGACGTTTCACATTCTCAATTGCCACTGCTGCACCGGAAATAATTACTTTTAACGTAAATAAAGCATTATTGGTCGTGTTCATTTGAACAACGTCGGCCATTTTACAATCACTCAGGACACTACGTCATACACACGTGACACGTTGCCAACATGAAAAATGAAATAAAAGACAAAAGCATTGGCCTGTATAAAGATTATTGATGCGTGACTTCCCCACTGTGCGTGACAAAAGCCAGGGGTGTTATCTATTAGCTAACGCGGCCCACAGGGCCGTGCTATCAATCCTCCATTGGTCTGGACGAAAACATTGGTCTAGTCAAAACCATTGGTACCGAATGCGTGCGGTTGGCATTATGGACTCCTTCACAAACATTCACAAAGATGGCCATCAGAGCAGCAATTTCAGCTATATAAGTCGTGCTCCTATTAGGGCGGGATGGTGGGTCTACGGCAGCGGACGAGTTTTTATTTTATTTTTTTTATTTTTTAGCGTATGGCTTTTAGTGCCGGGAGTGTCCGAGGACATGTTCGGCTCGCCAGTTTTATTTTGTAGCTGCTTCGAGACGGACACCCGATGGGTGAGCTACAAGTACCGTTGGGGAGGGAAGTTGGAATGGAAGGACGAGGAGTTGGAAGGTATCGGCTGTGGCCTATAGTTAGGGACCAACCCCGGCATTTGCCTGGAAGGAAGATGGGAAACCACAGAAGACCATCTTCAAGGTTGCCGGCGGGGGGATTCGAACCTCCTCGCCTCCCGGATGTGAGCGACTGCCAGCAGTCATGCCGTAACGACCACGGCTAACTCACCCGGTGAGCGGACGAGTGAACATCTATTACTATATCATCTCCAGATACCATTACTACAGTTATTTTGGCCAATTTCATTACTTACAATTTTTAAACACGTGTTCTCCTGTTCTGTAGCGCCACCACATAAACAGCTTCCTGCAAGATTTAATTAAAGAAACACATATGTTTTTATTTTTTTATTTCTTGGGAATCTGGATGACCTGACGTCACCAGTTAAAGGTTAGAACTTACCTCTTCACAGACGATGCTGAACATATTCTCCTTTGGCTGACAGACAGTAACTTTGGATGTTAAATCGTTACATTATGTAGCTACTCCTGTACCCCTGCGTGTTTACTGCGATTAATCGAAGCACGGACCTAAGCCCGTTTGATGTTTAATTGTGGGGTAATTTAAAATACAAAGTGTACTGATCAATTACCCGTACTCTAGTGGAGCTGGAGAACAATATAAGGCAGGAAATTACAACGTGTAAACGCTAGTTTATTTACATGATACAACGCCTGTCTGTCAGCTGAAGGATAACATTTTCAGCATCTTCTGTGAAAAAGTAAGTTCTTTAATCATGATTTGCTGGTGAATTTATCATTAATTAATGTAGACTACTCTGTTACGGTTTCTACCTGCGCGCAATCTTCGGACCGAGTTCGGTTGGCTGGCGGAAGGCGTGCGCGTCTGGTAGCTGGCCACTAGCCTCGCTGCAGCAAAAGGATCACCCTGTATAAAACGTTAAAATTATTATTTTTTATTTGCTAGGAATAAAAAGGAAATAATAATAGGTTTTATTGCAGCCAAATGGCCACATTACATAACTTATGTGTGCACCTACTGTCCGTCCACCGGCTTAGAACCGTGGCAGGAATGCAATGAGTCAGCTGGAGACAGCTGGCCTCTGCATGAACGGCAATAGTGCCAACCTACTACTGACCCGTACGATTTCACAATTGAAACTAAACGAAAGTAGCAGTGAGTAACCATAGCATGAATAACATGGTGCTGAGTGGCAATACCTGCAGCGGCACGTCCACTCAATCAACGCAGCTGGAATGCCTCTCCTCTTCCCTTCAGCCCGCTAAGACCATGAGCTGGTGGACGGACAGTAGAACATATACATAGTGATTCACTTAGTCCGAAGTCCTTACTATATGCCACTATTGACATGGTTCTGTTGGGGCATGTAGTGATATGGTACCTCCCACATACGTCCTTGCACATCTCGCATCTACAGCTCTTATCTGGGTCATGGAATGACTTCCGTGAGCAGACCTAGTGGTGGAACCCGTGGACTGCTAGCCTCGTCACGACGTGTCTCATCTCGGATAGTGTTGGCATCCATCTTCTGTCCATCATCGCTTCTGATACGTAGAATTCCGTCGGTATGCCTAGTCTTTCGTTTTACAGGTCTTGGAGCAGTTTTCTGTAATTTTCTGTAGATGGTAGCCTTATAAGTGTCCAGAGATCCTCTATGAGGAACGTCTCTCTCTCAAGCTCGTATACTAGCCGGGATTTTGCTGTCCTAGAATCTCCCAGGGCTCATTTGAGCAACCTGGATTTCACTTTTCGAGTCATTTCAGTTGCTTATAGTTGAGATACTTCCATGTTAACTATAGATCGTATGTCAATACGAGTATGACCTTTGTTCGGAAAAGCGCAATTGCAGTTTCCAGCGATATTAGAGTAATATGACTTATGTCGTTTATGGCTTTCATTGGGGCAGCTGCTTTTGCTCTTGTGTGTAGTTGAAGCTTCTTCCTGTGACCTGAAGCGTAAGGCCGAGGTATTCGAAGTTGTTTACTGCCTTCAGTTCCTTGTCGTTGCTTAGCACTTGGTCTGAGTCTGCTTGCCTGCCACAATTCCGGAAGATATCCATCTCTGGCTTGTCCTCGTTGATTGTGATTTCGTTTTCCTCGGCCAATTCACTTAGTATGTTGATTGCCTCTCGCAGGTCATTTATCTGCTCCGAGGCTATTGCCATGTCGTCTGCATACATGTATAGTTTGGCTTCCGTTGATTCCTTTATTTGGTCCCCTGCATCATGTGTGAGTGCATTGAATACATAGGGGCTGAGTGGGTCCCCATGGAGCACACCATTCGTTTGCATCATCCAGTTAGTTTTCCCAACTCCGTCGTGCACTTGTATGTAGTTTTCCTCCAATATGTCAGATATACTGGCCGTCAACCTTGTCATGCCTAAGAGTGTTTCCAGTTCGTGTATCAGCAGCTTTCTGTTTACCAGGTCCAAAGCCTTTGAATAGTCGACGAAGACTACATAGAGCTTGCGTTTGGGTTTCCCTAATGATGTTGTCACATGTCTTAGTAGGTTTCCTGTAGCCATGATTGTTGGTCTATGCTTCCGGAATCCACATTGTTCTTCTGATAACATTGGGTCTATTTTTGCATCTAATCTCTCTGTCAGAATTCCCGTCAGGAGCTTTAAGGCTATAGATTCTAGCGCTACTCCGCAGTATGAATTTGCGTCGTCAGTATTCCCTTTTCCTTTGTACTATGCCCGTCAACTACCGGTACGCCATGGCAAGCCACTTGGTGCCGATGAGTCACCACACATAAATGTGAAATTTGAGAACAATGCGAGCATGAGATGGACCTCGGGGTCGTCCTGGGTGTATAATCGAGATAATGCAACATTGTCCTCAATTTCCACGCGAAGAGCAAGGGAAAAAGGAAATCAATAACATATCAGAACATAGATTTGGTTAAAATATTGCGACTGATCATTTATTTTCACAAGAAATTGTAGCACTTTAGTCAACAAGTCCTAAGTCCAAATATTTGAACTCTGCATAATTTAGAAGAAAATTAACATGAACTACTGTCTAATATTAATATAAATACAAATTTGTTTTGAGCTGGTGCAGTGACTTATTGGATATTTCTACGCCGTTTATTAACAAGAGTAGCATCGATCTGCAAAGCACTTATTTTTCAGGACGCGAAGAGATATTTTCCCTTGCGACTCAAGCCCTTTCATGTCATGCTTTAACGTATCACCGTTAAACATAAAATGAGTTCCTCTCTTTATCTACGAATTGGAAATAACTCCGGGTCCTGACGAAGCCGCGGCAGGAATGCAGAATTCGGCTTCCCTTCTGCGGTGTCATTTGTAGACTTAAGCCTACTCAACAGTTAATGATAGGCCTATTTGGCGTTACAGTTGTTAATATTCATTTAGGGGCTTGCGACATTTAACCCGTGTACTTGGTAGTTTTAGTAGGCCTAGTATCACTGGCGGGCAATGAACCATTGGCGCTCGATTGGGTATCGTTTGCATCAAATAGTACTGTAGATACCGGTAGCCTTTAGGCTAATTCAGAAGCCTATTAACTGACGCGTTAATTTTCCGGTTTGTTTCTGAAGGCCTCCACATTACCGTATTGTATGAAGTTGACTGTAAAGCAGTACGGTACGGTATTTTTCACAAATATTAATAAAGTAAACTATAAGATTCTCAAACAGCGAACAAAATAGAAAGCCAAGAAACGTGCGAATTGTGTAGACTGAAGGGGAGGCTAGTGGCAGGGGCGGAGCTAGGGGAGGGCGAGGAGGGCGACCGCACAGGGCCCCCCGCTCCGGGGGGCCCCGCGCCGTGGATATTTTAAATTTAATTAATTAATTAATTAATTATACATTTCAATCTAATTTATAATTCATATTCCGTTTTCAGTGCAGCTATGATCTCCCGAGACCGTTTAGCAAGTTAAGATTTCAGTGAAATAATAGATGACTTCAGCCGGAAAAGAAGTCGCAAAGTACAATTTTAATATTTCATAGTTTACATAATCTTCTTGAAGGGGACTTAAGATTACTTTCATATTATTAAATATGTACTGTAGTGTATTCAAAATATTGTAACTATTCTTTATTTTATTACTAGCAGGTACCCGCGGCTTCGCTCGCGACCAAGTCAATTGGGACGATGCATTATTAGTGATAATTGGTCTATTCTATTACAGCAATCGCGGCTACAGGTGGGTCCAATCTGGTTCTGAAAATTCTGATACATACAGTATATTGATATGAGCAGAAAAGTGGGAATTCTATAGAGTTGAGAAAGTCTGCAGGGTACGATGTTTCATTATATGAACACATTTTAGAATTACGTTTTTGGTTTTGCCATCTTCTGCTGAGACATAACGATTTTGTTGTCCGGATACTCGTGAGCACGCCACATACAATTGCCCATGGGAAAAATGATTTTGTCTAAATGTACACCTGCTGCTGTTAAGTGTGTCTCATTGCGCTTTGTTAATAGATATTGCGAATATTGTTTGAAGAGGAAACTGCCCTCTTGCACACTGGAATGGCAAATCTATCGGAATATGGTGAATTAAAAGTATTTTTCCTTAAGCTATTCTGGGTGTAATTTTGCCACACTAATTGATGATTTGAACGTCAACATGTCGCTATTAATAGACATAAAGTAAATTGTCTCTCACCTTGGCCGCAGCTGTACATTATGTAGTCTCTTCCAGTGTTACATCCAAGGGATTGAAATTCTCCAACGACCCTTTTGCCTCACATGCCTCTCTAAGTAATTAAAATTCCCGATTGTTGTTGTTTGAGTATTCAGTTTTGTTGACTGGTTTGATGCAGCCCTCCATGCCTCCCTCTCCTGAGCTAATCGTTTCATCTCTACATAGCTACCACACCCTACATCCGAGGCAATCTGTTTAACCCTGGTCTACCCCTACAGTTCTTGTCCTCGACCCTCCCATCCATAACTAAGCTTGCTATTCCTGGGTGGCTTAATATGTGTCCTACCAACCTATCTCTTCTCTTCATTAACAGTCGCCAGAAACATCTCCCCTCTCCCACTCGTCTTAATAGCTCTTCATTTGTTACCCTATCTACCCATCTGATCATCAGCCTCCTGTAACACCACATTTCAAACGCTTCAATTCTCCTCTTTTCTGCTGCACCATTAGTCCAAGTTTCACTTCATTATAGTGTCACGCTCCAGACAAAAGCTTTCAAAAATGACTTCCTAATGCCTAAATGTATATTCGATGTCAACAGATTCCTTTTCTGTAGAAATGCTTTCGTTGCCTGAGCCAACCTGCTTTTTATATCCTCTTTGCTTCGTCCATCACTGGTTATTTTGCTTCCTAAGTAACAGAAGTCTCCTACTTCGCGTAGCGTTTCACCTGCCAATTTGATGTCCATTGAGGTTTCTGTTTCATTTCGGCTGCATTCCAATAATTTCATTTTACATTTATTGATTTTCATCATGAATTCTTTCCTCAAGACGGAGTCCATACACTTCAAAAACTCGTTCAAATCCTCTGGCGTATCGGCCAAGATGACGATGTCATCAGAAAATCTCAAAGATGAAATTATTTCTTCTTGAATCTTCGCTCTCACTTTAAATTTTTCTCCAAATTCCTGATTATTGTGTTTTTAGAGATCTTTGAAATGCGTTGCCCTCGCACATGGTGTAGATGCATTGTCAAAGGAAAACATTCCATGTTACGAACATGGGCCGCATAACCTGTGCCGAAAGCCTATTCTGAACAGCAGTTCCTTGAACTCAGATTTGCCAACATTTTATTGTATCTTTCCATGTGGTATATATCTGTACCTCAACATACAGAAGAGTGCTTTAAAAATCATGTTTGTGTACATTTTGGAAAAGGTAGTGAGTGTGATTTTTGCGGGAGTGGATACTCGCTCGTAGAAATTATTTTCAGTAAAATAGACTGGTTCAAATTGAGGTATGTGACGGCGGGATGCCGTAAGTGTACGGAAACGGTAATGGCCGCCATAGAGCTTCGTTGCTACTGAAATAACGACCAGACTGATATTTGTACTTAACTATACGGGATTTGTGAGCCCAGTGTTTATGAAATTGAACGTAGCTATATCGCTACCTTTATTTAGCAGCCGCTACTGTAGTGTTTAAAAATTAAAAGTGGTATTAGAAGGCGCTTTCCCTATTTTTTTACCACTGGCACTACAGACCATGAAGGTCCTAGGCCTATCATGCGACCGCTTCCCAGCCATTTGGCCTGCAGATATTGTGGTGATGCGTGGTCAGTGCATCGTGTCCCCACGGCCGTTAATCTTGTTCTTCGTGACCGGGCCGCTGCCTCTGTCTCATACAGCTACTGAATTGTCCTCACGAAGCTGAGTGCACTCCGTTGCAGCCTTCACATCAGTGTCTAAAATCTCTGATGGAGCTGGGAATCGAACCCGGGGCCTCCGGATGAGAGGCAGGCGCGCTACCCTGTTCTTATTGTGTTTATATATATCTTGAAAAAGATAACAAATGGATTGGCATTGCCTCCTACAGGAAGATATAAGGAATCGGATGTCGTACCTTGAGGTTCAGTTGCCATGGAAACGCACATGCCATTAGTTCATCTGTTTACCTCCTTCCACTAATTGCACCTGTGTGAAGCTAAATTGGATAGGTTAAGAATGTAAACAACGCTCTTAGGTTTCTATGTTCGTTGCCAAGAGCCGACTGCGGCGGCATCTAGTAGCTCAGTCCTGAACTTGGCCTAGTAGTCGTTGACGGTGGCGCTTGGCGGCAAAAGTAGGAACTATTTGAAAAATTCTTAGTTGCAGTACTTAAATTAACAAACAGATAACACACACTAAGGGCCGGTTTCACCAACGCAGCGTTAACAGGCCGTCAGTAAATGCGTTGTTAACTTTAACATCGTCATTAAGCTCGTTGGCGTTTCACCAGCACATTCACCGATTGGCATTAGCAAACGAAGCGTTATGTTTAAGGGCTGTACAAAACTCGTTGAAAGATGATGATTGTGGCAGTATTTGTCTATTCTTTGGTGTAATCGAGCAGGCCGTTGACTGAAAAAGCTTAAAAGTTACATACTCCTTGATTAAAAACAAACATGGCTGATGAGGAAAAGAGCAAGAAGAGCCGGGGACTGTGCAATTTTCGTTAAATGAAAAAACATAATTATCCACCCTTATCTACTCGGTCACGGTCTACTCTAGATAGGTCGGAAGGCTGAGACTTGGCAACATGTTCATCAGTCATAGATGTCAGGCGGGAACACGAAGGGAACGTTCAGTCTGGCAGGTGTTCTTGTTTATCAAACAGTGTTATTTCCTTCTATATTTTGTTACGCTTTGTACGTTTATACGCTTTATAGTAGCGTTTATTCTACCCTTCCAGGTGAGTTTTTTAAAACTGTAATCCCTATTCGAGAACACACTGACGAGTGGGCTTTGTATCTGGCAAATACGGTACATGGAATTATCACATGTCGTACTTCATGTTTTGAACTTTGATTTTCCAGGTATGTTTCGGCACCGTAACAATGCCAGATAAATGTTGTGTGCCCAACTGTAACGCAAATTATCCAAGTAAGGGAGGCTACACGCCAGTGTTTAGGTTCCCAAGTGACGAAAATCTGCGCCAGGCCTGGATTAGGAAAATTCCTCGAAAGGACTGGAAACCTTCGAAATGGTCTGTAGTTTGCATAAACCATTTTCACGAAGGTGATATTATTAAGGCAGAGAAATATAAAGACTCATCTGGAGAATGGAAGGAGCACCCAATGGATAGATTGAAATTGGCATCAGGAGCCCTGCCTACAATTTTTCCAGATTTACCATCATACTTGTCTATTCCTGAAATGAAGAAGCGAAGGGATCCTGAGGACAGAAGAGTCAAGCAGGGTGAAACTCTTCAATTGAGAGCACAATAATTTTTGGTGAAGGACACTATTAGAGATTTTCCTTCATTTGCTGCTAGCATCCACAATAAACCACAGCTGTTCAAGGATTGGTGTATTTATACCGGTTGTGATAGTGTAGTAATTTATCAGTGCAACCTTCAAAAGATTCCACAAATAACAGTGAGTGTTAAGATACACAATGACATGACTTGTGAAGTATGTATGAAGCAGAACATTTTATCCAGAAATGAACTGCATGAAACACTAACAGGGAACCTGAAACTCACCCGCTGGTCTCAGTTAGAGTGCATCTTGAAAAAGTATGGGTTTTATAATGAACACTATGTTACCCATCAAAGTGCTGAGTCTGTATTGTCGGACATTCAAGACAAGTTGAATGTTCTTCTTTCATTGTTCACAGAAAATAGTGATCCACAACTTAACATTGAGAGACAAATTAAATTCACCATTGAACATTTGAACTTAATTTTCAGCAAGGCTAGGCGATACTCAACAGAGTATATTTTGTGGGCATTCATGATGTATATGCACTCTCCAAATTGTTATGCTGCTATTCGAGCAACATCTTGGATAATTTTACCTCACATGAAATATCTGCAACACTTGACCTCCATATTTTCAGTGTCACCACAAACTGTGTGCAATAATGAACATTTTTTGAAGAATGTTATGAGAAAGTTGACAGAAAGAGAGTGCCTGGTTAGTCTACAGATTGATGAAATGTACATCAAGCCACATATTGATTATAAATCTGGGAATCTGTATGGCTGTGCTGAAAACCAACAAAACATTGAAGCTAAAACTGTCCAAGCATTTCTAGTTTCGTCATTGTTTGGTAGCTTCAGGGAAGTAGTTGCTCTTTACCCTGTGAAGAATTTGACTGGAGCTGATTTGTATACCTTGATCAAAGTAGTTATTGATTTGCTCAAAAAATGTGGCTGCCACATTATTACTATTGTTTCAGATAATCACAGGGTAAACAGAAGCATGTTTGAGCTGCTCCAGGGCAGCAGTCTGGATTATGCCACTGATAATGTTGATCCCCCTTATAAAACATTTTTAACATATGACTTTGTTCATATCTTAAAGAACATAAGAAACTGTTGGATCAATAAGAAGGATTCTTCCCAGTCATTGCATTTTCCAGATTTTGAGGAACCCAACACCCTTTTGATAGCAAAGTTTTCAGACTTAAAACAAATATACCTCCATGGTAAATTTGCCAGCCCACTGTTGAGACCAGCACATAAACTGAATCACAAAACGTTGTATCCGAGTAACTTAGAAAGACAGAAGGTTTCACTAGCATGTAATATTTTCCACGAGTCAACTTACAGTGCTTTAAGATCTGAATTTCAAAGTGGATCTGGAATTGTTTCGAGCGAAAGTACTTGTCAGTTTATTCTCATAATCCTTAAGTGGTGGACCATTGTAAATGTTAAATTGAAACTAATAGGTACTCTAAAAAGAAATGAATGGGCAAATCCCTTTTACACTGTTGAAGATGAACGCCTAGTATTCTTAAGGCAGTTTTTAATATGGCTGTGATACCCATAAGGCTTTGTTTCAGAGCACTTCAGTTTTAATTGAATTTATTGAGTACAGTTTGCATACCCTTAAGGTAGAGTTTGTGCTGCCTGGCAAGTTACAAACGGACAATCTTGAGGAACGCTTCAGTTGCTACAGACAGTTATCGGATGGAAACTACAATGTTTCATTTCTTCAAGTTTTAGAGGCAGAAAAAAAACTGCGATTGAAATCTCTCTTAGGCATAAAATCTGCCAAGTATGGTGTTCTGAAATGGTCCTTTGACACTTACAATGACTTACAAAATGTAAATACAGAAGGGACAGGTTCTGCAAATGTAGCCCCATTTTTATGCATTGTTCAGGAAACAAATATTTTTGACTTTCAAGTTGACGCTTCCTGTCTCCTGTATATATCAGGTTATGCTGCATTCCAAGTCTCCTAGAATGTTCACTTTGTGTTGATTGTTTAGTAGGAAAAGAAGCCTCTACCAATGATCCTTACTTTGACACCCTTAACAGAGGTGGTCTCACTGTTCCATCAGATCTAGTGTACCACATTGCTGACACTGCTAGCTGTGTCCTAAGTGCATTGATCTCCAATGATGATAATGAAGACAGGTTCTTAAAGTGTCCAAATCAAAAGAGGGTGCTAGTAGTTGTGTCTAAAACAATTTTGTTTGATGATACTGGTTTTCCAAATGATGTGTGCCTTTGTGGAGTGGAAATTAGTCTACTAAGTGAAAAAATACTTTCAGTCATTGCCAATGTATTGCTAAAGAATTATTCACAGGCAAGGAATGATGCTATTGATGTCAGCAAACTTGGTTATGGGAAGAGGAAGTTGCAGACACTTTAGGAAGGAAACAGAAGTAATCTGAAACATTTATGAAATACCAGCAGCAACAGAGTATTTCTATAATGGTAGTAAATTATCTACATACATGTGTGGCGGAATTGAGGGCTTATAGGCCTACAGTGTAAATATGTTATGGTAGATAGCCTACATTTTGGATCACATAACCCTCAATTGCATCTACTTACTCCATATTATTATTATTATAACACCGCCAATTTAATTTTTTACCGTACTTCAGAGTAGTAAAATACGAAAAGAAGCCTAAAAGAATTTCCTTTATTTTGCTAAACACATTTATGTTGGTAAATTATTTCAGTGTCATTCACGCCTAATATCAGCTGCCTGGCTCTTACAACAATTTTTAACGATCATATGCACGTTATTCACTTATTTCCGATTGTAACACTGGTCATCTCTATATGTAAATAAAAATAAACTGTTGTTTTCCTAAACATATTGTCCAATACTGTATTAATTCGGTAGTTTTTGTCGCTAGCAAACAGCTGTTCATGCGCTCGCGACGACATATGACTGACAACAACAGTAGCTACAGTGTTGTCAGGTCGAACCTTCCGACCTTTCTAGAGTAGACCGTGACTCGGTGGATGAGCATCGTGAAATCGTTGAAAATAAGAGGACTGATGCTGTAACGTTTAGGTAGTCTTTTATTAAATTAAATTAACTAGGATGTTTTATAACGTAATTCATTACACGTAAAAATAAATAAGAGTAACGGTACTGATGTTGAGACGTCTAGGTAGTCTTTTATTAAGTTAACAACATGTGCTACACCGTAATTCATCACACGATATTACACATAAATAAGGAATGGTACATAGGCCTAGGCTATCTTACTTATCAGATGGGAATTCCAGGTTAGGTTCTGTCATCTGTAGAACATTCATCAACACAGGAGGTTTTGACAACCGAAATCTCATAATAAATTCTATGTCGTCGCATTCATTCAAGTAATTCCTTCGTTATTTATAAGTTAGTGGTCGAAGAAAATCTAGCATGTCTTCAAAAACATCGCCATCGTTGAGAATAAAGTTTAATGCACGAGTATTCCAGCTTTCGCCGCACGCCATTTTGGATTTGAATGCTACGTAAATCGACCGTCAAGTCGTTAATTCCATGTTGACAGAGCAATTAGTTTTGACGGTTTGTTAGGGAAGCTAACGGATTGTTAAAGTTTGGTGAACCACAACATTTCGGTAATCGTCCGTCAACGGCCTTAATTGGTTTGTTAACATTTTAACGAACCATGGTGAACCCGGCCCTAATACAGTCATCACAATTAACACCGGTTATCAGACAGATTCTACACACACCCAAAGTACACGGGGCTACATGACCGCGTTGTCGCAGCCCCTAAACTTAAGAACCAACCAACCAACCAACCATCTGTTTACCAGAGCGAAGATAGTTTTCTGCGAATATATTTGGAACTGTTGGCTTTAGGGCCTTAAAATGTGGCTTTCGGTGTCCCGTAGGGACACACCGAGTATTGTTTCTTGCATCGACTGGCGTAAAATGAGCTTTGTCCCGTCTTTATGCGACAACTTCGATATTTTGTCTCGGTTGAGTATTCTGGTGACTTTTCAGTTATGTTGCCCGTTCCAGGGGAACAATGATTTATTTCCGGATGAAAGGCAGCCTATATGTTATCCCAGGGTATAAGCTGTCTCCATTTCAAATTTCATTCAAATCCGTCCAGCCGTTTTAGTGTCAAGTGGTAACAAACTAACACACAGACACACTCACGCACACACAGATTTTCACAATTATAATATATATAGGGATATAGGAATATAGGGATTACCAATATTTTCCATTTGATTTGATATTTATAAATTTCCTATTTTTGTGGGCCCCACCCTATCATATCGCCAAGGTCCCCGCATGGCCTGGATCACCCACTGGCTAGTGAGTAGGGGAGTGAGGGGGGTTCCGCCCCACTTGGCGTGGCTGTGCCCAAAAATCCAACATGGCCACCGCGCAAAGTTGAAATATTTAAATAGACTTTTCTCTCAAACCCATGGTCAGAGTTTCACGAATGAGGTGTCGTTGGACTTGAGGTGATGCCCACTTTCCTATGGACCACCCGTTATATTAAAAAAAATGAAAATTCTTGTGTCCGAAACTAGGCGATAGTTTGAAAACCAAACATGATAAAATGTTGTGCAATGGCTTAAACGAACGGTCTCTATGATCTTTATTTTTTATAATGAAACTTCTTTATTTTTTACGTTTTTTTAAGAGTCCAATTTTGAAATTCCTACATTTCGTAAACTAGGAATTCAACAAAAATATTTATTTGACATAAATGAATGGCCCTGACCCACTCTACCGCCAAAATAAATTTCAAGTCTCTAGGACAAAAACTGTGCAGTAGGGGAGTAAGGACAGTTATAACCCACGCATTTTATTTGTACCCGACTGTACACGTTATATAATTAATATCTCTCTAAACCATGGTCGGATTTTAACAAATGAGGTGTCATTGGACTCGAGCTGACGGGGGCTGTGCTATGGACCACTGTTTTTTTTTTAAATTTTATTTTGGAAACTGGATTTTGGGGTAAACAAGTGTTTTTTGTGATTTTTGCTGATACCTCACGAACCAATAAGTCTAGAGACTTGTATGAGGTGTCATTTTTTTTCGTCGCGTTGCCCTCTTGCCCAGAATGCCTGTGTCGAGTAGGATCAAAAACCCATTCCGGGGTAAAAATGTGATTGTAAGACTTCTTGTTATATCTCGCGAACCAATGCTGCTAGGGACGTGTACGAGGACTCATAGGACTCTGGGTGACGCCCGCTTTCGAATGTGGTAGTTATTATTTTCCAAAAATATTCACAAAGGGCCTAACGCCATACATGTTGAAAAAAATTGTTTGCCTGTGTTTAATTTTAAATGAAGCGTGGTTGTCAAGACAGACGGTACCACTGGCATGTGTGTCAACTTATGGTGGCGGGATTCCCATAGAACAATGGCTATTTTGCTAGGACGGTGGGTCGGTTTACGACGGTTCGTCCTGTCTGTCTTGACAACCACGCTTCATTTAAAATTTAAAAACAGGTTAACAGTTTTTTTTTTTTCAACATGTGTGGCATTAGGCCCTTTGTGATTTTTTTGGAAAATAATAACTACCACATCCGAAAGGGGGCGTCACCCCGAGTCCTATGAGTCCTCGTACACGTCCCTAGCTGCATTGGTTCGCGAGATACAGTATACCAGAAAGTATAAAATCGCATTTTTACCCCGAAATTGGTTTTTGATCCTACTCGACACAGCTATTTTCGGCAAGAGGGCAGCGCGACGAAAAAAATGACACCTTACACAAGTCTCTAGACATATTGGTTCATCAAATATCAGCAAAAATCACAAAAAACACTTGTTTACCCCGAAATCCAGTTTCCAAATTTTTAAAAAATATATAACCAGTGGTCCATAGCACAGCCCCCGTCAGCTCGAGTCCAATGACACCTCATTTGTTAAAATCCGAAAATGGGTTAGAGAGATATTAATCATTTAACATGTACAGTCGGGTACAAATAAAATGGGTGGGTTAGAAATGTCCTTACCGCCCTACTGCACAGTTTTTGTCCTCGAGACTTGAAATTTATTTTGGCGGTAGAGGGGATAGGGGCGATTCATTTATGTCAAATAAACATTTTTGTAGAATTGCTAGTTTCCGAAATATAGGAATTTCAAAATTGGACTGTTTTCAACAAAAACATAAAAAATAAAAAAGTTTCATTATAAAAATAAAGATCATAGAGACCGTTCGTTTAAGCTATTGCACAGCATTCAATCATGTTTGGTTTTCAAACTATCGCCTACTTTCGAACACAATAAAATTTCATTTTTTTTTTTTTTTTTTATTATTATAACGAGTGGTCCATGGGAAAGAGGGCGTCACCTCAAGTCCTACGAGACTTCATTCGTGAAACTCTGACCATGGGTTTGAGCGAAAAGTCTATTTATATGTTTCAACATCGCGCGGCGGCCATGTTGTTTTTTTTGGGCACAGCCACTCCCCTTCACTAGTGGTTGTTGTATATTAAGAGAGGTGTATTGGCAACATTGTTGTAACTATTTGTCTTGGAGAGTGGAAACTTAGACCCTGTTAAAGCCACCCACTGCTGGACGAAAATCAGGGTATACTCTTTGCTGTGCTGTGGCCTCTGTGACATGATCAATCGCATGCCGTATTCTTATTTGCCGACTGGAAAAAAGGGGAATGCGTCGCCCGTCGCGACTATTACTGTAATTATTTGGGTTTAGAGTAGGGTAGGTGTCCCTGGACTTGAAGTAAGGCATTATCCCGACATTAGTCTGGAGGGAGTGTGAAAAACCACACTCAGGATAGCCGCTGTCAGCACCTGGATTCGAACCTCTGATCTGCAGACTTGGTGTAGAAACCCATCACGGTCATTGGTTAGCTACACCGCGGGGTCATATTGAAGGTGCGAGAGCTTTTACTTTTCTATAGCCACTAAATGCCAATAGTCACCAAATTTTTAATCCAAAATATCACAAAAATAATCACCCAAATGACCTATAACTCAATAATTTGGACGTAAGTTTTGCAAAATTTTCCGGAGGAGGACCCCCGGACCCTACTCTTAGCTTGGTCATATTCCATTCAACTGAACTTGCTGTTGATTAATTTTTGGGTCTTAGGACATCGTGGTCATCAGTCCTTTCTACTTACTGTGCGTGTAGAACTCTGTCCGACAATCTATATCCGAAGTTAATCATATATTTTTAATTAATTTGGGATAGAATTGAGGAGGAAATGAATGTACGATGGAGCAACTACAGCCTTTGGCTATAGGGTTAAAACGATGAATCAAGGAAAATATGCTTAGAATCAGCGACGGTGGTATTCGAACCTACCTGTTTCCGAGTTCATGGACAACAGCTTTTTTCTGTGAATTTTTTTCCCAAGTTAAATACGGCACTGTAAAAGCAATCAAATTACCTTCCGGTAAATGCATTTTTTTTTTTCAAATTTGTGAATGGTACGACAAATTAGCATTTTGCTTTTACGAGTATTACTGAAGTTCTAAAATTATAGATATCAAAGAGGATCTGCAGAATTTTAAATCTGAACACTGTGCAATGCTTACAGTGTTACCTCATCGGGACAAATTTAGATCTGTCAAACGCCAAAACTAAACAGTATAGTGAATTTAATGAAAATTATTACCTAGTTTTCGATGGCTTGACTCGTGATATTTATTTTTGTTAATTGAATATAATGCATTGGTACGCGCTTGTCAGGTACCGTATAAACATTGAATTTGCAAATAATTTTGCTTGCATTCCTCCAGATGAACTGTTGTAAATTCTACATACCAACATTAATTTATTTATATTGATAGTAATTCGCGCTCTGCTTATGATAATAAATATAGCCTGGATTTACTGGAATCTATAATGGAAATATTAATATGTAAGCCTATATTATGAAGTATTTATTGCAGCCAATTGTCATATCAGGACATTTCAATTGAACGCCCGTAGGTTCCCTAACAAGTTCAATTTAAAGTAGCTCCAACTTTGGCTACCAGACGCCACTGACACTGAATCCCAGCGGTGAACGTCGGAACTTGGTAGCATGTTTCTAACGAAATAACCTACAAACTTTAGCTACACATTTCAAATTGTAGTGGAATTTTTCTGGCGGGACTGTCGGTCTCCTGTGTTATTGCATTTAAGTGCGCACAATAGGAACAAAAGTGTCGCTCACCACTCATATCCACGGCCTTCTAAACCACAGGCCCACCGGCTTTACTTCCCCTCCGAATAAAGCCGTACTGAAGGATTTTAACGCTCTTAAAAATCCGACGACTTCGAACGGACTTAAAACCCGCAAACTTGGACATAGCAGTTCAGCATGCTACAATTATTTTTATTAGTATTGCTTGCTGGTTTCCTATGTTCTTGTAATTGATATCGTGATGAACATTTTGGGCAAAAAAAAAAAAAAAAGGATGCGCCAAATCAATTTGTGCAAGTTTACGAGGATTATAAAATATCTTTACAGAGTTTGGTTATAGAGGGGGGGGGGGGCGGAGATTCCAGCCCCAGGGCCCGTCACCGCTCTCCACGGCCCTGGACTTCCTGTCCGATGAGACCTGTGCAGTTTTCGTGTGTCTTTTCTTTGCGCCTATCGCTTTCGATTGTGCTGTCCTCTTTTGTGAATTGCATCTGGTATGTCGGGCATATTGGCCTTGGGGTTTTCTCCCTTGTTGACTGGGAGACGTCTTCCTTCCTGAATGTAGCGTTCAGCGTTGCAAACTCCTTAGCACTCTGCTTACAAGGACACTTATTACTCGTTCCTGTGTGTGTCGTTACTGCCAAGCTTCTTCCTGCCTGTAGCGATCAGCGCTGGAAATCCCTTCTTAATCTGCTTACAGGGGTACTTACTCGTTCCAGTGTGTCTCGCTCACTGCTAAACTCCTTTTGCACTCTGCTTACAAGGGTACTTACTCGTTCCTGTGTGTATCGTTTACCGCTAAGCTCCTTCCTGAATGTAGAGATCAGCGCTGGAAACTCCTTCTTACTTTGCTTACTCGTGCCTGTGTGTCTCGCTCACTGCTGAACTCCTTTTGCACTCTGCTTACAGGGGAGCTTTCTCATTCCTGAGTGCTTGCTACCTCCGCGTGAGCGCGTGCTCCGACTGGTTTCCTTGTTTTAGTGTGTGCCATGCAATAAGTCGGGCCTTGTCTCAAATGTTTGGCTATGTGTGGTCTTGACACAACAGACTCGTAGTATGAATTTGCTCGCTGTTTATAATAGTGAAGAAGAGTGGCAAATAGGAACACACACGGATATAGCGAGTGAAGTGGGAATGTGGACAAAATCAGCAAGAAGACAAAGTGGAATTCTACATCTCTCTACTGAAAGGGAGAAAAAAATCAGTGAATCTTCAAGAGATTCAGTGATCGTAACAAAATCATCTCTTGAAGAAATGTCGATTCATGTCCCTGTGCAGAGGCATTTGTTTGATCCAGACAATCCTAACACGCCAATACCTGTTGTGGCCTCAGGAAGTCGATCTACAAGATCTGAAAGCAGTTATGACAGCCACCTCCGTTATACAAAGTACCCATGTGATGTGTCCTCTCAGCGGAGTGGAATTGGGGATTCTCCCGAAAGTCTACCTGGTTGGCTGAATCCAAACGATGAACGATCGCAAGATATTAAGGCTCCTCATCTGATTCGAGAGACAGAGAGCACAGTAAGGGAACTACTCTGGTATTTATCAAAAGGATCATTGGCTCGGGATTGGAAGCACATCCTTAAACTCGGGTCTGTGCTGCAGAATCTCTTGACCAAGTTCTTAACAGTAGACATTATATTTAGTACTAAAGAAAATGTTGAGAAATATCTTTGGTCAGTCTCGACTCACAAATTAATAGAAAAGCTGCGGGAGTCTATGAACTATGATAAAGAATGCAAGGAAGAGTACAAGTCCAAAATGCTGAAACTAATTGAATCGGCCACAGAATATTTGGAAAATCTCATCATAGAGCTGGAATCCACTTACCATTTCCGGATTGAGACCTACCTAGCTCCCCACGCTGAACCCCATAAGGGTATGCCTTTTGTTGATCTGGCACTCCTGAGTGTTCAGAAGATATTCATTTATCTTGGTGATCTTGCCCGATATAAAGAGGAAGTCAATGAATCGTCCAATTATGGTAAGTGCCGCCAATGGTATATGAAGTCACTTATGATCAAGCCCGGTAGTGGATTGCCATATAACAAGTTAGCAGTCATCGCTGTCCTCGCAAGAAGGATGCTAGATGCGGTTTATAATTATATGAGAAGCTTGACAGCATCAGCTCCTGTATATTCGGCACGGGAAAATTTGGTTTTACTCTTTGATGGAGCACGCCGCAAATATGAGATATTGGAGAAGAGGCGGAAGGAGGAAAATCCACCCACAGATGACTCTAAGTTAAAGGAAAGTCATATGGGCCTACAGAGGGAGTTCTGGATTCATCCGCAAGCGGCAGTGCCACGTTTGCACGTAACCACCTCCACTGTGTCGGAATTCCTTTCTAGTATCCATCGCCTAGAAGAAGAACTGCGCGAGTTGGATAGTGTTGAGCTTAATAAGAGATTCGTCATCTCTTTCCTAAATGTCCATGGCAAGCTGTTTTCTAAAGTAGGGATGGAAATGTTCCAAAAGACTGCTGTGTGTATGTTGCTAGAATTTAGAGCCCTAATGCAACATGCACCTATACCCCTCAATGTGTTTCGCCTAGTTCAGCTGTTGGCACTCAATATGTTTTCAATCCACAACACACTGCTGAGAAAGAATGTTAATCCAAACGACAGGTCAGTTCTTCAGGAGCAAGCACTCATTGTGTCGCTCCAGATGTTCAGCGTGATTTTAGAGCGCTGCAATTCTCTCTTGAGAGAACAAATCAATGCGCAAGTAGATTCCAAAGTGCATCTACGATACATTGTGCCGGAAGATATGTTGACGCTGCTACCGGCCGTTAAGGTGTGGTGTGATTGGCTTCTCTGCAATGCCACAATTTGGAATCCCCCACCTTCGTGTACGGATTATAAGATTGGGCCTACTGAAGATACGTGGGAACGCTTTGCAACATTCATAAATCTCTTAGAGCAGCTACGCATACCTGATGGAATTCTTCTGGAGAGCCCAGTGGAAGGTTGTGGCGTAGTGCGATTGCCAGAAAACGCGCAACTGTGGGGTTTTCGTCCCTTGGTAAGCAGCAGTGATGATGACCTATTTTATGCAAAATATGATGATATGGAAGTTGCGTACGTAGTCCTAAGAATTCAAAAGATTTTATTTTTTGGCACCACTTTCCTGTGTGGTATTGAACCTCATGTGCTAAAGTTACACCACTTCGTCGGTGGTAGTATGTTCATTTCTGTGGTGCAGGCTCCATCGAAGACATGTGATTTGCAGTCTACCTCTGACATACAACTTGAGAGCTTCAATGAAGATGAGGATGTGGTTCAAACTGAAGATACCCCTGAGGAATCTGAACTTAGAGACAGTATTACGAGGGAAGCCTTGAAACAAGAGGGTGGTGAGAACACCTTATTAGTGAAACGTAGGGAAGAGTTGGAACGTGACTTGGAACGTCAAAAGATATTCGTTCAGGAAGTCCTGAGGAATAGCCAGGTGTATATCGAAATGGACGTAAAGCCGAGGATTCTGATCCCCGACACGAATACATTTATCGACCATTTACGAGCCCTAAGGAAGATCCTCGAGATTTGTTCTGAAGCCCAGTATTTCTATACCTTTGCTGTTCCACTAGTTGTGTTCCGGGAGTTGGAAGGTTTGTCCCTTGGTGGACGGGCCACTGGTGTTGTTGCACGAGATAAAGGTGAACATATGAGTATGGTGGCTGATGCAGCCAAAGATGCTCTAGTATTTTTGAGATCTAGGCACCCTCGTGTTCGCTGTGTCACCACTCGTGGTACAATGCTGACAATTTCAAATTGTGTAATGTACGAAGATGGGGATGAGTTCCCATGCAATGATGATAGGATCCTGGCCAGCGCTGTGTGTCTAATCAAAGCATCCTCTGAAGACAGTGTGGATGAGGGTAGGCTTGAGGGATCCGCTCGCCCCAGACGAGTGTTCCGAGACGTAGTTTTGCTAACTGAAGATCGTTGCTTGAGAATGAAGGCAATGACAAAGCTTGTACCGACCCGGGACATACCAGATTTTGTGAAATGGGCTGGATTGAGTTAAGCAAGTGAATTATGGCCCCATTTAAATGGATATTGATGAAGGAGCCTGACAGCAAAAGAATTGACTAAAACAGACTTGAAGAGTGTCTGTGGAACAGTGTTTCAGCCCCTTGTCTCCTACGTGACAAGGGAATCTTAAAGGAGAAGCCTGTGATATCAGGATAAAATATTGTGATTTATGTGTATTCATGCTGTCAACAAAACGTTTCTTTTCATGGTTTGAGTATAACATGTAAAGGCTGATAGTTTGTAACAAAGAGGATAAAAAAGTAGCCTGTGATAGTAACCTGAAAAATAATGTGAATTTGTCAAAGTGTTTTAATGTTATGGAGAGGATTTACAAGATAACATTAGCCTGTGATGGATGTTAACAAGATAAAATCCTGTGTTAAGTTTATATTTACTTTAAGGGTTTAATTTTTAAGGATAAAAGGCCATAAAAACTGTTGTTTGTCACCAAGTGTAGATCTTTTTCATCTTAAAAATAAAAGAGAAATAATAACGCTTTATTAATTATTCTGTGGAAATGTGCGAGATACATTTTGTAGTAGGTTCATCACCCACTTTAGAAAGCAGAAATATCCAAAAATACCTGAAACATGGGAGAAATCAGGGGAATTATGAAGATCAGCATAAAGCAAGGATCAAATTTGAAACTTCGCTTCTCGTAGCAAAATGTGCGTTTCTTTGTAAATGTCTGTATTTGTTATATAGGATCCATGACAGGCAGTCATAGTATTAAAATCTTTATTGTTTTGGCTCCTTTAGCTGTCCTTCAAAGTTTTCCTTCCTTCAACAATGGGAAAAAGGTAAGAACATTGCCACTGAATACTGTAAATGCGAGGGGCTGAGGGTTAGAACAGGGTACACCCAGACCTGTGAGGCTACATATATGGCCGTTTGACTGCAATAAAACTAAAAATGCTGAGATGAAGATTCGATTTCTACCTCAGGTATCCTTTAGGCTAAGTAGTTTTTCTTGTCCTCCCACTTCTACCCCAGGAAAATGCTGGGATGATTGCTAGTAACATAGGCTTCTAAACAAGTTCTACACGCACATTCATGGACAGAGATAATGAGCAGGGAACTTCAGGAGTTAAGTTTATTGCGTGAATGCTGTGTAAGGCAGCTGGATTTATAAAAGAATCATGATTCTGCTCCAACTCTGACAGAATATTATTAGATTAGGACTGTGTCACTCATTTGGCGATTAGATGCCCTTACTCATGTTGTGATAGACGACAACACCTTCAATGTTGACTGTGGTGGTGACATCAAGCTCACCTCGGTTTTATCACTAATTATGGTCCCGATATCTGTCGGAAGACTCTTGTCACTAAATAATCCATATTTAAACACACTTCCCTCAATTTCATGTTAGTTCTGGCGCTGTGAATCTTCCCTCAGCAACTCACTGATAGTAGGATGTGGGTTGGTGACCACGGGACTCCGGCTGAGCATGGTATTACTACTACTCACTTCAGTTGAGCTACTCTCTGTCATCTTTCATTTCAACTTCTCTTCTCCAAAGGAAAGTTCGATCATTGGCTGAGAGGAAGATGGACGAAATCCAGTAAGGCTTTGGACCACAAAGAGAATGTCAAGATACAATTTCAGTAGAGTGTGCCAAGTTATTGAGATATGTTACAAGAGGATTAGACAGTTTTGTTTTGTTGATCTAGAGAAGACAGACGATGGAGTACCCAGGGAGAAGATGCTGAGGATCCTGAGGGATTATGGTACCAAGGGAAGGCTGCTACGGGCATTTAAAAGTATTTATGTTGATAATCAGGCTGCAGTGAGAGTTGATAGTAGAATGACTCCTTGGTTCAAGGTTGTCACAGGACCGAGGCAAGGTTGTGACCTCTCACCACTAGTTTATTTTATATATGGACCATTTGAAAGAACAAACGAGCTGGGTGGAAACCAGGTAAGCAGTCTGCCCTATGCTGATGACCTGGTTGTAAAGACTGACTCCGTCGAAAACTTGCAAGCCTACGTGTTACAATTTCGACTGGCTGCGTGGCTCAACGGTAACGTTCTCGCTTGCTGGGCCCAAGGTTGCAGGTTCGTATCCTGACACAGTCAGTTGGCATTTGAGGGTGCACAAATGCGAGGGAGCCATGTCAGTAAATTTACTGGCACGTTAAAGATCCTCTTTGAGGCAAAATTCCGGGACCCCAGCGTCTCTAAAAGCTACAGTAGTTAAAAGAGATGTAAAATCAATAAAATTATTATTTATTATGTTACAATTTCAATAATAATGCTATTGGTTATACGTCCCTTATATCCCTGCGGCTTTTAGAGATGTCGGAATTTTGCCCCGAAGGGAATCTTTAACGTGCCAGTAAATCTATTGACACGGTTCCCTCCATTTGCGCACTCTCAAATGCCCACTGACTGCGCCAGGATTCGACCCTGCAACCTTGGGCACAACTGAGCCACGCAGCCCGTCTGTTACAGCTTCAACAGAAACGTAGGGAGTATCGTAAGAAGATCAGCATTTCAAGGATGAAGGTTATGTCGGTAGGGAAGGATCACAAGATAATAGAATGACAGGTAGGAGGAACTAAATTATGTATTGTCTCAAAATGGTACTAAGGGGAAGGAAAGAGTTGAGGTGAAAAAGAGCCAATGCAGTGAGTTCTCAGTTACGATCTTCAATATTCTGCAAGAGCGACAAAACTCTACTGTCGAACCAAGAAGAAAAGCACCCATGATTTAAAAAGGAATGGCTGTAATGTAATGCCGTAAAACATTGAGAAATCGCTGTGTTATTGGAAAGAAGTAGCCTATATTTTTGTCAGATGAAGCCTGTAAAAATATTTGCAGAATGTACTTCATTTTGGAATAATGGAAAGAATGAATATGGAAGATCTTGAAAGAAATATGACAAAATCTGCAGTTGTGCAATAAAACAATTAGAAATAAGTCCATTCACAGATATTGCGGAAATTCAGTGATGAAATATAAAAAGGAGTATATTGAACTTAACAAAACTCTCGATGAAAGTAAATTTGTAATAAAAAATATGAGAAATGTAATCTAGGAAGGTATATTTAAATTAGCAGATACTTCAACAAGCGATTGTATAAAATTTATAGGATTAGTTTAATATTTAAATATTTTAGGTTGGAAATAGTTATAACAATCACAAGCGATGTGAACTGCTATGGAATATTTTGTCAAATAAACAAACTTCCTTAATGCTTCCAAGAAACAAATGGAATTTATTTTTGAATTAACTCACAGAGTCTTAGGATAGGTTTTGTTTTTTGTGGCTAAATAAATATTCAAGATTTTATTTTCAAGTTTCGGATACTAATGTCACACACATTCCCGAGTTAATAATGCCCTAATTAATACTTTTTTGTGATATTCCTTTCGAACCCAACCCCGTTAATGACGCTGATGCACTTTGCCTCTTGACATCTCAGCAATTTTTATATTTTACTGCCAACCTAAGATTCACGCACTAATAACCAACCTACCCCGTCGTATGATCTGTCCATCAGTGGTTTTTGCCCGTGTTATCACAAATCCATCCCGGGACAGGCACTATACCCAGCATCTCTGATATGGAAAGTCAGGGCCACCACAGGCCCATAGTTCAAGAAATCACTTACAACACGACAGTAGTGACCAAGACAATGTTTCAGAGAATATGCTTCAACAGGAACTGTTGCACATGAGGATGAGGAGTAAACGACCCAGTTGTTCTGCAAATGTTAACTGCACTCAGTACCGGATTTCTGCCTAGGCCTACAAGGCCCCGTCCTAGGGGCCCCGGTGGCGGAATCTTTACATAGGTTCAAAAGTCTGGCCTTATCAAAATGCTTTATCGATAATAATATTACAATAAATATTTTTACTACATTTTGCCAAAACTTACAGCCCTGCACGCAACAAAGCTAGATTCGGCCTCTTCATTCACCCCTCTCTCTCGCCTGCAGTATCCACGCTTAGCATTGCCAGGCCACGCGCAGACAGTCCATTCTATAGGCTCCGTGCGTCACTTCTCTGGAATGACTTCTTAGAAAGGTTCAACAAAGTAAGCAAATCTCTCCAATCTGTTACCATCTACCTGGGTACGATCGTTGAACTGTATCAGTCTTTGGTAACATACCTAGAACAACTAAAGAAACCCAGTAACTTTGATCATTATGAGTCAAACGTTATTGAAAAATGACATGCAGAGGAAACGTAAGCGTAAAGTCCAGTTCGACGAAGTAAAAGGAAACGAGACCGAACTCTCTGGCTGGGACAAATTCAGAGTTACCATTTTTAACGTCATTATAGCTAGACTAATTACAGAACTAAGGAGTCGAGGATCTGCTTGTGAGGAGTTAAGTAAAATGTTTGACTTTCCTACGAAACTACATCGTTTGGAATCTAAAGACATCCCTGAAGCAGCCAGAAGCCTTATAATAGTATTTTTTTTACCCGGGGGACTTGGATAGGACTTGGAAAAATGAGTGTCTGCACCTGCAAGCCCATTTGTCGTCGAATCGTGAAGTTATGGAGTTATCGTCACTGAAGCTATACAAATACTTATCGGAAAAAGGCTTTTTGGACTTTTATCCAAATGTAGGAATTGTGCTCCGAATGCTGTTGTGCACACCAGCGTCAAACTGCTCAGCAGAACGGTCGTTTTCAGCGCTAAAGAGAGTACAGAATTACTTAAGATCTAACATAGGAGGGAACAGGCTCATTTCACTCTCTGTAATGTATATAGAGTCAGAAATAATGCAGTCAATTGACTATCATTACGTCATTCATTCTTTTGCACAGAAGAAAGTTCATTGTATGTTTCCATACATTTTATAGAATAACGTAACTATAGTAACGTAGTTTATTAAAGTCGATTAAAAATTATATGTTCTGTACTAGTGCATTTAATTTGCTAAATAGCTTCGAGATGGTGGGGGGCCCAAATGTCACGTGCCTAGGGGCCCTGGATCTCTAAGTCCGGGCCTGACTGCACTCCATCGAAAGAAGTACATGTGGTGGACAAGGCATCAACACTGAATCATGTAAGAAAGGGAAATGGCTGAGCACGTGTATGCCAATTTCCATAACAGACTATAGCAGGTAGACAAATATCCATCTACCTCTTCTAGATGCCAGAGCCCCTTGCCAGAGCTCGGTCAATTTCACTGTGCGAACTGCCAGCTTGGCCATGAAAGCAACTGCACTATCAATCTATATACACACATCAAAAAAAGTTTTGCATCACCTCGGTTCCCAGATCTCCGGCATATAGACGTTGACTGTGTATATTGTATCCAAGATACAGTCCCTTTGACTGTTCATAGATGTCACTAAAACTGCTCAAAGATGTAAACAACCATGCATGAGCAGGGCCTATTAGACGGAGGGGGTACGACAGCCGATCAGTTCCAGTCATTCCACCAGGACGAAGGTACGCTGCTCATGTTGTCTGTAGTTCTACCATGCCTAGAAGGTCAATACCGCAGTTCGATCGCGTCCGCATTGTTACTTTGTGTCAAGAAGGGCTCTCAACAAGGGAAGTTTCCAGGCGTCTCAGAGTGAACCAAAGCGATGTTGTTCGGACATGGAGGAGGTACAGAGATACAGGAACTGTCGATGACAGGCCTCGCTCAGGCCGCCCAAGGGCTACTACTGTAGTGGATGACCGCTACTTACGGATTGCCGCTCGGAGGAACCCTGACAGCAATGCCACCATGTTGAATAATGCGTTTCGTTCAGCCACAGGACGTCGTGTTTCAACTCAAACTGTGCGCAATAGGCTGCATGATGCGCAACTTCACTCCCGACGTCCATGGCGAGGTCCAGCTTTGCAACCCCGACACCATGCAGCGCGGTACAGATGGGCCCAACAACATGCTGAATGGACCCCACGGAATTGGCATCACGTTCTCTTCACCGATGAGTGTCGCATATGCCTTCAACCAGACAATCGTCGGAGACGTGTTTGGAGGCACCCTGGTCAGGCTGAACGTCTTAGACACACTGTCCAGCGAGTGCAGCAAGGTGGTGGTTCCCTGATGTTTTGGGGTGGCATTATGTGGGGCCGACGTACGCCACTGGTGGTCATGGAAGGCTCCGAAACGGCTTTACGATACCTGAATGACATCCTCCGACCCATAGTGCAACCATATCGGCAGAATATTGGAGAGGCATTTGTCGTCATGGACGACAAGTCTCGACCTCATCGTGCACATCTTGTGAATGCGTTCCTTCAAGATAACGACATCGCTCGACTACAGTGGCCAGCATGTTCGCCAGACATGAACCCTATCGAACATGCCTGGGATATGTTGAAAAGGGCTGTTTATGGACGTCTTGACCCACCAACCACTCTGAGAGATTTACGCCGAATTGTCGTTGAGGAGTGGGACAATTTGGACCAACAGTGTCTTGATGAACTTGTGGATAGTATGCCACGGCGAATACAGGCATGCATCAATGCAAGAGGACGTGCTACTGGGTATTAGAGGTAGTGGTGTGTACTGCAATCTGGACCACAAATGCTGAAAGTCTAGCTGTATGATGGTACAACATGCAATGTGTGGGTCTCATGAGCAATAAAACGAGCTGAAATGTTGTTTGTGTTGATCTCTATTCCCTTTGTATTTAACGGTTCCGGAACTCTTGGAACCGAGGTGATGCAAAACTTTTTTTGATGTGTGTACATGGGTTGGTTTTTTAGTTTTGGCAGCTTAGTTATAACTGGATTAATAACTCACTTAGATGGTTCCAAGTTTCACAGGCCCTCGATGTAGTCCCCACCGTTGCGTACAACATGTTTCCAGCGATGCGGAAGTCGTTGGATCCCGTTGGCACTGCCCAATCTATTGATGGTACGAAGAGAGCGCTCGGCAGCCTGCTTAACGTCTTCAATTGTACGGAAGCATTACCCGCGCATTGTCATCTTCATCATATCATAGTCGCAGGGACTGATGTCGGGAGAATATAGGGGAGGTGATCGAGGACCTCCTAGCCCCAGCGATCCAACAATGCCGACAACGCCTGCTGTGTGTACCCTAGCATTGTCATGCAGAAAGATGGGCGGTGTTACCATGTGGTGGCGCCGTTTCCTTCTCAGAGCTCCTCGGAGATGGTCTTTCAGAAACGAACAATAGTACGCCGCATTAACGGTTTGCCCTCGGGGAACAGTATGGTGAATGATCACACCATCCCAATCATAGGCAAGAATCAACATTACCTTCACATCGGTGGGGGTTGATAGAACTGTTTGTTTCCGTGGTGATCCGTGTTGCCGCCACTCGTTCGATTGGCGTTTTAACTGTGGCTCAAAAGATCTGGCCCACGTCTCGTCAATGGTTATGATACGCCGAATGAAGGCCTCTCCTTTGGGCTCATAACGCTGCAAGTGCATACGACAAGCGTCAGATCGCAGCAATTTGTGCATGTCGGTTAAGTCATGCGGAAGCCATTTGGACGCAATCTTCCTCATTTTCAGCAAGTCCTTCAGGATGTGGAGGACAGTTGAATGCGCCAGTCCGGTATCTTGCTCTAATTGATGAATCGTTACATTCCGATATCCTCTACTAACGCGGACAGCATCTGTACATTGTCATCACTTACTGGAGGGTGACCAGATCGAAGCATGTGCTCCACATGTTCGCGCCCATCTCAAAAGGCTGCAACCCATCTTGCTACCGTTCTGAATGGTAACGCAGCTGCACCGCATGCTTCCTGCAATCCTCGGTGACACTGTTTAGCACTGCGACCCCTAGCACACTGAATTTTTATCCATGTTCTCTGCTCCTGCTTGGAAAACATTGCGACTGTCTTTCTTTACTCATCTAACAGGCGCGACTGCGCACGAGTGGTGGTGAGGACGGGCGAGGTAATGTGCTCTGAGGGAGGGGATGCAGGGCAGCAACCGTCGGTAAAAGTGGCAGCGCCCAACATTGTTGCAACTTGGCACTGAAGCATTGGTGCCAAAACTAAAAAACCAACCCATGTATATAAAAAAAACAATGTTACGTGATAGTTTGTCGGTCTGTCCCCTAGCCTATGCGTTCATATACCATTCATCCGATTGCGATGAAATTTGGATGAGTTATTGTGTGCACTCCAGGGAAGGTTTCTGGCTACAAATTATGTATGCAACACAAATGGGTGAGAGATTTAACAGGAACCCTTAAATCCCACAGTAACCCAATTGCACAATCTGTATACTTATGACACCTCAATGCAAGGTGTGAGAATAGCTTGCAGACTCACCGCGAGGTGACATGAGGAGACTGTCAGCAGCCCGCCGTGTTATCTGATATCGCTGTCTATTCCAATACAGTTCACGCCATAGTTTTTGATCGATGGTTCTTAAAACTCACGCTTGGCTGACGGTTCGAATACGGTCATGGCATGCGAATCGTTTCAAGTCCTTTATGCGTTCATATACCATTCATCCGATTATGATTAAACAATAGTGAATTGTTGTGCACACTCCAGGAAAGGTTTTTACAATATGTAGAGATTCAACAAATAAGCAACGGCACGCGAATCATTTTAACAAAGTCGCGTATGCATTCATACACCATTCATCCAATTGGAATGAAACTTGGGTGAGTTGTTGTGTACACTCCAAGGAAACTTTCTGGCTTAGTAAATCAATTTCACAATAGGTAGCGCACGAGTAGATTCAACAAATGACTGATGGCACGAATCGTTTCAACGAAGTCCCGTATGCGTTCATATACCATTCATCCGATTGCGATGAAATGTAGCTGAGTTGTTATGCACACTGCCGCAAAGGTTTCTGAATTAGAAAAACCATTGATAGTAAGTAGCATACGAGTAGTTTCAACAAATGAGTGTTGGCCAGCGAATCGTTTCAGGAGAGTCCCGTAAGCATTCATATACAATTCCACCATGTGGTGAGTTGTTTTACACACTCCCACCATTGTTTCTGAATAAGTAAATCCATTTTTCATTAGATGGTGCACGAATAGTTTCAACAAATGCTCACATGGTCAGCTGTATGTGGCGTGCTCATGCGTCTGAAAGCTTTCGGATGTATTTATATACGCACCAGACAGAAAAACAAAGAATATTGTTTGTCCAAAGGCACTTCAGTAAACGAAATTACAATTCAAACACTTATTTTTATTCTTTGTTTGGCTGGCAGCATGGCTCAGCGGTAACGTTCTCGCCTGCTGTGACCAAGGTTACAGGATCGAATCCTGATGCAACCAGTTGGCATTTGAAGGTGCACAAATGCGAAGGAGCTGTGTCAGTACATTTACTGGCACGTTCAAGATCGCCTTCGGGCCAAAGTTCCGTCGCCGCGGCTTCTCTAAAAGCCGCAGTTGTTAAAAGGGACGTAAAACCAATAACTTTATTATCATCTTCCTTTCTGTCTTTGATTGGCAATGCAAAGCATGCCGGATTTAGCTATGCACGCCGCATAGGTTTCTGAATTAGTAAATTGATTTTGTTGAGTCGCTTCAACAAATGAGTGTATTTCATACATTTTTGCATCAATGCATGTGTTTTCTTTGTATGAGTGTGAATGCCTGACAGATTCGAATTGAATCATTCACAGTGACATTTCAATTCGTGTGACATAGCTTGTTAATAATTGTCCATCTATGCCTCTAACCGGAGCAGATGACCTCGCTGTATTCATTTGGGAGCATCTCGATATTTCTGGCATTCAATATTTTACCAGTTACATCTGCATAACCAACATGTGCATTTCTAAATATAGATATTTGGTGTCACAACTGCTTGAGTCCAAGCTCTCTGAACTTGCATGGTCAGGGAAAATGGCAGGCGACAAGTGAAGGGCCTGTCACCAGCCCGCCTGGTTATCTGGTATTCCTGTCTATTGCAATACTGCTAACATAGGGGCGTTGCCTAAACCACTGTGGTGTTACGAATGAGTGAGTTAGTCACCGACCAATGTACAGGGTGCCAGGGAATGTTCTCCAAAGCGCCTAGGTGTTGTTGCAAGAGGTAGCATCAGCAGTTTAGTTGGCAGCATGGTGTCCTGGACAGGGTAGCAGCACAGTACAGCAGCATGTAGGCACTGCTGGGAACATCCCTGGCGCCCAATATTTGGTCTGTTACTATGCAAGGACCGGGAACCCCACACGTCTGTCATCATAGGCTATATCGTCATCCATGCGATCCACATTCCGCTCAGATTCAAGGAGCTGGGACCCGAGCAGTACGCCAACAGCTCATTCTCTAGATGCAACGAGTATCGGTCTAAGCCAGCAAATAAGGTTGAGACTAGGAAGATATCGAAGGTAGAAATCTGAATTGTATATACTGTATATATCAGTTTTAAAATTTTACCATATTCGTTCAATAATCGTTTCCTTTTTCATTCATTCATTCATTCATTTCCGTGTCCGATCATTTCCAGAATGTAGCAACTCCGATGGCCTTGTTGTTTGCCTCGATCAGGTCCTGGGTAGTGCAGGGTTGTTCTAGTAGTGGACAAATGAGCAGGTGGGCTGGGTCTTGTGTTGCTCCACACTCGCAGGACGTGTCTCCATCAGCTGGAAGGATACCCCATTTCTGCATGTTGGTCTTGCAACGAGGGACGCCCACCCTGAGACGATTAAGTGATTATTTCCAAACAGGGTAAGGCAGGTCATTTCCTGGGGCTAGCTCTTCCTTAACAGGGATATCCGGCGGCAGCTTGCTCTTCCACCTGGAGATGCGGTTAGATTCCGATGTTCCCTCCAGTGGTTGAGTCCTGGCGGTGAAACTCTTTCTTGATTTCAGTCGACGGACAACAGCCTGATGATTATGCAGTGGATGACGGGGATCATTAATCTGCTTCGCCCTCTCTGCATCAGCAGCAACAGCCCTTCTGATAGTTGGGGGAGCTATCCCAACAATCGGGTAAAGTTTGTCGACTGGAGTAGGCTTCATACATCCCGACAAGATTCGTATGGTCTCGTTGATGGCAATGTCAATCTGCTTGGTGTGACTGGATGCACTCCACACAGGTGAAGCGTACTCTGCAGCAGACATGCACAAAGCAAGAGCAGAAGTTCTTAGGACGTGAGGACTTGCCCCCCAGGTGGTGGCTGTGAGCTTCCTCAAAATATTGTTCCGTGAACTAACTTTCAGCCTGGTCTTATGGCAATGTTTCTTGAAGGACAGTGTTCGGTCAAGAGTAACACCTAGATACACGGGTGTTGGACAATGTTGGAGTTGTTTGCCTTGCCATGTAACATCCAGTTCCCGCCGAGCTTCTCTATTCCTTAAGTGAAATGCACATACTTGAGTCTTGTTGGGATTTGGCTTAAGATGATTGGCTTCATAGTAAGATCCAAGGGTATCTAGTGCAGAAGTCAACTTTCCCTCCACCTCTTCAAATGTTTTTCCTTGGGCAGCCACTGCAGTATCATCAGCATAGATGAAGAGCCTAGAATGTTCTGGTATGGGCTGATCGTTAGTGTAAATATTAAATAGCACAGGAGCGAGTACACTGCCTTGAGGTAAGCCGTTCTTTTGTATGCGCCATCTGCTCTTTTTACCATGGAGAAAGACTTGGAACCTTCTATTCTGCAGGAGAGTGCCAATAAGGGATGTTAGTTGGTAGTCGTTGGAGGTCTGGTACACTTTCCTCAGCAACTTTCTGTGGTTGATAGTGTCGTAAGCAGCTGTTAGATCGACAAAGGCAACTCCAGTTATCTCACCTTGTTCATACCCATCCTCGATGTGTTGAGTGAGGTTCAGTATCTGACTGCAACATGACTTTCCAGATCGAAACCCAGCTTGTTGGGGAATGAACTTATCTTCAAGGATGCCGCTAATTCGGTTGAGGATAAGGCGCTCGAAGATCTTGAAACAGTGACATAATAAGGATATTGGGCGAAAGTTTTTAGGATCGTTTGGCTCCTTACCAGGCTTAAGCAGTGCAACCACTCGGGCTTTCCTCCAGAGCCTGGGGATATAAAGCTTAGATACACACTCATTAATCATCGTAAGCAGCCATTGTAGGGTGGTCTGGCCGAACTTTTTGATCTGTTCTACTCTGATGTCATCGATGCCAGCAGCTTTATTCAATTTCAACGTGGAGATGGCAGATTCTAGTTCATTCAAGGTGAAAGGTTCTCGTAGGTTATGGTTCTCATGTCCTGAGGTTCGTTCCAGTTGCTCCCGTGAGCCTATTATTATCATTAAGGGCAAATGAAATAGATGTTACGCCGCAGTTGTTAACAGGAACGTAAAACCAATAACATTATAATTATCCTCCTTTCTTTCTATCTGTCTTTGATTGGCATTGCAACGCAAGCCGGATATAGCTAGTAATATATACTTTTCAGTCAGTCAACATGTGTATATAGTGTGCATGCTCTAATATATTGTATTGTTGTATCACTGAACTATTTACGCGTGCATAATATGCAAACGTAGTTAGTTATTGTTGTTCTAAGGAGGGGAACAGCGAGGTCATCTGTCCCATGCATACGTAAAACTCATACCTGTAAAATAACATAAATGCAGTTTTAATAGCAAGTTATTGTAAGGATAACAAGAACACATTAAATTCTTCTGTACGTGTGTATGTCACTAAACTCCTAAACGGCTGGACCAATTTTGATGTAATTTTTTAAGTATGTTTGAGTGGATTACTTTATGGTTTAGATTCGCCCATTAGACCCGGTAGGTGGCGTAGCGACCAAAATGTAGGATGAACACACTTTTAGAATCACAAGATAAAAGTCAACAAAACAAAAACTGTCATCATGGAAACCGCTAGCCTTAGTGAAAACTTAAGTCTCAGCTCAACAGAGGGATAATAAATGAAAGCTACAATCAAACATTTATAGGAACATATCACAAGACAATCTGAATAATATCTAAAGGCTACAATCAAACATTGAGGAACATATCACAAGACAATCTGAATAATATATAAAGGCTACAATCAAACATTGTAAGCATTTATAGGCACATATCACATGACAATATCACATAAACATACTTAAAAATACAGTCACCACATTTTATATTGTATTTCATATTTTTTTATTATTGTTTTTCATCACAAAGTCATCTATGTATCACTCAAGGTTGAGTGATTTACCAGACTAGTTCCCTTGCAGCATCGCTGCTTCAAAAATTGAACCAGAGCTCAAAACTTCACATGAAATAGCATAAGGAAATGCTAAAATAGAGTGTTAATAAATTTATTGAAAATCAACACTTAGAGCAGTATTGATTTATTTGCAAATGGGGACATACCGTAGTCCCTGCTGGCAAAATTATAGTTAAACTACAATATAAAATGTATAAAAAGTGATATTGAGAACATGAATTTTCTACATAGAAGCAAATAATAACAAAAAGTTTTAAGTGAGAATATACTAATTCCTTCCCTTTCCTCCAACACATATAAACAAACTGCTGCCCAGGGGGTGTCAACCAGATAGGGATCATTTGGCACCATCGGTGTAGTAGCACGTGCCAGTCGTATGGAGCGCTGTATATCGTGTATATCGTGTTGCCAACATATGCATGATACAACGTTGTAATTAAATTGCAAACATATCACTATATTTAGTCAATAAATATACACATAATTCCTAATTGACATTTCCTTGCAATTATCTTGCTCACAGACGATAATTACGGCACTTATCATTAAATAAACATTATTTTTGTCGGTTGGCGGCATTGCCTTTCCGCACACTACTTCTGTTCTGTTCAAACATGGCGGTGTATTTACATTTCCTGTACATTACAGCAATATTTCTTCCCCAGAGTTTTCGATTGATTTCGCCTTAAATAGGGGCCGATAACGTAGATGTTAGGCCCCTTACAGCAAAAATTATCAATATCAATCACCTTAAATACATGTGTTTCTTGATGTTCTGTGAAAAAGAAGTGCCGTAATCTTGGCGTTTTCAATTGGATGTAACCTGTAAACCAGTACCGGTATTTCCATTTCTGTTGTAAGTACCGATAATGCATTATGTATTATTAAATTGATTTCTTAAGAGAGTGCTGATATTATCGATAGGATTCTTATGAGAGCCATGCATTATTATTTGTGGACTTCCGTAGTCGTAGAAAGCTAGATTTAATGACTTTAGCCTAATTTAATTATTTTTTTGTTAGATTTTGTATTTCATGTTTTCTGTACCTCATTCTGTATATTTTGTATGTAGGTTATGGGAAAACATCACTCAGAATCTTGTGTTCTTGGCTGCAAAAGTAGAGGTTGGAGATACGCTCCTTTCATCGCTTCTCAGTCGATGACTCAAGGTATGTATCAATAATTAGGCTATTCTGTAATTATTTAGTCAGATTCCTTTGATGGCACTTTTTAAATTAAATTTAAAGTGATGATCCTCACGTCCTACATGGAGTAATCGCCACTGGGAGGGAGTATGGAACAACAACGCTCAGGACAGCTTCTGTCAGTGCGGGGAATCAAATCTCCAACCTCCAGAGTTGCTGCAGCCCCCCATTGGGGGCGCTATGCTCCCAGTTTATATCTTGGTTTAGAGTTCCCACATTTCTATACTCACGGCAGTGTCCACATGAAAACTCCACAAACAATACGATCTTGAAAAGGAAGCGTGCTAAAGCTTGAAAATGTGACGCATCTTGTTCTGCCCCTCGCTCTGAGCACTATACCGCTGTTGTGTGTTCAGAAACAGTCAGCAATGCTGTGATCATCCTACAGTCAGCTCTCAGCTGTAACTGTTTAAAAAGAAAATTAATTGTTTTGTAAAATAGTCTTTGGGACTACCTTGCCCACCCTCTCGATAACCTCTGTCTCGCTGTCACTGGCAGTACTTGTAACTACAGTAGTTCTACATCTCAGCCCTAGATGGGTGAAGTGTGACCTTCACCGCCCGGAGTAGAATGCACTGTTTTATTAATTCATTCATTAATTTTGTACACTTGAATTAATCGTACAGCATGTGGGCTGTAACATGTAGGCCTACAATGACTACGATGCGACTAACATAACCTAATCAATTTGTAAGCGACTTGAAGTGTTCGAAACTTGTAATTACTGTCTAATTAGGTCTACTCACTCGGCCAATCTGAAAACTGCCATGTTTAAGTTTTTTTTTTTTGGTAAGATCTCTTGATCCAAAACCTGACTTAATGAAGCTAGTTATTTTTATAATAATAAATTTATTAAAGCACAAAATATGCAGTATGAAATTACAACTAGTTTGAACAGAACTGAGACAGAGATAACCTCCTCTGCCCACACCACATCACGTGGTATCGATCACATCTTCTACCACATAGGGCACATACACAATTTAAGTCTGGCTGATGAAATCTTCTGTTACGGTATTACACACTTTGAAGTGGAAACCATGTACCGAGAATCTCGTTACCAGGTGCCTCAGCTCGTAGGAGCTCTCTGTCCAGTCCCGTGATGTCATCGCATCAGTCGCGTAAAATTCTTGCCAGATGCTATCTTTCTTAGACTTCATTTCCTGAACTAGTGTCTCAAAACCATGTGTTGTTGGCAAAAGCATCTGCAGTCTCAGTTCTTCAACAAAGGGAAGCTCACTTGAGAGTTCATAAACCAAACGAGAAAGAGTAAATCGGAAGAGGCATAAGACATGTGGTTCAATTTTGTTTTTTGTGTGGGGTGAGGTATACCTCCCACCTACACCCACTCCAAAATATCAAGCTGGAGGAATTTTGGGTATTAATGACCCATGTGGACTCACATGTGGATTAGTTACATTAATCATAGGCTTAAAATTTTAGTTATTTATTGAAAGGTGAGGGTGGCAGTCCTATGGGTTGGATCAATCATAGATGTCCATTACATTAATAAATAGCTTCTGTGTTTTACTAAAATAAAGGTAGCGCTAAATGAACATAGAACGAGCGATAACATTCTCTATAATAGATGAATTAGCCAAAATACCTTATGAAACGATGAGAAATAAATCAAGGAGCGATGTTTTAATAGATGTTTCCTCCTCTGCCGTCAGTGACCCACCCAGCCATCCCAAATAGGATCACAGCATATAGGCTATAGGCTAGCGAAAATTACAGCTGTGGGTGCCATTGTTCAAATCAATCATCTTCAAAACAGTACCATAACAGTACTGCCAAACAAAGAAGTGCCCAGTTTAGTCTCTAGTGCGCAGCACTCGGTTCACTGCTCTTAATTAGGCTAGTGTGTGCAATATTTTCACTTCTCAGTAATGATTTTTTTCCCCCCATGGCTGAAATGAGTTATTTTTGTTATATGCTCTGTAATTATTATGCAGTATATCGCTCCGCTGTAATAAATATGTATTAATTTTTTCGTACAACATTGGTTTTGATAATGGTTACAGCCTAACGCATCCCGATGAACTTCTTTTTTTGATCAACAGTGATTTTGTATCCCAGTTCTTTTTATCAACAGTGATTTGGTATCTCGCATGTTGGCAGGAATGTGTGCGCCTTGGTGCGTGCTGCTAGAGTGAGCGATGATGACAGTTGAACGAGATGCAAGCGCTGTCGAAACATGGCAGCCGTTTTTAAAATATCATTAAATAGAAAAACATATTTACGTACTTTAGCACATCATGAGGTTTGGTAGTGATCAGGGTTCCTAATTTTAATATGTAATATTGCCCAGAAGATGAAACAAGGACACAAGGTATGTAAAAGTTACATTCATGTCTGCTGCAAGTATAATCCGCATTCCACTTACATTCAGAATTAAGGTAGCACTGAATGAAAGTAGAACGAGCGATAACATTCTCTATAAGGGGCCGATTATATTCTTGGTAATTAGTGTCGATGATTTTCTGTAACAGCGAGATGGATACAAGACAAATATAATTGGTTTATTGTATGCCAAAGTAATGGTTGATATAGGCTAGCTAGTATATTTATTCCCACATGTTACTTTACCTAGGTATTAATTCTGAATGAAAGTAGAACGCAGCTTATACACTTGCATCAGACATGAATGTGACTTTTACATACCTTGTCTCCTTGTTTCATCTTCTGGGCGATATTACTTAGGCCTATTGAAATTAGGAACCCTGGTCACTACTGCACATCATATATGTGCTAAAGTACGGGGCGCCAGGAAATGTTCTCTGCAGATGCGAGAGGTTGCGTCATCAGTTTAGTTCGCAGTACGGTGTCCCTGATAGGGCGAAGGCCACGTGTGTGGGCTGTGAGCTGTCGAAATCGTCAGTGCGTATAGTTAGATTATTGGAATAGTGCAACAGTATGTTATGAATGGCTGGGTGAGTATAAAGTTTACTGTTTGTTATGATACAAGCGACAGCCGTGCTACCAACGTAACTGGTGACTTAATCTCTCGCAGCAGCTTGTAGGCACTGCGGACAACATTCCCTGGCGCCCAGTATGTAAATATGTGTTTCTATATTTTGCTCTTTTAAAAACGGCTGCCATGTTCCGACAGCACTTGCATCTCATTCAACTGTCAACAAAGTCCACTCTAGCGGCACACACTGAGGCGCACAAATTGTTGCCAACATGTGGGATACAAAATCACTGTTGATAATAAAAAGTGGCATACTAAATCACTGTTGATAAAATAATCATTGATCTGGACGCGTTAGGCTGTAACCATTCTCAAAAACCATTGGAATGGACGAAACGATGGTTAGAATGGTCAGGTGTTGGCGAGGTTGGTAGTACTGTTTTGATGATAGTTGATGTGAACAATGGCAGCCACAGCTGTAATTTTGCCTAAATAAGTCGTGATTCTTTTTGGGATGGTTGGGTGGGTCACAGAGAGCGGAGGAGGAAACATCTATTTAAACTTCATTCCCTGATTTATTTCTCGTCGTTTCATAAGGTATTTTGGCTAATTTATGTACTATAGAGAATGTTATAGGTGTATTATCCAGAGTTGGGATCTGACAGTTCGGCGGAGAACTGTTGAACTAAAGGCAGCGGTGCCACGAATGCTGCTGTCCACCACGCGCATACTTCCATCCTCCCGCTCTTTTCCTCATGCTCATAATATCATTAGCACCGTTATTACATTTATTACTTTTTTATTCAGATGGTTTTCAAAATCTTAAACAAACCAATGCTTAAATCTGTTCGGTGCAAACTGTAAAACAAAATATTAGCCCGTCAAATTGAGGAGAGACCTAAATTATTGTAATGAATAGCAATAACAATATTACGAATACTATCATAAAGCAAAAATGATCAAAGCGAAACGACAACACGTGATTGTTTCCGTGATTTTCAGTTATTTATATTTCCTGTAGAATAAGTTTCAAGTCACAAGTAACACACAATTGTATTACAAAATATAGGCTCATTGTGTAGACTATTAAGTCACCCTTTAGAAGACAGAAGCTAATCACAGTAGTCTTACTAATTACAAGAGCAGAGGCGGTAGCCTACGTTCCTGCGCGCGACTGAATGGAATTAATGGTTCGCCTGATGCTCAGAACTGACACTAACACTGTTACATACATAAATAACGGTCTCTAATGAATCATAAGTATAAATATAAGTATAAAGTATAAATAAGTATAACTCAAACAATTATAACTCATTAAAACAACAGATTATGAAACGCAGCAAGGTGAGTGTGCACTGGAGGCAACCAAACAAGCGACTGATCGGCGACAAGCAAGTGGTGAAATAGCATCATTCAAATTGGCAGCGCTGTATAGTTTCCATGGCAACAAGCCATGCGGGCGATCTAGTCGTCAGCTGTTTTTGCCCAGTGGTGCTGAATTGTCAGATTCCAACTCTGGAAAATACACCTATAGGTAGTGAGTTATTGTTCTTTCAAGGGGCGGAACTACGAGGTCATCTGCCCCTTATGGAGAATGTTATCACTCGTGCTACTTTCATTCAGTGTATTTGGTTCTGTACTATGCACGGACCAAGGAACCTCATCACTCGTCAACACCACTGCGATGCACATTTCTCTCAGGTTCACGCAGCTTAGACCCGAGCAGTACACACTACTACAGGTACTACAATAACACAGATTATCATACAAATCCTACATACTTCCAAATACATGGGGCTAAATGAATTAATATCAACAACACAATGATTCTACAATAAGAGATTCTTTTAAAATGTAGTTATAGTAGGTGCAACCATACACATATCAGCAAATTCAAGTTCTCCATTTGAAGCATTACATATTTGATTAAGTTTACTGCTTCAACATACAAACTTGCATGTGTTGTAGGAATTTGCTGTTCATCAGTGTTAGCCATGGCATAAAGGAGGGAAGAGGTTCATTATCCTGTGCTATAGCCTACTGTTATGCCTTGGCAAGAAAGAAGAAAGGAACATGCCTCAACACGTACTTTTAGGAGGACCAGATTTGATTTCTGTATTTTTGCTAAGTGTGATCTTGGCTCTCGCTGTTATTTTTCTTCGTTGACAACTTTTTAAATAAAATGATGATTTCTAGCAGTATTGAGGTTTTTCTTGTTTTTCATTGAAAGTCCTATTTCTCCTTTCCCCTTCACAGGATGCCATAGAATTTACTGTATTAGTGTGCGATGATTTTTTTTGATGTACTTACTGTATTTCACCCTGTAAAAATTGGTGAACTGGATATATTTTAAAAGGGAATATGAAATGAACTACTGTATAGACATTTTGTAATATCCAATTATTTTTCTGAAATTTCAGTCTCCCAATGAATTTGGCACTAAGTGCACTAACAATTTTAGTGTGATCTGGTTACACCACCTGTTTACTTGGCATTCTCTCTTAACATTTTACTGTTATTGTTAACAGCATCAAGCATTTTAAGATATGAATATTCTCCCTTCCCAGTACTTTTCCTTTGCAGTTTATTCTAATAACTGATTGGTTATAGGCCTAATTAGGCCTAATGTGGTTAATTGGAAGGGACCCTATTTTTAAGGTGAGTAGTAATATGCTGCAGGCCTTTTAGTAGCCTAATTCTTGTCACCAATGCAATATGCTCCAATTGCAACTGAAAGAAATGTAAACATGTAAATTATTGATGAGGTCATGTCCTAAAATAGGGGCAGATGACGTCGTAGTTCCGCCCCTTAAACAACAATAACTAACTAACATGTCCTAAATGCTGTGATTGTTCATTTCAGAGTTCAGGAATTCACAATTTCCCACTTAGGTATTATTAAAAAAAAAAATGTTATTGGTATTTTGATTGTGATTTATTTCTTGTTGATCATATGATTATCTCCTCACTTAAAAACGTGCTATAAGTATTGGGAAGATTGTGATTTTCGGAACATTGAAGTGGATAGAGAATTTAGGACGAGAATATTTAGTGGAACGAGGGGAAGGGGTGGGGTAGGCTACCCGCACGGCCGTGCTACACGTCAACTAGTACCACGGCCAAACACCAGACAGCGCTGAAGTCTTAGGTGCCAAGAATTAGCATGGCTGTCGGCTATCTGTAGTAGTAGGTAATCTGTGCTGCTGCCCATTAATCTAATCACAATTTCTTGTTTAGTTGGCACTGCATGACAAGCTTCTTTCAAGTCCAAACTTTTGGAGGCATGGGAGCTAAAAATGTCCTGTGGCAAACAGTTCCATTCCATTTCCTCTCTCCCCCACAAAGGAATATTTTCCCCAGTTAATATTCAACTGACTTAGATTACCTTAATAAGAATGATCAAGACCCTCACCATTACAAATCTCCCATGAATGTCTTCACCTTGTGTGATGGAAGTGCTTCCCCTGTAGACTCAACATCAAACATGAACGTGAACTTTTCACAGAAATAAACAACACACATTTTAAATAGTAGTTTTGCTGTAATTTTATCACCACCATAAACAATGTCCCCATTTGCAACTAAATAAACAATTTAATTATAAAAATAATTCATTACTCAATTTGTTTAATCTCTACTTAAGCATTTCCTTAGGCCAATGACACTTAAAATGTTTGATACAAACTGCTATAATGGGTGTGTCAACAGGGGATACTAGTATACAGAAATATATTATTTGTCTTGAGTGTAAACATGATATATACTGAGTATATTATAGAGTGCCGCTATAATTCACCACATCTAACAGCCTTCATGACGCAGACTCCAAAAGGTGTGGCTGCACTACGTAGCGGAATCAGGATGGTGCAGGAGGTGTTTCTGCGGGGCACTCACAAATCCCCGACAGTTGTCCGGTATTTGAGCATCACTTTTTAATTGAACCCTTTTACATTAGGGATGGTCACTGCTGGTGATGACCACTTCCAATAGGACAATGTGCCATGCCTGACAGCCAGAATGGCCTGGCTCAAGGAATGTTATGTTGAATTTGCTTTACAGCCATGGAGCTCGAAATATGAACCCAACTGAATATTTCCAGTTCAACATGAAGGAGTGGCCTGTCTACACCACCACCACCCCCAGTATATGCCAACTGGAGGAATTGATACGGTGTGAGATAATCCCAGATACCTTTCACCACCTGTGATAACGATGCCTCGCCAAGTGGCAGGCCGTCTATTGGAGAAGGTTCCACACTGAATTAGGTACTGGGGGTGATCATATGTAATAACTCATCAATGTATAACCCTCGGCATCATTACAGTGTCATTATCACAGACACTTGCTGCGGTGACATGACTCTTCTTAGGAGGCTTCTGTCTTAAGGCCCTGTAAACAATGGGGAAGAGCTAACATTACACTTCTATCAGATGAAGACAAATTGCCAAATGCACGACCAAAAGGTATATATAACCCTCAGATAATTATATACCATATCCTCTCTGCCTCTTATCCTCAGGGGCGACTATATCTTAAAGGCCACAAGGAACGGACCCCACCAAAATTTTGAATGGGCTCAGTTTTTGTTTATTAAGTAAATACCATCATTGTGAATCCAATACTCATACCATGACGAATAGAAATAAACAGTGTCATCACTCCGCTACTTAAGCATTGTAGTTCATGGTCCAGCCAGCGTTTGGCGCGGAAGTCGCGCCGAACCATAAGCAGGTGTGACAGTAACCCACGAGGTTAGTACTGTAATATCCTGTGCGCGAGAAGTCATATTATTCGAGGGAATTTGTTTCTTTGCAATAGTTTACGAATGTCTCAGCAGTGCTTTGTGTGTGCAAACAACTATGTTTTCTGTTGTTTCGGGAAAATGTCGTAATGTTTTGTTCCTGGAAGTAAATCGAGTTACGAAGAAAATCTGATGGTAGACATTTTTTCACACCGCCAAAAGAAACAAATCTGTTTGCGAAATGTGCGAGAGTTATTCCGTGGAAAGATAAGCAATTGTCGATCAAAAATAGAATCTGTGACGAGCGTTTTTCGAAAGATTTAATTATAATAAAGTCGGACTGTTTCGTAATGAACTATGAGAACGTGGAAATTCCTCGCGTGAAGTGGAAATTAAAACCAGGATCAGCACCTCACATTTTTCAAAATTTACCGAAATATCTATCCACTGATGTAAAATCACGAAAGCCGCCCAGTAGGGTACGGAATGAAGGCAGCCTTCCATGATTACTTGTTCTATTTCGTGCCATCCTTGCCTAAAACGAAAAAAAATCCGTCTTAATAATAGTAGGCCTAAAATAATAATAGTTGTTGATTATTTAGGGACTTAACGACATCGTGGTCATGTAGCCCCGTGTGTTTTGGGTTTGTTTAGAATTCATCTGAAAACCTGAGTCATTATGATGTCTGTAGTAGTGTGTGTATTTGGAATTGAGGTCGGATTTGGGTAGGAAGCGGCCGTGTCCTTCAGTTAGGTACCATCCCGGCATTTGCCTGGAGGAGAAGTGGGAAACCACGGAAATCCACTTCCAGGATAGCTGAGGTAGAAATCGAACGCGCCTCTTAACATTTTTGCCTCACGAGGCTGAGTGAACACCGTTTCAACCCTCAGACCAGTATTACATTTATTGGCAGAGCTGGGAATCGAACCCGGACTTCCGTGGTGATAGCCAAGTGGCCAAGAGTGAGTCGGACATATAATAATGGCCAACCTGCCAATAAAATAAACGGTCATCCAATTCTTTGCTTCCGTTACCGTCCTCCTGAACTTCGGATCTTGTTTCAACTTTGTCTTCAGTATCAGAGTCACAAATTCCTTTGAAATTACTGAATCATGAACTAGCTATTCGTTATCTTTCAGCAGAAGGTGACACGTTTCATCTGCATCCTTAGGTTTTCGTAAGGCGCAATCTCCTTACTGATATTAACTAAGGCAACATACTAAGCCAAATAATCGGTATAACAGCACACCTGCCACACACTGACAGAATGTAACATCATTGGGAGCGCTGCGCTGGTACTATCAATCTCACGCTGACAAAATGTTACGTGTGTTAAAGTTATTTTTAGGCACGCCATTTCACAACTCCAGAAAAATGCTTACTAAGGTTTGGTGTAAGATGTCACGAGACGATAAGATCATAACTTGAACTGTTGGCTTGATATTAAAACTAATATAACGAACCATGGAGCTGTCAGACCAATGCGCGACTAACGGAGGGTTTTAGACGATAGTTCTACATGGGGACAGAGAATATTAATACTAACTTTTTGACAGTATTATTCATAAGTCTAAACACACAATTTGTTGTAATCAACGAAACCGTAGCCTTCGTAAAGAGGTTTACGTAGTCCAGCGCGTATCCCACTATTGAACAGCTGACTGTGTAGCGTTGGGGATCAGCACCGCTAGCGCTAGCCGAGCGGGGCGCGCTTGAACTCGGTGAGTGATAACACTATTTATTTCTATTCGTCATGGTATGAGTATTGGATTCACAATGATGGTATTTACTTAATGTACTATGACCATACGATGAGGAACGTGATGGAGAAAAGGTACGGGAAGGATTTGGTGATGACCTTTATAGATATTGTGAAGGCATATGATAGTGTAGGTACCGAGACAACTGGTTTGGAATGCATTGATAAGGAAGAAAGTAGGTAGAGCTGAAGTGGAAATGATTAAAGCCATGTATAGTCAGTGTGTCAGTAGCATGAAGACCAAGATTGGACAAACAAACTGGTTCAATGTAGGAACAGGTCTCCAACAAGGGAGTGTATTGTCCTCCATACTTTTCCTCACTGTCATGGATGGAATCCATAAACGAGTGAAACGGAAAATGGGACGTAAAGGGACGAAGGCCTATTTCTTTGCGGATGACAGTGATATGGGGGACGATGAATTGGGTCCAAGAACAAGGAGATGGAATGAAAATCAGTATGGAGAAGAGTCAGACGATGGTGATGATAAGAAATGTGCGAGATGGTAGGGGAAATATTGCAGTAGGTAGAAAACCATTACAAGTTGTGAAATGCTTCAAATACTTAGGGAGTGTCCTAACAGATGATGGAGGGATACGTGAGGGAATTGGTAAGAGGATCCAACAAGCAAATGGGTTTTACCAAAGTGTGAGAGAACTGGTGTGGAACCAGGAAGTTCCCGAGAAATTTTAAAAAATCTTGTATTCAACATATTACACACCTATATTGACATATGCAACAGGCACGTGGACATCAACTAAACGGGAGGAAAGTAGAATACAGGCAGCGGAGATGAAGTTCATTAGAGGTATAATTGGAAAGACCCGCAGAGACAAAATCAGAAACAAGGAAATTAGGGAGAAAACAGGATTCCCAAAATTACAAGACAAGATCAAGATCAGTAAGCTTAAATGGTATGGACATACAGTATGATGCGAATGGGAGAAGACAGTGCCGAAGCGATTATTTGCTGAGAAAGCCACGGGAAGGGGCCAAAGGGGAAGGTCGGGGATGAGAAGGATGGATGCAGTGAGGGAGAGCGTTGAGAAAAGAGGAGTGAACGTGGAGGATGTACTGGAAGAGGGACGAGAGGGGTGGAGAGACAGAAAAGTATGGAGGTCCTTGATTCACACCCCTACCCAGATCCCTCGAACCGGGAAATTAAGAAAGAACTATTGCCATAATGTTTATTACAGCACACTAAGTTTTAAGCATCTTGTTCTATGGAGTTGAATGATGTACACTTACCAAGGTATTATGTACGAAATTAACTGCATTTGAAATGTGGACATTGAAAAATATTAAGGATATGACGGATAGCTCAAATCAGAAATGTGGAATTATTGTGGCGTATGAAAAAAGTTTCAGTAATTCTCAATATCATTAATACAAGAAAACAAGGTCATTTCATGCACAACAAATACGACCTGTTACAAATAATAATTTCGAGGGAAGATTGATGGCGGAAGAAAGGAAGGATGTAGAAGGATATCCTGGCTAAAGAACTTAAGCCAGTGGTTAGGACAGAACACAAAGTCACTGTTTAAATAAGCTATGGGCAAACAGCAGATCATGCTACTGATTGCGAATTATCTTGGAGGACGAGGCACTTTAAGAAGAAGAAGAAACTATTAATTACCCGGGTACGGATTATCTGTGTGCACTTTGTTTGACAAAAGAAAACTCCTGTTCAGTGCTGATACAAAACGAATTTCTTCTCCAGCAAGCAAACCCATACTAGAAACAAAGATAGATAATAAGACTGATAATGCTTACAAATTTCACAACTCTTCAGGCTATTCACAAAATAATTGAAGAACTTTTATAGTAAAATCCAGTATGACTCTTTTCAGGAGAGCAGATAACCTTGCTGTTCCATTCCTCAAAACAACAACTAACTCTTTTCAGGCTCATAAAATACATATGATTGAGACCTTTCAGAAAACTAAGACTCCATCATTGGTCTGTATTGACAATTATAATAATGCACACTATTATTGTGATAAAAATCCCCATCTATCAACTACACTCACATTTTGCGGTGTTTGCGGTGGGACATGTTTCGGGGCGTCAACTGCCCCCTTCTTCAGCCTCTAGCTTTATCAATCATGTTGCTGTCATGTGCCCAAAGACATTCAAAAAACATGCATTAACATCAATAACATATCTGGTTGAGAATGAAAAAACAATCCTCATAATCACACTTAATATTAAAAACAAACACTTGAAAAAAAAACTATATGCATGCGTATTTGATTATTAAAATTGGTCTATTGCCATTAAACGTTCATGTTATCAAATTTCATTGACGATTATTTAAAATACTATGACCATGAGTTTTGATGATAAAATTGGTCTATTGCTAATAAAACTTCTCATTGTCCAAGTTCATTAACTTGCCCAGCTTGTTCATTCGTCCATATTCCTGCAGTATTTTGTGGTACATTCTAGGTTTTCTGCCATTACATGATGTAACAGACCATTGTGGGAGTATGGTGAGACCACAGACAGTGTGTTTCCTGATACAGGGATTACTGTTATCCGTGAGAAAGAGAGAGAAAACCCAAATCAGTAAAAATCACTAGGTCGTTGCTCATGTTCCAAAGAGAGGAAATGAAAGCTTAGATTAGGTCCCATTTGAAAGAAGAACGCAAGACCAGGTCCAACTTTCTGGATTCCATGTACAAGAAAAAGTTGACATATTACACGAAAAATATAAGGAATTAAAAAATAAGTGTGAACAATTTAAAAAAATTAAAAATATTAAAATCTAGCCAGGTGACGAGCAAAGGTCTTACCTCTCATCGAAGGCGAGGACGTGCGTGACTCTGAATGAAACATAGACTGCAAGTAGCCAGCGTGGAGTTGTGTGTGCTGACCTGAAGGCCATGTGACGTAGGTGGGGGAGGAAATGGAGAGGGAGCATGAGCGCGGGATGAGGGGGAGGGGGCAAAACTTATGAGGAATGAAAAGGACATCTGACGTATCTTATATGCATTACGGCCTAATCCAATCGAGGTTTTTTTTTAGATGTCGTGTTCTTAACATAATCGGTCAGGATATTATATAGAATACAGTAGAACCCCTCTCGTTCGCCCTCGGCTGGTCCGGCGCTCCGGTTGATCCGACTGTGCTCGAGCCAAACTCGCCCCTACTTCTAGTGTGGCTCACTACCTGTCGCACCATTGTTATTATCGCTTGCCCGTTCTAGTGTTCCGTCATCTCTCCTATCGTTTCTGTCGTCCGTGTTTTGTACAGTAAGTACTGTACTGTGAAGTTTTTAGTGCTTACTGTTCGTTGGTTTTACGACATTGATATTTTCTGTTCGCTACAGTACTGTACAGTAATTTGTTTACCGTATGTTGGGTGTGATTTTTCAACATGCTAGGAGTGAAACGTAAACACGCTATTCTTCATTAAATGAAAAATTAGCTGTGCTACGAAGACTGGACAAAGGGGAATCACTCCAACATATTGCCAAGGAACTCAATGTAGGTGTTACGACAGTAAAAGAATGAAGAAGAAATCGGAAAGACATTGAATCGTGTACAGTGGCAATAGATGGTGAAATAGTACATTATGTAACGAGCCTATAATGGTAATCATTAAGACACGAGTATGTTTATAAAACGAGTGTACGCGAGTTTTATAATTTCCATACGAGTGTCTTAATTACCATTATAGGCGAGTTGCATACGACTGTTTATGTTCGAAGATAATTATTATAACTATTTTATGTTCGAATATCTGTCGAGATTTCGCCAGTTTTATGTACTGAACAGAGCGTATGAGACGCAGAGAATGCCTTGTATTTGACCATGGCCTCCTCGATTTCCCTACAATGACACTGGGCCACACAGTGAAATTTAAATTAGAAGGCCGTGGAACTCAGTGCAGGTGCGATTCTATCGTTATCTTATTGGTCAAACAACTGTTTCTTGAGCTCTGATTGGTGGGAGAAACTGTTTCATAATGAAAAATAGTGTTATAATGAGCCTCATTATAGTACTGTTAGGTTCACTTCTCAATAAGTCACATAGACTCCTCTAGAATGCATATTTTTTATTATTTGTTGTGGAAAGGTTCACAATTCACACGATACACACCATATTGTTTTTGACACTGAACTTCACAGATATCAAAGACTATGTCAAAGATATTGCACTACACTACTCTTGTGCTTGCTGCCAACACAACATTCTCCCACCTTGAGTTGTGGAAACAACTCAACAAAACAATAAAATAACATAACACATATATTTTCACAAAATAAATGAACACAGAAATAAATAAGTCACTCAAAATATCTCTTTGGTTTAACCACCACTCTCCCACTACTGGTTTTGATGAGATCAGAAGTATTAGTAGATGGTTTAACCGTCTTTGGATTTTTCTCCTTCTCATTTTCATTCCGCTCAACTTGCAGTCTTAAAGCATGATCTTCTCCAGATGTCACTTCAAGTGGATACACCCTCTGTACTGGCCTCAGTAGCTCTCCTTTTGTAGTCACCAAGCGAACAACTCTCACGACACCGCCTTTGCAAGGGATGACCTCCGTCACTCTTGCCAGCGGCCAGTCTAGTCTCTTCGTGTTGTCACTGGCTACCAGTACTACTTCACCTACGCAGGGTTTGTGATGACTTTTCCTAATGTGGTTCTTCTGTATTAGCTGTCCAAGATATTCATTCCTGAATCTTACCCTTAATGTTTCCTTTACTTTCTGTCTGTACCTGAATCTTCTGTCAAGTTTTATGTCCTCTATCATGTCGATATTGGGCATTCCAATCTCCTTGACTTCCCGTAGGAACATTGCAGGGGTGATAGCCATCAAGTCTTCTCCATCATTGGACAGGTAAGTAAGTGGTCGTGAATTCATGACAGCTTCAATGTCACACAGAACAGTCATCATTTCTTGGTACGACAGACATGACTTTCCCAGAACTTTCCTGAGCATTTGTTTGAGGACACCAATCAGCCTCTCCCACCATCCTCCCCACCATGCTGCAGTGGGAGGATTGAATTTCCATTTTATTTGGTGTACAGAACTATATTCAGCAATTTTATCCCACTGAATTGTCTCCAACATATTGCAGGTGCCTTGAAAGTTTGTCCCATTGTCACTATAGACAATCATTGGCCTTCCACGTCTGGACACGAAGCGCCGAAAAGCTTCGAGGAATGTTGCAGTAGCCAAAGATATTACTAGCTCCAGGTGTACTGCACGAAAAACCGCACACGTGAACAGACAGACCCAGGCTTTCTCTCCACCTTTCAAAATCAGAGGCCCGGCAAAGTCGACCCCTGTTATTTCAAAAATTGAGGCTTCTCTTACTCTGTCTATGGGGAGATGAGTTTGTTCTGCTTCAAGATGTTTTCCATGGTACCTCCTGCAGACAACACATGTTTTAATTGCACCCTTCACCATTCTCCTTCCTCCAAGGATCCAATATTTCTGTCTGAGCCCACTGAGCAGAATCTGGGTTCCAGCATGACATAAGTCTTTGTGCTTCTCCCTAATGAGAGCGTGAACTGCTGTATGCTTCGCAGGAAGGATAGCAGGACAACGGAAAGCATAATCATCTTTGCGCGATATAATTTTTGTTTTCAGTCTCATCACTCCCTCATCATCCATGAAAACACATAGTGAGTTGAATCTTTTCATCCTTTTCACCAACAAAACACTCCTTTTGTATGAACTTCATCACGACTTTTTCTGCTTCTGTGGTTTCTTCAATGGATAGTTCGGTAGTTCTTCTATTATTTTTCTGTCGACAATTATACAGAAACCTCAAGATCCATCCTATCATACGAACTGTTCTACGGAAACTTGAGAAATAGTCAAGGTGCCATTCTTGGGTATTGGACTTGTCTTCTAACACCGTCATAGTGTTGACTTTCTTTTTTCTTTCTTGGAAGACTTCATCATCGTTTGTTGAAATTTTGGGGCTAGGCCATTGTGTAGTGGATTGTTTTAGCCATTTTGGCCCTTCCCACCATCTCTGTTGAAGTAACTGTTTTGTGCTACATCCCCTTGATGCCAGGTCAGCCGGATTCATGGTTCCTGGAACATGACGCCACTGTTCAATTCTGGACAGTCTTCGAATTTCTTGCACTCTGTTCCAAACGAAGGTCCCCCAAGGTTCGTCTAACTTGATCCAGGACAACACAGTCGACGAGTCACTCCAATAATAAGTAACGATTTCTTTTGCAGTTAATGTTGGCAGTACTGACGTCACTAGTCGAACCCCTATTGTAGCTGCTAATAATTCCAGGCGTGGTATGGTGATACTCTTCTTGGGTGCCACTCTTGTCTTGGCTTGTACAAATCGTAGCTCTATATTGTCAACCCTCTGTATTCGCAAGAATATAACTGCAGCATACGCAGTTTGACTGGCGTCGCAGAACACGTGAAGAGATATATCTTCAACCGACTGGACACTACCGATCAAGCATCTAGGAATCTTAATCTCAGACAGCTGAGGTAGTTCTGCCAACCACTTCATGAATCTTCTCTTTGTTGTTTCGTCTACTCTGGTGTCCCAACCCAAGTCAGTGGCCCATAGTTCTTGCAAGATTAGTTTTGGACAGAGAAATACCGGACATGCGAAGCCAATGGGGTCAAACACCTTATGTGCAGCTCCTAGTATAGCTCTTTTAGTGATTACATCATATTTGAAATCGTTAACATGAGTTAGATTCAGTTCAATGGTATCTTCTCCTTTATTCCAAATGAGCCCTAGCACATGAGTAAGATTTTCAGCTGTACCATCCTGAGAATACTCCCACCCTCGGAGATTGAAAGATGCCTTATACATTATTATGCTTGCCTCTCGCATGAATGAATGAAGGTCATTTCTGTTGTTAACACTAATAGCACAGTTATCCACATAAAAACATTCTTCCAATCTTTCTATCGTTGAAGTTGAGTAGGAACTATTATCGACTGTTTGTCTCTTCAACTCGTTCAAGTGGAGTTTGATGGTTGCCGACAATAGGAACGGAGAACATGCAAGTCCAAAGACAACTCTATTGTGACGGAACACTTCTACCTTCCCTGTACATTCCTCCTCCCACCAAAGGAATCTCAGAAAATCACGGTCTCTAGGATTTACACTTACCGGTATTTGAAGAAATGCTTTTTCTACATCAGCCGTCACACCGATCTCATTTTCTCTGAACTTCAGTAGCGAACTAGGGATCAACTCTATGAAGTTAGGCCCTTTTTCAATACATTCGTTCAGAGATGGAGCGTTTCTCTGCTTCGCCGAGGCATCAAAAACAGGCCTGATCTTGGTGGTGCTGTTTTCTTTGAAGACAGGTCGGTGAGGTAAATAGTGTCCACCATTCTTCAGTTCTTCTTCAGGTACCCTCTCGATGATTCCTTGCTCCAACCAACTTCGTAAGACATTATCGTACTCCTGATAATGTTGTTCAGCTTGTAGTTTCTTTGTAGTGATTTCTAATCTGTGCTGAGCAATTTCTCTATTGTCAGGGAGAGGTGGATGTTGTTCACTCCAAGGCAGACACACTTCATATCTGTTATCTTCATTTAGTCGTGCAGTCTCAAGGAAGTTATTTCTAACACGCTCATTCCTCTCGACGATAGATTCTTTCACAACAGGGTCAGTAATTCCAAGAATTTCTAAGTCCCAGAGATCAGAAATTCTTGTATGTTGGGAAAACAATGATGACACTAATAATGATGCCGAATCCCTTTGGGCCTTGTTACCTATGACTTTTCCCATTAGTGTCCACCCTAGGGAAGTCTCCACCAAAACTAGGCCACATTTTAGTTGATGTTTCCTCCCAGTGAGCAGTTCACCCGCCTTATCGGCCCCAATCAGAATCTGCACAGGCCCTCGCTCTCGTACATCAGTTAAACATATTTTCAGATCCCTTATCTCCTCACTCCAAGAACCATTCTTAATATATGGGACATCTTCACAAATAATATCTTGCTTAAAACTTCCAGCTCCTTGGAATAGTTTCCCTCCAATCGCTTTAAACTTATTCTGCAACAGTCGTGTTTTGCTTCTCGAGAACGTACTCCACCAAACAAGGAATGTATTAACGTTTCCTTCCTGATTGACTGATACCCCATTTCTTCGGCTAGGTCACGTGCAATGTAGGATTTAGTAGACCCAGTATCAATGACAGCTCGTACAGTTTTTTGTTTACCCTTTCCTTTAACGACAACTGCCAGGGTTTGCAAGTACACCTCAGGAGAACAAGACACATTAGCTAAAGCCTTATCCACATTATTGCCATCCTGGAGAACCAAATTACTGTTTCCCTCGTAATTCTGTTTGGACACACTTTCATTTTCTTTGTCACGGAGCTTATAACACATTAATACCACATGTTTACCACCACAAACAATGCACCTGACAATCGATTTACAAGCTCTACTTGCATGGCCCTTCTTTAAACAATTGAAGCAACAGTGTTTATCAGTTAAGATTTTCCTTTTCTCCCCTACAGTCATTTTTTGAGCTTTAATGCACTCTGGGCTCGAATGAGGTTTAAGACAAAAACACACTCCTGTCTCTTAGAAACATCAGCAAACAAAGCAGTAGGTATATTTGGTTCAATGACATCCCTTGGTTTCTTGTCTCCCTTAATCTTAGATCCTTGGGATGTGCAAATACTAAACCCTTTCATAGCCAATGAAATTCTTTCTTCACTTACTACTTCATTTTGAAGAAAAGCCATGAGCTGCTGCAAACGATCTTTGGATATGGAATCACACCTGAAGGAAGTATTCCTCTGCCATGCTCTTAATAGGTCTTCTGGCAAAGATGATTCAATTAGGGGATACAGCATTGCAGTACATTTTTCTGTAGTAACGCCTAAACTTTCCAGCGATCTGAGATGTGACTCTAATTTATCATACAAGCTACTCAGTGTTGGTCTTTCTTTGGAATTGACTGCATTCGTCAATACTAGTTTGAGCAATTCACGAACATAAACTTCCACCTGCAAGTCCTCTCTACCAAATCGAGCTTGAAGACTCTCTATAGCTTTGTCATAATTCTCGGCAGTGGGTGGAAAACTAGTAACTAATTCATATGCTCTGGAACCTTCTGTCATAGCCTGAATTAAATATTGGAATTTATCTTCCTTCCCAATGTCCTCATCCTCGTGAATTTTACGGAACTGGCTCCAAAAATATAACCAATCAATTATTTCACCAGAAAATTTCTTAAATTCTATTCCTGGAAGTCTATATTTCTTTTTATCATAAACATTGTCATTCACTATACTTTGTGGTGGGGTAATGGAAACAACGGGATTCATAAAACGTGTTGCTTTTGTTCTACAGCTAAGGAATTTGTGTTTGTAATCATCAGCTGATTCACATTCCGTTTCTATTTCGTCATCCTCACACTCGTCGTCTATCATCTGTTGAAATATTAATCCATCTAAATTAGAGATATCATCATACTTTTCTTGAAGGATTTCAAGTTGCACTTGCACTTTTCCGTTTCAGTTTGATCATCTTCTAACGACGTCATTAGTTGATTGTGTGAGCGCGTAAATAACCGCCGCTTTACGGTTCTTTCCTTAACGAGTCTTTCCATCTTCTTTATTCACGGGAGCCTTTTACTATGAATGAGTCCTTTCACGGTCGCCATAAAATGTTAGGTTCACTTCTCAATAAGTCACATAGACTCCTCTAGAATGCATATTTTTTATTATTTGTTGTGGAAAGGTTCACAATTCACACGATACACACCATATTGTTTTTGACACTGAACTTCACTGATATCAAAGACTATGTCAAAGATACTGCACTACACTACTCTTGTGCTTGCTGCCAACACAACAAGTACAGTTTTCTGACATATAATCGTCAGGGTCGAACATAAACACTATTAAGAATCGCAAAACATTGAAAAAGCCTAAACTTGAACTGCTTGACAACGCATTGTCGATGTGGTTCTACCAAGAAAGAAGGAAAGGAACCCCGATATCTTGAGTTTAGAGATTGTTTATTTTAATATAAATCAGTACTTTCTGTTAATCAGACGTTTTTTGCGTTCCGACCATGCCTACAGTCCCAAAGGTGACGGATTACAGGGGTTGTACTGTACTACTGTCAAAATAAATCTCATTTAGATTGCGGTCAGGGTTTAATTTTGAGACAAATCAATTTCTATTTGTTCTAAACTATTCAATAAGGGGCCTTTGTTGCCTTAATGCAGGATCTTTAGGTCGTCATCTATGGTAGAAAATTATGGTCTGAGGTCATCATATGGTTGCCCAACGCGGAGAATTTCTTATGTTTTATGGCGTTAACGTGTTAATTAAATCTTATTCTGAAATTTTTCCTTGTCTTCGACAGGGAAGTGTATTGCCCCTCCCTACTGTTTATCATAGTCACGGATGTAATTCACACAAATGTGAAACAGAGATTTGGACGAGAGGCAACAAAGGCCATGTTGTTTGCAGAAGAGCAAGACAATGGTAATGTCAAGAGGAACAAAGAAAGGAAGAGGAACGATAAAACTAAATGGGAAAAGTCTAGAAGTGGTAGATAGTTTCAAGTATCTGGGAAGTGGGATCGCAGAGGATGGAAGGATAAAGGAGGAAATTGGAAGGAGAATACAAAATGCAAGAAATTATTCTTTTCAGAGTGTAAGGGGTATTCTTTGGAACCGAGACGTCCCAAATAAATTTAAAACCTATTACGAGCCTATACTAAACTTATGCAGCTGGCACATGGACTACTACTACAAAAAAGGAGAGTAGAATACAAGCAGCGGAGATTAAATTTCTAAGAGGCTTAGAGGGTAAGACCAGAAGAGATAGAGCTAGAAATGAAGAAATAAGAAAAAGGATAGGAATCATGAAGCTGCTGGTTTATTCCTTGGAATACACTTTTAGTTAGATTTAGCAGTTGCTGCTCTTTGCTTTTTCTCTTTTTCATTAATTCCTTTATTCCCCTTTTTGCAGACACCAACATCGACCTTTCTGTATTCCTGTTTCTTTGAATATGTTTTGATTTTTTGTGTAAGTCTGTTTCAGTTGTGTATTCTCTGCAACCCAACCCCAGCTCACCACGCGGTAACCTATCGAAGGTTTTGAATTCAGCAATTTCAAGATTGGTTTCAACCCACGCAAGCAGATGTCGTCGTTGTCGTTATCTACAATCTCCTTGAAACCGGGTGAGTTAGCCGTGGTCGTTACGGCATGACTGATGGCAGTCGCTCACATCCGGGAGGCGAGGAGGTTCGAATCCCCCGCCGGCAACCTTGAAGATGGTCTTCTGTGGTTTCCCATCTTCCTTCCAGGCAAATGCCGGGGTTGGTCCCTAACTATAGGTCACAGCCGTTACCTTCCAACTCCTCGTCTTTACCTTCTCACTCGCCTCCCCAACGGTACTTGTAGCTCACCCACTGGGTGTCCGTCTCGAAGCAGCTACAAAACTGGCGAGCCGAACATGTCCTTGGACTCTCTCGGCATTAAAAGCCATACGCTAAAAAAATCTCCTTGAAGACTCTATTCTATGAATCAAATTGTATTATGTAGAGAGTGTTTTTATTTTATAATGTTACCCACTCTGTTTTTATTCCTTTGTCTCTCCCCCTCTCCTCTGCCGTTCTGGCTATCGGAGGGCCTCTAATCCTCTCTCACTTCTCGTCTGGACGCTTGAGTGAAAAGTTTAGTCCTCTGAAGGAGGCTCATCTCCTTTTTCCATGAGATGATTCAAATCGACGTCATGTTTTAAAGTTGTGTCTAACGGCTGCAGGATCCATCATATCTACAATGGAAAGTTAAGTACCCGCTTCAAGTGATTTTAACCATGTTTTAAAGGATTTTAATCCAAATAGAAAAGCTTTAATGGATTTTATAGGCAGTATTTGAAATTTTGCAATATTGTGCAATCTTTGTATAACTGCCCTACGCGGGAATAGTCATGCTTAGCCAACTAGGCTCGCTACTAGTCATGAAATCTAGCATTTCTTGTACTAAATAAGGGGATAACTTTCCTGCAACGAGGGATTTATGCCAAATTTAGCTGTTTAAAACATGACTTGTCTGCCTACGAGGGATCTCTGCTTACTCCTTTAAACTGTAACTACAGTTCTGAAATTTTCCATTCGCAATAGACTCTAACCTGGGAAGAACTATACTCAATACTGTCAAATGACTGCTACGCATTCCCAATTGAACTATTAACTGCAAGATTAAAACTCTAAAACGTCAGAAACCTATTAATGTTCATCTCAGTGCATCTCCATAAACCGCAATAGTGACATTTTTCTCATGCTCTACAAACGTTCAGTGCTTCAAAGTGAATGTGTGGCTACCTTCCGCGTCGCGATTCGCTCGAACTAGTAAAATCAGCCAGGACTCTGATCCCCCATTTCCTATACTCCCAATTTACTTTACTAACAATTTAGAGTATGCTTAAACTAGTTTTTTTTTTGGTAATTCAACGAGACTTTGTCTAAAATTAGGCTCCCTACCACTTTGTTAGGTATAACATTTATTCACTCTGTTTAAATACTCAATGTGGTTATAAAGCCACATTTTAATACGCATTTTTTCCTGCTGCATCCAGGAAGTTATAATTTCCCAATTGTTAAATATTTATATCTATTTTTGTATAATCCAGGCTTTGTTAATGCGACCTGCCCCATATGAATTTAGCTTCTCTTAATATCTGTAAAAATACCGGTATCCTAGTGGTATCCTATCCACTTGTTAATCCGCTTTGTCTTCTGCTGTGTCCAGGAATTTAGGATTTATTATTTATAGCCATTTTGCCCACTACAAAGGCATTCTTATAAGCATTGGTATTTTAATTAGCCAATCTTAGCAATGTTTATATATTTATATAAGAAATATCCCCTAATTCACAAAACCATTTATTATTATCATTAGGCTATAGGCTTTAAACCACTTAATTGTATGCATATTTCGAAAACCCTTGCAAGTTTTTTATTGTTTGTCATGGGTCTGAGACCTCCAAATTGTTCAACATTTTTTCTAAATTGTAAACTATCACAAAACTTATTATTATCAAAGCAATTAAAATTATGATAACGTCTTGTTTGGAGTTCCATTATCTTGCTCAAAGAGGTACGACCTTTCATTTCCTACCTTATCTTACGAATCACTTCATATTAAAAGAAATAAACAAAATCACCGAATGCTAAGGTTGCTACAAACTTGATCATTTGTTGCGTTTAGGGCAAAACTTCTGCTAACATCACTCAAAAAGTTTCTTTTAGCTGTTCTAGCTAGTTCTAGTGAATTATTAAAACAAGTATAGCTCGCTCAGCCGACTTCCTACTTGAAGAGATTTTCGCTCTGTCCTGTAATTCACTGTTTAGAATTTTGGGGTCTGTTCAAGCTAGGTTGGGTTTCTAACCCGTTCTAAACTTTCAGTCGGCACTCTGCTGGGTAAAAGTTTAGCCTTCTTTAAACACAACAACTGGTTCTCTCTAATAATTTCTACTAATAATAATAAAAATTTCACTAAAGGCTCTGAAGGCTCTTTATCTCTGCCCACTCTGGGGGCATTTGGTCTTTCTGTTGGGGATCCGACAGTGGCGGGTAAAAAAATATCCCGGCTAATTTAAATCTTCTAGCATTTCAGAATGCTTTCTAAAATCTCACCCTTTTGAAGGGAAAGTACATAAATCATTTTCATCTGGCATACCTTTGTTCGCCAGTGCACTACCCTACCGCATAGTACTCAAATTCATGCTCGGGAGGGAAAGAGCACTTAGCGACAGCCAGCCGGTAACCTCAGCTCACGCTGCTCTCTCCGTTAATCTCGCTTAGGCTTCGACTTATTCTCCCACCCTTTGAGCAACATAAATATCTTTTTTCTCACTATATTATTATTTATTTTGTCTTGGATTCGTTTCCCTTCTACCTAAGATAGTTTCCACTCCTAAACCTTTTTCCCTTTCTTTTCAAATCATCTTCCCTCAGGTAGTGTCTGAGCTCAGGCTTAACCTACCAGCTACAGGACAGGATGGAAACAACAAAGTTAAAATGGTATGGTCACATGATGAGAATGGAAGGAGAGAGTACCAAAGAAAGCTTTTTCCGAAAAGATGACAGGGAAGTGACCACGAGGAAGACCCCGAATGAGATGGACGGATACAGTCTGGGAGTGCATAGAGAAGAGGGGGAAGAAAACCTGAAGATGTACATAAAAAAGGAGAGGAGTGGTGGAGAGACAGGCAAAGAAGGACGTCCTTGATTCACAACCCTACCCAGGAAGCTGGAAACGGGAAATGAAGATGACGATTGTCCAATATAATCTGCTTTACAATCCTTACATTAAATTCTGTAAATTCCTGATTTATTGTCTTCTTTGTTTATCTGTTTAGAATTAAATAAACAAACTTTTTATTTGTGTTAGAAGAATATTTTCCGCCCAAGAAAGGGCAAGACGATCAATACAAATGAAGAAGTACTGGGAGGACCGCAAGGCTAGTACAGTTCCTACAAGTCGACGAACTAATGGTTGGTTAAAGTGATCTTATGTGGTCACAAAAGGAGAAGAAGTCCTGTGCACGATTTTCATATCATGCTTTTTGAGCACGTTGGTGATGTTATAAGTGAAAACTGTGAATGATGTGCTTTATTTATTCAGTGGTTGTGGTTTGGCTTTAGGTTTGTGCTTGATTCTATTATATTGTTGACGTATGCCTTACTGTAGCCGTTTACCTGTGCAATCTGAAAGATGGTAGACAGTTCGTTTTTGTATCCCTGTTCGGATAAAGGTGTGTTTAAAGCTCTATTGACGAAGCTAATAAATGACGCTCTTCAGGGTGATAGGATACCTTGCGTATTACGGTAAAAGTTTGGGTGGGCTTCCTGTATATATTGTAATGTAACATATTGTTGGCCCTAGTTAATGTTAGATCCAGGTAATTGATAGTATTGTTAATTTCTGTTTTGGTTGAAAATTTAATGTTATTATCCAGTTTATTGAGTTTGTCCATTATTAGACCCATGTCCTGTTTAGAGTTATCTACAATGACGAAGACATCAACATATCTGCCCCAATAGGATACCTTGCGTATTACGGTAAAAGTTTGGGTGGGCTTCCTGTATATATTGTAATGTAACATAATGCCATGTATTTTGTCTATGATTTTGTCTACTTCTAGGTTATCTATATATATGTTGGCCAAGGGCACTGTGAAAATTGGAAGTCAGAGTTTGGAAATTGTGGACACGTTCAAATACCTAGGAAGTGAATTGATGCAAACTGGTAGGTTGGACATGGAGATTGGCAGGAGGGTACAGCAAAGCAATGCATTCTATCAAAGTGTAAGAAAACTTGTTTGGGATAAGGAAGTACCAAGGAAAAGCAAGGAGGTAATGTATAAAGTGTACTATGTTCCCATATTAACTTATGCAGCTGAGACTTGGACCCTGACAAGCAGGCAAGAGAGTAGAATCCAAGCCAGTGAAATGAAATTCCTAAGAAGTATGATAGGAAAGACAAGGAAAGACAGAGTGAGGAATGAAGATGTTAGGAAGGAAGTTGGGATGGGAAAACTAAATGAGAGAATTGAGAAGAATAAACTAAGGTGGTTGGGACATGTAAAGAGGATGGAGGAAAATAGAATACCAAGACAGATGCTGGAGGCGAAGTGCAAGGGTAAGAGAGCAAGAGGAAGACCTAGAACAAGGTGGATTGATTCAGTGAAGAACAGCGTAAGAAAAAGAAATCTGGACAGGGACAAGATCGTGGAAGAAGAATGGTGGAAGGAAAGAGGAAAGTGGAGAAGTGCCATAAATACCCCGACCCGGCAGGAGCTGGATAAGGGGAAATTATGATGATGATGATGCCCAATATACCAGATATGGGGCGGAGCCCATAGCTAAACCTTCTTTTTGTGTTTAAATTTTCTGGTTAAATTTAAACTGATTGTTATGTAGTATGAATTTAAGCAGATCTAAGAATTCATTGAATTCTACGTTGGATAATTTGCTATGGTTTTTGAGGTTGTTTTCAATGATTTTGATGGCGGGGGAAACTGGGATATTATTTCTGCTGTGTGTAATGTGAAGTTGTCATTTAATGTTATGTTTCTAGTTGTTTACAAAATTGAACTGAATTTCTGAAGGAAACATTTGCTTTAAACTTTTAATGTGTGTTGAGAAAACGCTGCACCCATCGAGATAGTTTATATATGGAGCTGCTTCTGAAGTTCACGATGGGTCTGATGGGGATGTTCAACTTGTGGGTTTTAGGCAAGGCTCTTAGCGTGGGTATGCTGGGATTCATGCTGATTAACTTGTTGGACTGCCAATCAGTTAAAATGAAAATAGTGTCTTTTAAAAATTGCTTTAATTTCCCTTCCTTATCCCAAGCTCATGCTCCCTCTCCATTTTCTCCCCCACCTACGTCACATGGCCTTCACGTCAGCACACACAACTCCGCGCTGGCTACTTGCAGTCTATGACTCAAGAGTCACGCACGTCCTCGCCTTCGATGAGAGGTAAGGCCTTTGCTCGTCACCTGGCTAGATTTTAATATTTTGCATTAAAAATATATATATATATATTTTTTTTTTTTTTCATTCCTTAGATTTTTCGTGTAATATGTCAACTTTTTCTTGTACACCGAACCGGGGAAGTTGGACCCCGTCTTGCGTTCTTCTTTCAAATGGGACCTAATCTAAGCTTTCATTTCCTCTATTTGGAACAAGGGCAACGACCGACTGATTTTTACTGATTTGGATTTTCTCTCTCTTTTTCACGGCTAACAGTAATCCCCGCATCGGGAGACACCCTATCTGCCGTCTCACCACACTCCCACAATGGTCTGTTATATTATGCAATGGCAGAAAACCTAGAAAGTACCTCAAAATACTGCAAGAATACGGACGAATGAACAAGTTGGGCAAGTTAATGAACCTGGACAATGGGAAGTTTTATTAGCAATAGACTAATTTTATCATCAAAACGAATGATCCTAGTTTTTTAAATAATCGTAAATGGAATTTGATAGCATGAACTTTTAATGACAATAGACCAATTTTAATAATCAAATATGCATGCATATAGTTTTTAAAAAAGTGTTTGTTTCTTAATATTAAGTGTTATTATGAGGATTGTTTTTCATTCTCAACCAGATATGTTATTGATGTTAATGCATGTTTTCTTTTTTGCAATGTCTTAAAGCATATGACAGCAACATGATTGATAAATCAAGTGGCTGAAGGAGGGAACAGTTGACGCTCCGAAACATGTGCCACCGCAACCACCGCAAAATGTTAGTGAAGTTGATGAAACATTCAGTATTGATAGATGGGAATCTTTATCACAATAATGGTGTGTATAATGATTGAGAGCTATCTCAAACACAATTCTTCAAGTTTCTCGAGACACTAGAAGCATGCTACAAATATAAAGGAAATTAAAACCATGTACATAATAACACAAAAAAAAAGTGGTCACATGACATAAATTAGGAAAGAAATGGTTCAAAGTTTCTGAATCATAACAAAAATGGCATAAACAGCGGTATTAAAAGTAATGTTATTCGGTTTATGAAATAATCTTTAAAAATATAATTTTAAAAAAATATTCTGAAAGGCTTTTTATATTATTATTTGTGGCATGGAATAACTGCTCTCTTTATTTTCAAATTCTAATGGTATTGGCAATATTGGGGAAACCAGCTTAATACTATTTACACATAAATTGAAAAGAGAACGTGCAAGCTAGTGATTTGCAATCAACCCAGACATGAAAAATGGTATACAGTTTAGATTTCCAACATTTTTTCAAAATTCCAATACAGAGGAACGTGGCTAATTCGAACTTCTATAATTCAAAATCTTCTTTAATTCGAATTTTTCTCTTGGTCCCTAGCATTTATATGCAATCAATGCTAAAATATTGTGGTTCATTCAAATTATATTTTGGATAATTCAAAGTTTTTACGTGTATAAAGCCGATCGGAAGCCAAACAGTAGGGTCAGGAATTCCCAAAAAACGATGCTGTATCATTGGCATGTGGCTCCTACTCGATTGTGTTGCCTACGCGACTAACAACACGCCTGCGATACTCCTTACAAGGTCAATGCCCAACCCCTCCCATTGTTTTACAACGCTCCGCATCTCATAACTCAAAACAGTGTCATCCCTTACACCTGTATGGTAGTGTACTGCAGTATTCTGAGTGTTAGATTAGACTTGTGGTTGTTTAGAAGTTTGGTTTTGCCTGTGATTTAAAGTGTGTGTACGGAGCTAAGATGCCATCAAAACTGCAGTGGAAACTGTGCCTACAGTTGACGGCTGGGATGACGTAATCACCGATCCTGCCATCTCGTACGAGGACTTTGTCAACATTGACGAAAATGTCGCAGTTTGTGGTAAGCTGACCGACGCAGAAATCATCGCCGATGAACTGAACTCCGAAAAACAAGATGGTGACAACGCATCTGGCGATGAACTCATGGAAGAAGTTACCGAAAGAACGGTTCCAAGTGTAGCCCAAGCAACAAACCACATCACAGAACTTAGGCGTTTTTCTGAAAGTAGAAATGACGTAAGTGATTCTGTTTTCCGTTCCTTAAATTTGTTAGATTCTTTTGTGATGGCTGAGAGACTTTAATGTAGGAAACAGGAAAAAATCTCAAACTCTTTTTGATAAACAGTACATTTCTCTAAGACTCAACTAGATTGCTGGATTACTACTGTCGTTAAATAGGTGAATAGTACATTTTGGTTTTATTTTATAATTTGAAACTATTGAGGTTATTCACGATAGTCATTATACAGTACCGTTGTCAGTTCATCTGCTTTGTTGAACGTAAATCATTATGTAAATATAATACATAGAAAGCGCTTTACTTGTTAAAAACCTATGTAATATTATGTTTAATAAAGGTTGATGGATGAAAACTTAAAATTTTGATATCTTCGCTACCCTTTTCAAAGAACTCTCTTAATTCGAATTTTTGGATAATGTCGAATTTTTTTACTGGTCTCTTGAGGTTCGAATTATCCAAGTTCCACTGTAGTTCAAAAGTGTCATGCAAATTACTAAAGATACGGTACTTAATAAACTGTAGTTGAAAGCATGCGAGTAAATCTGTCTCGGGTTTAAGTGTAAAACTTGCCCGAATATTTCATGTGCGACATAGGAGTATTCCTCTTTTAAGCCTCAAGCAGCAGATTGCAATAGAAAATAACATTATTGTAAGTTATCGGACATGTCAGCGTTTTCTTGAAGCCCTTAATATTTTCACAAAAGATATTCTACATCTCTAGCAACTATTCTAGTTTCTAAAGAATTCTATTGCTTATCACTGAAATAATTAATAAACAATATTATAGTGAGTCGAATGAGCTAACGCATTTGCCTCCGCGGTAGGAGTGAAATGTTCGGCAACCTCGTTCTCAGACCACATGGCGAGACGTGAAATGTCTAACACATTCTCCAAGCTTACAGAGTATAACTAGGTTTGGTAGACTTTGTATGACCTCTGCCATGGTCTCGGGGCATCGTTTTACGTCCTCGCTCAGGCAGCCAGGGTTAGATTCCCAGTACTGGCCAGGAGGTCTGGAATGGTGTGGACCCAGCATTGTATAGACAATTGTGGAGCTACAGTAACAGCACCAGCTGAGGGAAGTGTTGTGCTGACCTCCCTTCCACTGTAGGCCGAGCCGGGCAGCAGCCATCTTGGACGTTATGGACCTTAATGGCCTACCATCACGGTGTAGGTCAGTAGACTTTATATACAACCTTTGTCCGAAAAGTTCGGTGAGTTACGTTATACTGCTCTCGGTAGTAAAAGTGCGCCACTTTTGATTCCTGCGCCGGAGAGGTCAAGGCATGTCTGAACAAGTTCCCGAGCGTTGGCGCTGTGCATGTGCTTCTCATGTGTAAACGTTCATTTTAGAGTGAGTGTGCAGTACTTGCAGTCAAAACTAAACAATGGATCAGCAAACGAACATGCGCTTCTGTTTCAAACTTGGGAATTTATTCACCCTGCCATACACACTGGTTCGACGGGCGGCAGTGAGAAGGGTGAAAGTTCCGCGGAATGGAATGGTCCTGAAAACCATCATCACGGGCGACAAGACCTGGTGCCTGAGGTACAACCCCAAAGGTAAGTGTAAAAGTATGGAATGGCAGGGTCTACAGGGCTCCCATCCACTCACTCGTCCAAAAATAGTGAAATAGTGAGTGGTTTTTTTTCTTCAAAAAAGTGAAAAAAGGTGAGTTTTTGTATGAAAAAGTGAGTAAATAGTGAGTCAATTCATGGCATTATTCGCATTTATGGCCGTATATCTGGTTCATAATTTTAACGTTTTTTGATATCTGTAGGCGCAATTAGGGGGGGGGGGTGGCTAAACTCCCTAAAACCAACCATAGCTCCCCCAAAAATGTGACAAAACTGTATTGAAATAGACAAAATTATTAAGAATGTGTATCTGAAAAATAAATTAGCCCCCCCCAAAAATGTCGACCAAATTGTTAATATATCTGAGTACTGTTTGTCATTTTTCATGTAGTTAGAGAGGACACTTGGAAATAATGGATTGGAAAATCAATGCAACACTCAAGAAATTTAAATTGTAAAACAAAAATATAAATGTGGAAAACAAAAAATTGTTTGTTATAATAGACTCTTTACTAGAAAAAAAAACTAAAACTATAAAACTGCCATACTGACACATAAGAATAAAAATAGATATCATTAGTCTTAAGATAAAACAATGTTTATGTTATGATAGACTCCTTACTAGAAAAAAACACCTAAAACAAATAATACTGTCGTACTGCCACATAAAAAGAAAAGTAGATATCATCAGTCTTAAGATAAAATTCACAAGTTGCCATCAGTCTTAAAAAGAAATTCAAATGTCAGGGTCATCTGGATCGTCACTGTTTTCATCGCGCCGTCGTTTCCCATGATTCTTGAAGAGCTTTTCAAGTAGGGTGGAGGTGCGTTTCTCGACTTTCTTCCTTAGTGGCTCTGCCTGCCTTTTGCGGAGATCTTCGGCCCGGCATCGCATGCTGCGGGCGCCTTCTAGCATACCTTGGGCAATTTTTGCACTTTTCAGATCACTCTTTACCAAAGCAGCTTTTAGCTTTTGGTTGGCCTCATCAATTAGGTAATCAGAAGCGTGTCTCTCCTCTTCTTCCGCTTCTTTTGCCTTCCTGAACTCTTCCTGTAATTTTCCTATCTCCTTTCTTTAACTTGAGTTTTTTCCTGCTCTTCTTGCTTGCGCCGAATGTCCTCCGCCTCTTCCTTTTTCCTTTGCTCTTCCTCTGCCTCCTTGCGCTTAGCCTCTAAATAGTTTTCATATTTGCTGTGAGCGCCAGCTGCCACTTTCAGAAGCGCCTTTGTGATGGGAACCGCTTCAGCCCGCCCACCGAACTCCCTCATACCGTCACGAATGTTCAGTCGAGCATTCAGGGTGCGCTCTTCCATTGCGGCTCTATCTGCCGGAAGTTGATTTCTTGATTCCGAAAATCCACGTTCCACATCTGAGCTTCCATGAGCTGCTGGTAGGATGGCTTTCACGACTTTGCTCACAAGCGGATATTTTGCTTGCCCACTAAAGTCTAACATTTCAAAAATTTGACGCCAAAAATGGTCAATCCTTGGACTTTCCTCAAAATGTGGGAGATTATCTAGCTGCAACAGCTTCCATTCATCGCGAAGCTTCTCTTCGTACACATCTTTCAAAGGCAGCTGCAACATTTTGTAAACAAAGACAATGCTCATCAGAGACTTACTTTCTTTGATGGACTGAGGCTGCAAGCATTTCAAGTGCTTGGCATACTTTCCAGTACTAAGGACGGACTTGTTAAGTACGTACTTCGCTACCTCTTGATAATGCTTCCGCGCCTCTTGATGAAACTTCAATACTTGCAGTTCACTACAGCTCTTATCGATCAGGAGACGTTCAGCACTCTTCCCTATGTCAACATTTTTCAATTCCATAAAATTTTTGCCATCCATGATGAAAGATTCTTTCAAACATTCACTGGTACTCTTCAATGCTTCTGCCTGGCAGAACCTACTAAAGAGCAATATGAACAAATTTGACACTTCTTCATACAGAACATGTATCATAGGTTGCTGTAATTGAAATACTTTTGAAAATCTTTCAAAAAGACTTGCACTATATATTACAAACGCAATCTGAGCGGGGAAAGTATCATCTTTTAGAGCACTAGCAATAGCCTGATAACATTTTGACTGCAGTAATTTTTCAGCATCCTTTCCCTTTTTAAGTGGCAGAACTTTCAGAAAGTAAGTAGAGAGTGCTGGCCACTGCTCTTGTAATCTTTCAGCTGCAGGACCTAGTGTAAGCCATCTAGAACACACATGTTTTAAAAAGGCATGACATGGCACCTTATTGTCTTCTTGAGATTTCTCATAAACTTCAAATCTATTTGGATAGTCCAAAAAATTGTACACCAAAATTGCAAGTTCAAATACATCAGACCCCATAACGCTTAAGCCACGTTCAAACGCATTGTGCAAAATGTGCAAGTTACAAAAACGTATGTTTAATAGACCCCTGTCACACTCAGTTTTCATTTTGTCACGGAACCTGTTATAAATGGCTTTATTTACATTTGGGCCATCAGCTGACAACATCAACATTTTCCCTGGGTCCAAAGCAGCGCATTCTATTGATTTGACCAACAGATTAAACAGAATGTCAGCTGTAGCTTTTCCAATAAAAAATGTCTCTAGGTGATGAAACACCACTTCTTTTCTTTTCTCGGAATAGAACCTTATCCCTACTTGCAGTTCCTTTACGCGCTTCTCATTGGTAGTTTCATCAAAACATATAGTATAGCTAACTGCTGAAATAGCATCTTCCAGCATCAACTTATGAAAATAAGGGCCCAGGGCCTCAGTCCACAAGTACGTCGTCTTGGTCCTGCCTAAAGTCATATTCCTAGGGACATGCTCCTTCCCAAACATTTCTCTAAAACCTCTACGATTCCAACATTCGCAGCGGCGGAAAAACTAGATTGAACGCCTTTCATGGCCCAGATGAGCTCAGCGCGCAGGGCACCGGGCTGCCGTAACATCAGGTGAAGGGGAACAGGTTGGTCCAGCACTGCGGGAGGGGTTTGCCCAGCTGTAGACTGGCCGGCATCTGCCGTTTGTCGTGCAGCTAGCACTAGGTGCCGCGGGTTTAGTTGGACCTCCACGGCAGTCTTATGCTTCTTCGTCCTGACATGCTGTTGGAGGGCCTGGAAGCCCTTCTGCTCAATGCTGAACATGCAGTTACAAAGCCTGAACGAGATGGTAGTACGGCTGGCTCGTGCGGCCCAAACACAGCGTACTTGTGTCCCAGTTCGTCTTCTTTGTTGAACCACTCGTCCCGCACCGAGCATTTAGCTGCCATCTAAGAATGAACAAGAATAAAAAGAAATCCCTAGCCGCAATGCCATGAACAAAAGGCGGAAAATAAAAAATAAAATAAATACACACACGGATTTTCCGACAGTTTTGGTCCGTCACGGACTAAAAGTGGTTTCACACGACGGGATTGTTCAAATGGCTGACGTGATTTTCAATTGCCGCGGTTTAAAATGGCTCATTTTATTTCGGTTTCGTACGGGGTGATTAACCGTTCGATGCAAATGATTTGCGATCATTATTTCCCATCAGTTTTCAAATCAAACAATCTATCTAGAATTTTACAGTTTAGTTGTGCAGACATCGTGGTTGTTTGCAGTTTAAAATAATACGCACGATACGAGAGATGCCGACCGGTCGTCAAATACCCGCTGCAGCATTCGCGTAAGGACGAGACGCTAGTGGTCGGCTGGCATACGCACGCCAATCTGTGGTGTATTTCGAAAAAAAAAAAAAAAAAAAAAATGTGTTATAGGCAGCGATTTTGTATTCAGCCTGCATTTTCTACTAGCACGAGAGAGACACGTCGGCTATCTTCTGTGTTGCGTCATAGCTCTCAAGCCACTTCTACACCGTCAGCTATCTTCTGTGTTGCGTCATACCTCAAGCCACTTCCACACCGTCAAAGCACACTATAATCGTCTACACTGTCAATAACTATCAGAGAATAGGAAGCAATATCGCATCATGTTATCAAGATGCCGAATTTTATAATGAAATATGAATAAAATCCGGTTACCTAAGAAATAGTACAACGGAAAATTGATCATCGTAAGTGGGAATAGAAGACTTATTAAGGGGATATATCAACATGTATTTGGTAGGAATGGGACTGGGACTTGAGAAAATCATCGAGTTAAACGGAAAAACGTGGTACCGGTAACCGAGAACGTGCTAACGAGATTCCACTGTATTGAACTCAGTTGGAAGTGTGTGTTATTTATGCATTACACAAATACGTATAATAAATGATTTTGAAAATTTGAACTTGATTTGACAAACGTATTGTTTGCTACGATATATATCAACAATATCGATCAAAACTACAAACATCGCGCGATGTGTATAAACCAATTCAAAACAAAGCAATTGTTGACTGCCATTAAAAAGCACGTGGGAAATCAGCTTAAATCTGTGGTGTAGGAATTTTTGTGTATGTGTATATTACGGACGGCGAATGAAACTTTCTTTACGATTTGAAGATTTTTGCGCAACGATAGCCATAGGCGCCTATAATGGCGATTTTTGTTTTCGTTTTATTTTTATACATTTTTAAAGTGGTGAATAGAAGGTAATACGTAAAATAATAATAAATAATAATTGTAATACGCAATTATTTAATTTTTAATTAATGATTAAAGGTTAACTCATCAAAAAAAAAAAGGTTAAGATTTTCACAAATCGAAACAAGTCACGCGGTTTATAATCGTTCGGAATTGCGAAAAATATTACTTAAATGTCGAGAGACCAATGGACAAACCATAACCACGGAAAGGTAGACAGATTTGACCATATACCTACATATCAAATGTTGGAACTATTCAGCAGATCTGGAATGGCGGTGTACGAGTTGAGAAAGTTTTGTACCGTGACAGTCCAGATCGGCGGGGTCGGTATGTCATTCTAAAACCGACGGAAAATTCGTCAGTGTAAGGCCAACTATTGACTTACCTTTGATAAATTGTGAAATACTAGAATATACAGCAACGCCACACTCCTTTCCGTCACAACACTTTTGTTAAAAAACACGCATTGTTAAAATTTTCGTCGATCGCTGCACGGCTCTGGCTGTGGTATTGCACCATGGAAGCTTTCTATGTTTCTGGCCGCCTAGCTCGCTGTCGGCAGCGCGCTCAGGCAGCGGTGGCAGAAAAACGAACTACCCATTCATGGGTATATTTTGGGTAAGCAATCTGATTGTGCATGAGAACATTTTTAACGCAGAATGTGACCAGTTTTGTAAAAAAAAAGTGAGAAAAGTGAGTAATTTTAGCAAATAGTGAGAAAAGTGAGGCTGCTTTGAAAATAGTGAATAATAGTGAGAAAAGTGAGTCGCTGGCAGCCCTGAGGGTCTAGGTTCGCCGAAAAGCAAGAAGGTGCGCACTGAGAGATCCCGCATCAAGACAATGCTGGTGGTGTTCTTAGACTCTGAGGATCTCATCCATAAAGAATTCCTACCTGAGAGCACCACGTTAAATGCCGATACGTAAATGGAAATATTGAAACGTCTGATGCGACGGATCAAGCGGGTACACCAACCAAGGCGACTGGACCCCGCTCCATGACAATGCCCGACCACACACTGCCTTTCTGGTGTGGCAGTTCCTGGCCAACAGGGGAGTTGTGTCACTCATACCTGCCAACTTCTAAAAATAGAAATCCAGAAGATCCCAAAGTGCAAACATTTAACGCGTACATAGTGAGAAAAGAAGACAGGGGAAGAGATTACGAACGATGGTGTAAGACTATCTAATTCATTGTGCCAGTTTCCAAAAATATTGCAATTACATCAAGAATACATAATGGGGAACAGTTCACACACTACACAAGTATTTAACGGATTTAATGTGATTTATTAATTTATTTCTTCCTCCGTAAGCAATGTTTATATCACACGAAAGCATAGAACAGAATGCGAATGTTTCACCATTCCGTGATAGCTTAATACAGGGAAATTCTGCAGGATATGCCCCTCTGAAAGACAGATGCTATCGTTTACTTGAATTCATCACGAAAACACTCAATCGCACTAAAATTCGTCACACGATTGCACGAATACCAGAACTACAGCAAACACCGCTTAAAACCAAGCATAAACAAAGCTTTCCAGCTAACAAACAGTTGAAGCACAGACAGTAATATAAATGCAGTGATTATCTGCAAGATGTGATTATCGATAGACAGTTCGATCGACTTTCAAACACTCGCATCTCAGAATTGCAGCTATTATCGAAAATCGAAACTGAAATGCGATTCGGATGCAGAGAACGGAAACAAGCCAGGGAGTTGAAAATCCGGAATCAGTTGCGAGTGCTCTTGCGTCGCGTACGGGTCGGTCTCTCTTAGCTCGCCTATTCGAATCGCCTCGTGTGTGGAGAGCGACTGCTTCTGTTAAGTGGTGTGACTGTGTGTGTTCACGTAAACTTGTGTGTGCCTAAGTGTGTATTAGTGACTCTTACTCAGTGAATAGTAGACCCATTCTCGGTTCTATATACCGGGGACATGTCAGACACCAGTGGGGGTGCGGAAAATCCGGGCCCGCCTGACGTTGCCATGGACGTTATTCTTACGGAGATTATGCCTTTAAATGCCCCGTTTACTCCAGCCTTATCTTCTGCTACCCCGTCATCTGATACGAATTTTCCTCCCGTAATTTCGACCCCCTCAACTCCGTCAACTGGGGCTGATCCTCCGAGACCGTACCCCTCAACCCACTCTGGGCCCTATCATGTTAATGTCGAGTCTGTCGACAATTCGCATATCGGTCATTTACATCCGATGGCTTTGGGACGACTGTTCTATGAGAAAAAAATCGAGAGAATTTCGGCCATTCACCGCAAGGGGCGCAATCGCATACAGATTACCTTCAACACGGCTCGAGCCGCCAACCTCTTTCTTAAAAACCCCTTACTCGCCGAAAAAAAGTTGAAAGCGTTCATTCCATCCGCGAACATCCAACGGATAGGCTTAATCCGTGGTGTCGATTTATCTCTAACGAATGACGATATCCTGCAGTATATTGAGTCGCCATGCCCCATAATCAAACTCCAACGCATGTCTCGCCGTAAGATGATTGACGGTAAAGTGGAGATGCTCCCCACGGGGACGATAAAACTTTTTTTTGAAACGCAGACACTCCCAAAATATGTCTCAATCTTTCATGTTGTCCTTGAGGTCCACATTTTTATCTTTAGGCCGATCATATGTAATCGATGTCAGCGGTATGGACATACCGGTCAAAATTGTCGTGCAAGAGCTCCCCGATGTGGCCGCTGTGCTCAAGGACATGAAACTTCGACTTGTTCCCAAGTCTTGGTACGATGCGTGCATTGTGATGAGAATCATACAAGCGGTTCTTCCCAGTGTGTGTACCATCAAAATCAAGTTGAGATAAAAACACGCATGTGTGTCGAAAATAAGTCATACCAAGAAATTGTTGCCCCATTTTCTAACCTCTTTCAACCACTTACCGTCCCTCAGCAATTTCCCCCACTTTCTCCCACTCATACCCCTGCTTCTACCACGCTACCTAAAAAACGTAAATTTACGTCCATTGTTCAAAGCTCACCCAAAGTGATACCACCTTTGGGTTACGACCGGCAGGCCTATCTCTCGATAGTTCGGCCAGACCATTTGACTCGTCCGGTGCCCAGCGCCGTCACTCCGTCGACGTCTACCATGCACTTCAGCCCCCCTCCTCCCCCTCCTGTGCCACCCAAAACTGGTGTGCCTCCTGCTATCACACGTGATTATCTCCAACTTATGGACCTTTTGGGCTCGAATGCCCAATGGGCCCACATTTTAAAAAATATGTATGATAAAATAGTTGTTCTCCCGTTTCATTCTCTTCCTCCAGAATCCCAACCACTTGAGTCACCTAGGGATGTACAATCATCTCCCATCCCATGAAGATCCTACAATGGAATTCCCATAGCATATTAAACAAGCGGCATGAACTCCTTCTTCTAATACAGGAATATCAACCAGAGGTTGTCCTGCTACAGGAAACATGGTTGTATAATTCCTTATTGTTCAATATACCGAGGTATGTAGTTGAACGTCATGATGGGCCCCATTATGGTGGAGTGCTTACTCTCATTCACGAGTCCCTTGCCTATAAAGTGATACCCTTTATTTTTCATCTCCCCCGCACATATTTCCTTACTATTCAAGTTGATAAGTATCATATTACCAATCTTTACATTCCCCCAGATGTTAAGGGCAACGAACGACAGTGGAAATCCTTCTTCACTTATTGTCAATCCTTTCCGTACCATTTACTGGGCGGTGATTTCAATGCTCATCACACGGAATGGGGCAGCGCCCGAATTACGCCCAAAGGTCGTCATATCTGGACGTCGTCCCAACTTGCTTCATTTCATCTTCTTAATGATGGTTCCCCTACCCGTCTTTCTGCCCCTGAGCAAGCACCCAGTGCTGTCGACTTAACCTTTGTATCCCTTTCTCTCGCACACCTGTTCTATTGGCAAACAACTCCAGATCTACATCTCAGTGATCATTATCCCATCATCATTACCGGTTCATCTATACACCTGCCCCCACCCCCTGAGCATACTCCTCGCTTCTTTCGACAGTTTAAAAATTTTGATGAAGTGTTGTTTTCTGAATATATCCAACAACATTTTTGCCATGCTGCTCCGCCTGTACGCTATTCTTATGAACCCTTAATTACCATTATTAATAGATATTTTGACACTTATCATCCACTCATTCCATGTCGAGAACGATCCGGTCAAGCCCTTTTTCACATCCCCTGGTGGGACGACGAATGTAGACACTTGGTCAAGCGCCGCAAAGCATTGCTTCACCTCCTTCGTAAATACCATACTCCGTATACTCATATGCAGTATAAAAAGTTTGTTGCGACTATGCAACGCACCTTCAATGACAAACGTCGTACTGCTTGGCAAAAATATGTCAATTCCATTAATCACCAAACTCCCCTTACTCAAATATGGAATTCTGTACGCAATTTATCAAGGAGTACAAAATATGCGCCTCTACATCGTCTTACTTTTGAAAATTCTTTATGTTTCTATCGCAATTTAACGCCTGATTTTGTTGCCTGTGCCCCACCATCCTATCAATATGTCACGCCTTCCAAGTTTACTTGTTTAATACAACCAATTCTACCAGCTGAACTCCGAAATGCCCTCTCTCTCAAAAATTCTTCAACCCCCGGTCCCGATTACATTTCTTACCACGTGCTCAATAGTTTACCCTCTTCCGCACATATGGTCCTACTTGAATTTTACAATAATGTCCTACGTACAGGTCAGATTCCTTCCACATGGAACGACTTTTTATTACTTCCCATCTTAAAACCTGGCAAAAACCCCGCCCTCCCCTGCAGTTATAGGGGAATTCAGCTCGGGTCCTGTATCAGAAAAACGTTTCAGCGTATATTGTTGGCGAGACTGATATGGGCTCTTGAGTATTATGATTTGGTCCCAAAAACCCAATTTGCTTTTATAAAACGAAAATCGACTACCGATGCTCTGAATATCTTCCTCACTGACCTCCTATTGGCCAGCTGTCGTAAACATTTTACGGTAGCAGTATTTTTAGACACTCAAGGCGCATACGATAATGTCAACGTCTCGTTGTTATTGGCTGTACTTTGTAAATGGAAATTCCCCTCCCCTTTTATAAAACTGATTGCCGCCTTTCTTCACTTCCGTCGCGTCATTCTTGCAACTTTCCCCACTGTCCTGAATTCGCGCTTTGCGTCTTCCGGCTTGCCCCAGGGCGATATTCTTAGTGGTATACTATATCTCCTTTACACCAGTGAGATTGAGAAATTAATACTCCCACATGTCCGGCTTATTCAATATGTCGATGACCTTCTATTATATTGCTCACACCCCGAGTTATCTCAGTGTAGACAACATATGTTCCATGCCCTCACGATTTTACATTCTTGGCTTTTTAATCACGGTCTTGATACAGTCCCACTCAAAAACTCTGCCTTAATTTTTACCCATAAACGTCTCTACGACCGTTCCCCGATTCTATATCAACAGGGTTCTATTACCATCACCCATCATACCAAATACCTAGGGATATTGATAGATGATAAGCTGACATGGGCACCCCAACTGGCGCACCTAAAATCACACGTCACAAAAAAACTACAACTCCTACGTTCGTTAACGCGCCGCTCTTGGGGAGCGGACCCTCAAATTTTGCTACTTTTATACCGCTCTATCGTCAGGTCCTCCATGGAGTATGGTTGCCATTTTTATGACATCATGCCCCAGTCTCGTCTCACGATACTAGATAAATTACAATATGCCGCCCTGCGAATTATCTTGGGAGCTCTCTCCTCTACGCCCACGCAGGCACTTCTCGTCGAAGCTACAGATCCACCTCTTGGTCTAAGACGGAAATACCTGTCTTCACGTTATCTCCTTCGCAAAATGGCTCTTGCTGCTTCTCCCATTCTCCCGAAATTACAATTACTACAAGAATATCATCAGCAACACTTACTTAAAAAATATTCCACCCCCTCCATTCTCTCATCTTTCATCGGTCTTACCAGTCTTCGTCCAGACATTCTCCAAACCCGGAAGCCGCTATGCTATAATGCGCCCTTCCCTCTTTATCAGTTCATTCCTGATGTTCTTCACCATGCCCCCTACTTTTCTCAAAAAGCGTCATTTCTTTCCCACTCCATCGCCCGTCGATATGTCTGTCAAATTGAAGAAAGTGCCTCCAGCTGTACCACCATATACACAGATGGCTCCAAATTCGACTCCCTGCCTGGCGTGGGGGCGGCCTTTTATGTCCCCGCCAAACAACATCTTGTTTCCTTTACGTTACCTCCGCAATTATCTATTTTTTCGGCAGAAGCTTTTGCTATTCGTCAAGCTCTCTTATATGTCAAAAGGAATGCGATATCTCGCTCTCTTATTCTTTCTGACTCCAGAAGTGTTCTCCAGGCCTTACAAAATGTGATGCACATCGACAACTGGTTCATACTTCATATACTCAGGTTGACGTATGAATTGACTCAATCGGGATTTTCTGTTGTTTTTTTCTTGGATCCCCGGCCATACAGCTATTTTAGGAAATGAATACGTAGATCAGGCCGCTCGACGTGCTGCTTGTGGCCACGGCACCCCCATCGCCATTGCCACTCCCGCCTCGGATCTTATACCTCTTCTGAAAAATCAATTAAAGGAAGTATGGTCGACTCAATGGAGGGATTATTCAAGGGAAAAGGCTCAGTTTTATTATAATCTACAACCGTCGATACCCCATCTCCCTTGGTTTTATAATAGTCGCTATACTCGTCGTCACATCATTACCATTATTCGCTTACGTTTTAATCATGCGCGCACCCCCGTCTTTATGGCTCGGTGCAACTTGCAAGCCTCCGAGGTTTGTGCATGTAATACTGCGATAGGTACTGTTAATCACCTCGTATTTCAGTGTCCCTTATATACGTCTCAACGAACTACGCTATTTAATTCCCTCAGTACGCTAGGGTTTTCTCTCCCCTTATCAATTTCGGTACTTCTTTATTCCCCTACATTTCCTGTCCTCTCCGCTTTACTCACATATTTTTCTGATTGCCATCTAACTATTTAACTCTTTCCCTTACGTGTGACGCCTCGTGTTTGTTTATGTAGCAAGTCGCCAAGATGCGTCACTTGGGCGTGAAGCTTAGCACCTTATTGTGTCCTTGGTTGTTTATGTGTCACCCCCCCCCCCCCCCCCCCGCCCCCACCTCCTTCCACGTCATAATCATGCTTCCTCCATATATTCTCCTCCCGATAATAGATCATTTTTTTTGTTAATCTCTGAATTAGTGACTGGGTAAAGAGTGTACTGCGCCCATCACCCCTCACGAGAAGAAGAAGAAGAGGAAGAAAATCCGGAAGAAAAACTATGTTAATCCGGACAACCGGAAAATACAACAAAAATCCGGAAATCTTCCGGGAAAACTAGGCAAGTATGCACCCTACTCCACAGACTTGTCTCCCCCAAACCTTTTCTTGTTCCCCAAATTGAAATCAGCACTGAAGGGCCAGAGGTTTTTGGACAATTCGAACATCCAACATAATGTGACGACCCAACTGAAGGCTAACCCTAAAGAAGACTATGCCAGGAGTTTCATAGACTTGTACAGCCGTTCTCAGCAGTGCAAAACCATCCACGGGGATTTCTTCGAAGGACACTAACTGCTGTTTCAGGTAAGCCAATAATCTGTTCGTAAAACAGACCCATTCACCGAACTTTTCGGACAGAGGTTGTAAAATACAAAACACTCATTATGATGATAATCTTTATAATATCATTAGTGGCAGCCGGTGACAATTTGACTAATAGTTAAACTGCAACCTTGGGCACAGCAAGCAAGAACGTTACCGCTGATCCACGCATCTACACAAGTCAAGTAACTTGTTGTTAAGATACATTAATAATATTGTCTACTCACATGATCTACGAGAGGGACTCAAATCCGGCCCAAGTTGTCGGATTTTTTAAGAGCGTTAAAAATCCCTCAGTATGAGTTCCTTCGGAGGGGAAGTAAAGCCGGCGGTCCCATGTCATAGATTTATGGCATGTTAAAGACCTTCCACTAATTACACCTGTGTGATGCTAAATTGTATAGGTTAAGAATGTAAACAACGCTCTTAGGTTCCTACGTTTGTTGCCAAGAGCCGACTGTGGTGGCATCTGGTAGCTAAGTTCTGAACTATTAGTCATTGACAGTGGCGTTTGGCGGCAAAAGTAGAAACTAGTTGAAATTAAAAGTCTGCAGTCCTTACTTGAATTGAAAACAGATAACACACACTAATACAGTCATCACAATTAACACCGATTATCAGACAGATTCTACACACACAGAAGTACATGGGGCTACATGACCACGTTGTCGCAGCCCCTAACCTAAGTAACCAACCAACGAGAGGGACTATATGTCTACACAAGTCAAGTAGCTTGTTATTAAGATACATTAATAAGATTGTCTACCGGTACTCAGATGATCTAGGAGAGGTTAAGTCTCTATACAACTCAAGTAGCTTACTATTAAGATACATTAAGAGACACTGGGATTGAGTTTTCAGATTCCTATAATTTACTTTGTTCGTCGTCTTGTACTTTGTGATGTTGAGGTTGTTTGGAGGGTCTTACCAACTGGTCTTAATTATTAATCCTGTTTGTCCTTGGAAATTTCCTTTATTAATGTTTTCCTGGACACTTGGGATTATAGCAAAAGATATAAAGCTTTGTGGGAGGTGCTGCCTCGCTAATAGCTCTCGACCTGCTATATTTTCTGTCGGAGTATCTTCCTCTAGACTTTGGGGATCCTCCCTCACTAGGGTGGTGAAGTTTCACCATGTTATACAATCGTCCTGGACCATTTGTAGTTTCAAGGGAACTCTCACAGCACTGAGTTAACCTTGTAACCTCGGTCTGGGACTATTAATTTGGGTTTTCCCTTATTTGCCGCTAACCCCCATATCTGAGGTAAGTTTGCTATCCACCACCTGCGACCCGCCCAGTAGCGGATTATAGCTTTGGAATTTCTGTCATTACTAATAGATTTTCTTCTGATTTTGCACACAGCAACCTCACACAGATATGCATAATACTTCTGTCTTACAGTCTGCCATCTCTATACATTTCTTATTTCTTTTAAATATAAGTTATAGAAATTCTCAATATACTCCACAAGTCAAACATATGAATTATTATGACTTTTGCTTATATGTTACTAGCAGTAGTGCCCGGCCTCGCCCGGTGGATAGATTTGTTTTATGTATGATAATGAATACTACTACAGAACTGGCACATGTAATTTACAAACGAATTGAAAAATATGATTAGAAACAGGAGTAAGTGAAACAAAAGACACTGCCTGGGGCCTATATCTCATTGGCTGTTTGAAACGTAGAGACCAATAGTGTCGTCCTTTTTCGCATAGCGCCGTAGCAAAATAATCAGAGCACTTTGGAAAACTTCGGCTGTCCGGAGCTCCTGAGGTAGCAATAGTGTCATTTATCGCCACATAACGCTCAAGGATAAGGATCAGAATAAATGAAAGTAAATTTGAAAGCACCAATGCTTATTGCAGCTGATAACCTCAATGTACTGCACCAACACCTTCGCACATATAGAGAGGCATAATATTTTCATGATGATAACTATTTTAAGGGGCCTAAGAAATCTTTTTGCAATAATTATTCCCCGTGACTGCAATTTATAAGCAGTGCAAGATGTAACTATTTTTGCAATTCTGCACCAGAACACTGGCAGGGGTGACGTGATGCAGCTCGCTTTGCCAGCCAACAATAGACTTATTAAAATATTCTTAGTTACACTAGTTCGGACATGAATGGTTCTAGGGCCTTAAAACGTGGTTTTCAAGTTCATTTTGTCTGTTATTCTAAATGCAGGGAATGGAGAGGGTTGCCAAAAATATCAAGTGGACAGTGTTACGGTACCAGCAGGGTTTCAAAGGCTAAGTATGTAAAATTTGGTGCAATGAAGGGAAAAGGTGTAGAATGCAGGAAATTTCAAGTAGACAGTGTTACTCGTCGGATTCCAGAGGCAAAGTACATAAAGTTTGGTTAAGATCGGTGAAGCGATGTAGATTTGTGCCAAGGGGCCTAAATGCAGGGAATGGAGTGGTCTGTCCGAAATTTAAAGTGGACAGTGTTACCTGCAGGGTTCCAAAGAGTTAAGTATACAAAATCTGGTTCAGATCGGTGACACAGTATGGATTTGTGCCAAAGGGCCTAAATGCAGGGAAAGGATGGTCTATACGAAATTTCAGATAGACAGTGTTAATCGTCGGGTTCCAAAGAGTAAGTACATAGTTTAGTTCAGATCGGTGAAGCGATGTAGATTTGTGCCGAAGGGCCTAAAAGCAAGGAATGGAGTGGTCTGTCCAAAATTCCATGTCGACAGTGTTACTCGTCGGGTTCCAAAGGGTAAGTGTGTAAAATTTGGTTCAGATCGGTGCAACAGTGTAGCTTTGTGCCAAAGGGCCTAAATGCTGAGAATGGAGAAGTCTGTCCGAAATTTCAAGTAGACAGTGTTACTCGTCGGGTTCCAAAGGGTAAGTATGTAAAATTTGGTTCAGAGGGGTGAAACGGTGTAGATTTTTGCCCAAGGGCATAAATGCAGGGAATTGAGTGGTTTGTCCGAAATTTAAAGCGGACAGTGTTACTCGCAGGGTTTCAAAGAGTATGTATACACATTTTGGTTCAGACCGGTGAAACGGTGTAGATTTGTGCCAAAGGGCCTAAATGCAGGGAATGGAATGGTCTGTCTGAAATTTCAAGCAGACAGTTGTACCCGCAGGGTTCCAAAGGGTAAGTACATAAAGTTTGGTTCAGGTCGGTGAAGCGATGTAGATTTGTGCCAAAGGGCCAAAATGCAGCGAATGGAGTGGTCTGTCCGAAATTTAAAGTGGACAGTGTTACCCGCAGGGTTTCAAAGAGTAAGTATACACATTTTGGTTTAGACCGGTGAAACGGTGTAGATTTGTACCAAAGGGCCTAAATGCAGGGAATGGACGGTCTGTCCGAAATTTCAAGTAGACGGTGTTACTCGTCGCGTTCCAGAGGGTAAGTACATAGTTTGGTTCAGATCGGTGAAGCGATGTAGATTTGTACCAAAGGGCCTAAATGCAGGGAATGGAGAGGTCTGTCCAAAATTTCATGTCGACAGTGTTACTCGTCGGGTTCCAAAGGGCAAGTGTGTAAAACTTGGTTCAGATCGGTGCAACGGTGTAGATTTGTGCCAAAGGGCCTAAGTGCAGGGAATGGAGTGGTCTGTCCGAAATTTCAAATAGACAGTGTTACTCGTCGAGTTCCAAAGGGTAAGTATGTAAAATTTGGTTCAGATGGGTGAAACAGTGTAGATTTTGGCCAAAGATCCTAAATGCAGGGAATGGAGGGGTCTGTTCGAAATTTGAAGTGGGCAGTGTTACCCGCAGGGTTCCAAAGGGTAAGTAGCCTATACATATTTTGGCTCAGATCGGTGAAACAGTGTAGATTTGTGCCAAAGGGCCTAAATGCAGGGAATGGAGTGGTCTGCCCGAAATTTCAAGTAGACAGTGGTACCCGCAGGGTTCCAAAGGGTAAGTATACAAATTTTGGTTCAGATCGGTGAAACGGTGTAGATTTCTATAAATAAATGACAAACATTTAGCTTATATAGATTAGTGCATAATCAACTAAAGTATTAGTTTTGATTTCATACGAATATCATGCGAAAAATAAAAGATATAGTTTACAACTGAATTCTTTCTCCTCCAATTCCCTAATCATCTTAATTACAAAACTAATAATACCACCCTACAATTTATAACTGATTTAATAGATGCTTCTATATAGAACATGCAGAATTCTTCTTTTAATTATTGCTAGAAAACGGAAATACAAGAAGAATATTTTGTCGCAAAAATGAGAAACTGACTGCATGTAGGACTCAGCCTGATACGTGGATCGGCGGAGAAAAAGGTTAAGTACTTTCCATAGTGCACACCTGAAATGAAAGAAATTAGGGTTCAAATCATGACTACGGTCTCACTTTCAATTCTTATTCAACAAATATGTTCTATCTTAAGGAATTATTCTCAAAACTTAAGACAGCGCTGCAAATAGGTGGAAAATTGAAAATTTCAAACTCTTATCCAATAGAGTCACGGGTGCATTTCTAATGAAATATTAAAAAAAAGTATTTTTGTTGCTTCAGGCAAATACTCAGTGCCAGTGTCCCTTAATAAAGTGGAGTCGACTCAACCAACCTCTTCTACGGATGAATTATCGATCTGAATCGATATGGTTGGCATCCCGTTCTTTAGATCCTCTATGTTGGGCAACTCGTGGCAGTTGATTAATTCGACGACCTTTAGGCTAGGAAGGGAGCAGATGGCGTTCATCCATTTATTGGTGAAATCTTCACAGTTATGAAAGCTGAGGAGGACGAGGTCATTCAGACCCTGCAGCATGTCCGCCATTCCCTCATGGTGCGAGAGTTGGTAGCACTTGAAGGTAATTTTCTTGAGCAATGGACATGACTCCGTCAACACACAGGTGATGTCCGAGTCCCAGAACACATCATCAATCGTCAGCTCCGTTATCTGTGAGAATGCACCGAAGAACACTTTGCAGCAATCTACGTTGAAAAAATTTCCATTATTTAACCTGAGATTGGACACGGATGGGAAGGTGGGGAAGTATTCCCGAGGATCAAAGCGAATACACAACCTTTCCAGAGTCAAAGTTTTGAGCTTAGTGCAGTTACCCAGAATAAGTAAAACACAGTCGCTGTTTAAATCACAAGTGGAACAATACAGCAGAAGCTCGGACAAATCGTACTGCATAAAATGCGTCAAAACAACCAGATCCCTTGATTTTATCAAAACATCTCTCAGTTCTAGATGTTTAAGGTGTGGTAAGCCTCTCGAAATTATATCAAGACACACATGATTGTTGGCAGAAAATCCTTCCACTATTAGTGTTTTCAGAAGAGCAAAGTCTGCAAGCAGTTTACCCTTCCTAATGTTCATGACAATGCGATCTGGGATGGAGAGCTCCTCAATCTCGGGGCAGTCGATCTGTATACTACGTAGAGTCTTCATTCTCATATCATGGTGGCCACCCAGGTGCAAAACTCTGAGTTCGTGGCACGACCGACTCAATGTCTGGAGCAGCTCAGCACTCACTTGATTTCTGTAGGAGAAGTCGACAGCCTGGAGTCTGGGAGACCACCTCAACCTGAAGATCACTTCTCGTTCGTGGCTCTCTGCATCGGGAACATAAAAAATGTCTTTCCACAGCATCTTTCTTCTCGAGGCCTCCCGCCATCGTTTACACACGAACTGGAGAGAGTCAACCAACTCGGGGTAGGAAACGTGGGAGAAGATATTGACAAGAATGTGCTCTGGCAAGCTTCCAAAGGAGGCGCTCATTCTCTCCTGCAAACAGAAACACCTCTTGATCAGCTGCACAGTCAAATTTCTCATTCAAAGAGAAGCAACAGAAATTGAGTTAGCATTGCCGTTAATAACATACAGAAACATGCACTATTGAGAAACTCTTTACATCCTATCAGCCTAGGTAGGTACTTCAAACAGAAATAACATCATGCGTTCGAATCATTTACCATTGCTCCCTATGTCTATCTTTTCTTATCTTACCCTCCACAGCAGAGTTCAATAACCTTCAAGGTAATATCTCTTCCCCCCATTCTCATCATATGACCACACCATATGAGTCGGTATTTGACAAATCACGACTCCAAGCAGTAATATAATGCACTTAATTAAGATAAGTTTCCAAGGTTCCATTTTCATCAACTATGGGAGCCAATGTACTTCAGCCATGGAATAGCGGGCTACTGATAAATAAGCCATTTTGGAGTGTTATAAAGAATCATAGATATGGTGGAAATGACGTACAAAGCTGAAGGTCGTGGCTTTGAATCTCGCATGGATCAGACCTTTCAAGAGTCTTCATGGTGGAATATTTTGCAGTAAGCCCCAGATATTTATTTTTATTGAACAATGAAGAAACACAGGCATAAGCCCAAATACATTCCTTCTAGATATACCTAGTTAAAAATACAAAATTCTTCAATGAGAAGAGGGAGAAAAGAGAGTACACAATTGAAGAACAAAAAATAAACATTACAAAAGAAATTGTGAAAATATACACTCATCATCATTTCCCCTTATCCAGCTCCGGCCGGGTCGGGGTATTTATGGCACTTCTCCACTTTCCTCTTTCCTTCCACGATCTTGTCCCAGTCTAGATTTCTTTTTCTTACGCTGTTCTTCACTGAATCAATCAGCCTTGTTCTAGGTCTTCCTCTTGCTCTCTTACCCTTGCACTTCGCCTCCAGCATCTGTCTTGGTATTCTGTTTTCCTCCATCCTCTTTACATGTCCAAACCACCTTAGTTTATTCTTCTCAATTCTCTCATTTAGTTTTCCCATCCCAACTTCCTTCCTAACGTCTTCATTCCTCACTCTGTCTTTCCTTGTCTTTCCTATCATACTTCTTAGGAATTTCATTTCACTGGCTTGGATTCTACTCTCTTGCCTGCTAGTCAGGGTCCAAGTCTCAGCTGCATAAGTTAGTATGGGAACATAGTACACTTTATACATTACCTCCTTGCTTTTCCTTGGTACTTCCTTATCCCAAACAAGTTTTCTTACACTTTGATAGAATGCATTGCTCTGCTGTACCCTCCTGCCAATCTCCATGTCCAACCTACCAGTTTTCATCAATTCACTTCCTAGGTATTTGAACGTGTCCACAATTTCCAAACTCTGACTTCCAATTTTCCACAGTGCCCTTTCCTTGTCTTTCCCCTCTTGTCATCACCATGGTCTTGCTTTTCTCTATACTGATTTTCAGGCCGTACTTCTGAATATTTTCATTCAGTGCATCTAGTTGTTTTTGCACTTCTTCGGTGTTCCTTCCCCAGACCACAATATCATCTGTAAATAACAGTAGCTTCATTTCTTTATGTCCATATGCTTCACTTTGTTTCCTTTACAATTTCATCCATCACCATTATGAACAAGAGAGGTGACAGCACACTCCCCTGTCTTAGTCCAGTCTTGTTCCTAAACCAGTCTGTCTTTCCAACTGGGGTCAGTACCCTGCTAACACAGTTGTTGTACATTGCTTGCACCATTTCCAACATTTCTCTTCCCAGTCTCTTCTTAACCATGGTTTCCCATACCTTCTCTCTGGGGACACTATCATATGCTTTTTCTAGATCTATGAATGTCATGATCAAATCCTCTCCATATTCCCAGTTCTTTTCCATCACCTGTCTCAAGCTAAAGATTGGGTCCACTGTGGATCTTCCACTCCTGAAGCCATACTGTTCCTCTTGCAACTCTCCTTCCACCTTTCTTCTCATTCTTCTTTCTAATATCCTTTCCAGTATTTTTACTATCTGTGATAAGAGGGTGATCCCTCTATAGTTATCACACACCTTCTTGTCCCCCTTCTTAAACACTGGTATTATTAGCCCTTTCTCCCAGTCTTCTGGTACACATTTCCGTTTCCACACACACTTTAGCAGTCGATACAACCATTGCATACCAACAGGTCCAGCAGACTGTATCATTTCTACACTGATTTCATCCACCACTGTTGCTTTTCCTATCTTCATTTTCTGTACTGCTAATTCCACCTCCAGCATTGTTATATTATCTTCTGTTATAGAGTCGTCAGGTTGTGTCACTTCCATCTCACCAGTACAATTGCTCACATTCAATAACTTATCGAAATACTCCTTCCATCGTCACTTTATCTCTTCTGGGTGTGTTAACAACTCTCCATCTTCCTTTATCACCAGCTTTGTGGTAACTCTTTCTTTCCTCTTACTTCTTAGAAGCCCATACAGCATCCTTTTACTGCCACTTACATCTGTTTCCATTCTTCGTGTAAATTCTTCCCAACTTTTCTTCTTTTCTTCTCCTACCACTTTCTTACACCTCCGTTTGCTGTCGTGATACTTCCTTTTGCTTTCTTCTGTTTGATCTCGGTTCCATTCTTTCCATGCAGACTTCTTTTCTTTCACTGCTTTCTTCACTTCCTCATTCCACCATGGTGTCTCCTTCTCTTTCACTCTTGTTGACGTCCTACCACAAGCACTCTCTGCTGCACCAACAAATGCCTTTTTAAAGTGGGACCATTCCTCTTCTATGTTTTCCACTTCAGTAACTGGGATTTGTTGGTTCAATCTCTCATGAAAATCTTCCTGTACAGTTTTGTCTTTCAATTTCCATACTTTTATTTTACTTTCTCTGATCTCCTTTAGGTTTTCCAATTTTTCCCATCTAAATTTTGCCACCACAGCTCTATGGTCCCCATCAAATGCTTCTCCTGGTAAAGCTGTCACATCTATCAGCTTTCTGCGATTAGTCCTTTCCACCAGAAAGTAGCCAATTACTGATTTTGTTCTTCTATCGCCCCAACCATATCTCGTAATTTTCCTGCTGTTTTTCTTCCGAAACCATGAATTACCCACTATCAGTCCATTCCTTTCACAAAAGTTTACAAGTTCCTCTCCTTCCCAGTTTTTTTTCCCATATCCATATGGTCCAATGACTTCTTCCTTTCCTTGTCTCTCGTTTCCGACTTGTGCATTCATATCTCCCATGATCACCACTTCTACATCTGAAATTACTCTTTCTACATCCTCCAGGAATACTTCAATATCTTCTTCTCTGTTTCCAGTCTGTGGTGCATACACTTGTATGAAGTCCATCACGTCATTTTTCATCTATAGAATAGAAAAAACTATACAAGATATAAAAAAGAATATATAAAAATAAAGGAGAAAAGAGTACCCAGTATTCAAGGAACAGATGCTTTTACTTGTTTATCGAATGCGTTAGTGGCAGCGAATAAATCTATCTGAACATTGTTTGAAATATAAAGTGATAATATTTTAACTTAGGCGAATTAGAATGGTGAACACTTCTAGATCTATGGATGTGAAAGAGTGCTTGCTGTCGAGATCTTACTTGTGGTACATGAAAAGTGATGAATCTAAGTAACTCTTGGCAGTCAATTTCTCCAGTTATGTCAATGTCTCCTCATTAGTTGCAATGAAATTATCGACCTTCCATTTTTCAATGGGATGTTGGGAGTAGAGCGGGCAATATGCAATTTTCGGTTAGCTGATTAATCGAATAATTTGAAATAAATCAAAAACGTTTAATTGGCTGACTGTTCATTCCATTAATCAATTAACGGAATAATAGATTAATCGACTAACCGAAGAATCGATTAATTGATTGGTACACACGAGATAAGAAGAGAACTTTAAATGAGATGTCATAGCTTAAGCACTGCCATCGTAATGGCAACACCACCTAGAGAGAGGGCCATGCAATATGGTTTGAATGTACGAGTGACGTCACAGCCCAACGGCTGTGTGGCCATGGAGACACAGGAATAATATTCGTGTTTATGGTGTGGTTTCCGCGTTATGTGTTTAGTGTTTACGGTCCCGGTACTGATTTTCTCGGAATTCCTATTCGCTTATACTTCATGGTTATCAGTGTAGTGTTAAGTTATGCCTAATATGTGCAGTGTAAAAAATTGTTTTAGGCAATTGCCAAGGGACCTTTTCCTTATTATGAAGGGAAGAATTAGAAATCGGTACCAGCTATTCACCGCAATATATTCCTACAAATCATTCCAAGGTATGTATAAACAGAGACTGATTAAAGATTAATAAACCGATCGTCAGGCTAGCCCCTCTGTTCGTGAAAATTCATTTAGTTGTAAAATTCAGAATTTTCTAACCTAAATTATGTGCTACCGTACAGGTTATGTCGTTAGGCCAGCTGGCTATGATTAATCCGTTTTTCTATTCATTACATTTATTATTGGGGCGGGGGAAGAAAGGGGGTGTGAATCAGGTTTGAGATTGAATACATTTAGAATAAATAGAGTAACTAATGTAATACAAGGTGATAAAATCATTGTATCGTCATGTTCGAATGAAATTCCTCGGAGCAGACCCTTCTCGGTTCCACAACTGCCCAGAGTATTTAACTGTTTGCCGAGAAGATCCAGATGATACGAGGTGTAGGATTGAGAATGAAAGTTTATCAAAGGCTCTTGCTGAATGTATGCATACATTGGCGAAGAATCTGGAAGCAGTTTTATTTAGCAACTTTCAGGAACTGAAGGTGAGGTTAAACAGTGCATGTGTTCATCCTGAGGGGTATTACATTAAAGAGGAATCATGCAGCCTATATATTTTATTTTAATTGATACTTGAATGAACACTTGTGTTGCTGCATTTAGATAACAGAGGGTTTGAATGCCTCCTTGTATGTATCAAATACAGAAGTGAAACGTTGTAATAACATATCATTACCAAGACAGTTTGGTGCAATGCTAGAAATTGAGGAACTTATAAGGAATGCCCATTCAGTGTATGCACATGAGCATCAAAGTGTTGTTATACATGAATTTACAAGTAAATGTTCTCATGTCTCTTTAAGACTGCTGCTCTGTTCCATTTCAGTAGGTAACCTTTTCTGTGCCCAAGATCGCGGGTTCAAACCCGGCCGAAATCGTTGGATTTTTAAGAGCGTTAACAATCCCTCAGAATGCCTTCCTTTGGAGGGGAAGTAAAACCGGCGGTCCATGTCATTGACTTATGACATGCAAAAGAGCCTTCCACTAACTACAATTGTGTGAAGCTGAATTTGCAGGTTAGATTTGATTATCGCTCTATTAAGTCCCAACGTTCGCCGCCAGAAGCCGATTGCGGTGGCATCTAGTAGCCAAGTTCATAGCTAGGTGTCGTTGACGGTAACATTTGGTAGCAAAAATAGTGTACAGCCCGGGGGGGCAGTACCCCCTGAGAGCCACCCCGCCATCTTCTACCAAAACCACCCCAACTGGAAACACTATAATTCCAGAACATATCTCTACACAGCAAGCGGCGACCACCTAAGCCTAAGAGGTTGGCCAACGGCTTGCAAAACACACATAAACATTTACACAAACAACTATCTGGGGCAGCTACACTGATGCAATGCTGACCAAGCAGTGCCGAAACGTATAAGAGTGGAACCTGGACAGGAGGGATTATCTGTTGTTCTACTCTGTTCTTCGCCAGCGGCCCTGCCCGACGACATCCGTTCCAGCTCTTCACTAGGTGAGATCTAGCAGGTGCTCAGACTCCTTATTCTTGTAAAACACCTACCCTGACACTTTGCAAATTGTACCACATTTGTATCTGTTCAAACTCCCCAAGAGGGACATCACACTACATCAACTGACCAATAAATACATGGTCAGTAAACTACACGCTTGTTACTAATTACACTCCACTCCACGTCCTCATACCCAACCTGACCTTAGTCTTTTTTTTTTTTTTTTAGATTGCCCGTGACCGAAGAAGCCTATAACTGCACCGTCAGATTACATTATACTCGAGCACACGACTCGACTGCAGAGCGCTGAATCACTGACTCTGCACATTCATTTAATTGTTCATCCTACTCAGCTGGCAAGCTAGTTTAGCAGCCGGCACTAGACATTCATCCCCTGACAGATATATTGCATTCTGCAGGGACGCCCCCAATAGATTAAGCACTTACACCAACACACTACACTAGTAGTCTCTCCCGATTACGGGACACTACTTTCATCTGGAAACAATCCTCAAAATTAGCACATTTACACTAACGTGTTTTTCCCACCCCCAACCAAGGGATAAAACATATTTGGTTGAGGCGCGGCTACCACGCAAAATAAGGGTAGGGACTCAAACAACGAGCCCCCGTGGTAGAGCGATCCGTACCGCAAGCAGCCAAGCAAGAGTTTTTTTTTGGGGGGGTGACAGCATTATATTCTTCCCCTCACTCTAGCAACACAAGGGAATTTCTCTTCTAAGCCACCAATCCACCCCAGTATAGCGAGTCATTGCAGAACATAATACTTTTTATTTTCAACACACACATATAAATATGAACTCACCCGCACGACAGGCCATGCTGAGGAACATCGACTTGTACCAGGGGATCATAGCATCCCACAGCAGGACCGCTTACGAAAAGTGCAAAAGCTCGTGCGGATGCATTATGGACCGATCATGAGGGCACTTACCAACCCGCAGAGCTCCAGCAGAGAGTCCCGGGAAATCAGGGCTCGAATAGCCACAATTAGAACACAATTAAATCTTACACACGGGCGGCTACATAAAAGACATGATGAGCTGACACAACAATACTACAGACTGAGGGAGGAACACCATAGGGCGCAAACACAGAACACAAAGGTAGCCGACCAAGCCAAAGAGCTCACGAGCGATTACGCCAAGCTTTGGGATGAATTTGTAGAGCTCCAAGCTACTAACATTCATTTTGAGCTGGCAATAGGAAACTTCACAAAGCACACAAACGACATCTACATAGACACATTAACGCAGCAATTCGCACTAATGTCTATCTCAGACACTAACAAAACAAAGGGGAAGGAGGCAGCCGTGGCCATAGGCCAGAAATCGGTCAGGCTAGCCTCCAACACACTACAGGGCCAAGCTCACATGAACACACGTCCCTCAGCTCCGGTCCGGGAAGCAATTTTGCCAGACCGAGGGGCAGAACCTACGCCAACCCCCTCAGAACGGACGAACGAGAGGGAGTTGACTCCAGGGCTCTCAGGCACACATCATAACACAGAGAGAAACCTGGAGGAAACTATGTCATGGGCCGAGGACGTAGAGACCGTGCCACAGCACGATAAGCCCACACAAACCTACACACATAGGCAGACGTGAGGGAAGGAGTCTACCGTGGCCATAGGCCAGAAATCGGTCAGACTACCCTCCAATACGCTGCTCAAGCGCCCACAGACAATTACACGACCCCTACCGCCAGTTCAGAGGGCGATTTCGCCAGGATGGAAGCGGACACTAACATATGCACCCCCAGTGCAAGGTCATACAGGGGGATTATTTACAGTCCACCAGGGTGTAACACACACGCCTGCACACACTATCTTGCATCCACATCAAAATACACGGGGTTTAAGGAAAATTTTACTACCCACCCCACGCGGCCAGGCAGACAAGAGGGCATACACGCACACAGACGCTAATAGGGGAGCGCGGACCCAACACAGCCCTTCAGGCGCCAGCATACCTACGCCTATTTACAGGCACTACGGGGAACGTAGGCATAGGCCTACTTTACTTAAAACACCCCTGAAAGATAGTAAAGAAGCGCCTCAACGGGAACCTGAAGCCTATGCCTTCATAACAGGGCGCAATAATTCACCCCGACGAGCGAGGGCGTGCGCACGATAGTGAAATTCACTGTCCGCACAAGCCTATGGATAAATGTTCCCAAGACCTTCACGGGGGCGCGTACACTACAATTGACACAAAAGACAGGTTCTACCCCTGTAAAGGGTAAACACGCAAAAACTCATGCACAAAACTGTACATTTTACATGTATATACAGTGGAACGTGGCTAATTCGAAATTATATAATTCGAAACCTTCTTTAATTCGAATTTTTCTCTTGGCCCATAGCATTTTATAGGCAATCAATGGTTTATAATCGTGGTTAATTCGAATTATATTTTGGATAATTCAAAGCTTTTAGTGTAAAAAGCCAATCGGAAGCCAAACAGTTGGGTCATATGGCTCAGTTCCTGAAGGAACTGTTCCGAGTGCAGCCTAAGCAACAAACCACATCACAGAGCTTAGGCGGGTCTTTTTAAGTAGAAATGACTAAGTTGTTCTGTTTTCCGTTCCTACAATTTGCTAGATTCTTTTGTGATGGCTGAGAGACTTAATTGTAGGAAACAGTTAAGAATCTCAAACTATTTTGAAAAACAGTAGATTTCTCTGAGACTTAACTAGATTACTGTATTACTACCGTCGTTAAATAGGTGAATAGTACATTTAGGTTTTATTTTTCATTTGAAACTTTTGAGATTATTCACGATACAATCTTTATAAAGTACCGTCGTCTGTTAATCTGCTTTGTTGAACGTAAATCATTATGTAAACGGGATACAATATATTTTCTCTACTCTTTTCAAAGAACTTTCTTAATTCGAATTTTTGGATAATTCGATTTTTTTTACTAATCCCTCGAGGGTCGAATTATCCAAGTGATATACATATATTTGGTCCATAAGTGCACGTTATTTCTTACACTACCCATAGCAGGAATTTTTCTTGTTCCCCATAATAGCGCTCAGTCTACGCATAAATACCATGGGATAACACTCACGGTTCAGGGGAAAACACTATAATTTATTTTTGAGGAGACACACTTAACGTAAATACCATACAAACAGTCAATAACACTGACAAAACTGTCCCAGAGACACAGGCCCAAAAGGCACCAGGAATAATTATCCTGAACAAAGACGGTCTCGAACCCGCGACCTTCTGAATACCAGGAATGCAAGGTCGGGTAACTATCCAATTGGAGGATAGAGCAATAAGGGACAGTCATGCTAACAGGAATTAATATGCACGAACTAATAAAACCGCCTCCGACACCTAGTCACCAAACACGCGACTAGAAGCCCGGAGACACACGTACATAAAGACATCTAACTACCACCGACGAATATATTCACCCCAGGTTTACAATAACACAAAAGTTGGGGACACAATATATGAACAGAGGTAGGGTCTTTTACATTACGAGGAACCCAAGGCACACTGTATATGCAGACATTAGAAAGGCGCGTCAGCAAACCTACGCACATTGTCTCGACACATGTGGCAAGCGGACCGCCAGACAGGCAAGGAAGTACTTCCTACACAATTGAAACTTGACACTATCGCCAGTCAGCGATAAGACATACATAAGCATGCGACTTTCGCGTGTGCCAGACAGACTAGGAGCGCTTTCGCTCCGACTGTAACATACACAATCATTCACGCCATTTTCAAAGCCGGATAACTCCCGAAATTCACGTACGAGGGTCGTCCCGAATAACACAAAACACTCACACTAACGTATATTTTCGCACGCGTATCTCAAACATACAATACGCGCCATGATACATAAAACACAGAAATTGTAGTACCGAGGCCTTAGACCAAGGCATGTGCGAACACACAGAAACACGATACAAACGTGCCAAAAAGGAAGCTAGCCAATGGCATTGTTGGCGCGACAACACAATCAGAGGCCACACTAGGGACGTACAAAATCCCAACAGACAACGCAGACATAAAACACGGAGCGCTACACGAGATCACGGTTCCGAATACCCAGTAAAACCGGACCCCTTAACAAACAAGAATTGTCGACCGACGAAAGAGCAGTTACATACAACACACGGTTTTTTTCCACACGACAAGTCAGAAAACTTAGCCAGCGCGACTAGACACCAGATAGACCCATTCACAGGGGAAAATTCACTCCCACCTAGACGGAAACTGGCCAAAAATTAAGGCAATCCGCAAGTACGTCCAAATTAAACCAGGAATATGGACACGGGAACAGACAATTGCACGGGCAGCATTGCAAAAACAGCATGCATACACAATCCCATACAGAAAAACCATAGGGTCCCATACAGACACTGTGCTTCATAGAATATAGCCAAAAGTGAAAATTGGCATAAGAATGTTTAAATTATACGTATATGAATGGCATATTATTACTGTGTACACGCTTTAAACATGCATTAGAGGTGGCAGATGCACTGCACTAATGCCATATACAAGCACATAAGCGATTGAGCCATACAATCATGAACACAGGAAGGTTCTTTAACATACATATAGGGGCGTAGATTCGTTCTAAGGTACTCGCTACAACAGCCTACTTAGGGCATTAGCGACCCCGGGACTGCCAATAGGGGACGTACCAGGAACGCCAGGCTTCTAGGGGGACCACAAGACATTTTTGTTTGAACCATAGTGCCCGACACCTGAATACGGGGGACGCCACTCTCACAATTTCCCACACAAAACAGGTAACACCGCATATTGGGCTAAAAATCATGGCAAATTTGGATTACCCCGAACATAGGCAATAGACTTGCTAGACACAAATCATAGATAATTACATAAAGCAGAGGTATTGCGGAAGCAAAGTCCAAGTAAGCTTGGGAGCGAAAGTATCACAGGTTAACACATTGGCCCTCATACAATGCAAAACACATGTCAACATGCAGACAGTGGCGAAAGTCACGTTTTGTTAGCCTTCATACGTAACACTAGAAGCTTCCTGTAAACAGGGATACAAAACAAACACACAAAAAAGCACTGCGTTGTGAATAAGCGAATTCCAGCGCGTTGCAAAACACTGTGGCCGGTAGACATTTTTTTTCATAAGCCAGACGTGACAATGACACGCCGACATGATGACATTCACACAAAACCAATAACATAGCGACATACAGTGGCAAGGATGTTGACACAGGATTCAGCGCCATTACAATAGGCCTTGCATCCACTAATACACAAATACTACGGGCCGGATTCATCTCAAGAATACAGGAACATGTCTACAAGGGTGATAACACTCAGCACGCGACACGAGATAACGCCTCCTCCGATAACATCCCACGCGCCAGCGTGCGGCAGCGGTAAGCGACCTCACGCACGCAGCCGCGCTAATTACAGCCACGGACACTCCCTTCCTACACGCGCCCAACAATCAGGGGCGGATGCAGACAGATTCCATGAGGGAACAACCCCCCGCCACCTAATAACTTATTTTCTTGTTTTTTTTTTAATTTCTAAAAAAATCATTATAGGCGATCAGGACATGACCATTTACACTTACAATCACTTGCTACCCTAACGTTATGAATAGGAGACCAGATTAGGCCGTGACGTCACAGCGTCACTGCACTTAAACATCCCAAGGAGCGGATAGAGAACATATAGTGACTAAGAGAGGATGACACACCACGATAGGAGCAGAGATGGATAGTGCCATCAGGATGGCCATAGTACCAACTACGGGCAACCATCCCAGTACCTTTCTTCCCACATATCCTGTCACCTACAACGCTATCCAACACAAACACATAAAAACAGCTACACTACATTTCAAAATATACATCGGGGTTGATAGACTTCATGCTCCTAATAAATTGAGGTATGCTACACCTTGGCCCCAAACGCCTACACCTGAATATTAGGGGTGAGTCGGAAACAATATCAAGCGCAATGCACATCTCTATGTAGAGAGATGAGGCCACATTTACATTAACAAGTATTTTTCTTAACTATTCCCGCATGCAAGGGACATAGACTTATTATACCTTGACACATGCTTTATCCTCAAGTGAGAGCGGACACGCCTCATATCCATCCCCATGCATGGAACATCCTATCCACAAACCAGGGATTTTATTATTATTACACCTGCATGACATTTTTAAAATTTTGAACACTTGGGAAAAACCCACCCCATCCACTCACTGTAAGTACCTCCCAGCAGCATCACCGGCTCCCGGCCATCATAAACATGGAGTCCAACGGTGCATCACCCCTTCCTACCACGCTTTAACCACATTCAGCAAATAACACCCCCGGATCCTGATAACAAGGGACCCAACGCCCTAAAAACCTACTAACACCTCTAGGAAATTACCAAGGCATTACCGCTGGAAATCCGACATGGCACTTACGAGCCTAAAGTAGACTATGCATTTAGAAGATCCTACAACCCCAGTACACTAAAAATCTTACATAATTACATAGTACACACAAACTTATTTACAAAGCACACTTATTTTTTTTAAGGAATCTGACACCACACCAGATGGTGATGAGACGGGCAAACGGAGGGAGCAGAAGCTCCACGAAAGGGCAGGGCCGGGGCAAGACGCCAACAGATCCTGACCCAGACTAAAGACAGAATAACGTAGGGTTGAAGCATCGATGACTTAGCGCGGGCAAACGTCAAGATCTAGGGTGTGTCTTGCCTACCCCCTTGTCGGAGAAAAGTTACACCCACTATGCGCTACGGTCATCGAAGCCAGACCTGCAGGGGAGACTTTTGACGGCTAGTAGGAGAATTAGCCAGCTCCACACTAGACTCAGGAGACGAACCTAGAGACGACCACATTAGTACTAGACTTTTAGCTAGTTGTAACCTAAGTAGAGCTTCTATGGCGGGGAGCAAGTCTTCCATTTAGGTGAAGTGAAGATAGTGTGCAAAGGGTTCAGCGGGACAACCCCTGGCCACGCAAGACCTCATCGGGATATGGGGCGAAGAGGATTCCCGGACGCTAAATTCCCGGATGATATTATTTTATCGGATGATTTTTCCCGAACGATGTCCCGTGCCCACATAAATGGATGACAGCGAGTCTCCAGAGCTTTAATGGTAACGCAGCGGGCGGCCAGAGATGTAAATGAGGAATGCGGCGAGCTCTCAAAGGGGTCCCGTGGGCAACCCAGCATAAATATACAAATGAATGACAAATGGCGAATAATGCCAACACAGGCAGGTACAAGAACAGCGGAAAGGATATCCGAGAGAGGCGTTTGCTCTTTAGCAGCGCAGTCGCGCCAGGCCTATACTAATTATTATGAAAGGGATGTCGACAAATTAGTATTAAGGGCGGGGAATCTAGAAGGGCTCTCGGGCCTGGTGGTTTTAGAGACAACCGGTGTTTCTAAAATACACACGGGTGGTGCCCTGAGGAGGTAAAACTGCCTCAGGCGATCGCGCCGATCAAAATTCTAGTATGTAAGGCAGTGGCATTTGGAACGCAACTTAGAATTAAGCAAATTTAATAAGCGCTGTTGTAAAACTAGACTAGACTAAGGACCATTTCGGCTTGTAAATACAATATATATATATATATATATATATATTTTTCCTAATATTAACTAACATAATTTAGGCTAAGCACCTTTTAATTAAGATAAGAGCGTCCGGCACCTGGCAACTAAATTCGTTACCAGGGTAAGACCGACAACACATTGCGGAGACACGCGCATGCGACGCGAACGCGATACAGAGCGTTCGGCACCTGGCGGCTAGACGTTACCAGGATAAGTCCGACAAATCAATAAAATAGCAATAAGTACACATAACGGGGCGGAGACACTGAAGCCGTCCGACCCATCGGCGGGGTACACGGTACAGCCACTGGAGCTGACCGACCCCGATAATATACGAGACGTCCGAAGAGGTCTCAAAGGCGGTGGCATTATCCAAGCCGACCCTTAAAACAACGCTGCGCGATATGTGCACATAATGTATTGGCCACATGTACTAAATTTACATACATTTCCTTCCTGCAAAGAGCTCCATCACTGCAGCAACGAGGGAAACCCAAAGGTTCATGACATCAGGTAAAGGTGACGTCACATACACTACACACAATTGGAGTACACTGAGGAGACATACAATTACACAGGTACACAGAAAGTAGAATAAAGCAGGCTAAGATAAGACTCTAGCCGGCTTAGGTTAAGGTAGAATAATATAAGGTGCCAAAGGCAAATGATAGCCGCACGCACCGATAAATGGTACATTTGAATGACATAATAGTGTTTTGCTCTATTACAGATCACCCCAGCGGCAATACAATGCACGCAACCCCGTCTGGACATCACTAATATATTTTATCCACAGGTCCACGACGAAGTGCAGATACCTTTTGTAAATATATCTTTCACACACACACACACACACACATATGTAACACTTTCTATAGCATAAACACGTACACACTGCAGCGATTTTAGTCGCGCCCTTAAGGCGACGGCGCCGCGGTCAGCAACGCGAGTTGACCGTGGGGCACCGAGCGATGCTGACGAAACCACACATATAGAAACGCTTCATCAATGAGCGACATACGGTAGACAGGGGCAGCGCAGAGGTTGTAAGCGCCCACCCTCGCTACCAAGGTGATTTTTTCCTACCCACGAGGAAAAACTCACGATAGGTAAGTAGATGAATTAGCGGCATGACCACTAAACAGCGACTACAAAGGAAATAGCAAACGAATGGAGAAGGAGTAGCCAAACGAGAGCGCTCAAAGAAGGCCTAGAGAGTGAAAAAGAAGGTATCAAGCTCATGCGCAGAACGCTATAGTAATAAGTACTTTATATTGTATCATAATTGTAGAAATATTGTAAATCCTAGACACACACAACAATATTAACACACGAGTGTATACCTATGCATATGTAACACCATTCAACACTGATTATACTGTTTTTCTTTCCTTTCTATTCTACTAACGCCAAATTTGTGAAGGTGTCCCGTTTCATCCCAACAATAAATCATTCTGATATACCTTTAACTTATACCCTGGGGCACCTGTTTTTCTATTTTCTTCCATCTTTTATACAATGCCTTGCAGGGAGCAATTTTTTTTCTCCACACAGCGTCGGACGGCACAACCACCCGTCCAACCATGTTTTTTTTCCTTCCTGCATAGTACCAACATGCATATAACTTCCAGAACATGTATTTTCTTTGTATTTTATATTTTTATTATTTTTAATGTCGAATCTCATAACAATTAATTTTAGATAAACAATTAACCTTGTATACCCAAAACCCACCCCCTCTGAGCACACGCTAAACTCACAACACCACCAGGACAACACGACACCGACACTGAAGAAAAAGAAGAGGGACAGGCAGAAATCGACGAAACATCATCACAACGACACGCCCACTATACTTCCCGTTCGCGAGGACGCGAACTAACGACGGAGGAGTCTTGTACAGCCCGGGGGGGGGGGCAGTACCCCCTGAGAGCCACCCCGCCATCTTCTACCAAAACCACCCCAACTGGAAACACTATAATTCCAGAACATATCTCTACACAGCAAGCGGCGACCACCTAAGCCTAGGAGGTTGGCCAACGGCTTGCAAAACACACATAAACATTTACACTAACAACTATCTGGGGCAGCTACACTGATACAATGCTGACCAAGCAGCGCCGAAACGTATAAGAGTGGAACCTGGACAGGAGGGATTATCTGTTGTTCTACTCTGTTCTTCGCCAGCGGCCCTGCCCGACGACATCCGTTCCAGCTCTTCACTAGGTGAGATCTAGCAGGTGCTCAGACTCCTTATTCTTGTAAAACACCTACCCTGACACTTTGCAAATTGCACCACATTTATATCTGTTCAAACTCCCCAAGAGGGACATCACACTACATCAACTGACCAATAAATACATGGTCAGTAAACTACACGCTTGTTACTAATTACACTCCACTCCACGTCCTCATACCCAACCTGACCTTAGTCATAATTGCCCGTGACCGTAGAAGCCTATAACTGCACCGTCAGATTCCATTGTACTCGAGCACACGACTCGACTGCAGAGCGCTGAATCACTGACTCTGCACATTCATTTAATTGTTCATCCTACTCAGCTGGCAAGCTAGTTTAGCAGCCGGCACTAGACATTCATCCCCTGACAGATATATTGCATTCTGCAGGGACGCCCCCAATAGATTAAGCACATACACCAACACACTACACTAGTAGTCTCTCCCGATTACGGGACACTACTTTCATCTGGAAACAATCCTCAAAATTAGCACATTTACACTAACGTGTTTTTCCTACCCCCCAACCAAGGGATAAAACAATAGGAACTACTTGAAATTGATTGTCGGCAGTCCTTACCTGAATTACAGATAACACACACTAATACAACCAACACAATTAACACCGGTTATCAGACAGATTCTACACACACCCAAGGTACACCGGGCTACATGACCGCGCTGTCGCAGCCCCTAAACTGAGGAATCAATCAACCAACCTCTTCTGTCATAGGCATTACAATAATTACCAGCCTGGTTTATTATCACGGAGGAAATCTTTCTGTATCTAATTGTTGTTGTTGTTTCGTGAGTGGGTTAGGACATCACTGTCATCAGCCATGTGTACTCGGATACGGGTAGAATTTGTATGTGTATTGTCTGTGGTAGTGTGTGTATTGTGATGCTAGAATTGGAAAGGAAGTGACCATGATCTTTTGTTAGGAACAATCCCAGCATATACCTGGAGGAGAAAGGAGAATCGAACCCACCTCTTCTCAGTTCAGTGAGGCTGAGTGAATTCAGTTTCGAACCTCAAATCAGAATTACATTTCCCGGCGGAGGTGGAGATCAAACCTGGACCGTTGGGACAGATGATTGACTATAGATATTAATTTCTGTTTTAACTGTTAGAGATTAATTGGTTATTTGTGTATGTGTCTTTTCATGTAGTCGACATTTCACGTTAAAATGGGCTGAATATATTTCAAAGTTTTTGATTGAATACTTCTATATATCGCATTTATTGCTGAGACAACAGTGTCTTCGGTCAAGTTCAAACTCGCAAGGTTCGAAATGCATACTTATCGAGTCTGATCGAAAACGTCGATTTATTTGTGTAATGTATCGATCGCATCAACTTCTGACCATGTTTCATTTATGGTTTCGTTGTTTATTTATTCGCGTCTGTAGAACGTAATTTTATAAGTAAACACTGAGTCTCGTTTCCTCACAGCTTGTTCATAGCTGGGTAGCGCGCTCGGTGATGGCCGGAAGGATATGACGTCATAAATCGTATTGCATGGCCTTCTCTCTCGGTGGCGTTGACAGTGGCTTAAGTCATCATTTTATTTCCCGCATGTACGCGCCGCTAGGCCGGTGAAGGTGGCCTTGGCGTTCTCCCCGCAATGAACACGTGCGCAGCGATCGGCAATGTTGCAATAAGCTGTCAGTATCTCCGGCGTATTCAAGCTTGTGAAGTGCTAGTTGATTTGACCTAACATACAGTGCAGTCTCGGGGCAATTTTACAGTTTATGTGTTGCCTTAAAGTGATGTTTTCTATACAACAACGTGTATTCATTGTGCTTTGTTATGCAACGGCGCACACAGCTAATCAATCACTCCTTGGCAGTAATATGGGAAGTTTTCAATGACCGTATAGTTAATTATCCCGCCAGATAACCCGATTTAAATCCATGTGATTATTACCTCTGGGGAATGCTGAAAGGAAAGGTATATGCAAACAATCCTCACACAAGTGAGGAGTTAAAAGAAAATATTCGCCAAGTTATAACGAACGTCACCCAGGAAGAAATTCGCCGTGTGTCTAGAAACTTGTTTACGAGGTGTCAGGCATGCTTGCGAGCTGACGGACAACACTTTGAACGTTTCTTGTAAAACCAGGTAAGTTTGTAGATAATTATTTTCACTAGAAATTGCTATTAAATGACTGTATGTTGACGCGAAGTAGTGGGGAGAAGTCGCGCACTTTTTACCGGCCAGCGAGCGGGTGTCAGCGCGAGAGCTTGCCGCGCCGTGATCGGTATCGGATGCGAGACTTAAATTGATGACCCTGTAGAAGTCCACCTATGAGACTTTCAAAACACCGGTAACTACAAAACCAACATGGCGAAGTTGAGACTTTATTCGAAACACTACCCGAATTGATTGATGCTTGCCTTTCCACTGTCACTGACTCTTATTTGGTTATTGTACACATAAACAAGGAAGAACACTTGGTATATTTAGGCAAGAAGTATGTTTTATACAGTTCTATACATCATTTCAAAGACTTTTAAATAGACTTTTCTCGCGATTTAACCATCCAAACGCAATGAAACTTGGTATAGGACATGTTTATACACATTGTAATGCACTAGGATCTAATTTAGTTCAATTGTTGATATAACCTCAAGATGGCGGCTGTGCGAAATATTTCACTGGCATTCTATATCCTAAACTATTACTGATATCACCCTGAAATTTTGTTCGGTGAAAAAGGGCACTACTATAAGTTTATCTAGGGCAAACTGTACAGTTATTGGCACTTAAGGACACTAGGCAATTAAATGAATAATTTAGAACAGAAAATCTGCTGTTGTTTGTCTCATTTTTTGGTATCATGTTCTGTGCATTATGAATATTGATAATAAATATTAAGAAACTAAATATAGAGCCTTAACATATTATAAATCGGTTATGAAATATTAACTGAGCAATCAGACAGTACTTGGCACCTAAATTTAGTTGTTGGCACCTTGGTCGGGTACAGTTCTTGGCACCTTTCTTTTCTTTGGTGTGCCTCCTGCTTTTAATACAAACATGTAGAACAATATTCTTTCCCACTTGAAACGCATTGCTCAAGACCTTAGACATGGAACAAGACTGTGAAAACCAAAATCACAGTTATTTGTACAGGGTGCCAAGTACTACATTTTATAGTTATTTTTAATACAGTAATCAGCACCCCCATTTCACAGAATAATAGGTTAGAGTGCTTCATAAACACAGAACAAATACATTAAGGCGTATTCAACATGTTTTCACACCTATCCTGAAAATACAGTTTGCATACTGAGCTCCGAACATCGAAGTTTGGAACTAGTGACCTTAACAAAACTGTGAGATGTCAACAAAATACCAGCAGTGATGAACAACACCAATTGTTCCGACAATCACTTTGGACAGGAACATTTTTGTTTTCCTTTGTTTTAGCCTAGCTTTCACAAGGAAGATACATTATTTAAAAAAGTATGATACAATATATTTTAATTAATTAAATGTCAGTTTTGCTTCTGTCGGAGCAGAGTGAAGTACGATTAATCGACAAAACAATTAATAAATTATACAAATAATTCATGTTTTTTGGGCTAATGCCATGTGAAATTAAATTAAATACCCGACGTTTCGAAGGAACCTTGCCTCCTTTTTCAATGGAATCAAACAATGTGGCCAAAGAAAGTAGCCTATATCAATGAGATTGCAAAAAAACAAAACAAAAATAGATAAATTCCTCTGTTCGTCACCAGAGAGCAGCTGCCAGAAATTACTGTATGGATCATGGTAGAACGGCGGACAGAGTAGTAAGTAAGGAGAAGGTAAAGGGGGCGCATTTTTTTTTTCAGCCCGAGCCTAGCCACAGTATGTAATTCCGAGCCTCTTATTGGCTGTTATGTCATGCCATTCTCCTGGTTCCGAATCGAGACGGTAGGTAGTAGCAGGGGTCACATCTGATTAAACATGGAGGAAGGTTATCGAGTGAGATGTGGATAATATTCGATGTTGAATTGCATTATTAGCGTGAAACAGGCATGAAACTTGCTTTAGATTAAGTTTAAAACAACCCACGCAGCAAATGAATGCGTTCCAATCAATATTTAAGGTTTAAGTGAAATCATTCGACATTTAACCACATGTATTAAGACCTATGATAATATACTTCCTTTGCGAGCGCACATGTGCACAAGTGGTATCGTGCGAGCTTGGTAACTTGGTGTCTCGGGTTCAAGACTGCTCATGGGGAGATATTTTTACTACTTTTGAATTATTTTATTATATCCTCCCTCCTTTTTACAGCATGTTTTATGCCTTGCTTTATTGAAATTATCTGTATGGGTGATTGAAATAATAAAACATTGTTGGACGGAAGGGTCGAGAACTGTACGGGTAGACCAAGGTTAGAATATGTTAAACAGATTGCCTCGGATGTAGGCTGTGGTAGCTATGTAGAGATGAAAAGATTAACTCAGGACAGGAAGACATGGAGGGCTGCATCAAACCTGTCAAAAGACTGAAGACTCAAACACACAATCTCGCGATCATTAGACACGGAACCTCCAATTTAGTTAGAAACCAAAACTCAGGACGTGATTATTCCCTTCGTAAATCTCACGTGAATTGACCGGGAATCGAACCCTGTCCACCTTGGGGAGAGGCAAGCAGAAGTTGACGCTGATGTTGCTCTTGTTAATTTGATCAAATTGGACATGGTGGTCATTGAGCCCTCCTACTTTTAAATAAATAAATACATACATTTCTATGATAACCTGTGTTATTGTGGTGTCTGTAGTATGGTGAGGATTCGCAAGGAGCAATTTCGGCATTTGTCTGGAGTAGAAGTGGAAATCTATGGAAAATCACTTCCAAGATCGCTGAGGTGGGAATCGAACCAACCTCTACTCAGTTTTGGCTCACGAGGCTGAATGTACCTCGTTGCAGTCTTCACACCAGAATTGAAATGTATCGGCAGAGCTGGGAATCGAACCCGGTCCACCTTGGTGAGGCAAGCAGCTTGACCAATGCTGAAGTTGACGCTGATGTTGCTCTTGTTCATTTGAGCAAATTGGACATGGTGGTCATTGAGCCCACCTACTTGTACATAAAAAAATAAAAAAAAATACATCGGCAGAGCTGGGAATCGAACCTAGACCTCTGGGGAGACAGCCAAGAAAGCTAGCCGCGTTGAACAGTAAGCAGAGGAATATAAATTCAAGTGAGAACAGGGAAGAATTCCGCCTAACAATGTTTATTATTTCAATCACCCATGCAGATAATTTCAATAAAGCAAGGCATAAAACATGATGTAAAAAGGACGGAGGATATAATAAAATAATTCAAAAGAAGTAAAAATTTCCGCCCTCAGGCAGTCTTGAACCCGGGACAAAAAGTTACCAAGCTCGCACGATACCACTTGTGCACATGTGCACTCGCAAAGGAAGTATATTATCATAGGTCTAAATACATGTGGTTAAATGTCGAATGATTTCACTAAGACCTTAAATGTTGATTGGAACGCATTCATTTGCTGCGTGGGTTGTTTTAAACTTGATCTAAAGCAAGTTTCATGCTTGTTTCACGCTAATAATGCAATTCAACATCGAATATTATCCACATCTCACTCGATAACCTTCCTCCATGTTTGATCGGATGTGACTCCTGCTACTACCTACCGTCTCGATTCGGAACCAGGAGAATGGCATGACATAACAGCCAATAAGAGGCTCGGAATTACATACTGTGGCTAGGCTCGGGCTGAAAAAAAAATTATGCCCCCCGGGCTGTGTGTGCTCTGCCTCAGTGTATTACGTGCGCGTTACGCAACGGACTGCGAAGTGAAAGGGATGGTCCAGAATATTCGTGACCCAGCCAGTGAAGGAAATGTCGAGAAGCCGTGTGTCCTGGACGATTCTAGAATTCATTGAGTCACCAGCCTGCTATATAAGCGGCTTCAACAGTGAGGGGACCGAGTTTTCTGTGGGTGTGTGTTTTACGAGCTAGTGCGAGCGTCTTTCCTGAGCGACAGAAGTGTGGTGACGAAGTGCCGTGCGAGTTACGAAATCCAGTGACATTGTTTCCCCCAGCTTGTGGACAGCGAAATAGCGTGTAGCGGAATATCGTAAGTAACTGTAGTTGGTGTACATGAGGAAGAGGTGCAGGTAGCTTCTGTCAAGGCCAGCGGACTCATTAAGACGGTTTTACTTCTGTGGTTTGTTGAGAAGTGAAAGGGGCAAGAGCGCTCAAGGAAGAGACTTGAGGAAACTGGAGTAAGGTTCTAATTGCTTGTATTTGCTGTTGAGTGGCGTATCTTTCCTGCAAGCAATAAAGCTAACTTCTCTTTAAAGCAGTAATTGGTGTTGTGCTTTCTACCCTCCGTAATCCAGTAAACGGAATTGCCACTAGGGGGTGGCACGTAACAACTGGTGTCAGAAGCCGGATTACGAACTTAAGCACTACACCTGACGGTCCTGGTTTCAAAACCCGAGCAGGTCATTTTTCTCTAATTTTCCTGTGAGTGCATGCCCTTAACAAGACAAACAACTAAAATGGAGGCGCAATTGGCAGCATTGCTAGAAAAGTTAAGTGGCATGGAAGCTAAGATGGAAGACGACCGAAGGACCTGAAGGATGACCTGAAGAAGATGGAAGACGGCCAGAAGAAGATGGAGGATGGCCAGAAGAAGTTAGCAGAGGACCTGAAGGACGGCCAGAATAAGTTAGCAGAGGACCTAACCGCCAAATTTCAGGATGGCCAGAAAAATCTGGAAGAGTGTCTGCTGACGAAATTAGAGGAGAGCCAAAGGAAATTAGAACAGGGCCTACGTGAGGAAGTCGCAGCAGTGGAAAAGAAGTTCGACGCCTTACAAGTGGAAGTTGCCGAGCTGCGCCAACGCCCGCTGATGGGGGTGGAGGAGAAATTCAACGCCTTACAAGTGGAAGTTGCCGAGCTGTGCCAACGCCCGCTGATGGGGGTGGAGGAGAAATTCAACGCCTTACAATAGGAAGTTGCCGAGCTGCGCCAACGCCCACTGACGGGGGTGTAAGAGAAATGCAACGCTCTACGAGAGGAAGTTGCCGAGCTGCGCCAACGCCCGCCCACCGTTACACCGGGAATATCAGGAACGGGACATAGCAGAGTGACGCCCCCAACCTTCGACGGAAAGGTCCCGTGGAGCACCTACTTACGTCAGTTCGAGGCGGCCTGTTCCATAAATAACTGGAACAACACAGAAAAGGCTACAGCTCTCATTGTAGCGCTGAGAGGTGACGCCCTTAACGTCCTTCAGGCCATCCCGACTGGATCCCAGGACTACGCTTCACTGATCACCCATATGGAGTCCCGATATGGAGATAGCCATCTTCAGCAGGCCTACCAGATGCAGCTCCGGACCCGGGTACAGAAGAACGCGGAAACCCTGCAGGAGTTCGAGATGGACATCGCACGCCTCGTAAGGCTCGCCTATCCAACAGCGCCGGCCGACTTTCTGGAACAGATTGCGACGCAGACCTTCACCGACGGGCTACGGGACTCGGACACTCAACAGGCGCTGCGACTCGCGCGCAATAAGACCCTGGCAGATGCGCTGAGCCACGCACTTGAGTTCGAGACGGCAAAACAGGCATCTAGAATGCACGCGCGGGTGCGTCAAGTGGACGTCGACGAACCAGCAAAAACCAACGAGACCAAGCCCCTGGCCGACGAATTGATGGAGGCGCTAAGCCGTTTCTTCGATAGTCGCGGTACCACCAGCAACGACACAGCCGGAAGACAACCGGAGAGGCGGCCCGGAAGAGGACTACCGACCTGCTGGGCCTGCGGTAAGAAAGGCCACCTGAGCAAGGACTGCGGTGATCGCCGCCGCCGAGGGTATCCGACGGGAAATCAGTCGTCTGAAAACCGCGCGGCCCAGGGAAACGAGTATTAGCCAGCCTTGGGGGGCAAAGGTTGGCTTGTGACAGTCGTCAAGCCCCAGCAGTCCAAGTGCGTGTGACGAAGTTACGGAGGGACAATAGCAGCCTGATGGTCGACGGAGTCGTCAACGGAGTGAGCTGGCCCATGCTGATCGACACGGGAGCGTCGAGGACCATCGTCAATCCCACCGTGATCCCGAAGTGGAGAGTGCAACCCACACAAAGGAACCTCCAGCAAATAACCGCGACCGGAGAGACCGCACCGGTGCATGGCGAAGCATCACTGGAGCTCGTCATTGGTCGACGGGTGGTGAAGCATCAAATGCTTGTGGCTGACGTATCAAACGAAGTGATCATCGGACTGGACTTCCTGGACCAGAACAACATCATCTTGGACTTGAGAACCAACACTCTGCACTTCGGAGGTGAGGAACTTGCTTTGCAACCAGCACACGAGGCCGTCACCGCACGACGAGTAAGGCTGAGAGAGGACGACATCGTTCCTACCAGGACGGAGGTCAGCGCCGCCGTAATTGTCGACGGAACTGCTGAGGGAGTGGCGGCTGTCATCGAGCCAAAATATGAGGACATCCAGACAAAAGGATTGCTAGTTGCCAAGACCCTCATCAACACGAAGCCTCGGCCGTACGTCGGCCTGTCCAACCTGAACGACTACGATATTACGGTTCACCGGGACACCAACCTAGGAGCCTGCGAGCCCGTTACCTGGATTGCCCGCATCACAGACACGACGGACGGACACCTGCAGACGGACAACCGAAGAAGACCCGCCCTGCCAGAAGAACTACAGAAGCTGTACTAAGGATCCCAGGACCATTTAGACTAGGAGCTATCACGCCAACTTCAGGACCAGCTACGCGAATTCCAGGATGTCTTCTCCGTGGGGAGCAAAGACTTCGGTAGGACAAGCTTGGTCCAGCACAGAATCGACGTTGGGGACAGCGCACCGATTAGGGCCCCATTCCGACGTGTCCCGCTCGCCAAGCAAGCCGAAGTCGACCGGATGGTAGAAGAGATGAAGGAGCAAGGGGTGATCGAGCCATCACATAGTCCTTGGAGTTCTCCGGGCATGCTAGTGAAGAAGAAGGACGGTTCCACCAGGTTCTGCGTGGACTACAGGCGGGTGAACGACGTCACGAAGGACAGCTACCCTCTACCCCGGATCGACGACACGCTGGACACCATATCATGATCAAGATGGTTCTCCTCCTTGGATTTGAAGAGTGGCTACTGGCAGGTGGAGGTCCACCCTAAGGACCGCGAGAAAACGGCGTTCTCTGTGGGCAGCGGGCTCTGTCAGTTCACCGTCATGCCATTCGGTCTGTGCAACGCCCCTGCGACCTTCGAAAGGCTAATGGAGTCCATTCTGAGGGGACTACACTGGAAGACCTGCCTGGTCTACCTAGACGACGTCATCGTTCTGGGAAAAAGCTTCGAGGAGCACTACAGCAACCTGAAGGAGATCTTGATGAAGCTACGGGCTGCCCAGCTGAAGTTGATCCCCAAGAAGTGTCAGCTCTTCCAGAAGCAGGTCCAGTACCTTGGGCATATTGTCTCCGAGGAAGGGGTGCGCACCGACCCAGAAAAGACCGCAGCTGTGAGGGAGTGGCCAGTTCCGAAGGACAAGTCCCAACTACGAAGCTTCCTGGGACTCTGCATTTATTACCGTCGCTTCGTGAGAGGATTCGCCGACATCGCCAAACCACTGCATCGACTGACTGAGAAGGTCCAACTCTTCACATGGACAGCAGAATGCCACAGTGCCTTCGAACAACTCAAGCAGGCTCTGTGCACCGCGCCTATTCTGTCCTACCCCAGACCTGGAACAAGGTTCATCATCGATACCGATGCCAGCGACTTTGGTATAGGGGGAATCCTGTCGCAAATAGTGGACGGCGAGGAGAGAGTAGTGGCCTACTTCAGCAAAGCCTTGTCAAAGCCAGAGAGGAACTACTGCGTCACCAGGAAGGAACTGCTCGCCATCGTGAAGACCATCGAACACTTCCACAAGTACCTGTACGGGCAAGAATTTCTCATCAGGACCGACCATGCATCCCTGCGGTGGCTCCTGAACTTCAAACAGCCCGAGGGTCAACTCGCGCGGTGGTTAGAGAGGCTTCAACAGTACAACTTCGAGATCCAGCACAGGAAAGGCCAACTGCATTCTAATGCCGACGCCCTGTCACGAAGACCGTGCCCCGAAGACTGCACCTTCTGTACTAGGAGGGAGGAGAACACCGGGATACAGTGCCGACGGACTACTGTGGAACTTCAAGGGAACTGGAGCCGCGAATCTTTCACGCGGGCACAAACAGAAGATGATGACCTGGGACTGATAGCCGAATGGAAGAGGGCCTGTGTCCCCAGACCCGGGTGGAACATTGTGAGTGACTGCAGCCCAAAGTTTAAGTCCTACTGGGCGCTGTGGGACTCGCTGGTTGTGAGGGATGGCCTCATATGCCGTACCTGGGAGAGCACCGACGGGAAGACATCTCGGGAACAAGTCGTCGTTCCAAAGGCTATGACGGAGGAAGTCCTGAAGGAAGTCCATGGAGGATCATCTGGTGGACACCTAGGGATAAAGAAGACCATGGAGAAGCTGAGAGAGCGGTTCTACTGGATCGGATGCCGAACTGACGTAGAGAACCACGGCGCGAGGTGCCACGATTGCGCAGCCAGCAAGGGCCCAGGACGAAGACGACGGGGTCCACTGAAGACCTACAACGTGGGCGGCCCCATGGAGAGAGTGGCCATCGATGTTGCTGGGCCATTCCCGTTAAGCGAGGCAGGGAACCGCTACATATTGGTCGTCAGCGACTACTTTACCAAATGGCCGGAGGTGTATGCGCTCCCTAACCAAGAAGCCGCGACGATTGCAGAGACCCTGGTGAAGGAATTCGTCAGCCGGTACGGAGTACCCCTGGAGCTGCACTCCGACCAAGGGAGGAACTTCGAGTCGCAGGTGTTCCAGAACCTATGCCAGCTGCTGGGAATCCGGAAGACAAGGACAACGCCGCTACACCCTCAGTCCGACGGGATGGTAGAGCGATTCAATCGCACCATCGAGAATCATCTCCGAATAGTCGTCAGCGAGCACCAGAGGGATTGGGACAAACATCTTCCACTATTTCTCCTGGCCTACCGCGCCGCCGTGCATGAAGCCACCGGGTGCACACCAGCCCGGGCCATGTTTGGGAGGAAGCTCCGTCTACCTGTCGATCTTGCCTTCGGCCGACCTGGGAATGATCCGGTCCCGGTAAGCCAGTATTGTCAAGAACTGGTCGACCAACTGGAGGGCGTGCACGCGTTCGCGAGGAAACCGAATGAAGACGTATGCCTCGGAGACCTAGGTTATGAAAGGGAGAAGAGCAAAATACAGGCCAGTGAGATGAGGTTCTTGAGAAGCAGTATTGGAGCTACAAAGATGGACAGAATAAGAAATGCGAGGACCAGAGAATTAATGAAGGAGGAACCATTACAGGATGGTATAAAGAAATCTAGACTTAGATGGTATGGACATGTAAAACAAATGGAGGAGAAGAATAATGTTATTGGTTTTACGTCCCTTTTAACTACCCTGGCTTTTAGAGACGCCGGGGTGCCGGAATTTTGCCCCGAAGGGGACCTTTAACGTGCCAGTAAATGTACTGACACGGCTCCCTCGCATTTGCGCACCCTCAAATGCCAGCTGACTGCGCCAGCTTTCGAACCTGCAACCTTGGGCTCAGCAAGCGAGAACGTTATCCCTGAGCCACGCAGCCAGACAGGAGGAGAAGAGGATACCCAGGAGGATACACGAGACGAAGTGGGAAGGAAAGAGACCGACAGACAGGTGGCTGAAGGGGGTGGAAGAAAGCATGAAGAAGAGAGGAGAAGACTGGACAAGGGTGGAGCCTGAGAGATGGTGGGAAGACAGAAGACGTTGGAGAGGCTTGTGTTCCAAACAGACCCGGCCAGTGGCTGGAAACTGTGCAAGATGATGATGTTTATTTAACAACCGGAGCCACGTTCGTCAGCGTATTTAGTGTGTGAAACTACTGTAGCGAGCACTCACAACAAGGCGCACAAATTGACGTCAGTAGTTGCCAACATGCCCAATACAAAATATACCAGACAACACACACATAACGTTGTAACTATGTGAGAAAAGAAATAATTTGGCTTTTGTGTATTATTTGTATTTGTAAATAATGCTTGTATGAGGCAATGGTGCCAACTTAACTCTACCGGAATCCCCTGTAGTGAGGTTTGGCGACTGATTGGACGAAAAATACTGATGAATGGGTGTCTGGACGAAACAATTCGTCGCTTCTTGGTTAGACGACTGTCTGGACTAAACTATTGGTCGCTACTTGGTTCGACGACTGTCTGGACGAAACCATTGGTCGCTTCTTGGTTAGACGACTGTCTGGACAAAACCATTGGTCGCTTCTTGGTTAGACGACTGTCTGGATGTAAATTATTTTTGAAAGAACACATGAAAATTATTATTGTAAGAACACTATTAGTGGGGGAAAAAAACCAACAACAAAACACATATTGGTCAGGAGAAAACAAAACAAGAGATAGTAATGAGACAGCATGCACAACTCATTGCGAACTGGTTCAAACTCAGCGCACTGTCAAGGGAACTGTGTGCTGTTTTGTTTCACGGTACCGCACATAGCCTATACAAAGTAGTACCATACATGCGAGGTTGGCAATACTGTACTAGTGCATAATTAATGGCGGACACAGCTGGAATTTCACGTATATAAGTCGTGATCTCATTTGGGATGGTGGGTTATAGACAGCGGAGGAGTAAACATCTATTACTACATCATCTCCAGATTTTTTTCTGGCTATTACTATAGGTATTTTGGTTAATTTTTGTACTTAAGGAAAGTTATGAGGGAGTGATACTGCTCGGGTCCAAGCTCTGTGAACTTGCGGGGTGAGGGGAAAGAGCAGGGAAGGGTCGGGCGGGTAGAGAAGGGTCTGTCAACAGCCCGCCGTGTTATCTGGTATTCCCTCCTATTCCAATACTGCTAACATAGGGCCGCTGCTCAAACCACTGTGGTGTTACAAATGAGTGAGTGAGTCACCGACCAATGTATTTGGTTCTGTACTATTCACGGACCTGGGGCGTGGTGGCTCAGCGGTCTAGCTGTATGCCTCTCACCAAGGCGGTCCGGGTTCGATTCCCGGTCAATGCACGTAAGATTTTCGAAGTGAAATGCCATGTCCTGTGGTTCGGATTCCACGTAAAACGGAGGTCCCGTGGCTCATGATCTCAAGATTAACGGTCACGTTAAACTACAAGCTTCCTTCCTTTTTATTCACGGACCGAGATACCTCATCACTCGTCAACACCACTTCTCACAGTCCACGATGCACATTCTTCTCAGGTTCACGCAGCTTTGACCCGAGCAGTATGTCATGCACATCCAACTTTATTTCTTGTCACATGTGTGAGTGTGACCCATAGTTTAACCCATAAACGTATACTTTATCTTTCCATTTCTTTTACATACCGGCATTGCCGCTACAGCATTTCAACTACCGGTACCTTAATACAGTGAACAAGGAACTACCCTTCATCCATTTTGCTGAACTATGGTAAAATATTTTATGTAGTGTAATGGTGTGATTCTTATATATAAATTAAAAAATGAAAATGTAGATTTATCTGAAGTTACTGGACACCGACACTGTTTAACCGATTGAATTTAAATTTTGTAGGGTTGTAATGCACACCCCAAGGAAAGTTTTTGGCAACAATAATTTTAGATAGCCCTCTCCATTCCCTTCATTTAGGCCCATTGGCACAAATCTACACCGTTTCACCAGGCTCAAATATACACCGTTCCACCGATCTAAACCGAATTTCACGTACCTACCCTTTAGAACCTGACAATTAATACTGTCTACTTGAAATTTCGGACAGCCCTCTCCATTCCCTGCATTTTGACCCCTTGGCACAAAACCACACCTTTTCACCGATCTGAACCAAATTTTACATACCTACACTTTGGAACCTGGCGAGTAACACTGTCTACTTGAAATTTTGAACAAGCCTCTCAATTCCTTGCATTCAGGCCCTTAGGCACAAATACACCGTTTCACCAATCTAAGACAAATTTCACATACTTACACTTTGGAACCCTGCGGGTAACACTGTCAACTTGAAATTTTGGACAGTCCTTTCCTTTCTCCAGATTTTGGTCCTTTACTACAAATCTACACCAGTTCACCGATCTGAACCAAATTTTACGTACTTACCATTGGAAACCCTGCAGTTAACACTGTCTACTTGAAATTGGACAGCCCTCTCCATTCCCTAGATTTCGGCCGTTTGGCACAGACTAAACATCGAATTTGTCATAGAAGGAGCAATCTAGGACCATTTTAAGCCTAGCAAAGGAAGAAACAAAAGTCGGGATGCAAACTTAAGTTCAGTTTGATGGAATAGAGTAGATTTGTATAAATAACAGACAAAGGAACCAAAAACCACGATTTAAGGCCCTAGAACCAATCGTGCCAAAGTATTTTTGGTGTACCAGCGGTCCAGGGATGCTGGGAATTAAGGTGTAACTGTAAGAATATTTAAATAAGTCTATTTTTGTCTGGCATTCTGGGTTGCATCATGCCATCCCTACCACCGTTCTGGTGCGGAATTGCAAAAGTAGTTACATCTTTCGCTGCTTAAAAATTATTTGGACAGCCGTCTCCATTCCCTAGATTTAGGCCATTGGGCACACAAACAAAATATCGAACAGCACTATGTGGCAAAAATGACACTATTTGCACCCTCAGGAGCTCGGGACAGCCGAAATTTTCAGATGTGGTCCGATTTTCTTCCAGTGCTATGCGGCAAAAGACGATTGCTCTCTACTTTCTGTAACGTTTTCCACTCATATACGTAATTACCAGGGTGGGCGCCAGTCTTAAGATTAGATCTTAAGGACAAATTTAGAAAATTATATAAGACAAGGGGATGGTTTATCGCCTCTACTTTTCAATTGTGCTTTGGAATATGTAATGAGGGAATGGTACAGGGAAAATCCTAGGAGCATAAGAATTGGGACCAAGAAAGATCAAATAGACTTAAATTGCTTGGGATTCGCAGATGACTTAGTGTTACTGGCTAATAATATTCAAGAAGCCAGAAATCAAATAATAAGCCTACAAAATGTAGCACAAAAAATTGGACTTCAGATTTCATTTGAAAAGACAGAGATAATGGTAGCAAATCCACTTGTAATCAATCACATAACAGTAAATAACAAGAAAGTTAAAATAGTGAAGCAATTTAAATACTTAGGAGAAATTATAACTTACAACTTGGATGAGAAACCTGCATGGCAAGAAAGAACTAATAAAATGATAAAAGCCCAAAAATTAACATGGTCTACATATAAAAGAAAATGTCTATCAATCGCAACAAAATTAAAACATTACAAGACGGTGGTTCAACCAGAGGTGACATATGGAAGTGAAACTATTTTTAAAGTTACTCAGAAAAACAGAATCGACAAAATTTTAAAAGTAGAAAGAAGAATAGCTAGAACATACATAAATAAAAAATATCAGAAAAATGGGCAGTGGCGGATAGTACCAAATGAAGTGGTATACAGAGAACTGGAGCCCATCACTGATACTATTCGGAAGAAACAGATTTCCTTTTTGGTCACATCATGAGGACACCACAAACCAGGTTATCTAGAAAAATTGTAGTGAAACTTTGGAATATGAAACAACAAGTAGGATGGATTAAGGAAATTAGAGAAGATATGAAAGAATTAGAAATAACCTTGGATGACTTGCAAAACAAAACAACAAAATTAAAAAAACAGAGATATAAAAATAAGATTTCAGGCTAAAATAGACAAACGTAATATAGTAAAAAGGGTATTTACAGATGAGGAACGCCTGAGAAAATCAGAGCGAATGAAGAGCTACTGGGCGACTCGGAAAGGAAACTTGCTGAAGAAGAGGACCAAGAAATGATTGACTGAAGTGGTCCAATGAGGCCGTAAAAGCAGAAGAAGAAGAATATATATAATATATGTATAACTTATATAAATATATATATCATTTGAGAACAAGTCTCATACTGTTCCCAAGGCATTTTCAGCCAAGGTTATTATAACACTAATACCAAAGTATATCTTGAAAAATATATAATATATATAGCACATCTGAGAAGCTCCTTCTCAGGTTGTGAGGTGGACGGTACACTATCACTTAATATCTCTAATAAGGCAGGGAAACACTATCAAATTGAAACAAATCATTTATTAAGATTATCCCCAATTTTGTTAAAATAATAAATTTAAAAGGAATGGAAGTTGTCAAAAAGTAATATAGAGGTTAAAGAAATGGCAACTAAAATACCTCCTACGACCATACTGATATGCTGGTAATTCATGTAATTCATTGCAATGTATTTAGCTTTCACTGTTTGTCGTGTTATGTAGCTATTGCTGTTATAATGTGATGTCACAGAAATGACAGTTTCATTTGAGAACAAGTCTCGTACTGTTCCCAAGGCACCGGACTCCCTAATGAACCGCTCTAAGCAATGTTTTTCTTCATCAAATTCCCCAAGTATATGTAGGTACAACGCTTGACATTTTCAGCCAAGGTTATTAAAACAGTAATTCCAAAGAATATCTTGAAGTGTTACTCCACTAGCATAGGCTTGGCTTAGTACACCAACTTGAAGCTACTCTGAGTTCTATGACTGTCCATGGCAGCCATGTTATTCCTACAGCCCCCCATAAGTACTCCACCTGTAGTCGTAGCCAATAATTTTGATTCGTCACTTGTTCATAGTTGATTACTTCTAATCAACAGACACTCATTTGCATGTTTTGAATTTCCCTTTGGAGTTTCAGTATTTCTGATATTAGTCTTATAATCCAGTTCTTCTGAATCTCGAGCTCATTCTTTATACGAATGATCTCAGAGGTATGCTTTGTTCTACAAGTCGAAATTTCACTTTCACACGTTCTGGACGTTTATAAGTAGAAGGTTCACAAGTTATTCTCCTGAACCCACTGTACATGAGTGCCAAAGTCAGTTCCCGGGACGTCTCCAAATTGGTCTTGACATGAGTTTCAATTTGCTTTTCTTTTGACAAGCCATAATTTCACTAGCAAATGATAACAAAAAGTATTATGATTACGTTAGGTTATCCATTGAATCAAAGGAACTTGAGAATACTCTGTTGGATCACTGAGGCATTAAGGCCGTCAACAGCAATTACACCTGTGTGAAGCTAAATTGGATAGGTTTCTACGTTGCCAAGAGCCGACTGCGGTGTCGTCTAGCAGCTAAGTTCTGAACTTGGCCTAGTAGTCGTTGACAGTGGTGCTTGGCAGCAAAAGTAGGAACTATTTGAAAAATTATAAGTTGCAGTCTGTACTTAAATTAAAAAACAGATAACACACACTAATACAGTCATCACAATTAACACCGGTTATCAGACAGATTCTACACACACCCAAAGTACACGGGGCTACATGACCGCGTTGTCGCAGCCCCTAAACTTAAGAACCAACCAAACTCCGCCACATCTCCAGCATAAATATAGAAACAAATATCCCTAGTTGAAACATTAAAAAAAAAAAAAAAAAACACTTCCATTTCTCATAAATTCCTAATTAACTTATGGGCTCATTTCATTTCCTTATAATGAGAAATAGGCAGTGTCTTTTATTTCACTTACTCCTCTTTCTAATCAATTTTTACAATTCGTTAGTGAACTAACAGTGCATGTTCATTATTAAAATTACGGGAAAATGACCTAGACGTTAAGTCCATTTGCTATTCATCACCAGGCTGTGGAGTGTTAGTATGTAAACAGTGCTATCAGATTAGCATCGCACTAAGTTGAGATGACGCACACCCTATGAACTGCCAGCCTGTCTACAACAGATTACAAACCTTGCGATCAGTCCTTTTATCCACTGTACGTCACATGCGTTCATAGGGACACTCAAAAGTCACAGGAGGAGCTTCTACATGCCCTATAGTACGGTGCGTTCTAACTTCATTGCACACGTACTAAAACCCCACAGACTGCTTATCACCACCACAAAAAGGCTTCCTCAACTGTTATTTATAAAATATTAATTTCTATTTGTTTGTGTCAGTTCTATCGTAGTATTCATTATCATCCATAAACAAATAAATCCACTAGGTGAATCCGGGTGAAAATGAAAATCCACAGCCTGCTTCCAGTCTCCGACTGGGTCAGGAATGGAATGAATGAAGCCCTCATCTAGCGGCGAGGATATGAACTGTGCCGGCTGCCGAGGCCTGACGCACTCCTCTGGGGCAATGATTAAATGAAATGAAAGTGGAGAGTGTTGCTGGAATGAAATTTTGACAGGGAAAACCGGAGTACCCGGAGAAAAACCTGTCTGCCTCAGTTTTGTCCAGCACAGATCTCACATGGAGTGACCGGGATTTGAACCACGGACCCAGCGGTGAGAGGCCAGCGTGCTGCCACCTAAGCCACGGAGGCCTACCAGGCCCCCTGGAAATACTTTCTTGGCATGCTTTGTATCATCAGTTATATTTTATCTCAATATTGTCTGTAGAGACTCATCAGTTTTGCTATAAGGTGAGAAATAATTTTGGACAAAGGTCATTTTCAGCATGGTTAGTAAGTAATACGATTGCAATAGAAGTAAAAATTGAGTTCAACTTTAAATTGAAGGTTATACTTACTGAAAACAGCTTTTATTAATGAATAAGCATACAAAAGTCAGATATTTCTGTTTGTATGGTACTCTCAGAATAGAGTTCAGGCTAAATTTAATAATACTTGTTTAAAACTTAGAAAGTGAGTTTCCAATCCTTACAACTCATCACCATCCTCCATCATACCCCTCTCCAACTCATCCTCTGACACTTCATTTGTATCTCGATTAATTACAGCACTGTAGAACTGCAAATCAGGATTTACCTCCCACCGATCACCAAAATGAAGTTACAACAGCCTTTTTACATCAGCAATTTTTGATCCCTTTATTGGGACACCAACTGGAATCAATGGTAAAGTTATACGTGAAACGTCCATACTTGGTTTAAAAACCTTCTTTGACATTTCTATGACAATTTGATACCAGGACTCACCTCTCTAGAATAGGAGCAGATGGAGTCACCCCTCGAGTAATGACGAAACGTCTTCGCTGTTGCAAATTTGAAATGTCATTGCCCAGGTTTCTTCATGCTTTATTGTGACACAAGGTTCCATTCGTATACAGGCCAATCATTTCCCATTCCGAAAACTGTTCCATGGTTACCGAAGACCTCACAATATCTTTCAGGCGTGATAATTGTGTCAATATCACGGAGATCAAGAATTTCAACAGTATTGCCTTTTACCATACCTTCTATGCACTATCAATCGAAGATTCCAACAGTTATTGAATTCAAAAGGTTTCTATATGAAAATATAATACGCCAGAAAAGTGCTATACTCTGATTTACGAAAGGTCATCCGCTTCAAGGGTGAGGTGAGGAGTGGAGAAGAGAGGGGTAACGGTATCCATGGCAACAGCGAGCAAAGAGACAGCAGTGAGCACATGGATTGACACTGTGTTCTACTGTGCCTTGACTCGTCACTGTCATTAGACCGCCATTCAGGGGGGCTAACTTCCCCAGTATTTGTGTCTTCCTGCAAGTCTCTTAGAATGTTATGAGTCATGACCTGTCTCAGTGGCAACGCAGCATTTCCGCACCTGCTAGTTTTGACAGACGTCAGCGTTCATTATTGGAAATACAGAGTATGCTGCTGATCAACTTTCAGACATGTATACAAACATATCCTATCATTAGAAAGTAAGATATTGCCGTTCCAGATGATCATCAGGCCTGCCACTCTGAAACTTTTCCATTATACAAGGAGAAGTCAATGAAATTTATATAAAAATGTGCTCTTTCTCCTTGGTCTCTAGGCAACTTACCAGACGGACAAGAGACGTTTTGAAACCTAAGAGGCTAGACCCTTTTAATGTCACATGGGAAGATGAGCCATTTTGATTACAAAATGGATGTAGCCTATTATAAGGCAGCCATTTTGCTATGGACAAGAACCGTTTTGATTCCAATAGCTGTATTTAAACAGTTTTTTAAGTGGTTTCCAGGACGTTTTGATGCAAAGTGATGGTAGTATTATGTATAGGGAAGCTTAAAGAATGCACTAAAACAAAAAACTAAATTTCGACCTAAGGTGGACATAGGCCGTTTTGAAACTGACCACCTCATTTCATAAAATAACTGGCCTGAGAAATGTAAAATATATTTTTGTAACCCAGAATTTGTTATTAAAGGATATTTAAACAAAAACTATCAGAGACTCTGAGGAAAAAGATCATTCTCATCTTGTAAAGGATAGACTACCTCAAATTGTTTATATGACAGAGGTCTAGCTTACAAGGGAACGGATCGCGGTGTAAAATTCTAATCTGGTTGAAATTTAGTACACAATAATCCTACAAAGTTGTACAATGACTTAGTGAAAACCGCATGGGCCGATTTCAATTTTGAATGCCAATATTGAACTCCGAAAATCTGCCGGACGACGGCATGAGCGAGGAGGTGAGAAGAGGTCAAGCTGACCTTCAATCCTAGCAGCACGCGATGGCTCCCGGCCACTAGGCAGCAACCTGCCGTGCTGCGATGCATTCCCCACCTTAAACGTTCCCCTCACTATTCTACCCTCTCAATTAGAGTATAAAATGCAACATGATGTGATGTTTTGCACTTGACCATACTGTAAATAAATAAACCAACATTTTTTTTCCTGTTTTACGGTATTCTTTGTTATCCTTGCAATAGTGAATGCTTACCAAAAAGTGGTCAATACAAAGAGATTGCTTGCACCACGCGCACCTTGCAACACTTTCTTTTATACACATATCGCAAGCATTTTGGATAGCATCATCCTTGAAACAAAATTAAACGGGGTTCGCAAAGCAAGCGGGCTGTGTTTCAACATAACCGGATTTGTACCAACTATACTTCCACATGTTACGATACCGCGGAGAAGATAGTTGGTTGTGGGTCAATGATTGGGATTTTAAAATATTGTTGCGCAAATGAATGTTAATGTCGAAATTGTATAATACAATTAGGTCATAAAAATAACGAACAAATTGTTTCCATATCCGGAAACCAAGCACATCTGACGGCTGAATCATTCCAGTAGTTCTCTGGGGAATAGTTTTAACAATGATAGTTTTGTTGGCGGGTTTTGACGCTAATATATTTGCTTCACTTTGTGCTGTAGGAAAGGAGAATCAAAGTATGGAAACTCAAGGAAAAGGAAGTCAAGGAAGAATTCCAGAAGATAATAAGGGAAAGGATGCCAACAGACAATCCTAAAACAGGGGAAGATGAATGGAAGCAATTCAAAAACACAATGGTGGAAGCTGCAGTGGCAGTATGTGGAAGAACAAGCAACAGAAAGAGGTGTAAAGAGACACCATGGTGGAATGAGAGAGTAAAAGAAGCTGTGGGAAGGAAGAACAAGGCTTTCAGAGTGTGGTTCCAGGAAAGAACTGATCTGACAAGGGAAGATTATAAGATAAAGAAGAAAGAAGCAAACAAGATTGTCGCAGAGGAGAGGAAGAAGTGGATGGTAAAGTGGACAGAGATGATGGAGGAAGACAGCAGAGGAAATAAGAAAGTACTTTATGGGATGGTCAAAAGTAAGAGAAGAGGTCTGCGAGAGGATGTGGTAATGATGGACAAAAGCGGAAATGAGGTACACAACAAAGAGGCACTCAAGACAGTGTGGAAAGAGTACTTTGAGGATTTGCTGAATCCAAATGGTCATAGGGAGGAAGACAATGTATTGGAAGATGGAGAAGACAACACAGGAATGGAAAAGGACCTGACTTGGAGAGAAGTTGAAATGGCTATAGACAAGATGAAAGGAGGAAGGGCACCAGGTGTGGATGAAGTGAGTGTTGAAATGGTGAAGGCAGCAGGGGAGGTTGGGAAACAGTGGCTGTACCGTGTGATGAGGGTGATATGGAAGCAGAAAAAGACCCCAGAAGATTGGAAGAAAGGATTAATTGTCCCAATATTTAAGAAAGGAAGCAGAAAGGAGTGCAGAAATTACAGGGGAGTCACACTCATACCTCACTGTTCCAAGATATATGAAAAGATATTAGAAAGTAGAATACGAGCCAAAGTGGAGAGAAAATTGAGAGAGGAACAGTATGGATTCAGACCTGGGAGATCAACAGTGGATCTCATATTTTCAGTGAGACAGCTCCAGGAACACCACTACGAATTTGGAGAGGATCTGCTGATGGCCTTCCTGGACATCGAAAAGGCCTATGATAGTGTGTGTAGGGAGAAGGTTTGGAATGCAATGGAAAACATGGGAGTGGAAAAAGAGACTGTAGGCAGAGTGAAGGAGATGTATTGTGGAAGTGTGAGTTGTGTGAAAGTTGGAGGGGAAAGAACAGACTGGTTCAGACAAATGAGTGGCCTGAAACAGGGTAGTGCACTGTCACCCCTTCTCTTTATTGTGGTTATGGACGAGGTAATGACACGGATAGCAGGAAAGATAGGAGAAGATAAGATGAAAGCAATGGTGTTTGCAGATGATCTCATGGTCTGGGGAAACGAGGAGGAAATTCAGGAGCAACTGAAGGCTTGGAAAGAAACAGTGGGAGAGTACGGATGGAAGTTCAACATCAGTAAATGTGAGATCCTGTTAACGACCAGGAAAAAGGACAGACCAATGAGTGGGATAACACTTGGAGGTGGACAGCTGAAGAAGGTGGAAAGTCTCAAGTACTTGGGAAGTATAGTGGAGGAAAATGGGAGAAATGACAGAGAGATTACGGAACGTGGCAGACAGGCAGAAGCATTTCTGAGAAGCATTAGGAGCTTAGTGTGGAATAAAGATGTCCCACAAAAAAGCAAGGAAGTGTTATACAGAAGCTACTATATCCCGATACTGACCTATGCTTCAGAAACGTGGACAATGAAGAAAAGAGACATAAGCAGAATACAGGCAGGTGAAATGAAGTTCCTGCGAAGTAGGATCGGAGTAACAAGAAGAGACAGGGTGAGGAATGAAAAGGTCAGGGAAATGGTGAAAGAGGAGCCCTTGCAAGGTAGGATTGAGATATCAAGACTGAGGTGGTATGGACACTTAAAGAGAATGGATGAGAAGAAGATTCCCAAGAGGATACATGAGATGCAGATACAGAAGAAAAGACCAAGAGATAGATGGCTGAAAGGAGTGGAGGAATGTGTCAAGACGAGAGGCGAGGACTGGACCAGAGTGACAGCGGAGAGGTGGTGGGAAGAAAGAACTAAGTGGCGAGGCTTATGTTCCAAACAGACCCAGCCTGGGGCTGGAAACTGTACAAGATGATGATGATGATGATGATGTGCTGTCCACGAATCCAAGAGTAGAACACTGTGGTCTGGTACAGTTTGAAAATAAACATCTTGTAACCACTTTTGAAGTAACTTTTTAGTTAACTTTCCGGACGGGGACGGCAATACAAATAAATTATCTGCTGTAAACAAAGTTCTTTTAACAATACGGCCAAATTCACCGTCCTTTTCTTTTAACACAACTAACAGTTTAGGTAACAGTTCTCCATCGGCAGATATTACAGGCTGAATTATACAGCTGTGTGTTAATGAGTTCAACAATTGCGTTTCTGCAAAAATTCTTTTGTCTCCCATTACATGTAGCGTATGTCCTGCATGGAACTCTCCGTTAAACCCGCTTTGATCTGTGTTAAAAACACACTTTGGAGAGTGAGTGTTTATTAATTCGGATACCTCTCCTACAAAAATTGGTGCGTTGGACGCAAGGTCAAGCTCATCGGCTGTGTAATTTTTGGTTACAAATTTCGTAACTTTTCGGGAACCAATATTGAATTTATTTTTAAACTTGTGAAACCAGAAAGTTGAGGCGCGGATCGTATCGTCATGAACACGCCGAGCATTCTTCAGGGCCCATTTCCTAATGTGTACGTCATGGACGTTTTGGTTGTTATTCAGCCTTGCCTTTTTAAATTCTTCAAATATTTCTTTGGTGATAAATTTCAGTTTTTCATCCTTTGTACCACCTGATTCTACTTGCAGCTTCCATCTAGAAAGGTCCGACTGGTGCCGTAGCTTTTTAAATTTGTGCTGAATGACTGTAAATGACCTTTTTTCCCCTCCTTTGATCAGCCAATAATCAACCACCTTTTTTTTGTATGTGACACTTATTGCAGGTGTTTAGCATCTCTTTCACTGTCAGTGTCAGATATTGCAAATTCATCGTCTTGAATAACATTGTTATTGTCAGGCAAAACTAACGTATCCTCATGTTCAATGGCGACCTGCACATCACCAACCTTTTCTGCAATAAAGCCTGTAAACAAGGATCATGATTCAGTCTTGGTGCATGTCTGCCTTTGCCATGAGAAAATGTAAACAAAGTTTTTACTTACGGTACAGGGGTTCAAAACCCAATTGGGGCGTTCAGAGCACAAGGGAATCAAGTCCATTTTTGGTCATTTTGGACTTATTCCACTTTTACGTACTATTAACGGCGCTGCTTTCAGAGCATAAAAGATTCATGTCCAGATATTGTAAATAACTATTATAGGATAGGCAAAACTGTTGTGCATGGCGGTAAACAGTCTGTTCAGAGCACTATGGGAACATGTCCATTGTGACAGTTTCCATGGTTTGTTTTGTCTGTGTGTGAGCTGTAATTAAAGCGGATTAATGATTATTAGTGGTTAGTCTGAAAACTTCTTATCCCCCAAAAACGTGGAAGAGTCAATAACGAACAGGAAAAAGACAGTTGAAGGCTATGGCATCAACTGGCTGACTATGAGATGGTTACATTATGAAAGAGAATATCCTTTTACCCTGATGTTTAAGCCGACTCTGAACCCCGATATTCAACTTGATGAAGTTGACTTAAGAAAGAAGACTCCCGGCCATCCTATTACAAACTTGTGTAACATCCAAGAGAGCTCTCTTTATACCCAACGTCGACCGGTAACAAAAGCAAAGAGAAAGGACATGGAGGATTTACTACTGTGCATCGCCAGTTTTTCAAGATCCTACCCTGTGGCACTGCTAGAGATTCCTAGGCTTTCGAAGAGCCAGCAGACGAAAGTGAATATATTTTTCTTTGAATCTGAATTCTATGGGGTGATTCATAAATCCTATTACAAACTTCTGGGGGTTGTAGAGGGGACTAAGTAGATCACATTTTGATTAGGAACCCATTTCCAGACATGTATCGTTTCGATACCAAATCAGTTTGACTCGATTGCACATCTCCCACTTCACTACAGATCGTATGCACTACAACAGTTGTTCCACATGGCGATCCTGCTGTTCATTACACAACATGTACCTGCGCAGCATGTTGTCATACACACGTCCCATGAGACCTGGTGCATGTTCAATAATGTGCGCTGCCGCCAGAACACGTGCAAAAAGATCTTCTTCCGACTCGACAAGAGTCTCATAAATAAGGTTTTTCATGTGGCCCCACAAGAAAAAGTCGAGGGGAGTTAAATCTGGCGATCGTGGTGGCCACGACAATGGGTCACCTCGATCTATCCATCTTTTCCTGAATGTTTGGTCGAGATATTTGCACGTGCAAAGTGTATGCCGCCATCCTGTACTGGTGAATGACTGGATCACAACTGCTGTCAAAGCGGACTCACTGTCACTACTGTTTGTAAACAGAAGGCATACGTACTGTATGGCATCAGGGGAATGCAGAGGTTGCCCTCAGCCAATGTTATTTGCGTTCCTTGAAGTCAGCGATGTAAAATGAAAGTTATCTTCAAACCGATTTGGTATCAAAACAATAAATGTCCGAACAAGGGTACCTATTCAAACTGTGATTTACTTAATACCCTCTACAATCCCCAGAAGTTTGTAATAGGAATTATAGGAAATATTTGTTATAAGCAGACACAGGGAATAACATTATAATTATATATTCAAGAAATGTATTTCCTTTACAGTTTCCTTAAAAACGAGAATAAAGAGGAAGATACAAGTAGATTACATTCAGAGCACAAGAGAATCAAGTCCAACATTTTACTTTTCTATTCAACTTAGCATGTAATAGCACTTCAATTTACTCTCCTTCAATATCAAAATGCATTATACAACATATCTCCTATCAGTCACGCATTTTAGAAGGGTGTAAACTTTCCCTGGAATTAATTATTTAGCAAAATCTTTATGTCCATTTATATCCAAACTATCTTATTGTGACTTGATTCCCTTGTGTACTGAACGCCCCAATTCTCTTTCACCAGGTGTTATTTGGCTTTCACAGCGATCACTTTCAGCAATGCAGCTTTGTAGACAAACTACCACATTCCAAGGATTAAAATTTGGAAGGTGTTCCAATTGAACATCGTCGTCGTCACTTTCTGACATTTGTAAATATTCTGACTGTAAAGTAAAGGATTTAACATTAATTGCTGTCTGTGCCAGTAAAATTAAACACAGACATAATAAAATTGTCATACTCACATGGCTTGATGACGAAACAATTTGGATCTGTTCATCCGAAACATAACTCTTGTTTTGCATTGCCCCACTTGACTGATAAGGAAGTGACGGGATGAGGGGAAGGTGGAAGGTGGGGAATGCAACGCAGCAAGGCAGGTGTGTGGCCGGGAGCCATCGCCTGCTACTTGGATTGAAGGTCAGCGTTACCTCTCCCCACCTTCTCGCTCATGCCACCGACCTGCAGGTTTTTGGGGTTCAAAACTAAAAGTGGCCCGTGCGGCTTTCACTGCGTCATTGTACAACTTGTACAACATTGTACTACAAAGTAGCCGCTTGCATTGCGAACCCCGTTCAATTTTGTTGCAAGGTGCGCGTGGTGCAAGCAATATCTATGCATTGACCACTTTTCTGTAAGCATTCACTATTGCAAGGATTACAAAGTGTACCGTAAAACAGAAAGAAAAAAAAGTTGTTTTATTTATTTACAGTACGGCCAAGTGCAAAATATCACATTATGTTGTATTTTATACTCTAATCGAGAGGGTAGAATAGTGAGGGGAACGTTTAAGGTGGGGAATGCATCGCAGCACGGCAGGTTGCTGCCTAGTGGCCAGGAGCCATCGCGTGCTGTTAGGACTGAAGGACAGCTTTACCTCTTCTCACCTCCTCGCTCATGCCGTCGTTGGGCAGATTTTCGGCGTTCAATATTGGCGTCCAAAATTGAAATCGGCCCATGTGGTTTTCACTACGTCATTGTACAACTTTGTAGGATTATTGTGTACTAAATTTCAATCAGATCAGAATTTTACACCACGATCCGTTCCCTTGTTAGTTTAAAAAGTGATGTCAGTATGAAAGACTAGATTTTGTATCATTTTAAATGCTACAAATGCTGGAAAATGCTAGAAAGGCTGGAGGCTTCTCGCTTCGCTCGAAGCCAAAGACTCTTGACATGTTAGAAAATTATCTGCATAATACTTATCTTGCTTATCTTATTTCAAATTACTCGTGAACGTCAAGTGCAAACCAAGGGCAAAGCAAGGCCAAGCGCGCAGGAAGCCGTCACGCTCACCAGAGCCAACACCACCTAGAGAGAAAGCCTTGCGATATGGAATTGACGAGTGAGTGACGTCACGGAGGACCGGCCATGAAAATTGAGACATTACATTCGAGTTATGGAGGTTATGGTGTGGTTTCCGCATGTTGTGTTTCGTGTTTACAGTTCCAGGTACTGATTTTCTGCGAATTCCTACCCGGTTATACTTAATGGTTATCAGTGCAGTGTAAAGTTATGCCTTATAAGTGCAGTGTACCAAATTGTATATGCAATTATGCCAATGGACCGAAAGTAAACGTTTTCTCTTTCTTTAATGATGAAGGTAGAGACGAAATGGATTCGAGCCATTCACCGCAAGGATTTTATTCCTACGAAATATTCCATGGTATGTGTTACATCAATTATGCTCAATTCTCACAAGTTTAGTATAATGGGAGGAAGGAACCTTGTAACAAGTCTCTTTTCTTGTAGGTGTGTGGGCTCCATTTCAAGCCACATGAGCACTAGTATGTATGATGAAAAGAATGCAAAGCTAGTTACTGCACCGTTGTATAAATCGAGACTTATTAAATGTTAGCAAGCAGATAGTCCTACCCTTAAATTTTAGCATAGGCTAGCACCTCTGTTCGAAAATTCATTTAGATGTAGAAATCAGAATATTCTAACCTAAATTATGTGCTACAGGCTACTGTCATAGGTTAGGTTTATTTGTTTTATGGGGGCTATCAATTTCAAGTGGGAGGTGTAAGTGGGTAGTATTCTCATTTCTATTGGGAGTTTAAATTGCAAGAACTGCATGAGACCGATAACCTGTAACAGGTCCTGATTATCTATTTTTTATCTATTGCAGTAATCTCATTCATTAGATTTCTTATTGGGATGGGGAAAGTGGTGTGTGTGAGTCAGGTTGGTGATTGAATAAATTTAGAATAAGTAGTGTAATTAATGTAATGCAAGGTGATAAAATGATTGTATCGCAACTTAAACGCCTTAGGAGTCCTCTTCAGGAACCAATAACGACCAACTCGCCTCATTGTTTTTAACAACAATTATACATCCGCCTAAGTCAATACATAAACGAAAGAAAATATAATTAGATTTGTTCCTGGTACATGTTTCAGGGATTAATTGCTTTTATCCCCTTCATCAGCCAATATTAATACCTGAAGAAAATTATAAAATAGCGTAGCACTCAAAAAAACAAATGGCTATTAGACTTAATATGGTGCACCATATAAGTAGGCCTAGGTCACAGAAAAATATTTTAAAGCATAGAGCAAAACTAAAAAAAATATGAGACAGTGATGATATTCAGCCATCAAACACAAGCTAACATATACGTAGAGAACCAGTGGACAGTTCTTTCACATATCCGCTCCAAAACACAAGTCAACTTGACTTGGCTAGATAGGTGGAAAACAATCGACGGTAGCAGTGAATGAAGGTAGAACGCGCGATAAAATTCTCCACAATACATGAATTAGCCAAAATACCTTATGAAACGCTGAGAAATAAATCAGGGAGCGATGTTTTAGTAGATATTCCCTCCTCCGATGTCTGTGACCCACCCAGCCATCCTAAATAGGTACACGTCTTACATAGCGAAAATTGCAGCTGTCAGCACCATTATTCTCATCGATCATTATCAAAACAGTACCATGACAGTACTGACAACCTTGCGCTTACGGCAGTATGAAAAACAAAGAAGGGCCCAATTCAGTCGCTAGTGCGCATCATTCGTGCGCACCACTCAATTCATAGTGCGCCCAATTGAATTGTTTATTGATCATCGATTGTGGAAATTGCCTCCCAAAGGCTGCACCTGCCCCCGACCTTCTAACCTTCGTTTTGTCCAATCCAATGGTCTTTGACAATGTTTACAGCCTAGCGCACCGAGATCAATGAGTTTTGAGTCAGCCGTGCCCCGCCAGCTGCGTGCGGCCACACCTACCCCCGACCTTCTAATCTTCGTTTTGTCCAATCCAATGGTTTTTGACAATGATTACAGCCTAACGCGCCCAGATCAATGAGTTTTGAGTCAACCGTGACACTACATCAGTGGTTATTGCTTGTATGTTTTTTTTTTTAAGTGAACTGTTTAGTCGGTGGTTGGCACACACTTGAACACTTTTACCAACCATGTTCAATAATATGTAATTACAGTGCTTATAGTCGATGATGAAAATGTCCTCCCTCTCTTGTAACACACACCTGACATCTTCTGATGAAAGAATGGACAACAATCTCATCTAAAGAGATGCTATATGGGCTTTCACAGCCAGTGAATTAAAACTCAGCAATTCTTCTAGGTTTGTGCCGTGTCTTGTGTGGTGTTCCGCCTAGGACACCAAGCTGGCTCATCAGCAGGCCCTTGGTGTCCCCGTTCTGTAAGAACACAGCGTTGTCTGTTAAAATGATTATTATTTACAGAGCCTGTTTTCTTGAATCGTTTAGTGAGCCTCCTAATTGTACTGGCATTAGGCACAGGTCTTCCTAGAAACTTGATTCGAAATTTTCATCTTGTTTCAAAACAAGACTTTCTGCTTTTCATTAACGAATTATGGATATACACACTTTCGTGCAATGTGAATTGGTGTCTAGGCATGACCAACAATCACAGTAATCACAATACTAACGTCTAAACTTTGCAGATACACATCCATATGAATGACAAAACACGTGTGAACTAACAATATGAGTCAGCGGAGCGGGGTATTGCGAGGTCCACTTGCTCCGCACCTGACCAGCCAAATGACGCCACAGTTTGTCGCCATTTTCGGGGTGCACCAAGATAATGACCATGTAGTTCAATTAATATTGTGTTACTTGGTCCAATTCTGTACATGGCTAATTACTAATCTATAAGTATAGCAGTGGCGAATGGCAGATAATTGTTATGGGTTTTGTCCTTTTTCATTTGGAGGGGGGGTTAAAGACTGCTTGCCGGCCCCGTGGTGTTGGGGTAGAGCACCTGCCTCTCACCCGGAGGCCCCGGGTTCGATCCCCGGCTCCGTCAGGGATTTTAAAACTGACGTGAGGGTTGGAACGGGGTGCACTCAGCCTCGTGAGGACAATTGAGTAGCTGTCTGACAGTGAGACAGTGCCCCGGTCACGAAAACCAAGATTAACGGCCGAGGGGACCCGACGCGCTGACCACGCGTCACCCCAAAATCTGCAGGCCAATTGGCTGGGCAGCGGTCGCTTGGTAGGCCTAGGCCCTTCAAGGGCTGTAGTGCCACGGGGTTAGTTTTTTTTTTTTAAGTAAAAGACTGCTTGATATCAAAGAAAACTGTATTCAATTGTGCGGTAAAACGGATGTACCTCATTCATCCCAAATGCCGCAGTTCAGAGAACATCACATTGTCACTGGATCACCGGATTAAATAGTTAGGCTACATGAAAACCTTCACAAGACCAAAACAACATAAGTTATAATACGAGGGCGAGAAAGAACCGTGAGTGTCACAATTATGCGCAACATTGAAAGATATAGTATCGGCAGTTGACGGAGCATCTCAGATGTCTCCATCCACTCCTCGGCTCCCTTGTTGCGATCAGCGGACAACGACCAGCCTAGTTAACTGTTGGGTTAGGACCTACTCGGTCTAGCATCTCAGCCATACCCTTCACTATTGAGATCTGGTCGGTGCTCTGGCCTGGCTCTTAGCCGGTTGGCGCGTTTTGCTTTCTCAGACATTTCACAGTAACTTTCTATAAGATTTCCTGAATTATTAAAGAACAGAATTATGAAATCCTATACATATAAAAGGAAACGTATAGCTTTTATTACTAAAAATATTATTACGGTATTAATTGTTTTTCTTGAATTAATCTGGTCGTTGTGCAATACTGCAACCTTATTACTGACCACCACTGAAGTATAGGAGGAATGTTGCACTGAACAAATTTTTATTTGTACAGATTTTTAACAATGGACTGAATGAAGTCTTTCAAGTTTCTTTAAGAATTTTACATCTAGTTTCATTGGATGAACGTTAAGGTAGGCCTATTTTAAAAGATTGAGGGCCGGTTTCACCAACCTTGTGTTAAATTTGGCTAACAAACCATTAGTTAACAGATCGTTATAATTTTAACATTCTGTTATAGATAACGTGTTCCACAGAACTTTTTAACAAGTCGGTTAACAAACGACGCGTTAAATGACGCTTGCTGTAAGGATCAGGGAAGCAGTGAACGGCATGGATGGTATTCCATACTTCTGAACGGTGTCTGGGTAACGTGTATTCGTTTGTTTGCTATTATATATACTCATTTCGCGGGAATTACGAGTCTTTTGGTGTCTTCATCTTGCAGTGTCTTGTGGTTTTATTAATTTGTTCTGCTCCTGTGGGATTTGAAATGGCTACAGTAGGAAAGAAGCGTGTTCGGGGCTCGAATTTCTCAGCACTGGAGAAAGAAATTGTTGTGAATTTAATCACCAAGTGGGGGGATATCATAGAGTCTAAAAAGACACGACGGTCCTACTGTTAAAGAGAAAGAGAAAGCATGGCAAAACGTGGCGAACGAATTTAATAGCCATTTGAATGTTACATCAAGGAGTGTGAAACAAATTAAAAGTTTATATGATAATTTAAAAAGGAGTGCGAAGAAAGAAAACGCGAACGATACATTCGAACGTTATAGGACGGGAGGAGGTACCTACGTACCTACTACCACCTCAAATAGTGAAAGGATATTGGCGCTAATTGAGGACCAAGTTGAGCCTCTTCAAAATGAGGACGACTGCGATGCAGAGTATCACGGTAAGTTAAGTCTCAAAATTGTCATTTCATAGGTTAATCAAGTGATTTTGTTCCTCATGTTATTATTATTATTAAGGAAAAGTGCGCACAATGTGCATTACATTAATTATTTACAAAATTCTGTTCCTCATGTTATCACAATTCAATAAACGTTTGTGCAAGTTTTCGAATTTACATAACCTTGAATGTTATCTCGGCTGGACTTCTGTTAGCAACTTTGTTCTGTTTAAATAGCTTCGGAGCCTGATATTGATTAGTTTGCTATCTACCAACTCATTTTTAAGTAGGCCTACAGCTTTAAATTACAATGCATATGGGAAAGAGAGTGATAACCTGAATGTTCTGCCTTGTAAAACACCAACCTGCTATGAAGGATTAGTGGAGATTAATTTGTAGTGGCCTGTCTTGAGATCTGAATCATACGATAGGTTATTGCAATTTATGATATAGTCATTAAATGTAAATCTGCTAATCATAGGACATATGTGGCATATTCTTTTCAGAAGATAATCCAGGCACCAGCAGGCCACATTTAAGTCCATGCATCGCCAACCAAACACAAATTTCGACGCCCACGGTGTATGATCTGCCCGTGGAGGTGGAGGTGGAAGTAGAAGAGGAGAGGGAAGAAGAAACCCCAGAGCCAAATAGGCATGTAAGTACTCTGTTGCAAGCCAATACTGAACTTGATCGAGCATTGGACATTTTGGCATAGACATGTAGACTGCGTATTAATATCAGCTTCAAAATGATAACAATATAGTAGATTCACATTGCGTGTCAGTGGATGATCGGCAATATCAAGAACAGCAGAACCCACAATAAAATAAAATTTTCTAAACTACTGAAATTAGCCGTAAATTCCTTCTGTAATGATTTAAAATAGATCTGGATATGTAGTTTAGCCTACTCCTCCGCAGTCTATAACCCACCCACCTTTCCCTCTTTATATCATGACATATAGTAAAATTCCAGTTGTGCCTACCAAAATACGCATGAATCGTGCACGAGTACAGTATTGCCTACCCCCACGCATATGGTACTAGTTGTATAGGCTTTCTTTTTTACTAGGTAGCGTGGCCCTTTGGGCCAGTACATATGCATCCCTGGTTTTTGTTACGCATATGACTGACCTCGTGTGGTGGTGTATTTTATATCTTACATGTTGACAATGCTAACGTGACTTCAATGTGTTCCCAACTGTGCACTTAGGTAAAAAAAAACTCAATGCACTTGAGGAATATGGAATATGGCTGCCTTCGCTCAAAGAGCAAGAAACAAAACCACACATTTACATAATTTAGCACATATTTCCAGTGCACTAGCGATATTGGACAGCAATTTCAATTGGTGGCTCTTGCTGTAGCACACGGTGTCACGCTTCAATGTTTGTACTTACTGTGCCACGATATTGAAGCTGACTGCGTTAAGCAAACCACGTTCACGCTATAAAATAAAGAAATTATCAACATTCACTTTCAAGTAATGAACTCTTGAAAAACACGTCGCCATGTTGTATAAGGCTTGTATTAAGCCATGCTGCCAACCTATATTCACTGCACTCCATGACTGTCCAGACGAAAATTACTGCTTGTACTACAAGCAAGGGGGTCTAGGATATAAGCTTCAGGTTAGGTTTGTGTTGGTATGTAAAGCCTTATTAATTTACACAAAGAATTTAACAAGTATGCATGGTTTGAAGCTCTAGTGTCGTCCATTACTTTATGGATGTTGCCATTTTGGGCCTAGGGAAATTATGTATCGCAATCTATATTACTCCTCAAAAATCAATAATAAAAATGTAATATGTAAAAATATATGAAAAAAAGTGCCAAATAAATGAAAAATTGAAAAGAAATAACTTCTACAGTTCAGACCACGGTTTTAGGGAGATGAGTCCCGGTTTGTCTTACAGAGGACAGGTGGCGAATCTAATTGATGTGGGAGTTCCTTTCCGTGCAACTGAAAACTCTCGTAACAATTGCACATGCCTGAGGCTCTCAGACTGTCCTCGGTACGACTTTGAAACCACCGGCCAAAAGCTGTGGCCTAAACTCTACTTGACCTTTCAAAGCAGAGTAAATATCCTGATGCATTTCTTTTTAACGCAACGTTTCCAAAATAACTTATTGCGATACATATTAGTTACATTCTTTGTGTTGAGGCCTTACAAAAGACAAACATACACCTAACCTGAGGCTTACGTCAGGACCCCATGCTTGCAGTACAGGCGATGATTTTAGTCCAGGCAGTGGTCTAACCAAGTAGCGAGGAATGGTTTCGTCCTGATAATGGCTTTAGAGGAGTGCAGCCTTGCAATTAAATTGAACTAATCTGAACAATCGTAACTTGCCACCAAACCTTGCACAACCTGAACTGAATTTGTATATGACTGCACCACATTCTTTTGAAACTTCATACCAACATACAGAAAATGAAAACGGCAATGCTACATAGCAGCAAATCAAAACACTATTACATCTAACAAACATGACCCTACATAATTCGTAACGTCTTCGACCACTAGTCTGGTACAGATCGCAGTATATATTTCACCCAGCTGTTATGTTTTGCACAACCAGAAACGCCTAGCTGCTGCATAATAAATGTTGTGGCCACTCATAAAAGTATTGCACGCACTTTACTTGTGTTTGGTGCTGCGCCCTGGACTAGGGTAGTTCATCCAGTAGCCGCAGGCAGTCATTGGGCAAAGTGTTCATCCCTATCCTAATCGTCATGTGGGTTCAGGAGAGCAATAGCATAGTTCATGAGATGTTGTCTTTAGTTTTAGTATTTAGTTAATAAATTACTATAATTGATTAAACGATGTGTTTCATTTACATCTGGTACCAGAGTGATGTTAAGGTAACAACTTGTTGGGATATTCCACTATTCTATTATCAGTTGGTCCAGCAGGAGTGTGCGCAGTGAGTTTAGGCAGTGAATTATAAATATTTATCAGCCTAACCTGAAGAATATTGCATGAATTATTTATACACTTAATAATTAAACACACTTGTATAAAAGGTATATTTTGTTAGTAGATCTTGTTAACCTTATTCGAGATGAGAAATGGCAATGACCGTTGGAAGTCAGCAACTGCAGCAGATCTATTAAAAAGTTTAATCAATTGTATATCATATCATCATCATATCCATTTGGTTTGCTCTGCTCCTGACATGATATTTCCTGATGTTCCATTTCACTTCCATCACACCTCTAGTCTGATTTGTGGAATCTAATCCAACACGCAATGGTGGCGGCGAACTATACTAGCGTATACACCAGGTGATACACACTTTCCGCTTATGACCCCTAGTGTGTAGACTAAAACGTTAGGCAAAATCGGATAGACAATTATTACTTTGTACTTATCTACATATAGTTTTATTTTATCTGACAAGTAAATTTACAATTGTACAATAGAAAAGGCTACATAATTACAAAAGTCAACAAACAAAAACATTTTGTGTCGAGTCTTATTATTTAATGTATATTTTCTATAGACATCGAACAGTAACCAAAAACACCATTCATAATTAATAAAGTTTGCTTTTGTATTTTATGGCATGATAAATAACGTTGCATATAAAATTAGGCCTCTTGAAGCAGTTTGTAAAGGCTCTTCGTAAAGATTCTGAAACTTTTTCAATATTTAAAGAATTTTTTTCCTAAATTGTCAGAAGCTAAAATTAAATCTGGTACTTTAGTCGGTCCTCAAATAAAGGAACCAATGGCCAGTGAAGAATTTCCACAATTACAGTACTCAACTCCCACGAAAAACAAGCATGGTACAGCCTTAAAGCAGTGATCCATGGCTTCCTTGGAAATAAAGCTGAGAATTACAAAGAGCTTATTTCCAGTATGCTTGAGAACTTCAAAACTCTTGGGTTGCAGAATGTCCCTTAAAGTACACATGTTACATGCTCACTTGGACCAATTTAAAGATAACTTGGGGGCATATTCAGAAGAGCAAGGGGAACGTTTTCACCAAGACGTGATGGACTTGAGCAACGTTATCAAGGACAATATAATGAGAACATGATGGGTGATTACATTTGGAGGCTAATACGAGAAAGTTCATATCCACACAGAAGAAGTACCAAAAATATTAATATATTAAGCTTGTTTGTATTTAGATTATAGGCTTTTGCGACCGGTGTCTAGTTAATTATCTAGGCTTACAGAATGATGATGATGATGATAATTGTTGTTTTAAGGGGCCTAACATCTAGGTTATCGGCCCGCTTACAGAATGGAGCCGCGTCGTGTATCAGTGATCGTTCCGGCTGTCATTGCAGCAGCCTTAATCACGGGTAGAGCCGAAACTTCGGGAAACAATCTCTGCTACATGATGCAGGTCCATCTTGTAGGCCTAGACGATATAATTGTTTTTTATGACTTGTAGATAAATAAATATGAAATTAAAGTTTGTTTGCGTTTGAACTTATAAAAATAGAGAATGTCCTTCAAAAATGTGAACTTTCGTTGTGTTAGTTCCAAAAGCAAACTTTATTGGGTAAAACTATTTTTTCTTTCATTAGTTAGGCATGACTAACCAAAATAAGACCTGCAGAACCCTGACTCAAAATTCGTGTTGACTTTTGTTATAATTCAGTTCCTCAAAATGTTATGCTGTACAGTATTCTCGGTTTGCAGGAATCGACGACACCAACTGGATGGAGGAGAAGGTCAGAAGCCTTTCTGTGCCGCTCCAACATTGCTGAGCTGGCAGCACACTCTGCAAATCTCTGTCAGCTGGAAGAAGAGCACGCAAATAAAAAAAATTGAAAAAGAAATGGAATTATTAGATGTAAAAATTCAAAATGTCAAATTGAAAAGAGAATTATTAACTAAAAAATTAGCATTAATAAATCTATAAAAGCATTCCTTGATGTGAAAGTTTTTTACCCTATAGTAGCCTTTCCTTCCTATTAATCCAAAATTTCCCTCACTGATTAGTATGTTTGTAGGTTGCTTATATGATGTAGCGATTTCATTTAGGGGTTTCAGGCAGGATGGTTATTGTCCTTATGTCCGGTTTCATAGTCGTACAGAGGACAGTCTGCGAGCCTCATGCACGTGTTTTTGATACGCGAGTTACCTTCCGCGCATCTGAAAACTTGCGTTTCAATTGCACGTGCCTGTCCTCTGTACGACTGAGCAATCGGGGTTTACCGGCCAAAATCTGTGGTGTGAACTGTACTTGGGTGTATTTCTAGTTGGGATAGAAGTGTCAAGGTCTACCATCTCCTGCCTGGAAATCACGTCCATGATAGCAGTTGTCCTTGTAAGGCATAGCCAGAAACCAAATTCTGGTTAGGACAGCAAACTATGTTTACCCTAAACATCCGTGGAGAAATAGGATTGGAGCATTATACAGTATCGGTTTCTGCAATTCTTTCGTTCCCGTTTTGGTAAGCTGCTGACGAGGGGAGGATACGATGCTTGGGTCACGAATCGAACCATTTTGGGAATATTTGGCGTCATCTTGAGTACACGTGTAGGGCATGACTAGGCGTATACCAGGTGAAAGTAGTAAAGGTGTGCTTCTCAGCCGTTTCAGAGTAATTAATTAATTGCAATTACAGTGCGGCGTCTGTGCGTTGTACGCTAGCAAGAATCCAACGAGTTTAGTTATTGTTTTAAGGGGCAGAACTAAGAGGTCATCTGCCCCTCTTAACATGGATTAAAGTATACAAATTTGGAAAGGAATTTAAAATTTAGAGGTGGATACCTACATTTGAAAAGACCGAAAATTAATAAAACTAATAATTATAAAAATAAACAAATTACGGAAAAACAAAAAACTATCATTCAAAAACTGACAAATCATTGATGGGTCAATGTACACTAGAACATTTAGATTGCTGGCCCTAACCCACTCTCGCTTATAAAGCAGATACCGCGATCAGCAGCCACTGCGTCATCTGCTAATATGAGTTGATGATGATAATTGTTGTTTTAAGGTGCCTAACATCTAGGTTATCGGCCCCAAATATGAGTTGGAGTGTCATCTGCAAACCAAGATTTCTTCGTAAGTCGGCAAGATCCACACACTCAGTTAAAATGTGGGCCACGTTGAAAACTGCTCCACAGTTACAAAGTGGGGGGGTCTTCCCTCCTCATTATGTACGAGTGGGTGGATCTTGTATGACCTATCCTTAGCCTAGACAAAATGACGGAGTCTCTCCGTGACAGGAAAGGGCTCCGCCACACGCGAATAGTTCCCTTGATCGCTGTCAATTTACTGGGCAGTGGGTCGGCTAGCCACTGACTCTTCCAAAATGCTAGAACTTGTAGGCGTATCTGAGAGCGAATATCTCTAGCGGGTGCCTCCATTGGTCGAGGTGATAATGATGCCACCTTTTTAGCAGCTTGATCCGCTAACTCATTTCCCGCAATTCCCATGTGGCTTGGAAGCCACAAAAAGGTGATTCAAGTGTCGGCATGCCACAGCCCGGCTAGTAGGTCGTGGATTCGCTGCACTAGGGGGTGTTGCAGGAAACATGTAGCAACGAACTCGAAGAGTCGGTACACACGAGAAAGTGGATTCGTGCATCTTGTAGTGCAAACTGCACAGCTTCATACATGGCAACGAGTTCTGCAGTAAACACACTACAGGCCTCAGGCAAATGGATCTTGGTATTTGCACCATCAATAACGTAAGCACAACCCACCTTCGAACCCGATGAACTATGCTGTGGAACTGCCTCCGGTAAACGGAGACATCCGTGTTCACCTTAGGACCTCTGTGTAGATCTAACCGAATTTCCAACGAGCGCGTTGTGCGTAAGTGCGGGATCGCTGGATCGAATCCCGCCTGGTATAGGTTAGCAGACTTCACCCTTACGAATGAGAAAATGGGAAGGCAGTTGTGAGCTGGATTGTATTCAATGAAACCCATGTTTGTAGAAGGTTTCTTATAAAAAGCACTACTGGGGCTTTTTGAGCAAGAGTCTCGCCAAAGTGAATTGTGGTTGGATCATGTACCAGGGCTCTGAATAAACAGCTGTGCCCTAAAAGGTATACCACCAACAGTCAATATTGTCAAAACAGTATAAGGGATACTAGTAGATTTGTTGATAAAGTCAAATCCACGAGTCTTTTCATTATGAAACAACTGGCCCATAGTTATCTGGAATGCCTGTGGTTCTGTTATGGCTATTCACTTGCCCAAGTTACCACATAGCTTTAAACAAGCTGTTTTCTGACATTAGTACAGCCATCAGAATGACACAGGTTACCAGACAGATTCTCTGGGACTGCGTGACCACGATGTCTTAAAGCTCCAAAATGAAATCGACAACATTTTCTGACAACCAAAAACAGGACATCACATAAAATAAATCAATATTTGAAAAAAAAAAAAAAAAAGAGTACAATACATACCCTGTGCTATGCGAAATGCTGCTCAGCTATGGCATTCCGAAACGCAACTGCTGTTCCATGTTCTTGGCCCACGTGCAAGCCCACATCTTGGTCATCAACGTTATGTCCTCTTTGGTCGAAGTACTGATGTAGCCTCAGGTTGTCAGGAGGAATGTTGTCCCTAGTTTTAATGGCTATGTTGTGGAGAACTGCCGTTGCTATTATTATCTTCAATGTTGTCTGCATTTTTGTACGCAGCCCCAATCTGAGGATTGGAAATCGCCTCTTCCAGACACCATACATACGTTCCACACAGTTCCTAGCTCTTTTGTGAGCTCGGTTGTACCTTTCCTGAGCTCTTGTTTGTGGATCTAGGTAAGGTGTCAATAAATATGTTCTCAAAGGGTAACCATTGTCACCCAAGAGAACCCCACTATCTACACGCCTTGTCTCAAGATCGGCTCTAATTCTAGAGTTGTTAAATATTGTACTATCGTGTACAGAGCCTGGCCAACGTGCAACTATGTCCCTTATGAGGAGCTCCGAGTCGCAAACTGTCTGGATATTTAAGGAAAAATATCCTTTCCTGTTTCTATATGTTTCACCCCTGGCATGACCAGGAGACTGAATAGGAATGTGAGTGCAGTCCAAAGCACCCAAAACACCAGGAAAATGGGCACTTTCAAAAAATCCCTGCATTGTTTCATTTTGCTCTTCCGCCCGAGGAAAATATATACTGTATATAGAGGTCGTAATCTTGCAATTGCAGCAGAAACTTTGTGTACTATCCTACTTACTGTAGCTTTAGACACTCCAGCTGTGTCTCCCATAACTATTTGAAATGACCCTGTTGCATAAAACCTGAGTGCAATAAGAAATTGCTGAGTTGGTGAAAGAGGCAAATTTCTTTGTGTAGGGTATTCTAACCTCTCTTCAATTTCTTCCAACACTTTCCTCACAACATATTTCGACAACCTATACCTATCCATAAACTTTTTTCTGACAGTTGCAGGATGTCATTTGCCCTTGGCAAGAGTTCTTGTTCTCCAACATTGTTCAAATGGTCCAAATACAACATCTGAGCACGAAACGCGTATTCCCTTGCTGCCATTTTTAATAACACTACAGGCATGTTAAACTACTTAACTGAGCAAGAATGGGATGTTAAATTAACGGATAGTTTAACGATTTGTTAGCAGTAACGTTGGTTGATGGAACACCATTTTGCTAACATTTCCGTTAAATTACCTTAACGGGTCGTTAAAATTTTAACGAAGGTTGATGGAACCGGCCCTTAATCTAATGTAGCATGATACATGCTAGAGAGTATTTTTAGAAAGTGTTCGCATAAGGACTGTTGAAGGTGCATATGCCGAAAAATTTATCCACCCTGTAAATAATATAATATTAATTCTAAATGAAAGTAGAACGCGGTTTATACACTTGCATCAGCATTGAAATGAGGAAACCTGGTCAATACTGCACCTCATATAAGTTAGGCTACGTGCTCAAGTACATAAATATGTGTTTTTATTTATTGCTCTTTTTATAAACGGTTGCTATGTTCAGACAGTGCTTGCGTCTCGTTGAACTGTCAATAAGGCGTACCCGAGCGGCACACACTGCTGATTAAAAAAACATTCATCGGGACGTGTTATGCTGTAACCATTGTAAAAATCCATTGATCTGGACGCGTTAGGCTGTAACCATTGGTTAGGACAAAACGAAGGTTAGAATGGTCGGGGGTAGGTGCGGCCTTGGCCGAGCGCAGCCAGTGGGGTACGGTTGACACAAAACCATTGGTCTGGGTGCGTTAGGCTGTAACCATTGTCTTGAACCATTGGATTGGACAAAACGAAGGTTAGAAGGTAGGGTGTAGGTGTGGCCTTGGCAGCGCGCGGTTCACACAAAACCATTGATCTGGAAGCGTTAGACTGTAACCATTGTCAAAAACCATTGGATAGGACAAAACGAAGGTTAAAATGGTCGGGGGTAGGTGCGGCCTTGGCCGAGTGCAGGCATTGGGGTACGGTTGACACAAAACCATTGATCTGGCCACGTCAAAAACCATTGGATTGGACAAATCGAAGGGTGTTGGTGCGGCATTGTACCATAAGGGCGAGGTTGGCAATACCGGTTTGATGATGATTGATGTGGACAATGGTGGCCACAGCTGGAATTTTGCCTATATAAGTCGTGATCCTATTTGGGATGGCTGGGTGGGTCACAGACAGTGGAGGAGGAAACAACTTTTAAAACATAATTCCCCGATTTATTTCTCATCGTTTGATAAGGTATTTTGGCTAATTCATGTACTATAGAAAATGTTATTGCTCGTTCTACTTTCATTCAGTGCTACCAATGTAATAGGGAATACAACAATTTTGTATTGAAAAGTGGAAAGGATCTTTTGAAAAGGCTATATTTATTTAACTAGTTAGAAGGTAGGTCATATTTTTTTCACATCTTACGGCTTCCAGAAAACAGAATTGTACGCCAACTGGTGATGAGAAATCTAGGAAAGAAAACTGGAGGAAAATGGATCCAAGAAATCCAACAAGATCTCAAAGCAGTTGGACTTAAGATAACAGATGCCGAGGAGAAAAATAAAATTAACACCATTCTTAAAACTCACAAATTTTCTGCAGAAATGACACATAGAAAGCCTATGGAGATTTCAGATGAGTTGAGAAAATCCCGATCTGAAAGAATGAAAAAGTACTGGAAAGAGCGCAAGAACCAAGCAGTACTACCTTCAAAGAAGAAGTGATTGTGGAACGACTCAAGTGGTCCAATGTGACCAATCAAGATAATAATAATAGTAATAATAATAATTTAACTAGTGAAGGATAGATATGGTCATCTTTTAGTTGTTTTTTTTTTTTTTAACAGCACAGTTTGTGTAACATAGAAAATATGAGAACAACATGTTTTTGCAGATGACTCACTGTATTCTGTTCTAAACAAACTGGGAATTAGCATGTTTTATGTATTGTCGGGTATGGCATGCCTGATATTGTAAATATTGCAATATGAAAACTACTGTAGGGTTACTCTATATCAAGTGTTTGTTTCTAAATTATTACCACATCATCATGCCCCTATATGAATCATCAACAACAACAAGTTTCCTCTTTTGTAAATGTTTTCATGTCTCATGACTGCTGCTCTGTTCCATTTCAGTAGGTAACCTTTTCTGTCATAGGCATGCCATTACTAGCCTGTTTTCCTATCACGGATGAAAACTTTCTGTGGCTAGTTGTTGTTGTTTTGTTAGTGGGTTAGGACATCACTGTCATCAGCCATGTGTACTTGGATATGGGTAGAATTTGTATGTGTGTATTGTTATGCTAGAATTGGGAAGGTTAGGTATTGTAGTTTTAAGGGGAGGAACTACGAGGTCATCTGCCCTTGGGAAGGAGGTGACCATGGTCTTCTGCTAGGAACAATCCCAGCATTTACCTGGAGGAGAAAGGAGAAATCGAACCCACTTCTTCTCAGTTCAGTTTTAACTCATGAGGCTGAGTGAATTTCATTTCCTACTCAAATCAGAATTATATTTTTAGGGGCAGATGACCTCGTAATTGCACCCCTTAAAACAACAATAATCAACAATAACTAACTAGAATTACATTTCTCGGCAGAGATGGGAATCAAACCTGGACCTTTGGACAGATATAATTGACTATACTGTAGATATTAATTTCTGTTTTAACTGTTACAGATTAATTGGTTATTTGTGTATGTGTCTTTTCTTCTCGTTGTGTAGTCGACATCTCGCGTTAAAATGGGGTGAATATTTTTCAAGTTTTCTATTGAATTCTTCTATATATCGCATTTATTGAGACATCAGTGTTTTCGGTCAAGTTCCCACTCGCAAGGTTCAAAATGCATACTTATCGATTATGATCGAAAACGTCGATTTATTAGCTAGTGTAATGTATCGATCGCATCAACTTCTGACCATATGTTTCATTTATGGTTACGTTATTTATTTATTTTAGTCTGTAGAACGTAATTTGATACATAAACACTCAGTCGCGTTTCCTCACAGCTTGTTCATAGCAGCAGCGCTGGGTAGCGCGCTTGCTGACGGCTGGAAGGCTATGACGTCATCAATCGTATTGCAAGGCTTTCTCTCTAGGTGGTGTTGCCAGAGCGCGCGGGGACGTGCCCCTTCCATCCAGTATAAAAACACCTAGTGGGCGATGTATTGAAGATAGAGATATGCTCTCGCAGACTTTTTTGTAGAACTTTTCATGCAGACCAATTCTTACGCTTATAGTATATTGATATTTTTAACGGTTTGCCCAGCGTAAGCTTAAGAAGCGCATGGACGCCAAGTTTGTTTTCGACTTTTTCACTGAAATCGTTACTGCTTGGCTTCCTTTGATCATACATAAATTATTTTCTACAGAATCTTTCCTCAAGATATCCTTTACAGAATGGTGAAAACCGCATCAAAATCCATCCAGTGGTTCTCGAGATTATCCGTGACATCCAAGAATCGGGGATTTTTGTCTTATACTAACGAAGTCGAGATTGTCGGGGAACACATGCACCAAGCGGTACTATGACGTCACACACCTCAGTGCATTTGGGTACATTTCGTCCCGCCAGACCCCAACGGAACAACGAAGTCGACAAGATCATTTAAAATGATAAAACTTGCTCTCATTCGCTTTCAGCATGTACTGGGTGACGAACTGCTGTTTGGAGCAAGTACAACTTCAATGTGGTATCGTTCGATGGATCACCGCGAAAGTAACCAGGTGTAGCACATTTGTCAAATTCCAAATGAGGAGCGTCGGAACAAATGCCAATAAATCCACTTTTGCAGTTATTACAGAAAGTAACAAATAGTGATCACTGAGTGGTTGCACACATTATGAAAAGAAGGATTACACCATGATATAGTAATAGGAAACACTATTCCGAGCGTTCAATCGATTACGAAGTTTCTCTTTCTATTAGGCTACCCAAATTTTAAGCGCAAGAAAATGGAGATATCTGGTTTTGATCCGACAGTTTGGAATTATCGGATTGTGCTCCGACCGAAGTGGATATATCGGATTTTGATTAAGCATCATAATATGCCCATTTTCGGTGCACTGCGGCATTGTGATACTATCATATGCGATACACCGGATTTGTCTCTCAAGCTAAATCAAAGAAAACTAAGGACACTATACAGCGATTCAGTTCCCCCGCATTTACAGATCAAGAAGTACTTATGCGCTCTTTTAATATTGGTTATCGGTAGGGATAGGAATTTTTCGGTGATTTCAGAGTGAAGAAAGCGGTATTTTAAAGTGGCAAATTCGGTGTTTTCAAGTGCACTTTTCGGTACTTTCAAAATGTTAAATTTTAGGCAGTATTTTTTAAATATCATGGATAACATAACGCATTTCAGTCATCCTTCAAAGTATACTTCAGTGAAGAGATCCAAATTCTCTTGTGACAAACGGTAACATGTATCACTTAACGTGCTAGTGTAAGCTGAAAAACAAGTTCACAGTTAGCGTTTGAACAGGGTATCAAATTGGTTTTCAGCACAGATTCTGAGAACTTTGGAAATACAAATGTCATTCCTTGCAAAACTCGAACAATATCTGTCTTGGTCCTGTCGTGCATCTGCCTCTTGATTAAAGTTTGCAGTTCGTTGTATCCTCTAATGACCTCACTTTTTTCCAGTGTTCCACAGAATGACAACTTCTTAATTTTCTTTGCAAGGTCCTCATTGATGTTCATTGGCACTAATTCTGCTGGATCAAACGCACACATTTGTAAATCTTGTTGCCAGGGTCAACGTATCTCAGGCTGATTAATATTCTAAGAGCATGGGACCCAGCGTTTACTAAAACTGGATGTATTTTCTCTCCTTTTAACTCATTTCCACAACCCTCCAACAGCTCCTTAATGTTGGTACCGTAATTTCCAGAAACAGCAAGTTTAAGGGCTTGCTGAATTCTCCGTAGATGTCCATCTAGAAGGTGAACAGTCTGATAAGACTGGGATGAGTTTAGTGATGTCTGTGCCAAATTCTTTGAATCTCAAGTATTTCGTCATGTGAAACATTGTTCAGGAAATCAACACCAGAGTTATCAGTCCCTACTACTTCATTCATAAATTGCACGATATCTTTCAAGTACTCTGACAGGTACACTACAGAATGAAACCAAGAAGACCACCTGGTTAAGACTGGTTCAGGAAACAGTGGCACATTTGGATATGGATACTTGCCATCTAGATATTCATGTCTGAAAGGCGCACTATATGACGCCACGCGTCGAGTAGTTACTAGGATGAAGGGGGAGGTGACCTTGCTGTTCTGGTCCATAAACCTCAATAAGTTAGTAACTTACCAGGATGAGATTGATAAAGATCGCTGTTTGCAGAAAGCGAGGTCCGCTATCTACCATTAAGTTTCTGATCATTCCGTGTTTATTGGATGCTCTCCATGCAGTCAAGTCATGAGAGAAAATTACCGCTACTACACTCGCACAAAAACAAGCCTTTGTCAGCTTCTGTGACGACGATATTTTAAATCGGCAAGGGGGTCTCACTACGATGTCATTAGGGCAAAACCTGGATGAATGCCAAGATGCAGAAGAAAGTGACATTCAGTAGTTAGACTTCGATAAAGACGATCATGGTTTCAGACATGAAAGCGATGAGGATATTGTACGGAATTTGACTGTCGGTGAGGTAAACTGAGATCCAGTGCATGTCAAGTGAAGGAGTGATGCAACGGGAATCCTGAAAGTTCCCACAGTCAAGCTAGTGTGTCTATAGTCACACTTATCTCTTATATAGAAAATTGAGATGAATTTTTGTTCTCATATATTGTTTTCTTCAGAATTGTACAACCTAAAACTAGAAAAAATAAACTATCTAAGAAACAAAAAGTGATTACAGTCAATACTCTTAGTTTTTAATATTGGTGCAGGCCTAAGAAAAAATAAACTATCTAAGAAACAAAAAGTGATTAGTCATTTCTCTTAGTTTTTAATATTGGTGTAGGACTAAGAAAAAATAAACTATCTAAGAAACAAAAAGTGATTAGTCAATTCTCTTAGTTTTTAATATTGGTGTAGGCCTAATCTTCGTAGTGTGTCTTACAATACTATGTTGTAATAGTACATTATGCAACGAGCCTATAATGGCAATAATTAAGACACGAGTAAGTTTATAAAACGAGCGTATGCGAGTCTTATAATTTCCATACGAATGTCTTAATTACCATTATAGGCGAGTTGCATACGACTGTTTATGTTCGACGATAATTATTATAACTATTTCATGTTCGAACATAAATATTCATAAATATCTGTAGAGATTTCACCAGTTTTATGTACTGAACAGAGCGCATGAGACGCAGAGAATGCCTTGTATTTGACCATGGCCTCCTCGATTACCCTACTATGACTAGGCCAGGCAGCGACATTTAAATTAGAAGGCCGTGGAACTCAGTGCATCTAATTATCTAATTGATCAAACAACTGTTTCTTGAGCTCTGATTGGTGGGAGAAACTGTTTCATAATGCAAAATAGTGTTATAATGAGCCTCATTATAGTACCGTTTTCTGACACATAATAGTCAGGGTCGAACATAAAGTATTATAATTATTTTTTTCTGCGTGTTCTTAAAATACATTTCAATATTTTAACCAATAGTTTTCTTTTTGCCTTGCTTAAAAACATTATTGCAGATAATTCGTGGCTTTCAAAAAATCGCGGAAATTTGTGCATTAATTGCCGCGAATTATCGGAAGAGCACAGAAAGGAAAAAAAAACGAAAAAGCTAAAATTCGCGTTTTCATGCAAAATTCACGAAAATTCGCGTTTTATGCGAAATTCGCGAAAATTCGCGAGCTCAAAAACATTTATTTTTGCCATTTTTAGGGTTATTATAACACATTATCACCTGTGTATGACTTCTTTTAAAAATTCGCGAAATTCGCGATCGCGAATTTTTCCTATCCCTAGTTATCGGTCACCTTCCCATGATGCTTGTATACCCCACGTCAGGTCAAGACCTGAGGAAAATATTCCTCTGCGTATCTTCTCTCTCTGTCCCTCCGCGCGTCTTCTCTCTCTGTCCCGTCTTGTGTTTCCAGCATGGCGCGCATGTGATCGAGTATTTGAAACTACGTTAACCACAAACGACTTTATTGCGTTCGGACCTTTGATTCCCTTCAATTACGAATTTATCTAAGGTATATTCACTGAACCAAATAATTATGTTTTTTATCGTGTTGGATCACCCAGTCGAAACCCGAGGCTCTGTGATAATTTAAAAAAAAAGGATGCTTGTAGTTTTACGTTAGCGTGCGATTATTAAAAACATAACATTATTTGTGTTAGGCGAGGTATGACATATAAACGAACATGAAATGGCGTGTGTCCTTCAACCCTATGAACCAACTAATTGCTTATGTGTCATCCATATCTTATCTTGGGAACGATCGAAAGTAGACGGGGAGAAACAGGCTGCTTCCTTGAAGGGTTACGAAACGTACTCTTGGGAATCAGAAGGCAGAATGATCTACTGTCAGTACAAAGACTTAACTGTAACATGAAGTGGAGGGTAATTATAAAACAAAATAATAATTATACCGGGCATAGGAAAATAATACTATCAGGTGTATAGGCGTATTAGCCATCAACAAAATGTAATTACAAAACATTGGGAGTAGGCAAAATATTTTCGGTTGACATAGGCTACTGAGAACTAAACACTCTCCCATAAATAAGATTAAATGTTAGGATACAACATGTGTAGATACAACTTACAGATATTGTCACTAATCTTCCTCCATTGCTTCTATTCCACTGAGACCGCCGTCAGATGATTCACTACTGTCACTATCACCATTAACGTTAATCACAAATTTGTCTTCCATTTTGTCCACAATAAAGTCCAGATCCCAAAGTTTCTTTTCTTCTCCCTTGACGTGGCGGACACAGTTTTCCCACTTCTCCGGTGTAACTTGAGCGATTCCCTCCTGCAATAGTTTTTCGACAGTTTCAAGTTTAAAAGTGTTGTTGTTACGAGCAACGTAGCCCTTTACTTGGCTCCATGCTAATTCTATTGGATTCAATTCGCAGTGATATGGTGGTAAGCGAAGCACAGTATGACCAGCCAGCTGAGCAATGCTGTCAATACGAAATCCTTCATACTTATGTTTGATACTTCGAATGACACCCATCAGCTCTGCCTTTATCCAACTGACCTCGAAGTGAATACCCTTTTCTGTCAGAAATTTTTGCATGTCACTTTTCTTTGATGATGATGTGGGAATTTTTTCAAGTTTCACAGAGTGATAACTGGCATTGTCCATAACAATCACACTATTTGGTTCAAGTTTTGGCAATAGTTCCCGAAACCAGGCTTCGAACCTGGGACCGTCCATTTCCTGGTGGTAATCACCACTCGATTTCTTGGCTCGAAATACAATTCCCGCACTGTCAACGAAACCTTTTTCATTTCCACAATGAACTACAATAGCACGACCCCCTTTTCCAGTAGGATTTTTGGGGCCAGTACTGACACCACTAATGAAAGCTTGACGTTTACTCTCAACTGTAGTATCTTGCCATACCTTTGATACTGTATGTCCGGCGTTACACCAGGTTTCATCTAGATAATAAATGGTGCGTCCTTGTTCACGGTACTCTCGTATGGACGTTAGGTACTTGTGACGCCACTGAATTAAATCATCGCGTTCCAGCAAGGCTGAAGCTCTTTTCCGTCGCTTGAAAAGAAACCCTAAGTCCTTCATTAACCTACGAACAGTACTCTCACTGAAACTAGGGAAACCCTCATCACTATTCACGGCGCATGTCACTTTCTTCACAGTTGGAATTTCATTCTTGAGAAAAAAAGAATGCACTTTCCTACGAATTCCACACAAAACAAATTCCGAATACTGCGATACACGAACCCTCTTTCCTTGTGACGCCGGTCGACTTCTCGCTGGAGACTTGCATTCGCCATGAACTTTGAATTCAGCGCGTGACGAGTAAACACTGTATGTTGAAACGCCAGTCAAGTATGCAGTCTTCTTCACCAACTCTTCTACTGTCCACTCTGGATTGTCATCCCTCAACCTACTATATACATTTAAAATAATTTGTTTGCACCTTTTACTCAACTTCTCTCCACTTTTGTTACCTTTGAAGTATCTTATTGGTGATTCAAGCTTTACAGCTGCAGTTTGAACACGTTGTGTACTTGAAGATGCCATGTTGAACTCGTAACAGTATTGCCAACATTTGAACCTGATTCGCCACACAATCGAATGACTTGGGTAATCTTATGCCACTCAAACAAGGTTTATACAGAACGAAATACAATATAATATCAAATTCGTACTGAATTACTCTGCCTATTGTTTCAAATACCACTAAAAACTATATTCACACACACAATTAATCATATGAAAAGCAAAGTTGGTGCAGCATCCAATTAAAGAGAAAATGATTAACTTATCCACAGATTTATACGCAGGAGTTTCTTAAAAGTAATCTAGCCAGTTCATCGAAACATAGTAACATACGCTGAAAAATCGTGTACTGCAAAAACAAGCAGAAAGAGTGGGAACTATTTCCTTGCGCGTCAGCCTTTTCACAGACCAGAACATCAAAGGGACCGCTTAGGTCTTGACCTGCCGTTTGGTATAGTACGTGCATTGTACTAGCACACAGAATAAAGGATGGAACTAATCCGAGTGTGTTCATGATGTAAACACGAATACACACTTTGCATACAAAGGCATTTTATAACTTGTGTAAAAACAATGATCCCGATTCAGAACATTCTGTTTTGGCTTACAACACGACCAAGCCCTGCCATGAACGCCAATCCAAGAATAATTTTATGTACGACAAATGAGTTTCTATACCATTTGTTTTGGAAGCCAATGTTTTATAAAACGACTGAGGACGTAGGTTGCAGAGGCTGGTTCAGCACTCCTCCATTGCTTGGAATCGTTGGTATTAGACGGAAAAAGAATGTTGAGATTATTCTGGGATGGATGTGAGGGTCAAAAAAATCTCCCACATCATACACACAAACACAAACATCATACACTCCATAATATTTTGGCTAGTCAACAAATCATCTGCACATTTAGAGGAAATAAATTTGACATTTCCAGTAACAGGCCATAGCACATTAGGACTATGCCAGTTATTACATGAAGGGAAGAAAATGAAACAATATACAAGGAACACTGTAAGTTACTGTATTAACTAAAGAAAAGGACTACGTCTTACGAAACATTGAATCCCTTGGAGAGTCCTATAAAAATCCTTGGAATAAGGGACATTGAAAGATATAACTTAAAAGAAATACTGCTATGCAGTGAAAAGGACAGAGAATGCAGACAAAACTCCAAGTAAACTGCTACAGGAATTACAAGCATGAATCAGTTGGGGAAAAGAAGCGGTTTTGTTTCTTAAAGAGTTGCAGAAACCATCCACAGGCAATGCAGATTAATTATGCATGGCGTATCACTCTTTTCCTTTTCGCTTCTATTTTGACAATACAGTAGAACCTCGTTTACCCGGATCAACTGGGACCAGGGCCGATCCGATTTAACAAAAATCCGGGTTATCCAGAGAATGACGGTAAAACGATAAAGAAACATGTAGGTACATCACCGAAATATTTTTAATGGACTTTAGAAATTATTATCGGCACACTTTCACCTAAAAACACATACACTGTATGTACTGTAATAGCCAATGTATGTGCACAGTACACAATATAGATACAAACTAGATGGTAGTTAAAAAGGCAGTGAGCTTCAGCGGTCTCAGTTTAGTGTATCGCTTATGAGCAGCGCGATCTCGCATCCGCTTTAACATCAGAAGTTCACCTGGCAATGTTTCGGCTTAACTCTCAAAATAAACCATCAATTTCTCTATGTTTGCAACTGCATCTGCTTGGGTCATAACCACAGCTGGTTCATCAACACTGCCTGAATTGAATCCTCTTCATTTTCATATTCAGTAACACTGCATGACGCATTAATGTCTTCCTCTGTAATCGGTTTATAACCTCAGTCATTGTCGATTTGCAACCAATTGTCTTATTTTTTTTCAAAACTGGTCCAGGTTAGCGAGGTTTATCTGTATATCATTTTCATACCTTATTTTATCTTTTGGGGGGACATTAACAATTTTAACTACTAACCTTGATCAGTTTCGCACAGACTGCACCCGATATGTGTGCTAATCACGTAAATATGTGTTTTATTTAACAACTGAAGCCATGTTCGTCAGATGTTTTTTAGTATGTGAAACTGCCGCAGCAAGCTCTCACGAGACGCACACGTTGACATCAGTAGTTGCCAACATGTCCGATACAAAATGCACCAGACGGCATGCGTAACGTTGTAAGTATGTGAAAAAGAAATAATCAGGCTTTTGTGTATTATTTGAATTTGTAAATAATGCTTGTATGAGGCAATGGTGCCACTTTACCACAATCCCCTGTAGCGAGGTTTGGCGACTGTCTGGACGTAAAATATTGATGAACTAAAATGGGTGTCTGGACTAAACCATTGGTTGCTACTTGGTTCGACGACTGTGTGGTCAAAAATTACTGTTGCACTACAAGCAAGGGGGTCTGGGGCATAAGCCCCGGGTTAGGTTTGTTTTGTATGGAGAACAGTATTGGTTTCGATGAAAATTATTTTAAAAACTTGAATTAATACAGTGGAAAAAAAAACCAACATAATACACACATTCCTCATGGTGTCTCTGTAACAGCTTCAGCAACTCTTTGCGGTCATTGAAAAAATGCCGATTGAAATTACTTATAGTAATCAGACAGCTTGCACAATCCTTTGCGATCTGGTTCAAACTCAGTGCACCTTCAAGTGAGCTCGGCGCTATTTTGTTTCACGGTGCCATGCATATACCAAGTACTGAAGTACCGCAAGTGTGGAGTTGGTAATACAGTATTAGTGCATAATCAATGGCGAAAATGGCAGACACAGCTGGAATTTCATGTATATAAGACGTGATCTTATTTGGGATGGCGGATGGGTTATAGATAACGCACTGCGCAGTTGCGGATAAGCCCGCGGATATCTGCAAAATGTTTCACCATGCGGATATAGTTTGCATGGCTGTGCGGATAGCGGATAAACTGCGGATTTTTTGAGTAAATTGGTGCATAGTTTTTCGAATACAATCCAAACTAGTTGAATGTTAGTCTAGGACTTGGATGTTTATGACATATATTTTTCCCATTATGTTTTTTAAATGACAAATGCACCGGTAAGATGTTGGTTGGTTCTTAAGTTTAGGGGCTGCGACAAGGCGGTCATGCAGCCCCGTGTACTTTGGATGTGTGTAGAATCTGTCTGATAACCGGTGTTAATTGTGATGACTGTATTAGTGTGTGTTATCTGTTTGTTTTAATTTAAGTATTGCAACTTAGAATTTTTCAAATAGTTCCCACTTTTGCCGCCAAGCGCCACCGTCAACGACTACTATACTCTGATTTACAAAAGATGCTCTGTGAAAACTGTCATCCGCTTGATGGGTGAGGTGAGGAGTGGAGACGAGAGGGGTAATGGTCTCCATGGCAACAGTGAGCAATGTTGCAATGTATGCCAACACAGCAGTAAGCACATGGTTTGACTCAGTGTGTCTTCACTCATCACGGTCATTAGAGCGCGAGGGAGGGGGGGCTAACTTACCCAGTATTTGTGTCTTCCTGCAAGCCTCTTGGAATGTTATGAGTAGGACTCGGATTCGAGCATATTTGCATATTATTTTCCTGAATAATACACATTGAAAGAAGCCTTTCAGTGGTATTTTCACCTCTCTGGGACCAACAGAATTGAAATTTATCGAGCATATAAATGCATAAATGGAGGCTGGATTTAGACAGCTCCTTAACCCGGTCCATGAGGCAATTATAATTGACTACATGGATAATTCTTGCCAGGCGCGTCCACGTCGCGGGGGTGGGCAACAGTACTGTAATATACCATGGAACTACAGTACCGGCTAAGTTCTGGTGAGGACCCAGTCCTATGGGGTATAACATAGGCCCCGTGCACAGGGTTACGTGCGAAGACCTCAACGGAATCTGCAGCGGTGAAGATGGACTTCGGAACGGTGGAGATTGCGGAAGAGGCAAACCAGTACTCAGGGAATAGTATGAGTACAGCATCAATCGGAAGCGTCTGTTTCCCAGGTTAGGGGCGGCTGCAAGGGCGTGTTTCCCATGTTAGGGGCGGCCTGTATAATAGCTGGCAGTAGCTTCATAAAATGCCTTTGGGAGTGGCGACCCCATCGTAATAATAGCCTAAAATGGAAATGGCACTTCAAATGATTCGGAGAAGGTTAGGGCGTACCCTGCAGGCGACGCGCAGTTCTTTTGGTACTGGGGGAACTGTGAGAAATGGGCGACCAGTAACCGAAATGAAAGTGGGAATCATGAATGTCATGACACTGACAGGCAAGGTGGAGGAGGTGGTAGACTTCATGGAGAGGGAGAATGTTGGATTGATGGGGCTGAGTGAAGTGAAATGGAAAGGTAAAGGAAGGAAGAAATTGAGGAAAGGATATACATTATACTGGAGTGGTGGCCAAGAGGCAAAAAATGGCGTGGGACTGATAACCTCGAAACAACTGGAGGAGTATATTGAAGTGGTCGAGTGTGTGAGTGACAGAATAATGAAAATTAGAATGAAGATGAAAAATGACATGATGGACTTCATACAAGTGTATGCACCACAGACTGAAAACAGAGAAGAAGATATTGAAGTATTTCTGGAGGGTGTAGAAAGAGTAATTTCAGATGTAGAAGTGGTGATCATGGGAGATATGAATGCACAAGTCGGAAACGAGGGACAAGGAAAGGAAGAAGTCATTGGACCATATGGATATGGGAAAAAGAACCGGGAAGGAGAGGAACTTGTAAACTTTTGTGAAAGGAATGGACTGATAGTGGGTAATTCATGGTTTCGGAAGAAAAACAGCAGGAAAATTACGAGATATGGTTGGGGCGATAGAAGAACAAAATCAGTAATTGACTACTTTCTGGTGGAAAGGACTAATCGCAGAAAGCTGATAGATGTGACAGCTTTACCAGGAGAAGCATTTGATGGAGACCATAGAGCTGTGGTGGCAAAATTTAGATGGGAAAAATTGGAAAACCTAAAGAAGATCAGAGAAAGTAAAATAAAAGTATGGAAATTGAAAGACAAAACTGTACAGGAAGATTTTCAGGAGAGATTGAAGCAACAAATCCCAGTTACTGAAGTGGAAAACATAGAAGAGGAATGGTCCCACTTTAAAAAGGCATTTGTTGGTGCAGCAGAGAGTGCTTGTGGTAGGACGTCAACAAGAGTGAAAGAGAAGGAGACTCCGTGGTGGAATGAGGAAAGCAGTGAAAGAAAAGAAGTCTGCATGGAAAGAATGGAACCGAGATCAAACAGAAGAAAACAAAAGGAAGTATCACGACAGCAAACGGAGGTGTAAGAAAGTGGAAGAAGAAAAGTAGGGAAGAATTTACACGAAGAATGGAAACAGATGTAAGTGGCAGTAAAAGGATGCTGTATGGGCTTCTAAGAAGTAAGAGGAAAGAAAGAGTTACCACAAAGCTGGTGAAAAAGGAAGATGGAGAGTTGTTAACACACCCAGAAGAGATAAAGGGACGATGGAAGGAGTATTTCGATAAGCTATTGAATGTGAGCAATTGTACTGGTGAGATGGAAGCGACACAACCTGACGACTCTATAACAGAAGATGATATAACAATGCTGGAGGTGGAATTAGCAGTACAGAAAATGAAGATGGGAAAAGCAACAGGGGTGGATGAAATCAGTGTAGAAATGATAAAGGCTGCTGGACCTGTTGGTATGCAATGGTTGTATCGACTGCTAAAGTGTGTGTGGAAACGGAAATGTGTACCAGAAGACTGGGAGAAAGGGCTAATAATACCAGTGTTTAAGAAGGGGGACAAGAAGGTGTGTGATAACTATAGAGGGATCTCCCTCTTATCACAGATAGTAAAAATACTGGAAAGGATATTAGAAAGAAGAATGAGAAGAAAGGTGGAAGGAGAGTTGCAAGAGGAACAGTATGGCTTCAGGAGTGGAAGATCCACAGTGGACCCAATCTTTAGCTTGAGGCAGGTGATGGAAAAGAACTGGGAATATGGAGAGGATTTGATCATGACTTTCATAGATCTAGAAAAGGCATATGATAGTGTCCCCAGAGAGAAGGTATGGGAAACGATGGTTAAGACTGGGAAGAGAAATGTTGGAAATGGTGCAAGCAATGTGCAACAACTGTGTTAGCAGGGTACTGACCCCAATTGGAAAGACAGATTGGTTTAGGAACAAGACTGGACTAAGACAGGGGAGTGTGCTGTCACCTCTCTTGTTCAAAATGGTGATGGATGAAATTGTAAAGGAAACAAAGGAAGCATATGGTCATAAAGAAATGAAGTTACTGTTATTTGCAGATGATATTGTGGTCTGGGGAAGGAACACCGAAGAAGTGCAAAAACAACTAGATGCACTGAACGAAAATATTCAGAAGTATGGCCTGAAAATCAGTATAGAGAAAAGCAAGACCAGGGTGATGACAAGAGGGGAAAGACAAGGAAAGGGCACTGTGAAAATTGGAAGTCAGAGTTTGGAAATTGTGGACACGTTCAAATACCTAGGAAGTGAATTGATGCAAACTGGTAGGTTGGACATGGAGATTGGCAGGAGGGTACAGCAGAGCAATGCATTCTATCAAAGTGTAAGAAAACTTGTTTGGGATAAGGAAGTACCAAGGAAAAGCAAGGAGGTAATGTATAAAGTGTACTATGTTCCCATATTAACTTATGCAGCTGAGACTTGGACCCTGACAAGCAGGCAAGAGAGTAGAATCCAAGCCAGTGAAATGCAATTCCTAAGAAGTATGATAGGAAAGACAAGGAAAAACAGAGTGAGGAATGAAGATGCTAGGAAGGAAGTTGGGATGGGAAAACTAAATGAGAGAATTGAGAAGAATAAACTAAGGTGGTTTGGACATGTAAAGAGGATGGAGGAAAATAGAATACCAAGACAGATGCTAGAGGCGAAGTGCAAGGGTAAGAGAGCAAGAGGAAGACCTAGAACAAGGTGGATTGATTCAGTGAAGATCAGCGTAAGAAAAAGAAATCTGGACTGGGACAAGATCGTGGAAGAAGAATGGTGGAAGGAAAGAGGAAAGTGCCATAAATAACCCGACCCGGCAGGAGCTGGATAAGGGTAAATGATGATGATGATGATGAAATGCATAAAACCGAGGTTTTCAGAATAGAAGCATATAAATGCATATTCTTGTGGTTTTCGTCCAAATAGTTTGCTTTTCTAATTCCCCACCCCGGATTCGGGCCCTGACCATCCTTAAGGTTCGAAAACAGAAATAATAAAATTATTGAAAAGCCCATCTGGAGTGAATAATAGAACCTCAGGTTTTTTTAACCTTTAGTGAGGTCGTTTTCGTCATTGAAACTTTTATTGACTGATTTAAGAAAATCATTCAAAGCTGAAAACATTGTTGTTGTGCAGAGCAATGCAGACCTACTTCAATGAATCGCCTAATTCTGAACATTTTGTAAAAGAACTTTTAAACTGTAACTTTTATAAGAAAACTTCTCTTATATATAGACTACTTGAAAAACTGGAATGCGAGTATATTGCAGTGTATCATACATACAATTAGAAAATAAAGCTCGTATATAACGGTATGTTGTTGTTTTTTTCGTTTCACTTTCCTTTCTATAGTTTTTAACGGTGTTCTTCGAGCATATTCTGCATATTTAACCGCATATAATCGGGTTTTCGAGGATATCTATCGAGCATATAATGTTTTTTTGAGCATATCTATCGAGCATAAAACACATGGTTTTTGAGCATATCTGGAGATTTTATCGAGCATATCGATCAGAGCCCTAGTTATGAGTCATGATCTGCCACAGTGGCAACGCAGCATTTCCGCACGTGCTAGCTTTGACAGCTGTCAGCGAGCTTTATTGGTAATTCAGAGTATAGGCCAAGTTCAGAACTTAGCTACTAGACACCATCGCAATCGGCTCTTGGCAACGAACGTAGAAACCTAAGAGCGTTGTTTACATTCTTAACCTATCCAATTTAGCTTCAAACAGGTGCAATTAGTGGAAGGTTCTTTAAAATGCCATAAATCTATGACACAGGACCGCCGGCTTTACTACCCCTCCAAAGGAAGGCATACTGACGGATTTTTAACGCTCTTAAAAAATCCGACGGTTTCGGCCGGGTTTGAACCCGCTAACTTGGGCATAGAAGCTCAGCATGCTACCGACTACACCACCGAAGCCGCCGTAAGATGTTGATTTAAACTAATCTCATTCAAATTATGTCAGTAAGCATACACTCCAAACTGGAAAGGGTTCCAACTCTTGCTGTACAACATTCATTTTAAACATAGCACATGACATACAAAGCTTGGGGGAACGACTTTCTCCTCAAATGTCTATATGTGTTGCTTTAATACTGTAGGCTATGCTTTATCTGATAAATTAAACATATTATTGTAAAGCCAGCTGCATCGGTTAAAAATCGTGTGGATGCGGATAACAGTCGTGCGGATGCAGGTAAGTTTTGTTTATCCGCGCAGGGCTCTAGTTATAGACAGCGGAGGAGTAAACATCTATTACCATTACTACTGGTATTTTGGTTAGTTTTCTACTTTAGAAAAGTTATGACGAAGTCATACATCCATCATGCACTACTATCCAATGGAGACTGTACAGATACAACGTAGTCTGACAGTGGCCAAGGAACAAGATGTGAGAGATTTGCAGATCAAGCAATTTGGAAAGGACTGTGGAACGTGTACTGACTTCCAGTGGTGCAAGAACTTACGTGATTACAGTTGAAGACCACGAAGATGCAGATGGAGTTATCGGTTGTAAGGTTAACAGAAAAAACAATATTGCGTGGAGAAGTTTCCCAGTGCGGCAAACCCCGGCCTTAAAAGCAATATTGCAAGTCACCCAGTTGGAAATAGACTCCCATCTTCAGAAAGGGAACATTTTTACCTGTATTATGGTCAATGCATTCTTTATAACAGTGCATTATAATTTTAAACGTTTGGATATGCATGCATTTATGCACTAACTTAAACTGTACGCGAGAATTTTAAAAAATACGTATCCATTATATTTAATTTTACATAAATCTCAATTGTCATAATTGTACCTTATTCTGCACATAGACAGAATTTCCCAAACATAGAAATCATAATTAATCGATTATTCACTGTTGTGTCTAGGAGCACCGAAGAGGAGGGAATAAAACTGAATATGGTAAAAACGGCGAGAGGAAATTGCAACTAGAGGCTAGGGGATCGCGAGTGTGAAGATTATATGTAAATCATGGGTCCTACTTTTTAAAGTAAATAAAACTCCCAATAACATGCAGCATGCCGCCGCTATCAAATTGTACTGCCTTCAGGAAAGAATATTAAGCCTGTAAACGAAGAAAAATGCGCCATCCACGAAGTTATGGTCGACACCAAAGGCTGGTTCCCAGGTGATCACTCCGGAATGGGAACGAGAAGGGAGTTAAAATACACCCTACCTTAGGGATTGATTGACCATCACTCTCCGAGAACGGGAAACTATGTTAAATTTCATTTGCCGTTCTCGAACCTTCAAGAATTGTTCCCGAAGTTATTAAACTATCAATCAAATGCCTCACGCCAGTACATGCGCAGTACGGAAGAAGTAGCCATATATGTGGAGAAAGTGAACTAAAGCTCTTTCGAGCATTCTACTTCCTGTAGAAAATAGACAGTGTTTTGATTTACATAGTTTTGGTTTTGTTATCTTTGAGTCACTGCCGGCTGGATCGCAACACTCCTGGCTGCTTTAAACTGCCTGCCCATTCGACACTCACAGGCGTACAAGATATATGCATTAATTCACCGCTAGGTGCAGCACAAAGGCACTGAGATTGCCGCGGCTTTTTAAAGGGGAAGATACCTGAAACGAAGTATTGTTATGTTTGGAGGCTTAATATCGAGATTGACGGACGTGAAAACATTACACTAAGTTAGTTTCTTTGTTATTCTAACATCTAAAAGTATTCAGACACATACTTAAGGGCAAATTTTCAATATAAAGGAAAGCAAAAATACATGTAGTGGAGGTGATTGTTTTTAAGGGGCGAAATGTCTAGCTCATTTTCCCGTAATTATGCAGACGATAATAAAAATATAACTACTTCTAACTGACTTAAATCTAACTTACATACTTGGCGAGATGAAAAGAAAAGAATAAGGACAATAAAAGACAGGGAAAAGAAATGCCTCCAGCCCCCGAAAAATGGGATGATGATTTATCTAGGGGCTTTGCGACATTGTGATCATGTAGCCCCATGTACTTGGGTGTGAGGTGAATTTGTCTGATAACCTGTCTTATTGGGATGGCTGTATTATACATTTTTACAGATTTTTTGGACAGATTGTTTTATTTTTTTACTTATTTATTTACTTACAAATTTATTTATTTCCTTATTTATTTGCTTATTTATTTACGTATTTATTTACTTATTTGTTTATTTACTTACATGTATATTTATTTAATTATGTATTTTCTTATTTATTTACTTATTTGTTTATTTACTTACATATTTATGTATTTAATTATTTATTTTCTTATTTATTTGTTTACTTATTTATTTACTTATTTATTTATTCACGTATATATTTATTTACTCATTTACTTACATATGTATTTATTTAATTATTTATTCACTTATTTTTATTTACTTCTTTATTTACTTACGTATTTATCTGTTTAATTATTTATTAACTTATTTATTTACTTATTTATTTGCTTATTTACTTACTTATTTGTTTATTTACTTACACTTTTATTTATTTAATTATTTATTTTCTTATTTATTTTTTACTTATTTATTTTCTTATTTATTTGTTTACTTATTTACTTACTTATTTATTTGCTTATTTATTCACTTATTTATTTACATTTTTATTTACTTATTTACTTACACATTTATTTATTTAATTATTTATTTTCTTATTTATTTGTTTACTTATTTATTTAATTATTTATTTTCTTATTTATTTGTTTACTTATTTATTTACTTATTTATTTGCTTATTTATTCACTTATTTATTTACTTACATATTTCTTAAATTATTTATTTACTTACTTACATATTTACTTACTTACATATTTATTTACTTACATATTTATTGTCTCACGTATTTACTCAATCATTCATTCATGTACCGGTACGTATTTATTTATTTGTTTATTTGCTTCCCCTGCGTCACCTTCTCTGGAAATTGCACGTAACCACATCCCACGCAGTGAATTGTCCGATGGTATCTCATGAAATGAGATTCCCCGGTATTCTAACTTGCCCTGTTCTGATTTACAAAAGGGCACGCAGCAGTACAGCATTATAAAATAATTCAGAATACATTCCAAACACAACTGCTCCATTATCATCAATACAAAACTTATGTCTGCCACAGTGCCTAGGTGCTGCATCCTAGCGCCTTTATTTGGAAACGAGTTTGTACGCTCAAACCAATGCTGTAATCGTCGAATGGGCAGGCAGTTTAAAGCAACCAGGAGTGTTGCGATCCAGCCGGCAGTGCTTTGAGTGTAGTGTGCGTATTCCTTAAACCTCCTGGACTACAGCATACGCCGTATTTTAAGACTTCTGATTGGCGGATATTTAACTGTATGAGAATATTGATAGTTCAAAGTCGCACTCGCTGTAACGCCCTCGGTTGTAATCCAGGAGCATTATTTCAGCCAGCCCCTACTGTAGCAGTAGTTCAGAGTCGTCCAATTCATCTGCTTTGCGTTTAGGTGTAAAAAATTCATTAAACAAAGTTGAAACATGTGCTGATTAAAACTGTAGTTCCTGGAATGACTGTGTATGTTTTAATATCATTTTAAGAGTTGTATAGTGAGAGCATTTTAACACTAATAAGCCCCCAGGTGAGCGATTATAACCTATATTAGTATTTCTTGCACAATTTGTATGCAATAAAACGTTAATAATAGTATTTCGCAAAATGTGCATTGAATGTGTAGTTTTCTGGGAGTTACAAGGGAATGTTAGGCATTATATAATTGCATAATTAGTAGGCAGGCAATGAACAGAAATTAATGTTCCGACTTGGTAGGTCTCCTGGCGATTTAAGACATAGGCTAATATTACTGTCGTTTAAATGTGTAGGTATGTAACTTATATAGCCTAATATAATAAAACAAGGATATATATATATTTATTTCCACATTTCATATAAGGGTCTCAAATCCCTATCATTGGCTAATTTTTATTTGAATATGTTTTTGTTATTGGCACAGGACAACCACTTTGACTCTTGACGGACTGTTATAAGATGCCAGGTCTAGTACTGTACAATAGATATCAATGAAGTGAAAAAGTTTGTTTTGAAGTCGAGAGTTTAAAGTTCTTTCAAACAGTAGCCTAAAAGTGAGGTAAGAAAACACACGGGGTAACTCTAATAAATGAAATGGTATAGCTTAGGCTATGTGCAAGTGGCAACTTTCAGATCGTTGACGCAGTTGTACTAGGTTACACAGTATAGTCCAAGGTTTGAACGTAGCTTATCTAAGAAAAGAGAGAAGCATGGTATTAATAACATAAAATTTTAAGTGTGTTTCTGTTTTAAGTAGCTTAATTGTTTTTTTTTTTAAGAGTTATTGCAGCCAAGTGGCCATACAATAATTTTTTAATACATTTGATTGTTTGAGATGTATCTACAGGGTCTTTCATATAAAGTAAGAACGGCGAGCGGCGGTTTTGTCATTCGCCGCTGAAGCCGGCTTGGCCGAGCTTGTGACGCGCCACGGCCCCCTGCTGTAGTATTGAAAGAGCGCGCATAGCACAAACTTGACCTTGCAATAAGCGTGCAGGTGTTGTCAGTCACCAGTCTGAACCTCAGCTGCTAACATGTTGAGACAGTTATCATTGCAACATCGTATTTTTGTATGTAAATTTTATTTTAATTACGATTCGGCTCGGCGGGTACGTGATGCATTTGTTCAGCAATTTCCTGATGAAGTGCCACCTTCACTAGCACAGTTTCACGTAATTGTAAATAACTTTGACACTACTGGTTCAGTGCTCAATGAAAAACACAAAATATAAAATCAGAAAAAATACAGTGGCACGACTCGCTCGCGTCAGCCAAAATGTGGTTACCAGATACAATGCCAGTATAATCCAGGAAGGACGACACTTTCAGCAACTTTTGTAAGGTAATATTTCATAGAGGATTGTACACACGCTTAAAGCAGGGGGCCACGGCTCGCCACAAGCTCGGTCAAGGCCACCACACTAGCGGATAACAAACCCGCCGCTTGGCGTTCTTACTTTATATGAAAGACCCTGTATGTCTTTACTCTTCAGAACTAAGTTCCATTAGTGATCTTGTAATGTTCTTGCATAAGAGGATGTGGTATTTGTCGCACTTTTCGTTGCACTGTATGCACACGCATTTCTCCGAGATGCTGTGGTATGATGTTATGCGGCATGTCTTGTGATGGAAGCCATGGACCGCCAGCCTGATGACTGCGCTTCTCATCTGCTGGTTAGCTTTTGCCCAGCTTCGGTCGATCATGGCGCTCATGCCGTAGAATTCTTCTTCTACTTTTTCCTTCTTTTGCTGCCTTTCTGTTAGGAGATTGCTGTATGCTTTCGTGGTTGGTAGTAGTAGGAGTATATTTTAGTTCCTCTATCAGGAAAGATTCTCTTGCCAGTAAATATGTATACCTGGAGGGTGTATATTTTGAGATGCCTAGTGCTTTCTTTAGATACAGTGCTTTTACATTCTCTATTGTTCTTAGATCTCTTGTTTTCAAGTAGTCCCATATTATTTGAAGTCCATATGTCAGGATTGGTACTATTTTGACTCTGAAAATCTTCATTGCGGTGCCTGATGATAGTGATTGAATTTTTCTGATGTCCCTCATTGCAGCGATGGCGGTTATTGTCTTTTGTTTTATGTGTTTGTTGAAGGAGTTTCCTGATGTTTGGAAGGTGATTCCTAGATATTTGTATTCGTTTACTATTTCTATTTGCTGTTGTAGTTTGTCTGGCTAAGAGAGAAGGTGATTTCCATGGAGGCTTGGCCTGCTAGGGTCATTAAATGCCAAGTGAGGTTTGTGCCAGAGCCGAACATAAAGAAGGGGAAACATGGTGTATTCTACAGTGAGGTACTTCTCTATGAAACGGAACCTGCCGTTGTACTTGTGGTCACCCGAGCCGCACCTACAGCAGGGAAAACGTGGCGTATTCTACAGTGAGGTACTTCTCTATAAAATGGAACCTGCCGTTGTACTTGTGGTCATGTGTATTTGTGTTTATTATAATTTTTTGATACTCGTGAGCTTTATTGTTTAGTTCTGGTGAAATATTCTCAATTCAATATAATTGTGGTAGCAGTGCCTAACCAAAATACCTGTAGTAATGGTCAGGAAAATATCTGGAGAAAATGTAGTAATAGATGTTTCCTCCTCCGCCGTCTGTGACCCACCCAGCCTTCCCAAATAGGATCACAACATATATAGCCAAAATTACAGCCGTGACTGCCATTAGTCCAAATCAATCATCATCGGTTGCGGTAGTTCAGTATTCAGGTCTCTTCGTTTGGTCTGCTGGTCTGTCATTAACAGTACTGCCAACCTTGCCCTTATGGCACTATATAAAACAAAGAAGTGCTCAGTTCATTCTCTAGTGTGCATATTCGTGTGCGACACTCTGTTCATTTGATAGTGTGCTGAATTGAATCATTTATTCACTATGGATTGTCGAGTTGCCAGATAACAATCAGTAACTTCAATCGCCGGTTCTATGATCAACCTGAGAAGTTGCTGAAGCTATTGCAACACTACATTTTCGTGCCAAAAACACCACCGTGCACGAAATGCCATCGTGAAGCGGAAGTTAGGAGAATAAAACATAACCTATCTGTAACCTACAATGAGAGGGAAGTCGAGGCCGCACCCACACGCAACCATTCTAACCTTCGTTTTGTCCAATCCAATGTTTTTGACAATGGTTACAGCCTAATGCGCCCAGATCATTAGTTTTGTGTCAACCTTGCCCTGCTAGCTGCGTGCGGCCTTGGCCGCACCTACACCCGACCATTCTAACCTTCGTTTTTGACAATGGTTACAGCCTAACGCGTCCAGATCAATAGTTTTGTGTCAGCCGTGCCCTGCTAGCTGCGCGCGGCCAAGGCCGCACCTACACCGACCATTCTAACCTTCGTTTTGTCCAATCCAATGGTTTTTGACAATAGTTACAGCCTAACGCGCTCAGATCAATAGTCTTGTGTCAACCGTGCCCCGCTAGCTGCGTGCGGCCGCACCTGCACCCAACCATTCTAACCTTCGTTTTGTCCAATCCATTGTTTTTAATAAAGGTTACAGCCTAATGAGCCCAGATCATTAGTTTTGTGTCAACCTTGCCCCGCTAGCTGCGCGCGGTCGAGGCCGCACCTACACCGACCATTCTAACCTTCGTTTTGTCCAAACCAATGGTTTTTGGCAATAGTTACAGCCTAACGCGCCCAGATCAATAGTTTTGTGTCAACCGTGCCCCGCTAGCTGCGTGCGGCCGTACCTACACCCAACCATTCTAACCTTCGTTTTGTCTAATCCAATGGTTTCAGCCTAACGCCTCCAGATAGATGGTTTTTGATTGCGGTATAGTGAAGTTGTCACCATTGCCTCATACAATCTATATTTACAAATACATTAATACATTACCAAACAGCAAGGAATATTGACGATTGTTGGACGGATCACAAACTTCTCATCTGTAAACTCAGGATATCCATCAGCCCAAAACCACCAAGGCGTTTCCAAACCCCATCCAGAGGAAAGTTTAACACCTCCAAACTTCAGGATGAATCTATTTCCACAAACTTTGAGAATATGATCAATGCCCAGCTATCATATCATCCAGTTAAAACAAGTGACATTCGAGAAGAATGGACCAATCTGAGGGAGATAATCACTAAGTCAGTTGAAGAAACCATTGGTTTGGTAAAGCAGAAAAGTCAAGACTGGTTTGATGACAACAACAAAGAAATTTTGCGTCTCATCAACATCAAAAGGGAAGCCTATCTATCTCATCTTCAAGACCCATCCTCAAATACGAAGAAAGCTCTGTATTTAGAACTCAAGAGTAAGTGTCAGACACAAATAAGAGAGATAAAGAATACTTGGTGGCAGCGGAAAGCTGAGGAACTTCAGAGGCTATCTGATACTCGTGATCTGAGGAACTTCTATGCAGGGATTAAAGAGATATATGGCCCACTTCGTTCTTCATCAGGTACACTAAAAAGTGCTGACAACTCTGCCACTCTTACTGACAGCCATGATATCTTAGAGCGTTGGAAGGAACATTTCTCCATCCTTCTAAATCGTCCCTCAACAGCTGCTGAAGACTTCCTCCGTGATGTGCCGAAATATCCTGAACAACCATGGATGGCTGTACCTCCTTCTTACACGGAATTCAGTGTAGCTCTCAATCAAATGAAACCAAGAAAGGCACCTGGCCCAGATAACATCCCACTGGAATTAATTCAAGCTGGAGGTCAGTCCCTCAAAACGCGGATTTTCACTCTTATTCTCAAAATTTGGGAATTAGGAGAAGTACCTGGTGACCTAAAGAACGCCACTATCATCACAATCTTCAAGAAAGGTGATCGTAGTGTTTGTGGCAACTATCGCGGTATATCGCTACTATCTACTGTGGGTAAAATTCTCGCCAGAATTTTACTTAACCGCCTTCAGGTTATCTCAGAAAAGATCCTCCCCGAGTCCCAGTGTGGATTTCGATCTTCCAGAAGCACAACTGACTTGATTTTCTGCATAAGACAACTACAAGAAAAATGTAGTGAGCAACAGAATCCACTCTTCTTAGTCTTTTATGATCTGGAAAAGGCCTTTGACTCAGTTCCAAGATCTGCTATGTGGGCGGTGCTACAACGCTTTGGCTGTCCTCGACGCTTTGTTGATCTAATCCAAGCTCTCCATGATGGCATGACCGGTCAGGTTTGTCAGCAAAATAAGATCTCTGACGAATTTCCTATCACTCATGGACTGAAACAAGGTTGCGTACTTGCTCCAACACTGTTTGCATTGTATTTGGCTGCAATGCTCTATAAATCGCCCACAAACATCCCAGGTGTAGATGTCAGGTACCGATTTGATGGAGGGCTCTTCAACCTAGCTCGATTTCGCTCCAAGAAGCTAACTCAGGTTACGAAGATAACCAATATGTTGTATGCAGATGATGCAGCATCGCCTACACTCACGCCAGTGGAGTTGCAACAGACTGTTAATTGCTACAAGAATGCATGTGAACGTTTTGGTCTCACCATTAATGTTCAGAAGACCAAGGTTCTGGCACAACCCTCACCAGGCACTTCCCTTCCGCACTTCAACATTTCTATCTCAGATACTCCATTGGAGCAGGTAGACCACTTCTCGTATCTGGGCAGTCTGCTCTCTGTACACGGCAATTGTGGGCAGGATGTTGAGAAGAGAATCGGTGCTGCCCATGCGGCATTTGGGCGACTATCGCACCGGGTCTTCTTGAATAAAGATCTGACCGTGAAGACGAAGCTCATGGTGTACCAAGCTGTTGTTATCTCAACATTGTTGTATGGCTGTGAAACCTGGACCCTCTATCGACATGACTTCCGAAAGCTTGAGCGCTTCCATCAACAGAAGCTTCGATCCATCCTTAAGATAAAGTGGGAAGACCACATCACCAATCTTGATGTTCTTGAGAAAGCGCTTGCTAATAGTATAGAATCATCCATCATTGGTCATCAACTTAGATGGATTGGACATGTCCAACGGATGGATGATACGAGACTACCACGCCAGGTACTGTATGGTGAACTCACCTCCGGCACCAGACCTCATGGAGGCCCTAAGAGACGTTACAAGGACCAATTCAAGCAGAATATGAAGTTGACAGGTCTCAATCCACAAACCTGGGACCAGCTTGCTAAGGACCGTTCAACTTGGCGCCAGACCATCCCGGCTGCTGTCAAAATGTTTGAAGAAGAACGTCGTAGAATTGTTAAGGCCAAGCGACAAGCACGTAAGCTCCGTGCAGCACAGCCACGCCCTCCACCAACAGTTCTGTGTGATCTGTGTGGACGTTTGTTTCATGCACGCATTGGGCTGTTCAGTCACCGCAAACATGCCCACAGACCTCAACCTTAGATTATTTTAGACTGTTTTGGAAGAAGATGTATACTCGGAAACGAGTTAAAGCCGACGAATACACAAAAGCCCAAGTATTTCTTTTATCACATAATTACGTTACGTTTGTATTTTGTATCGAACATGTTAGCAACTACTGACGTCAATGTGAGCGCCTTGTTGTGAGACCTCGCTGCGGCAGTTACTGCTCGCGTCTAAGCTCTGTGAACTTGCGGCATGAAGGGCAGAGGCAGGGTAGGAGCTGGCGAGAATTGACAGGCCGCCGTGTTACCTGACATTCTCGTCTATTCCAATACTGTTAACATAGGGTCTTTTCTGAAACCAGTGTGGCGTTGGGAATGAGTGAGTGAGTCACCGACGAATGTATTTGCTTCTATTACTACGCAAGGACCGAGAAACCTCATCACTCGTCACCACGACTACTCATAGTCTGCGATGCACATTCTTCTCAGGTCCATGCAGCTTAGACACGAGCAGTACACATACTAACAAATCTGACGAACATGGCTCCGGTTGTTAAATAAAACACATATTTACGTGATTTAGCACATATATCGGGTGCAGTCGGTGCAAAAGTGATCAAGGTTGGAAATTAAAATTTATAATGTCCCCCGAAAAGATAAAATAAGGTATGGAAATTATATATTGTCGAAATGGAAGCGAAAAACAAAAATGTGATACGTCGTTCATAATTAATATAATTTTTAGCTAGATTATGTATTAGAGTAGGTTTGGTCTACTGTGAGACCCCAACTTAACCTATATGAATGAGACAGGCTTAATAACATGTCTGCCTTTACATAGCCCTGATTTATTGGAACAGGGTTAAACTGTTGATCTCATTGTATTTCATTTCGTTTCACAGGGCATGACCCTCTTCAAGAAAGGCAGCAGATTATATACCACAGTTGTCCAGTAGTGGGACCGGAAAGCCTACAGGCTGGAACTGTCTGAACTCTTATCCGAGCAGTGGAATCAGGCAAAGGTAACTTATTGATGAAACTTTTATCTATTAATTTTACACCAGTTTTGTATAGGCTAAATAGGTAGGCTATAGTGCGTCTCTACCTTAAAAGACAGTATGCATTAAATGGGGCGCGCTGATGCCAGATCTACTGCATATACAAAGTTCTGCAAGGACGGGCACATGATGTAATATAACTCATATACAGGCGTGCTTTTACGGAAAACTCGGGAAATTTCCAAAATATTTGTTTGTTTTATATAACTGTAACTCATACCTTGCAGCGAACAACGCTACGATATTTAGATATGATACGCCGAACCTCAGAGCGCGAGTTTAATGCACACATTATAACAATTTATATTTTTCAATTATTCATGAATATGATAATATTATAATATGTTATTCCGGGGATGAACAAAGGCAAACCACGGAAACCACTTAGAGGATGGCTGAGGTAGGAATCGAACCCGCCTCTTCTCAGTTTTGTCTCATGAAGTTTAGTACACCCGTTCCAGCCCTCAGACCAGAATTAAATTTCTTGGCGGAGCCGGGATTCAAACCTGGGCCTCCATGGTGACAGCCAGGAATGCTAGCCACTACGGTACGCAACGAAGCGGACAATTTATAAAGAACTCAAGGACCACTTCATTTCACAGTTTAACTTCACACCATCAGTCGGGGAGCTACTGGCCTGAGTAAACAAACTTACGCAGCGTCAGCGCTGGGCGGGAGGAATAAGTGCGATAACTTATGAATGCTATCTGATATCGAGCTCGGGTTTGTTTTAAAACCTTTTTCACATATTAATGAACATTTCTTCTCGCTTAGTCACCAACGTAAAGTCAATAGCAAAAAAGTTTGTCGCTATGTGACTTTCCTGTGATACCATCTCAGATTTTTCAAGTAACATTTAAGATAAAAATTCATAACTTTCTTACTATGAAAATAATTACTGGCCTGAGAAATAGAGTATCTTCTACCAACATCAGGCAATCTAAAAATAAATTCTTGATCTGTTGCGATCATTAGTTCATTATCTATGGCGTGATAAGTTTTATATCTGCAAAAATAAAGATTCGAGCTAAAATATCGTAATTGTGAAAATTGGGCCATGTGTTAATTATTTATGGCTTTTATTTTTACATCATCATAAAGAGCGGAAAATTCTCTATAAGACCACGCAAACAGTTTCTTAGATTTGACACTTTCAATTATTGGGAAATGTCAACATCGCCGGGGTGGAAGAGGACGAAGCTAATTGCAGGACATAGGAGTGCGAGTGAGAGGCAACTACTACATTTAATTCCATACTGTCTTTTAAGGTTGAGACGCTCTATAGATCAGGATACGCTTTAAAGGGAAATCTATTATACCAGTCTTCAGGATGATGTATTGGGTGCTACGAACTTAACCTATGTGAAAGGGACAGACTGGACAAAAGCGCATAAAGAGTGTGCTACTAAGGCATTTCATATGCCGAGTGTGAACTGTGTTTGCGAATTGTGTGAAGAAAGGTGTGATAGATAGATATCATGTACTAACTTGCCCTGAATGACTTGAATCACTACGGTACGGTATTAAATTTCTGTACTCCTCTGTATTGTATCTATGTACATTGTGCGCATTTCTCTTAGTATTAATATGAGACAGGCTTAATAAGTTTACTTCCATTCTTCGTACCGTTCTAGCCCTGTTCCAATAAACCAGGGCTATGTAAAGGCAGAAGAGACAGGCATTAGGAGTATTCGACATCATATTGGTCCGAATTGACTGATATTCCTATTTGTCTAGTAAGTTAAATGCACCAATAGTCGTCATGTTAAGACTGATTTAGTCAAGAAAATATATATATATCTTATACCTTTTGGTAATTTAAATCAACACGACCACTGTACCTAACCTCAAACACTAGGAAACTCTCAATGTCGAAAGTATTCATTTTCGGAAAAATTATGTATTAAAAGAAATATAGGTTTTTGTGTTAGTAATCGTCACGATGTATTTAGATTTTTCCAATATCCGTCACCCGTTTGCACCAATTGCCGTCACATCGTTCGTTGTCCTTATCTGCTGTTTATAATGCATTTCTGTCAATATTGTTGGGTAAGGCACCGATTTATTGACATGGAGGCTAACATTTACGAATAATGCAGTACCAGTAATTATTTAAAAAAGGGAAAGACAAAAAATGGGCATCAGCAATCGTGAATGGCGGGTAGACATACGGGCATGAAAAGATCGTAATTCTGCTCTAAACACATTTATTATAATTTATTTATATATTTCTTAAAGTGCATTAGAAATACAACAGAAATAATATTAATAATAATTCAAATTCGAACAATATAACCACAAGAACGTTTATTGATGTGGGCTTCCCCGACTGTTGTTCAAGAGCAAATGTCAATTTCCGGGCTGTTATGCCGTGATCTTTTTATTTTTTTTGCCGGAAGATTTGAGACGTAGTCACATAAAAAGTGAGACCAGACCATGGCATAATATAACGTCTGCGTTGAACAATCGCCGAGGGTCTGACAAGATAGACTGCAAGTCGTTTTCCACCAGATAGCTGTAGGTTTTAATTTGATGTTCTGTAACTGCAGCACTGTTTACTGTCAAATTTTAAGGGGTTCATAAAGACAGGCTTGGATTTCTTTATAGGAAAGACTAGCAGTAGTACCCGACTTCGCCCGGCAGAATGATGATAATGTATCAAAGTCTCCTTAGAAATATAATGGACATAAAATCTAGGTCATTTGCCCCCCCCAAAAGACAATGAGGGCGTAATATCTAGGTCATTTGCCCTTTTGAAAAGGATGATAATGAAAACTACTGTTGAATTGACACGTGAAACTTACAAACTACCGTAATAGAAATACATATTTCAAAATTCACAGGCGAGGAAGACTTATTGTGTGTGGTGATTAATGGTGTAATGGGCGTAACATCTAGGTCATTTGCCCTTATAATGAGGATGATGAGGGAAACTACTACCTGTATTGAATTGACACTTCAACTTATAATGTACACAATGTACTGTAATAAAAATAAATATTTTAAAAATCACAGTCGAGAAAGACTTTATGCGGTGGTGATTAGTGGTATGATGCGCGTAACATCTAGGTCATTTGCACTTATGATGAAGATAATAATAATGTAATGAAAAAATGACTACTAAACGAACATGCTGTAATTTACAACTGATATAGGTAATTCAGATGTCTAGCTTCGATGTCTTCCAAAGTCTCAACCTTATTTTCTGGCTTAGGCCTGTACTCGATGCGTCTAGTGAAAGAGCTTATGGCGTACTGCTCGGCAAAGAAAATGGGTCCAAGCTGCACGAACCTGAGATGATCGTAGATGATGACGAAATATGATGACACACGTTCGGGGTTCCCCGTCGTATTTAGATTGGCCGGGGTATCACTCACTCTTTCGCAAAACCACAGTGGCTTGAGCAACGGCCCTATGCTGGCATCAGTATAGACAGCTCTGGAAAGTCATCTCATGTCACCTCGCGATGAATCAGCAAGCGATTCTCACAACTGTGCCCCCCCCCCAGAGTCTCACAACTTGTGGGACGTGGGTTGGCGACCACCGGACCCCAGCTGAGACTGACATCGCTTCTACTTCCTGGTGCCAGGCTCCTTTCAGTTCTCTTTCCTGTCGGCCTCCCTGGGTCAACTCTTGTTCTCTTCCGACCCGACTGTATTAGGGCATCCGAGGGCTAGGAAGTCTTTCAATTTCCCGCTTAATTGGCCGATGTCTCATCTTTCCTGATGCCCTCATTCTTCGAGGGGTCTGCCTTCTATTCCGTTTCATTATATCTCCTGTCTTCTGCTCATGGCCCTCATAGAGGCAGGGTGTGTGTAGCCCCACCATTTCTGGTACACCCTCAAGGGCTCATGGCGGGTGAGTTAGGAAGCTGGCAACCCCGAGTGATTCCTGAGCTAAATGCAGGGAATGGAGAGGTATGTCAGAAATTTAAAGTGGACAGTGATACTCGTTGGGTTCCAAAGAGTAAGTATAAAAATTTTGATCCAGATTGGTGAAACGATGTAGATTTGTGACAAAAGGTCTAAATACAGGGAATGGAGTGCTCTGTCCGAAAGTTCAAGCAGACAGTGTTACTCGTCGGGTTCCAAAGGGTAAGTAACTTACATAAAGATTGGTTGAGATGGGTGAAACTAAGTAGATTTTTGCTAAAGAGCCTAAATGCGGTAAATGGAATGGTCTATCCGAAATGTCATGTAGAAAGTGTTACACGTCGGGTTCCAAAGGGTGAGTATGTAAAATTTGGCTCAGATCGGTGAAACAGGGTAGATTTTGCCAAAGGGCCTAAATGCGAGGAATGGAGTGGTCTGTCCGAAATTTTGAGTGGAAGGTGTTACTCGTCGAGTTGCAAAGGGTAATTATTTGAGATCGGTGAAACGGTGTAGTTTTGTGCCAAAGGGCCAAAAAGCAGGGAATAGTGTGGTCTGTCCGAAATTTAAAGTGAACAGTGTTACTTGTCGAGTTCCAAAGGGTAAGTATGTAAAATTTGGGTCAGATCGGTGAAACGGTGTAGATTTGTGCCAAACGGCCTAAATGCAGGGGTTGGAGTGGCCTCTCCGCAATTTCAAGCAGACTGTGTTAGTCGCAGTGTTCCAAAGGGTAAATATATAAATTTTGGTTGAGATCGGTGAAACGGTGTAGATTTGGGCCAAAGGGCCTAAATGCAGTGGTCTGTCCGCAATTTCAAGCAGACAGTGTTACATGCAGGGTTCCAAAGGGTAAGTATACAGATTTTGGTTCTGATTGGTTAAACGGTGTAGATTTGTGCCAAAGGGCCTAAATGCAGGGAATGGAGTGGTTTGTCCGCAATTTCAAGCAGGTATCCGAATGTTGGTTCTGATCGGTGAAACGGTGTAGATTTGTGCCAAAGGACCTAAATGTAGGGAATGGGGTGGTCTGTCCGAAATTTTAAGTGGACAGTGTTACTCGCAGGGTTCCAAAGGGTAAGTATACAAATTTTGGTTCAGATCGGTGAAACGGTGTAGATTTGTTCCAAAGGGCCTAAATGCAGGGAATGGAGTGGTCTGTCCGCAATTCCAAGCAGACAGTGTTTCCCGCAGGGTACCAAAGGGTAAGAATACGAAATTTGGTTCTGATCGGTGAAACGGTGTAGATTTGGACCAAAGGGCCTGAATGCAGGAAATGGGGTGGCCTGTCCGAAATTTTAAGTGGACAGTGTTACTCGCAGGGTTCCAAAGGGTAAGTATACAAATTTTGGTTCAGATCGATGAAACGGTGTAGATTTGTGCCAAAGGGCCTAAATGCAGGGGATGGAGTAGCCTCTCCGCAATTTACAGCAGACAGTGTTAGTCGCAGTGTTCCAAAGAGTAAATATACAAATTTTTGTTGAGATCCGTGAAACGGTTTAGATTTGGGACAAAGGGCCTAAATGCAGGGAATGGAATGGTCTGTCCGCAATTTCAAGCAGACTGTGTTACTCTCAGGGATCCAAAAGCTAAGTATACAAATTTTGGTTCAAATCGGTGATACGGTGTAGATTTGGACCAAAGGGCCTAAATGCACGGAATGGGGTGGTCTGTCCGAAAATTTAAGTGGACAGTGTTACTCGCAGTGTTCCAAAGGGTAGGTATACAAATTTTGGTGCAGATCGGTGAAACAGTGTAGATTTGTGCAAAAGGGCCTAAATGCAGGGAATGGGGTGGTCTGTCCGAAATTTAAAGTTGACAGGGTTACCCGCAGGGTTCCAAAGGGTAAGTATACAAATTTTGGTTCAGATCGGTGAAACGGTGTAGATTTGTATACATAACAGACAGACAGACAAACTTTGTGCTTTATATATATAGATTCACACCATTTTCTCCCCGGCCGCCCATCTTTGAAAGGAGAGTCCCTCTTCAATTCTTTTGTGAGGCACTGGACGCTATTTTGCAAATCGTCCTTTGTTACGGAGAACTCCGCTTTTCCTAGTGAGAGTACCCATTGAACTAACACCCTTTGTAAAAAAGGAACGTGGGCCCATCTTCCTCTCTCTAGTTTTTCCTTTAATTTTGTCCGAGAGGGCGTATCTCGGAACACCATTCCTCTCCGCGGCCATTGTAATACACATGCCGTCCTCCTCAACGACCTTAATAGCAGCTTCCATTTGCTGAATATCGTGTGCTTTTGGACATATTGCTTGAAAGCAAAGATTTAATCTTAGAATATATTTTTCATCTCAATTGAAAAAGAAACCTCTTTAGCACAGCAAAAAACCCTAGGCCAAGATCTACTGATAATAATAATGTTATTTGTTTCACGTCCCTTTTAACTACTGCGACTTTTAGAGACCCCGGGGTGCCGGAACTTTGCCCCTAAGGGGATATATAACGTGTCACTAAATCTACTGACACGGCTCCCTCGCATTTGCGCACCATCAAATTCCAGATGGCTGCGCCAGGATTCAATCCTGCAACAGCAGGCGAGAACGTTACCGCTGAGCCACGCAGCCAGCGTAGACCTACGTCCGTCAAAGAGACAGATCTACTTAATAACGGCACACTGTAAATGTTTATTGGTTCTGAAACGTTAACGCGAACTTTAACATTATCATGCACTAGTATTCATCACGCATGTGCTCTAAAGATAGTCAGCCATGACAACTATTGGACACGATGATCAAACGACAATTTAATTAATGCAGGGTGCATGAGGGCGACATTATAAGTATATTGCCGCAGTTAGTTAGGTCTTACAAGGAGAAATGACAGTGTGCCAGTTTTCATCACAAATGACGAGCATTGGTAAAGTGCGATTTTTTCATCCAGTGTTCGTCACCAGCATTTCTTACCAAACTCGGAACGTGAGCAGGAAATAGCAAAACGCATATGTTACAGAAACAATTACCAACTATATCACACACTTGTCATCATCTTGCACAGTTTCCAGCCACTGGCCGGGTCTGTTTGGAACACAAGCCTCTCCAACGTCTTCTGTCTTCCCACCATCTCTCAGCCTCCACCCTTGTCCTGTCTTCTCCTCTCTTCTTCACGCTTTCCTCCACCCCCTTCAGCCACCTGTCTCTCGGTCTCTTTCCTTCCCACTTCGTCTCGTGTATCCTCCTGGGTATCCTCTTCTCCTCCATTCGTTTTACATGTCCATACCATTTAAGTCTAGATTTCTCTATACCATCCTGTAATGGTTCCTCCTTCATTAATTCTCTGGTCCTTTCATTTCTTATTCTGTCCATCTTTGTAGCTCCAATACTGCTTCTCAAGAACCTCATCTCACTGGCCTGTATTTTGCTCTTCTCCCTTCCTTTCATAACCCAGGTCTCCGAGGCATTATTCTGTCCATCTTTGTAGCTCCAATACTGCTTCTCAAGAACCTCATCTCACTGGCCTGTATTTTGCTCTTCTCCCTTCCTTTCATAACCCAGGTCTCCGAGGCATACGTCAGGATAGGGACATAGTACGTCCGATATACAGGTATGATCTTTTTGCTGTTCTGAGGGACAGCGTTGCTCCATAACATGCTTCTCACACTCCTCCGGAGTGCTTCCGCCTGTCTTCCCCGCTCATTTATTTCTCTATAGTTTCTTCCATTATCTTGTATCAGGCTTCCCAGATACTTGAAACTCTCCACTTTCTTCAGCTATTCCCCACCAATTGTTATTCCCGTTGTGGTTCTTTCCTTCTTCCTTGTTGTGATCACCATCTCACTCTTATTTATGCTAAATTTCATCCCATATCCTTGCATTATTCCATCCCACACGTCCAACTGTTCCTGTACCTCCTCCTCCTTGTTTCCCCAAATCATCAAATCATCTGCAAACACCATTGCTTTTATCTTTCCTTCTCCAATTATTTGTTCCACTCGGGTCATTATGTCATCCTCACCACAATGAAAAGTAACGGTGACAGTGCACTTCCTTGTTTCAGGCCGTTTCTCTGTTCCAACCAATCCGATCTCTCTCCTCCCACTTTCACACAGCTCACGCTTCCCTTGTACATCTCCTTTATCCTCCTTATAGTCCATTTTTCTACTCCTCTATCCTCCAGGGACTTCCATACTTTGTTTCTGCATACACTGTCGTATGCTTTCTCAATGTCCAGGAAGGCCATCAGTAGATCTGTTCCATACTCATAGTGCTGTTCTTGTAACTGCCTTACAGCAAAAATCAAATCCACTGTGGACCTTCCTGCTCTGAAGCCATGTTGTTCTTCCCTCATCCCTCCCTCTATCCTTGTCCTAATTCTCCTTTCCAAAACTTTCTCAAACATCTTTGCACAATGTCTCATCAGTGTTATTCCCCGATAGTTTCTGCATTCTGTTCTACTACCTTTCTTGAAGATCGGGACAATTATTCCCTTTTTCCAGTCCTCGGGGGTCTTCCTTTCCTTCCATCACTCGGTACAACCATTGTATCCTCACCTCTCCTGCTGCTCTCACCATCTCCACACTTAACTCATCCACACCCGGTGCCTTCCCTCCTTTCATCTTCCTCACTGCATCTTCCACTTCTTTCCATGTTAAGTCCTTTTCTGTTTGCAGTCCATCTTCCTCTTCCCCGATTTCTTCCTCCTCGCCGTGGTTTCCATTTGGGTTCAGAAGATCTTCAAAATATTCTTTCCACATTTTCTTCAGTTCTTCCCTTTTTTCTGTCTCTTGTCCCCTTTTGTTCACCATTCTAACATAATCCGTAGGATCCTTCCGCCTCTTAGTTTTTACCATCCCATACAGGACCTTTTTTGTACCTTCACTATCCTCCATCCACTTTCTTCTCTCCTCAACCACTACTCTCTTTGCCTCCTTATTTCTTTCCTGGTACTCTTCCCTTGTCTCTACCACCTATTTTGATACCATCTCCTAAAGGCTCTATTCTTTTCCCTTACTATATCTTTTGTCTTCTCATTCCACCATGGTGTTTCCTTCCACCTCTTCTTACTACTTGTCCTCCCACATACTGCTTCTGCTGCACCTACTAGTGTCTTAAATCTAGTCCATTCCTCTTCCACCACTCTTTCTTCATATGTTGGAATTCCTTCCTTTACCATTTTGAGGTACTCGACCCTTCTGTCTCTTTCTATCAGTTTCCATATCCTTATACGTCTTTCCTGGTTCTCAGTCCCTTTCTTCTCCTTAGTCCCTCTCAGGTTCATTACCAGCAATCGATGGTCGCTATCCAAGTTCTCCGATGGTATAACCTTGATGTCCGTGATGTTCTTATTTAATTCTTTCTCATACAGTATATAGTCGACCACCGACTTCCTGGTCAAGTCATCACTGTACCATGTGATTGTGTGGCTCTCTCTTTTCTTGAACCAGGAGTTCCCAACTAGCAGGCTGTATGTTCTTTTGACAGAAGTCCAACAGTCTCTTTTCTCCTCATTTCTTCTGCCCCAACCCTCTGGTCCAAGCACACTCTCATACCCTTGTCTTTATATTCCTACATGGGCATTCAGATCCCCCATAACAATCATGTTCCTTCCTCCCAGCTGCTTCTGCAATTCCTCTTCAGAGGCGTAGCCTACTTGTGGAGCATACACTTGCACTATTTCTATGGACCCTACCCTCAGTGCTACTTTCACTTTCATTCTCTTCACTTCTTCTTTTAAACCATCTCGTACGACTACTCCCACTCCATTCCTCTTTCCCTCTTCATTCCCACTCCAGTACAGTCTATAGCCTTTTCTCAGCTCTCTGCTTCCTTCCCCTTTCCACTTTGTTTTTGCCAATCCCAATAAATCCAACTTCCTTCTTTCCATCATATCCACTATCTCCTCCACCTACCGCGTCAGCGTTCTTATTTTTAAAATTCCAAATCTTAGTCCATGAACACAGCTAGGTCTTCGTCCATTGTATCCGTCCTGTCCGAGGCCTGTTCCCTTCTTGAAAGCAAAAGTCTTATCCACTACTGGCTTGCTGGGCCTATCGTAGCTTCACCAGAGCCCCGTTAGCCGTCACTTTTCAGGGTTCCTGTAGGACCTTCACCTTCACAGCTACCGTAACGGTCCCGGGGCACTGGATTACTTCTGTGTTATGGTTGTTCAGATGTGACAACTTCTAATGGGTAGATAGGATAGCGAAATTCTTAAAGGTGCCCTCCAATAGACAATTTCAGACACCCTGGGCGATATTACGTATTGAAATTATTAACCCTGGTCTCTACTGAACCTCATATATGTGCTAAAGTTCGTAAATATGTGTTTTTATTTCTTGCTATCTTCATTATTATTATTTTCAGGCCAGTATTGCCTTTGGGGGAAAGGAAGATGACCACTGAGATGCTTATGATTTTTACACATTCAGTTACATTTTGACCCAGGGGCTACTTTTCATATCAAGCAGCTACTCGATTGTCCTCGTGGGGCTCAGTTCACTCTCTTCCAGCACTTTCATTAATCTTTAATCTCAGTTAGGGCTAGGGGAGATGAAATTTCTGAGAGGGAAGAATGTCCCTTCATTGCAGGGTTGCTGTACATAGGATATTGACTTGTTCTTAAAAGGGGAGGATACGATCCATGGGTCACCGATTCGAACCATCCTTAGTACGTGTGTCGGGCATGACCAGGCGTATATCAAGTGCAAGTAGTAAGGTGCGCTTCTCAGCTGTTTCTGAGAAATGAATTACAGTGGAATCTCGTTAGTACGTTTTTCAAGGGACTGAAAAATTTGGACGTCATATGCGGGAAAACGTACTACCGAAAAACGCCATACTGCATTTACAACGTATAAGAAAGAACACGGCGTATATATGGACGTTCAATCGCCGACCTTAGTAAGTGATTGTATGCACTACTACAGTCACGACATAAGCATAGGTTATCAGTAACTTACATGCAATAAATAACATAAAAATTAATTACTGTACCTCTACACTACAGTATAATACAGGGTCTTTATTTTTGCTTAGCAAGGACATTTTCGCTCCGCCAGTGACGGCTCAGTTGCCGGCGACCGCGCACGCATATGTAGGCCTACGGCAGAATACGGTGTTTAAAATCAGTAGCCTGCCATGCAGTTTTACTGGCCATGATTTACAGTAGATGCTGAAAATGTTCCCCATCCGCTTCCAAACACATATAATACAGGGTCTTTCTTTATATTTGATCAGCAAGGACGCACTCGCGCTCCGCCAGTGACGGCTCTATCGCCGGCGACTGCGCACGCATATGTTTGAAGCACGTGCTTGCTTGAACCACTTCAATAAAGAGCTTTCTAGTTCAAGAAACTGTCCCTCTCGCACACGTTTCCTTTTGCCACTCACCCCTTCTTCAAATGCACGTTCAATTTCCTTCCTTTTGCCGAGAATCGTGTTCAGTGTAGACGGAGGAATGTTCCACTTTCGCGCTATATCCACACGCTTCATGTGAGGATTGCAGTCCACGTCTCGAATGTATTTAATCTTCTCATCATTAGTTATCTGCCGTACTTTCTTCTTATCCATTATGAAACACTCAATAAAATAGGTCATAACTGGACGTGAACACTAAGAACTAGAAGACAATAGTGCGGAACACGAAGACAATAATGTGCCTACGTGAGAAATAAACAAAGGGAAGGGGGTGAAGGGCAGCGGGAGAGAGACACGTCACCTGTGTTGCGTCATTGCTATAGCCACTTCTAAGCCGTCAAACACAATAAAATCATCTACACTGTCAATAACTATCAGAGAAAATGAGGCAATATCGCATCGTGTTTTCCAGAAGCCGAATTTTAAAATTAAATAAGAATAAAATACGGTTCACTAACAAATAGTTCAACGGAGATTTGATCGTTGTAAGCGGGAATAGAGAACGTATTAAGGGGATATATCAACATGAATTTAGTAGGATAGGGACTTGAGAAAGGAGAGAAAGGGCAGCGGGAGAGACACACGTCACCTGTGTTACGTCATTGCTGTAGCCACTTCTACGCCGTCAAACACGATGAAATCATCTACACTGTCAATAACTATCAGAGAATATGAGGCAATATCGCGTCGTGTTTTCCAGAAGCCGAATTTTATAATGAAATAAGAATAAAATCCGGTTCGTGTACAAATAGTACAAGGGAAATTTGATCGTCGTAAGCGGGAATAGAGAACGTATTAAGGGGATATATCAACATGTATTTTGTAGAATTGGGACTGGGACTTGAGAAAATCATCACGCTAAGCGGGAAAACGTCGTAACCGAGAACGTGCTAACGAGATTCCACTGTAATTGCAATTGCAGTGCGGTATCTGTGTGCATTGTACGCTAGCAAGAAGCCAACGAGTGCGTGGTGCAGCCGTAAGAGTCCTGCTTCGTAAGTGTGGGATCGCTGGATCGAATCCCACTGGTGAGCTTTTGCAGTGTGTTGTGTTTTTTTTTGTGGTTGTTGTAAACATTGGCAATTCTTACAAATGTAGGTGTCGTGAACATTGTTTATTTTGCAGTCAATTGTAATAACGTTTTACGTGAGTGGAAAAAGGGATTCAGAAATCATCGTATGGGGGTCAAAGTTTGTCACATTACATAATGTACAGTATTGGCATTGCAAATACATTGGTAATATACACGGTCAGGTGTGTTCTATTATATGTACCGGTATACATTTATACGTTGAAGGCCCAGGCTGTTCCGTTCATTGCACGCCTCTGAACCATCAGATCACTCTGTACCCCGCAAGCAGTGACTCATGCTATGCATATTGGTTGGAAATTGCCAATGGTTACCAAAAAAAAGAAGAAAAAACACACTCTGCAACGGCTCACCGGTGGGATACGATCCCATGCTTACGAAGCAGGGCTCTTACCGCTGCACCACGCGCTCGTTGGATTCTTGCTAGCGTTCAACGCACATAGACGCCGCACTGCAATTGCAATTAATTTCTCAGAAACGGATGAGAAGCGCACCTTACTACTTGCACCTGGTATACGCCTGGTCATGTCCTTCACATGTGCTAAAGATGGTTCGAATCGGTGACCCATGCATCGTATCCTCCCCTTGTAAGCTAGTGAATATGTTGTTTCTACAGTGCTAGTCTGACCTGGTGGCCCCCAGTACTGCATAGTACTGCAAGTTACTCCCACTTGATGTGTTCTGTCACAGTAGCTGCAACATGTGGCATGGTATAATATGTGTGTTCCAAGCATACCCTTAAACTGTTGTATACTGAAATTAATACCTCATGGCGCTAAACCTCAGCTGTGCACACAGTGAATCTCGTATGCAGATAAGTCCTCGTGCTTCATCATAATTGATAAAAGAGGAACGTTCGCGTCAGCTCTTGGTGTGAGTTAAGATCTCAAGTGACAAAATATCACTCTCTAAACTTGGTGTGGCTACAGCTGGTGACAAGAGGTTTTGTTTCGCTCCCAGTAGCACAGCAGCAGCACTACCTTCCCCTCCAAGCCCTTAAGTCCATGCAGGTCTGTGCCATTAGGTATTAATTGCTCTCTACTACGGAAGCACGAAGATTGGTTCTATCTGCATTCGCTGACCCATGAAGGCGCAACCTGGTAGCCAGTTTAGTAGGCTGAAGTTTTGACAACTTGATAGTATGCATTTGCATAGCATAGAAGACTCTTGAAATTTCACCCTCTTCCCCCTTCCAGTTATATACCCCTCGATAATACGGGCCACCAAATCAGACAACCACTGAACTACAGTGAGATATCTCATATTTCATTTTCTTTCAGGTTCTGGAGCCCCTGCTGCTGGCAAAGAAATGGAAAGTTGTACGAGTATCGAGTTGCAATCGAGAAGAACAAGTGCCTTAATACAATATGCAATCCATACGTACTCCAATACGTCTTTCATTTGTCTAAGGAATGACACTGAAATTATATTTCAAAATTGTGTGCGTGTTCTATATTTGTGTACATACATTTGATGGAAATGACCATTAGGAAGAACATTATATTCGGAAACGAGTTACAGCCAACAGTGAAATTTGTGACAAAATAACATGCAATGGAACTAACTTACCCGTAGCCCTATGTTTGAGAAAGTGATGTTATAAAACAGGTGTGCATGAATGTACTGTACACTGTTATTGGAATATTTCCTTTATTTTTTGTGCGAATTATCCTTGACTTGGTGTGTTGACCATGTGTAAAATGAGTGGCCAATATGGACTAATCTCAAATATTTTGTTGATTGTGATTTTTAAAAAAATTAAGAGAATAAATGTGTGCTTTTTCATCTCCTGTTTGTTTTCCTACCCATTCTCCTTTGCATAGCAATGAAAATTGTGGTTTAGGGGGACGGGCGAGGGGTGGGGTGGCAGCTGGTATAATAGGCGAAAAGTAAGGTTATGGCAATATACAGGGTGGCCACAAAGTCCCGTTACCCCCCCCCCCCCCTTATAACCTATAGAAACCCCTATGCTATGCCCAAGAGATCAGGTTCAAACCCGGCCGAAGCCGTCGGATTTTTTAAGAGCGTTACAAATCCCTCAGTATGCCTTCCTTCGGAGGGGAAGTAAAGCCGGCAGTCCCATGTCGTAGATTTATGGCATGTTAAAGAACCTTCCACAAATTACACCTGTGTGAAGCTAAATTGTATAGGTTAAGAATGTAAACAACGCTCTTAGGCTCCTACGTTCGTTGCCAAGTGCCGACTGCGGTGGCGTCTAGTAGCTAAGTTCTGAACTAGGCCTAGTAGTCGTTGACGGCAAAAGTAGGAACTAATTTAAAAATTCAAAGTTGCAGTCCTTACTTGAATTAAAAAACAGATACACACACTAATACAGTCATCACAATTAACACCGGTTATCAGACATATTCTACACACACCCAAAGTACACGGGGCTACATGACCGCGTTGTCGCAGCCCCTAAATCGAGGAACCAGCCCTACTTTGCCGGGCCCTATGCAACACACCTGCATCCAATATTACCGATGCAGCATGCACGCGAGCTATTAGGTCTTGTACATCCATGGGTGTACTATAAACTTGTTCCTTGAAGTGTGCCCACAAATAAAAAAAGTAGTGGATAAAGATCCGCGGAACGTGGCGGCCAGAACATTGGACCTCCACGACCAAGCCATTTCCCTGAACATGCTTCATTTAAACAGTCCCGCACAGTCATTCCAAAGTGTGGCCGTGCAACACCATGCTGAAACCATAGCTGTCGCCGAACACCAAGTGGAACGTACGATAGAGGGGGTTAATAAACTTGTCTGGCAATAGGTAAGGACCTAAGAGCACTCCTCCCACGATTCTAACCCACAGGCTTATACCAAAGCGTGCCTGAAAACCACGTTCACGGGTGACATGTGGGTTGTGGTCAGACCAATAATGACTGTTGTGATGGTTGAAAATACCTTCCCGAGTGAAGCTACATTCATCACTCCATAGCACATTCTTGATGAAATATTCGTTATCTTTAACTTATTGCAAATGCAATTCATATAACTGTACTCGTTGAATGTGGTCCTCTGGCCGCTGGTGTTAACGTGTAAAGATATGGATTCAGTTCTTCGTCGTGCAACACTTCAACAACCAGTGTTGGAGATACCTGGAACTGCCTTGCAATATCACAGGTACTTCGCCGAGGTGATTGGTGAACGGTTTCAAGAATTGCGTCCTCCGTATGTGGAGTAGGCTACGTCTAGTCCTTGGACGACCTCTGTCCACTACTTGTGGGCGAAGATTGCCGGTTTCCCACAGGCGATGCTCAAGGTGACGAAAAACATTCTTATTGGGATGGCGCCTTTGAGGTTACCATGCCGCATGAACTTGACAGGATCAGTTATGGTTGTGCAATGCGTGGTTAGTACTCATGTATGCCGTTTAATGGATCACACCGTGCGTTCTTTTTTCCGCTATCGTTTTACGGACTAAGCGAGGATCCCACCATTACCGCCACAGATGGCAGTATCCTGGAGCTTGGGACTCTTGTGTCGGGGATACAACTGGGGAGTGTGACTAGCACTTTACCCAAGCGGCCTCACCTGCAAAGCGAATGGGGGCGTGATGAAGGGATGGGAACAGTGGGAGGGTTAGGCAAGGAAAGGGGAAGGAGGCTGCCGTGGCCTTACGGTAGGTACCATCCCGGCATTTGCCCGAAGATGAAGTGGGCAACCACGGAAAACCATTTTGAGGATGACTGAGGTGGGAATCAAGCCCCCTCTACTCATTTGGACCACCCGAGGCTGAGTAGACCCCGTACCAGTCCTCAGACCAAGTTTCAAATTTCGTGGCAGAGCCAGGAATCGAACCGCGTACCTCCGGAGTGGGAGCTAATCACGCTGACCACTACGCAACGGAGGTGACTCACACTGTTATGATGATGATAATTGTCGTTTTAAGGGGCCTAACATCTAGGTTATCGGCCCCTGACTCACACTGTTATGTGAGAAAATCATGTGATGTCATGCTTATTACAAGCGCAGACGGGAACTGACGAAATAGCAAAAAAAAAAAGCACCTGACGTAGACTCGAACCGTAGCTCGATGGTGCAGGTGGGTTTGATAACCCAACAGTCTACTCAGTGAGCTGCGACGAATAGTACGGTATTGGGGGATGAACACATTTCTGTGTACATTCCGATGCACTTCAGTATGTGACAATGTTGCCAGCTCCTCGCTTTCATACTTGTGGTTTTTAAACAGTACCCGATCCGATTTTGCTATAGAAACTTTGGTCTTGCAATAGGATGAGGAATCGCATGCCGACCTCCAAGTGCGGCATTTTAAGTTCACCCTGTATGTAGATTTTTATAAATTTTTTCTTGCTAATTTTTATTTTAAAATATATAGAGATACAGTATATGTATATTAATAACATTTTTATAATAAAGGAAAAAATAAAACGATTATTGCAAATTACAGTTTCATTTATTACTCATAGGTCTAAAAACATAATTTTATATAATTAGTATGAACTAAGCAAAAAAGCCCGGCAGACAGGCAGCAGAGTAAAGTTTGCGAAGTCACACACACACACACGAGGCCCTTACTAGCCTCTCGCTCATATCACCCACGCGTACCATCGGTTGGGAACCCCTGCTCTAAATAACAGTCGACACGTTCTACCCATTGTTCAATTCCTCGATTATAGCATTCTGCTCCTAAGTCACGAAACCATTCGAGAACTGCTGCAAGAAATTCATAGTGGTTCAATCCTTTACATGTTTCTTTGCTATTCATGGTTGATGTGGGATCTAGTATCGTTCTGTAGAGCTACAGGGTGGCGCAAGAAATGTCATACACTGGAAATTGCTTATAGACTATTTAATATACAACATATTTAATAAAGAATGCCTTTACAACATTCACTGTAATGTGCATGATTAGTCAGTAGGCAGGACATGTTCAATATGCCCACCTTCTCGGCATACAACAGCTTCCAGATGAACCTGCACGTTTGTGACCACTCTACAACATAATGTCCTCATTCAACCCTCGGAAGAAAGTCACAATGGCCGCTTACAATTGCAGTACATTTTCTGGTTTCTGGCGGTAGATTGTCTTCTTCAAATATCCCCACAGAAAGAAGTCGCAGGGATAAATATCGGGGCTATGTGGTGGCCAGATTGAAAACATTCGGAATATCGATGGGACATCACAAGGGGCCAGAAATGTTTATGCAGGGAGTCCAGAACAACATTTGCTGTGTGCGGACGAGCTCCATCTTGCATGAACCACTGTGTCTCTATTGGTAGTCGTGTTGCAAAGAGCTATGGAAGGAAACTGTTTTGCAACATGTCCATGTAACGCACACTGTTGACTGTGTCATTGATAAAGATTGGCCCAACAATTCCATGACTGGAAATTGCAGCCCACACACACATTTTCACTCCACGACTTTCAACCTCGTGCACAATAGCAGGCCGTTCTTTCGCCCAAAACCGGACATTCTCTTTGTTCGCAGCTCCGTTGAGATAAACGTGTGCCTCATCACTGAACCATGTGTTGCGCAGTACCTTCTGCAATAGCCCATGCAGAAAACTGTATTCGCCGTTGCTTGTCAAGCGCCGTTAGCTTATGACCTGTTGTCATTTTGTATGGGAATTGGTCAAGCTCAGACTGCAGTATTCTGTGAATTGACCCACAAGAGACGCCCAGCTGAACACAGGCAGTTCTGGTGGATTTGGAGGGGCTCTGAGCCACAGCCGCAATATTATCCGGTGAGCGGACTGGCTTGAGAAGGGTTCGTTTAATCTCCAGTATATTACCTTCTGTTTTAAATTGGCTGGCCAGTCTACACACCGACTGACGGTAGGGAGCCCACCGGGTACGGAAATAAACACGAAACCTTTCCGAGTCCGAGTTACACTCTTTGTGTCCACATAAAACAACACTGTTTTCACCTTCTGTTCATGCATCAACTTCCCTTTATCTGCCATGCTGTATAACTGGAAGCCGGTACGCATGCGCGACATGTGCTGCTGTCTGTCGAATCACGCATGAAATAAGGTTTCTGTTTACGAAAAGACAGGGTTGTGAGCCCAGATTTACACATTTTATAAACCATTTTCGATGTATGGCATTTCGTGCGCCACCCTGTACAACTATTTTGGCTTGTAGGTTTGAACTTTGGCTATCTGATAATGCTTACATGTCAACTTATAATTTTCTCCTCTGTAATCCGTAATAAATCTTGTTTTATCACACGTAATTTTTTCAGATTGTTTTTTACGTTTCACGGTAATTGGGATAATACTGTGTTGGCCAACTGAAAAGTTGCAATATTAATTAATTCCGAAGAAGCCTTAAACATTAAGTCTTTATGCGCTGGTGTCCTGATCACGGAACTCAAGATCCGCACAATTTACGATACTGCAGACAATCTCGAACTGTACAACTAACAGTGCCTATTGGGATGCTCATCTGTTGAGCAATGTCCGTGATAGAGGCTATCTATGATTTATGCAAATAATTTCATTGATGGCCTGGACCTCCTCTTCTGTGGTGAATGTTGTTGTCCTTTCTTCCTGATCAGCATCACCCTCGTCTGTGCAGTCTTGGTCAAATTGTTGGGAGCCTTTTACTATGGCTGGACGCAAAATTGCTTTTGGTCAATATATACCACCAGAATTTCATGGTTATCACACAAGAATCATAAGTGTCCTAAGTGCTTAAACTTTGTTATCAGTACCACAGCAGAACTGTGCCTGCAGTAAGCCCAGAACGTGAACTCTATTACCGTAGAACGGTATGTCTAACTTACTATTTGAAGGCACCTCGTACATCAGTGATTCTAAATCCAGGTTCCAAGAAGGTTCTCGGGTGTTTTGCCAGATTATCACATATTGGCAAGGCAACAAGAAAACAGAAATTTCATTGGTACCTGGTCATTCATTGACAATATTAGTACTCGTGCATTTCTTGATAACTTATACCTCATTTTTGAGAAATCCTTCAGTCTCACACTGAACTCCTCAATTAATTGTACCTACTGCAGATGTATTAAGTTTATTTACTGTAATTTAAATAATATGTAATGTGTTGTTGCTTCCTATGGCTAGCCCGGATTCCAGTCCATCAGCTTTCTTGCGTTCCAATAGAGTTGTGTGAGGTTTCCAGAAGTTCTAATATGTAATGTAATATATTATTAAATTCTGGTTTACATGGAATGGTTTAAGGAAATCACATGTTCAGATGCCTCATTTGTGTATTCTTTTGTTGTATTATTTCAGTTGAATTTGGTTATAACAACATCCAAGGAACCTCGAAAAATACAGTATGTTAAAAAAAAAAAGTGCCTAACAGAGATGCTTATTTTCAGTCAAGAGAGGGGGGGGGGGGGGAATCATGAAGAAACTTAATTATCGTTAAAAATGGTATATTGACTTTCACAGCCAGTGAATAACTCAGCAATTTTTCGAGGTTTGTGCCGTGCCTAGTGTGGGGTTTCACCTAGTTTTTCGCTTTTAGTTCTCGCAGTAAAGAGGCGCAGGTGCGCTTAAAAAAAAGGGAGGTAGCGCGCAGTTCGCTACCCCTGTGGGTGTCTGGGCGGAGACACCAGGAGCCTGCTGATTAGCCAGCTTGGTGTCCTAGGCGATACCCCTCACAAGATACAGCACAAACCTAGAAAAATTGGAGAGTTATAATTATCCTTATTTTATATGCCCACAAATTCTAAATCTTTTTCAATTCTTGGCTAATCCTGCTTTCCCCATAAAGGGAGGCTCTGTAATGGGCAGGGGTGTAGTGGAGCGGGAACGGCGTTCCCACACTGGTTTCATTCAGTAAAAAAAAATAATAATAATAACAAATAAAATTAAAATCACTTATGTAAGTAAATAAAATAATATCTTAAAAAATGTGGGAGTGCCTCATATATTGATTTGAGGCATCAGCACCCATGCACCGTACCTACCCGAATTTCAATATTCTAATTGTTTACTTAGATTAAGATTCGGTAGTTCGCTGTCGCAACCTTGCCGTCGCGGTGCTAGCCGGTATCCGGGGCGCTCAAGTTCAGCCCCCTCCCTCTTTCACGTGCGACAGAGAAAGAGGTGAGAGAGAGGGAGGGAAGTCATTGTCATTGACCTCTGCAGTCGGCACCCGGCAATCGCGCTACTGGCGTTCGTGTGGCAAGTGGTGACGCACTGATTTGACTGTTCTCTTTATTTTGTTTGTTAGTGAGGTTATCGTGCGGTGTATTACTTTAATAATTAGTTGTGTTATTTTAATAGTATTCAGGCATTCAGATGAACTTGAATTGAAGGGCGATTACTCAATTATCCCAATCGAACATGGAGCCGTCAAAGAAAAATCAAAAAACACTGTTTTCGTTCTTTTCTAAGCAACCAAATGAAGATAAAGGTGAAGAAGTAAATGACTATTTAGATGTACCTCACTCAGGGAAAAATTCTACTTCTCTTCGTGTGTCTTCAGATGAAAAGTGATTTACAGGCAGGAACTGAAAGTAATTCTTCTGTAAGTTCGACTTCGAATATGCATGAGCATGATGTACAAAATAAATCTGAATGGCCTTCTATATGGACTATTGATATGTGGGAACGCAAAAAAGAAGCCTTCCCATGGTTGGGTTGCAAAAACGGTTAATTAGGCTGTACATTATGTAGCAACGTTTCTCATCATGGTGCTTTTAAAAAGGAACGTACATCAATTTCTAAAGAATGGTGCACATTTGCAATAACATTCAATGGGTCTAGTAAGTCTGCCCAACTTACTTCCCTAAGAAAAAAAAATTTTCTTCACAAGCAATCATCAGCCCACTTGACTGCTGAGAGCATAACCGCTAAGGCGAACGAGGAAACTATTGAAAAAGTTTGTGATAATATGAACCTTTCCAATCTAGAATCTACAATTAAAGTATTTCGATCAGCTTACTATTTGGCAAAAAATGATAGGCCCTTTTCTGATTATTCTAAACTTTTGCAACTTCAGAAAAAGAATGGTGTAGACATTGGTGTAGGATTACACACTAGATTTAGTGCAACTGAAATCATTGACCACATTTCTGATGAAATGAAAAAACGAATTACTCAACAGGTTAAAAGCATTTCAGGTAAAATTTCTATTTTGATCGATGAATCTACAAGCCTAAGTGATAAATCTACTTTGATTGTTTATTTAAAATGTGAAACCAGCAAAGATTTGCCAACAAATGTCTTATTCTTAGACCTAATTGAATTGCCTAACCAAACTGCTGATTCTATTTTTGAGGCACTCTTAGGTTGTTTGAAAATATATGGGTTTGATCTTGAGTACCTAAAAGAGAACTTAGTTGTATTTGCGTGAAATGGCGCTAGTGTCATGTTAGGAAAAAAATCTGGCGTCGTAGAAAAGCTACTACAACAGTTTCCCAACATTGTTCCTTGGCATTGCATGAACCATAGGATAGAGTTAGCTGTAAGTGATTCTATCAATGACGTTGGGGCTATTAACCATTTTCAAATGTTTATGGACAAGCTGTACACTCTGTATAGTTAATCACCTAAATGCCAAAGAGAACTAGCCGAGTGTGCTAGTGAGCTTGATTTGCAACTACAGAAAGTTGGTCGCATTTTGGGTACGAGATGGGTTTCCAGTTCATTTAAAACTGGTATGGATATCAAGCATTGTACTCTCATTTTAAGAAGGCCCAAGAAAACAAGAACAGAACAACAACCGAACAAGCAATGTACGGTGGGTTGATTAAGCGCTTGACATCAACTCAGTTTCTGTCAGATTTGGCGATAATGTACGACATATTAGCTGAATTAACAATGGTTTCAGAATGTCTTCAAAATAGGGAGGCAACTGTTGTTTATGCAGACAAACTCATAAGAAGGTCAATTGCTTTTTTCGAGTGCCTTAAAGAGAAACCTGGAACTAAGACCCTTGAGGCCAAGAGAGCTGCAATCACTGGTAATTTTTGTGATGTTCCCTTAACAAGTAGAAACAAAATAACTGCTATTAATGACCAGCAGTTGCTATCAAGTGTTATCAACAACCTTAAACAGAGACTTTTCACAACAAGAAGCAGTAACGAACCATCCAGCCACAGGGACCAACAATTATGATTATGAAAAAGAATATGAATCTCTCCTTTCAGAACTGAAAGTACTTGAAAGTAACAACTGGCCTCCAGAAAAATATGCTGGAAACGGTGAACAAGAAATCGAACATCTCTGTGCAAGATTTAGGTTGAATGCCAACAAAATTAAGAACAGCTTCAGAGATTACCTGGAAAACAGCACTACGATTCTGAAGGACTTAAACCCTCTGATAAACTGCACAAAGCTTATTGCTTGCAGTTCAGCAGAGTGTGAACGTGGCTTCAGTCACATGAATATTATTATATCGCCAACACGGTCAAAACTGACCATCGAGCACGTATCAGCGTTAATGTTTATCAAGTTGAATGGACCAAGTATCCAGACATGGAAACCAGAGAATTACGTTAAGACGACACCACACAGCTGATGACACTAGAACTCGACGAGCCAACCTCCAACCTGATGACAAAGAGGAAGAAGATGCATTTGCCATTTATTTGTAAATACATTATAAAATTTTATTGAATATGTTCAGTTTTTAATCTTTGTGTTTGAATTTGTTAGTAAACTTATACATAAAAACATGTTACATCTTCTATTTTTTCTTTTTCCCTGTGATAATTTTATCCATTCCATAGGCTACAGGGCCCCCGAACCGAACCCCCCGCTCTCTGGGTGGGGGGAGGGGGTACCCCTCAGACCACTTCCTCCCATTGTAAGTCAGTATTTAGCGTTCCCACACTAAAAATTTTGCCACTACACCACTGGTAATGGGTACATTGTAGGTTCTTTGTTGCTTAGTCCACTTCATCCACGTCGCTCCATTCAGTATCGTAACTCCTTATTTACAAAGGTTGCATTGAGGCAGGAAGTCAACACTATTGATCTTGGTCTTGAAGCTGGCCTGGCACCTTGCAGGCTGTGTTCTCAGGAGGAAACGGGATACTCTAAGAGGGGAATAAAATTCGCCAGGTAGCCAGATTTCCTTCTTCGTTGCAAAATCTTATTACTACCGAGGCCGAGTATGAATTTCTATGCAAGGTACATGCTTAGAGGTTTGTTGTAATAAGCAAGGCTGAGCCTAGTAATGATAAGAATATTCCTAGAACAACCTAACAAGGTCAATACTGTAGATTTCCCGCCTCAAAACATGGAGTTGAACAAACGAACCTGTGACATCCAACTCCGACAGATGTTGCCCTTCCTCTGAACCTATACGTTGGACATGCTAATGCATAGCCCTATGACACAGATGCAACCTTGACGTAAGAATTAAAGGTGCCTGCACATTATATGCTCAGTCACTGTGGAGGCCCTGGTTCGATTCGTGGCTCTGCCAAGAAATTTAATTCTGGTCAGAGGGCTGGTACACTCAGCCCCTTGAGGCAAAACTGAGAAGGGGAGGATTCGATTCCTACCTCAGCCTTCCCGGAAATGGTTTTCCACTTCTACTCCAGGAAAATACCAGGTTGGTACCTAACATAAGGCCACGGCTGCATCCTATCCACATCCTACCTTGATGACAAGTACAGTACACACACTAGTACAGACATAAGCACAGAGGTAGAGTAACAGACGCCAAAGCTGGAGGTCCCTGTATGAGTCCAATATTTTAATTTACTACCATCCATGGTTTGTACACTTGTAAAATCCTTGACCTAAATGCCGTAATCCTTTATGGCCATTTACAGAATACAGTGGAACTTGGATAATTCGAACCTCAAGGGACCAGTAAAAAAATTCGAATTATCCAAAAATTTGAATTAAGAAAGTTCTTTGAAAAGGGTAGAGAAGATATTCAAATTTAAGTTTCCATGCAAGAACGTGTATTAAACATTATATTACATAGGTTTTTAACAAGTCAAGTGCTTATATACTATGTAGGTCTATTACGTACACATAATGATTTACGTTCAACAAAGCATATTAACAGACAACGGTACTGTGAATAACCTCCAAAGCTTCAAATGATAAAATAAAACCAAAATGTACTATTCACCTAATTAACGACAGTAGTAATCCTGCAATCTAGTTAAGTCTTAGAGAAATCGACTGTTTTTCAAAAAAGTTTGAAATTTTTACCTGTTTGCTCCAATTAAGTCACTCGGCCATCACAAAAGAATCTAACAAATTTAAGGAACGGAAAACAGAATCACTTACGTCATTTCTACTTTCAAAAGAACGTCTAAGTTCTGTGATGTGGTTTGTTGCTTGGGCTGCATTCGGAACAGTTTTTTTTTGGAACTTCCTCCACGAGTTCATCACCAGATGCGTCGTCACCATCTTGTTTTTTCGGAGTTCAGTACATCGGTGATGATTTCTGCGTCAGTCAGCTCACCACAAACTGCGACATTTTTGGCTTTTTACACGTAAAATCTTCGAATTATCCAAAATATAATTCGAATTAACCACGATGTTTTAGCATTGATTGTATATAAAATGCTAGGGACCAAGAGAAAAATTCAAATTAAAGAAGATTTCGAATTATAGAAGTTCGAAATAGCCACGTTCCACTGTATTTTCTTGAGAGGAGTTGAACTGCTACCACATCCAGCATAAAGCCCTAGTCTTGCGCCTTCAGATCCATGGCCCATTTCCTGCATAGAAAAAATGTCAAAAACATTGAAGCTGTGGATGTAGGTTCCTCAGAATGTTTCGCATCAGAACTCACAGACTGGTACCATCACGGGTTAAGAAACCTCCCTGAAAGATGGCCCAAGACCATAGAATAGTTTAATTTCTTGTCAGAAAACTCCCCAAATAAAATTTTCTTTAAAAAACGGCATTACTTATGAGACATCTCTCTATGCAGATGCATGCCACCTCCGGAGAAAACATTGTTCTCTCTGTGTTACAACCAACCTGCAAGTTATAATAAGTTTAAAATGATAACATTATGAAAAGAGAGAGAAATATTAAATTTAAATGAGTTAAGAGGTATTAATTGCATAATGCATACTTTACTAAAATATTTACAGAGATGATAAAGACTGGTTGACTATACAGCTAATAGAAGACGAGATTACAATGTTCATTCTTAAAATTAATCTCTTCAGTTATCTTGATGTTTCGAAGAGCTCAACAGAAGAACAATCCTAGGCCGCATCCATTCACATAAAATTCCTGCAAAGAGAACAAAATTTGTAAATACCATATAAAAGTAATAATATTATTGAGGGGCATATAAAACACATGCTCATCATCAGGATATAAAGGGACCTCCAGCCACTCTTAATTCATTACACGAGCTATCAAGTTCCATTGTAATAGTGCCATAGTGTGGACTTCCACTTGACCGTTTGCCACCCACCCCCATCTCTAGGTGGAGATGATGTGGGAGAGCACACCTCGACTGTACATATCCATCCGAATATGAAGGAGTGAGCGCTTTCTTATATGGCGCACAGTCCTCGTCGGACTTAAACCTGTCTCACTCTTGGAGAAGAGCGAGAGCGCTGTCGAGGGACCTTCCCCTTTCTGAAGACTGGGTGTCCGTCCCTAACACGTCGTTTCTCTCTTCTCCGCCGGTGATTTCTTCTTGGTATAAGTAAGATCCTCCACAGTAAGGGGTTTGGCTTCTGTCGGCTTCGCTTGATGGTCGTGGGAGCGGAAGGGCCAGAAGATGCAGTAGCCACCCCATTAGCTGGCGGGCGAGAGATATGGCATCGAACCGTCTCCCTCTTCTCCACTATCTTGATCATATCAGGTGCGCTGAATGAAGGACCAGCCCTGGTCGGTGAAATGTTCACCATTCACTGATACACATTGCTGGCACATTTTCAGCACCAGCTGTGAACTAGGTAAGTACAAATTCCTCTACTCAATGACTCAGTGCTGGGCGAGCGCCGCATTACGGCCAAGTGCTTGGCGGGAGACAGGCTCGCAATGCGGACGAGCGAAAATCCCAGTCACAAATAAAACCAAGTCCCTGTATATTATTTTCACCCTAAAGTTCTAAATGCCAACGAAACGCTGGTAATAAGATTTTTTTAAATATTAATTAATTGAAAATAAGAAATCTTAAAAATATAAACATTTCATAAGATGCGGGATAACGCAGTCCCTTCTCAGACTCAATTGGTTGAAAACATGGAAACAATGCTCTGCATAATTTTGGGGACAACATACGTTTCACGAGTTAGAAAGAAGAGGACTGGTAGTCATGGAGAAGTAAATGTTAGGTTAGGTATTGAACACAAATTCATTTGAAAGTTCTTTCGGAAAAATTAAAAAAAAGAACTAGAATAAATTGTTTGTTATATAATAACCCCTGGCACTACAGCCCATGAAGGGACTAAGCCTACCAAGCGACTGCTGCCCAGCCAATTGGCCTGCAGATATTGGGGTGACGCGTGATCAGCGCATCGGGTCCCCTCGGTCGTTAATCTTGGTTTTCGAGATCGAGGTGCTGCCTCACCATCAGACAGCTACTCAATTGTCCTCACGAGGCTGAGTGCACCCCGTTCCAGCCCTCACGTCAGTTTCTAAAATCCCTGACTGAGCCGGGAATCGAACCCGGGGTCTCCGGGTGAGAGGTAGGCGTGCTACCCCAACACCTCGGGGCCGGCTTGTTTGTTACTCCTCCAAATGTTTGTATAGTGTTCATTATTTAACCAAATCTATGCACCGTACACATAGTTATAATACACACTCACACCTCGCTTTTGTTTTTCACCGCTATGGATATTTTATTTCACCACTTTGAACAATTCATTTCAACGCTTTGAAGCCTTACCATAAATCAGGGTCCCTAACACTTAGAATACCAAGGAGCGCAAAAGCGTTCCTTGGCATGTTAGCGAAAATAGCGCTCCTCATGCAGGCAGTTTTATATTTGCTTGTAGTTCTCAGATTTCTCACAGATTGCAGCACGGCGCAGATGATCCAGAATCGGCAAAGCCTGCAGTCCCTAAATCTATCACAACTATCGTGGTAATAACTTTATTTACAGAGATATGATATTTTTGAAAGCGCTTACTGTTTTGTCCACCACGCACCGTTGCTAGTACGAATATGGCCTCAGCCGCGCGGGATCTGTTCGTAAACGATGATGATCTAGACGAGTATATCAATAGAGTGTGTGCCGTTTATGATTACATTGAGTCTGATGAAGATGTAGCAATATCAGGGTCGTGTAGTAATGATGGTGATTTTATTTCTGATACAGGAAGTGAGAGCAGTGATGACATTCCGCAGTATGCCTACCATAAATCTCGTGGTATCGTCATTAGTGTAAGTAATGGGAATACTAGTTGCCATTTCTGGTCCGTATTGACGTATATAAATAGTTTAATCAGTTGAAACTTTCCGTCAAATCAATACAAAATATTTTGCGCTATTATTGCGCTAAGTTAGGTACATGTTTCGAACCTTGCATGCCGGTCCTTCATCAGCCTCTCACACAAATGGGAATACTAGTTGCCATTTCTGGTCCGGCATGCAAGGTTCGAAACATGTACCTAACTTAGCGCAATAATAGCGCAAAATATTTTGTATTGATTTGACGGAAAGTTTCAACTGATTAAACTATTAGTGTAAGTGACAATTTTACTGATTCGGAGAGTGACAGTGACGTAAATGAAGACAGTGTAGGCGGTAAAGACAATAATGCCTGCGTAGGCCTAACTAATACAGGGTTTAGTGAAGTTCCAATTGATAGTGACAGTCGGTTCGAACCCATCTGACATGATGTTGTACACGTTCTTCGATGAGCGACGAACACTGAAATATTGGAAGAAGGTGGTATTTTGCATCTTTGATCGAATGGTGCTGAATGCCTATTTGATATACAAAGAAAATACTTCAAGTAAAGTTATGACACGGCTCAAGTTACTTCCTCCATAACAGAGTACATAGAATAGGAATGGGTCTAGGAGAAAAACCTACAAACCAAACCTTCCACCAAGGGAAGGGGAACTTTTGGTGAAATTAAGTGGTAGATTACTAAAAACATGCAATGTGTGCAGCAAAATAGATGGAGGCCCAGTAAAAAGGTCACGAACTGCATGTTCCAAGTGTATGAAAGGTCTTCATGGTATCTGCATAGGGTATCACAAATGCTAAAAGTGAACCAGCATAAAATGTGAAATATGAACAGTGCATGGTGTATTAAAATATATTTTAAATTAGAAACTATAGCACCTAAAATCATGAAACTTTCCAGAGAGTAAACCAACAACATGTGACTGCAGACAATAACAACCGTTTGTGTGTAATTTTCATTTTGAATTGTGTTTCTTTCTCTCAATTTTGACTTTTCTCTTTTTATTTTCACAGTAATAAAACAAATATTTTTTTACATGTTGTAGAGTTATTGTAATATAGTATATTACTTAGTAGAATGGTAAAACAACTCATTTTCAATGACCAGGAAAAGGTTTTGGGGTATATCTTCAAAAATACAAAAGTTATAATTTATTTATTTAATCGTATGGTGATACAATACAGAATACAAATAAGACAAAATTAAACTTTAAAGTCCTTCCTTTTCAACCATTCGGTTAGACTAGGTGTGAGATCAAACAAGTCGTCAGGAATTCCAGGGTATGAATGAAGAGGACAGCGTAGGACCAGGTGTTCAATCGTCTGTTCTTCTAAGTTACATTCACACATTGGTGAACTGATCCAGCCCCACTTGTACCTGAAATAATTACAACACCCATGTCCAGTCCTCAACCTGTTGATACGGCACCAGAGGTTCCTTGGTAGGTCAAAACCATTTGGCTTCTTTGTGGGATCAAGATTGTGGACACTTGTTCCCAATGTTTTTGTTGACCACTCATGCTTCCAGCTTTCCTTTATGTCAAATCCATCCGCGATGAGTTGCCTTGCAGTGACACTTGCCGGTCTTCTGGATTGCAATCGTTGTTGTGACGGATGGCAGAATTCCTGATGCAGTGGCAAAGAGGGTGATGCAAAGATTTTCTTAGCCTCCCTCAGTAGAGCTTGCTTCCGCCTTAAGTGAGGTGGAGGGATGTGGCTCAGCACGGGTAACCAGTGACATGGAGTTGATTTGATGGTACCAGTAATGCAACGCATTGTATCGTTCAGTTTCGTGTCTATCTTCTTCACATGTACGCTTCCCAACCAGACAGGCGCACAGTACTCAGCAGCTGAGTAAACAAGACTGATGCCAGTTAAACGTAGACAGTCAGCAGAGGCTCCCCAGGAGGTACCACTGAGCTTATGCAGTATGTTGTTTCTTGCGGCGACTTTGTGAGAGAGCTTGGTGATGTGCTCTTTGTAGCTCAGGGTTCTATCTAAAGTGACTCCGAGATATTTTGGGAAAGGATTGTACCTCAGCTCTTGTCCATTGAACAGGACTCTAGGTTTGTAGTTTGCGACACGATTCGCTAGATGGAAACAAGAGACTTCAGTTTTTGTTGTGCTTGGGATCAATCTCCAGGTTTTAAAGAAAGTTGACATCTTCTCCAGGTCCTCCGTAATGATTTGTTCGCCATCTTCAAAGTTATTGCTCTGAGCTACCAGCGCGATATCATCAGCATAGATGAACTTACTTGATGTTGTAGTTGGTAAATCATGGATGTACAAATTGAATAGCAGTGGGGCTAAAACAGATCCCTGTGGTAGGCCGTTATTAAGTTTTCGTTTGCGGCTTTTAGTGTTTCCTAGGAACACTTCAAATTGCCTTTCACTAAGCATGCTAGATATTAGATCCACAATTTCTCGGCTTGGTACAACTTGCAATAGTTTGTAGATCAGTCCTTGTCGCCAAACAGTATCATACGCAGCTGTCAAGTCGATGAAAACAGCTGTTGATTTCCGTTTACCTTGAAAACCTGCTTCAATGTGTGTAGTTAGGGCAAGAACTTGATCAGTGCAGCTGCGTCCGTGTCTGAAGCCAGCTTGTTCAGGAGGGATAACAGCCTCAATGAGCGGTGCTATTCTGGTTAGAAGGATTCGTTCAAAAAGTTTTAATATGCAACTGAGCAGTGCTATTGGACGATAGCTTTCGGGGCTGTCTTCAGGTTTGCCAGGTTTGAGAATGGCTATAACATTTGACAGTTTGAATTGTCTGGGCAGTCTGTTCTCTTTGAGAATGTAAGTGAAGAGAGAAGTGAGCCAGCATATACAATACGGACCCATGTTCTTAATGAACTCATTATAGATGTTGTCGGGACCAGCAGCCTTGCCGATTTTCAGTTGTTTGATTGCACTTTCTACTTCCGCTGTGGAGAAGGGATTGGAAAGCGGTTCGTTTCTTGGGGCACTGTGCTTGAGGTTAGAGAGGTTACATTTTACCACTCTGGTATGATTCTTGTCTCTCTTTGCCCTTGAGAGGTCTACGATCCTGTTGGCAATAATGTCAGGACTCAGTTTAGTATGCGGCTTTTTGGGGTGTTGCTTGCCAGTTAGCCCATTCAAGACTCGCCAGGCTTTCCTACTTGACTTTGCGAAGTTCATTTCTTCGAGTGTTGCTTCCCATTTCTCTCGTCTATTCTTGTTTAAAGAGTGGAGTAGCTGTGAACCCACTGTTTGATTTCCAGAACTTTGGTATTCTTGGTATAAAGCCTCACTTTCTTCATTCCAGCCAGCCAGTTATAATGATTTTAGTACAACATTGCAATTTCTTGAAAAGAAGCCTGGTATTCTTCACATATACCACCTATAAAACTAACCCTGTGGCACTACAGCCCTTGAAGGGCCTAGGCCTACCAAGTGACGCTGCCCAGCCAATTGGCCTGCAGATTTTGGGATGACGCGTGATCAGCGCGTCGGGTCCCCTCGGCCGTTAATCTTGGTTTTCGTGACCGGGGCACTGTCTCACTGTCAGACAGCTACTCAATTGTCCTCACGAGGCTGAGTGCACCCCGTTCCAACCTTCACGTCAGTTTTAAAATCCCTGATGAAGCCGGGGATCGAACCCGGGGCCTCCGGGTGAGAGGCAGGCACACTACCCCAACACCACGGGGCCGGCTATATACCACCTATAACGCATCAATAATTTTCATCCAAACCAATGGTTTTTCCCTAGCCCAATGGTCATTGCCTAGACCAACAATTGTTAGGCAACGCGACCCTAGTCAATATAAACTCCCCTGGATTTTGTCATGCACAGTGGGGGTAGTCGAGGCTTAATTACATGTCTGTGTCTTCTGCCTTTACATAGCCCTAGTTTATTGAACGGGGCTAAGCCGGTGCATAGAATGGAAGTAAACTTATTAACCTGTCCCATAATAATAAGAGAAAATTATAGATCTTTATTGATACATCAATGTATGAATTCTATGGCCTTTCGGCTGAAATATATATTATTAAAATAATAATAAGAGAAATGCGCACAATGTACATAGATACAATTACATATGAGTACAGAAATGTAATACTGTACCGTAACGATTCAAGTCATTCAGGGCAAGTTAGTGTGTGATATCCAGGCTTCGGATAATTATGCATTTTGCATATTGCATATGCAATTGCATATTTGGGACAGTTTTAACTTAACAGTGCATATTAGGGTTTTCCTCCTGTTAGTGTATATTTCAGGTAACAGGAATGTTGAGCAGTGCTGGGTTTGCATAGTGTTTAAATTTAGCAACACTAGCCCTATATCCGGCCATAGCTTTGTCTGCCTGCAATGCAATTAGGTGGGATTGATTCTTGATATTTCCCGTAAAGCAGGTCATCTTTTCCTCATTCCAAAATTAGTTACCCATCATGCACAATTAGTTCTTGTCAGTCTTACTTTCGTTGAGTTGATACAGGCTGTGGTTCATAGAACGTTAAATAGCTAGTGTATTTGAGATGCCTAAGGAGAAGAGAACTGTTAATGAGGTAATGAAAGTGTATGTACGAGAGTTTCAAGACCTTTCAACTGACGGAAGTGGATTGTTTTGCAAATACTATAGCACAGTCGTAAACGCAACTAAAACGTATCAAATTTAACATCTTCAAACAACGAAACACAATAAATTGAAAGAGGTAGGCTAAACCTGAAACAAAAACACCAGGTTCTTGTAACCACTGCTTTATTTAAACCTGGACCAACATGTAGTAAATTCAATGAAGATCTGTGTAAAGCATTTCTCTCGGCAAAATTACCGTTGGCTAAACTAAACTTAGTTCAGTTTCTGCAGGAGTATACGAAACAACGAGTCCCAGGTGAATCAACAATTAGGATGAATTACGTTCCTGAGCTTTACAATGTAACGTTAGGTAAACTAAGGGAAAAAGCTAATGAAAAATATATTTGGGTCTCACTAGACGAAACAACGGACGTAGATCAAAGATATGTAGCTAACTTCATGTATGGAATTTTAGTAGAAGAAGAAGAGAGAGGCCAATCATATCTACTAACTATGGTTGTGTTGCCTAAGGTGAATCACTCAACAGTTGCTGCATTTTTCAATGATGCACTTTCTTGTTTGTGGCCATCAGGCATTCTTTACAATCATGTTATCGTGGCCTGCATAGATGCCGCACCTTACATGTGTAAAGCCATAGGAGGTCTTGGGATATTATATCCCAAGATGATACACGTCACATGTGTAGCACATGGACTTCATCGAGTCGCTGAAGCAGTCCGGGCTTCCTTTCCTGAAGTAAACACGCTGATCTCCACAGTGAAAAGTGTATTCCTGAAGGCTCCAAGTCGCAAAGATTTTTTATTGATGCAGTTCATAATGTGCCGCTCCCGCCTTCACCAGTTCATACAAGATGGGGAAAGTGGCTCGAAGCTGCTGTTTATTATGCCAATTATTTTGAGGGAGTAAAAAAGGTAGTTGAAGACCTCGATTCTGAAGAAGCTGCTTCTATTAAAGAGGCTCAGGAAGTCTTGAGCAAAGATGGTGTTCGTGAGTAACTTATATTCATTCGTTGCAATTTGCGTTGCATACCTTCAGCCATCAAGAAATTGCAAGAAAATGGACTGCCTCTTCACGTTAGCATTAGAATTGTTGAATAAGTTGATCGATACGTAAAGAACCTAACTAATCAAGTTTTCTCGAAAAAATTGCAGAATGTAGTGCTGAAAAATTCCGGTCTCCTCAAACTTAAAAAGCTTTTGTGGTGTTATCCAAGGCAAAGACAAAATTGACAGTGCATCGATACTAGAGGTCTCTGATTTCGTTTAGATGGAGTATGCTCCAATTGTGGCATGTGATGTGGAGAGAGTGTTTTCTGAGTCAAAGTCATTTTAAGTGAAAATAGGTGCAAGTTTGTGTTTGAAAACCTATTACATTATGTAGTGATTGTAGTACTGTAAGTAATTTTCTTTATTTTGGCGATATTTAATATGTAACATTAATTTCTTGTAATATAAACCACTAATTGATATCAGATATATACTTATTTTTAATGCATATTTTAGTGCTTATTTAGACAATTTTTTTAGTGCATATTTTGGCATTTTTAAGTGCATAATTATCCGAAGCCTGGTGATATCTATCACACCTTTCTTCACACAATTCACAGGTACACAGTTCGCACTCAGCATATGAAATGCCTTAGATTACTAGTGCATGAAACAGGAACCTGACTTTTACAGTTTCACTTAGATGGTAAATGATAATATATGAATGTTACCCCTTTTCAGGGGTTCCAGGGGACAATACCTACTGAAATTCTGGTTCATTACTACCAATATACTGGAAATATTTGCTAAATTATGTAATTATTTGTGTTCTTTCTTATTGAATTTGAACTACGGTGGCCATGTTGGCTCACTCCAGTTGGGCGAGACATGACGAAAAATTGACAATAGAATTTGTAACCATTGTCAAAAGTATTGATCTGGACGCGTTAGGCTGTAACCATTGTCAAAAACCATTGGATTGGACAAAACGAAGGTTAGAATGATCTGGTATAGGTGCAGCCTTAGACCTTCGGGGCACGGTTGACAAAAAAAAAAAAAAACGATCTGGACGAGTTAGGTTGTAACCATTGACAAAAGCATTGATCTAGACGCGTTAGGTTGTAACCATTGACAAAAGCATAGATCTAGATGCGTTAGGTTGTAACCATTGACAAAAGCTTTGATCTAGATGCGTTAGGTTGTAACCATTGACAAAAGCTTTGATCTAGATGCGTTAGGCTGTAACTATTGTCAAAAAAACATTGGATTGGACAAAACGAAGGTTAGAATGGTCGGGTGTAGGTGCGGCCTTAGCCGTACGCAGCTAGCGGGACAAGGTTGACTCAAAACTAATGATCTGGGCGCATTAGGGTGTAACCATTGTCAAAAACATTGAATTGGACAAAACAAAGGTTAGAATGGTCGGGTGTGGGTGCGGCCTCGACTTCCCTCTCATTGTAGGTTACAGATAGGTTATGTTTTATTCTCCTAACTTCCGCTTCACGATGGCATTTCATGCACGGTAGTGTTTTTGGTACTAAAATGTGGTGTTGCAATAGCTTCAGCAACTTCTCAGGTTGATCATAGAACCGGCGATGAAGTTACTGATTGTTATCTGGCAACTTGACAATCCATAGTGAATAAATAATTCAATTCAGCACTCTATCAATTGAACAGAGTGCCGCACACGAATATGGGCACTAGAGAATGAACTGAGCGCTTCTTTGTTTTATATAGTGCCGTAAGGGCAAGGTTGGCAGTACTGTTTTAATGACAGACCAGCAGACCAAACGAAGAGACCTGAATACTCAACTACCGCAACCGATGATTGATTTGGACTAATGGCGGTCACGGCTGTAATTTTGGCTATATATGTTGTGATCCTATTTGGGAAGGCTGGGTGGGTCACAGACGGCGGAGGAGGAAACATCTATTACTACATTTTCTCCAGATATTTTCCTGACCATTACTACAGGTATTTTGGTTAGGCACTGCTACCACAATTATATTGAATTGAAAATATTGCACCTGAGCTAAACAATAAAGCTCACGAGTATCAAAAAATGATAATAAACACAAATACACATGACCACAAGTACAACGGCAGGTTCCGTTTTATAGAGAAGTACCTCACTGTAGAATACGCCACGTTTTCCCTTCTGTAGATGCGGCTCGGGTGACCACAAGTACAACGGCAGGTTCCGTTTTATAGAGAAGTACCTCACTGTAGAATACACCATGTTTCCCCTCCTGTATGTGCGGCTCTGGCACAAACCTCACTTGGCATGTAATGACCCTAGCAGGCCAAGCCTCCATGGAAATCACCTTTTTTTCTTGGTACATCCTTTCTCTTAGCCAGACAAACTACAACAGCAAATAGAAATAGTAAACGAATACAAATATCTAGGAATCAACTTCCAAACATCAGGAAACTCCTTCAACAAACACACAAAACAAAAGACAATGACCGCCATCGCTGCAATGAGGGATATCAGAAAAATTCAATCACTAACATTAGACACCGCAATGAAGATTTTCCGAGTCAAAATAGTACCAATCCTGACATATGGACTTCAAATAATATGGGACTACTTGAAAACAAGAGATCTAAGAACAATTGAGAATGTAAAAGCACTGTATCTAAAGAAAGAACTAGGCATCTCAAAATATACACCCTCCAGGTTTACATATTTACTGGCAAGAGAATCTTTCTTGATAGAGGAACTAAAATATACTCTACTACTACCAACCACGAAAGCATACAGCAATCTCCTAACAGAAAGGCAGCAAAAGAAGGAAAAAGTAGAAGAAGAATTCTACGGCATGAGCGCCATGATCGACCAAAGCTGGGCAAAAGCTAATCAGCAGATGAGAAGCGCAGTCATCAGGCTGGCGGTCCATGGCTTCCATCACAAGACATGCCGCATAACATCATACCACAGCATCTCGGAGAAATGCGTGTGCATACAGGGCAACGAAAAATGTGACAAATACCACATTCTATTATGCAAGAACATTACAAGATCACTAATGAAACTTAGTTCTGAAGAGTAAAGACATAAGTTAGATACATCTCAAACAATCAAATGTATTAAAAAAATTATTGTATGGCCACTTGGCTGCAATAACTCTTTAAAAAAAAAAAGTTTAAGCTACTTAAAACAGAAACACACTTAAAATTTTATGTTATTAATACCATGCCTCTCTCTTTTCTTAGATGAGCTACGTTCAAACCTTGGACTATACTGTGTAACCTAGTACAACTACGTCAACGATCTGCAACTTTATTAGAGTTACCCCTTGTGATTTCTTACCTAACTTGTAGGCTACTGTTTGAAAGAACTTGAAACTCTCGACTTCAAAACAAACTTCTTTATTGTTCACTTTAGACCATCCTCCCTTTTCATCACTTTTAACACCTTAGCTTATTGAAAATATATCATTTATGATATGCATACCTTTCGGGGAGTTGTTGGGAGTCGTTTCACAATCTCTACATACTCAATAACCACTGCTGCACCGCAATGATAGTTATTTCACGGAAAGAATGCAATTTTTCTTCACTTACGGACGCCATCGTTGACTGTCATGTGACACCCGAAAGACAATCATGTGACACGTTACCAACTTGAATAAAGAAATTCACCACATGCCTTCGCTACTAAGATAGGCACTGTCTTCTGGAAAATTACTGCTAGTACTACAAGCAAGGGGGGTCTGGGGCGTAAGCCCCAGGTTAGTTTTTTTTAAAAATGTAAAACATTAATAACATACAATTTTTGTCCGCTACTAGGTTAGGTACTGCCTGGTCGAAAATTAATGCTAGTACCACAAGCAAGGGGGTCTGGGGCGTAAGTACTGGTTCACAATTGGCCCGGGAACGAGAACGCGAAGCTTCCCGGGGCCCCCGTTCACAATTGGCCCAGGAACGTGAACTTGTACAAGAGCGCGCGATCAGCTATAGCGTAATAATATTAAAACAATCAGCAAGCGCCCACTAATAAACACTAATTACACAGAGGGTTATAATAACTTAATTAAACACACTTTGTGCATTGCGCATTCACAAGTTATGTTTAAATCGCTGGCTACTCCTTCTGAACTGCGTATGTGCATGTACAACGTTTCTGATTGGCTCCGGGAAGCTCCGAGAACGTCAAACATGAAACTTGGCCATGTTTCCCGTTGGCCTTCCCGGGCTACTGTTAGCTTCTCGTTCCCGGAGATTGGTTGTGAACCGACCCATAAGGTAGCGTGCATTTCAACTTCCTTCTCGTTCCCGGGCTATTGTGAACCGGGCTTAAGCCCCAGGTTAGGTCTGTTTTTGTATGTAAAACATTATAAATACATAAATAAACACTGTAATTGAGTTCACTTAGCGATTTCATACATACGTGTAAAATAGTACCAAACGCATGGGGTTGGCAATACTGACTCAGTGAGAAAGATGGGGGTGAGAACTTCGATTTCAACTATATAAGTCGTGTCGCTATTTGTGCGGGATGGTGGGTCTATGACAGCGGAGCAGTGAACATCTAATACTCAATCCTCTCCTGATATCCTCCCGACTATTAAATCAGGTAATTTCAGTTTTTAAAAATATTTATACAAAGGATGGTCTAAAGTGAACCGCTACCACAAACTTTTTCACTTCATTGTTATCTATTGTACAGTACTAGACCTGGCATCGTATAACAGTCTGTCAGTCAAAGTGGTTGTCCTGTGATAATAACAAAAACCTATTCAAATAAAAATTAGCCAATGATAGGGATTTGAGACCCTTATATGAAATGTGGAAATATATATATTTATCTCCTTGTTTTATTATATTAGGCATTATAAGTTACATACCTACACATTTAAACGACAATAATATTAGCCTATATCTTAAATCGGTAATTCTGCACGCCGTGAGAATTTGCCTTTTCGTAACTTTACGAACTTTTACGAGGTATATTATTGAAAATATAGGTTTTTGCATTGTCTGCCTATTATGCAATTATATAATGCCTAACATTCCCTTGTAACTCCCTCACTCATTATCATAATATGTTCATAGCAAACTACACATTCAATGCACATTTTGCGAAATACTATTATTAACGTTTTATTGCGCACAAATTGTGCAAGAAATACTAATATAGGTTATAATCGCTCACCTGGGGGGCTTATTAGTGTTAAAATGCTCTCAGTGGAAATAAATATATATATATATCTCCTTGTTTTATTATATTAGGCTATATAAGTTACATACCTACACATTTAAACGACAATAATATTAGCCTATGTCTTAAATCGCCAGGAGACCTACCAAGTCGGAACATTAATTTCTGTTCATTGCCTGCCTACTAATTATGCAATTATATAATGCCTAACATTCCCTTGTAACTCCCTCACTCATTATCATAATATGTTCATAGCAAACTACACATTCAATGCACATTTTGCGAAATACTATTATTAACGTTTTATTGCGCACAAACTGTGCAAGAAATACTAATATAGGTTATAATCGCTCACTTCGGGGCTTATTATTGTTAAAATGCTCTCACTAAACAAATCTTAAAATGATATTAAAACATACACAGTCATTCCAGGAACTACAGTTTTAATTAGCACATGTTTCAACTTTGTCTAATGAATTTTTTACACCCAAACGCAAAGCAGATGAATTGGACGACTCTGAACTACTGCTCAAAGAATATGGGCTGAAATAATGCTCCTGGTTTACAACCGAGGGCGTTACAGCGTCGACGACTTTGAACTATCAATATTCTCATACAGTCAAATATCCGCCAATCAGAAGTCTTAAAATACGGCGTATGCTGTAGTCCAGGAGGTTTAAGAAATACGCGTGTAGTGTCTTTGGAATGTCTTTTGGATGCGATGTTGAGTTGTGTTAATAAAATATTGATTACTGTATATTAAAATGATTTGGTATGGTATATAATTGGCGACCGTGACAGGACTACTGGCAATCTCAACATCAAATAAAACAGAACAACGATGACCGAACGTCGAGTATTACTCGGCGTATTTACACGTGAGGTAAACAAGCTTGAAGAACTGTTGGCGCTTGCTGATGGTGACCACGTGGAGATTCGTAGCAGATATGCTTCACTTGTGGAACGCTACGAGAAGTTAAAACGTCTGGATGATGAAGTTTACAATGAGCTGCTGCAAAAGGAAGACCTTGAAGACATCGTGCTTGAAACAGAGATCAACAATTGCAGTGAGTACGACTTGAAATATTTTAAGGTTAGGGAAAAAGTGCAGGCCTTACAAGTTGGAGATCAAGCCGTTTCTGAAGCTAATACGAGTAACTGTTCACGTACTTCTAATCAGAGACTACTAAGACTACCAAAACTAGAGCTGAAAAAATTTGATGGAAACGTGAAGTGCTGGATTGGGTTTTTGGCGCAATTTACTAAAATACATGAAGATAGCAGCCTTAAAGATGAAGACACATTTGTTTATTTGATTCAGTGTATGGAACCTGGTTCGTGTGCTCTGAAGTTGGTAGAAAACTTTCCTCCTTCAAAGGAAAACTACAAAAAGGCTATAGAATTGTTGAAGTCTAGGTATGGGAAGGATGAGTTACTCATCGAGTACTATGTTAGGGAACTTTTATCCTTGGTGTTAAAGAAGCCCAACTGTATGACAGTCTGGAGGGACAGTTGAGAGCACTTGATTCCTTGGGAGTAACAAAGGAGAAATACGCTGCTATGTTATTTCCACTAGTAGAGAATGCCTTGCCAGAGGTTATGTTTAGAACTTGGGACAGGTATCGTGTATCAAAAGAAACGTCTACCAAGGAACCTGACTGTTGCTTGAGTGAATTGTTAGCCTTCTTAAAGACTGAGGTAGAAGGTGAAGAACGGCTTAAGCTAAGACATAGTTCTTTTGGAGTTAACGAGAGGACGGATCGAGTTAAGCAAGACGATAGGACCAAGACTAAGAATAGGGACGTACCTTCAGCTGCTTCTTTAATTTCAATAGAGAATGTTTCAGTTAGTAAGGGAAACAGAAATAACAAAGATACGGCTTGTATATTCTGTGGCAGAACCTCACATCTTTCTCAAGACTGTGCTGTAGCTATTGATTATTCTCAAGAAGAACGCCAAGTAACGTTAAAGAAAAAGGGGGCTTGTTTTAGGTGTCTACGACCGGGACATGTCAGTGTTAAGTGTAAGATGTTTGTGAAGTGCCCATTTTGCAAGGGGAAACATTACGCTTTGATGTGTGCGAAAACAGCCTCAGATGAACCAAAAGGTAATTCGGTTCCATAAACAGTTAGCATGATGGCAGGTAGTAATAAAGGACATGTGACCTATCTGCAGACTTTAGTTGCTAGAGTAGTTGTAGGTGGATCCACGCACAGAGTAAGAGTTCTGTGTGATAGCGGATCGCAGAGAAGCTACATAAAGAAGTCTTGTGCTAAGAAATTAGAGTTGGAACAAACTGAAAAGGTAACACTAAGTCAAGAATTATTTGGAGGTAAGAAAACAGCACCTGTTTGTTTCGAGTCCTATCAAACAACTTTGCTGGGTATGAACTAGGACAACAGATGTGAGGTTGCAGTGTTAGGCTCTGATAGTATCTGTGGAGGTGCTCCCCTAGTTGATGCTGACTTGTTTAATTTACTGAGGGACAAGGGAGTTGAACTCAGTGATGTTGGCCAAGATAATGGTGGCAACAGTACTGACATACAGGTATTGTTAGGAGCTGACGTGTGGGCTCAGATAATCACGCCAGACTTTCTACATGTAAACAAGGGTCTAGTAGCTGTGAGAACTTGTTTAGGGTGGACACTTATGGGCTCTTCTGAGATCACCTCAACTACTGCCTCGTCTTACACTCTACTCACTTTAACTCAATCAACAAGAGTGGCGGATTTGTGGGAAATTGAGACTTTGGGTATTAAAGATCCTGGCGAACAGATAAAAAAGGAAGAAAGGGAACAACAAGTTCAGATGTTCTTCGATAGGACTGTGAAGAGAGAAGAGGAATCTGGGCGCTACATTGTCAAACTACCCTGGATTGAGGGTTGTACTTCTCTGGAAACGAATCGTGAAATTTCTCAGAAACGATTATTGAACACTTCAAGAAAGTTACGAGGGATGCAGAAATTTCAGGATTATGATGAGGTGTTACAGGAATGGGTAAACAAAGGGATTATCGAAGGTGTTGAAAACGAGGTTTTGGATGGGCCTACACATTATTTGCCTCATAGAGCTGTGCTGAAAGATGGTGGCACTACAAAGATAAGGCCGGTGTTCGATGCTTCCAACAAAGACAGAAATGGACATTCCTTGAATGATTGCCTCGAGCCCGGACCCAACCTCATCGACCTTGTTCCATCAGTGCTGACCAATTTTCGAACCTATCCTATAGGTTTAATAGCTGATATAGAGAAGGCATTCCTGCAGATTATAATTGATCCTGAAGACAGGGATAAGCTCCGTTTTCTCTGGTGGGATAATGATAAGATTACCACTTTTCGACATTGCCGGGTGGTTTTTGGTGTTTGTTCCAGTCCCTTCCTATTGGTTTCTGTACTGAACAACCTTCTGGAAGAGCCCCCAACTCATTTGAAGGAAGTAGCTACAAAAATGAAACCTGCATTTTATGTGGACAACTGTCTTACTGGAGTCGCTTCAAAGGAAGAAATTGGACCCTTTATTTTAAAGACACAAGAATTGATGTTATCCGCAGGTTTCAATTTGAGAGGATGGGTGAATTCCTTTGATTGTGGTGTTAGTAAAACTGAGAATGTATTAGGACTTCGTTGGTATTGCGACGTAGATGAACTTGGATGTAACTTCAGCCCGACTACAGGTTTAGTAACCCGAAGAGTGATACTATCCAGCGTGCAAAAAATATTTGATCCGATTGGATTTTCGGCCCCAGTAACTCTGATTCCCAAGCTCATCCTGCAGAAGACATGGCAGAAAAGTATAGGATGGGATTAGGTTTTACCAGGAGACATTTGTGAGGAATTCTGTCGATGGACTCAGCAGTTGCAATACCTACATGACTGTCGGATACCTAGAAGGATTTTCCTGAATGACAACAGCACTTTGCATGTATTTGTGGACGCTAGCAAAAGAGCGTTTGGTTGTTGCATATTTCTGAGAACGGAAGAAGAAGGTAAGATCAAACTGAGTCTTCTGATGGCTAAATCTAGAGTGGCGCCTCTAAAGAACTGACACTACCCCGCCTTGAACTGATGGGAGCGCTCCTTGGAGTTAGAATGTCTCGGTTGAGCCTTCGATGCCTACACCGGAATGACATTCACACAGTGTTTTGGTCCGATTCAACAGTAGTCTTGGCTTGGATTGCTAATAAAGGGCTTTGGTCGGTGTTCGTAGAGAATCGGGTAAAGGAAATTCATGAGTACAGTAAGGCTAGTTCATGGAGACACATACCGGGCAGCCCCAATCCAGCAGATCTCATGTCTAGAGGGTGTTCACCAACACAACTTTGGAGATCCAGATGGTGGGAGGGTCCGTCTTGGCTTAAATGTAAAGAAGAAGAATGGGTATTTAATCGTCCTGAACCATTGTTGGAAGAAGTCAACAGGGAAAGGAGGAAAAAAGTTGTAGCTGCTAAGAACACTGTTGTGGAAACTATTTTACTGCAATTAAGTTCACGATTCTCTGGATACATCAAACTCGTTAGGACCATTGCTTGGATTTTGAGATTGAAACAAAGGAATCGTAGAGACCACGTATCAACGGAAATTGATAGCGAAGAGTTTCTCAATGCTGAGAAGAAACTGTACTTCCTTATCCAGAAGGAAACGCTTTATGAAGAAGAGAGAAAAGAACAATTGAAGAATCTGGAGGTGTTCACAGACGATGAAGGAATTCTACGCATGAAGTCAAGAGTCCTTGATTCTGACGACACTCCTGAGTATACCTATCCAGTTGTACTTCCATCAAAACATGTGATGGTTGAAAGAATGATTGAACAATTTCATCGATTCCATAACCATGCTGGGACGCACACACTGCTTGTTTTGTTGCGCCAAAGGGTTTGGATAATTAGAGGAAGAAGGACGGTGGCAGCAGTTGTTCGGAAATGCGTGATCTGTCGTCGTAACTCTGCTAAGGGTTTTGAGGTACCTTTTCCTCCGTTGCCACAGGATCGAATCAAGGCATCGAGTGTTTTCCAGATCACGGGCACAGACTTGGCCGGCCCTGTGTTTCTACGAGGAGGAGAAAAGGGATGGATTGTGATATTCACTTGTGCAGTTTATCGAGCTGTACATCTGGAATTGATCACTTCACTTAGTACAGTAGCATATATCCAAGCACTACGCCGATTTGTGGCAAGAAGAGGAAGAGTGAATACCATGTATTCGGACAATGGGACGAATTTCACCGGACTTCGCAGAACTATGGAGCAATTGGATTGGACTGAAATAGAGAGGATGTGCAGCCTTCTGATGATTAAATGGAAGCTGAACCCTCCCACTGCAGCCTGGTGGGGAGGATTCTGGGAAAGGTTGATTAAGATTCTAAAGGATTTGCTTCGCCGTAATTTGGGAAAAGCTTGCCTAAATTATGAGGAAATGTGTACTCTTCTGTGCGATTGTGAGAACCTGATGAACAATCGACCTTTGACTTATATTTCTGAAGAAGATGAACTCAAGCCACTCAGACCCTCCATGTTCCTACAGAGCCTAGAGGGTAATGATGTAACCGACTTAGACCAAATTCAAACCAGAAGTTTAAACGACAGATGGCGTTATCTACAAGCTGTTCGGGAGAGCCTGAGAAATCGCTTCAAAAAAGAATACCTGGGATTTCTCCGATCACGGAGCAAAAAGCAACAGGGATCCATACAAGTAGGAGACATAGTACTGGTGGAGAGCGACAACAAGAAACGTATCAACTGGCCCTTAGGGAGAGTGGTGGAGCTGTTACCTGGATGAGACAATGTGACTCGTCTGGTTAAAATTAAGACAGCAACTGGCATTCTGCTTCGTCCAGTACAGCGACTTTATTCGTTAGAGATAAACTGTCTTAACAGAGGTGATTCTATCAACACTTCACAACACCGACGAAGTGAGCCGGTCCTTAATGAAGATATTCCCAGTAGTAACTCAGGAACTGAAAAGGAGAGTGAATTCAAGACTCGTTGTGGTAGAACTGTTAGGCAACTCAAGAAACTAGACTTATAGTGGTTCACATTCCTGAGCTCAATGTTCAACTATAATTTTAGAATGTTTACTTCAGTTTATGAGTGTGTGTTGCAAAACTACCTTTTGCAAGGTGGGAGAATGTGGAGAAAGTGAACTAAAGCTCTTTCGAGCAATCTACTTCCTGTAGAAAATAGACAGTGTTTTGATTTAGAAAATAGACAGTGTTTTGATTTACATAGTTTTGGTATTGTTATCTTTGAGTGTAGTGTCTTTGGAATGTCTTTTGGATGCGATGTTGATTTGTGTTAATAAAATATTGATTACTGTATATTAAAATGATTTGGTATGGTATACATATATCTCGGCCGACTGGATACAAGCTGCGCTCTCCTTTGCCTGTCGGCCTAAACGTCAAATCACGGCCGACTGAATGCGAGCTGCGCTCATACCGGTTTTTTTTCGGGGGGGGGGGGCGAAACAGTACCCGCACCCCCCGCGTGGCACCCGACCTTACTACTGGTGCTTCCGACATGCAGTTAATCTACGATAGTAGAAGAGAAAGCATAGGGTATTGGATAGAAAGGAATGTCTTTTAGGACTTAGTGCCTGTCCCATCGCGGTCGCGATCTACCAGGCATAATTAAGGTATATTAACATTGGTATATATTATATATGAGCACATATAAATATGTACTCATATATAAGGGTAAGATTGTAGGGCCAGGGAAAACCGCATAGGCAGAAAGGAAAGATTGCCTACACGTAAAACCTGGCGGCTTGGTTATTACCACATGCAAGGATAAAGTGGGGTATGGAAATGAGTAGGTATGTTAGTTGGGAGAAGGTATCATGCACCAGATCCATGTCCGTCTTCTCGCCAGTTCGTCTCCGGGGAATCCGTTAGAACTCGGCACTGCTGGGATCAGCGCGGGCCTTGCCGGCTAGCGAGCAATGGTACAAGTATCCGAAGAACCTGCGCCACTACCCGATCTCTATGGGGTCCCTGGTACCGAGCCTCCGTCACAGGAGAGTGGAGGGGGGGGCCTCGCCTGCCGAAGCAGGGGCCTAGCGGGCGGTCCATGGGAACGAGCCACCTTCCTCTCTGCTCTTGCCATGGACCTGTAGACAGGGCAACTGCGATGGGATGACGGATGGTCACCCATGCAGTTGGCGCACACCGGCGCGTCCCGTGGCACCGTGCAGCCGGTGTGGTGGTGGCCACCTGAACACCGGTTACAGCGGACTGGAGAGCCGCAGGATCCCTGGGAGTGGCCCCATCTCAGACAGCGGAAACACTGTAAAAGCTGAGTTGAGCGGGGCCTCATATTACCTGACTGTAGCGGCTGTCCCTGGCTGCGGCTGGTGGCCTCGCGGCGTCCTGGCTCCCCCTCCTGGGGGCGCTGCGGGCGACGGTCCTCTGGGCTGCTGCGGTTGACCTTCCGCTGCTTTGGGGCCGTACTGGTGGCCCCGGCCGTCTCTGGTGTCCCCTTCCTGGCGGTGGTGGCGGGCGCGAGTTGCCCCGCTAAAGGCCCCACCTGGGGCTCTGGTAGTTGCTCCTCCTCCTGGTTGGCGGGCGCAAGTTGCCCCGCTAAAGGCACCACCTGAGGTGATGGTTGTGGCGCCTGAGTCCTCTTGGAGAAGGTCAGGGGGCCCGCCTGGGTCCCAATCTCTGCATGCGTCGTGACGTCCTTCTTGGTTGTAGAATGCTCCGCACCGTCCACCGCGTAGCGGAGTATCTTCGGAGGGGCACCTGGCCCGTAGGCTGGTACCACAGCGACCTGCCAGATCTCGGCCATTGCTGTGAGGTAAGTCTGGACGACGCGCGACGTCCTGCAGATAGGGCCTGACCAAGGTCCCAGTGGGGAGGAAGGCTTCGATGTCCTCGCGGACACGTTCAGCTCCTCCCGTCGTGACCAAATGGGCCTAGTCCAGGTAGGCCCTGATGACTTCCCTCTCTTCGTCCTGGTTGATGCCTCGCCTGTAATAAACAAAGAAAGCCCAGGAGCTGGGGTCGTAGCCACTTGCTCGCTCGGAGCCTGGGGAAGTGGCCCCAGGGTGCCCATGCACGGTGTCCGAGCTCACATCGCTCGCCCAGCTGAACCTGGCGTCTAGGCTGCTGTTGCTGCTCTCCTGTCGCGGGGAGCTAGCCGGTCCTGGCGTCCAACTCTTCTCGGAATCGGCTAGCTCAGAGGGCCCAGGGGAGGCATCGGTTGGCTCGGACCGCAGGGACACCTGCGTTATATCCGGGCTACCTGTGCTCCCCGGGGCGGGAGATACTCCAGCGTTGAGTGCGCCAGCCGGGATGTGAGGCACCCCCACCTCTTCAACGGCTGGCGGCTTCTGCGCCGCTGGCGTCTTCTCACCAAGGGCCTGCTGGCGTGCCCGCGTGACCGGAGGAGAGGGCCCTGTGGAGGTTAACTCCCCACCCAAGGAGCCTGCCGATCGTGCCCCTCTACCTCTCCGGCCGCGGTTGCGCCAGCTCTGGTCCTTGGCTGGCTCGCCTGTCCTCAGCTGCTTCCTCCACTCGATGGTCCCGCTGCTCGTAGTCTCCATCCTGGTGAGCTGTTAGAACAACTTTGCTGGTCTGCTGCTGCTACTGACAAGGTGTCCTTCCTCTTACGAGTCTGAGACGAACCTTCGCTCATACCGGCCTAGACAATGAGACCTTGGGTAGATTATTAGCTTGGGAATAACCTAACCCCCAAGGGAAGATGATAAAGAGAAGGAGATGGGTTTCGGACTGAAGAAAAAGGATGGAGAAATAGGAGGAGAGTCCTACAAAAGTTATAAGTTTAACTTTAAATGTACTCAAAGGCGGTTGCCACTGCAAATCCGCTCTCAGATACCTAAAGTGGGTAGGGACCTGGGCAAAGCTAACGGGAAACGCAGCTAGAACTTGGGCGGTTTGCAAGAGAGTGGCTTTAGAGTATTCCCTCTCAAGCATACATATGCCTACTATGGGGAAGGGTGATGGTCTGGCAAGACAAAGAGTAACAGATTTATGGTGTATCTGTTCAAAGGAGTTTGTTTTTAAACAAATAATTTGAAGAATGCCAATAATTTGAATCGGTTTAGATATTTTAGTTTTCGAAATTATAGAATTCTTAAAGAGCGACCAAATGCTTCCAAGAAGGATAGGGATAAAGCAATTATAACTTTGGGAATAATTTTGGTAAGTGTACCAATAGTTGCATTTGGAAATGACTAAGCTTTTACCCAGCAAGGCGCCGACTAAGTCTTTAGACCATGAGAAACACTTATATTTTGAAAAACCAACCATAAGTGTTGGAGAGAATCTCCACAAGCAGGAAGCTGGCGTAGCGAGCTATGCTTGCCTTACTGGCCAGTTAGAATTAGCTATTAAAATTAAGAGAGACTTTACCAAGTTGTCAACTAAGAGTTCTTGCTCAAATGCAACAAGTGGTGAAAGCCCTATCAATAGATTTATTTGCATTAAGTGGGAAGAGTCAAGGAAGACAAGAACTTGCCTAACCGTTATGCTAGATAAATGATAAAGCGAAAAAGAACTCTTTAATCTATTTAACAATGCAAAAGAGTGTAATGAATTTAACAAATATATAATTTCAATTTTGTTAACAATTTGGGGTCGCAGACCTACGAAAACATTTAAAGCTTGCGCCAGGCAATTAACAATTCTTTTGGTTTCAAACCTTTATATGTTTTAAAATCTTCGCAAGATTTTGAAATGGCGAAGATAAAATGAAAAATTTAAAGATAATTAAAGTGATTTAAGTTAGACAATAAATCAAGTACAAGGTGTGTACTTTGAGGAATTTCTAAGTTAATATCCTAGAAAGAGTAACAACTTCGGAAATAACAATAACAAAAAACAGGAAGAACAAAATAGAAGTTTCTATAACTTCTTATATTAATGCTGAATTACTTGGTTGAATTATGCAAATAGGGCAGGTCACTTATTGTGAAACCTGAAGAGAAAAATCGAAAGGAAGTTTCTAGACCTCCTATGTTTAAGTAGGAATCACGAGACAAATGGGGCAAGTTTTACTTTCGTGAAACCTAGAAATAACTCACTTATGAGTTGAAAGAATTGTATTCCCTAATTAGAAGGGAGAAACAAGATATTTTGAGACGTGTACCAGACACGTAGTTATGCAGACATTAATTTGTGATATATAAGCAAAAGAGGGAGGGCACTTATTTAGAGTGACACCTCATTGGAAAAGACCTAAATAACAATTTTATTATTATGGTTTGTTAGTAAGAGGTTTGTGAAAGACCAAATGGGATTGGAGATAAGTGTTCATGGCCGTATTTATAATAATCGGACGAACGCGACGCGGATGAAATATTGAACAAACACTGTTTTTCACTATAGTCTGTTGAAATGGATGAAACGTTCACTGTAGTAGCACAAAAGTTTATGGCAAAGAAAGTTATTGCAATGATGGAAAATAACTAGTTACACTAGATAGGCGAGAGTCTATTGCTTGAGAAAGTTGTAGATTATCGTTAAATGCGCCAGAGAAAATCCCAACGGAGGAAGAAAAATTAGCTATTGAGCAGTAATTCATGAGGAAGATTCCCTAGTTAGAAAAGGTATTCCCACATGCAAGTGGAAAATACATGACGGTATAACTGGTAGATAGAGTGTAGATTCTGGAACGTTCCAGAGCAATCCTGACTGAAGAATAGGGCCAAAGTTATTCCAGCGGTGGAACGAGCTAAGTATTTTATAGACAGTGGGTAATTCAATGGTATCCCACGTTGTGAGAAGATCTCTCATTTAATAAGCATAAGAAATGCTGCTTCCCATTAAGATCGGCTTAGACAAACCAAAGCCCAACATGGAAAATCCCGCGAAGGATGATTATTGCCCCAAATATAGAAATCTCACACTGCCTATAAAATGATCATTAAAAGCATGTAGCTATTTAAAATCCATTAAAATTAGTTGAAGAACGTAGAAGTAGTACTTAGCTTGGCTTCATGGCGAAGGTGAAGTTCCCTTTGACGGTTGAGATTAAAGTTCCAACATGGCGTGGAATTTAAAAAATTGCCTCTTGAGTTGAGGAGGCAAGCTCTAGTTGAGCTTCAACTGACTGAGTCGACTGCCGGCGTACAAGTGAGACACGCTCAGCGAAGCACAGAGGGACCAGGGAAGGGAAAAGAGTGGGGGTTGGAAACAAAAGGAATACACATCAGAATAGACAACTTTACAAAAATTAATTTTTCTTGATGAATGGTCTTCAAAGAGTTGATTGTAGGCGACACTAGAGCAGCCTGGTGGGTGAAAAAGTAGACGAAGTTCTCTTGATCACGGAGGAGATAGCTGGCGATGGCGACGAGATCTGGTGGCCAGATTGATAAGGAAGTCCTCTTGTACAGGGAAGAATTGAGGAACTTCAGAGATTCGCTGCTAGATGACGCTAGTTGGGTCATGGAAGATATATATCTAGAACAGACTCACAAGTAACTTGAGAACCATAAACAGCAAGGAGAAATTGGAAGATCACTGTTGGTGTTTGAGAAGAAGGAAGGAATTAACTATAGCAAAGAGCAGTAAAAGTTTACTCTATCTTACCGTGTATTCCAAAGAATACACCAAGCTGGGAGGGGACAACACCAACAGAGAACGAGATAAACAATTAAAAATTTAAAGGTAATGGAGCAATTAAAGACAGTGGTCTTATGATGTGACCGTTAGTGGTCAAGATTCTGGCTACCCTGACTCTCCCATCCCTTCCAGGATAACACTCGGTCACTCTACCAGAAATCCAGACCAGGGGAGGAGAAACATCCCTAACCAGGACCAAGTCCCCCATTTTGATGTCGGGATTGGAAAGAAACCACTTCTGTCTCCGTTGCAAGGAAGTTAAATATTCCAAGTTCCACCTCTTCCAGAAAGAATTGCGGAGGGCTTCAAGTTTACGCCAAACAATAGGTAAATTAGAATCCCTGTAAGAATTGGGAAGGGGAGGAGGGGCAGAAAGAGAAGTCCCTATAAGGAAGTGACCAGGTGTGAGTGGAAGCAGGTCGTCAGGGTCATTGGAAAGAGGAGTTAAAGGGCGAGAAGTAACAACACCTTTAATCAGAACGGACAGTGAATTAAATTCTTTATAAGTCAGAATGCGATTACCTAAAACCTTTCTTAAATGACGTTTAGTGAGCTTTACGCAGGATTCCCACCTACCACCGTGATGAGGAGCGTAGGGAGCTATAAAACGCCATTTGAAACCCTTTGAGTAGGAAAAATTAGAGATCTGTTCCATGGCAGGAGAAGATGTGAGAGCTTTCTTCCACAAGGAAGCTGCGCCTTGAAAAGTGGAAGCGTTATCAGAGAACATCTCTGAAGGAACACCTCGCCTTGCAGCGAAGCGAGAGACAGCTGACAAAAAGTAAGAAGTAGAAGCATTCGTTACTAGTTCCAAATGGATCTCGCCAGTAACCATGCAAACAAAGAGAGAAACATAGAGCTTACCAAACAATTTGCGTTTAGCTTCAGGGGAATTGCGTTGATATTGGAACGGACCCATATAGTCCACACCAGTTAGAGCAAATGGACGTATAGGAGAAGAGCGAAAGGAGGGCAGATCGCTCATTAATTGAGTATTGACTTTAGGTTTCGCTTTGAAGCAAGGAATGCACTTGTGAATTACAGAGGAAACTTCATGAATTCCATTTATAATCCAGTATTTTTCCCTTAAGAGGCAAAGCAGTGTACGTGTACCAACATGCAAACTGCGATAATGAAAGTCACGTATAATTAAGGACGTTACGTGATGTTTAGAAGGCAAAATAACAGGATGCTTTTTGTCCTCAGAAAGCAAAGATTGCGAAAGCCTACCACCTACCCTGAGTAACCTATTGTCATCAAGGAACGGGGCTAAAGCACGCAGACGACTGGATTTGGGAAGATCTCTTTTAGAAGAAAGTAAAGACAATTCAGAAGAAAAGGCTTCTTGCTGGGTTAGTTGCAAAATCTTAATGGTAGCCAGATTCAATTCATGATTGGTAAGGTGTGGTTTGGGGAGAAGAGGTTGGTCAACCACAAGATATTACCATCTAAGAAGATAGGCGACAATTCGAATTAATTTATGAAAGGAAGAATAGCGGGACAACAAGGGATGAGAAACGTTGGAAACAAGACACGAAGCAATAGATATAGACACTTTAGCGTCAGGCAAGTTGGAGTTTGTAGCTGGAGGTTTCGAAGGCCAACAAGAAGAGTCTTCAATTAACCACGAGGGCCCATGCCAGTACAACTGGGAAGCTGCCAATTGAGAGAGCAAATATCCACGAGAAATAATGTCGGCAGGGTTGTCAGTGCTGGGCACATGCCTCCATTGACATCCCGAAGAAAGAGTTTGAATTTTGGAAACCCTGTTTGCAACAAAAGTTTGCCAATGAGAGGGTTTTTTGGCGATCCAAGAAAGGGTGATCATGGAATCGCTCCAAAGATAGATTTGCGAGAATTCGACTTTAAAAACTTCCCGTAATTTCTTAACAAGTTCTGCAGCCATGAGTGCAGCACACAATTCAAGTCTAGGCAAAGTGATAGTTTAAAGAGGAGCCACCTTCGATTTGGCACAAACAAGGTTGGAAACTGAAGATCCATTTAATGAACCACAATAAACCAAATATGCACTGCAACCGTAAGCTTTTTCGGAACTGTCCGCGAACACATGAAGGAAAAAGATGCATTAGGATGAGCGTTAATTAAATTCCTGGGAATTTCAATAAGGGAAAGATCAAGCAAATTGCTGCGAAAAGAGAGCCATCTGTTAAGAAAAGAAAGGGGGAACAGTGTCGTCCCATTCACATTTGAGCGACCATAGCTCTTGCATGAAAAGTTGGGCTATGACGATAACTGGGGCAAGGAATTGAAGCGGATCAAAAAAAATTGCAATTTCAGAGAGAATTTGTCTTTTTGTGTTAGGGAGCTCTTCTGCGAGCGAAACTTTATAGATGAGAGTGTCAGTGCTAGTGCACCAATGAACTCCAAGAGTTTTTATGGATTCGGAGTTTCCACAAATTTCGACGGAGGAGGGATCTACATCTTCAATAGGAAACCGGGCGAGAAACTCATGGGAGTTGGAATTCCACTTATGAAGTGGGAAACCTCCGTTCTTTAGCAATGCCTGAAGTTCTAAGGACACGAAAGAAGCTTCCTCCAGAGTGGGGAAGGACTGCAAATAATCGTCAACATAGAATGACGTAGTTAGTGCTTCAGAAGCTTTAGAATCAAATAAATGACCATCTTGAGAGGCTAACAAGTGTAGGGATCAGATAGCAAGGAAAGCGGAAGGTTTTAAGCCATAAGTAACCGTTTTTAAACGAAATACCTTAATGGGCTTACTGATTTCGTCGCGCCACAAGATTCTTTGGAGATCTCGTTGTTCAGGCTGAATTAAAACTTGACGGTACATCTGCTTTATATCCGCTATAACAGCTATGGGAAATAATCGAAAGTTTAAGAGTATAGCAGATAGATCTGACTGAATAGCAGGACCAGAGTAAAGAGTATCGTTAAGGCTGTTGCCATTAACGTCAGGTGATGAACCATTGAAAACAACTCGGATTTTATCCTTTACAAGAGGGTTTTTCCACACGGGATGATGATTTAAGAAAACCATTTCAATTGGGGGGTGCAATTCGTCATCAGATTTGTTAACAACTTCCATATGATCTAAGCTTTCATACTCATCCATGAAGTCAGTGTACTGCTGATTAACGAGAGGTTTTTTCTTGAATTTGCTCTCGATAGCAAAGAGAGCTTTTCGAGCTTTGGGTTGAGAGTTAATAAGTTTAGGAGGATTATGTAATCTTGGCATCTGAATAATGAACCGACCATCAGAAGAGCGAGTGGTAGTGTTCAGGAAAAGTTGCTCACAAAATTCGTTTTCTGAAGAGGTCACGTTAGGAGAATCAACGCTTTCGAGCCTCCAGAACTGTTCCAGGTCAGTATTAGCAAAGTAACATTGCGATGAGGGTTGGGGAGAATAATGGGGAAATTGACCGGTGACGATCCATCCAAAATTAGTGTCTCTGGCAACCACGTTTGAGGATAACTTGCGAACCTGCTTACGAAGGCAATTCCAGAAAACATTGGCACTAAAGAGTATGTCAATGGGGTTTTGTACGTTGAACAAAGGATCGGCAAGCCTTAAATGCGAGGGAATGTTTAACCCTGAAATATCCACAGAGTGACTTGGAGTGTCTTCTCCATTGCTATGAGAATGAGACAATTCAGTTTGAGAAAGTTGTTTCTGTGACAAATGTCTCTTATGGTTAGCTTTGAGAACTGTAAAGCTTACGATTTTGAGCTGTTAATGCCCGATACGTTAATAGAAGTGGGGTTTACAGGTAGGCCTAGTTTTTTAATCAAAGAATTAGACACAAAATCATGAGTTGCCGCGGAATCAAGAAGACCGCGTGCACGGACCCAGTTGCCAAAGTTATCCTGAACTTCGATTTGGACAGTAGACGATAGTACTTGGGCACTACGTATGGACTTGGCATTTTGAATGTACGATGAAGCATTGGAACTGTTAGCATTGTCAATTTTCTGAGTAGATGCTGTCGATGACCTTGCCTGATCATGACGATGTAGTAAAGTGTGATGAGCTTTTTCACAATGAAAGCAAAGTCTTGTGGACTTACAATTTGAAGCAGAATGCGTGGGTGCTAGGCAGTTGAAGCAATGTTTATTCTGGGAAACTAATTTTCTTCTGTCGTCGACTGACAGTTCTTTAAAAGATTTACATAGTTTAAGGCATGGGAATCTTTACAAAGTATGCACTTTAATGGTTCATTTAAACTCTTGCGGGGTTCGCTTTGAGTGTTTAAAACGAGGGAGCTAGCAACACGGCGTTCACTAGACCCAGTTGGGTAACCAGTGGTGTTTGACTTAAGTTTAGATGAGCTGGACCCAGGTTTTTGGGTACTAGATGCTAAGCGTTCGCTTTTAGGTTTAATAGACATTAATTCAAATTTAGAACTCGGGGATGAGGGTTCACTTTGATTAGCTAAAGCGGCTAAGAGCTGGCATCTTGCATTTATGAAAGTGACTAAATGCTCGTAAGAGTAATCGTCTTCTCTAGAAAGTTCAATGTCCCAAGCTTTGAGGGTAGCAACATCAACTTTAGAAACCACTAAATGTATTAAGAAAGTGTCCAAGTGTTCAGTGGGTTGATCTAATTGGGACAGAGCTTTAACGTGAAGTTGTGTAGTATCAATGAGAGTACGCAAACTAGTGACGTCATTGTGCTGTGACGCAGGTAAGTTAATAGAGCCTTCATATGGCGTTGAATACGTAACCGTAAATTTCCGTATCTTTCTTTGAATAAGTTAAAGGCAATGGGGTAATTTTCGTCACTTAAAGGGAGTGCTTCAACTAACTGCAGAGCTTGACCTCGTAGGATAGATCTCAAGTAATGAAACTTGTAGATGACTTGAATGTCTTCATTGTCATGAACAAGAGAGCAAAACAATTCTTAGAAAGAATCCCAAGTAGATTCGTCTCCAGAAAAGTGGGGTAAATCAATCTTAGGTAGAATTGGTTTGGGCTTGTGAGTACCATCGCGAGAAGAGGTTTGTTGTTCGTGAAGGGAACCAAGAACAGAAGCGTAATTTTTCTGTTTGATTAAGCATATAAGTTTCTATTTCAGTTTGGATGTTACAATAATTTTCACATGAACGTTCAAAATCCCTTACACGATGTTTCAACAAATCTAATTGAGCTTCTGAGGGATCTAGCTCTTTGATGTATTTTCTGAATCTGGTAATTTGCCCTTTTTAGGATGCTCGTTTAGAAGTAAGTTTTTCATCCTTTTCCTTTTCAGTAGGAGCCATGACAAAGTAGGTAAATTAAAGTATAACTTACGAAACTGTGGAACCTTGGAAATGCTGTCAGGCTGGCAGCAGCAAATAAGTTGAAAGGAAGGGACACACCAAAGGAGACAGGAGCGGCCTCTTTCCACTTCACAGGCTTTGCACAATGTAGTTATAGCTGAAAAGAAGATATTAATAATTTGCAAAATATTATCAAATAATCCTTGAAAAAAATAGTAAATGTCATGAATGCACTCTCCCGGGTTTCTGGGACCTAATTTTGGGTAGATTATTAGCTTGGGAATAACCTAACCCCCAAGGGAAGATGATAAAGAGAAGGAGATGGGTTTCGGACTGAAGAAAAAGGATGGAGAAATAGGAGGAGAGTCCTACAAAAGTTGTAAGTTTAACTTTAAATGTACTCAAAGGCGGTTGCCACTGCAAATCCGCTCTCAGATACCTAAAGTGGGTAGGGACCTGGGCAAAGCTAACGGGAAACGCAGCTAGAACTTGGGCGGTTTGCAAGAGAGTGGCTTTAGAGTATTCCCTCTCAAGCATACATGTGCCTACTATGGGGAAGGGTGATGGTCTGGCAAGACAAAGAGTAACAGATTTATGGTGTATCTGTTCAAAGGAATTTGTTTTTAAACAAATAATTTGAAGAACGCCAATAATTTGAATCGGTTTAGATATTTTAGTTTTCGAAATTGTAGAATTCCTAAAGAGCGACCAAATGCTTCCAAGAAGGATAGGGATAAAGCAATTATAACTTTGGGAATAATTTTGGTAAGTGTACCAATAGTTGCATTTGGAAATGACTAAGCTTTTACCCAGCAAGGCGCCGACTAAGTCTTTAGACCTTGAGAAACACTTATATTCTGAAAAACCAACCATAAGTGTTGGAGAGAATCTCCACAAGCAGGAAGCTGGCGTAGCGAGCTATGCTTGCCTTACTGGCCAGTTAGAATTAGCTATTAAAGCTAAGAGAGACTTTACCAAGTTGTCAACTAAGAGTTCTTGCTCAAATGCAACAAGTGGTGAAATCCCTATCAATAGATTTATTTGCATTAAGTGGGAAGAGTCAAGGAAGACAGGATCTTGCCTAACCGTTATGCTAGAGAAATGATAAAGCGAAAAAGAACTCTTTAATTTATTTAACAATGCAAAAGAGTGTAATGAATTTAACAAATATATAATTTCAATTTTGTTAACGATTTGGGGTCGCAGACCTACGAAAAAATTTAAAGCTTGCGCCAGGCAATTAACAATTCTTTTGGTTTCAAACCTTTATATGTTTTAAAATCTTCGCAAGATTTTGAAATGGCGAAGATAAAATGAAAAATTTAAAGATAATTAAAGTGATTAAAGTTAGACAATAAATCAAGTACAAGGTGTGTACTTTGAGGAATTTCTAAGTTAATATCCTAGAAAGAGTAACAACTTCGGAAATAACAATAACAAAAAAACAGGAAGAACAAAATAGAAGTTTCTATAACTTCTTATATTAATGCTGAATTACTTGGTTGGATTATGCAAATAGGGCAGGTCACTTATTGTGAAACCTGAAGAGAAAATTCGAAAGGAAGTTTCTAGACCTCCTATGTTTAAGTAGGAATCACGAGACAAATGGGGCAAGTTTCACTTTCGTGAAACCTAGAAATAACTCACTTATGAGTTGAAAGAATTGTATTCCCTAATTAGAAGGGAGAAACAAGATATTTTGAGACGTGTATCAGACACGTAGTTATGCAGACATTAATTTGTGATATATAAGCAAAAGAGGGAGGGCACTTATTTAGAGTGACACCTCATTGGAAAAGACCTAAATAACAATTTTATTATTATGGTTTGTTAGTAAGAGGTTTGTGAAAGATCAAATGGGATTGGAGATAAGTGTTCATGGCCGTATTTATAATAATCGGACGAACGCGACGCGGATGAAATATTGAACAAACACTGTTTTTCACTATAGTCTGTTGAAATGGATGAAACGTTCACTGTAGTAGCACAAAAGTTTATGGCAAAGAAAGTTATTGCAATGATGGAAAATAACTAGTTACACTAGATAGGCGAGAGTCTATTGCTTGAGAAAGTTGTAGATTATCGTTAAATGCGCCAGAGAAAATCCCAACGGAGGAAGAAAAATTAGCTATTGAGCAGTAATTCATGAGGAAGATTCCTTAGTTAGAAAAGGTATTCCCACATGCGAGAGGAAAATACATGACGGTATATCTGGTAGATAGAGTGCAGATTCTGGAACGTTCCAGAGCAATCCTGACTGAAGAATAGGGCCAAAGTTATTCCAGCGGTGGAACGAGCTAAGTATTTTATAGACAGTGGGTAATTCAATGGTATCCCACGTTGTGAGAAGATCTCTCATTTAATAAGCATAAGAAATGCTGCTTCCTATTAAGATCGGCTTAGACAAACCAAAGCCCTACATGGAAAATCCGCGAAGGATGATTATTGCCCCAAATATAGTAATCTCACACTGCCTATAAAATGATCATTAAAAGCATGTAGCTATTTAAAATCCATTAAAATTAGTTGAAGAACGTAGAAGTAGTACTTAGCTTGGCTTCATGGCGAAGGTGAAGTTCCCTTTGACGGTTGAGATTAAAGTTCCAACATGGCGTGGAATTTAAAAAATTGCCTCTTGAGTTGAGGAGGCAAGCTCTAGTTGAGCTTCATCTGACTGAGTCGACTGCCGGCGTACAAGTGAGACACGCTCAGCGAAGCACAGAGGGACCAGGGAAGGGAAAAGAGTGGGGGTTGGAAACAAAAGGAATACACATCAGAATAGACAACTTTACAAAAATTAATTTTTCTTGATGAATGGTCTTCAAAGAGTTGATTGTAGGCGACACTAGAGCAGCCTGGTGGGTGAAAAAGTAGACGAAGTTCTCTTGATCACGGAGAAGATAGCTGGCGATGGCGACGAGATCTGGTGGCCAGATTGATAAGGAAGTCCTCTTGTACAGGGAAGAATTGAGGAACTTCAGAGATTCGCTGCTAGATGACGCTAGGTGGGTCATGGAAGATATATATCTAGAACAGACTCACAAATAAGATGAGAACCATAAACAGCAAGGAGAAATTGGAAGATCGCTGTTGGTGTTTGAGAAGAAGGAAGGAATGAACTATAGCAAAGAGCAGTAAAAGTTTACTCTCTCTTACCGTGTATTCCAAAGAATACACCAGACCTTTATCATGAAATCTTGTTAGTTACTCAACTGCTCACACAGCGCTGTTGACCAAGCATTGCACGACTTAGTGTAAAACAAAGTCCCCGATTCTTGGATATCACGGTCAATCTCGAGAACCACTGGATGGATTTTGATGCGGCTTTCACCATTCTGTACAGGTAATATCGAGGAAGATTTCTGTAGAAAATAATTTATTTATGATCAAAGGGAGCCAAGCAGTAGCGATTTTAGATTTCAGTGAATAGGTCGATGAAAGAACTTGACGTCCGTGCGCTTTTTAAGCTTACGCTGGACAAACCGTTAAAAATTTCAATATACTATGAGTGTAATAATTGTTCAGCATGAAAAATTGTGCAAAAAAGTCCGCGTGAGCATATCTCTATCTTCGATACATCGCCCACTATAAGTGTTTTTAGTTTGGACGGGAGGGGATTTGGCTTGCACCTCGCCATTCATAAATTACGTCTAACAGGAATTCCTTGCACATTCATAACTGTTCCCGGGCGAAGCCGGGGCGGGTTGCTAGTGACACTATTATATTATCATTATAATTCCCACTATATCAAAATGCAAATTATATCACAAAATAAAATAGCGTGCTAATAAATCTAAGAGAAATTAGACATACCTTGCACCTCGTTACAGTTGAATTCGATCAGAATCACTCGGTTTTCATTAAAGTTTATGCATTTTTCTGCTGAATGGTTTGGAAGTTCGGCAACAGGAAACTAGGACTGTTATTTACTTAAAATATTAATTTTTGTATTTTTATACTATTTGTGTTCATGATTTCATTACATTGTCAGAATTACCGACAGTAGTGGCTACGCTGGCTAAAGCGCAGCGTTAGGCCATGGGGCCAAGCTCTCTGCTGACTCGGTAGACGCGTGGGTTCGAGCCCCACCGTCGGCCGTCCTTGAAATGATTTTCCGTGGTTTCCCATTTTTCAACACCAGGCAAAAGCTGGGACGGTACCTTCTAACAGGCCACGGCCGCTTCCTTCCACATCCTTGCCCAGTTTCATTCATCTTCATCCATTCCATCTCTCATCCTGAAGCGCAGGTCACCCACGGGCGTCGACTAGAAAGACCTGCACTCGGCCTCTCAGGAGGCCACACGAAAACAAAAATTTGTCAGAATTAATGTTTTAATTAGTAGGGTATACTATTCAGTGTACCTATTATAAATAAAAACTGTGAGGTTTCTCACCTCCCCATATTACGAAACCCGGTTGCCTAATACGGGGAAAGTGCACTTTTAAAGTTAACAATAATATCAGAGGGTATTACAACATCAAACGTGCCCATATTTGTAATATATATAGTATATCGCCTGAGGTTTACATTGGTGAGAAAACCAAAATTATTCCGTTCCTTCTTATGTCTAATGTGAGCCCTATAAAAAACTCCCCATATTTGGTGACTTTCCTCTACCCATTTTTAGAAGATACCTTATGCACTGGACAGTTGAATCCGTGATTAATTGTATAGGTAGCTTCGTAAGTCTCAGAACTCAGGAAGTCCTTTCTAGCAGCGTTTCTAGCAGCTTTCAAAGTTTCAAGGTAAGAAAGAAAATATTCCTCTAGCCAGTTTAGGCGACTGACATTTAATGAGAAAAAATGCCCTTTATCTGGATTTCTAGACTGAATATGATGATATGTGATGTTTACGTCATGCATAGCGAACCATTTATTAACGTTTTTCAAAAAAAAATATGGTTGCTTCTACGTCCATGAATGTGTAGGCTTCCGTGTGCATGCCTATATTTTCTTTCAGTGTACTAATGGCACCAATAACTTCTGACGAGAACACTTCCTTGGCACGCCGAACATTCATTTTTTAAATTTAGTGGGTTCGATGTGTTTTTTAGTGAGGTGTCTGACCGGTTTGACGATCTCACCCTTTTGCATTGTGTATAGTAATTTCCCTGAAATTATTCCAGTACCATCAGTCATCTCTCGTTACAGAAACTGCGTTCTAATGTTTTTTTTAGAATGTGACAATGATCAAAACTAGGGAATACATTCCTAGACTCGTCGTATGGGTGATTGACCATTGGTTGCAAATTCCCTCCCCCTAAATGCCTCATGCTTTTACTCATTTTGCACTCTTATCAACGAGTAAAACTTATAACTTATATATAAACACGAAGAATTTACCACGATCTGCTTACCAATACAAGAAACCATATACAAACTGTCGCCACGTGACAAATGTACCCTACTTGGTAAGTTTCTCATTTTTACCACTAGATGTCATATCAGATAGCTGGAGTTGCCAATAGAGCGCAGCTCGCATTCAGTCGGCTAGTAGTAGGTAATATGTGCAGTCGGCCGTGGTCAAATCCTGATAGTTACTCAACTTCTCACACAGCGCTGACATCCAAGGAGAGCTCGGCAAATACTTCCAACAATATTTGCCATTACAATTTCTACTACCGGTATATCAAAATGTAAATAATATCACAAGATGAAATAGCATGTATTAAATCTGAAACAAACTTACTATAGTCTAATTCCAATAAGGTCACTCGAAACTTTAAGAACTTTCCAGATGAGCAGTTTGTACAGGAGGCGTTTGGAAGCAACCAGTCGATCAGTTTCAGTTTACGCAATATTATCCAAAATCTGTGATACAAACTTCTCTTCAATAATGATGGTAAGTCCGTTTAGACCCGTCCAGTCACAAAGAGGACCCTGTAGAAGTGAACTCTTACTCAAAATAGGAATATAGGCAGAGGCTAACATCTAGTAAACAGGAACACATGATGCAGTTTTCTGTAATTCAGGTAAGGACTGCAAACGACCAATTACAAGTCGTTCCTACTTTTGCTACCAAATACTACCGTCAACGACACTTAGCTGTGAACTTGGCTACTAGATGCCACCAAAACCGGCACCTGGCGCCGAACCTTGGAACTTAATAGAGCGATAATCAAATTTACCTAGAAATTTAGCTTCACATAATTGTAGTTAGTGGAATGTTCTTTTACATGCCATAAATCTATGACAAGGACCCGCCGGCTTTACTTCCTCTCCAAAGGAAGGCATACTGAGGAATTTCTGACACTCTAAAAAAAATATCTTAAAAATCCGATGACTTCGGCCGGGTTTGAACCCGCGATCTTAGGCACAGAAAAGGTGACCTACTGAAATGGAACAGAACTGCAGTCTTAAAGAGACGTGAGAACATTTACCAAAGAACTAACTTGTTGATTCATGTATAACAGGTACAGCATCCTCAGCACTTTGATGCTCATGTGCATCAGAATCAGCATACACTGAATGAGCATTCCTTGTAAGTTCCTCAATTTCTAGCATTGCACCTAACTGTCTTGGTAAAGATATGTTCTGAAATACTAATTTAATTTTAATTTTAGCATTTAACTTTAAATAATCACAACAACAAAGCAAGAGAAAATATCAAAAACCCAAAAGTAAAATTATGAAACTGTGTATTCATTGGTCCATTTAAGAACATCAACCCCCATTCCTAACACAACCTACAAATCGAGAATAGTCGAGCACATCGAGCAGATCGAGGCCCCACGTTTCTGGCTTACATACAGTATTTCCTTCTAACTTACTTTATGTGCCCGTTTGACCGAAGTCCAACGACCACACAAGCATAAACCTCGACGTCAGTAGAGCATGAGACTCAAAACATCTCGGGGTCAATCTGAACTAAAAGCAAAACATCGATTGAAAACTAGGAAAGCTGACATCGATGTCCATACTACAGCAGGACAGACGGAAATGTTAGAACCATGAATAACACAGATTTCTAAAAACAATCTCATTTTAATTTAAACTTCCAACATCCTAACAAAATAAACAATAATAATGGTTTCCGCAGGAAGGAAAGAATTAACAAAATACCAGTCCTGCAAGAGAATACATCCTAACGACTCCCTGGGTCCCTAATCTTTTATGGGTCACCAATAAATTTGACGCGCAAACATAAACACAAATCTGCCCTCAGAAAGTAATCATATTCACCCTTTTTTTATATTCAGGAAAATATCATTTCGCCCTGGTATCAATCAAACACATTATTTACAGAAATGCTCACTGCCCCGGAGGTACAGAAATTATCGGTCCATCTGCCCTATGGACTGAAGATTTACAAGTCGATTTGTAATCATTGAAGTTAATATTTCCATATATGATTTTAAATTGTCACAACATAATCCAGAAGAAAAATATTTCCTCTAGGAAAATCAAATTATTCTAATCTTCCTATCATTTTGGGAAAAATTGTCACGACCTTCAAAATTAATTTTTGTTAATGAGATCCAAAAATGATTTCAATATACCAAGCGTCACAGGAGCTCATGTCACCATGGACAGTTAAATCAAAAACTGGAGCTGAGTCATATCCTACACACGCAACTGTACCTGTCAACGAAGCAAGCGCACGTGTGACACAATTACATAAAGAGTAGTTCCCATCTCCACCGCCCGCAATCAATTCCTGAAAGGGTAATAATACTGTACAGTAAATAACCCCTGGCACTACAGCCCGTGAAGGGCCTAATCCCCAGCCATTTGGCCTGCAGATATTGGGGTGCCGCATGACCAGCGCATCGGGTCCCCTCGGCCGTTAATCTTGGTTTTCGTGATCGGGGCGCTGCCTCACTGTCAGTACCTCAATTGTCCTCACGAGGCTGAGTGCACTCCGTTCCAGCCCTCACGTCAGTTTCCAAAATCCCTGACGGGGCCGGGAATCGAACCCGGGGCCTCCGGATGAGAGGCAGGCGCGCTACCCCAACACCACGGGGCCGGCAATACTGTAGCCTACAGTACTGAACAATAATAAGGAAAAACGTCAAATTAAATTAATATTCAATTACTATGGTCCAGGCCTTTAGAGACAAAACAATCGTCATTCAACTATTAAATCACATTCTTTACTGGAGGTTATAGCTACACAATTTCTGTTTCTACCTCATCCTCAATAGTAGGTTCTCAATCATCATCATTCTCTTCGTGTTCGCCACGACTTTGCAGATTGCAATAAAACTGCAGCTCTACATTTTCCCTCCATCTTTCTCCAGAATGCTTCGAAAGCAGTCTCGAAACATCTTTCACTTCTTGTGCCTGAAGGACAATCCCTCTGTTTATAGCTTCTGGCTTTACGTGAGTCATATCAAAATCAGGTTTCGTGACTCGTTTGTGTTCGCAAATGTCAGTTCTGTGGAAAACATCACCCAGACCAGAATGTTATTGTTCTTCTCGTTCTTTGTCAAAATTATCCAAAACAAATTATTATCAGAAAGTACAACAACATAAACCATTCTAATCACGTCAGGCAGGGGTACATTCTCCGACTGATGCACGTAGGTAAAGAGGAGGTTGCCTCAATATGGAGCTCTTAGGCGAGGGGATCGCGGAGGGAAGGGAAAGGACGTGACGTCACACGTTTCCTCGTAGCGCGCGAGGCGCGAGATATGCAAGGGAAGTCAGCTTTCCCACACATTATATTCTATGGATTGCAGTGGTTTAAACACGTGTTTTAAGCCCTTTTGTTTATAATCATGCCAGGTCAAAGATATGCTGTGGCAGTTTGTCACAGTTATTATAAAGTTGTCGTTTTTCACGATGCCTAAAGACGCATGCATTCGCAATCAGTGGATTGCTGCATGTAAGCGAAAATATCATTGCAACCCTCAAACAAGTAGGATAATTATGTTCCCTCCACTTTAAGAGTGAAGACTTCGAATTAGACTACAGGGCCGAATTGCTTAATATAAAGCAAAGATTCCCAAGGAATCTAAAACCAAATGGTAAGTGAGCCTGGCTGGCCTACTCTTTAAGTTTTGATGACCTGCTAGGATGATTTTAAAGCTGTGAATATTTTTGTCATATTTCGTACTTGTTATCAGGGGCGTATATACATTTTTTTCGAGGGGGGGGGGGCTGACTATCGTGGAAAATTGTGAGTACTTAATGAATTTTCTATTATAGCCTATGGAGTATGAATGGAAAATATCTAAATGGGCTACTTGTCAATTTATAAAGCAGAAACGTAAACACTCATTTCTTTTGTTGTTGTTTGAGTCTTCAGTCTTTTGACTGGTTTGATGCAGCTCTCCATGCATCCCTGTCCTGAGCTAATCGTTTCATCTCTACATAGCTCCGAAACCCTACATCCGAGGCAATCTGTTTAACATATTCTAACCTTGGTCTACCCCTACAGTTCTTGTCCTCGACCCTTCCTTCCATAACTAAGCTTGCTATTCCTGGGTGTCTTAGTATTTCATTTCTTTTACAAATTGATAATTATTTCTTAAAAGTAGACTACTGTGAAATACATTGTATGTTGTACCCAAGTTGGCTTTTCTCGGTGGGGGGATCTGGAGCGCCCTCAGCCCCCCCCCTCCCCTTCCCCCTTATATACGCCCATGCATGGTATTTTATTTTTGGACTAGATGGAAAATTTCATGAGTAATTCTCTTTGCATTGGTAAAAATTCTTTGCAAATATTCCAGAAAGCAGTCATCATTTCAATAAAATCCCTTCAACTTCTGTACCAAGATATGGCCCGTAGGCATAATACAAAGTACATTCTCACATATAGGCTAAATCAATATGTACTGGAAACCCTCTTTTCACAATTGCGAACCCGTGGTGGCTTACACGATCAACCTTCTTCCCTTAACTGCATTTACAGACTGAGGATGATTATTATTTTAGGAAAAAATCCAGAAGTTGTTCAAAAGCAAACAAACGCTGCTGATCCAGATTCAGATGAATATGCAGTTGCTAAAGCACTAAACAAAGCTGGCATAGTGTCTGAATCAAGTAACGTGCTTCCAGAACGAACCTTAGGGAGCAATGTGCAACCAGAGTCCTTCATTGTCAATATCATGGAACAAAGTGGGGAAGATGCAAGGCTTATGTTGCAGGTTATGTAGCCCACAAGTTCCAAGATAAATTTCCACAACTTGGGAACTTAACCTATGGAATGCAAACTCAACACGATTATGCAATACCAACCTGGATTAAACACTTGCCATACGGTGGTATGACCGATCTCTCATAAACTTGGCTAAACCAGTTCCGACACATTTCAGCAAAATTCGTCACATTTCACGGAAAATACGGATTTCAATGAGGCAAGAACGTTCTAAGAAGAACGAAAGATTTTGTGTAGAGAGAAGTTCCTGACGTACCGTCTGGTGGGGTTGAGGCAGCTGTGATAACAATTTTCTTCATCAGAATGAAACATTCCAATTCTATCTTGCATAAGAAGTGGTTATTGGAAGTCTCTAACACCCACGATACAGCTACCGAAACTAGGCGAATTTACAAGAAATTCAAGATCACAACAAAAAATGTAAGTAGGCTGCATTCAGCTATTTTATCACCCATTTACCAATAATTTCATGAGAATAAACTGTTCTTTGCGTACTCAACAGCTGATGTTGACAGTTTCGTTACGTTCCCCACATGGCGCGTTTGGTATCTTGTGACGTCATCCGCCTTGTGAGCGCTGATTGGTGAGTGAAAATTGAGGCAACCTCTGTAGTTTATAAGCCTTGGGTAAAGAGTACACACTTCGCAAAGCATCATGGAAGGTAAGATGGCGGATCTGGGTGCTCCTATTGGCTGATGTGGATGTGGCGGGTTTTGTGACCAAAAATGGCGAAACTGTCGTTGGACTTGGCGGATATTGCAACTAAGCCTTAACTTTGACTTCGCTTTACAATAGGATGTAGCGGGTTTTGTAACAAAATAATAGTTTTAATGAATTCAGCGCAGGAAAAGCTATATGAAACAATGCTTATCTCAATTTTCATAAAATATGGATTTGGCGGGTTTTGATTCTAGGCGCCTCAGATCACATATATTTACAGTACTAATTAAATCACAGAAAAGCAAAATACGGTTTTAGAAAACCATAATAACCATGATTTTAACTAGGAAAATGGGTGACGGACCCACCATAATATTTTCCAAAACTCCTGCGCTAATAGACATTTCAAACGCATCATAACATAGCGCAGAACATTCGACAAAAAGAAACAATAGAAATGACTCAAATACTGCTCATAAAACATCCTGTCATCGTGGATATGCCATTTTCCAGAAACGAAGAAAAGTGCAACATCAAAAGGGTCCTGGAAACCATGCCTCAGCATATATTCAAAAATAAAGCTGGCCTAACAAGATCTTCAATTAACGGGGAATTCTAACATGTTGGAAGTTATAGTCAACATTAAATTTCAAATACACAAACTACTGGTAATTAAGTTGGTCGCTTACAGTTTGATGACGTGATTCAAGGATCCATCTTCTGTGGGGCCAATCTTATTTCTTTTGTATGTGAATGATTTGCGTCTAACCATCAAACAGAATGTTGTACAGTTTGCAGACGATACTTCTGCAATTGCATCCTGCGAAAGAAATTGTAACATTGAAAATATTTTGCAGGAAACACTTGAAGATCTAGGCTCTTGGTGTAGAGAAAATTACTTGCAATTAAACATGCTTAAAACAGAAATAATGCTGTTTAGCAGCAAACATACCTCACAAAAGGAAATTGAACTTAGTCTGGATAGCACTGATCTTGCAAATAAGAATAATGTTAATTTTCTTGGCATGACGTTAAATAAGAATCTATGTTGGTCGAGTCACATTGACGGCCTTGTTAAACGATTAAATAGCTTTGTATATGCTGTTTCTATCCTGGCAGGAGCTACCGATATAAGGGTCATGATAACAGTGTACCATGCATATCTCTTGTCTGTTATTAGATATAAATAAGAACTTTATTGCAGCCAAATTAATAAATTAACATTAAAAGACAAAAAAGATTGCCTTAGTCTTCACTACAAAACATTGTAAGTGTGACCCGTCTTTGTTTGCACAACATCACGTGATACCTATCACACAGCTCTCCACATAGCAAACAGATGCACTGCTGGTCCGGCTGATGAAATCTCTTCTTGGTGCATACTTTAAAGTGAAAACCATGCACCGAAAATCTCGTGACTATATGACGCAAATCGTACAATGCATTTGTCCATTCAGTTGAAAGCATCGCGTCAGTGCCGTAAAAGTCGTCCCATATGTCTTCTCTCCTCCTTTTCAATTCTGTCAGTAGGGTCTCATATCCAGGTGTAACGGGCAGCAGTAGGTTCAGTCTCAGGTCTTCAACAAAATATGGCTCTCTAGCTAGCAGGTAAACCAAACGGGATGGCGTGTACTTTGAAAGGCACAAAGCTCTCTTGAGATAGATGGATTTTACTCTTTCCATATCTGCCAGGTGTTTTCTCTTGAGGTGTATCCATATATTTTCCAATCCATACGATGCAATTGGTGCTATTTTTACATGAAACAATTGGATTGCAGTCTTTAGGGACAATTTATGAATTTGTTTTATGTCACTCATCGCTTTCACTGCAGCGGTCAGCTTGTCTCTCATATGGATTGTAAAAACGTTATTAGATATGGAATTATATTCTGGGGTGGGGATTCAAATATGGCAAGAATATTTATTATGCAGAAAATGATAGTCAGAGCAATGCGTAATGTAAATCGAAGAGTATCTTGTAAAGAACTATTTAAAAAGCTAAACATTATGACTGTCCCTTCTTTATATATATATTTGAAATTACTTTATTTGTTTTTAAACCCCTTGTTGTTTCATAACAATCACTTTTCCCATAACTGTGATTCAAGACATAAATCAAATTTCAAACTGCCCTGTCATAGACTAAAACTGTTTGAGAAAACTCCACATTATGTAGGAATGAAGGTCTTCAACAAAATCGGGAGGAAATTCAGTAACATGTCCATTATGCAGGTGAAGAAATCCCTTCAAAAATTTCTGATTGATAAATGCTATTACAGCGTTGAGGAATTTGTTAATGATTCTGACATATGAAGCTGATTTTTTTTGGTTTTATGATGATTGTAAAATGTCCAGATGAGGATGTCATTCTGTTTTATGTGATTATTGTAAATATTGTTTTCTTTCCTTAAATTCTTATTTATTGTATTATTCATTTTGAATACTATTATTCAGCTGACGAGCCATCAATGTAATGAAACATATCAGTTTTCTTAGTATATACGTGTTATGTGGCAATAAAGAAATAAAATGAAATGAAATGAACGCCCCTGCCGGTTATGCAGTGCTTCAGCACTGTCCCTCGCGTAAACACAAACATGCGTACTCGGGCGCTGCCCAGACATCCACGTTACGATGTTACTTCACAACCTCAGCTATCTCCAACCCACTTCCTCTAGTGTTCCATATTACGAGTTTGATTCATGGTGCTACAAACGTAAATACCGAAAACTGTCCGACACCACATTATAACTTTCGAACATTTAAAACTCGTGACTTTTGCCAATACAAACACGCGATACATGACTATCTGCGATACTTCCACGTTCACTCCGTAAATTTCACGAATTCCATAAAACAAATATTTGTGTTTTTGGATTTTTCTTTGGCCAATACTATTTTACTGGTAATAGTCATTTAACTGGCGCAATACTCTGATTGATTCTTATGAGAGTATTTTCCATATATATTTTATGTCTGCTATCCACTATGCTAGAAAAATGTTCAGTGCGAAGCCTATAATGGGCGTGGAATATTGTTCCCAACCGACACGCCAGGCAGGGCCGGTCCCATTATAGTTGACTAAAAAGTAAACTGGATTAGGAGTTATGCACTCCGCAAAATCGGTCACACAGATTTGCCCCAGAATCGAAGACTAAACTAGCTGTGGTTTGGATATGCCCCGAAACAGATTTGCATTCACCAACATCTGTTCCCACCTATGTCTAGCGTTGAGTATGGGTATTCTCCATAAATCAAAACTGACAAGCAGTTTGGCCCCAACAACGTCGGCTAAAGAATTATTTCAGCTCAAGAATCAGGTATCCGCAGCAAATGGAAACTGCTATGCTGTTCCGAGTTCGCTTATGCGACACTGGACTGGTGCTTAAGCACATTAAAACTGGCATGTGTTTCGCATCACAGCTTGGCTTCGAAGTAAGTCATGTTGTAACTGTCTGCTTGTCAACCTAAGCGATCTCCATATGACAGCTCGTGCTGTGCGAGAGGCCACACCGCGCATTTCCACATAAACACTTATAACTTCGGACTTCCTCCATGGATTCTCTTGAAACAAAATCCAAAAATAGTACAAAAATATAGCGGATATTCCCTCGATATTATGGCATTTCCGTCTCTTCATTTTATGAAACAAATAAAAAAAGAGAACACCACTTCTGAAAACAGCCGCTAGGCACTACAGCTCCATTTCCGTTTGGCAATCTCACGGCGAATCTCCGAAACAGCATACCGGCGCGCTCTTTAAAATTACGAAAGTTATGCTCACAAAAACAACCAGGCGATTTCTCAATATGGGCACAATACCCACGTATACACCTCATAAGTAGTCCGTTTATCATGTATCGGTACATTTCAGAGAGTTTTATCTACGCTATATCTACACAGGAAATAGTAAAATGCATCTAAAACACTATCTAAATCCTTCTGTAGGCCCAGTTGCCCAGTGAAAGGAATTTTCCGCTCTATGTTAGCTGCAAGCAACTCGCGCCACTCCTACGGAATGTCACCATCAGCTGATGGCACATTGACATGTCCTAATTCTTCATCTTCCTCTTCAAGAGGCAACAATTCTTCTTGGACATAATCTACGTCAATTTCTACACTACCGGAATCACTAGCAAAACAGCTTACACTGTTGTCTTCCTCACCTATCAGAGCACTTTCTAAACCCCGTAAGATATCGCAAAGATCCTGCCATTTCTAACGGAATTGTTAGGGACTTCCCCTGACAATATTCTCGATCCACACGTATCATTTACAAGACGTTAAAATTCTTACCACAGATGGCAGTCAAGAACACGGTGAGTGACAACGTAACGTCTATTTCTATTTTGCCTCAATTGATGGCACGATGATTCTCATGTCTATGTCCCCCCACCAAAGAAAACGGGAAACCTATGAACTATTTGTTGTAAGATTACGTGGTTTGCAAGGCCAAGGCTTCTAAAATACATTAGTATAAGCAGTTCACATATTAGCCCAACATAGCGCACAAACGCAGTTCTCGCGAAGTGCTGTGCTCAGAGTATACGTGAACGGCAAGCTGCCAGAGCAGTAACTACTCCCACGCGTACACGCGTACGTAGAACCGGCCCGACAGGTTACGGCCACGGCCGCCTCCTTACAAATCACCTGACTTAGAAATGCACACTAATACAGACATCACAATAACACAGGTTATCAGAGAAAATTCTAAACACACCCAAGTAACCTGTATAACCTCGATGTCCGAGCCACTCTAATGAAACAACAAATCAATGCTTTCAAGTAGCCTATCACTAATTTGCTAAACAAATAGATATAAAGAGGTAAAAACAGTAACAGGGAACTAGTGAAAACGCATGCTTTCCCGACAGCCTCCTTCGTCAGTAATTTTTGTCAATCGAGATGTGACGATTTTCAGTTTGTCATGTATTTTTAAGTAGCCTGCATACCTGCTATGACGAAGTATGCTACCGAGATGCCATCGTCCTCATTTCCATCATGAAATGTTTCTAAAGCGAATACACACAATAAACAAACTCGCGACAAACAGGTGATTAATTTCATTAAACGACAAAGTATTCATCGATCCCTTATTATAACCTATTCTCAAAGTGTATTATATGCCCTCTAAAACATAGATACCACTGACAATTGGTATATTTCGAATATATTAATGTTAACATTTGAGTTATCTCAAATAGGATTATCTTTACCTGGGTCCCGGGCCACTCTAACATTCCAGGTAATAAGTGTGTCGATCGATTCACCAAGGAAGCAGCTCATAGCGCTGGAGATGTTATAAATGACGCAATTCTTCACTCAGATTATAAACCACTCGTTAAAACACAATTGCAGTACATGTGGACTGGTTATGCCATTGGCACAATTATGTCCGTACAAGAGCGAAATATTATTACAGTACGGTATTCAATCCACCATCCCCCGCCAGTCTTGGTTTTTACCGGTAAATATGTCAGACGTCATATCATTACAATCGTACGCCTACGTTTTAATCATGCCCTAACACCCGTACATATGGCGCGTAATAATCTCTGTCATACATCCATTTGTAATATTGTCAAGAGGCAATCGGTATTGTTGAAGAGAATGAATATTTCTCGTACTTTCTAATCTCACTCGCATGTAAATATCGTTTGTCTTTTGTCAAATGTATATTCTTTGACATTATGTTCTTTTCATCTTGTCTGTATCCTGTATCACAGTGTCTTGTTCTATAGAATCTAAGTCAACATGTATTCGTGTATTTTAATACGTTCATCCCGTGTTTAACTGATACAATAGAAACCCATGCATAGCACAAGTAGTAGTTTCAATAGGTTATGGGCCCAGACATAACGGTGTTCTGTGATCATTTTCTTCAGTGAACTTTAAAGTGAGAAGGCAAAATTAGTGAACATGTTTCGAGTCCTTGTGCTTATGGGTTTCCGAAATTGAGTGGTCGGGAGGATTATTCGAACTGGTCTTTTGGGATGTCAAATTATCTCAAAAATCATGGATTGTGGGCCAGTGTCCGAAGCACAGATGTGTCGGAGGGACATGATCGGCGTGACGAGAGAGCGCTGGCGGATATATATCTCATGGTGGCTGTTCACAATTATCCCCATGTTCGAGACTGTGCAAAAGCTAAGGATGCCTGGCATGCCCTTGAAAAGGCTTTTGAAAATAAAGGAAAGTGGAGGTATATTACGCTGATGCGAAATCTGTGCTTGCTCAAGTTATCAGATTTCGATTCCATGGACAAGTATATTGGTGGGGTTATGTCAGTTACACAGAAGATAGCAGCTGTTGATGAGCCTGTCGCTGATAAGTTTGTTGCTGCTATGATACTTCGAGGTCTTCCTAATGAATACGATAAGTTAGTTATGACCGTAACCTCAACATCGAAGGAACTACAGTTGGACCGCATCAAGTCTATCTTGTTGGACGAAAGCTTTCGCCGAAGTCATGGTGAGAAGTCAGCTGATGGGGCAGCCCTGTACAGCAACGCCAAGAAGGAAGTCAGGTATGTCAAGAAACCAAAGAGCTCTAGTGAAAAAGCTGTTGACAAGAGTCGTTGGAAGTGTTGGATTTGTGGTGAAAAGGGTCACGGAAGAGATACTTGTCCACAGAAGACAAAAGTTCAAAGTGCACCGAAGTGTCCAAAATCCAATAAAAGTCTGTTTTGTGCTTTAACTGCTCGCGTACCAAAGAATTGTTTCGTCATTGATTCTGGTTGTAGTGCTCACATGTCTCGTAATGTTAAACTTATGTCAAATTATAAATGCAATGATGATCCTGATATAAACATTGTAATTGGTAATAATGATAAGTTGTCTGTACAAGGAGTTGGTGACTTTGCACTGAATGTAAGTGACAGTATTAATAATCTGTCAGACGTGATGCATGTTCCAGGACTGAGTGTTAACTTGCTGTCGGTAAGTCAGATGATTAAATGGGGTGCTGTTGTTGTGTTCAACAAAAATGGATGTGAAATCTTGGTTTCGGAGGATTGCTCAGTGAATGGTAGCGTGCTAGCTACTGGTTCAGTTCTGAATGGACTGTATTATCTGAATGTTAACCAAGATATGTCTGCCCTTGTTGCTGATGTGTCTGATTACAATTTGTGGCATCAGCGGTTGGGCCACGTTGGACAGCAGAAGTTACAGGTCTTAAGACAAATGTCTGATGCTGTTAAATTTAATGCCATACCAGAGGAACTGTGGTCTGGTAAAGCTGTAAGTCATGAGAATATGAAAATATTCGGTTGCGATTCTTATGCCCATGTTCCAAAACAGGTGCATACTGGTAAATTGGAACCCAGAAGCAAATGTTGTGTGTTTGTTGGGTATGATGGGGAAAGAAAGGTTACCGTCGGTTTGATTCCAGTAAACCTAATGATATATTTGTAGAGCACAGTGTTAAATTTGTAGAACATAAATTCACCAGATGTGCTGAGAATAATGTTTAAATGAGCGATGTAATGTATGGTCCGTTGCATGACATTGTAAATGATGATGAAAACAGAATTGGACAGGATAATAACCTGCCAATCATTGAAGTTTCAGTTGCTGGTCAGGTTAGTGACAACATTGATGTTCCAGGTATTGCTCAGATTAATGAAGACATTGTTGTAATACATGATGATGAAAATGATGAGATTGGCCAGTTTGGTGTTCCAGAAAAATGCAGGTAGGAGGTACCCTTTAAAGGAGAGACGCCCAAAACAATTTCCTGATTTTTTTGCTGAAAGTGGTAGTTATGTGGAACCAACCACTGAGTCTGAAGCACTTAACGGTAAGGATGGCATGCAATGGAGAAAGGCGACGGAGGAAGAACTTAAGTCATTTCATGATAATGATGTATGGACATTAGTTGAGAAACCTGATGGAACAAATATTGTAAGATGCAAATGGGTGTTGAAAGTGAAACGTAATACTGAAGGTAATATGTCTAAATTTAAAGCACGGTTAGTGGCTAAAGGTTGTTCTCAACGGTACGCAGTTGATTATCTGGAAACTTTTGCACCTGTAGTGCGGTATAGTACATAGAGATTATTTTTTGCTCTTGCTGTAAATATGGATCTGGAAGTTCATCACCTTGATGTTTCAACAGCTTTTTGGACTGGCGTTCTTAAAAATGATATTTATATGTACCCCCCAGAAGGCTATGAGTGTGACAGTTCTAAAGTTGTAAGCTTCGGAAAGCTGTTTATGGCTTGAAGCAAGCATCTCGCACTTGGTATGAGAGGGTTCATGAAATTCTTACTGAAATTGGTTATAAGAAGTCTCTGTATGAACCATGTGTATATTACTGTAAATATTCATCGTCTTTTGTTGTTATTGCCTTCTATGTTGATGATTTTTTGCATTTTTTTTAATAATCATGTCCAAGTGGAGAAACTGAAGTCTGTCTTGCATTCTCATTTTAAGATCAAAGATTTGGGACAAGTCTCTGAATGTCTGGGGATGAGTGTTCAAAGATGCAAAGATTGTATTAGATTGGATCAGAAGTGTTATCTGTTAGATGTGTTGGATAGGTTTAACATGTCAGATTGTACTCATGTGAAAACTCCAATGGAAACAGGTTTGTTGTTGAAGAAATCCACATCCTGTGACAAATCCTATCCCTATCAACAGGCTACTGGTGCTTTGTTATACCTTTCCATTTGTACCAGGGTAGATATTGTATATGTAACTAATTATTTGAGTCAGTTCAATAATTGCTATGGTAAGGAACATTGGACATGCGTCCAGAGAGTGTTCAGATACTTGAAGGGTATGGTGGATGTTGGTATCATGTATAAAAAGTCAGAATGTGACGTCAAGGGTTTTGTTGATGCTTCTTTTGGAAATAATTTAACTGACAGGATATCTGTGAATGGTTATGTATTTAAATATGCAGAAGGCCCAATAAGTTGGGAAAGTAAGAAACAGCCAGTTGTGACACTGTCTAGCACTGAAGCAGAATACATAGGTCTGACTTTAGCATGTAAAGAAGCTCTGTTCCTTAGAGGTTTCTTCTTTGAGTTGTGTAAGTGAGGAGGTCCAATTCAATTGTGTAATGACAGTCAGAGTGCTCAGAGGTTGGCTGAGAATGAAGGTTTTCATCGGAGAACAAAACACACCGATGTGCGCTATCATTTCATTAGGGACATCTTGAAATGCAAAGTAAAGTTTTCCTATATGCCTACTGCTGAAATGATTGCTGATGTATTGACAAAAGGTCTGCCAATTCATGGTCATGTAAAATGTGTTACTGGCATTGGGTTGTCCTAAGTGCAGCATAATGCAGCATTGCTCGATTAAGGGAGAGTGTTGAAGAGAATTAATATTTCTCGTACTTTCTAATCTCGCTCGCATGTAAATATCGTTTGTCTTTTGTCAAATGTATATTCTTTGACATTATGTTCTTTTCCTCTTGTCTGTATCCTGTATCACAGTGTCTTGTTCAATACAATCTAAGTCAACATGTTTTCGTGTATTTCAATCCGTTCATCCCGTGTGTAACTGATACAATAGAAACCCATGCATAGCACAAGTAGTTTCAATAGGTATACTAAATCATATCTTCTTTCAATGCTCCCTTTATGAAACCCAACGAACATACTAGCTTCGCAGTTCACACAAATTAGGGTGTTTTGATCTCCCTTTATAGCCCAGGAATTTTAGTCTAAATATGGTCAAAACTTTGAAAACATTTAGTAAAGCTGAAAATTTGTACAGTTGTCCTATTTGATATTCTTAACAACATATTACAAGTCCCCGGTCTTCCCCTGTCGGCTTCCTGGATTTCCAGCCGTTTGAACTCCTGGAATGCTGGAGAAGTAGGTGGTGTCGCTGGAATGCATATTGTAAGCGAACGATTTGGCTTACAGTGCTCTAACATGGCTTAAATTAAGTAGAAAACTAAGCTATAGGTTAATTCATAGGTTGGCATGTTAGCGATACTTCTGGTCTAACAGGAAACGAAAAAATGCCGCGAAATTAAAATAAAGTGCCACGTTTTTCTTTTTTGACGTTTGTTGGGTAACTATCACGAATATCGCAGACAAGTCTTCTATAAAAGTTGTTGGTGGCAGAATAAGCTTTCATTTGATGTATTCATAATTGATGTGCAAGTAATAGTTGCCGAGCTACAGAGATTTAAACAATGGCGCGCGACCTGAATCAGCCCGAGTTTGCGTTGTTTCTCAGCGGCCAACTGACGCGTTAGCCCGCAGCATTGATGCGCCGAATTGGCGGAGCTTCTTGTTTTCTTTTGTTTCTAAATTTTAATCAGTTGGTCGTTGGTCGATGTGTGTTATGCCGTATAAGTGTTATTTATTGTGTCGCAATAAGTATGCGAAGATCAAGTTGTAACTCGGGTCATGGAGTACATGGAAGACACGATGAAAACTCTGTCAGAAGCTAGCCGGACAGCGAAGCTGTGGGCGGAGTACTACAGGCAAGTGGAAATCGTTTGGCTGTTTATTCGGGCAGAAAGAGCATCAAATTGGAACCCCATTTCTACTGCGTATCGAAGATGTTGCCATACCTACACGCTTCAGGGCATATTCACTACGCTTCGTCAGCCTACTTGTACCTGCATCAAATGCTTAAGTTAGATCAGAAGATGCCCGTGAACGAGTACATCAAGTTCACGAAGAACGGGTACTTTTCCATCCGACGCTCGCATGATTTTCGGGCTGGAATATGGTCAGATATGGCCATAGAACAGGATCTTATGCGGCCTATGAAATCACGTGAAGGTTTAACAAAAGGACGAGGAGTGAACGATAGCGCACTGGCTCACTTTTTCTCGGCATTTCCACTATGCATCCCGATCTGTGAAGCTGTAGAAAATGTGTCTGGTATAAAGACAAAATCCTCGGAACAGCACGTTGAGTTGAGAGACTCGCGGCAGAAGCTGGAGAACCACCACGCAGAAGTGTTTCGCTCGTGTGTAGAAGATCGCTCTTCGTGGGATTTAAATAAAGAAAGTCTTCAATCGCTTTCCACTGGCGTAGTTGCAAACAACAGCATTAACTGCGACAAGGCTCGAGAAGTTGGTGAAGAAGCAATACAACAAATAATGGTGGCGAAAAGTTTTGAGGGCCTCAAGCTGGCAAGAAAAAGCCGCGTAGTCCCTTTGTCAGTTGTTGGGTGCCACTAAAAATTCGTGATGACATCGTCCCGGTCAACCCGCACTAACTTTTCATGCGAATCATATGTGTGATGAAATCGGAAGCGGATATCGTGGAGTTTTTGAAGTACGAGCTTGCACCGACGCCTCCAGCTCTCTTCGATTCATCCTTATTGAGAAAAACAGTCAAGTCAGCACTTCAACACCTTTTTAAATCTTCAGAAGCCCCCAAAGATTTTGACGAACAACGCAAAGTAGTCGTTGATGGAGGTCTGCTTTTGCATACCGTTGTATGGCCAAGATCTGCAACTTTTGGTGACATAATCCAGTCCTACAAGTTGTACATAAGCAAGCACTATCCTTCAAACGTTACCTTTGTGTTTGGCCACTACGATCCGACTCCAAGCACGAAGAACCAGGAGCAGGTACACCGTGCGGGGAAGCGGACGTCCATAGACATCGTCTTCGATTCCAACACAATGGTTTCCACTTCTCAGGCAGACTTTCTAAGTAACACCAAAAACAAGGGACGGTTCATCTCTACGTTGACTAAGGAGCTTAGAAATGCTGGAGTTGCTGTTCGTCAGGTGACAGGGGACGCAGATACAATAATTGTCGACGTAGCGTTGTCTCTAGATGCCGAAGATCATGCTGTTACTGTTATAGCGTCAGGCATTGATGTCCTATGCATGTTGTTGGCAAAAGCAAGAGGGAACAACAAAATCCATTTTTACAGTCCTGGAAACTCAATCTCTGGGAAAGATTTTCCCTATCACAAGCATTCAGGAAGACATCGGCGAGATGAAAAGTTGTGTGCTATTTGCACATGCCGTAAATGGATGTGACACAACTTCGGCTATTTTTAGCAAAGGGAAGAAGCGTCCATGGGGCATTCTCAAAAACAACGAAGATCTTCGGAAAACTGTCGAAGTTTTCAATCAGCCTGGCGCATTCAAGGAAGATATCAAGATAGCTGGAGAAAAAATTGTCCAGGAGTTGTTCAACGGAAAAGGCTCCAATTCTCTAAACGAGCTTCGTGTGCATCTGTATGGAAGGACTATCGCAAGACAGACAGTTACTGCTTCGTTCGATTTGGCCACTTTGCCGCCAAGGTCCGACGCATTCCGGCAGCATTCACTGTGTACATATTTGCAGGTATATATTATTTTGAGTATGTTGTTACACCATATACTTTGCTGTGGTAAAATTAACATTCTCTTTTGTTTACAAATTGGTTTCTAACAAAAATTATTTGCATTATTTGATAAATAATACATTATAAAGTGTTATGATCGCCAAGTAACAAATGGTTACATATTTTACATATTAAAACATAAATTTTGTTTACCTAGCTCAATAAAGCACATAAAAACAGCGCCGAGAACACCTTTTAGAATGAAGAGATGTCGATAGGGGGGGAAGAGAGGGGAGGTGGGACTCAAAATGCGAAATTGAATTATTTTCACTATTAGGAGCAGATGTACAAAAAGAGTGCTTTTCATTAAAAACACAAAAAAAAATTGAAAACATTTCAATTTATTTTTTTGGGGGGGGGGGGGTTGAGAGGGGTGGGTTTAAGCGTGAAATATTTTGAAAAAAGGGGAAGCACTTCATTTATCATAGATAAAGGAAGCTACTATCGGATGTAACAATGCAAAATCAGAGCGCGTCCCGGTCGCAGTGTGTGTGTAGTGCAGACGGAGAAGAGAATGACATAACAATATTTTGTTTACACCGCTATAGCTCGGCAACTATTATTCGGACATCGATTATAAATACATCAAATGAGTAGTGGTTTTTGGTGTGTTCTAGCACCACCTCCACCTCCCCACCTCATAAAATGGCGGCGACGCGATATCTCTCGAACGCCTGGTTGGATTTTGACGAATGAGGTGCTGTTGAACTCAGGCTGACACCCCCTTTCCATTGGACAACAAATTTCCACCCCAAAATAAATCCTACCCCTAATAGGGGGTGTTTTTTTTAGAGAATCTAGCTTTCCAAGTGCAACATGTGAGAGTTTGAATACCAATATGGAATTAAACGTTGTTCTACACAAGAGACATGTATACGGTGGATAGCCAATATGAATTAACATGCTTGTTTTTTTGTTTTTACGCATGCCCACTCATAGCTTTTGTAAGAGGGCGGGCTTTTTAAAAGATGGCGGCTGTAGTGTAACCTAACCTAACCCAACCCACGAGTGGTGATCAAAAAGTATTTTAAGCGACGCTTGTCGATCGGCAAACCAATAATCAAAGAGGGACATGTCAGGCCTTGAGGTGATAGCCCCTTTTGATTGATCCCTGTTGATTGGTCCCTTTTGATTGATCTCTGTTGATTTGTCCCTATGGACTGGTCCCTGTTGACTAGCCCCCCCCCCTTAGACGGGCCCTTTTTGACGGGGGGTCATTTTTGATGGATCCTTTTTGACAGGTCCCTTTTGATGGGTCCCTGTTGATGGGCCCCTGTGGATGGGTCATTGTTGACGGGTCATTGTTGACGAGTCCCTGTGGACGGTTCCCGGTTGACAGGTCATTGTTGGCAGGTCATTTTTTGACAGTCATTGTTGATGGGCCATTGTTGACGGGTTCTTGTTGACAAGTCCTTGTGGACGAGTCCCTGTTGACGGATCCCTTTTGACTGATCCCTTTGGACCGGTCCCTTTGGACTGGTTCCTAATGCTATGATGAAATTAAACGTTGTTCCACATGAAACGCAAGCGAAGAGCCGATCGCTACTATGAATTAACATGTTTGTTTTTTGTTTTTACGCATGTGCCCTTGTTTTTTTGTAAGAGGGCGGGCTTTTTGAATACAGATTTATAGATAAGTTATTTTTTTAAATTAACCAAAAGATCCAATACTAATAGGTCATTAGCTTTTAATATCTCATGAAACAATAAGGCTAGGGATTTGTATGAGAGGTCGTTGGACTTGGGGTGACATCCTGTTTCTTAATGTATTATTCATTTCTGTCAAAAGGGCCTAACTGCACTTTTGTTAATATCTCGCTAACTAATAATCAGAGAGGGTCAAATGCGGTGTCATGGGTCTCAGGATGGTTAACCCTTTTCCATGAACAACGAATTTACCCAAAAAAGACCTAAAACAGCAAGGTCATTGACCTATGATTTTATAAACTAATAATCAAAGAGGGTCAAGTGAGGTGTCATAGGTCTTAGAATGGTTATCCCTTTCCAATGACCAATGAATTTACTCCAAAAATTCAAAACAGTAAGGTCATTGACCTGAGATTTTGTAAACTAATATGGTGTCGATAACTTAGATGTTAGGCCCCTTAAAACAACAATTATCATCATCATTATTATTATTATTATTATTATTATTATTATTATTATTATTATTATAAACTAATAATCGGATATCAACATGTGAGGTGTCATAGGACTTAGAATGGTCAACCCTTTCCCATAGCCAATGAATTTACCCAAAATACCCAATACATCAAGGTCATCGACCTGAGATTTTATAAACTAATAATCGGATACGAACATGTGAGATGTTTACCATGTGTGATGAAACATAGCTAGGTAGAGAAAGAATTAGTGTAGGCTACATGTATGGTGACTGACAAGTCTTTTACCACTGGAACTTGTATTCAGATCAAACTGCAGTACAGAGAGAGTATAGTTTGCAAGTATGGGTTAATAAATGACAAACGGTGTACACATACTCTGATTTATCGATTCAAGAATTAAGAGTAGACTATCTTTAATTGATTGGTTAAAGAGGATAGCTAAAACACTAAATAGTGACTACATTGTACTAAACCGAACCAAACCTAACCGAAAACAAGCCAAGGGTTTAAGTGTAAAACTTGTGGGTGAATGTGGTCATTGGTAATGCCAAAAGGAAAGGGATAACGCTCTACATATAGAGACATATATGAGGTTTTTAAATGTATTTTTTTTTGAAATTTTGACAAAGGGCCTAACTATACTTTTGTTAATATCTCGCGAACCAATAAGGCTAGGGACTTGTATGCGGGGTCCTAGCACTCGGGATGACGATCTGTTTTTGAATATATATTTAATGTTTGTCAAAAGGGCCTAACTGCACTGTTGTTAATATCTCGATAACTAATAATGGGTGAGAGTCAAGTGAGGTGTTATAATACTTAGGATGGCCAACCCTTTCCCATGACCAACGAATTTACTCCAAATATTCAAAACAGCAGGGTCATTGACCTGAGATTGTGCCCGGCATGCGTTGCAATGCCAATCAAGGAAAGTGTTGGCGTTGAAATTTTGTTTCTTGAAGTGCTTTTGGATACACAACATGTTTTTCAGTTTCCGTTAACTGCCTCTAAGCTATCGTAAAATGGATTTTCTAATTCAGAACCAGTCGTGGGAGCGTGCACAACAACTTTCAAAAGTTTCATCGCAATCGGATAAATGACATATGAACGTATACGGGATTTTGTTTGAACGATTCGTGCGCTGTCACTCATTTGTTGATTCTACTCGTACGCTACCTATTGAGAAATGGATTTACTAAGTCGAAACCCTACCCTGGCGTGTACACAATAACTCATCAAGGTTTCATCATAATCGAAGAAGGTTATACGAACGCATAGGGGATTTTGTTGAAACGCTTCGCGCGTCATCATCCATTTGTTGCATATACTCCTACGCTACCTATTGTGAAATGGATTTACAAAGTCGAAACCCTTCCCTGGCGTGTACACAATAACTCATCAATGTCTCATCGCAATCGGATGAATGGTATATGCACGTATACGGGGTTTTGTTTAAACGCTTCGTGCGTTGTCCCTCATTTGTTGAATCTACTTGTGCGCTGCATATTGTATAGTGGATTTACTAAGCCAGAAACCTTCCATGACGTGTACACAACATCTCACCCAAGTTTCATAGCTATCGGACGAATGGTATATGAATGCATACGGGACTTGGTTGAAACGCTTCGCGTGTCGTCGCTCATTTGTTGATTCTACTCTTGCGCTACGTATTGTAATATGGATGTACTCAGCCTGAAACCTTCCCTGGAGTGAACACAACATCTCACCCAAGTTTCATCGCTATCGGATGAATGGTATATGACCTTATACGAGACTTTGTTGAAACGCTTCGCGCGTCGTCCCTCATTTGTTGAATCTACTTGTGAGCTGCATATTGTATAGTGGATTTACTAAGCCAGAAACCTTCCATGACGTGTACACAACATCTCACCCAAGTTTCATAGCTATCGGACGAATGTTATATGAATGCATACGGGACTTGGTTGAAACGCTTCACGTGTCATCGCTCATTTGTTGAATCTATTGGTGCGCTACCTATTGTAAAATGGATGTACTAAGCCAGAAACCTTCTCTGGAGTGTACACAACATCTCACCCAAGTTTCATCGCTATCGGATGAATGGTATATGACCTTATACGGGACTTTGTTGAAACGCTTCGCGCGTCGTCCCTCATTTGTTGAATCTACTTGTGCGCTGCATATTGGATTTACTAAGCCAGAAACCTTCCATGACGTGTACACAACATCTCACCCAAGTTTCATAGCTATCGGACGAACGTTATATGAATGCATACGGGACTTGGTTGAAATGCTTCGCGTGTCGTCGCTCATTTGTTGATTCTACTCTTGCGCTACGTATTGTAATATGGATGTACTCAGTCAGAAACCTTCCCTGGCGTGTACACAACATCTCACCCAAGTTTCATCGCTATCGGATGAATGGTATATGACCATATATGGGACTTTGTTGAAACGCTTCGCGCGTCGTCACTCATTTGTTGATTCTACTCGTGCTCTACCTATTTTTTAAGGGATTTACTAAGCCAGAAACCTTCCCTGGAGTGCACACAACATCTCAGCCTAGTGTCATCGCTATCGGACAAATGGTACAGTGTATGAACGCATACATTACTTTTTTGAAATGCTTCGCGCGTCGTAGCTCATTTGTTGAATCTACTCGTGCGCTGCCCATTGTAAAGTTGATTTACTAAGCCAGAACATTTCTCTGATGTGTAATCAACATTTTAAGCAAGTTTCATAGCTATCGGACGAATGGTATATGAATGCATACGGGACTTTGTTGAAACGCTTTGCGTGTCGTCGCTCATTTGTTGAATCTACGCGTGCTCTACCTATTGTAAAATGGATTTACTAAGTCAGAAACCTTCCTTGGAGTGTACTCAACATCTCACCCAAGTTTCATCGCAGTCGGATGAATGGTATATGAACGCATAGGAGACATACACACCCACAGACAGACAGACAGACAGATAAACTATCACGTAAAATTGATTTGTATATATATACAAGCTGTACCCGGCATGCGATGCAATGCCAATCAAAGAAAGTGTTGGCGTTGAAATTCTGTTTCTTGAAGTGCTTTTGGATACACAACATGTTAACTGCCTCTAAGCTATCCTAAAATGGATTTTCTAATTTAGAACCATTCGTGGGAGCGTGCACAACAACTTTCAAAAGTTTCATCGCTGTCACTCATTTGTTTAATCCACTCGTACGCTCCCTATTGTGAAATGGATTTACTAAGTCGAAACCCTTCCCTGGCGTGTTCACAATAACTCATCAATGATTCATCGCAATCGGATGAATGGTATATGCATGTATAGGGGTTTTTGTTTAAACGATTCGTGCGCTGTCACTCATTTGTTGAATCTACTCGTGCGCTACCTATTGAGAAATGTATTACTAAGTCGAAGCCCTTCCCTGGCGTGTACACAATAACTCATCAAGGTTTCATCGCAATCGATGAATGTTATATGAACACAATAGGGGATTTTGTTGAAACGCTTCGCGCGTCGTCACCCATTTGTTGCATCTACTCTTGCGCTACTTATTGTGAAATGGATTTACTAAGTCCCCTTCACTGGCGGGTACACAATAACTGATCAATGTTTCATCGCAATCGGATGAATAGTATATGAACGCATACCTGATTTTGTATAAACGATTCGCGCTCCGTCACTCATTTGTTGAATCTACTCGTGCGCTACCTACTGTAAAATATATTTACTAAGTTAGAAACCGTCACGTAAGTGTCCACAACATCTCACCCAAGTTTCAACGCTATCGGACTAATGGGATATGAAGACATAGGGGACTGTATTGAAACGCTCCGCGTGTCGTCGTTCATTTGTCGAATCTACTCGTGTGCTACCTACTGTGAAATGTATTTACTAAGTCAGAAACCTTCCTTGGAGTGTCCACCATATTTCACCCAAGTTTCACCGCTAACGGCAGAATGGTATATGACCTTATACGGGACTTTGTTGAAACGCTTCGCGCGTCGGCCCTCATTTGTTGAATCAACTTGTGCGCTGCATATTGTATAGGGGATTTACTAAGCCAGAAATTTTCCATGACGTGTACACAACATCTCACCCAAGATTCATAGCTACGGACGAATGGTACATGCATGCATACGGGACTTGGTTGAAACGCTTCGCGAGTCGTCGCTCATTTGTTGATTCTACTCTTGCGCTACATATTGTAATATGGATGTACTCAGCCAGAAACCTTCCCTGGAGTGTACACAACATCTCACCCAAGTTTCATCGCAATCAGATGAATGGTATGTGAACGTATACGGGACGTTGTCGAAACGCTTCGCGCGTAGTCACTCATTTGTTGAACATAAACGTGCGCTTCGTATTGAAAAATGGATTTACTTAGCCAGAAACCTTTCCTGGAGTGTACACAGCAATTCACCAAACATTTATCACTATCAGACGAATGGTATTTGACTTTATACGGGACTTTGTTGAAACGCTTCGCGTGTCATCGCTCATTTGTTGAATCTACTGGTGCGCTACCTATTGTAAAATGTATGTACTAAGCCAGAAACCTTCCCTGGAGTGTACACAACATCTCACCCAAGTTTCATCGCTATCGGATGAATGGTATATGAAATTATATGGGACTTTGTTGAAACGCTTCGCGCGTCGTCGCTCATTTGTTGATTCTACTCGTGCTCTACCTATTTTTAAAGGGATTTACTAAGCTAGAAACCTTCCCTGGAGTGCGTACAAAATCTCAGCCTAGTTTCATCGCTATCGGACGAATGGTATATGAATGCAAACGTGACATTGTTGAAATGCTTCGCGCGTCGTAGCTCATTTGTTGAATCTTCTCGAGCGCTGCCTATTGTAAAGTGGATGTACTAAGCCAGAAATTTTCCCTGCATTGTACACTACATTTTACGCAAGTTTCATAGCTATCGGACGAATGGTATATGAATGCATACGGGACTTTGTTGAAACGCTTTGCGTGTCGTCGCTCATTTGTTGAATCTACTCGTGCGCTATCTACTGTGAAATGTATTCACTAATTTTGAAACCTTCACGTAAGTGTACACAACATCTCACCCAAGTTTCATCGCTATCGGACGATTGGTATATGAACACATACGGGACTTTGTTGAAATGAGTCGCGCATCGTCGCACATTTGTTCAATCTACGCGTGCGCTACCTATTGTAAAATGGATTTACTAAGTCAGAATCCTTCCTTGGAGTGTACTCAACATCTCACCCAAGTTTCATCGCAATCGGACGAATGGTATATGAACGCATAGGAGACATACATACCCACCCACAGACAAACTATCACGTTACATTGATTTTTATATATATAGATATAGACAAGCTGTACCCGGCATGCGTTGCAATGCCAACCAAAGAAAGTGTTGGCGTTGAAATTCTGTTTCTTGAAGTGCTTTTGGATACACAACATGTTAACTGCCTCTAAGCTATCGTAAAATGGATTTTCTAATTTAGAACCATTCGTGGAAGCGTGCACAACAACTTTCAAAAGTTTCATCGCTGTCACTCATTTGTTGAATCTACTCGTACGCTACCCGTTGTGAAATGGATTTACTAAGTCGAAACCCTTCCCTGGCGTGTACACAATAACTCATCAATGATTCATCGCAATCGGATGAATTGTATATGCACGTATACGGTGTTTTGTTTAAACGATTCGTGCGCTGTCACTCATTTGTTGAATCTACTCGTGCGCTACATATTGAGAAATGTATTACTAAGTCGAAGCCCTTCCCTGGCGTGTACACAATAACTCATCAGGTTTCATCGCAATCGAAGAATGTTATATAAACGCATTAGGGGATTTTGTTGAAACGCTTCGCGCGTCGTCACCCATTTGTTGCATCTACTCTTGCGCTACTTATTGTGAAATGGATTTACTAAGTCCCCTTCCATGGCGGGTACACAATAACTCATCAATGTTTCATCGCAATCGGATGAATAGTATATGAACGCATACCTGATTTTGTTTAAACGATTCGCGCTCCGTCACTCATTTGTTGAATCTACTCGTGCGCTACCTACTGTAATATGTATTTACTAAGTTAGAAACCGTCACGTAAGTGTCCACAACAAGTCACCCAAGTTTCATCGCTATCGGACGAATGGTATATGAACACATACGGGACTTTGTTGAAATGCTTCGCGCGTCGACCCTCATTTGTTGAATCAACTTGTGCGCTGCATATTGTATAGTGGATTTACTAAGCCAGAAACCTTCCATGACGTGTATACAACATCTCACCCAAGTTTCATAGCTACGGACGAATGGTACATGAATGCATACGGGACTTGGTTGAAACGCTTCGCGTGTCGTCGCTCATTTGTTGATTCTACTCTGCGCTACATATTGTAATATGGATGTACTCAGCCAGAAACCTTCCCTGGAGTGTACACAACATCTCACCCAAGTTTCATCGCAATCGGATGAATGGTACGTGAACGTATACGGGACGTTGTCGAAACGCTTCGCGCGTAGTCACTCATTTGTTGAATATAAACGTGCGCTTCGTATTGTAAAATGGATTTACTTAGCCAGAAACCTTTCCTGGAGTGTACACAACAATTCACCAAACATTTATCACAATCAGACGACTGGTATATGACTTTATACGGGACTTTGTTGAAACGCTTCGCGTGTCATCGCTCATTTGTTGAATCTACTGGTGCGATACCTATAGTAAAATGTATGTACTAAGCCAGAAACCTTACGTGGAGAGTACCCAACATCTCACCCAAGTTTCAACGCTATCGGATGAATGGTATATGAAATTATATGGGACTTTGTTGAAACGCTTCGCGCGTCGTTGCTCATTTGTTGATTCTACTCGTGCTCTACCTATTTTTAAAGGGATTTACTAAGCTAGAAACCTTCCCTGGAGTGCACACAAAATCTCAGCCTAGTTTCAACGCAATCGGACGAATGGTATATGAACGCAAACGTGACTTTGTTGAAATGCTTCGCGCGTCGTAGCTCATTTGTTGAATCTTCTTGTGCGCTGCCTATTGTAAAGTGGATGTACTAAGCCAGAAATTTTCCCTGCAGTGTACACTACATTTTACGCAAGTTTCATAGCCATCGGACGAATGGTATATGAATGCATACGGGACTTTGTTGAAACGCTTTGCGTGTCGTCGCTCATTTGTTGAATCTACTCGTGCGCTATCTACTGTGAAATGTATTCACTAATTTTGAAACCTTCACGTAAGTGTACACAACATCTCACCCAAGTTTCATCGCTATCGGACGAATGGTATATGAACACATACGGGACTTTGTTGAAATGCTTCGCGCATCGTCGCTCATTTGTTCAATCTACGCATGCGCTACCAATTGTAAAATGGATTTACTAAGTCAGAAACCTTCCTTGGAGTGTACTCAACATCTCACCCAAGTTTCATCGCAAACGGACGAATGGTATATGAACGCATAGGAGACACACAGACATACCCACAGACAAACTATCACGTTGCATTGATTTTTATAATATAGACAAGCTGTACCCGGCATGCGTTGCAATGCCAATCAAAGAAAGTGTTGGCGTTGAAATTCTGTTTCTTGAAGTGCTTTTGGATACACAACATGTTAACTGCCTCTAAGCCAGAAACCTTCCTTGGAGTGTCCGCCATATTTCACCCAAGTTTCACCGCTAACGGCAGAATGGTATATGACCTTATACGGGACTTTGTTGAAACGCTTCGCGCGTCGTCCCTCATTTTTTGAATCAACTTGTGCGCTGCATATTGTATAGTGGATATACTAAGCCAGAAATTTTCCATGACGTGTACACAACATCTCACCCAAGTTTCATAGCTACGGACGAATGGTACATGAATGCATACGGGACTTGGTCGAAACGCTTCGCGTGTCGTCGCTCATTTGTTGATTCTACTCTTGCGCTACATATTGTAATATGGATGTACTCAGCCAGAAACCTTCCCTGGAGTGTACACAACATCTCACCCAAGTTTCATCGCAATCGGATGAATGGTATGTGAATGTATACGGGACGTTGTCGAAACGCTTCGCGCGTAGTCACTCATTTGTTGAACATAAACGTGCGCTTCGTATTGTAAAATGGATTTACTTAGCCAGAAACCTTTCCTGGAGTGTACACAACAATTCACCAAACATTTATCACTATCAGACGAATGGTATATGACTTTATACGGGACTTTGTTGAAACGCTTCGCGTGTCATCGCTCATTTGTTGAATCTACTGATGCGCTACCTATTGTAAAATGTATGTACTAAGCCAGAAACCTTCTCTGGAGTGTACACAACATCTCACCCAAGTTTCATCGCTATCGGATGAATGGTATATGAAATTATATTGGACTTTGTTGAAACGCTTCGCGCGTCGTCGCTCATTTGTTGATTCTACTCGTGCTCTACCTGTTTTTAAAGGGATTTACTAAGCTAGAAACCTTCCCTGGAGTGCACACAAAATCTCAGCCTAGTTTCATCGCTATCGGACGAATGGTATATGAACGCAAACGTGACTTTGTTGAAATGCTTCGCGCGTCGTAGCTCATTTGTTGAATCTACTCGTGCGCTGCCTATTGTAAAGTGGATGTACTAAGCCAGAAAATTTCCCTGCAGTGTACACAACATTTTACGCAAGTTTCATAGCAATCGGACGAATGGTATATGAATGCATACGGGACTTTGTTGAAACGCATTGCGTGTCGTCGCTCATTTGTTGAATCTACTTGTGCGCTATCTACTGTGAAATGTATTCACTAATTTTGAAACCTTCACGTAAGTGTACACAACATCTCACCCAAGTTTCATCGCTATCGGACGAATGGTATATGAACACATACGGGACTTTGTTGAAATGCTTCGCGCATCGTCGCTCATTTGTTGAATCTACGCGTGCGCTACCTATTGTAAAATGGATTTACTAAGTCAGAAACCTTCCTTGGAGTGTACATAACATCTCACCCAAGTTTCTTCGCTATCGGATGAATTGTATATGACCTTATATGGGACTTTGTTGAAACGCTTCGCGCGTCGTCGCTCATTTGTTGATTCTTCTCGTGCTCTACCTATTTTAAAGGGATTTACTAAGCCAGAAATCTTCCCTGGAGTACACACAACATCTCAGCCTAGTTTCATAGCTATCGGACGAATGGTATATGAATGCATACGGGACTTTGTTGAAACGCTTTGCATGTCGTCGCTCATTTGTTGAATCTACTCGTGCGATATCTACTATGAAATGTATTCACTAATTTTGAAACCTTCACGTAAGTGTACACAACATCTCGCCCAAATTTCATCGCTATCGGACGAATGGTATGTGAACACATACGGGACTTTTTTGAAATACTTCGCGCATCGTCGCTCATTTGTTGAATCTACGCGTGCGCTACCTATTGTAAAATGGATTTACTCAGTCAGAAACCTTCCTTGGAGTGTACTCAACATCTCACCCAAGTTTCATCGCAATCGGACGAATGGTATATGAACGCATAGGAGACATACATACCCACCCACAGACAAACTATCACGTTACATTGATTTTTATATATATAGAATATACATGTTTTAAGGTATTTATTTAATTGTGAGGCATTTAAGGAGTAAGTGAGTGCGTTTCGCTTACGCATTGGGTTATGCTGAATCTGTAGGTACCCCATTAGTGTAGGTTGGTGTTAATGGGACCTTATTTTCGGTACAAAACTGGAATGGGGCCTTAGCAGAATAATATAGGGAGGGATACAAAACTGGAATGGGACCTTAGCAGATTAATATAGGGAGGGATTTATCACATAAAATTTGTTCATATCAATCAAACGTTACACTTAAATACGTCTAAAATATTTTATTCTTAATTGAGCTGAAGGAGACTTCAATGTCATGTACGATATATAGCCCTTTATAGGTACTTGGAATAATATCTCCCCACCATGTATTTATAGAACGGTGTTAGGGAGTGAATCTCCCCAACCTTTTCATTTCAAGCAGTTCCACATGCATCCACAAGCTAGATGCAGAGACATATTGAAAACCCATTAATTTTATGTATACTGTCATCAGAAACCAAAGGTGGGGAACATACATCCCAGTGGTCTCCACAGTGCACTTGCTCGCCAGTTCGATTTTGTTGAGTGAAAGAAATGCATTGTTTTACAGAAGAATGTGTTTTTATTGAAGACAAGCTGTACCCGGCATGCGTTGCAATGCCAATCAAAGAAAGTGTTGGCATTGAAATTCTGTTTCTTGAAGTGCTTTTGGATACACAACATGTTTTTCAATTTCCGTTAACTGCCTCTAAGCTATCGTAAAATGGATTTTCTAATTTAGAACCATTCGTGGGAGCGTGCACAACAACTTTCAAAAGTTTCATCGCAATCGCATGAATGGCATATGAACGTATACGGGATTTCGTTTGAACGATTCGTGCGCTGTCACTCATTTGTTGATTCTACTTGTACGCTACCTATTGAGGAATGGATTTACTAAGTCGAAACCCTTCCCTGGCGTGTACACAATAACTCTTCAATGTTCCATCGCAATCGGATGAATGGTATATGCACGTATACGTTTTTTTTTAAACGATTCGTGCGCTGTCACTCATTTGATGAATCTACTCGTGCGCTACCTATTGAGAAATGTATTACTAAGTCGAAGCCCTTCCCTGGCGTGTACACAATAACTCATCAAGGTTTCATCGCAATCGAATAAGGTTATATGAACGCAATAGGGGATTTTGTTGAAAGGCTACGCGCGTCGTCACCCATTTGTTGCATCTACTCTTGCGCTAGTTATTGTGAAATGGATTTACTAAGTCGAAACCGTTCCCTGGCGTATACACAATAACTGTTCAATGTTTCATCGCAATCGGATGAATAGTATATGAACGCATACCGGATTTTGTTTAAACGATTAGCGTCCCGTCACTCATTTGTTGAATCTACTCGTGCGCTACGTACTGTAAAATGTATTTACTAAGTTAGAAACCGTCACGGAAGTGTCCAAAACATCTCATCCAAGTTTCATCGCTATCGGACTAATGGGATATGAAGACATAGGGGACTGTATTGAAATGCTCCGCGTGTCGTCGTTCATTTGTCGAATCTACTCGTGTGCTACCTACTGTGAAATGTATTTACCAAGTCAGAACCCTTCCTTGGAGTGTCCACCATATTTCACCCAAGTTTCACCGCTAACGGCAGAATGGTATATGACCTTATACGAGACTTTGTTGAAACGCTTCGCGCGGCGTCCCTCATTTGTTGAATCTACTTGTGTGCTGCATAATGCATAGTGGATTTACTAAGCCAGAAACCTTCCATGACGTGTACACAACATCTCACCCAAGTTTCATAGCTATCGGACGAATGGTATATGAATGCATACGGGACTTTGTTGAAACGCATTGCGTGTCGTCGCTCATTTGTTGAATCTACTCGTGCGCTATATACTGTGAAATGTATTCACTAATTTTGAAACCTTCACGTAAGTGTACACAACATCTCACCCAAGTTTCATCACTATCGGACGAATGGTATATGAACACATACGGGACTTTGTTGAAACGCTTCGCGCATCGTCGCTCATGTGTTGAATCTACGCGTGCGCTACCTATTGTAAAATGGATTTACTAAGTCAGAAACCTTCCTTGGAGTGTACTCAACATCTCACCCAAGTCTCATCGCAATCGGATGAATGGTATATGAACGCATAGGAGACATACCCACAGACAGACAAACTATCACGTAACATTGATTTTTATATATATAGACAAGCTGTACCCGCATGCGTTGCAATGCCAATCAAAGAAAGTGTTGGCGTTGAAATTCTGTTTCTTGAAGTGCTTTTGGATACAAAACATGTTAACTGCCTCTAAGCTATCGTAAAATGGATTTTCTAATTTAGAACCATTCGTGGAAGCGTGCACAACTACTTTCAAAAGTTTCATCGCTGTCACTCATTTGTTGAATCTACTCGTACGCTACCAGTTGTGAAATGGATTTACTAAGTCGAAACCCTTCCCTGGCGTGTACACAATAACTCATCAATGATTCATCGCAATCGGATGAATTGTATATGCACGTATACGGGGTTTTGTTTAAACGATTCGTGCGCTGTCACTTATTTGTTGAATCTACTCGTGCGCTACCTATTGAGAAATGTATTACTAAGTCGAAGCCCTTCCCTGGCGTGTACACAATAACTCATCAAGGTTTCATCGCAATCGAAGAATGTTATATGAATGCAATAGGGGATTTTGTTGAAACGCTTCGCGCGTCGTCACCCATTTGTTGCATCTACTCTTGCGCTACTTATTGTGAAATGGATTTACAAAGTCCCCTTCCCTGGCGGGTACACAATAACTGATCAATGTTTCATCGCAATCGGATGAATAGTATATGAACTCATACCTGATTTTGTTTAAACGATTCGCGCTCCGTCACTCATTTGTTGAATCTACTCGTGCGCTACCTACTGTAAAATGTATTTACTAAGTTAGAAACCATCACGTAAGTGTCCACAACATCTCACCAAGTTTCATCGCTATCGGACTAATGGGATATGAAGACATAGGGGACTGTATTGAAACGCTCCGCATGTTGTCGTTCATTTGTCGAATCTACTCGTGTGCTACCTACTGTGAAATGTATTTACTAAGCCAGAAACTTTCCTTGGAGTGTCCACCATATTTCACCCAAGTTTCACCGCTAACGGCAGAATGGTATATGACCTTATACGGGATTTTGCTGAAACGCTTCGCGCGTCGTCCCTCATTTGTTGAATCAACTTGTGCGCTGCATATTGTATAGTGGATTTACTAAGCCAGAAATTTTCCATGACGTGTACACAACATCTCACCCAAGTTTCATAGCTACGGACGAATGGTACATGAATGCATACGGGACTTGGTAGAAACGCTTCGCGTGTCGTCGCTCATTTGTTGATTCTACTCTTGCGCTACATATTGTAATATGGATGTACTCAGCCAGAAACCTTCCCTGGAGTGTACACAACATCTCACCAAAGTTTCATCGCAATCGGATGAATGGTATGTGAACGTATACGGGACGTTGTCGAAACGCTTCGCGCGTACTCACTCATTTGTTGAATATAAACGTGCGCTTCGTATTGTAAAATGGATTTACGTAGCCAGAAACCTTTCCTGGAGTGTACACAACAATTCACCAAACATTTATCACTATCAGACGACTGGTATATGACTTTATACGGGACTTTGTTGAAACGCTTCGCGTGTCATCGCTCATTTGTTGAATCTACTGGTGCGATACCTATTGTAAAACGTATGTACTAAGCCAGAAACCTTCCCTGGAGTGTACACAACATCTCACCCAAGTTTCATCGCTATCGGATGAATGGTATATGAAATTATATGGCACTTTGTTGAAAGGCTTCGCGCGCCGTTGCTCATTTGTTGATTCTACTCGTGCTCTACCTATTTTTAAAGGGATTTACTAAGCTAGAAACCTTCCCTGGAGTGCACACAAAATCTCAGCCTAGTTTCATCGCTATAGGACGAATGGTATATGAACGCAAACGTGACTTTGTTGAAATGCTTCGCGCGTCGTAGCTCATTTGTTGAATCTACTCGTGCGCTGCCTATTGTAAATTGGATGTACTAAGCCAGAAAATTTCCCTGCAGTGTACACAACATTTTACGCAAGTTTCATAGCTATCGGACGAATGGTATATGAATGCATACGGGACTTTGTTGAAACGCATTGCGTGTCGTCGCTCATTTGTTGAATCTACTTGTGCGCTATCTACTGTGAATTGTATTCACTAATTTTGAAACCTTCACGTAAGTGTACACAACATCTTACCCAAGTTTCATCGCTATCGGACGAATGGTATATGAACACATACGGGACTTTGTTGAAATGCTTCGCGCATCGTCGCTCATTTGTTGAATCAACGCGTGCGCTACCTATTGTAAAATGGATTTACCAAGTCAGAAACCTTCCTTGGAGTGTACTCAACATCTCACCCAAGTTTCATCGCAATCGGACGAATGGTATATGAACGCATAGGAGACATACAGACATACCCACAGACAAACTATCACGTTAAATTGGTTTTTATATATATAGACTAAGTAGAGACCAGCATTGCCCGTCGCGGCTTCGCCCGCGAATATTGTAGTTGTAAAGAGTACACTTAGCAACGTCACAATTATGAATGTTATTACTTATTTATCATTTAACAAGCTGTACCCGGCATGCGTTGCAATGCCAATCAAAGAAAGTGTTGGCGTTGAAATTCTGTTTCTTGAAGTGCTTTTGGATACACAACATGTTAACTGCCTCTAAGCTATCCTAAAATGGATTTTCTAATTTAGAACCATTCGTGGGAGCGTGCACAACAACTTTCAAAAGTTTCATCGCTGTCACTCATTTGTTTAATCTACTCGTACGCTCCCTATTGTGAAATGGATTTACTAAGTCGAAACCCTTCCCTGGCGTGTTCACAATAACTCATCAATGATTCATCGCAATCGGATGAATGGTATATGCATGTATAGGGGTTTTTGTTTAAACGATTCGTGCGCTGTCACTCATTTGTTGAATCTACTCGTGCGCTACCTATTGAGAAATGTATTACTAAGTCGAAGCCCTTCCCTGGCGTGTACACAATAACTCATCAAGGTTTCATCGCAATCGATGAATGTTATATGAACACAATAGGGGATTTTGTTGAAACGCTTCGCGCGTCGTCACCCATTTGTTGCATCTACTCTTGCGCTACTTATTGTGAAATGGATTTACTAAGTCCCCTTCCCTGGCGGGTACACAATAACTGATCAATGTTTCATCGCAATCGGATGAATAGTATATGAACGCATACCTGATTTTGTATAAACGATTCGCGCTCCGTCACTCATTTGTAGAATCTACTCGTGCGCTACCTACTGTAAAATATATTTACTAAGTTAGAAACCGTCACGTAAGTGTCCACAACATCTCACCCAAGTTTCAACGCTATCGGACTAATGGGATATGAAGACATAGGGGACTGTATCAGAAACCTTCCTTGGAGTGTACTCAACATCTCACCCAAGTTTCATCGCAATCGGACGAATGGTATATGAACGCATAGGAGACATACATACCCACCCACAGACAAACTATCACGTTACATTGTTTTTTATATATATAGATAATCGGATATCGACATGTAAGGTGTCATTAGACTTATAATGGTCAACCCTTTCCCATGGCCAATTAATTTTCCTCAAATATCCAAAACATTAAGGTCATTGACCTGACATTTTATAAATTAATAATTGGATACGTACATGTAAGATGGTTACCGTGAGTGATGAAACATAGCTAGGTAGAGAAAGAATTAGTGTAGGCTACATATATGGTGACTGACAAGTCTTTCACTATTGGAACTTGTTTTCAGATCAGACTGCAGTACAGAGAGAGTATAGGTTGCAGGCATGGGTTAATAAATGACAAACGGAGTACACAAAATCTGATTTATTGATTCAAGAATTAAGAGTAGACTATCTTTAATTGATTGGTTAAAGAGGATAGCTAAAGAAACAAAATGGTGACGACATTGAACTAAACTGAACCAAGCTGGATCAAACCCAACCAAACCGAACCAAACCTAATCGAAAACAAGCCAAGGATTTAAGTGTAAAACTTGTGGGTGAATGTGGTCATTGGTAATGTCGAAAAGGAAAGGGATAACGCTCTACCTATTGAGGGTAAGGTAAAGCTAGTGAATGGTGCTAATCCACACACCCAAGTACATGAACCACACACAACTATCCTATTCAGTTTTTATGGGTTGACTCTTAAAACTTTCTCAGTGGTTACTGGGACAAGATGGTCGCTACACACAACAAGCTTTAAATACTTGAGGCTAATAATCTATACACACACACACTTGTTCTAAACTAAACTGTCTTGCTGGCAGTGCTCACACAGTAGGCAAATGACAGAAATGCTTGACTAACCGAAATACAATCATTTTCGGTTGTCTAATGTTACCAGCTAACCATTACGTGTTGTAGTGGTGAGCACATGTGCCTCTTGCACTGGAGATCGTAACTCGATTTCAAGCTCTAAGGCCTAGAACGAATCAAACTAAGAAAGAAAGGTATGGTGACGCAGTGGTTAAACTGTGAGCCTTTCACTAAGGTAGACTAGGGTTTGATTTTAGGTTAATATGCATGTCGTAAACAAACAATCAAAAAAGCAGAGATAATGTTTAAAACTGATTACACTTGTCTCTTTTCAAATTATTACTTAGATTACAAATACAAAGTTGGACTGGGTTTGATATACAGTAAATGCTGCCTATCGCATACCTGCCTGTAAGAAAGCCAAACAAGCAAAAGGTGTAGGTAGTGCAGTGGTAAAATCGCTATGTGTAGAGAACCACCTAACGGTTTTATGAACTGGCAAAGGTATGTCGCATAAACAGTGCAGGATACAATCCAGCAACCATAAGTTTTATCTTGTGGAACAGAGAAAACATTTATATATATATATATATATATATATATATATATAGAGAGAGAGAGAGAGGGAGGGAGATAGAAAGCTTGTGTATGTATGGGTAGCATTGATACGGTGAGGTAGAGTGGGGAGAGGGAGAATTAACACTTATATATGAATGTGGTAAATAGTATTTTTTTTCAATAGTTTTGTTTTTCAAATGCAGTGGTAGATAGCCGTTATTTTGTAAAACATTCTTACTTGCAGTAGTAATAAGCCTCTACGGTTCCGCTAACACACATATACAGACTGTACTATTGCCATCGTCAAGCACTCACATTAAGATCATTTACAAAAACATAAAATGAAAAATAATAAAACCTTGTTTTGTAAATATCGTTTTTCAACAGACACAAAATAAATAAAAAATGTTTAAACAGCAAAATGGAAAATCCATGTTTCCATATAGACAAATTTTAAAAACCTTAAACGAACATTTTAAAAAAATATACAAATGGAAATATGAAAATGGAAAATCCATGTTTCCATATCATGAAATTGAAAAAAACATCAAACTGCCATTTAAAAAATGCAAATGGAAAATTGACAAATTGCAATGTGTGAAATGTGAAATTGAACAAATGGCTATCATTGTTTTCATTAAAAAAACAACACGGTGCTGTATGGTTGAGGTGTGAATCAAACCCTCTCTACTTATTTTGAACCACCCGAGACTGAGTATACGTTTCTAGTCCTCATACCACTTTAAAAATTTTGTGTTAAAGCTAGGAATTGAATCCAAGAGCTTGTAGGGGGGACCAAGGTTAGAATATGTTAAACAGATAGTCTTAATTGTAGGGTGTGGTAGCTATATAGAGATGAAACGATTAGCTCGGGACAGGGGGAGCATTGAGATCTGCAGCAAACCAGTCAAACGACTAAAGACTCAAACAACAACATGTAAGCTCACCAAAATAATGTTGTGTAACGGTAAATGTTAGTCAACGAACAGTAATGCATTACTAAAACCCATGACACGATACCTAAGAGCTTTTCTAAAATTATTTTAAAATGCCTGTAACCCTATATTAAACACCCGTTCACAATATTCATAACTGCAATGTTATGGTAAAACAAAACAAAATCTATATTTCAAAACAAGCAAGTGGTTTAGTCAATGTATACCGGGAAAAGTTGTGTAAACACTCAAGTCCACAAGACTAATTGAATTAGTAACTGTCAGGTTGGCCGAGTGGTTAAGGTGTTTGACTTAAGATCAAATTTCCTGTACAAGGAAGCAAGGGTTCGAATCCCTTACCTGACATAACTATTGCCTTAACATGGCTTGTCCACACTGAATTATTATGATACTCGCTACACAAACCATAGACAGAGTGTATTGTTTAAGGCACTCTCTTTATGAACATAGTCAGAGACTGTTGATGGTTAACAATTGCATTAATAGTGGGACATGGGGATAGCAATTGAGAAAAACAGCCAATACCCATACAATATTTTTATTCATTTAGTTTTTTTTACAATAGTTACACACTGAATACAACTTTTTATCTTTTTATCATTGTTTGATATAGATTTTAAACACAACGCTTGTTGTAGATCCTCTTATAACTTTCTCCAGGTACTCTTGTTCTTAAAAACTGGGGAAGCCGCAATGGTTTTATAGACATGAAACCCTCATCCTCTTATTTTTCATCATCTTCATCATCATCATCATTATAAATATTATCATCATAATTATTATAGTCATTGTCACCAACATCATCATCATCATCCTCAACATCACTAGAACTATCCAATTCCTTTTTTTTTCCTTTTCAAAAGGGACCTCTTGAAGAGTCTGTGTTGCTTTTGATAGTGTTAAGAGTTTTTTGAACGTTGACAACTGTCCTAACATGACTTTTTGAGGAGATGATAATTGCTTTTCAACAAACAATGCACTATATTGAGCAGCAATATCATTTTCTTGAACTTGCTTTTTAGCATTTTCATGATATTTTGTTGAAAGCAACAGTGTTTTATCTGGTACACTACATTGATGACTACCCACACTTAAGACCTTACTATTCTTACTTTTTAGATGACCTAAACATTTTGTTGTCCTTTGTTTTGAGCACTACCAAAATGTGATTCCATTCACATTTTGCCGCTTATAGTTATAGGAGTAGCCATGATACAGTGCACGTGGTTTGCCTTTATTGGTTATAGTATATTCCATAGTAGTAACTGACTTGTAAAGTTGATCTACCTACTGTACTACAAAGGTCAGAACAATTCTGGTGAAAGTGTGATTTTGTGTTGACGTTTTATATAGGATGATGTTGGTGACTTATGTTGGTGGCTTATATTGGTGGCTTATGTTGATGGCTTAGTTGGTGGCTTATTTTGATGTCAGTTTTTGTTATATAATATATTTGATCCATTCATCTATGACGTCATAGCCAGTCTTAAAGCAAGTCTAAACTTGTCCGACATGTTGGATTTTTTGTTCATGTGTGAAACTATCAACTACCAGTGATCAAGTGAGCTTCTTTCTCTCTAATCCGCAGTTCTGCCCCATAGCATTGAGAATATTTATTGTAGTAGCCTATGAAGAAACAAAAAAACATGTCTAATACAGTTTAGCTATAAGTGACCAGAACCACTATATATAACATTTTATTCTAAGAGCTTTCCATAATGATAAGAAAAAAGAGCTTACCATAATGATGGATTGTGTAAGTAAATGTCTTTTGCTGCTTGATGTCACTACTAAAGTGATACTCGTACAGCAGACAAGTGAGTTCATATTTCGCTGTCTCACTTCCTGCGTCGCACGCGACCGCTCGCGAACCAGGCGCACACGCGGGGGAACATACGAAACATGAACTCACTTGTCTGTTGTATGAGTATCACTATAGTAGTGGCATCAAGCAGCAAAAGACGTTTACTTACACACAATCCATCATTATGGTAAGCTCTTTTTCTTATCATTATGGAAAGCTCTTAGATCGCGCTTGACGCAGGAAGTGCGGGGGAACATACGATTACGTCAGCAAAACATCTCATCTAGAGTTTCAAATTTAGCCACTATGACGCGCTCAACACAGGAAGTGCGTGGAAACATACGATTACGTCAGCGAAACATGAACCCACTTTTCTGTTGAATGAGTATCACTTTAGTAGTGGCATCAAGCAGCAAAAGACGTTTACATACACACAATCCATCATTATGGTAAGTTCTTTTTCTTATCATTATGGAAAGCTCTTAGATCGCGCGCGACGCAGGAAGTGCGAGGGAACGTACGATTACGTCAGCAAAACATATCATCTAGAGTTTCAAGTTTAGCCACTATGACACGCTCAACACAGGAAGTGCGTGGAAACATACGATTACGTCAGCGAAACATGAAATCACTTGACTGTTGTATGAGTATCACTTTAGTAGTGGCATACGTTCACATGTATTTCGTCACTTTCCTTTCATATCGTTATCACATTATAGTAGTGGGGGGGGGGGGGGGCTGGTGAACAACGTCAGTTCAACACACTGCTTTACACGCAAATGTAGTTAGGACCTTTGACATAATTTAAATAAATGCATGGACTAGTCCGTAGGGACCAGTCCAAAGGGACTCATCCACAAGGACTCGTCCGGAAGTGCGGGGGAACATACGATTACGTCAGCGAAATATGAACTCACTTGTCTGTTGTACGAGTATCCCTTTAGTAGTGACATCAAGCAGCAAAAGACGTTTACTTACACAATCCGTCATTATGGTAAGCTCTTTTTTCTTATCATTATGGAAAGCTCTTAGAATAAAATGTTATATATAGTGGTTCTGGTCACTTATAGCTAAACTGTATTAGACTTGATTTTTTTGTTTCTTTATAGGCTACTACAATAAATATTCTCAATGCTATGGGGCAGAACTGCGGATTAGAGAGAAAGAAGCTCACTTGATCATTGGTACTTGATAGTTTCACACATGAATAAAAAATCCAACATGTCGGACGTTTAGACTTGCTTTAAGACTGGCTATGACGTCATAGATGAATGGATCAAATCTCTTATATAAAACCAAGTGTCCTGACTGACTAACTGACTTAATGACTCACTGACTCATCATCGCCCAGCCAAAACTATTAATGTTAGAAACATGAAATTTTGGGGATATGTTCGTGGTAAGTCAAAAACGCGCACTAAGGAATGATTTTTGGATATTCAGGTTCTAAAGGGTTGTAAAGGGGGTAGATCTGAATTTCATTGAATAACAATATCTCCCGATTGGTTTCATTGGGCGATGTGATACTCGGCATATACACTCACCATTAAAAATAAGAAGACACGTGTCTGAGGGTTTTTCGATGTGGTGTATATTATGAAGTGAAAGGGGTGAAAAGTGAGGGTTGAAGGATTCCTAACGGAGTGTGTATCTTTGAAACGACATAGGCGAGGAGTTAGAAACTCAGCGGAAAAAAATCAGCTTAAAAATAAGTAAATAGGTGTTTGATCGTTTTTTTCATAAATCCAATTTAAGGGGCCCATAGGGAGGGGTGAAATTCTGGGGGGGGGGGACAGGAAAGAAACTGTCCTAACTGATTGACTGACAGACTCACTCATCAAACTCAGGGGAAAAAATCTGCTGAAAAATAAGTAAATAGGTGTTTGAATGTTCTTTTCATAAACCCAATTTAAGGGTTCATGGGGAGGGGTGAAATTCTGAAAAAGGAAATTGAGAGAAAAAGTCCTGACTCACTCACCATCGCCCAGCCAAAATTATTGAAGTTAGACACATGACATTTTGGGGAATATGATCATTGTATGTCAAAACCGTCAACTAAGGGAGGATTTTCGGATATTCAAGGGGTCTTAAGGGGGTTAAACATGCATTTCATTGAATAACAATAACTCCCAATTGGTTTCATTGGGGGATGTGATACTCGGCATATACATTGGCGAGGAGTTTGAAACTCAGCGGAAAAAATCAGCTTAAAAGATAAGTAAATAGATGTTCGATCGTTTTTTTTCATAAATTCTATTTAAGGGGCCCACGGGGAGGGTGATATTCTGGGGGGGGGGACTGGAAAGAAAGTGTCCTAACTGATTGACTGACTCACTCACTCTTGAAACTCAGGGAGAGAAAACTGCTTAAAAATAAGTAAATAAGTGTTCGACAGATTATATTTCATAAATCAAATTTAAGGGGTTCATGGTGAGGGGTCAAATTCTGGAAAAGAAATTTAAAGAAAATGTCCTGACTCACTCACTCCCTCATCATCGTCCAGTCAAAATTATTGAAGTTAGAAACATGACATTTTGGGATATGTTCATTGTATGTCAAAACCGTACACTAAGGGAGGATTTTCGGATATCAGGTTCTAAAGGTGTCTTAAGGGAGTTATACCTGCATTTCATTGATTAACAATATCTCACGAGTGGTTTCATTTGTGGATGTGATACTCGGCATATAAACTAATCATGAATCGTAAGCCGACATGTGTCTAAGGGTTTTTCGATGTGGTGTATATTATAAGGTGAAAGGGGTGAAAAGTGGGTGTTGAAGGATTCCTAACCGAGCGTGTATCTCTTAAACGACATACGCGAGAAGTTTGAAACTCAGCGCAAAAAAGCTCAAAAATAAGTAAATCGGTGTTCGTTCGTTTTTTCATAAATTCAATTTAAGGGGCCAATGGGGTGGGATGAAATTCTAGAAAAAAAGGAGAGAATGTGTCCTGACTGACTGACTAACTCACTCACTCATCAAACTCAGGGGAAAAAGACAGCTTAAAATATAAGTTAATAGGTGTTCGAGCGTTTCTTCATAAATTCAAATTAAGTGGCGCATGGGGAGGGCGTAAAATTCTGGTAAAAATAATTGAAAGAAAATGACCTGACTGACTCACTCACTCATCATCGCCCAGCGAAAACTATTGAAGTAGGAAACATTATATTTTGGGAATATTTTCGCTCTATGTCGCAAACGTCAATGAATGGAGGATTTTTGTTTATTCGGGTTCTTAAGAGGTGTTAAGGGGGTATACGTGCATTTCATTGATTAACAATATCTCACGAGTTGTTTCTTTGGGGATGTAATATTCGGCATATAAACTAAATATTAAAAATAAGCAGACATATGTCTAAGGGTTTATTGGTGTGGTGTATATTATGGGGTGAAAGGGGTGAAAATTGGGGGTTGAAGGATTCTTAACGGAGCGTGTATCTCTTAAACGACATAGGCAAGAATTTTGAAATTCAGCGGAAAAAAACAGCTTAAAATATAAGTAAATAGGTGTTCAACCGTTTTTTCATAAATCCAATTTAAGGGGCCCTTGGAGAGGGATGAAATTCTGGGGAAAAACACAGGAAAGAAAGTGTTCTAACTGATTATATCACTCACTCATCAAACTCAGGGGGGGAAGAACAGCTTAAAAATAAGTAAATAGGTGTTCGACCGTTTTTCTTTCATAAATCCAATTTAAGGGGTTCATGAGAGGGGTGAAATTCTGAAAAATGAATGAAAGAAAATGTCCTGACTTACACACTCACTCATCATCGCCCAGCTGAAATTATTGAAGTTAGAAACATGAAATGTTGGGGTTATGTTCGTTGTATGTCGAAAACGTCCACTAAGGAAGGATTTTTGGATATTCAGGTTCTAAAGGGGTGTTAAGGGGTAGATCTGCATTTAATTGAATAGCAATGTCTCCCGATTGGTTTCCTTGGGGGGATGCGATACTCGGCATATTAACTCATCATGAAGAATAAGAAGACACATGTCTGAGGGTTTTTCGATGTAGTGTATATTATGAGGTGTATGTGTGAAAAGTGGGGGTTGAAGGATTCCTAACGGAGCAAGTATCTCTTAAAAGACAGAGGCATAAAGTATGAAACTCAGGGGGAAAAATCAGCTTGAAAAAAGTTAATTGGTGGTCGACCGTTTCTTCATAAATCCAATTTAAGGGGCCCATGGGGATGGGTGAAATTCTGGGGAAAGAAGTCCACTAAGGAAGGATTTTTGGATAATCACTCATCATCCCCCAGCCAAACATATTGCAGTTAGAAACTTGAAATTTTGGGGATAAGTTCGTTGTATGTCGAAAACGTCCACAAAGGATGGATTTTTGGATATTCATGTTCTGAAGGGGTGTTAAGGGGGTAAACTTGCATTTCATTGATTAACAATATCTCACGAGTTGTTTCATTTGGGGATGTGATATTCGGCATATAAATTAATCAGTAAAGATAAGCAGACATTTGTCTAAGGGTTTATCGATATGATGTATATTATGAGGTGAAAGGGGTGAAAAATGGGGGTTAAAGAATTCTTAACGGAGCATGTATCTCATAAACGACATAAGCGAGAAGTTTAAAATTCAGCGGAAAATCCGCTTAAAAAAACAAGTAAATAGGTGTTCGACCGTTTTTTTTCATAAATCCCATTTAAGGGGTTCATGGGGAGGGGTGAAATTTTCAAAAATAAATGAAAGAAAATGTCCTGACTGACTGACTCACTCACTCACCATCGCCCAGCCAAAATTATTGAAGTTAGAAACATGAAATTTTGGGGATATGTTTGTTGTATGTCGAAAACGTCCACTAAGGAAACATTTTTGGATATTCAGGTTCTAAAGGAGTGTTAGGGGGATAAACGTGAATTTTATTGAATAACAATATCTCACGAGTTGGTTATGTGAAGAACAGCCCAAATTCATCAACATAAACGGGAGGACAGCATCAGGCTTAAGGCCTGGACAAAATAACTTCCTTAAGAGAAGATTAGACTGAAAGGATTGGGCTAAGGAAATGCGGCCTGGTTCTTTCAATACTAGACTGAACATTGAGAGTAAATACAATACTTTTATTTTTATGGTGAAACTTGCAAACACATTAATAAATAAGCCTTAATTAAAAAATTAGTTATGCTGGCCCGCCTAGGGCAATTTCCAATGTTCATTAATTTTATTTAGGTTGGCACAGCCATGTGCTATTATTCAAAAGTTCATTCTGCTTGATGAACACACAAATTTAATATTCTTGCACTTGCTAGCAAACACTTAAAACGAAGATGATTAAGATAATAATAAACAAGGCACAAACTTATCTTTAGTGGCGATGACTAGAAGCATGCTGACGGAGACTGCCGTGGCCAACACTTGATTTTTTGGTAGTAGAATTTGAGATGTCCAGCATCAGGAAAAAACTTCGCCAGGGCGATCTTCTTCTTCTTCTTCTTCTTCACCAGCGCTGTACATTGTTTAACATCGTTAGGTTTTGATGTTATTTCTTGAATGCCAAATAACATGGCATTTTAGAACTGCGATTTGATGCAGCTTCTTGCGGTTTGAAGTAAAATGTAGAATGCACTTTCTCAGTGCTGAAGCTCTCTGCTGTTGCGTTTTCTGGTAGTTTCAATCATAAATGCAGATTAGGCCCGAAGTTTAGAAGGCCCCGGAGAAGGGCGGAAGGCACGAATGCCTCTCGCAAGTTGAAGAAGACCGTAGAAGGTTTGAAGAAGGAATGCTGATGGAGAGCAAAACGCCGCCACTTAAATAATAACATCATAGAAACGTCTGGAAGCCAGGCTGGCGGGCGATGATTGGCCAGGGCAAGCTGTGACGTCAGTCATACAGGAAGGCAGCAAGCAAGTCGACATCCTTTTCTGTATGCGAGCGTATGCTGGAGGCGCATGACCTTTAACAGGCTGAGGTAAGAGTCTTAGATATATATAGAGAGAGATTAAACACTAGTAATAAACATTATAATAGAAATGAATAAGTACATATGTTTTCGTTCGGTGGTCTCAAAAGCATTTAACTGACAAATGCGGCACGAAAGAAAAATGCACTATAAACATCACGAAAGTGATCATGCTCCGAGACCCCCGAAAGAAAACAATCAAAGAATCAGTTACAAAAACGTGAACAACAATAAAGAAGATGACACTAAGCCTCAACAGGCAGGATAGCAACCATAGAAATTGGTCTAGTATAGACACCCTTACTAGTGAGAACATCTACAACTCTCACATGATTATCACGACCCAAATGGCAGTGAGTTACCCTACCAATATTCCATACGAGAGGGGGACTTGGATCTCGCAAAAGAACCATATCTCCCACTCGCACATCAGTCTGGGAAAGCCGCCACTTCTCTCTTCTGTTAAGTGAGCCGAGATACTCCAGCTTCCAACGGCGCCAAAAGGAGTTTCGCAAAGAGTCTAACTTTCTCCAGAAAATAGGCAACCTGAGATCACCGCGTCGACTCAGCAAAGGAGGCGTAGAAGCTAAAAAACGCCTATTAAAAATGGCCAGGTGTTAACGGAAGAAGATCTTTGGGATCGTTAGACAAAGGCGTGAGCGGCCTAGAATTTACGATACCCTCAACCTGAATAATTAAGGAATTAAATTCCTCATAGGAAAGGATGGCTGAACCAAGGGTTTTCTTCAGCTGTCTCTTCGTGAGCTTTATGCAAGATTCCCAACGACCACCATGATGGGGGGCGTAAGGGGGAGTGAAATGCCATTTGAATCCCTTAGCATGAGAAAAATTAGAAAACTGTTCCTTAGCAGAAGGAGAGGTAAGTGCAGTTTTCCAAAGATCAAAAGTACTAACAAAAATTTTTGCGTTATCTGAGAAAACCTCAGAAGAAACACCCCTTCTAGAGGCAAATCTAGAAAAGGCTGCTATAAAATAAGGAGTAGAAGCACTTGTAACCAACTCAAGGTGAATGGCTTCTGTCACCATGCACACAAATAAAGAAATATAAAGTTTACCTAACAACTTTCGCTTAGATAAAGGGGAATTAACTTGATAGACATAAGGACCGGCATAATCGATACCCGTCAGGGCGAAAGGCTTACTAGGTTCGGAACGAAAATATGGCAAGTTTCCCATAATTTGCGTGATTTGCGGGGGCTTGGATTTGAAACAAGGTATACATTTCCGAATAACAGAAGAAACTTCATGAACACCGTTAATGAGCCAATATTGCTCGCGAATTAAGCAAAGCAAAGTGCGGGTGCCAGCGTGCAAATTCTGATAACCTCTTCAGTCCTGAGCTCAGTTCAGAACTTTGAAATATACTTTTCTGTGTTTAACTTATTGCAATTAGGTAAAATAATACATATTTATGAAAAAAAAATTTTTTCGAAATCACTGGGCTATTATGACATGTAGCATATATGCTACATCAGGACTTAATGACTACTCTCCTCCCACTACTTTGCAATGCTAAATTATTTTGTGATACACGATTACTAATGGTTTAATGCCTTGTAAAGTATGTACAATAGTAACATATTTTTTTTGTAAATTTTTCTATATTTATTTTGCATTTTCTAAAGTCAAAATAAAAATAATTAAGAAACTATGTTTAAAAATTTTTGACTAAAAAGTCAAAGCACTAAAAAAGTTATATTCAAAAGAACATAAAATTGAAGGTACAATCCACAATATCCAGTTATGACTCATGGAATGCTGAGAAACAGTCTCTTTTTTTTCGTAAAGCGCAGGTATATTTTGCATTTTTTGCACTGTACAAACGTGAATCCCTTTCAGCTCGGTAGTCTACATCATGATCTACCTTTTTGCGTTCTGCTCATCATTTCTGGTAGATGCAAAGCATGAAACTTCCTGGATTGAACAGACGTCATAGGCGCTGGTATTCTGCGGCGCGTCAAGTTTCGATTTCCATCGTCATCACCATCATCAGGCCCATCATTCGCTTCATCTTCATTGTTGAAGATGCTGTATTCAATCTCTGGTCATCTTCCCTCCCATCATCATCTCCAATCTCCAGCTCAATATCAGACACATCAGGATCGATAGAGTCAATCAGTTCCACAATGTCTGCATCATTCAAGGCTGAATGAATAAATAAATGGTGAAATTTAATGTTACCTCTTTCATTACATGCTAAGAGAAATTAGGCTATGTGGTAAGAGAAAGTAGGCTATATAATATTTAAAGACCGCATATTTCTCAACATTTAAGCCACATGTGACTTCAGCATTATCTACAGCACTGAAAGACATGCTAAAAATGAGGAAAATTCAGACATAAAATCATGTTGCAAGTATGAAATGTCAAGGTCATTGCCTGATGTAGAGTATATGCTACGTAATGCAAATCGTCATCGTGTGAGTATTTTAGTATATTACCGAAACTTACATTCAATAGCACATTAACTGTTGATCAATTGTAAGCAATTTTTTTTTAACATTTACAATACTTTAATATACAAATACATATTAATTACCTGTATGTCTTGTTTCCATGGTTACCAGTCCGCCAACTTCAATATTCACAGAGGTGCTGCCACCTATTCGCTAGAGCGGGTAACAAAAAAAAGTAAAGTGCGTGATGCGCGACCTATAGACTATAATATGCTACAGCCGGCAACCCGCAGTGAAGCCAGCGCTTGTCAGAAAAAAATAAAAACCGCATGTAGCATATATGCTACGTAAGGACAGAGGAGGTTAATGAAATTTCTTTACGATGAGAGTAGTAATAGGATGTCTAGAAGGAAGAATAATGGGATGTTTTTTCTCATCTGAGTAACTAGAATTTTCTAGCCTGCCCCCCACTCTTATTAATCCATCTTGGTCCAAAAAAGGGGTGAGAGGTAACAGCCTACTAGACTTTGGTAAAGCTTTTTTGCTTAAAAGCGTCTGATACTCAAGAAAGAATACTTCTTGTTGCATAAGAAACAAGATTCTACGAGTAGCAAATTCCAATTCCATTTTAGTGAGAAAGGGTTGCGGCTTCACAGGCTCATCAAGAACAAGAAATTTCCATCGAAATAAATATGCTACCACCCGAATTAATTTATTAAATGAAGAGTAACGCTGAAAAAGACTAGTAGCAATAGAAGTTAGAAAAAGGGAAGCGGTAACAATGCGAGCATCAGGAACATCTTCTGCGAGCGGATTAGATGAACGAGGCCAACAAGAAAAATCCTGACTGAGCCACGCCGGACCATTCCAGTATAGTTTAAGAGAAATTAATTTCTTGGGCAAACAGCCACGTGAAATTATATCAGCGGGGTTTTCTTTCCCCGGAACATGATTCCATTGGTCAAAATGAGACAACTCTTGTATTTTAGAAACGCGATTAGCCACAAAAGTGGTCCAATGCGAAGAAGGTTTTGAAAGCCAAGCTAACACGATGGAAGAATCACTCCAAAACCATGTGGTCGAAAATTTCAAATTTAAACTGATTTTTAATTTGCTGGCTAATTCCACAGCCATTACAGCAGAACATAATTCCAATCTAGGCAAAGATATGGATTTGAGTGGGGCTACCTTTGATTTTGCACAAATTAAATTGGAAAATCCGGGTAAAGTATTGGAAGGGCGGCCTACTAAGTAGGCGCAGCAACCGTATGCCTTTTCAGAACTATCTGCAAATACGTGCAAATCGAAATACTGACATGAAATGTCGGAAATTAAAGTGCGAGGAATAGAAATTTGAGAAAGATCTAACAAACTCTTGCGATATTTCAACCACTCATCCAAAAGGGGGGAGGGTACCTTTTCATCCCAACCAATTTTCAATAACCAAAGTTTTTGCAAGAAAATTTTTGCAGTAATAACCACCGGAGCAATGTACTGCAATGGATCAAAAACTCTTGCTATTTCCGATAATAATTGCCTTTTCGTTCGAGGGTGAAACTCAGATAAGTGTACCTGATAGGAAAAGGTATCTGAAGAAGGAGACCAAAAAACACCCAAGGTTTTAATAGCTGATTCCTCAGTAGGAAGCGCAACACATTTGTCAACAGGAGTTACTTGTGAAAAGTTAGATAAAAATTCGGTTGAGTTCGAGTTCCACTTATGAAGGGTAAACCCACCACCGGAAAGAAGAGAGTTTAAATCTTCACAAACAAGAAGTGCGTCAGAGATACTAGGAAAGGAATACAGAAAATCATCTACATAAAATGCAGTTTTCAAAACTTCAGAAGCTAGAGGATGAAAAAGATGATCATCTTGTTCGGCCAACATGTGAAGAGATCGTATTGCGTGAAAAGCAGACGGCTTAAGACCGTATGTCACTGTTCTTAAACGAAATATTTTTATAGGTTTTGCATTTTCGTCTCGCCACAAAATTCTTTGCAAATCACGTTGTTCTGAATTTACTAGAATTTGCCTATACATTTGCTTGATGTCAGCAAGAACAGCAATGGGGAATAGACGAAAGTTAAGTAAAACTGAAGTAAGATCTGTCTGAATAGCGGGTCCAGAATGCAGAGTGTCATTGAGAGAAACACCATTAGCATCTGGAGATGACCCATTAAAAACCACTCTTATCTGTTCTCGGGTGGAAGAATTTTTCCAAACCGGATGATGATTAAGATATACTATTTCTTTAGGAGAATTACTAATTTCTTCAGATTTTGGAACTACTTCCATGTGATTCGCTGATTCGTATTCTTCCATGAAGGAAGTATACTGAGTTTTTAAGAGAGCATCTTTTTTAAAGCGATTTTCAATTGCGAATAAAGCTTTGAGAGCTCTGGAATGTGATTCTGTAATAACAGGGGGGTTAAAAATGCGAGGAAGAGTAACCACGAATCTGCCTTCAGTAGTACGAACAGTGGTTTCTACGTAGTGTGTTTCACAGATCTCATTATTGAGAGAATGAGGTGAGGTGACTTGAATATCCTCAATATCCCAGAACTTAATTAATTCTTGATTTAAATCAGCACCAACAAAATAACAATGAGATTTTTGTTGAACGGGGTTGCGGTATATTTGCCCAGTGGCAATCCAACCAAAATCAGTTCTACGAAAGAAAACATCACGGGCAACTTTAACCTTTTCCGGATGTAAACATTGCCAAAAAATGCTGGCACTTAAAAGAATTTCTACAGATGAAGCTCTGTTGAAATTCGGATCTGCAAGTTGCAAATGATGCGGAATATTCCAACCCTGGACTTGAAAAGAAGTAATGGGGGTGTCATTACCTATGGAATTTATAATTAAAAATCTAAATTTAAATGAATGCCAAGATTATTGGAATCTTTTACATCCACTTTAGCATAACTCAGAGATTGCGATTTGGAACCATTAATTCCTGTAACTTCTATAGAAGTAGGGCATATTTGTAGACCTAACTTGCGAACTAGCGATTCACTGATAAAATTGTTAGTTGCAGCATTATCTAACAACCCCCTTACAGAAACCCATTTTCCGTGAACATTCTTCACTAGAATTTGGACAGTGGACAATAAAACTTGAGTTTTACTGAACGAAACAGAGCTTTGAGTAAAAGACTGAGCGTTATTAGGCAAAGTCTCAGAATTAGATTTAGCGGATGAACTATTGGTTGCTGATGACCGCAATCTTTCATGCCTATGCAGGAGAGTATGATGCTTTGCTTTACAGTGAAAACATAACCGTTCAGAACGACAATTGCTTATCATATGTGTCGCTGATAGACAATTAAAGCAGTGCTTGTGGGTGGTAATTAATTTGCGTCTTTCATCCACAGATAAAGATTTGAATTGAGCGCATTGGTACAAGTTATGTGGTTGTTGACACAAAACACAAGCTTGTACTTGATTGGAAGACCGAATATTGGTAGAAAAGGCATGTGACCTTAGTACTCTCTGAGTGGGGCTGATGACCTTACTATTAGAAGGAGGTTTGAAGGTGGAGCTACTCTTTTGACTGGCTACAGCAGAGAGAATTTGGCATTTCGCCTTTAAGAATTTAATAATAGCTTCATAGGTACACAATGAATGTTGCGACAGATCTGCTTCCCAATCTTTTAAAGTTTTAGTGTCTAATTTAACAGAAATAAGATGAATCAAAAATAGATCCCAATGGTCAACTGGTTGGTCCAAATTTGCAAGCGCACGAATATGAAGTTCTGCAGCATCGATCAGATTACGAAGCGAGGCAAGATTATCAGCTTGAACAATAGGTAAATTGAATAAACCCTGTATGTGACGTTGAGTTTTTAAACGAGTGTTCCCAAACCGATCTCTGAGAAGTGCCAAAGCTACTTCATAATTTTCATTTGTCAACGTAAGCTCTTGGATGAGTTTAAGTGCGTTGCCTTGCAAGGACAAACGCAAATAATGAAACTTCTGTATTGAAGGAAGAGAATCGTTTTCGTGAATCAATGAATTGAATAATTCAAAAAATGGTTCCCATGTAGCTTCATCTCCGGTAAATTTAGGTAATTCTATTTTCGGTAATATAACACGGGAAGGAAAAGAAGAAGATTCTGAAGGAGTTTTCTCCTGCTTTTCCTGCAATGTTAAACTTCTTAAAAGCTGCTTCGCGTCTGCGAACCCCTTATAATATAAATTTTCAACCTCACAGCGGTCACTTTGCTGGTCGGGATCCTTGGTCTCAATATTACTTTGGATCTCATCATATTTCTCAAAGGCCTGTTCATAACCTTTCAGTCTTTGAGAAATTATGTCACTATTACGTTCTTTTTCCGGGAGCTCATCTAGAAAAGTGCGAAAACGCGTTAACTTGCCTTTGACAGAAGCTCTAGCATTAATGAGTTTCTCGTCAATCGGCATTATGAAAGTTTGTTGTGTACTCACGACTATACTGTGAGCTGGTACACCTTGCTTCGGAAGAAGTTGACAGTCTGCCAGAAAAGAGAGTGCGGCTTCCCCTGCAGTGAAATACGGGCCTGCTGTTTGTCTCCCTTCTCAGTGCCAACCATATACACTCGAGCTGAAACTTTCGAAGTAGATTAGAAAACACAATTTTTAAAATATTAACACACTCAATGTTCAGTATGGCATTTAAATTTTGAATTAGTTCCAACATTAAGAAATTTGAAGATTTGGTTAAACAGAATGTTTACAAGCATCCCGGTTATAGGCACCAAAATGGTTATGTGAAGATCAGCCCAAATTCATCAACATAAACGGGAGGACAGCATCAGGCTTAAGGCCTGGACAAAATAACTTCCTTAAGAGAAGATTAGACTGAAAGGATTGGGCTAAGGAAATGCGGCCTGGTTCTTTCAATACTAGACTGAACATTGAGAGTAAATACAATACTTTTATTTTTATGGTGAAACTTGCAAACACATTAATAAATAAGCCTTAATTAAAAAATTAGTTATGCTGGCCCGCCTGGGGCAATTTCAAATGTTCATTAATTTTATTTAGGTTGGCACAGCCATGTGCTATTATTCAAAAGTTCATTCTGCTTGATGCACACACAAATTTAATATTCTTGCACTTGCTAGCAAACACTTAAAACGAAGATGATTAAGATAATAATAAACAAGGCACAAACTTATCTTTAGTGGCGATGACTAGAAGCATGCTGACGGAGACTGCCGTGGCCAACACTTGATTTTTTGGTAGTAGAATTTGAGATGTCCAGCATCAGGAAAATAACTTCGCCAGGGCGATCTTCTTCTTCTTCTTCTTCTTCTTCTTCTTCACCAGCGCTGTACATTGTTTAACATCGTTAGGTTTTGATGTTATTTCTTGAATGCCAAATAACATGGCATTTTAGAACTGCGATTTGATGCAGCTTCTTGCGGTTTGAAGTAAAATGTAGAATGCACTTTCTCAGTGCTGAAGCTCTCTGCTGTTGCGTTTTCTGGTAGTTTCAATCATAAATGCAGATTAGGCCCGAAGTTTAGAAGGCCCCGGAGAAGGGCGGAAGGCACGAATGCCTCTCGCAAGTTGAAGAAGACCGTAGAAGGTTTGAAGAAGGAATGCTGATGGAGAGCAAAACGCCGCCACTTAAATAATAACATCATAGAAACGTCTGGAAGCCAGGCTGGCGGGCGATGATTGGCCAGGGCAAGCTGTGACGTCAGTCATACAGGAAGGCAGCAAGCAAGTCGACACCCTTTTCAGGATGCGAGCGTATGCTGGAGGCGCATGACCTTTAACAGGCTGAGGTAAGAGTCTTAGATATATATATAGAGAGAGATTAAACACTAGTAATAAACATTATAATAGAAATGAATAAGTACATATGTTTTCGTTCGGTGGTCTCAAAAGCATTTAACTGACAAATGCGGCACGAAAGAAAAATGCACTATAAACATCACGAAAGTGATCACGAGTGGTTTCATTTGAGGATGTGATACTTGGCATATAAACTAATCATTAAAAATAAGCTGACACATGTCTTATGGTTTTTCGATGTGTTGTATATTATGAGTGAAAGGGGTGAAAAGTGGGAGTTGAAGGATTCCTAACAATGTGCGCATCTCTTAAACGACATAGGCGAGGAGTTTGAAACTCAGAGCAAAACAATCAGGTTAATAAAAATATAAAAAATAATTAAATAAATAGGTGTTCGAGAGTTTTTTCATAAATCCAATTTAAGGGGCCCATCGGGAGGGGTGAAATTCTGGAAGAAAAACGTCCACTAAGGAAGGATTTTTGGATATTCACTCTCATCGACCAACCGAAACTATTAATGTTAAAAGAAATATATTTTGGGGATATGTTTGTTGTGTGTCGAAAACGTCTACTAAGGAGGGATTTTTGAATATTCAGGTTCTAAAGGGGTGTTAACGGGGTTAAACCTGCATTTCATTGAATCAAAATATGACACGACTATGACGCGAGCGACTCCGCGGGTACCTGCTAGTATATTATATAACAAAAACTGACATCAAAATAAGCCACCAACATAAGGCATTAACATAAGCCACCAACATAAGCCACCACTATAAGCCACCAACATAAGCCACCAACATAAGCCACCAACATAAGCCACCAATATAAGCCACCAACATAAGCCTCCAACATAAGCCACCAACATAAGCCATCAACATAAGCCACAAATATAAGCCACCAACATAAGCCACAAGCATAAGCCACCAACATAAGCCACCAACATTAGCCACCAACATCATCCTATATAAAACGTCAACACAAAATCACACTTTCACCAGAATTGTTCTGACCTTTGTAGTAGGTAGATCAACTTTACAAGTCAGTTACTACTATGGAATATACTATAACCAATAAAGGCAAACCACGTGCACTGTATCATGGCTACTCCTATAACTATAAGCAGCAAAATGTGAATGGAATCACATTTTGGTAGTGCTCAAAACTAAGGACAACAAAATGTTTAGGTCATCTAAAAAGTAAGAATGGTAAGGTCTTAAGTGTGGGTAATCATCAATGTAGTGTACCAAATAAAACACTGTTGCTGCCAACAAAATATCATGAAAATGCTAAAAAACAAGTTCCAGAAAATGATATTGCTGCTCAATATAGTGCATTGTTTGTTGAAAAGCAATTATCATCTCCTCAAAAAGTCATGTTAGGACAGTTGTCAACGTTCAAAAAACTCTTAACACTATCAAAAGCAACACAGACTCTTCAAGAGGTCCCTTTTGAAAAGGAAAAAAAAGGAATTGGATAGTTCTAGTGATGTTGAGGATGATGATGATGATGTTGGTGACAATGACTATAATAATTATGATGATAATATTTATAATAATGATGATGATGATGATGATGAAAAATAAGAGGATGAGGGTTTCATGTCTATAAAACCATTGCGGCTTCCCCAGTTTTTAAGAACAAGAGTACCTGGAGAAAGTTATAAGAGGATCTACAACAAGCGTTGTGTTTAAAATCTATATCAAACAATGATAAAAAGATAAAAAGTTGTATTCCGTGTGTAACTATTGTAAAAAAAACTAAATGAATAAAAATATTGTATGGGTATTGGCTGTTTTTCTCAATTGCTATCCCCATGTCCCACTATTAATGCAATTGTTAACCATCAACAGTCTCTGACTATGTTCATAAAGAGAGTGCCTTAAACAATACACTCTGTCTATGGTTTGTGTAGCGAGTATCATAATAATTCAGTGTGGACAAGCCATGTTAAGGCAATAGTTATGTCAGGTAAGGGATTCGAACCCTTGCTTCCTTGTACAGGAAATTTGATCTTAAGTCAAACACCTTAACCACTCGGCCAACCTGACAGTTACTAATTCAATTAGTCTTGTGGACTTGAGTGTTTACAAAACTTTTCCCAGTATACATTGACTAAACCACTTGCTTGTTTTGAAATATAGATTTTGTTTTGTTTTACCATAACATTGCAGTTATGAATATTGTGAACGGGTGTTTAATATAGGGTTACAGGCATTTTAAAATAATTTTAGAAAAGCTCTTAGGTATCGTGTCATGGGTTTTAGTAATGCATTACTGTTCGTTGACTAACATTTACCGTTACACAACATTATTTTGGTGAGCTTACATGTTGTTGTTTGAGTCTTTAGTCGTTTGACTGGTTTGCTGCTGATCTCAATGCCCCCCCCCCCCCTGTCCCGAGCTAATCGTTTCATCTCTATATAGCTACCACACCCTACAATTAAGACTATCTGTTTAACATATTCTAACCTTGGTCTCCCCCTACAAGCTCTTGGGTTCAATTCCTAGTCTTAACACAAAATTTTAAAAGTGGTATGAAGACTAAAAAATATACTCAGTCTCGGGTGGTTCAAAATAAGTAGAGAGGGTTTGATTCACACCTCAACCATACAGCATCGTGTTTTTTTAAATTAAAATAATGATAGCCATTTGTTCAATTTCACATTTCACACATTGCAATTTGTCAATTTTCCATTTGCATTTTTCTAATGGCAGTTTGATGTTTTTTCAATTTCATGATATGGAAACATGGATTTTCCATTTTCATATTTACGCATTTGTCAATTTTCCATTTGTATATTTTTTAAAATGTTCGTTTAAGGTTTTTAAAATTTGTCTATATGGAAACATGGATTTTCCATTTTGCTGTTTACACATTTTTTATTTATTTTGTGTCTGTTGAAAAACGACATTTCCAAAACAAGATTTTTTATTTTCTTTATGTTTTTGTAAATGATCTTAATGTGAGTGCTTGACCATGGCAATAGTACAGTCTGTCTATGTGTGTTAGCGGAACCGTAGAGGCTTATTACTACTGCAAGTAAGAATGTTTACAAAATAACGGCTATCTACCACTGCATTTGAAAAACAAAACTATTGAAAAAAAAAATACTATTTATCATTCATATATAAGTGTTAAATCTCCCTCTCCCCACCCTACCTCACCGTATTTTCTCCGGTCAAACAATCAATGCTACCCATACATACACAAGCTTTCTATATATATCTCTCTCTATATATATATATGTTTTCTCTGTTCCACAAGATAAAAATTATGGTTGCTGGATTGTATCCTGCACTGTTTATGTGACATACCTTTGCCAGTTCATAAAACCGTTAGGTAGTTCTCTACAGATAGCGATTTTACCACTGCTCTACCTACACCTTTTGCTTGTTTGGCTTTCTTACAGGCTAGTATGCGATAGGCAGCATTAACTCTATATCAAACCCAGTCCACCTTTGTATTTGTAATCTAAGTAATAATTTTAAAAGAGACAAGTGTAATCAGTTTTAAACATTATCTCTGCTTTTTCTGATTGTTTGTTTATGACTTGCATATTAACCTAAAATCAAACCCTAGTCTACCTTAGTGAAAGGCTAACAGTTTAACCACTGCGTCACCATGCCCTTCTTTCTTAGTTTGATTCGTTCTAGGCCTTAGAGCCAGAAATCGAGTTACGATCTCCAGTGCAAGAGGCACATGTGCTCTCCACTACAACACGTAATGGTTAGCTAGTAACATTAGACAACCGAAAATGATTGTATTTCTGTCAGTCAAGCATTTCTGTCATTTGCCTACTGTGTGAGCACTGCCAGCAAGACAGTTTAGTTTAGAAGTGTGTGTGTGTGTGTGTATAGATTATTAGCCTCAAGTATTTAAAGCTTGTTGTGTGTAGCGACCATCTTGTCCCAGTAACCACTGAGCAAGTTTTAACAGTCAACCCATAAACACTGCATAGGATAGTTGTGTGTGGTCCATGTACGTGGGTGTGTGGATTAGCACCATGCACTAGCTTTACCTTACCCTCTATAGGTAGAGCGTTATCCCTTTCCTTTTTGACATTACCAATGACCATATTCACCCACAAGTTTTACACTTAAACCCTTGGCTTGTTTTCGATTAGGTTTGGTTCGGTTTGGTTGGAGTTGATTCAGCTTGGTTCAGTTTAGATCAATGTAGTCTCCATTTTGTTTCTTTAGCTATCCTCTTTAACCAATCAATTAAAGATAGTCTACTCTTAATTCTTGAATCAATAAATCAGATTTTGTGTACACCGCTTGTCATTTATTAACCCATGCCTGCAACCTATACTCTCTCTGTACTACAGTCTGATTAGAAAACAAGTTCCAATAGTAAAAGACTTGTCAGTTACCATACATGTAGCCTACACGAATTCTTTCTCTACCTAGCTATGTTTCATCACTCACGGTAAAAATCTCACATGTCCGTATCCAATTATTAATTTATAAAATGTCAGGCCAATGACCTTTATGTTTTGGATATTTTAGGTAATTCATTGGCCATGGGAAAGGGTTGACCATTATAAGTCTAATGACACCTTACATGTCGATATCCGATTATTAGTTTATAAAATCTCAGGTCAATGATCCAGGTGTTTTGAATATTTGGGGTAAATTCGTTGGTCATGGGAAAGGGTTGGCCATCCTAAGTATTATAACACCTCACTTGACTCTCTCCCATTATTAGTTATCGAGATATTAACAACAGTGCAGTTAGGCCCTTTTGACAAACATTAAATATATATTCAAAAACAGAGCGTCAACCCGAGTGCTAGGACCCCACATACAATTCCCTAGCCTTATTGGTTCGCGAGATATTAACAATAGTATAGTTAGGCCCTTTGTTAAAATGTCAAAAATACCTTAAAAGAGAGTGTCTGCCCAAGTCCAACGACACCTCACAGGTCAAAATCCCATCATGGGTTCAGGAAATATCAACAAAAGTATAGTTAGGCCCCTTGTCAAAATTTCAAAAAAAATACATTTAAAAACCTTATATATGTCTCTATATGTAGAGCGTTATCCCTTTCCTTTTTGGCATTACCAATGACCACATTCACCCACAAATTTTACACTTAAACCCTTGGCTTGTTTTCGGTTAGGTTTGGTTCGGTTTAGTACACTGTAGTCACTATTTTGTGTTTTACCTATCCTCTTTAACCAATCAATTAAAGATAGTCTACTCTTAATTCTTGAATCGATAAATCAGAGTTTGTGTACACCGTTTGTCATTTATTAACCCATACCTGCAACATATACTCTCTCTGTACTGCAGTTTGATCTGAAAACAAGTTCCAATGGTAAAAGACTTGTCAGTCACCATACATGTAGCCTACACTAATTCTTTCTCTACCTAGCTATGTTTCATCACACATGGTAAACATCTCACATGTTCGTATCCGATTATTAGTTTATAAAATCTCAGGTCGATGACCTTGATGTATTGGGTGTTTTGGGTAAATTCATTGGCTATGGGAAAGGGTTGACCATTCTATGTCCTACGACACATCACATGTTGATACCCGATTATTAGTTTATAATAATAATAATAATAATAATAATAATAATAATAATAATGATGATGATAATTGTTGTTTTAAGGGGCCTAACATCTAGGTTATCGACCCCATATTAGTTTATAAAATCTCAGGTCAATGACCTTACTGTTTTGGATTTTTGGAGTAAATTCATTGGTCATGGGAAAGGGATAACCATTCTAAGTCCTGTGACACCTCAATTGACCCTCTCCGATTATTAGTTTATAAAATCATAGGTCAATGACCTTGCTGTTTTAGGTCTTTTTTTTCGGTAAATTCATTGGTCATGGAAAAGGGTTGACCATCCTGAATCCCATGACACCTCGCTTGACCCTCTCTGATTATTAGTTAGCAAGATATTAACAAAAGTGCAGTTAGGCCCTTTTGACAAAAATGAATAATACATTAAGAAACAGAATGTCACTCCAAGTCCAACGACCTCTCATACAAGTCCCTAGCCTTATTGGTTCATGAGATATTAAAAGCTAATGACCTATTAGTTTTGGATCTTTTGGTTAATTTTTACAAAAAATAACTCATCTATAAATCTGTATTCAAAAAGCCCGCCCTCTTACAAAAACCCCAAGTGCACATGCGTAAAATAAAAATAAAACATTTTAATTCATAGTAGCGATCGGCTCTTCGCTTGCGTTTCATGTGGAACAACGTTTAATTTCATCATAGCATTAGGAACCAGTCCAAAGGGACCGGTCCAAAGGGATCAGTCAAAAGGGACCCTTCAACAAGGACTCGTCAACAAGGACTTGTCAACAAGGACCCGTCAACAATGGCCCGTCAACAATGACCTGTCAAAAATGACCTGTCAACAATGACCTGTCAACAGGGAACCGTCTACAAGGACTCGTCAACAATGACCCGTCAACAATGACCCATCCACAGGGGCCCATCAAAATGGACCTGTCAGAAAGGATCCATCAAAAATGACCCCCAGTCAAGAAGGGCCCGTCTAAGAGGGGGGGGGGGGGGTAGTCAGCAGGGACCAGTCCAAAGGGACAAATCAACAGAGATCAATCAAAAGGGACCAATCAACAGGGATCAATCAAAAGGGGCTATCACCTCAAGGCCTGACATGTCCCTCTTTGATTATTGGTTTGCCGATCGACAAGCGTCGCTTAAAATACTTTTTGATCACCACTCGTGGGTTGGGTTAGGTTAGGTTACACTACAGCCGCCATCTTTTAAAAAGCCCGCCCTCTTACAAAAGCTATGAGTTGGCATGCGTAAAAACAAAAAACAAGCATGTTAATTCATATTGGCTATCCACCATATACATGTCTCTTGTGTAGAACAACGTTTAATTCCATATTGGTATTCAAACTCTCACATGTTGCACTTGGAAAACTTGATTCTCTAAAAAAATACAATTTCACCCCCCATTAGGGGTAGGTTTTATTTTGGGGTGGAAATATGTTGTCCAATGGAAAGGGGGTGTCAGCCCGAGTTCAACAACACCTCATTCGTCAAAATCCAACCAGGGGTTCGAGAGATATCGCGTCGCCGCCATCTTGTGAGGGGGGGAGGTGGAGGTGGTGCTAGAACACACCAAAAACCACTACTCAAATGAAATCTTATTCTGTCGCCAACAACTTTTATACAAGACTTGTCTGCGATATTCGTGATAGTTTGCCAACAAACGTAAAAAAAAAGGGGGGGGGGGCACTTTTTTATTTCGTGGCATTTTTTCGTTTCCTGTTAGACTGGAAATATCGCTAACATGCCAACTCATGAATTAACTTATAGCTTATTTTTTCGCCTTTAATTTAAGCCATGTTAGAGCACTGTAAGCCAAATCGTTCGCTTACAATGCGCATTTCTGCGACACCACCTACTTCTCCAGCATTCCAGGAGTTCAAACGGCTGGAAATCCAAGAAGCCGACACGGGAAGGCTGGTGACTTTTAATATGTTGTTAAGAACCAATTTTCAGCTTTACTAAAACTTTTTCAAGGTTAAAACCTAAAATTCCTGGGCTATGAAATATTTCCACCTTCCTTCAAATTCCTACATTTCCCATAACATCCTTATTACCACAATCATCGCCGTCTATAATTCTAAAGCCGTGATGTTGGTAGAATTGGCAACACTGAGTAGAGTCCTTAGGTTTTATAAACACGTTCTAAGCTTTATTCATAAATACCGTTTATTTTGATATATCAGCATCTAATAAGAGCAGTTCGTACTAACTATTTCAACACCCGTGAAATTCCTCGTGGTAAATCAGACCTGCTGAAAGTTGTAAAAGTGAGTATTTCCCGTATTTATTAAGTTAGATGTGTAACCAATGCCTGCTAATGAATTTAACCAACAAATTCTTCCCTAATATTTAATTTTCATTAAACAATTTCAGATGCCTAGGAAGTGTTGTGTTCCTGGCTGTAAGTCAAATTATGGCAGCACTATTAAAATAACTGGTTATATCCAGGGCCCTGGAGAGCGGCGACGGGCCCTGGGGCTGGAATCTCCCGGCCCCCCCTCTAAAACCAAACTATGTAAAATTAATTTATAATCCTCGTAAATTTGCACAAACTGATTTTGCGCAATTTCTTTTAGCACAAAATGTTCATCGCGAAATAAGTTACAAGATCATAAAAAAACAGCAAGCAATAATAAAATTGTTTTCAGCAAATATGACATAATGAATATTTTTACACCAAAGAACGACAACTTGAATATGATTTATTGTAGAAATATCTGTAATGGCGCCTCCAAACCTTGAAGTAATTCGTGTGCTATATACATTCCACATGGTACCCCTGCTAAAGCAGCCAGGAGGGATGCGATCCATCTGGCAGAGTGTTTTATACACTTCCGTCCGATCCACTTCCGTCCCATTTTTCAGAATCACTCCCACAAAATATCCAGCAACCTAGTGAAAAGAAGTTACACACCAATAATAATAATTGTAGCATGCTGAAATGCTATGCCCAAGTTCGCGGGTTTAAGTCCGGGCGAAGTCGTCGGATTGGTAAGAGCGTTAAAATCCTTCAGTATGCCTTTATTCGGAGGGGAAGTAAAACCGGCGGGCCTGTGGTTTAGAAGACCGTTGATATGAGTAGTGAGTGACACTTTTGTCCTCAGTGTGCGCACTTGAATGCAATAACACAGGAGACCGACAGTCCCACGACAAAAATCACGCCAGCTGCTGCGACAGTCCGGACACATTTTTGTCTCATCCAAAAGCTTAGCACAGTAAGTAGAAAGGACTGATGACCACGAGGTCCTAAGACCCAAAAATTAATCAACAGGTAGTTCCGTTCACTGAACTGCATGTTAAAACAGGTGGAAAGGGTATATTGTTCTACGGCCTCTGTGACATATGTATGACATAATCTCTTTTCATAATGAAAACATGATTTTTACACTAAGTCAAGACGTATTTTAGAATACGTTTTACATATAGGGTTTTTATGTTGAAATTCTCAAAACTTGCTGCCCGTTAAGAGTCACGCCCTTGGGTCTAAGCCTAAACACTGTTTTGGTTGAACGGGGATCACACATCATTGTACAGTAAACAAAGCAAAATATATTTTCATAATTAACCACAGTTATACTCGTACGTAAGTCAAGTTATTTATTATGTGCTATCAGTAGATTGCAGCTGATGAGTGATTGTTTTCACAAAAAAGAAAATGTGAATTTGGACTATATTTTGTAATTTGCAGTCAGTGGACTTCTTAATTTTGCTTTGCAGTAAGCAAACCTAGAGCCAGGTTCTCCTAAAAATCCCCAATCCTATCTTAGACTGGTGACCATCGGGGGCAGATTTAAGCCAAGATTATGGGAGAGTTGACACACTGGGGATCTGGGGATATTGAATATCATCAAGCTCCGAGTGGGGTCCGGGGGTCCTCCTCCGGAAAATTTTGCAAAAATCAGGTAAAATTATTGAGTTATAGGCCATTTGCGTGATTATTTTTGTGATATTTTGGAGTAAACATTTGGTGACCATTGACATTAGTGGCTATAGAAAAGACTCCGATATTGAAGTAAAATTCCTTGCACCTTCAAGTAAGACCATGCGGTGTAGCACACCAATGACCACGATAGGGGTCTACAGCAAGTCCGCAGATCAGAGGTTCGAATCCCGGTGCTGACAGCGGCTATCCTGAGTATTGTTATTCACACTCCCCCCAGACAAATGCCGGTATAGTACCTTATTTCAAGTCCATGGACACCTACCCTACTCTTAACCCTAATACGAGTAATTACAGTAATAGTCGCGACGGGCAACGCATTCCCACTTTACCCGGTCGGCAACTAAGAATACGGCATGCGATTGATCATGTCACAGAGGCAATAGCACAGCACAGTGTATACCCTACTTTTCCTTACTCATTGTTGTTTTATATAGGTTTTCATTAAATCCCTTAATCATGAATGATTTGCCCACGAACCCAAGTATCTGGGAATGTTGATCGTATTGAATGAACCAGTTGTAATAATAATTTTACTGCACCTAAACATACAGATTATTCAAATGTTAGCATTGTTTTCTCAATTTAGTATACGAGAAGGTGAACAATTTCGCATGCATTTCTTCTATCCACGTATGACAACAGAATCATCCCACCCTTTCGCAAGATATTTAGCCAGTAATGATAATTTTTCACATAGTGCGAAAGTGAATTACTAGGGGACGATGAACTCGCTGTTTCGCCCCTTAAATCAACAATAACTATAAAGTGAATTACCGGTACTATGTGGACGCTACTTTAAAATTTATTTTACTAACCTTTCTGCACGGCATACGATACGTCTAGCTGGACAATATATTCATTTCAGACACTATCACCTCTAAATATCTAAGCTCGATGTGACGCATCAAACTTGAAACTCTTGAGCTAGCTGACCAAACACACCAGGGCAACCCAGGCTCTCGTGTTCTTGGCGAAATAAGACGTGAAGGGATGAGAACGTTATTTGAAGGATTGGTGCATACGCCGAATAAGCTAAATTTAGACTAATGGAATGCTCTCTCTCCCTGTCTTCAGATATAGTCTGTGAACAATACATAGCGAAACCCCATCACCTAAGTTGACCACTTTGAGACAGTTGTTCTTCCCACAAAGGCTTTATAAAGGAAAATATTGGCCACTTGACAGAATAAGTTTCTCAATCCTTGTAACTTTGTTCACAAACAGTTCATTGCATTCACTAAATGACTGCCAGTAGCAAATTCAAGTCACATAAAGGCAATAATAAACCAATGCCCGATCGGGCCCATCCTCCAAGGACGCCGACCCCCCCCCCCCCCTGGGAGGGTCGGGCCCCGGGGCACCAGCCCTGCATGAACCCCCCCCCCCCCTCTCGTCGGGCCTGGTTATATCACTACGTTTTGATCACTACAGCGAGGTGGACTTTCAGTGCCTAGTAATTTAGTTTTGGTATATATCTTCACGTGGCCTCTATATTCCAGTACATTATTGTGGGAAGCGGTTTCCAGATCATGACACTCACGAGCATTGAATATAAGACTGAATTATTTATTTAAACACAGAAACTGATTAAAATACAATTATATTGAATTAAGGGGATGTGTTTCGCGGCTCGTTGGAACTCGGAATATTGCTTCTCTTTTTTTATATTCTCGGACAATGGCGCTGAGCTTACTCCTGCGCCCCCTAGATCCCACACTCGGCCATCTTGATCCTCATCCGGCTTCCACATTAGGCCGTCCTGTTCCTCATACGACTCGGATGAAGAAGATGAACTCCGCAGAGGACGATGTGATTCTTGACCCAGCATGGTCTCCTTCTCTGCTGACGTCATATGTGTCGTTGAGTTTAACTCGAGTCACTAGATAAGGTCCTAGACTTTTGGTTTTTAGTTTCAGATGTGGACCGATCTGAGTGCGATTGATGGCAACCAGGTCGTTGACCTGGTTCTTCTTAGGCTCTTTACGTCATCGGTTGAATTCGGCACGATTTTCAGATTGTACATTTTCTATCTGCTTTTTTGCATCTTCTCACATCTGATCACGTTTTTCGTAGAACGAATCGATCAGCACCTCTTCGATGAGTTGCACTATACGTAGATCATTTTGGTTGTGCATTCTGACTCCTACCAGCAGCTCGAAAGGTGACATTCCGATGCTCCTCTGGAACGCAGAGTTAATAGCTCGTTGGACGGATGGTACAAACTTGTACCATTTCGTCGGATCGTCAAAGCTAAGTTTAGCGATGATCTTGGTCACGGTTGAGTTGACTCTCTCGATTTGACCGTTGGCTATTGGCAGTCTAGCTGTGATCAAGACGTGCTTGATACCATGCGATTTGCAGTAGTAATGGAACTCATCGGAGGTGAACGATGGCCCCCTGTCGGTGATAAATTGAACTGGGTTTCAAGAGTTCGTCCTCTGAAACTCCATCTTTTCAATCGTTTCGGCTGATTTGGTAGTTTTCACAGGATACAGCCAGGTGAACTTCGTGAAGGCATCCATCACACAGAAGATGTGTTCATATCCCTTGTGTGTAGACATAAGTGGTCCGATGTGATCCATGTGGTAGGTGTGCAAGGGCACACTCTCCTTGAACAAAGGATGTAACCAACCTTCTTTCTTGCCTGCCTTCCTGTTAACCACCAGACACTTCACACACAGTTGACTATGACTCGTTTCACCTTGTTGGTCAAGTCTGGAATATAATATTCCTGCTTCACGTCTTCATCAGTCCTTTTAACAGCGTAGTGTCCCTTCTCATGTGCAGCTCTGATGAATTCCTGGTGCATTGCCCGCGGGACCACCAACGTCTCTCGCCCGGCAACAAATTTAAAGAACAGTCCATCTCTGACGATGAAGTTTTCGTACGTCCCTTTCTCCAGTATCGCTTTTATCGCTGTCAATCCTTCGTCTTTTCTCTGGGCGATTTTGATCCTCGCTGCAAGGCCATCAGGGAATCCAAACTTCACTGCTGGACATCGGCCCAGGGCGTCGACATGTTTCATCCAGGTTTCAGTTCGGTGTTCGATGGTATAGTCAAACTCCTCCAAGGCCATAGCCCATCTGGCAACTCGTGGGACCAGGTCCCTTTTGTGCATTGTCTTTTGGAATGCCATACAATCAGTCATGATCTTGAACGGAATTCCAATCAAGTACACCCTATACTTTTTTTAAAATATAATTCACCACAGCTAAGATCTCGAGATCATAACTGCTGTATTTTTCTTCCTGTATCGTCGTCTTTTTACTCATGATGGGCCTGGATGTAGTTTGTTGTCCTCTGGGTACATTTGCAACAACACAGCGCCATACCCACTCTTGCTGGTGTCAGTGTGCAGCTACGTCTCGCATTTCGAGTTGTATATCTTCAACACAGGTTCTGAAGCGAGAAGACGTTTGAGCTCAACAAACGCACGTCGTTGTTCCTCGCCAAACTTGAACTCCGGCTTACCTCTCAACAGATCGCTCAGTGGTTTGGCTACAATCGAGAAATTTGGGATAAATTTTCTAAAATAGCCAGCCAATCCGAGAAAGCTCTGCAGCGCAACGATCGTCTTTGGCTCCGAGAAGTTTTGTACAGCAAGGACCTTCTCAGTGGCGGGTTGAATCTGTCCACGTTGAATAGTGTATCCAAGGAACTGTACCCTCCTCTTCAGAAACTGGCACTTCTCGAAGTTGATTCCCAGCCCGTACTCTGCAGCTAATTCCAACACTCATCTCAATCGTCGGAGTGCCTCGTTGTCATCCTTCGCTGCGATGATTAAGTCATCCATATAGGTAAACACTATGTTCTCTCGGATTAACTCCCAGAGCACAGCTTTAAAAAAGCGTTGGAAGACTGCAGGTGAGTTGGTAAATCCAAATGGGACTTTTTTGTACTGGTGCTGTCCAGAAAGCGTTACGAATGACAGATATCGTCGACTTCCTTCTTCGACTTCCACGTGAAAGAATCCGTTCCTGAGATCCAAGGTGCAGAACACCGTAGGATCCTGCAACTTGTCCAGAATATCCTCTATAACTGGCATGGGAAATAGATCCCTAACCACGATTGAGTTCACTGGACGAAAATCAGTACAAAGTCGCTTTTTTCCGTTTTTCTTTTTGACTCCCGCCACTTGGCATGTATATTCTGATTGACTCGGTTCTATGATATCTTCCTCCAGCCACGCCTCGACTTGCTCATCGACAAACTCGTTCTCAAGCGGTGCCATTCGTCTGAGCCTGCTAAATATCGGTTTTTCTTCTTTCAAAGTGATCTTCATCTTGACATCAGTAGATTTCGTCTTCTTTGGTACATATCTCATTACCAAATACTGCATCTGTTCCCTTTTTTCCTCATCAACGCAGTTCTCGATATCCAATTCCTGTTCGTCGGCTACCCTGATCAACATCATTGGGGCCTCTAGTTTCTTAATGGTAACTCCCTGCTTGCTCAGGATTACCTCGTCCTGATCCAATAGATCGTTACCAATCGCCATGCCCCACTCCACAGTTTCATCAGAAACAACATAGACGTTGGTTTGGAACTCCAGCTCGTGTACCTCACCGACTGTTGTGAAGTAACCTTGAGGAGCAACAAAACCATTACCGAATCCTTTGAAAACAAGATCCTTGCTCTTCAATCCTGGGGAACCTATGGTCTTATAGATGTTTTGTCGCAGTAGGTTATAAGGACTGCCGCAGTCGATAAGTGCCTGAAGTTTCTACTGACCCAAACTAAGCTTTTCTTTTCATCAATAAGATTGATTCCTCTCTTTTTTGCACTCGTATGAAATGTGGCCAAACTCGTTGCAGTTGAAACATATCTTGCCTTCATACTTGTGCTCACATTCCTTTGAACTATGACCAGATCCACCGCAATTATAACATCTATCTCCACTACTCGCCTCTTTCTTCTTTTTACTGCCCCAGCACTTTCCGCCCTTCTCGTTGGCACTCTTGGCACTTCCTTGAAAATTACTGTTATTATATAACAGCTTAGGCTTTCACGGCCGGCGTTCATAATTAAGTACAAGTTTTTCGGGCTTGTAGGCCGTGGTCCAGACAGGATATCTCCCGACGTTTCACCGGAAACTGCGTCCGGCATTATCAAGGATTCCGCTCCTTTCCTTGGTCAGCAGTGGCGGGAGATATCCTGTCTGGACCACGGCCTACTCGCCCGAAAATCTTGTTGTTAATTACTGTTATTATACTTTGTGCTTTTCTTTGGCAAAGACTTCACCGCCATCTCATAACTTCTCATTTCCTCCTTGAAATCCTTGGAATTTTTTGCTCCATAGAGAAGAAGTTTTGATCCTGAATCGTCTTCGATCCCATCAATCACGTACTGACAAAGAGAAATTTGCTCAACATCACCTCTACTGGCGATTTCCTTCATCACAATAAGGTACTCCTGTAGAGATTCGTCGCGCTTTTTTCGTCGCTGGGTTAACAATTTGTGCATATCTGCACTGCTTGCCGCCACGTCAAACTCCTCTTTCAAGGCCTTCTTCAGTGCAGTCCAGGACGTCAGTCCTTTCTCACCTTGAATAAAAAGCTTAGCTAAACCATCGAGTGATTTCTTAGTGAAAATAAACTTTTGCAGCTCACTCCATCCCATCAAGATTGACATCTCCTCAAAATCTGCGATCCATTTCTTCCTGGGTAACCATCCTTACCGTTAAATGTTTTCATAGCGCCCAGTAGGTCGCGGAACGACAATGAAACCTTAGGTTGTTCTCTATACCTTCTGTCCTGGTCTTCCTCTTCGCTCTCTTCGTCTTCATCGTCTATATTCGTTGGGAGTTCGTCCAATTTTCTGAAGTAATAACAAATAGTGTTAATCATTACCTCCTTTGTCCCGATCTCGGTGTTAAGAATCTCAGAAACACGCAACAGATCAGCCTTGGTAAATGTTTCTTCGATAAAGTTCTTCTTAGCTTCCTCTTCAATAGAATTTTCGTCAAAATCGAATCCAAGAAACTCTCGCAGTCGCTTTCGATTCTTCCTGTCGTCTGGTACAAGACCAACTACAATAGTTGGTCTTGGTCTGGTTTATGCTCGAAAATGAGGTTATGTAAAACTTTGATTGCTTTGACCGGAGCATAACTTATGTTCGTATTTATTTTCTCTATTGCACCGAGTGTAGTCATCCTATTTGTTTACTCACATCTATCAAGTAGTTTTCCGTCAATATCGCTTACCCATAAAGGCGCAATCAAACCTGTTTAACCTCATTCACCGAACCGGTGACATGTAGGTGATATCGTTGAATATCGCTTCCCGTCGTTTCTCTCTGACGAGTCGCTTACGATCTAAATAAAAGGTGGACGTAACTTGAGCGGTCCAGATCGGAACTAGCGCGAAACTAGCGTCTACAGTCTGCAGGTGCATATATACGTAGTAGTCCAAGTATGGAGTGAAGGGATGGAAGGTTCCAGATTCGAATGTTCCAGATTGGAATGTTCTGGGCATAGCAACTAGAATGTTTGCGTTATCTCAAGTAAATACACAACATTTTCTCCCTCTTTTAAATGGATGATTGAGGACACTTAATTAGGAGAGAATCTCAATGGTGGTCGGCGCTGGCAAGTACTTCTGCGGGAAATAAAATGAGTCTGGGAAATAGGTGGTGCCCTGTTTACAGGTGTAGCTGGTGTGGCTGGTGGTGTTTGGTCTGTTGCTGGTGTCTCGGTGAAGTGAACTCGTCTCAGGATCGGTTGCTCATTGGTAGGTTATTAATCGTTGGTTGATTTTGATCTTTGTCCAAGTTGGTTTTGCCTTTGTTGGTGCCGGAAAACGATCTGATCTTATCAATGTGGCGCTTAAATCGTTTTCCTTGTAGTTGATCTCGTAGTGAAGGTCACCAGTGCGTGTCACAATTGTTCTAGGGAGACACTTGTCCAGCTTGATATTGCCAGACAGGAAGTAGACTTTCTGTCCAGGTTCCAGAGTGCGGAATGTTGAGCTCATTTCAGCTCGTTGTTTTTCTGTAACCTTCGTGTGGACGTCATCAAGTCTGGTCAAGTTGAGTCTCGTGCGGAGATCTCGTCCCAAGAAAAGCTGGGCTGGAGATTGGCCAGTCGTGGAGTGTGGAGCCTTGCGAAATTGACGGAGGAACTCGCTCAGATTGGCGCGGAGCGTTCCCTTAGGTGTCTTCATCGCATAGAGGGCGTCCTTCACCGTTTGAACGTAACGTTCAGCTTGGCCATTGGTTGAGGGATGGTACGGCGCTGACAACTTGTGATATTTCACACCAATGTTTCTTAAGAAGGTCTTGAACTCGTCTGAGACGAATTGTCGACCGTTGTCCGAGATGACAGTGACTGGCACACCATAGGCCGTGAACAGGTCATCCATGATGGAAATTGTTGCGGCTGATGTTGTAGATGTTTTTGGTTTGACCACGAGCCACTTTCTGTATGCGTCGACAACAATCAGCATGGGATCCGTTCCCATGATGCCTTCGGGTATTCCCAGTGGTGGTCGAGGAACTTGGGTGGTGCATGTGCATGAGCTGCACACACTGCTCAAGCCTTGGCGAGAGACTCCATGTCGTTGTCGATTCCAGGCCAGAACACAAAGGAACGTGCCATACCTTTCATCTTGACTATCCCCAGGTGAGCTGCGTGCAGGTCGTTGAGGATAGCGTCCCGCAGTGAAGGAGGTACGACAACTCGATACTCGATCATCAGACAGTTTGCGGCGAGAGCATACTTCGCTTCTGGTGCCTTGTAATGCTGGCGGGTGAGGTCTTGCCTAGCTTCGATGATCAGGACAATTTTGCCCAGATGTGGATCTTTCCTGGTCTCGCGTGCGATTGCTTCTGCCCTGATTGGTAGCTGTTGCATCTGATGGACTGCAAAAAAGTCAAAATCATCAAAAGTGTCTATCTCTTCCTAATGTGGAGAAAAAGAGTTTCTGATGAGATTAACTGTTGTTGGCAGGTGAGCTCGGGAGCAGTAGTCAGCGTTGGCGTTGGCTTTGGATGTCTTGAAGATGACGTCGTAGTCGAAGTGTGCTAGGTAGTCAGCATAATTGGCCATGCGACTGATGCCCATGACCGGTAAAGACTTCTCGGGATGCAGGATTTGTGTGAGAGGCTTGTGATCGGTGATGAGAGTAAAGTGGCGAGCATACATATAATTAAAAAACTTCTGTATATACCACACAATGGCCAGCGCTTCGTTGTCGTTCTGAGGGTACCTTTGCTGCGTTACTGTCATCGTTCGGCTGGTGTAAGCGATGCATCACGTAGAGCTCGGATGTGTGCATCAGACTTGTGGATGCCTGACGCATCGATTTTGTGACCAAGGGCTTTCAGCGATGTTTGAGCGAAAACGCATTTGTCTCGGTTGAGCTTGAGGTTGTGTTGCCGAAACCGTTCCAGAGTGGTGCTGAGGGCCTGCATCAGATTTTCAAAGCTATCAGCAAAAACTATACTGTCATCGAAAAAACTTACGACGTTAGGGAGACCCTGCAGGACTGTGTCCATTCGTCGCTGCCAGATAGCGGGGATGTCAGCTGCTCCATATACTGCTCGCGTTGGGTGGATCGGATCGCGAGTTGGGCTGTTAAGCTTGAGAGCGTGGCTGAACTCATCGTCGACCTCGAGATGAATGTACGCGTCGGTGATATCCAGGTGGCAGAAGAGAGTGGCACCGCGCATTCTGATGAACAGATGTTCCACCTTGGGAGTCGGATGTTCATTGATGATGATCCGCGGGTTGAGAGTAGGCTTGTAGTTGCCTGTGATCATCAGAGTGCCGTTCTTCTTGGCTACGACGTGCGTTGTCCATGCCCACTCAGAGTGGTCCACTCTTTTGTAGTAGCCATATGCAATTTTACTGTCGATTTTCTTGGCATAGGCATCGCGGAGGGCAACTGGTACGTCTCGAGCACGGGCGAAAACAGGTGAGGTTCCAGCCTTCAGGTGCATCTACGCTGGGGGACCTGAGACCTTCCTAGGGGTGTCGCTGAACACATCCTAATAGCGAGATAGAGTGTTGTCGAGCTGCTTCTGTTGTTCCAAGGTCAGAGCCTGCTTGTCTGAGAGCTTGTGGATTGGGTCGGATTTTCTGAAGAGGTGACCTAAGTCGATATCCCGTACAAACTCCTAAATCCACTCTCGGCCAAAGAGCGATTTGACTTCATCGTTAACCACGTAGAGATTCAGGTTCCTGGTTGTGGTTCCAATGGTGGTGCACACTGCCTTTTTGATCGTATGGCCAGTGTAAATGACGAAGTTACGATCGTTTCTCTGCAACACAAAACCTGGTTTGATCATACTCAGCTTTGATTTGCTCATGGTTGAGCATGGGACGCCGGTGTCAAGTTCCATTTTTACGGTAGTTCCCTCGATGCTAACATCAACCAGTGGCTTAGGTGCTGCGTTGACCGATCCGATGACCTCGATTTTGCTGAGGTACTCCATGACATCGAGGTTCTTTGCAGGAAGCTCTTATTCGGCCACGTGGTTTGTTGTTCGATGTTTCCTAGATTTCGATCGGCAAACTTTTCCGATGTGACCTATCTTGCCACATTTCAGGCGCTCGGCGTTCAGGAACCTGCACTGACTGCGAGGGTGAGCTTCACCGCACCCGTACATGTTGATTGTTTGTCCTGGGATGCATTTCGGTTTGCCTAATGTGGCCCTTGGTGCTGTCTGGTTAGGTTGTACGACCCTTGACTTCGATGAGCTGACTTGCTGCGTGGCGGCTGCAGGTTACTGTTCTTCCTGGACAGAGGCTTGTCATATCCAATCCGATTGGTTGATTCAGACTTAGCGGCAGCAGCTTTGACCTCGTCGGCGGTGGTGCGAGTAGCTTCGAGTGCGTGCGTGATTTCATATGCCGCGGTGAAGTTCTCTGTTGTTGGTTTTTTTTTTTTTGCAATAATCTCGTCACACATTTCTCGTGATTCCAACCCTGCGAGCATTTGTTCAATTAACAAGCGATCAAGGAATGTGCCACACTCATAAAACGTTACAGCCTGCCGCAGTCTCAAGGTGAAACTAGCGATGGTTTCTCCTTGCTTCTGCATTATGCTCCGAAATTTGATGCTCTCAGCAAACTTGTTGCGTGAGGCGTCGAAGTGACCATTCAGCTTAGATTGAATCTCATTGTATGACAGAGTTTCCGGATAATTAGGACTCACCAGGATCTTCAGGGCATCATTGAGTTCAGAACCCATGTAAACCGGTGCAAAGTGTGCATGCTGATCCGCGGGTACCTTGCTCAGGTAGAGCGTCCAGGTAAATCGGGTGATTTATTTATTTATTTATTTATTTATCGTATGGCTTTTAGTGCCGGGAGTGTCCGAGGACATGTTTGGCTCGCCTGAGTCTGTAGCTGCTTCCAGCGGACACCCTTATTAGGGTGAGCTACAAGTTCCGTTCAATTTCAAGTAGTTCCAACTTTCGCTACCAGATATCAATGATACCTAGTGGTGAACGTTGGAACTTTGACAGAGCGTTCCGACGAAATATAACCTAACAATTTAGCTGTACACATGTTTAGTCTGTGAAAGGATCTTTCACATGCCATAAATCTATGACAAGGGACCGCCGGCTTTACTTCTCCTCCGAAGGAAGGCATACTGAAGGATTTTTAATGCTCTTAAAAATCCGACGACTTGGGCACAGCAGTTCAGCATACTACCAACTAAGCCACCGAAGCAAAGCGGGTGAAATAGCCGGCTACAGTCGTCCCGTCGGTTGCACGATACAGTTGTATTCTGAACTGTGGCAGTCGAGGCTGTGATGATGATGTTGTTGACTTTGTTGTCAGTCGGATAGCATCGGCTATGATTGCCGAGAATTGTTGGAGTTGCTCAGAGGTTAAGTCCGGCATGGTGAAGATGAGTAGAGAGTAGTATTTCTAACACGCACTGCGAAGAACTTAGTTCGGTGCACACACTTGCGTTGAGGTTAGAAAGTTCACTCGGTTTAGTATTTCCAACACGCACTGCGATGAACGTAGTTCGGTGCAACACTTGCTTTGAGGATAGAAAGTTCACTCGGTTTCACAACGTTATTTATCTTATCTCACTTCTGACACCACTGTTATATCGTGGGAGTTACAAGATAACTAACACATAGGCCTACTTGTTAATATAAATCAACGGTTTATTAGCACTAGTTGATACACAAGGTTACACAAGGTGGACGTAACTTGAGCGGTCCAGATCGGAACAAGCGCGGAACTAGCGTCTACAGTCTGCGGGTACATATATGCACAGTAGTCCAAGTATGGAGTGAGGAAATGGAAGGTTCCAGATTGGAATGTTCTGGAATTAGCAACTGGAATGTTCGCGTTATCTCAACTAAATACACAACATTAGCAATTACTACGGTACGGTACCCGTTTAACATTTGATTGCCGCTGAGCAAGGCTGCGCCAGTGTTTGTTGATTGTTGTAGCAGGAGCCCCACGCGGTACAGCGGAGGACACAGTTTTTTTTAAGCGAGAAATTGCAGCGCTGCATCCAAGCGAAGTAATCACAAATTACCTGTAAATAAAAACGGTAAAGATGGCGCGAATTGGCGGTCGTTTAAAACGTGTTTCAGTCATTATTTCGAAATAAATTTAATGTAATATAACGATGCGTCCACTAGGAGACGAAAGTTATGATGAATGCATAGTTATATCGCTCAATAAACAATTTTGTCAATTACCGTACACTAGGATTTCACCTTGCTTGTAATTTTTAGGTTAGGCCTAGCCCATGTCATTCGAGTTTCCTTCCACGATGTAATGCCCTTGGCTTAGCCATTAAAGTCGCATTAATAATGATCGTTTTACGAATGAAGTAGCATATAGATACAAATTTCAGAACTTAAGGTTAACATATCTATAATAATCAGCATAACTTTTATGTGGCCAGACAACTTGGATTTAAAAATTGCAAAATGGGACGACAAAGCTCTTACTTCTTTGCCTTCTTACAAATATTTCCTAACTAACCAACTGATATGCCGCTAATGGAAATGTAGGCCTATTATTGTGCAGTATCATATGCTACACTAATAGCCTGTGCATGTCGCTAATGATATCCACAGGATAGTCACTTGTGGGGCAGAGTATAGCCTCTTCTGAATTATGCAGTATGGTACGTCTACTTACTTGTGCCAGGCTCCTCTTTCATCTTCCTGTCGATCTCCTTTGGTCAATGGGGCAGAAGACCTCACTGTCCGACCCCTTTAAACAATAACAACTACTCGCTTTGTCATCTCTCGTTTTCTTCAGACCTTCGAAGCCCATGGCCTTTCTCTTTACTCACTACCCCAATTTTTTTAAAGAGTCGAAATTTTCCCTTATATAGCATAACTGTATGCCAACAGGAAAGGGGGCCTCGATGTTACACTCCTTAAAACATTCATCCCCAAAACCACCACCTGACCAGCTACATAATTTTTAACATGAGCCCAAATCATTTCAATAGAATTCAAGCCAGGATGGTACGGTGGTGTACGCAAGATTGTGTGTCCATAGGTAGCAAGCAGTGTATCGATTTGATATGTCTTATAGCGTGGTTTATGGGATTTAATCAAAGCGTACAGTTGAGGTTTTATCATCTCTGTAGAAAATGGAATACCCTTATCGGTCAACCAATCCTGCACCGGTTTTCGGGAAGATGATATGCGTACGCGCTCACATTGGACATTATGGTATGAGGCATTGTCAATAATGACTACAGAATTTGTTGGCAAATTGGGAATTAATTTCTCTGTCAGATATTTTTCGTAATTTCTATAGTTCATCTCATCGTGATAGTCCCCTGTTGTTTTGTTGGATTTGAAAACCAACAAAGCATTTTGGAACGAAACCGCATAGGCGACTTCAGTCCATGAAGAGAACCGTCACTCCAAGCACTTGGCTTAGTGTGCGAACTATGCAAATATGTCTCATCAGTGTAAACAATAGGCCTACCCTGTTGTCGGTACCGCCTTATGGTCTGTAAGTACTGCATACGTAGGAGCCTTATGTCAGCTTTCTCCATAAGTATTCTACACATGTCTTCTGTCTTCCTCCATCTAAAGCCTAGGCCTCGAACTATCTTGTATATGTTCGTACACCACCTTTAAAATTTATAACCTCAACCAATTTCCGACGGATCTTTACCAGCGTTGGCCTCTTGCCTTTGCTACAGTGAAAACTATGAATCGTACACCTTACCACGCATTTATCAAAATCGTCTAACTTACACATCTTGACAGATTTTGGTCTTCTCTTTCCAGGCGTTGAAAATGAATCTACCTCACCACTTTCAGTTCTTTTGGTGCCTTGTATTATATTCCACACCGACCTTTCCGACACACCTGTTGCTTCAGCCACTTTATTTTGAGTTGCGCATATGTTCCCAGCGAGATGTGTTTCGTTTTTCATGAATTTATATACATTATAAATAACTTCCCTAGTTTGACTGTGTAAAATTTTGGCACTCCCTAATTTAGAGCGAAACTGTGGCATTGCTAAGTACACTGAATATTTTGCACAATTTTCAAGGCTTTAGGTATTCAACAAACGCACTTTCAGCTACGTAATATACATAAAATAGTAATAATACATACGTGTGATGCCTTCTGCACTCTACGCTTTACAGCTGTAGACCGCGTCTTGGATCGAGCCGCATTGTTGAAGAATGGAGTGAGCCCAGTAATATCAGCATTCGGGGGACACACAGGAGCTCCGCAATGAGTATTGAAATATGCCGATTGATATTCGTCTCTGTGCATCGTTGAGTTTCGGCAAGCTCTTCTGCGTCTGCTCTACTATTGTCATCGTGCCAGGAGATGGAAGTTCAACACACTGTGACGGGGTGCGGGGGTCTTGCAGTACGTATGCGCGGCCCGCCTATTCCAAACCTAAATATATCGGCTTCCCGCATGCCAATGGTTATCGCAGACAGTGAGAAAGGAATGTGCTAAGTGAGTGAAGCAAGTAGTGACCAACTTAATGTTTTTGGAATGCGCGATACTCAGTGAGCGGGAAGACATCTGCAGTTCAAACCCAACTGCCATCTCCTGGCACAATATCAATACCTTTCGCCTTGCGGATGGAGTTTGCATGACTGTGCGGATAGCAGATAAGCTGCGGATAATATTTACAGTAAATTTGTGGATAGATTTTAGAATACAATAGTTAGTTAGTTATTGTTGTTTTAAGGGGCGGAACTACGAGGTCATCTGCTCCTCTTAACACATATTAAAGTATACAAATTTGGAAAGGTTTTTAAAATTGAAAGGTGGACACCTAAATATGTAAGATCGAAAATTAACAAAACAAAAAAAAATTAAATAAAATAACAAAATTTATGGAAAAACAAAAATTTAGCATTCAAAAATGGACAAGTCGTTGTGTCAATGTACACTTGAAAATTTAGATTGCTGGATCTAACCCACACTCACTTATAAAGCGGATGACGTGATCAGCAGCCTCCGCGTAATCGGCTAATATAAGTTTGAGTGCCTTCAGCAAACTAAGGTCTCTTCGTAAGTCGACAAGATCCACACACTCGGTTAAAATGTGGGCCACGGTGAAAACGGATCCACAGGTACAAAGTGGGGGGTCTTCCCTTCTCATTAGGTACGACTAGGTGGATCATGTATGACCTATCCTTAGCTTACACAAAAAACGGACTCCCTCCGTGACTGGAAAGAGCTCCGCCACACGCAAGTAATTCCCTTGATCGCTCTCAGTTTACTGGGTATTGGGTCAGCTAGCCACTGACGCTCCCAAAATGCCAGTACTTGTCGGCGTAACAAAGCAAATATCTCTAGCAGGTACCTCCATTGGTCGAGGTGGTAATGATACCGCCTCTTTTGCAGCTTGATCCGCTTACTCATTTTCAGCAATTCCCATGTGACTTGGAAGCCACAGAAAGGTGATTCGAGTGTCAGTGCGGCACAACCCAGCTAGTAGGTCGTGGATTCGCTGCACTAGGGGGTGTTGCGGGAAACATGCAGCAATTGACTGCAACGAACTCAAAGAGTCGGTACACACTTGAAAGTGGATTCGTGCATCCTGTAGTGCAAACTGCAGAGCTTCATAGATGGCAACACGAGCTCCGCAGTAAACATACTACAGGCCTCAGGCAAAGAGATCTTGGTATTTGCACCATCAATAACGTAAGCACAACCCACTTTCTCGTCTACCTTCGAACCATCCTTGTAGAGAATGCCAGTGTCTTATCAATAAATGATCAATAAATGCCAGTGTCTGGAAATTGGTGAACTATGCTGTGGAACTCCAAAGTTGAACAGGATTTTATTTAAATAATTTTAGTTTTTACTAAGATCTGCGTCTTTCACGTTTCTTGTTATTTCCCTATTTGCTTTTGGTTGGGTTGTACGAGAATGAGAAGTGAGAGAAGCCAGTCATGGAAATACCTTCAACAACAACAACAACAACAACAAAAAAAACTCCTGGCACTATCCAGCCCATGACGGGCTAAGGCCGACCAAGCGACCGCTGCCCAGCCATTTGGCCTGCAGATATTGGGGTGACGCGTGATCAGCGCGTCGGGTCCCCTCGGCCGTTAATCTTGGTATTCGTGATCGGGGCGCTGTCTCACTGTCAGACAGCTACTCAATTGTCCTCACGAGGCTGAGTGCACCCCGTTATGGAAATACCTTCACTGAATTTTACTCTCAACTTTAGTGACTTCGGTCCAGTTGACCGGCCTTAAATAATTCCATACTTTTCATTATTTTTAAAGTATATTTTTAAGGAAGGGTATAATACATAAGTATTTTATCATCTTAACCTTTATTTAAAATTCACTTAAGTAATCTATAAGCAATAATGAGAAATTATAAATGAGTTATAAAAACGAACATTAGCGAAATATCCAATGATAAACTCTGTTGAAAAGAAAACAATCAATCATGATTGAGATCTAAAGATTTTAAATTTGCATCAGTACACAATTAACCTTCAAGACAGTCATGGCATACAACATTTGCGTTATCAAGGCACAAATACTTATGACACTTGGACCGAATACGCTCTTAGTGACCTCGGTGTGTGAGACCGAAAAGACTTCCACTGACCTGTACGGTTATCGTTCGAACTTGTGCAGTGGTGAGTATACTCGAGAATGAAATTGATGAAGGTAACCTGATGCACAGCTAGCTCACTCCAAAGTACAAAGAATGAGGCGCAATCGTTTATTACGTTGGTCTGTGACACCGTGCGTCACGAACTTACATTAATATTATAGCATTCAGTTGGACAATACAAAAATCATTCCAATTAATGGAATACGGGAAAAATAACCTGGTGAAATTTCACTTGTGACGGGCATTGTGGGCATGATTTATAGGATAAATAACATGTTGCCAACCCCACGCATACGGTACCGTGTGGTGTTTGTTTTATGCTATGCTTGCTCCATTCAATCTGTTTGCTTTGTTGTTTCTATGTTAAGAAGGCTTTCTACACAAAAACAAACCTAACCTGGGACAAACGCCCCAGACCCCCTTGCTTGTAGTACAAGCAGTAATTTTCGGCCAGACAGAAGTCAAAAGGTTTTCGCTGAGCTCATTATGCATGACCTGTGTTGTATATAATGTGTACCATACATTGGTAACAGATGCCTCTTTCAGTAGCAGTTGAGCAATGACAAGCCAAGACAGTTGCTGTCGTTGGATAAATAATAATTAATGATCACAGTCACATATTTACGTAACTTAGCACACATTTCCTGAGCAGTAGTAATACTGTACTGGACAGTGATTTCAATTGGTAATGACTCCCGGAATATCAAATACGGTATGAAAATCATGAAAATGACATATAATTAGGTAAGTGAAAGTGTGGGATCCTGGTTCATCACTCCTGGAAAATTACCGTTGGGACTAGAGGTGAAGTACTGTAGCCTGTTGCGTATCCCGTGAACATGGTGGTGGCGCTCCAGAGTAGGTGAACCTTTCTATAAAAAAAAAAAAAAAAAAAAACTACTGAAATTAGCCAAAATACCTGTATTAATGGTATCTGGAGATGATATAGTAATAGATGTTTACTCCTCTGCTGTCATAGACGCACCCAGCCATCCCAAATAGGATCACGACTTATATAGTTTGAAATTACAGCTCTGACGGCCATCTTTCGCACTGAGTCAATAATGCCAACCCCACGCATTTGGTACTATTTCGCCCACACCAATGGTTATAACCTAATCCGCTCAGACCAATGGGTTTGACAATGGTTACAACCTAACCCACCCAGACCAATGGTTTTGTGTGAACCGTGCCCCACTAGACCTACCCCCCACCTTCTAACCTTCGTTTTGTCCAATGCAATGGTTCATGACAATGGTTACAACCTAACCCACCCAGACCAATGGTTTTGACAATGGTTACAACCTAACCCGCCCAGACCAATGGTTACTAACTAACCCGTTCAGACCAATGGTTTTGTGTGAACCGTGCCCCGCTAGCTGCCCGGAATTTCGTATCGGACATGTTGGCAACGTGTCACATATAAGTCTTTTGGGTGTCACATGGGGTAACTTATGATGTACTGTCCAACATGGCATCCCGAGTGAAATGAACACGATCAAAAATGCTTTATTTACGTTAGAAAAAACAATTATTTCCTGTGCAGCAGTGGCAATTGAAATTGAAATCAACTTATAACGACTCCCAGAAAGGTATGTAAATTATAAATGATATATTTTCAATAATCTACTTTGTGGCAAGTTACAAAAGGAGAGGATGCACTACTCTGGATCTTTAATAACATGGTTAGGTATAGAACAAAACATGAAAGTTTCCTAGTGAAAACTCATCTTCTCAAGAAGTAGCCTTCCAGTAAATGTGTTCGTACGTTTCAGCGCCATGCGATTGTTGCGTGTGGAGAACCTCAAACAAAAGGTATACAGAAACAATCCGCGAACTCTCGAGAACGAAATAACTGCAGTCATATCGTTGTTTGAGTCTTCAGTCTTTTGACTGGTTTGATACAGCGCTCCATGCCTCCCTGTCCTGAGCTGTCCTTCTGTTTGAATTTCTTGCCATCGTTGTTGTTTAGAAGTATGTATTGAGATTGTTTGCAGTCATATCAGTGAGGATGAATTACAGCAAGTGTACCAAAACTTCCTACGTTGGTGCAATGTGTGTTTAGGAAATGAAGGACAGAATTTCCAGCAACTACTCTGAAATTCATATAATTATGTAATGATGATTATTAAATACGTTAAAAAGTTGAAATATGTTGAACTAGTTGGACGCTATGCTGCCAGTGCCTTGCTCAACAGGTGGCTACACGCAGAACTCCTGCAGTCACTCAGCGACTTCAAGGCCCTGGTCTATAGTGAAGGCTCTCACTGTAGTTCATGTACAGTACTTTGTAGCAGAAAAAGGTTTGTAGAGGGCTTTCAGATATTGTTGCTATTCTCTGAAATTTTGCATCTGTGACGCACGCGCAGTTGAGTATTCCATAACCCAGGCCTCACCAACTCAGGTGCTTCGCGAGCACTGGGCGGCACCTGGAAAAGCACCGTGCTCTGCTGTAGGAGAGTAACGTGTAGTGGCAGCGCTTAGCGAGGCCAGAGTCGTACTGTTGTTTATTTGTGAATTGGGCTGGGCAAATCGGCGCGCGTCAGGCAGCGTACCGATATGTAAACGAATAATAATAATAATGCTAATTTTGTGTAGACAGAAATAATAGTCTTATTGCACTCCTGATTTTGGACTAATTTTCAACATTCTTTCTTTATCTTTGGCATCGCTTTGAAGCCACTAATTTCTCCGATATTTGGAACAATCGTTTTGGCATTTGCAATCCGAAGTATAGCTTCCAAGGAAGCATCAGACAAACTTGACTTTGTTTTGTTAATCTTCATAATTGAAAATATTTGTTCACAAACGAAAGTTGTTCTGAACATAGCAACAAATTTCAGGGCAAGGGCATGGATCCTCGGGAATTCTTTTTCCACAACGCCTTTATAAAATGAAATCAAATCACCATTATAATGGTAATAGCGGTCTTTCAAAATTGAATCTGCTCAACTTGGAGACTTTGGGCGTACCGAAAGAGGTGTCATAAAAACTTGAGTGACGGTTTTACTTGTTTTATCTCTTCGAACCTATCTTCAAATTCATTATGCAATGACTGTAACGCTTTTGTGTACTCACTGATTGAAGCATTTTAGGGAGGGAGAATTGTCCCAATTTCCTTCTTGAAGCTGAGTTTTAAAAAGCACAAGCTGGAATTTGAAACTTTCAATACGGTCACACATAGTACTGATTAATTTATTTTTGCTTTGCAACGAGTTATTTAAGTAATTTAAATACCCCGTGATGTATTTCATGAAAGCGAGGTCAGCGATCCCTTGCTCATCATCCAAGTCTGACTGTGGTGAAAGAGGAGTGGGAGGGGAAAAGCACCAGGTGCGCAAGCACTAAGTGCTCGGGTTGGCGTGGCCTGCCATAACCTGTGCGCATGCACATTCGATTATTTTACATCGGTTGTGTGTCGGCTCTGCGAATAGTGAGCCCTACAAACTAAGTAGGCCTACTCCGATAGTCACCTGACAACATAATTATACTGAATGATTTGTTTTTATCATTCTCACAAACATTTACACTCCACGCATGAATGAAATGTACAAAGTAGTCAGGCATCCATGTTGATATCACATAATACCATAATTACAAGAACTTCAGCACATAACAGCCAGGGACAAAATAAATATGTATAATTGGAGTGAATGAGGAATGGAAGACAGATGAAACAATTTGTATACCTAGTTAAAATGCACCTTAGAGAAAGAAAATAGGTTAGTGTCCATATTATTTTTCATGAGAAACCTAATAGAATTTGTCACCACCCAGCCAAGTACAGATATTTGTTACCATACTGAGGTAGGGCCTATGTACACCAACAAAAAAAAATGTTTGTAGACCGAAGACATAAAATGCAGTATTTTTTCGTAACGAAGTACTGTAAGTAAGATACATTCACAAATCTGCGACTTCTTATGGAGAATGGGAGTATGGGTTTTCCTCCATAGCACATAACACAGAACATAACCAAATAAATTTAATCATCAATTGAATACTCGTGTGATTATAACTTTCTTCCTAGGCTTGATTCTACTTTATCAAACTTGATATTCAGTCGTACAACATGTACAGCAACCCTTTAACGAAAATCACACTTTCCAGAAAATCTTGTAGGATAAGAACGTATTCAATTGGAGCCATTTTGATTATCGAAGCAACGCAGCAAAGTAAAACTACGCGCTGCGTTCGGAACTGCTGAATCGCTGCGCGTTCTGCTTAAAAAAAAAAAAAAAAAAAAAAAAACCGCACCCGAGGTCTGCACATTAGTCAAGCAGCATTGCGTCAGATATTGTTCTGTGCGTCAGATAAGCGTTACAGGAGCTCATGTTACCACGGACAGTTGTTAAACGATGACTAGGGTACTGGATCTGAGTCATATCCTACTCGCGCAACTGTACTTGTCAACGAAGCAAGCTGACGTGTGACACAAGTAAATAAAGAATAGTTCCCATCTCGACCGCCGACAATCAATCCGTGAAAGGGTAATTACCACGCTTGCGCTAGGCCTCCCAGATGACGGATGGGTGGTGTTGCCAAACCTTATGATACGGCTTGAGAATTGTAGACGGCGATGCTACACTTCATACATGATTGTCATCTTCAATTTTAGTCCATAGGATACCATTATGTGTGACTCGGTATTTGTTTTCGTTTACGTAGTTAGTCGCTAAGATGATTCACTTGAGCGTGAAGAATAGCACCTTGTTGTCCCAGTCTATGTGTTTCCCTCTTCCACTCTCATTCATGAATTTGAATACTCCCACCGCTCCTTTATTAATCATCAGTTTTTTTTTTTTTGGTGACTGAGTAGAGTAATCTGCTGTGACCAGAAAAATCAACGACGGGAAGAAAGAAGAAGGTGTTTGGAATCGCCCGCGCATGTACAACTTCACGTTACCGGGCCAATACTATTGGGAACCAGAGTGCCGTTTCGTGACTGGATAATAAAGGGCTTTGGGGCTTGCTATGTCCAACACCTCCCCACCAAGAAAAAGATGAGTGCCGTTCTTGTTCTCGGGTCCCCTATATTCTTTGCTCGGGCCTTATACCGCCTTACAAGTGAAGCAGTAGAAAGAATTATCTACGGTACTCAACTCAAAGTATTGCATTCGGGCCCATAAGGAGAGCATGGTTTGCTTTAATATTTGCTGTAAAAAGTGGTGATTTTTCAAGTGTTTATCGAAATGCCGACATGTGTGGCAAAAGGCTGCAAAAGCAGAACTCCCAACTGCCCTAAAGGAATTTCATTTCACAAGTAAGAGAACTTAAATTTCTATTTATTGTATTAGCGTAAGTTAATCAACCTTAGAATAGCTACCTTCCTGTTCTTGTATCATTCGTTAATTGTTCAAATACCAGCAGAGGCATACTCGAATTTGATTGTTAATCGACTCAATTATATATTTTCCTTCACTTGTTACTGGAAACACAGTTTCTGCATGCCAAGTAATGAATTAACCTAACTTTGACTCATTACCTTCGCGGTCTGGATTTATTGCTCTTGCATGTAAAATGGTCTGTATGACATTATTTGCATATTTTTGATTATTAATATGTAAAATATTGACCAAGCTGAACCGGCCTATTTTTTTTTTACAATAAACCAACTGCGATAGATACAAGATCCCACTCAGTACACTTGCCATTAATTCTTTACGAGAGGGTTTCACGACATGAAAAAAAGGCAAAACTATTGGCCTGGATAAAGATTATTGACTTCCTCCACTGTGCGTGACAAAAACCAGGGGTGTCAGGGTTGATTTAGGTGCTTTGTGATATGTTCATGTAGCCCCGAGTACTTTGGCATGTGTGTGGAATTTGTCTGATAACCTGTGTTATTGTGATTGTTGTATTATTGTGTCTATTTGTAATTAAGGTTTATAGGTGTAGAAACTGTGCTTAAACCATACATTTTCCATGGTCTTGCAGACAGCTTTGCCAAGCACTAAATTTTAGGGCATTGTACGGTATTGCTTTTTATTATGTCGATATGACAACATAGACCTTCCATTACTACTGTAGTTTTCTGTAACGTATTTTAATTTGTTCCTTTTGATGCACTTTTATTATTATAATAAGTATGCCCTATTACTATTTTTATTAAATTTCCTTCTTTGATTTTAGTTTTCCAGGGAATGAAGATCTCCGGAAGAAGTGGGTAACCGCAATTCAAAGGGATAATTGGTCACCGAATGCTTATAGTAGATTATGTTCAGCTCACTTCAGAGAAGATATGAGAGATACGAGCATGCAGCGAGCACAGTTAAAAAAGGATGCTATTCCAACAATTTTCCCATATCATCAGTATGTAAGTAGCTCGCATTGTTTAACCACACTGTAATGTGTAGTGTAGGCTCTGTATCATCTATGTTGGTGTTGTTAGTGTTGTGTAGGGTATGTACCATCTAGGCCTATGTTGTGTTATTGAGATTGTGATGATGTGTTGTTGGCATTGAGTTCACTGGAGCTCGCATCAGCCGGGAAGGCGGCCGACTCTCTGGGATTTACGCAGAGGGAGACGGAGATACATGTCCACTGTTGCAACAGGTGCACCATGTGCGAATCCCCACACCGCAGGCTGCTGCCATGAGTTCCTGTGGTGTGGTAACACCGCCGCTTACCTCATCGAGCCCGTCTCTTTCACGCTGCTTTAGAATTTCAAAGTATTCGTACACTTTGTAAACTATTTCTCGGGCTTGCCTATGCACAACCAGTCGTTTACTTCCCTCTGCTTCCATAGCACACAAAATGTACACAATCACTTCCACTGGATCTTTAAATATTACGACATAATCACTTCGCTTTCCTGACAACACAATAGCTCAGATTCTCAAGACAGACTGACTGTGATTGGTGGGATGGAAGTGAGGCATGACGTAATGGTAGCGTTGTGTTCTGCCTTCTCGGCTAACTCGAGCTGTAGTAGGCCTATGCTTGGTGTTAATACATGGAGGTGGTAGTAATTGTTGTGGTATTAACCTTCGGGCGGGCGCGCCTTTTGCAATCACACCATTTGGCGCGCTCCGGCATTTTGGCCGCTCTCATTCTCGTTCACTTCTCAAAGACAGAAATGTTTGTTTACATGAATTTCATTGGTATTTCAATTGTTACACTAAAGACACATTACGTGAGCAAATAACTTTTATTTTAGAACGAATTTTATCACATCTGCAAACTGAAAAGGAATAACTCAACAAACATCTCCACGAAAATAGTACTGTAAAAGAATAATATTCCAAATATATCACTTGTGTAAAGATGTTATCACATCAAGGTTACAGTGTTATCACACTTCCGTTTGGAATTATACGTCTTCATCCTCTACTTCAGGCTGTGCACATGAGTTGCATGTGATTTCTTGGACTGAATGTTTTTTAAATACATATTTTGCACATTTCTTGCAGGACATCCGAGTCCGATTGTTCTTAGATCTTCCACAATAAAAACAAATTTGTCTTTTTGTGGAAGGTGTTACTTCAACCTGATCGGGTTCTTCCTTATACTTTTCTAGAAAACAACGTAGTTCTCGAGGAAGAGTAGTTATTGTGGCCCGGTATTCTAGATTTTCTTCCATGAGGGCAATATTTGCGACAGGTTGATACGCCCACAAAGTTTCTCCATCCTTACTGATAAAAAAAAAACGTAGGCTCTCGCTATTTTCAGCGTCTTCTTCACCTTAATTATCAATTTCCACTTCAGACTCACTGTCGTGGTCGTCCACATGTATTTCTTCAGTCTCGAAATCTGGATCGTTCTCTTCGTCTTCCGTCAGATCTTCTAGCTGGTACATTCGTTCGTCTTCCCCCAACTCTTGAAGAATTGTAGAAATATCCTCAGGTCTGAGGTAATTTTCCCTGAAACCCAAAAGTAAAGATTGAGTAAATCATAGGTATTCATAAAATCCAAGAGAGTAAAACCGGGGGAACGAGTGAGATGAAGGACAGTGAAGTAGAGCTGTAAAGCATAAATATTTGAAAAATATATCACACTGAAATATATGATATTTGAGCAAGTCATCATATAATATTATAAATCAAGTAAATAGTAGAGAAATAAATACTTACATTGTGTGTGGTGGACGGTAAACGTTTAGCACTGTTAGGCGCGCGACGGCAATATGGCCGGTCGAACCTCCTACCGTGACATAGGTAACTTGAGTAATGAATTGCGCAATCCCTCTACAAGTCTGAGGTGGGGTTGGGCTGCCATCTGACGTCTTAGATAGTAGTTAGAGAATACTTCGGGGCGAGCTTGTCCTTCAAGGGAGTATAACAATGTAGCGCGTCTTTTTTTTTAAACCCGGCCAATTTGCCGCGTGCGCGCCCGCCCGAAGGTTAAGGGCTGAGCTTCTATGCCCAAGATTGCGGGTTTAAACCCGGCAGATGTTGTCGGATCGTTTAAGAGCGTTTTAATCCTTCAGTATGCCTTCCTTTGGAGGGGAAGTAAAGTCGGCGGTCCCATGTCATAAGTTTATGGCATGTAAATGATCCTTCCACTAACTAAACTTGTGTGAAGCTAAATTTCTAGGTTATATTTCATTGAAATGCTCTATCAATGTTCCAATGTTCACCACTAGGTGTCAGTGACATCTGGTAGTGAAAGTTGGAACTACTTTAAATTAAACGACACTTGTAGCTCACCCCATTGGTGTCCGCATTGAAGCAGCTGCAGCCTATGTCTAGCCGAACATGTCCTTGGACTAAAACCATACACCAAATAAATAAATAAATAAATAAATAGGAGGTGAAGAGGGGGGTATATAGTAATAAGGTAACTGTACCGGTTTTCGTCACTGATCCAGTCTTCGTCACTCTCGTATATAAGTACAAAAAATAAGCATGTCAACGGGTCTTTCTCAACGCACAAAGTCTTACGAGATGCGTCATACCTTCCTTGCCGATAAGGAGCAACTTTGCGAAATCATGCGTGCGATGTAATAGGTGATTCCCTGCGTCAAACATCTCCTGTGAGATGTGCTAAGCATGCGCGCGAGTTAATTATGTGCATGCGTGTTATGTTCCGACATTTTAAAATGTTACAAGTGCGTGATATAGTTGGTAATTGTTTCTGTAACATATGTGATTTGTTATTTTATGCTCACGTGCCTAGTTTTGTTAGAAATGCCGGTGACGAACACTGGATTAAAAAAAATGCACTTTACCAATGCTCGTCATTTGTGACGAAAACTGGCACATTGTCATTTCTCCTTGCAAGACCTAACTAACAGCGGCAATATACTTATAATGTAGCTCTAAAGTACCCTGTATTAATTAAATTATCATTTGATCATCGTGTCCAGTAGTCGTCATAGCTGACGAACTTTAGAGCACATTCGTGACGAACACTAGTGCACGATAATGTTATTGTTTGTGCTAATGTTTTGCAACCAATAAACATTTACAGGGTATTGTTATTATTACGTAGGTCTCTCTTCTTGACGGCCGCACCTCAGTAGGCCTAGTTTTTTTTGGCTAGGCGTGCTACAGAGGATATTTTTATTTTTATTGAGGTGATAAATAATATATTATTCTAAGACTAAATCTTTGCTTCCAGGCAATATGTTAGATAGTTATTGTTGTTGTTTTAAGGGGCGGAACTACGAGATCATCTGCCCCAGGCAATATTTCGAAACTCACAGTTCTGAATTATGATATTGAGCAAATGGAAGCTGCTATTATGGCCGTTGTGGAGGACGGCATGAGTATTAAAAAGACCGCGGAGAGGAATGGTGTTCCGAGAAACACCCTCTCGGACCAAATTAAAGGAAAATCTCCTAGAGAGAGGAAAATGGGGCTAAGTTCCATTTTAACAAAGGAAGCTGAGGCTATGCTAGTTCAATGGGTAATCTCACTACGAAAAGCGGGGTCCCGGTAACAAAGGACGATTTGCAAAAGCGTCCAGTGCCTTACACAAGAATTGAAGAGGGACTTTCCTTTCAAAGATGGCCACCAGGAAGGAAATGGCATGAATCTTTTATAAAAAGAAATCCAGGTCTATCTTTTACGAACCCCTCAAAATTTGACAGTAAGCCGTGTTGCAATTACAGAACATCAAAATAAAACCTGGGTTTCAGAAGTCTACAGCTATTCAGTGGAAAACGACTTCCAGTCTATTTTGTCAGACCCTCGGCGACTGTTCAACGCTGACAAGACGGTTTTCTTTCTCAATCCGAAAGGTAACAAAGTGCTGGCGAACAGAGGTTACAAGACAATATATCAGCAAGTGAATTCGGATGAGAAAGAATGCTTGACGGTACTTCTAACAGGCAATGCCCACGGCGATATTTCTCCTTCCCTTGTAGTGTTCAAGTATGAACGTCTGCCACAAGACATCATTATTGCCTCAATGCCAGCACACTGGGGCATTGGCAAATCGCCAAACGGTGAATGACGGGGGGAAGTGTTCTATGAATTTCTCAGTAACATATTTCATCCTGGGTTGGTTGAGAAGGAGATTCCTCTCCCTGACATTATTCATAGACGGGCACTTCTCACACTTGACCATACATACTAGTAAATATTGTGAGGATCATGGAATTGTTTTGGTCGCTTTACTACCTAATGTCACACACCTACTTCAACCCATGGATGTAGGGGTATTTAAGCTACTAAAGACTGCCTGGAAGAAAAATGTACATGAGTGGCGAATTCAGAGGGTTTCTAAGGCAACAATCGGTGTTAGGCCTAGGCCTCGGCGAATGGTCATTTTCCGGGCTGTTATGCCGTGGTCTCACTTGTTTAGAGCAGAATTACGATATTTTCCTGCTCGTATGTCTTCTACCCACCAATCCCGCTTCCTGTTGCCGTCTTTTTTTTTTTAATATTCCATTTTTATTAAAAAACATAATTACTGGTACTGTTTTATTCGTAAATGTTAGCCTCCAAGTCGATAAATCGGTGTATTATGCAACAATTTACAGAAATGCATTGTAAACAGCAGACAAGGAAAATTAACAATGTGACGACCATTAGTGCATTTACCTTAGTTAATCCTTCAAATTTTCGAGGTGTAGTTTTGTTGCTAAAGTGTGGCGAGTCCATCTAATGCTACAGAGAATATGTGAAGCTTTCTGTTGCTCCTCTAGCTCCCATCTTGCACGATACACTAATGTTTGCTGTTTGCGAAAGGTGTGACTACCACAGTTATGACATCACAAATCGCTAAGTAACAAGTTCAGTCAGTGTTTCCAACTGTTGCATTATTGACATTCGACTACCAGCTGCTGCCCATGCCAGCAGCTTAGGGCCATAGTTGAAGTTGCCATGCTATAGAAAAAAATGCTCAAGACTTTGATGGTGAAGGTAACAACCCTGCTTAAATACTTGGGTATTAGGAAGAGGGAAGATGAGCAAGTGCCCTAAATTGGGAACTTCCTTTCAATTCACCAGTACCTACCATTTATTACAAAAATTTAGCTCTTCACTAAGGATATCAATTTTCTTAAAATATATCTGTTGAACAGTTATTAGGCTACTAATTAGGAAAGTCTCTGAACTGGGGAATCGCGGATCCTGCTGGGACTTTGCAGATACGTTGCGCAAGCCCAACTAGGCAGAACCAAGAAGAAAAATCTTTCAGAAATTAAATTCTCGTGGTACTAAAAGAAGAAAGTAACATTTACGCGTTTAAATTGGCGCACCAATGGCTTGAGCTTCATTGGCTGCATCAGAGGTTGCTTCCCAACCATACTGTGCTTCCCAGCCTACGGGGAATGAGAGGCGACAGACCCGGCATACGCTTATATCCGTATACAGAAAGTGTACCATGCATTGCATGATTGTTAACATTGGAAAAGTTATGTTTTCTGGAGGAAAAATATGGAAAATGTGTGGAAAGGCCTCTCGGCATTCAAGAACTGGACCTGGTAGACAGTTTGGATGGTATGTTGATGGCTTTGTGCCTATATGGGTTTCTGGCATTCGTGTCTAGTAACAAGTGTGTTTATTTGTTGTGCTTACTGATATTTACAGGTATCATAATCGGTTGTATAGAAAACAGTACTATGAACGTGGACACCTATTCTAGTCCTACTGTCGCCACACATGAGCTACCGGATGACAGTAACATCAGCAACTCTGATGATAATATTTGGACTGCCACCAATACCTCACCCAGGAACATGACAGACGAAGCTGTGGATATGAAATACAAACAAAATGCCATAAAAGCCCAATTTGATAATGCCCATCAGAATACTGTAATGATATAATAGCTTACATGACTTGACAATTCAGCAATAGGCTATGCTAGCTGTGCAGGAGGTAAAATGTACAGGGTTTAAAGCCAGCCATTCCTGAGTGCAGCACTTTAAGGATCTCTATAATATCATTTTGCAAAAAATAACAACTGTGACGGCATCAATGAATGCCCATCGAGGAATGGATATCATATCAGCAGCAGAAATATTCGTGGAAGAGGTTACATCGGTTCTAGATTCTCCCTGCTCCGGAAACGTATGTAATAGTGATGAAAGTGGGTTCAATTTGGAGATTTGTTCGGGTAGGACATTGGCTATAAAAGGGTTGGAAATGGTTTGTTCCAAAGTGCAGTCAGTGGGGGCCACAATGCACAGTTATACAATAATGCCAACAGTAACATCAGCCAGCAAGCTGCTTGGACCTCTTTTCATTTGTTTGAATGAACCAATTCAAACAGCATGTACCGTCTGGCAATGTGGCACTCCTCTGGATTCCTGTTCTGGTCATAAATCGTTAGAATGTGAAGAGTGCATACGACTAATGATGATCCCTCCTGGGGCCACAGCCTATTGTCAACCATTGGATGTATACAGCTTTAGGGTCTGGAAAAGCTTTGTCCGTAGATTTTCGAACTCTGTTCGGTTATTGAATTTTGGCATCAATTTGGCCCAGTTAAATACCATCTTGAAAGTTCAGTCTCCGAGATACAGTCGAACCTCCCTTCTGCGGACACCGTCGGTTCGGAGGGAAAATGTCCGTTATTAGAGGTGTCCGCTGAAACAAGTTTGTAAAAATAATCGAACATTTTAACGGCAAAGTACATCCACCTTAAACATAAACATACACATCTTTATTTTGATTATTTGTTTATTTGAGTTTTCCCGCATTTGAATTTTTTGGCAAGCTTTCTCACTGTAAAGTCCCTTGTCACTTTTTACAATCACATTTCTTCTTGTTTCGAGGTCTAAATAAAGTTCGTCCCTTGTTACTCATGTTTACTCGACGACTGAAATGCTACGGTATTTCTGCCTGACTAATTAGTGAATGTACTGCAAATCTTTTCCTTCTCAAGTTGACTACCTGAGCTCGACCTTATCGGTGGCAATCTGAGTTATGAATAGTTTAATGCAAGCAGGGAAGAAAATCCCCAGGCAACTCGTGAGTAAACAGTCACTGGCAGCAATCCTGGACAATTAGAATTCTCGGAATGTACACCAGTAGGTAGAACATCATAACAAAAGATTTGGAAAGAGGAATGTACAGAAGAATTAACTTTACGACTACTACAGCATTGCCATGTAGCCTGCATTTCACTCTCTCTCCTTTGATTCGAAATAGGCGTAGTACAGACATTCAAGAGGGATTTCCGTACGTCTGCAGAATGGTTTCAAAAGAAAGGATGACATGGTCCGGTGTAAAAAATGCCCTGCAGCGTGTGAAGTGTCCGCTTAAGTCAAGTGGATGGGACAGATGGCGATGTCCGCTGTCCGGACTTCAAGGTGTCCGCTGAAATGAGGCTAATTTAACACTTGTGTTATGTAAAATAAAATCGGTTCCAAGGAAAAATGTCCGTATAGGCAGGTGTCCGCTGAATAAGGGTGTCCGTTAGGGCAGGTTTGACTGTATCACCAATTGACGTCCCCTCGTTTTACTTGAATGTGGCAATACGCATGGTACCGAAGTCAGTATTTGTCCGACAATACCCGACGGTTTGAACACCCTGTGCCATATTGTTTTGATAACAGTGCAACACAATGTGGTGCTTGCACTCACCCGTGTTTCATATGGTGTGGATAGTGTACAACCAGTTTGTGATTCCAACATTATTACCACGAACTTCACTGTTGTCAGAACTATGTGAAATAGACTGATCACTTACTCACTTGTGTGACTATTGGTTCAGTTTACTCTGTGTTGTAATGACATGTATTTGTGATACCTTACATTGCATAATTAACAAGTAGTTCCGTGAAGAACTATACAGCCTATTTTCATATATCCTACTTATGTTAATTGCCTCTATCTACATACAAAATTTCAGTTTGATTGCTGTAATAGATTCGTAGATATTGAGAACTGACTACATATTTCGGATGGTCGCCATATTGGATTTTATATATGTAGGTCCTAGAGTTATGTACTGTTACAAGAAGATTATTGTGTACGTGTAGCATTCAAACTTCAATCGCATGATTAGGACACAAGAAGTAACAAGGAGATTTTAAAAATTTCGCACAGCTGCCATATTGAGGTTATGGAAACAATTGAAATAAATTAGATGCCAGTGGATTAACCTTCGTATAAGGATTTACTGTACCAAGTTTCACTGCACTCGGATGGTTAAATTGCGAGAAATGTCCATGTGAATATTTATACTTCGCGTCGCCGCCCTGTTGGATTTGTGATCACCAGGTTATTGAAAGTCCTATAGGTGAACTTATGTTCATAGCCCCTATGAACATAACATAATTCAGTTTGATTGCTATAATAGATTCGTAGATATTCAGAGCCGTCTAAATATTTTGGATGGTCGCCATGTTAGATTGTTAAATGTATAGGCTATATAGCCATGTACCATTAAAGGAAAATTATTGCGTAGGTTCATCATTCAAACTTTCACTTCGATCGCATGATTACGACACAAGAAAGAAAAACTTAATTTTAAAATTCGTACAGCTGCCATCTTGAGATTATGTAAACAATTGAACTAAATTAGATACCAGTGCATTACAATGTGTATAAACATTTCCTGTACCAGATTTCATTGCATTTGGAACATTAAATCGCGATAAAGGTCTATCAAAATTTTCAAATTCGCTTGGCCGCCATGTTCGTTTTGTAGTTAACCGGTTTTTGAAAGTCTTATATATGAACTTCCAGTAGTGCCCTTTATCTCCGTACAAAGTGTCAGGGTGATACCACTATTAGTTTCAGAGATATAGAATGCCGGTGAAATATTTCGCACATCCGCCATCTTGTGGTTTTGTAAACAATGGAACGAAGTTAGATGTCGGTGCATTACAATATGTATAAACATATACTGTACTAAGTTTTATTGCGTTTGGTTGGTTAAATCGCGAGAAACGTCTATTTAAATGTCGCAAATTCGCATGGCCGCCATGTTGGTTTTGTAGTTACGAGGTTCTCAAAAGTCACATCGGTGAACTTGTAGTAGTTCCCTTTATCGCCGTAAAAAATTCCAGGGTGATATCGGTAATAGTTTCGGAGATATTGAATGCTGGTGAAATATTTCACACAGCCGCCATGTTGGATTGGTGAGACGTAACAAAATTTGAAGGGCACGGTTGGGGTCGCCCGGAATAGTGCTACGAACTTACCGAGTTTCATTGAAATCGGTCCAGCCGTTTAGATTTTATTAGGGGACACACACACACCTCACACACACACACACACGGACAAAAGGTGATCTCATAAGCCTATTTTTTCAAAATTGAAAATAGGCTAAAAATAATGCACAACTTGCAATATATTGTAGAGAGGGACATTAATGTCCCATGCCGCTGCGCAAGTACGGGAGGGCAGTCGTTTGGAACGTGTTCTTTTGAGTCAGCAATCGGGCGTGACGCACACTACCACTTGACCAGCGTGTGCAGTTCAAAATTGTGGTACTTACTACCGTCTACGGTGGGTAGGAGTTAATTACCGAAATATTTTTCTTCACGGTTCTGCCTAGTTGGGCTCATGCAACGTATCTGCTAAGTTCCAGCAGGATCCACGATTCCCTGGTTCAGAGACTTCCATTGTAAGTGTACCATAAGATTTAAAAATCATGAAATTTGCATCATTCTGTAGTGTACATGTCTTTATGTATCCATTGAGGAAGGCTGGGGCCCCTAATCTTCCCAACCCCTACCCAAGTTGAAACACAATGATTTTCATACTTTTGAAATTCCTAGAAAAATTCCACTTAAAAAACAGTGGTAAGTTTTGCTAATTTCAATCCATAATTTTCAGCCTTTGATTGTATCATAGCAAATATGAACAAACATAGATGAACCCACCACAAATGCACATTCACTCAGAACACACCCGTTCATGAAAGAGAGAGTAGAGGGACTCATGCAGAGCTTAAAATATGGAAAAGCCACCAGGCCAGTCAACATCTTCAACAAGCACCTCAAGGCCACAACGGTCATCATATGTGAGGTACCAACGAATGTGTACAAAGGAAATCCATACCTGAGCAGTGGCGCCGATCTATCATAATCACATTGTAAAATGGGGAAGGGAACATAGATGACCCAAACTCATATTATAGAGAATTGCTCTGGAATGTAAGATCTTAAAAATATTTTCCAAACTTCTGATGAACGGGCCAAAAATCTCAACAGCAATACCATCGAACCAGTTTGGTTTCATACCCAGTAGATCAATGCTACAGTTGCAGCTGTCATACGAGAAATTGACAATGCTCTGGCATAACCCTCAAGCCTAGTCAATGGGGTCTTCTTAGACTAGGCCAAAGCCTTCACAGCGAAGACAGAGACATACTAATACGGAAACTGCAAAGGATACTCAGACCAGATGAACTTATGCTGGGGATGCTGAAAGATATCCACAAGCACAACTACGTGAAAGTGAATGATGTCATATCACCATCAGTAATAGCATGCATTAAACAAACCAAAGCAGTTTTCCGAGGAGATCCACTGAGATTTCTGTTGTTCAACCTCATGATGGCAGATATTGTCAACGAGGTCACCAATGAGAACACCAAGCTTCGGATGTTTGCTGACCATATGCCACTCCTATCGAGGTCACCAATGGACCTTCAGGCAGCATTCGACAACCTCACCCAATGGGCAGACGGGAATTCGCTGAAGATAAATGGTACATAAACCAAAGTAATGAAATTAGAAATGGAGGGTGAACAGCCAAAACAGACAAGTTCACCTACAGAAACACAAGTCTCAGAGATTGTACCCTCAAACCTTCACTATTCATATGAACCCTTTCGATGTCAAGCTATTATGAGTAATTCTGCTAAAAGTTTAGTGAAACTATAAGTTTTTGATAAATATTGTAGTCTACTGTCCGTCCACCAGCTTAAGGTCCGTGGCAGGAATGCAATGAGTCAGCTGGAGACAGCTGGCCTCTGCGCGAACGACAATAGTGCCAACCTACTACTGACCTGAACGATTTCTCAATTGAAACTAAACGAAAGTAGCAGTGAGTAACCAGAGCTTGAAAAACATCGGTGCTGAGTTGGCAATACCTACAGCGGCACGTCCACTCAATCAACGCAGCTGGAATGCCTCTCCTCTCCCCTTCAGCCCCCTAAGACCATGAGCTGGTGGACGGACATTAGCCTACCTATATTTTCTTAGATATTTGATATTTTTTCGTAACAAGTAATTACTGTATATCTTGAACGTATTAGATACTAATTAATGAATACTTTGTTTACCTTTTTTAATTAAAAGTAATTTGAATATTTTAAAAAATTAAATAGTTCGTCAGCAGAATCAAAGTCACCATCAGTCAAAAGTTCATGCTCGCTCACTTCACTCAGTGTTACAACCTTACTTATTTCCTCTTTGTCCCAAGAGCTCACCATATTTATCACTACGTAGCCTACGTTAATTATCTCCAGTATAATCGACCCATATTGGTCCATATTTACGTAATTAATTTTAAGGAAATTTTAATTGTCTGCCTTTTCAATACAAGAACATTTATAACACTTTACAAGTACATAATTCTCCGAGCAAGAAAGCAAACAAACACGTGCGGAAAGTCGGCTGACTGCAGCATGTTCAAAGAATACTTATTATGGATCCAGTTGTTCTTGGAACCTAAACAAGTCGACATATCCAGAGAGAGAATGGTTACCACTTTGTTAGCATTGCTTGCTTAGAAACATTTAAAAAAATTCATACCAAAATGGGCCGATAGATTGGTCCCTCGGCACTATGAGGGTTAAGGAAAGAACAGCTGCTGCAACAAAAGCTATGTATGAGATACCCAAACCCCACTAGCTATCAATCACTGTAATGGCCCTTCTCAAAATGAAAGTTGGCCCAGTACGAGTAGCAACATACGGCATCCAACTAATATGAAATAAACTTAGCAAACCCAGCATGAGGAAACTTGAAAACCTAAAATCCAGATACCTGAAGCGCATCCTCCAGTTCTCCAAATTCAATGAAAACAGAATAGCATTCATTAATGCCAGCAATTCCTTCTTCCTGGATGACATCAAGTCCATTTTCATTCTACAGGACACACCTGCCTCCACCTTCGTCCTCGAAGAAAGAAGAGAAAAGCTCGATAGATTCCAGCGGTTATCCACTCCACTGAAGCACTACAGACAGACACATGCAAAGGACCAAACTTCAAACTTAGACATGTCTACACAAGATTTGTTGCCCACAGCTTTCTCTGGCAAACCTGCAACTGGCTGCGTGGCTCAGCAGTAATGTTCTCGTCTGCTGCACCCAAGGTTGCAGGATATAATCCTGGCACATTCAGCTGGCTTTTGAGGGTGCGCAGTAGTTAAATGGAATGAAAAACCCACAACATTATTATTGTTATGTTGTTTTAACGGGTGGAACATTTCCTTTAAAATTTGGAGGATCATGAAAAAAGATATAGGCTTCGGTCTAATGTTGATAAATGAAAATTAAAAAAAGTCTATATTTTATATCTAAAAAGAACATTTTTTGTTCGTCATCATCATCATCTTGAGCAGTTTCCAACCGCTGGTCGGGTCTGCTTGGAACATAAGCCTCTCCATCATTTCCTGTCCATCCACCATCTCTCGTCATTTACTGTGTCCCAGCACACTCCTCTTTCCTCCACACTCTTCTTAACTCCTTTTGTCCATCTGTCCCTTGGTCTTCCCCTTGGCCTCCTTCCCGTCATTTCCATTCCAAACATCTTCTTCGGTATCCTCTCCTCTTCCATCCTCCTCACATGTCCATACCATTGTAGCCTAGATCGCTCTATTCTATTTTGCAATGGTTCCTCTCTTACCATCTCCCTGACTCTCTCATTCCTTACTCTGTCCATTCTTGTCACTCCTACCCTACTCCTCTGGAACTTCATCTCCACTGCTCGTATTTTATTCTTGTCCCTTTCCTTCATCACCCATGTTTCTGAACCATATGTCAAAATTGGCACAAAGTAGGTCTTGTAGATGATTCCTTTACATTTTTGTGGTACATCTTTATTCCATATCATCCCCCTAACACTCTTGAAAAATCCATCTGCGCACCTTCCCCTCTCATTTATTTCCATCCTATTGCCTCCCTTTTCTTCAATTATGCTTCCCAAGTACTTGAAGCATTCTACTTTCTGCAACTGCTGTCCTCCAAGTGTTATGCCCATATCCAGTCTGTTCTTCTTCCTCGTTGTGATGACCACTTCACTCTTTTGTGCTGAGAACTTCATCCCATATGATAACACTACCTTCTCCCACTCATCTAACTGCTCTTGTACTTCTTCCTCATCCTCTCCCCATACCAGAAGGTCATCAGCAAACAACATTGCCTTCATTTTCCTTTCCCCAATGCTATTTACCACTTTTCGTATGATTTCATCCATCACCACTATAAATAACAGGGGTGAGAGGGCACTTCCCTGTTTCAGACCACTCTCCAGTTGAAACCATTCCGTTCTCTCTCTTCCCACCTTTACACAGCTTTTGCTTCCCTCGTACATTGCTTTCACTCTTGCCACTGTCTCCTTGTTCACTGCTTTTGCTCTCATTGCTTCCCATACCTTGTTTCTATTAATACTATCATATGCTTTCTCAATATCCAAGAAGGTCATCACCAGATCTTTCCCATATTCATAATGGTGTTCTTGTAGCTGTCTTACTGCAAAGATGAGGTCAACTGTTGACTGTTGTTCGTGAATCATAAAATTACTTTTGAAAATTTAGATGGCCCATTTTCTCCCATAAAGCAGATGATCTGAACATCAGCTAATGTTAGATTGAGGCTGTAAGTCTACAAGAGCTACACACACACAGTTAAAAGTATGGGCCATATTAAGTGTGGCAACACAAAATAGGGGGGATTTCCCTTTCCATGAGGTATGAGTTAGTTGACTTTGCATTATTTTGACCACCACTTTTGTAACGAAAGAGAATATAAACAATAAAATAAGTGTCTGAATGCTGAAGTAAAATGAGGGCCTAAAACATCAATTTCCCTTAGTCAATAATTGCTACTGTAGATATTGTTTGGATTTGTTGCAGGACATCTAGAGTGGTGTGTTTCATGGGTTTGAAATTGTTCATTTGGTAAGTGATTATGTTAGAATGGTGAACAAAAGGGGACAAGAGATAGAAAGTAGGGAAGAACTGATGAAAATGTGGAAAGAATATTTTGAAGAACTTCTGAACCCAAATGGAAACCATGGCGAGGAGGAAGAAATCGGGGAAGAGGAAGATGAACTGCAAACAGAAAAGGACTTAACATGGAAAGAAGTGGAAGATTCAGTGAGGAAGAGGGAAGGCACTGGGTGTAGATGAGTTGAGTGTGGAGATGGTGAGAGCAGCAGGAGAGGTGGGGATACAATGGTTGTACCGAGTGATGAGGACAGCATGAAAGGAAAGGAAGACCCCAGACTGCAAAAAAGGAATAATTGTCCCGATCTTCAAGAAAGGTAGTAGAACAGAATGCAGAAACTACCGGGGAATAGCACTGATGAGTAATTGTGCAAGATCTTTGAGAAAGTTTTGGAAAGGAGGATTAGGACAAGGATAGAAGGAGGGATGAGGGAAGAGCAACATGGCTTCAGAGCAGGAAGGTCCACAGTGGATTTGATCTTTGCTGTAAGGCAGTTACAAGAACAGCACTATGAGTATGGAACAGATCTACTGATGGCCTTCCTGGACATTGAGAAAGCATATGACAGTGTATGCAGAAACGTATGGAAGTCCCTGGAGGATAGAGGAGTAGAGAAATGGACTATAAAGAGGATAAAGAAGATGTACAAGGGAAGTGTGAGCTGTGTGAAAGTGGGAGGAGAGAGATCGGACTGGTTGGAACAGAGAAACGGCCTGAAACAAGGAAGTGCATGCTCACCGTTACTTTTCACTGTGGTGATGGATGACATAATGTCCCGAGTGGCACAAGTAATTGGGGAAGGAAAGATGAAAGCAATGGTGTTTGCAGATGATTTGATGATTTGGGGAAACAAGGAGGAGGAGGAGGTACAGGAACAGTTGGAAGTGTGGGAAGGAATAATACAAGGATATGGGATGAAATTTAGCATAAATAAGAGTGAGATGGTGATGGTGGGAACCCTGAAAAGTGACGGCTGACGGGGCTCTGGTGAAGCTACGATAGGCCTAGCAAGCCAGTAGTGGATATCATATTTGCTTTCAAACCAGGAACAGGCCTCGGAAAGGACGGATGCAAACGACGACGACCCGGATATGCTAATGGACTACGAGTTGGGACATTAAACATACAGACACTGACAGGAAAAGTGGAGGAGATTGTAGATGTGATGGTGAGAAGAAAACTGGATGTACTGGGCTTGGCAGAAACAAGATGGAAAGGAGAAGGTCGCAGAGAACTGAGGAAAGGGTACCGGTTGTACTGGAGTGGGAACAGTGAAGGAAGGAGCAGCGGAGTAGGAGTAGTTGTGAGAGATGGAATGAAGGAAGAGGTAAAGGGAATAAGTGACAGGATCATGAAGATCAGAGTAACTGTAAAGGGAAGAAGCCTGCAGATAGCCCAGGTATATGCCCCTCAAGTTGGATGTACAGCTCAAGAGAAGGAAGACTTTGAGGAGGAGCTACAACAGCAGATGAATGGTCAGAGCATCATTGTCATGGGAGATTTGAATGCACATGTAGGAAGTGAAAGGCAAGGATATGAAAATGTATTGGGAGCAGAAGGATGGGGTAGCAGGAATGAAGAAGGGAGAAAGTTGCTGGATTTTTGCAAGAGAAACGGTTTAGTGGTAGGCAACTCCTGGTTCCGGAAGAAAGAAAGCCACAAGGTAACGTGGTACAGCAGTGATTTAACAAAGAAATCTTTGGTAGATTACATGCTGTACGACTGGGAAATGAAGAGAAGTGTCAGAGATATAAAGGTAATACCATCAGAGGCCTTAGATAGCGACCACAGAATACTTGTAATGAACCTGGGAGTTGTTAAGGATAGCAAGAGGACAGAGTACCAGGAAAGGAGATTCAAAGTATGGAAACTCAAGGAAAATGAAGTCAAGGAAGAATTCCAGACGATAATAAGGGAAAAGATGCCAACAGACAATCCTAAAACAGGGGAAGAGGAATGGAAGCAATTCAAAAACACAATGGTGGAAGCTGCAGTGGCAGTATGTGGAAGAACAAGCAACAGAAAGCGGTGTAAAGAGACACCATGGTGGAATGAGAGAGTAAAAGAAGCTGTGGGAAGGAAGAACAAGGCTTTCAGAGTGTGGTTCCAGGAAAGAACTGATCTGGCAAGGGAAGATTATAAGATAAAGAAGAAAGAAGCAAACAAGATTGTCGCAGAGGAGAGGAAGAAGTGGATGGTAAAGTGGACGGAGATGATGGAGGAAGACAGCAGAGGAAATAAGAAAGTACTTTATGGGATGGTCAAAAGTAAGAGAAGAGGTCCGCGAGAGGATGTGGTAATGATGGACAAAAACGGAACTGAGGTACACAACAAAGAGACACTCAAGACAGTGTGGAAAGAGTACTTTGAGGATTTGCTTAATCCACATGGTCATAGGGAGGAAGACAATGTATTGGAAGATGGAGAAGACAACACAGGAATGGAAAAGGACCTGACTTGGAGAGAACTGGAAATGGCTATAGACAAGATGAAAGGAGGAAGGGCACCAGGTGTGGATGAAGTGAGTGTTGAAATGGTGAAGGCAGCAGGGGAGGTTGGGAAACAGTGGCTGTACCGTGTGATGAGGGTGATATGGAAGGAGAAAAAGACCCCAGAAGATTGGAAGAAAGGATTAATTGTCCCAATATTTAAGAAAGGAAGCAGAAAGGAGTGTAGAAATTACAGGGGAGTCACACTCATACCTCACTGTGCCAAGATATATGAAAAGATATTAGAAAGTAGAATTCGAGCCAAAGTGGAGAGAAAATTGAGAGAGGAACAGTATGGATTCAGACCTGGGAGATCAACAGTGGATCTCATATTTTCAGTGAGACAGCTCCAGGAACACCACTACGAATTTGGAGAGGATCTGTTGATGGCCTTCCTGGACATCGAAAAGGCCTATGATAGTGTGTGTAGGGAGAAGGTTTGGAAAGCAATGGAAAACATGGGAGTGGAAAAAGAGACTGTAGGCAGAGTGAAGGAGATGTATTGTGGAAGTGTGAGTTGTGTGAAAGTTGGAGGGGAAAGAACAGACTGGTTCAGACAAATGAGTGGCCTGAAACAGGGTAGTGCGCTGTCACCCCTTCTCTTTATTGTGGTTATGGACGAGGTAATGACACGGATAGCAGGAAAGATAGGAGAAGATAAGATGAAGGCAATGGTGTTTGCAGATGATCTCATGGTCTGGGGAAACAAGGAGGAGGAAATCCAGGAGCAACTGAAGGCTTGGGAAGAAACAGTGGGAGAGTACGGATGGAAGTTCAACATCAGCAAATGTGAGATCCTGTCAACGACCAGGAAAAAGGACAGACCAATGAGTGGGATAACACTTGGAGGTGGACAGCTGAAGAAGGTGGAAAGTCTCAAGTACTTGGGAAGTATAGTGGAGGAAAATGGGAGAAATGACAAAGAGATTACGGAACGTGGCAGACAGGCAGAAGCATTTCTGAGAAGCATTAGGAGCTTAGTGTGGAATAAAGATGTCCCACAAAAAAGCAAGGAAGTGTTATACAGAAGCTACTATATCCCGATACTGACCTATGCTTCAGAAACGTGGACAATGAAGAAAAGAGACATAAGCAGAATACAGGCAGGTGAAATGAAGTTCCTGCGAAGTAGGATCGGAGTAACAAGAAGAGACAGGGTGAGGAATGAAAAGGTCAGGGAAATGGTGAAAGAGGAGCCATTGCAAGGTAGGATTGAGACATCAAGACTGAGGTGGTATGGACACTTAAAGAGAATGGATGAGAAGAAGATTCCCAAGAGGATACATGAGATGCAGATGCAGAAGAAACGGCCAAGGGGAAGACCAAGAGATCGATGGCTGAAAGGAGTGGAGGAATGTGTCAAGAAGAGAGGCGAGGACTGGACCAGAGTGACAGCGGAGAGATGGTGGGAAGAAAGAAATAAGTGGCGAGGCTTATGTTCCAAACAGACCCAGCCTGGGGCTGGAAACTGTACAAGATGATGATGATGGTGATCACAACAAGGAAGAAGGAAAGAACCACAACGGGAATAACAATTGGTGGGGAACAGCTGAAGAAAGTGGAGAGTTTCAAGTATCTGGGAAGCCTGATACAAGATAATGGAAGAAACGATAGAGAAATAAATGAGCGGGGGGAGTCAGGCAGAAGCATTCCGGAGGAGTGTGAGAAGCATGTTATGGAGCAAGGATGTCCCTCAGAACAGCAAAAAGATCATATATCGGACGTACTATGTCCCTATCCTGACGTATGCCTCGGAGACCTGGGTTATGAAAGGAAGGGAGAAGAGCAAAATACAGGCCAGTGAGATGAGGTTCTTGAGAAGCAGTATTGGAGCTACAAAGATGGACAGAATAAGAAATGAGAGGACCAGAGAATTAATGAAGGAGGAACCATTACAGGATGATATAGAGAAATCTAGACTTAGACGGTATGGACATGTAAAACGAATGGAGGAGGGTACACGAGAAGAAGTGGGGAGGAAAGTGACCGAGAGGAAGACCGAGAGACAGGTGGCTGAAGGGGGTGGAAGAAAGCATGAAGAAGAGAGGAGATGACTGGACAAGGGTGGAGGCTGAGAGATGGTGGGAAGACAGAAGACGTTGGAAAGGCTTGTGTTCCAAACAGACCTGGCCAATGGCTGGAAACTGTGCAAGATGATGATGATGATGGTAAGTGATTTCATAAAGGAAGATGGTAATGATCCTGAGAGAATCTTATTATATAATACGCTAAGGTGTATGTTTCACAATACTCAAGCTCCTAAGCCAGAGGGAGTTGGAAGGTGTCGATTTTACCAAAATCTTCCAAATCGTCTCAATAGTACAGGAAAAATCTTGCATTTCTTGAAGTCAACGGAAATTTAGTTGTTTGTAAAGTGCTTTTAAACAAATAAGCAAGACGATAGCCCCTGGCAAAACTGTGTCGCGTGTAGCCCGCATAGCACTAAAGCTATGTTGGTACACATACAACCCATTATGCGCGAGTTCTTGCACTGGTCCGCTAGTATTTACTAGTTGTGGTTTAGAATATGTGATGATAATGTTATAGGTTTAATGTTCTTTACTGGACCTTTTTATAAGTTGTCAGGGTGCTGGAATGTTTACTTGGGTGGGGACAGTTCTTCCACGTAGAAGTTATCTTGACTGCTCAGGTATTCAATCTCATGACTTTTGGTACAGTAGGCAAGTGCCTAAGCAACTACATCAAAAATATGTCCACCAGAGACTATTTTCTTTGTGCTTGCCACCCCTCCACAGAAAGGGTTGCTCCTTCCAGAAAAATATCCTCCTAATGCACATAAAGGTTACAAATTTTAACAGACAGTAAAACTCAGGTGGCACAATGGAACAGTGTGCTTAAAATTGCACCATGCTGAAGGATTGAGTGTTTGCTTTCTTCTTTCACAGAAAATACCAAGGAGTCATCCAAAGGAAAGGAGTGTGCCTGTGATACTTAATGCTTGTACCTCTGCTAAATCTCCACGAAAGGTAACATACAAGAGATTATTGGAAGAGTCTCGGAAAATAAATGAAAGAAACCTGAAGAAGATAAAAGTTCTCCAGCAAACAATAAGAAGGCTGAAAAAGAAGGTGAGTAGTCTTTAAGTGATAAATCAAAGAATATAATTTAATGTCAGACGATTTCCTAGATATGTTCCCATGCTGCATCCAGCCAGAATAATGAACTTCTGGTCAGACACTGTAGCTAAACCCAAAGGAGAAATAGTTGCAAGAAAAGGTTAAACCTGAATTATGGGCATTTGCTTGATGTAACTCTTCATTTTTATGTTCCTTCTCCATACAGTTTTCTTACCGACAGAGGTAGCTATGCTTGCTAAAGCGTAAAACTGTCTGCGGACTTGGTAGACGTGAGTTCAAACCCCACCATTGACTATCTGTTTCTGTGGTTTCCCAACTCCAGGCAACTGCTGGGACGGTACCTTTTAATAGGCCACGGCTGATTCCTTCCAAATCCTTACCCAGTTTCATTCATATCATCACTCATTAACTTCTCTCATGAGGTTGGCATCAGGAAGGGCATTTGGCTATAAAAATTACATGCCACACAGATATTCATTGCATCTCACCCCGTCTTGGTTGACACGGAATTAGAATAAGGGGTGGACATACATTCAGTTTTGTCAGGGATGCCTTCAATTCTTGTTTGCCACATCCACATACCATTTCAAAATGGTGAAGCCTTGCATACTACAGGGAGTCCGGGAATGTTCTCCTCAGTGGCTACGTGCAGCTGGGAGTGGTTGCGTCATCAGTTTAGTTGGCAGCACAGTGTCCTTGATAGGGTGAAGGCCACATGTGTGGGCTGTGGGCTGTCGAATTCGTCAGTGCGTATAGTTAGATTATTAGAAGAGTGCAACTGTATGTTATGAATGACTGTGGTGAGTATAAAGTTTACTGTTTGTTTGTTATGATACAAGCGACAGCCGTGCTGCCAACGTAACTGGTGATGTAATCTCTCGCAGCAGCTTGTAGGCACTGCAGAGAACATTCGCGAACTCCCTGTAAAAAACTAAAAATGTAAGAAAGCCCACAATAGTTAATTTTTGCTTTATTGATGAATTTAGTCTTTGTGTGATAAGTCCATCATCAATTTAATGAAATATGTACCGTTTCCCATGAGGGTGCTCCTGTTTCAGGACTTTAGATAGATGGCTGTGAGGTGGTTCAATAATGTTCTCGGCTGCTGTGCTCAAGATTATGGGATCGAATCCTGGCAGAGTCAGTTGGCATTTGAGGGTGTTTTAATGTGAGGGAGCCATGTCAGTAGATTTACTGGCATGCCTTGAGCGTAAAATTCAGACACCTGAGCATATATAAAACCTGCAGTAGTTACAAGGGGCATAAATCCTATTATTATTAATCTTGATGGGTCACATTGGACCACTTGAGTCGTTCCACAATCACTTCTTCTTTGAAGGTAGTACTGCTTGGTTTTTGCCCTCATTCCAGTACTTTTTCATTCTTTCAAATCTGGATTTTCTCAATTCATCGGAAATCTCCATAGGCTTTCTATGTGTAATTTCTGCAGAAAATTTGTGAGTTTTAAGAATGGTATTAATTTTATTTTTCTTCTCGGCATCTGTTATCTTGAGTCCAACTGCTTTGAGATCTTGTCGGATTTCTTGGATCCATTTTCCTCCAGTTTTCTTTCCTAGATTTCTCATCACTAGTTGGCGTACAATTCTGTTTTCTGGAAGCCGTAAGATGTGAAAAAAATATGAAATTCTTTTCTTCTTCATTGTTTTGGTGAATGGATCAATCTCACGATAGACCGTTTCATTTGGGAGAATCCTCCAGACTCCCTCAACCTGATACTTTTTATTTATGCATGTTCTAATGATTCTTCTTTCCATTTTTAGGAGCTGATCAGTTCTTTGTTCATTTTTAATTTGTAACAGTGTTTCACAAGCATAAGTGGCTTCTGGGAGAGTTACAGTTTTATAATGTTGGATCTTAGTAGCTATTGATAGGCATTTTTTATTATATGTTGACCAGGTTTGAGATTGTGCCTTTTTCATTTTATTTGTTCTATTTATCCAAGTTTCTTTTTCATTTAAGTTATGTGTTATAATTTCTCCAAGATACTTAAATTGAGGAACTAGGTTAATTTTATGATCATTTATATAGACTTCATTTATATCTAAGGGTTTCATAGGCATGATCTCAGTTTTTTCAAAGGATATCTGTAATCCTATCCCTTGAGCAATTTCTTGGAGACTAGTTATCTGAGTACAAACCTCTTCCTTGTCTAGTGCTAAAAGAGCCAAGTCATCTGCAAATCCTAAGCAGTTTATTTTTATTGATGGTTTTGTTCCAATTTTGATAACATTATTTATTATTATTATTATCTTTTGATAGCCAAATAAATGTGCTTGTTATTTCTCAGGAGGGGCATACTGTTATACCATTGAGTCTTTGTATGCTTGTTAGTTCTCAGGACCTAGGTACCATATTGAAAACCAGATTATGATAGATTTAAGTATGTTATTGTTAAGTGAATCTTTGTTCATCTATAAATTTGCAGGAGCAAGTTGCTGACATAGTGATGGTGAAAGCAGAGCCAAGTGATGTACTTGATGATTCAAATGCCGAAGAGAGAAATTTGGAAGCTGGTAAAGGGGCACTTCACATTCAGGTGACTAGTCAATGTGTATACATGGTTCCCGCAGGAACAAACGTCTATGTTACATTTTGTGTAATTTGAGATAATCACAGAACAAACATCTGCAATGTTTTCTGAATTATGTATTTGCAAGTAGTTCCAGCATATCTCAAAAGATGGCTTTAGTATTCCCGAAATTGCGAAGCGAAATGCACTTTACTGTAAATATAACGAGCAAAAGTCTATGTTACGTCACTTCCCGCTCAAACTGTAGTGTGTTGGTTTAAGAAATAAAGGTCTATGTTACATCTTACCGTGTAGCCCTGTCCCACAGACAACTGTCACCTTCATTGCTGTTTTTCTCAATAAGTAAGAAATGTAACATAGACGTTTGTTCCCGCATTTGGTTCAATTCTAAATAAGTTCCATTTCATTCCTGTAACTTATCCAACTTTGTTTCATGGAGTTTTGTTGGGTCACTGCAGTTTTCTGCTTCAGTATGTAATACGTGTTAAGATTTTATTGTAATGTAAGGTTTTGAAGCCATTTTTCCAGTGTTGCCTGTAGAAACTGTCAGTTGTAGCTCTTCAATCAGTCAACACGAATTTACCCTATGACTGGGCGGGGTACAATGTATATAATATTTGAACAATAATAAATAACACCCCTGGAAAAAATTCATGTATTAGTTATGATCAAGACTTATAGTGATCATAACTAATACATGTAATTATTTCCAGGAGTGTTATTTATTTAAATTTCTTATAATATATTCATCGTACCCCGCCAAGTCTTTGGGCAAATTCGTGTTGACTGACTGAAGAGCCACAACTGACAAAGATTTTATAGGGTTGACTAAATCTTACAATTTTGTGGAATGCAAGAACATTGTTGAAATCTTAGAAGTTATGTTTTTAGAAAACAATGTGATTAGCAACAAGTTGCAATTTATTTCATGGGTGGGAATACTGAGGTGCGCAAATTATTAGACTCGATGGCAGTTTTCCAACATTAACTTTGTACGTTTTGTGACTTAGTACTGTTTGGCAAGGTGCTGAAATTATTTCAAATGTTTAATCAAGGTCTTAATAACATTTTTTTTAAGAATCTGAAGGCAAACTAGGTTTTTACAGTTTCCACTATAAGAGGAACCTTGTTAATGCAGAATGCTACACGTTTTGTTTTGATTACTTGATTCTAGTTTTTGTGTGAATATACACCAGAGAGTTTGGAAGTATTTTATTGCCAATGGTCCACTCTTGAACTATTAAAATATTCGTGAACAATGGATTGAAATCACTTAATTTAGAGGATACATCCCAAAGTCAATGAAAGAAAAAGAAAAAAAAAAAAGGAAAATCGGACCGAGCTTAGGTGTCCCTCAGAATCTCTAATTTTGAAAATCTCCAGATGCAATATCTTATGGGAAAATTTTTAAGCCCACAGGGGAGAAAATATTACTAAGTAGGGTAATAAAAAACAAATAAAATGATTTGGAATACAAAATTGTGACTGATTTAAATTTTTTATTTGAATCTAATAATTTGCACACCTCTAGTGAAATATCACAATTAATTTGAGCAAGTGCAATGCAAGAAGAATTTCCACTGTTCACTCCAGTGAGAAGATATTGTCCTTAATGGGAACATAAATAAGGCTGCTAGAGGTGAAGAGAGAATTAAATATCTGTGCTGCTGCATATCTGATGATATAACCTTTGACAGGGACATACTAAATCATTTTAATGACTGTCTTGTAAAACGAACAGTCCCATGTTCATTGAACCTTAACCAGAAATTATCGATTATCAACCAGTACCTCTTTCCAAGGCCTACCTTTCAATTATAAATGGTACCTATTTTTGAAATTCCTAATGGGATAAATCTCATGATTAGAAGTTGTGTCAAGAGCTAAATTGGGCTTCCAGTGCATGCATCTACTTCAATGTTTTATGCACCCTAACAACTAAGAGGGTTAGCAATTTTGAATTGTATATGAGAATGAGATGTGGAAGGAGTATTTTTGAGGAGTTACTGAATCCAAATGAGAATATGGAGAAGAATACTGAGGAATTCTGTAATTGAGGAAGATGAAAAGGGATCTGACATTAAAGGAAGTGGGAGAAACAATAAGGGCCATGAAAGGAGGAAAAGCACATGGAGTGGATGAATTAAGTGTCAAGATGGTGAGAACAGCTGGCCTCGTCGTAGTGCGGTGGCTTTATCGGATCATGAGAGTTATATGTAGCGAAAGGAGAAAACCTGAAGACTGGAAGAAAGGGATAATTGTACTAATTTTTAAGAAAGGCAACAGGAAAATAGTCCAGAACTATAGGGGAATCTCGTTGATGTGCCATGCTGTGAAGATATTTGAGAAGATCCTGGAAAGGAGAGTGCGGAGAGTAGTAGAAGAAGGGTTGAGGGAGGAATAGTATGGATTTCGGCCAGGAGGTTCAACAGTGGACCTGATTTTCAGCGTAAGACAGCTCCAAGAAAAACACTAAATAGAAAGGATTTGATAATAGTGTTTCTGGACATAGAGAAGGCATACGATAGCTTGGATAGAGGAAAGGTGTGGGAAACCCTACAGAAATAATTGAAATACGTATAATTGGTCGGTAGAAAATATTATTACAAATTTTGGGGCGGTGTTGTGGAGTCCATATATTGGCTTTTGAGACTGGTTGTTGGCTTATTTTGGTCCTCCGACCTTAGTTCTGACAGGTTGCAAGATTGGTCTATGGTAGACTGTAAAGGTGCAGAACCGTTTGGCATATGCAGGAAATGGTCCCCATGACCCTAGGGCAATATTATTAAGACATGTTTTTTCTTTCTTGAGTTAAGGGCAGATGACCTCGCAATTCAAAATTCAAATTTTTTAATTTGAATTCTAATGTCTTTGCTTTTAGGTTTACCTTAACTAAGATGTATCTTCCATCTTTCCTTTCTTAGCACACTATTGATTGAATGTAACCTTGTATACGGTACATCATTCTTTCATAATCTAAAAATTTGAAAGTTACCGTAAATCTGCTTTTGTAACAGCTCTTCATATTATAAGGATTAATCAAAAACGGGTGATTTGCGAGTGGTTGCACATATAGGTCTTCTTTACATAAGAATAGTGGTTGTCAGAGCAGCTTGTAAGTATTCCACAATACAGATGTCTCCATGTCAGATCTTACAACACATTATTAGTAGACAAATACTGTTTTTGTATATTTGCCATCATCTCAGCAGAGTATTCGTAGGTCATTTCTGCATTAATTTACAATCCTAGTTCAGGTTGGTAGTGGAAAAGGAAATGGAGGAAGAACAATATGGATTTCGAAGAGACAGATCAACTTTTGATCTTATTTTTACGGAGATGGGAGAAGATGGGAATACAGAAGGAATTTGGAGATGACCTTTATAGATATTGTGAAGGCATATGATAGAGTGCCAAGACAACTGGTTTGGGATGCATTGATAAGAAAGAAAGTAGGTAGAGCTGAAGTGGAAAAGATTAAAGCCATGTATCGTCAGTGTGTCAGTAGCATGAAGACCAAGATTGGACAAACAAACTGGTTCAATGTAGAAACAGGTATCCGACAAGGGAGTGTATTGTCCCCCTTAGTTTTCCTCACTGTCATGGATGGAATCCATAAACGAGTGAAACTGAAAATGGGAAGTAAAGGGACGAAGGCCTTACTCTTCGCTGATGACATAGTGATATGGGGGGACGATGGATTGGAAGTCCAAGAACAAGTAAATGTTTGGAACCAGGAGATAGAAAAGCATGGAATGAAAATCAGTGTGGAGAATAGTCAGACGATGGTGATGACAAGAAATGTGCGAGATGGTAGGGGGAAAATTGCAGTAGATGGAAAACCATTACAAGTTGTGAAATGCTTCAAATCCTTAGGGAGTGTCCTAACAGATGATGGGAGGATAAGTGAGGAAGTTGGTAAGAGGATCCAACAAGCAAATGGGTTTTACCAGAGTGTGAGGGGTCTGGTGTGGAACCAGGAAGTTCCCGAGAAATGTAAAAAAATTTTGTATTCAACATATTACACACCTATATTGATATATGCAGCAGACATTTGGACAACAACTAAACAGGAGGAAAGTAGAATCCAGGCAGCAGAGATGAAGTTCCTTAGAGGTATAATTGGGAAGACCCACAGAGACAAAATCAGAAACAAGGAAATTAGGAAGAAAACAGGATTCCCAAAGTTACAAGACAAAATCGAGATCAGTAAGCTAAAATGGTATGGACATATGATGCGAATGGGAGAAGACAGAGTCCCGAAGCGATTATTTACTGAGAAAGTTACGGGAAGGCACCAAATGGGAAGGCCGAGGATGACGTGGATGGATGCAGTGAGGGAGAGTGTTGAGAAAAGAGGAGTGAGAGTGGAGGATGTACTGGAAGAGGGACAAGAGTGGTGGAGAGACAGAAAAGTATGGAGAACCTTGATTCACACCCCGACCCAGATCACTGGAACCGGGAAATGAAGAAGATGAGTTCAGGGGTTATCGTTCAAATGTGTAATAGCAATAGTAGCTACACTTTCATAGATTATTTGGTAGAGGGAGACTGTTGATGGATCATCATTTCTGTCTTGCAACATTGTAGATATTAAAATAAATATTTTTTTTTTCCAATGCGTAATGCTTTAGTATTTATCAGTAATAGATGGTACACTTTCTAAGTTTTTGATGTACTTTTTAATTTTGGAGTGTATTGACTGTTTGCGGGTGTCATTATAGTTAAACGTTTAAATTATACGCCAAATCAATACATAAACAAATATATATTTTATATATTAGTACATGTTTCGACCCACAGTGGGGTCATCCTCAGCCTAGAAAGAAAATCAATTAAGAATTGGAAAACTAAAATGGCATATGCGCCTTAAATCTAAATTAAAATGAAAATTAAAGGTAATAATTGATAAAATATAGTAATAAAAATGGATATCCTTACAAAGTAGTATTAATTAAATAAATATAAGATTGGTCTTTTAACAATAATTTTAAAAAATAGTTAGAAATAAGAACTATTAGACGGTGAGTGTAAGAATGTTAAGCTTTAAATTTTTTATCAAAATATACACAACATAAATTAGAAAATCAATAAAATAATTCTGCTCGGCCCTTGAGTTAAATAACTTGAATCCTCTTCAATACGGAGACTATTAACGATTTTTAAAAGGTGCCAACCAGTATTATGATGACATGAAATAACCTCGTTGTATGGGATGTAGAAATTGGGAAATTCGTACAAGAATTTGAGTTGAAATGCCCAATATGGATATGTGGCAATTCAAATAAATGTCCAAAACGTTGAGAAGAGAAACCGGGATTCTTGAGATGGAATTGCGGTATCAGAAGTTCCACTTTAAATTATCCAAACAGTGTTAGGTTATGTATATGCTGATTTAATGCAACCGTCGTGTTGAAAATTCTCCCGTAGTACCATATGTACTGTATACATTAAGTATTTATCAAAACAATGAATTATAGGAGGCATGTCATTATTCGTAATCTAGGTGAATAAATATATGTCAACGACATATTATCCGTATTGAAGAGGATTCAAGTTATTTAACTCAAGGGCCGAGCAGAATTATTTTATTGATTTTCTAATTTATGTTGTGTATATTTTGATAAAAAATTTAAAGCTTAACATTCTTACACTCACCGTCTAATAGTTCTTATTTCTAACTATTTTTTAAAATTATTGTTAAAAGGCCAATCTTATATTTATTTAATTAATACTACTTTGTAAGGATATCCATTTTTATTACTATATTTTATCAATTATTACCTTTAATTTTCATTTTAATTTAGATTTAAGGCGCATATGCCATTTTAGTTTTCCAATTCTTAATTGATTTTCTTTCTAGGCTGAGGATGACCCCACTGTGGGTCGAAACATGTACTAATATATAAAATATATATTTGTTTATGTATTGATTTGGCGTATAATTTAAACGTTTAATTCTAACATCAATACGGATATTTAAAACATTTGTTTCCAATGGCAAATGTATTTGCATTCTATGTCATTATAGGTTTGGTAGTGTATTTGTGGGCTATTTTGTCTTATATATTGAACCCTTATTGATTTGCCGATCAATAAGTCTTCATGATTTTTATTATTATTATTACTGATATCCAGGCAGTACATGTTGGAGTTTGACTAAGGGAAGACAGGTAGTGTGTCGCAACGATTGCAACAGAAGTAGCGTGGTAGTTATTCCTGACGATGACCGGGTAAGCCGAGTTCAAGGACAAATTCAGGGTGAACCCGCATCCAAGTCGGCGTCATTATGGGCATGCCAGAGGTGAAGTTCCAACCGATCCACGATTGAATCAGCAAATCAGGAGAGAGGACGCCTAAACCACGCGGAGAGTTGCGTACCTTAAAAAAAGGCGCTAAAAACGTGTATTAAGAACCGCCGATGCGATAGGATTCCGCATGAGTCCATTGAGACGTTGGGATGAAAAGAAGAAGATTGAGACTAGTCCCAAGTCTGTGAGTTAAAAACTACAGATTATTTTCACAAATTGCCCCCATCCACTCCTTTCTGTCAGTTCCTAATAAATTGATCAGTGATGAGTAGTTTGAGAAACAACTTTATCGGGCTCCGAGGAGCATCGTTCACGCCAGTTTGAGACACGATTTTATCAGGCTCTTGGGAGCAGAGTGCACGCTTAGCGGAGGGAGATCTCTAGTCGAGATAAGCGCTATGCGGTAGACGTAATTTGAGAGACTTGTTAAAAGCCAGTTGCGTAATGAACGAAGAGTGTAATATTTTCTGTAAATTTTGTGTTATATTTTGTGGGATGTATATGTGCGTGTGAAGTAAGCAAATGCTTAGATAGGGCCAGTTCAACGTTGAGTAATCGCCCAGGACATTATTTTTTTGAGTGAAAGTCAGTAGCTCATAGCGATTCTAGCTAGATAGACTAATAACTTTGAACATTTCTTTCCAAGAAGCCACGCCAAGATGTCTATGGGAAGGTCGATTGGTGGAATGAAGTGCTACGCCTCGGCCAGAACGTCGACGATGAACGAGTAGATTTCCCGTGGGGAAATGCCTTGGGATGGAGGTTGATTTTCTACAAGCTGCACGGTGATGTACAAACTATTGATTTATTCAATATGTAGCTAGATTCGACGCGGGAACGTTGTAAATATTTTATTCATGGTTTCCTTGTGTATTTAGATTTTTATGGAAATTGAAAGACAAAGCTGTACAGGAAGATTTTCAGGAGAGATTGAAGCAACAAATCCCAGTTACTGAAGTGGAAAATATAGAAGTGGAATGGTCCCACTTTAAAAAGGCATTTGCTGGTGCAGCAGAGAGTGCTTGTGGTAGGACGTCAACAAGAGTGAAAGAGAAGGAGACACCGTGGTGGAATGAGGAAGTGAGGAAAGCAGTGAAAGAAAAGAAGTCTGCATGGAAAGAATGGAACCGAGATCAAACAGAAGAAAGCAAAAGGAAGTATCACGACAGCAAACGGAGGTGTAAGAAAGTGGTAGGAGAAGAAAAGAAGAAAAGTTGGGAAGAATTTACACGAAGAATGGAAACAGATGTAAGTGGCAGTAAAAGGATGCTGTATGGGCTTCTAAGAAGTAAGAGGAAAGAAAGAGTTACCACAAAGCTGGTGAAAAAGGAAGATGGAGAGTTGTTAACACACCCAGAAGAGATAAAGGGACGATGGAAGGAGTATTTCGATAAGCTATTGAATGTGAGCAATTGTACTGGTGAGCTGGAAGTGACACAACCTGACGACTCTATAACAGAAGATGATATAACAATGCTGGAGGTGGAATTAGCAGTACAGAAAATGAAGATGGGAAAAGCAACAGGGGTGGATGAAATCAGTGTAGAAATGATAAAGGCTGCTGGACCTGTTGGTATGCAATGGTTGTATCGACTGCTAAAGTGTGTGTGGAAACGGAAATGTGTACCAGAAGACTGGGAGAAAGGGCTAATAATACCAGTGTTTAAGAAGGGGGATGTGATAACTATAGAGGAATCACCCTCTTATCACAGATAGTAATAATACTGGAAAGGATATTAGAAAGAAGAATGAGAAGAAAGGTGGAAGGAGAGTTGCAAGAGGAACAGTATGGCTTCAGGAGTGGAAGATCCACAGTGGACCCAATCTTTAGCTTGAGGCAGGTGATGGAAAAGAACTGGGAATATGGAGAGGATTTGATCATGACTTTCATAGATCTAGAAAAGGCATATGATAGTGTCCCCAGAGAGAAGGTATGGGAAACCATGGTTAAGAAGAGACTGGGAAGAGAAATGTTGGAAATGGTGCAAGCAATGTACACCAACTGTGTTAGCAGGGTACTGACCTCAGTTGGAAAGACAGATTGGTTTAGGAACAAGACTGGACTAAGACAGGGGAGTGTGCTGTCACCTCTTTTATTCATAATGGTAATAGATGAAATTGTAAAGGAAACAAAGGAAGCATATGGACATAAAGAAATGAAGTTACTATTATTTGCAGACGATATTGTGGTCTGGGGAAGGAACACTGAAGAAGTGCAAAAACAACTAGATGCACTGAACGAAAATATTCAGAAGTATGGCCTGAAAATCAGTATAGAGAAAAGCAAGACCATGGTGATGACAAGAGGGGAAAGACAAGGAAAGGGCACTGTGAAAATTGGAAGTCAGAGTTTGGAAATTGTGGACACGTTCAAATACCTAGGAAGTGAATTGATGCAAACTGGTAGGTTGGACATGGAGATTGACAGGAGGGTACAGCAGAGCAATGCATTCTATCAAAGTGTAAGAAAACTTGTTTGGGATAAGGAAGTACCAAGGAAAAGCAAGGAGGTAATGTATAAAATGTACTATGTACCCATATTAACTTATGCAGCTGAGACTTGGACCCTGACAAGCAGGCAAGAGAGTAGAATCCAAGCCAGTGAAATGAAATTCCTAAGAAGTATGATAGGTAAGACAAGGAAAGACAGAGTGAGGAATGAAGATGTTAGGAAGGAAGTTGGGATGGCAAAACTAAATGAGAGAATTGAGAAGAATAAACTAAGGTGGTTTGGACATGTAAAGAGGATGGAGGAAAATAGAATACCAAGACAGGTGCTGGAGGCCAAGTGCAAGGGTAAGAGAGCAAGGGGAAGACCTAGAACAAGGTGGATCGATTCAGTGAAGAACAGCGTGAGAAAAAGGAATCTGGACTGGGACAAGATCGTGGAAGAAGAATTGTGGAAGGAAAGAGGAAAGTGGAGAAGTGCCATAAATACCCCGACCCGGCAGGAGCTGGATAAGGGGAAATGATGATGATGATGATGATTTAGATTTAGATTTTTATGCGCCGACACTGTTATGTTTAAATGTACGTTGGCACGTGGCCAAAATGTTTGTTTGATTGTATATTTTTCTTATGAGTCATTATTAGTATGCACGGCATGTGTATTTTGATTTTTTTCATGCGAATGCGAAATTCGTCATGGTCGATAAATGGTGCTTTTATTCAAATTCATTTTTAGTAGGAGAAGGGGGTAAAAGTTGTTAGATGTTTTACGGACAGGTTTTTATTCATACTAGGGTTGCCGAGCGCAACAAGTTAAGATGTCACTGTAGAACACCTTGGTTCTATATTTTTTTTGAGTCCTTTTCAGGTTCTTTAGTCCCGGACTAGATTGGGAGCGCAAGCCGGTGGAAAATATTTTATGTCCTTTATTTCAGGTTTCTGTCAAACCCATACGTGTGATTCTGGTGTGTGTATTGTGTCAAGGTGTGTGTATTGATTCTTCGTGATGAGGGGTAGAATGTGCCTACCGCCCTCAATATATTGTGGTTGTATTTTTATGGAAAGGCAGAGCGCTCTCCGAGGCTACTGTACCTTGTCCAGTGCTGATTTTTGGATTTCCGTGGGAAATGCTAAGATATTTTATTTTGACACACACACGTATATTATGTGCTTTGGGAGCACACTTCTTCGAGACTCGAGCCATTGCTACGGCAGGTCGAGGTTATCGACACGTGGGTTGACAGATGTGCAGATTCTACTTTGCGCACGTCTATGTCTGGTGATTCATCGTTTAGGCAGTCCAGCTGACCGACTGACCCCTGTAAGCTATCTGTAGCTAACCTGTTCTTTTAATGGTCTTTGGATCAAAATTTTAATTGGGAGTTCGCCATGTCCGTTACGAATTACCGCATATCGTATGAAGTGAAATATTTGTTTTATGATGTAAATGTTGGCTTTGAGCCTAGTGATTTCTGTGACTCATTTCATTTGTTTTTATTGTTAGATTTTGTCTGTTGTGACACCGTTGTGTGTATTTTGTATTTCCTTGTAGAAATGGCAAGCGCCCATATGTGTATTTTCTTGATTGGTCATGTGTTGATTTACTTATGTTGATTTGAAAAGTCCTAATTTTAGGCGTTAATGTTGTTTGCTACGGCAATTCTTTGATTCCAATTTCATGCGGAAATTATTTTTGTCTTATTTAGTGTAGGAAGTGTCGGATTAGTTTAATTAGTGTTTAGTTGGTTCCTCGTGTCTGTCTAGCTCTAAGACAATGCAGATTCGTCCCCTGAAGGTTTACTGGATGGTAACGAATCTCGCATTAATTTGTACACATCGTAACGCTTGTAGATGAGCCGCACACGCACATGTCATTACAGTATTTTGGGACATTTGGTCCAGATGTTTTACGATCTCTCCTGAGATCAGGCCTAGTTTGGCATTTTTATTTAATTCAAGTGGGTGTCATTTGGGAGACCTTGTTTTTTTGTTGTTGTAAATAGTGTAAATTTGTTGATCTGTTATTAAATTCATGTTTTAATCCTGGTATTCACTTTTTCCTGCATGATATTTTGTCATATGTTACCCTGCATGTTATAAGAAGCGCTTAACAACAACTTTACGAAATGGACTGTTACACCCCCCGAAATTGAGTCTCATATGCTTCTTTGCAAGGGTTCAATATTTGAATCTGATGATTCTTGCTTGGCCAGCAAAACATGTCATCCCTTAGTTTTTTCAATCTTCTGTGGTCTATAACAAACATATACAGTATATACACACATCAAAAAAAGTTTTGCATCACCTCGGTTCCCAGATCTCCGGCATATAGACGTTGACTGTGTATATTGTATCCAAGATACAGTCCCTTTGACTGTTCATAGATGTCACTAAAACTGCTCAAAGATGTAAGCAACCATGCATGAGCAGGGCCTATTAGACGGAGGGGGTACGACAGCCGATCAGTTCCAGTCATTCCACCAGGACGAAGGTACGCTGCTCATGTTGTCTGTAGTTCTACCATGCCTAGAAGGTCAATACCGCAGTTCGATCGCGTCCGCATTGTTACTTTGTGTCAAGAAGGGCTCTCAACAAGGGAAGTTTCCAGGCGTCTCAGAGTGAACCAAAGCGATGTTGTTCGGACATGGAGGAGGTACAGAGATACAGGAACTGTCGATGACAGGCCTCGCTCAGGCCGCCCAAGGGCTACTACTGTAGTGGATGACCGCTACTTACGGATTGCCGCTCGGAGGAACCCTGACAGCAATGCCACCATGTTGAATAATGCGTTTCGTTCAGCCACAGGACGTCGTGTTTCAACTCAAACTGTGCGCAATAGGCTGCATGATGCGCAACTTCACTCCCGACGTCCATGGCGAGGTCCAGCTTTGCAACCCCGACACCATGCAGCGCGGTACAGATGGGCCCAACAACATGCTGAATGGACCCCACGGAATTGGCATCACGTTCTCTTCACCGATGAGTGTCGCATATGCCTTCAACCAGACAATCGTCGGAGACTTGTTTGGAGGCACCCTGGTCAGGCTGAACGTCTTAGACACACTGTCCAGCGAGTGCAGCAAGGTGGTGGTTCCCTGATGTTTTGGGGTGGCATTATGTGGGGCCGACCAACACCACCTAGATAACAGGCCTTTGCATTCAAACAAGATGGCGGGCACTGTAGGCAGAGCTGCTGGAGCTCGCCGCAGGCCATGGCCCATATGACGGGTTCCTTCCAACTGATACATAGTAGTAGGCAGCATTTTTAGGCTATTATGGTGACTTCATCCTTCTTACCTTTACTTACGTAACAAACAAATATACTAGGCCTACTGAATAAGCTTCTTCTCATCCTTCACCTGAAAATGAAACCTCACGGGAAACTAGGTACCGTACCGTAGGAAAAAATGAAACATACACTATTTTACTGTTTCTGGATCAATTTTATGTCAACAGTTCACTGGCCACAAAACATAGCGCTAAATTAACAGCAGTAAAATATACGCATTTGATACAGTTATGTTCAATATTTGCATAAGATCAGGTTTTTAGCTAGATATCTAGACTTGACATGTAAACAACTGTGTCTTCTTCACGAAAACTTCCGGGTACACATTTCATCATTTAAATTATAGATTTACTATTATGATAATGCCATCAGCCACAGTCAGGGGCGTATATACAATTTTATTTCGGGGGGGGGGGGGGGGGGGGGCTGGCTATCCTGGAAAATTGTGAGTATTTTCAGGGGATTGTCACCGCAAAATCCCAGAAATATCAACCAATAACTTAGAGCATATAACGTTGTGTAATTATTTTAGATAAGATTCAAAGTTTATATAGCCTACAATTACTGGCAATACAAAAAAAGTAAAATACAACGCAACACACAAATAAAATTTTATACTTAATGAATTTTCCATTATGATCTATGGAGTATGAATAGCAAATATCTAAATATTTGTCAATTTACTAAGCAGAAAGGTAAACTGTTCTTTTTTTTGTTTTTTTTTACAAGTTGATAATTTATTTCTCAAATGTACCGTACTGTGGAATTCACAGTTTTGCCTCACAAGTCTGAGTGTACCCCGTTCCAGCCCTCAGACTAGAATTAAAATTTCTTTGGGGAGCCGGGAATCGAATTTGGACATCCGGGGCGGCAGCCAAGAATGCTAGCCACTACACCACGAGTTAATCTAATTTCAATCTTAATATTGTTTATAACTTAGCCAATAAGTTAAGATTAGGGTACAACCGAATTTACAATTATTTTATGCTCTTACCAAAGCAACAGTTTCTTAATTTGATTGGCTTTTTTCTAGTAATTTATTGCACATCATACCTGTCACCTACAAATATGAGGTGTATATTTTATTATTTTCATTTTCATATCCAGAGCATCCTAAATATTTACATACACTGTGAGTGGATGCAAAGTTGAGCATAAAATACCCTTAACACAGCAATGTCTCTGCTAGTTTAAAATATATAGTAGGCTATTCACATAAACACACAATGTCACATCAGATCCTTTTCACTCAGGCTATTAATCCATGTCAAAACTAGTCATCTAAGTGCATTTATTACTCTCATGTAAATTTTTTTCAAGAGTAGAGAAACACCCATTACAATTGGATACAATCATGTTGACCGACTGAAAAGCATTAAATTTTGATCCAATAGCTGTTGAAGCACAATGACTACATTACTAAACCAAATATTTTTATATGTGAGGTATGACTTTCTAAACCATAACAAAAGGCACTCATTTGAGCTTGAAGATATTTGAAATGTCATTGGACACATGGGGGGAGAGGCCGACAATCCTGTATAAGTTATAGAGACAATGAAACTTTAACACAGTGGATGGCTTTCAAATATATTGAGGCTGTAAGGCTACAAAGGGCGGAGAAATGCGACAGACAGGGTGAGAGGAGGAGAGACTGTTCATAATAGGCTATTTCAAGACTTTCAGGATAACATTCTAATATTTGGTGCCACAAAAATGGTGTCCATACAACTTGAACTTTTCGAAGTCATTTTTCAATGTTGCATTCATAATCTAATGAATTAATTGCATTTTAGTTGCTCCACATGTTAATTGGCCCAATTAAATTGGTCGGGGAGTAAAACGTAGGACTATCGACTCACAACTTTCTGTCAATGTGGAAAAATTATTTGGATTAATTATACACTTAAGTGCTTAATTAATCCAAGTATTTTTAGAGGTCCTGTACGCAAGTGTGAATTGAAAAGTTTTACTCCTCGCCCAATTTAATTGGGTACAGAGGGACACTGGGACTGAGTTATTGTCAGAAATTGCAAAAATATTGATTTTTTTATTCTTTGATATAATTATGCCCCTGACTCCAGCGGACAATTTAGTGAAAGTCTTTTCCAAATTCCGCCATATTTAAAGGCCCAGCGAATTCTTGAAATGTCTAGTGCGTGGTATTTGAACGCCTCCTATTCATGGACTTTCATTGAGGCGAGTATTTCTGTACTTATTTTCCTAATAAGGAGCTCAGAAAAGCAAGAAAGAGGGTGTTAACATATGGTGCTGGGCAGTTTTAGCTGACAAGGCAAGCTGATAACTAAAAAAATATGCATGGGTTTATAAAAGTGCATTTATCTGAGCTTCCCATTTTTTGGAACAAAATTCACCCCATATGCATCAGACTTGTGGCTATAATGTAGCAAATTTTTATACATATTCTATATTAATGCATCCATAAGCACAGTGATTAGTTTTACTGTAGTATTCATAGTTTTGCCATTAAAAATATTTTAATTTTCAATTAATGGGATAAATAAATTGTGAAATACTGTATGTTAATTTATATCTCAACAAATATTCATATGAACTTAAAACCAATCACTAGGATTGCTTCCATACTAAATATCTATATGGGAAAGTCATGATAAATGACCTACCTCTATCCGTTTAACGCAAGGATCATTTTCAAAATTTGCATATTTTCATATTCAAATAATCGTATCTCCTAAACGGTTAGAGATAGAAAAGTGTAAATCAGAAGTCTAGTGTATATTACTATTAGAGTGCTGTGTGTAACATTATAACAATATTCATTGATAATTACCTAAAATTGAAAGCTGATAACCAAAAAATATGCATGTTTTTATAAAAGTCCATTTATCGCAGCTTCCCATTTTTTGATACAACATCTGGTCCTTGCGCATTAGATTTGCTGCTATAATATTGCAAATTTGTATTCATATTCTATATTAATGCATCCATAAGTTCAGTGATTAGTTTTACTGTAGTATTCTTAGGTTTGCCATTAAAAATATTCTAATTTTAAATAATAGGCAATTAATGGAATAAAAAAAATTGTGAAATGAGTTAATTTATATCTCAACACATATTCATATGAACTCAAAACCAATCACAAGGATTGCTTTCATACTAAATATCTATATGGGAAAGTCATGATAAATGAGCTACCTCTATCTGTTTAACGCAAGGACCATTTTCAAAATTTGCATAATTTCTATATAAAAATAATCATATCTCCTAAACGGTTAGAGATCGAAAAGTGTAAATCAGTAGTATAGTGTATATTAGTATTTGAGTGATGTGTGTAAAATTAGAACAATATCCATTGATAATTACAGAAATATGAAAACTCAGTCCCAGTGTCCCTTAACATGAAGACCGACTGAAAATAAATTCACTTATTAGACTAAAAAACAATAAAATTGATTTCAAATTTCATAAGCTGTCAAGATTGTCTGTTGACATACTTGCTGAATGGATATATTTATGGTGTGAATAGAGGAGTAGCTGAATCTAATAAGAGTACATAATTAAACAGTTGCATCTTCTCATCGGAAATAAGTATGACAACCTGAAATTTGACAAACATGATCCAAATATTTACTTGTGCCATCTCTTGATGATTGTAGTGTTTTTGTGTCTGTCGCACAGGCTGGAGCAAAATGTGGCTTTTCACTAATGTCTCATTTCATTCATGATTGCTACCAAGCTATGGCTGGTGCCATGTACTGAGTCAGTACATCAGTACTGACACTAACTGTACTCAAGTTGTACAGAGGCACCTTGCCTAGTATGTCTCATCGTAGTGCTGCTTTGTGGGTTTCTATTAGCATAACTTACAGTGGTGCTTGTTGAGGATCCAACCAGCCTTTGGGCTGACTATTAACAGAGAGATCAAAATGTACATCTGCCATAAAATCAGATTTGACACATAAATGGCTGGTATTCAAAAGCCATTTTCAAGTTGGGTTTTGTATTACTACCAGAAACAATGTGGCATATAGAAATATTCTAAAAGCCTAGCGGGTGGATCACAGTTATGTAGCTGGAGTGTCTATCTATTTTTGGTACGGTGATTTTGGAAAAACAGGCGCTCCAGTTTTATTGGGCGATTGTTAATTTCAGGCACAGTAACAAAAAGTGAAAAACAAAGTACCTTGGAAGACAGATACGGTAGCTGGGGAACCACAATGTGCTATATTGGATTCATTTAAAGGCCAACTGCAATGATCGCATTTAAAATACTGGAGTAGAGGAATATTGAAAATGATTTTGAACACAACAGAGGGACTGATGTGGGGTACTGATTCTTGTTGACAATGCATATTATAAAATTAGGCTAACTTTTGTAAAAATGTGATTTGTAATTATAACAGTGACAGGATGCACCTTTTGTCATTAAATATAATATAACATATTTTATAATTAGGCTACTAGGCAGGCATGAATTCTTCACTCCTCAGTTCAAACATGACAACTGAAAAACTCTGGATGAAATAGGTATTATACTAGAAAATATTTACAAATATCACAGGAGAAGATTGAATTTTAGGTACGGTAGTTATTGTTGTTTTAAGGGGCAGAATTACGAGGTCGTTGCATTTTATTTGAATGTCTTTTCGATCTTAAATCCAATAGATGGCTGATGACATCACATTGTTGACAGCAACATCTCGATCAGCTGACTGCAGGGAACTGCGGTGGTTTGGAACACTGAAATACTACACGTGATGATAGAATTGGGCTATTTAAAGTGAGTTCTATTCATTACTAACAAGGGGAGGATACGATGCATGGGTCACTGATTCGAACCATTTTAGTACACGTGTAGGGCATGACCAGGTGTTGCTCTCACGTCACAGTACAGGCGCAGTGTGGCAATGTGCACTCTATTGTATTTATCCTCGAAGGAATGTCTCAACGCTTATAGAAAATTGTAGATTTCTTTGAGAATGTCGACTTTGGTAAAGAATTTCTTTTCTTACAATAATTGTTCAGTAGGATGTTGGTGGATACCCATACCACTTTCTTACAAACATTTTCTACAGTGTGTCCTTTCATGCAAATATCAGGCTCCCACAAAAGTTCCATGGAACGAACAAATTGCATTGTAATGTTACTCACAAGCTCCCTGTGGTTCTCAACTTTAAGAAAATCAGATTCTAGGTCACCACACAACTTTAAAACTATTAAGTAATTGTGAACAACAACATTTACAACATACATTTCTGGGACTAAGAGCCTACCTCTGTCCTTATCCCTGATCAAATGGTATGCCTCATCATCAAGGTCAATAAATTCACTGGTACAAAGAATTTCCTTGCAATGACTACATTGTAATCGTTTAGTCACACTATAACAACAATACCCTGCCAAGTACACTAGAATAGGGATATCATCCTTACAACCATCAAAATCTCTGTCATCTATATATATACGGTCAATGAATTTTTGCTCATCAGTGGGAAACTCAGGAGCCTCTGAGGTAGGTTCACACAATTCATTTATTTTAATTTCACCAAATAAGTTGGATTTGATCTTTAGGGACATGGATGATTGAATCCTTAGCTTGTGTTCTACTTCATACACCTGCCTTATTGAAATATTGTACTGGCCACCTGCCAACTGCCTGTATTTGCCAAACCTTCCCTCTAATACATCAGTCTGAAACTTCCCAAACAGAACATAAGAGAAATTTAGAGTTGACAAGCAATAATCTTTCAACTTTAACAAGCCTTCTGTTGTCAGTATCATGGCAGCCATTGTCTCAGAGGACAATGACCCTTTTACATTTAGTTTTTTCCACTTATTTAGCCACTGCAAGAATTTATGTAAATAATTAACAATTTCAATAGAATCTGATGACACTGGGCACATGAGGATATTGTTGAGTCTTGCTCCTTTACCGGGAGTTCTTACATTTACTATATTCCACCAATTTAACATTAGTTCAATATACCAGGCAGTTTGTTTATAATGCAATAAGTCACACTTTTCCCCCATAACTTTCAACCCTTCAATGACATTTTCATTAAAAACCTGAAGAACAAGTTTTACATTTTGCCGTTCAAGTGAAGTAGGGCATAAGGCCTTTACAGAGAGACCGTAGCCATACTTCACCAACTTATCATGCTCTATATTTTGCAATTTCTTCACAGAGCAAAATGAGGCTTTGTGTACATCATTGCTAACTGGGTCAAAATCAGGATAGTTCATGCACATATCTTCATCTTTTTGGTTCAACCAGTTGTTTCTGACACACTTAAGCAAGTGGACAGAGTCAAACACAAAGAAAAGAGGCCTTTTTTCATCGACAGGATGAGGGTAAACACACTTCAGTTCTTTCTGCGGTGAAAACTGCTGCATACATTTCCTATTTACAGAACTGTTGTCACTTACTACACAAACCACATGAAATCCTATTTCTTCCAAGCCAATAATAATTTTCTTCAGTATACAGTGCAACTGTTCCCCAGACATGGATTTCACTGGCAGTACATGTACCATTTCCTTAACATCTGACAGTAGACTAGATATCATGAAGCAATAGGCACTTGTTGCCAGTTTCTCGCTGTTGAAAGCTTTTCCAACAATATTACCACCTTTGTAATCCATCATTGGTTTCACATACACTTCATCCATCATGAGTACAACAAATTTATCACATTCATTGCCAGAAAATTTGTTCTTTATATAGTTCAAAAAATTCTCCTCATGCTGCTCCACTCGAGGATCTAACCTGAATGTAGAACATAGCCTCCTGATCGTGCATGGATGGGGCAACACTATTACATTTAAATGTCTCAAGTACGCATAGCTGTGGGGCGAGATTGATTGTAGCATTGAACACAAAATCAGAAAGGAAGGGCTATAAACTCTCTTTTGCCCAGACCAAAGTCTAATTTGCTCTGTAACAAACTCAATATGTTCTACCAAGTCTGGGTTTGATAAGCCTACAGATTCCAAAATGTTCGAAGCTAATGCCAAGATTTCAGAGGAACTATTTTTTTTCTCGTCCCCATTAAAATTGAGTGTATCCAAACGTTCAAGGATGTTTCTAATGTCAGAAATGTTCATTACAATATTTGGGAACAGGAAATCACCTATCCTGTCTAACTTAACTTCCTTGTAGTACACTTCTAACTGTAATGATGCTGCAATCACTACACTACAAATAACCTTAGGCATAGGACAGAAGGTGATGAAAAGAATTAAAATGTTGTTGTCCTTAGAAATTACACTCCATGACTCTGGTGTATTGAGAAGTCCTATTTTATCATTCAGTTCCTCGAAGCTGGAAAATGACAATGCCTCATTTTGCAGATTAAACTCTGCCTCACTTTCTTCAATTGCAGTCTGCAGGTTCCTATTTTCTCTCCTAGCTCTCTTCTCCTGAGGGCTGTCTCTGTAGGACTTTGGGGTACTTAAATACTCTGGGCAATTTGGTAGACGAGATGGAACAGCACCAGGTTTAAGTCTTGGCACTTTTAATGGGAGTGTAATCTCTTGGCCATCTTCACAATTGAATACAGTATTCTGTCGAATGTCTTGAGCATTAAAATGCAGTTCACAAACCTGCAATTTGCAAAAGAATCATACTGAGTAACATTCATTGAAGTAAAGTGTATAGGCCTACCGATAATTAATCTTACATTCTGAGCTACATCGTCACAGTGGGCTCTTTGGGTCCTAGTGAGATAATTGCTGCACTTTCCAAGTGATCTAGGAATGTATTTATTATTACTCAATGTATTGAGAAATATCTTAGTGATATGGTTCATGATAACTGACCAAATTTCTTAAAATTCAGCAGATAATTCCATAAAAAGTTGTATATTGGACAAGAAATTGTTATGAATATGCAAAGAATACAGCTTATCATCGAAGTAGCCTACACACCTGGGTATATTTAGGGAAATAGTAGTGATTTCTGGCATGTATAGAGTAACTTAGCCTATATTTAAAAATATCAATTGCCAACCAAGGTATAAATACGGTACCGGTACTGTAAATCATTGAGTACCATAGGCTAGCATTTTTTCTAGGCCTACTCTTTCGTCTCGAGTACTATATGGTACCGGTATCAGAAGATTAGTTTTAGAACAAACTATTGAGCTACAGGTCTACTTATATTTTATATCTTGCTTTTAAACAGTTACCCTCACTGGGGAATTTCCTATTAAAACATCTCCGCTGGGAGCAATAAAGGGGTTAGGTACCTACTTACTCAGGAATCTGAGCAATTTGTGGTGCATATTAAATGACTTTCCAGTGAGGCCAGACTCAATTATATAAATCATTAGCTTTGAACACCGATTCTCAATATGCATGCATTAAAAATAAATCTATAATTATCACACTAAAACATTTTCAGTACGGTATTTGATCACAACATGTTTTTAATTCTTCCATGCACAACAAACTTGCCTCGCATGTTGGGAGATTCGTTTATTAATTATTTAATGAGGAAACACCGTTCATTATTATTATTTGAAACTTAGCCTAAATGCAAAGTATTGCTCCAACTCTAACCTTAAAATGACTAGGCTTGGTCACCTACGTGTTGCTTGCAAGGCAATGAAATAGTTCTTAGAATTATTTATAGCAACCTAGGTGATTCTTTACATTATTAAGCTTACCGGTATATCGGCTATTTATGTGGTACGGTAGGCTAACACTGCTTAGATAATTAAAAAACGTGTACCGTATTGGTAGTCTACTTACCACAGAATGTTTCGTTGGTACGAAGTTTTCTCGTTTAATAGCTGATATCCAAAGTTTCTTCAAATTCTCTTCTTCGGGGAACTTAAACACTCGAACTTTATTCTCATGATCATAATTCCCCCTGCACTTCGGCACACAACACTTGTAAACCATATTTTACAGCAAAAAACTGAATAAATCGCACAAAAACAACAACAAAGGTATGATTACAAACTTCTGCCTTCGGTATCCGCCATCTTGCTTATTTTCAATTCAGTGCAAAGGCCTGTATATAGGTGGTGTTGGGCCGACGTACGCCACTGGTGGTCATGGAAGGCTCCGAAACGGCTTTACGATACCTGAATGACATCCTCCGACCCATAGTGCAACCATATCGGCAGAATATTGGAGAGGCATTTGTCTTCATGGACGACAATTCTCGACCTCATCGTGCACATCTTGTGAATGCGTTCCTTCAAGATAACGACATCGCTCGACTACAGTGGCCAGCATGTTCGCCAGACATGAACCCTATCGAACATGCCTGGGATATGTTGAAAAGGGCTGTTTATGGACGTCTTGACCCACCAACCACTCTGAGAGATTTACGCCGAATTGTCGTTGAGGAGTGGGACAATTTGGACCAACAGTGTCTTGATGAACTTGTGGATAGTATGCCACGGCGAATACAGGCATGCATCAATGCAAGAGGACGTGCTACTGGGTATTAGAGGTAGTGGTGTGTACTGCAATCTGGACCACAAATGCTGAAAGTCTAGCTGTATGATGGTACAACATGCAATGTGTGGGTCTCATGAGCAATAAAACGAGCTGAAATGTTGTTTGTGTTGATCTCTATTCCCTTTGTATTTAACGGTTCCGGAACTCTTGGAACCGAGGTGATGCAAAACTTTTTTTGATGTGTGTATTATATTTCATCACAAGGAATTTTTTCCAGCTTATTATTTCGCCCGTCCCAGTAATTGGGGATTATGTTGTGTTTACCGATCGAAAAGTTGCAATATCTGTATAGGATGAAGGAGTAGAGGACAATATTTGACAGATGGTGGGTATATTTGCTATATAGAAATGAAATAATTGGTGCAGAATAGGGGGACATTGATTCCTACATCAATCCAGTCTATGGACTGATCAATTTTCAAATTCTCGCAACAGTAAATTTATATAATGTTAGAAGTTACACTCAGACCTGTTATAATTGCTATCCTTCACATTAATCATTCTGTAGAAGTCGAAGTCAAACTGTTGGAAGTGCCTCTCAAGTCACACTGTCCATTACTAGAACTATACTTATAAACTATTTATTTTCACCTAAAGTCAATATTTATTTCATTGAAATCCTCACCGGTTTTGGTCACATTGTGGACCTTCTTCAGCTGGTATATGATAAGTAGTGCTATATCTAAAGTTCACATTGTAAAATTTTCCAAAAAACCAGATCTTTTACAATAAATTTTGTAAATTAAGCATAAAAATTTTTGTCTTGGAAAAAAAAAAAAGAGGAATGTGTATGTGAAAATATCTAGCCTACTGTTTATTGAAACAGTTAGGTTATAAAAGAATTCTTGATGATTATTAGCTAGGTATAGTATAGAAAAACATTGGAATATGTGGCAAAGTTATGTTGAAAATATATCAGTCTATCGCCTGCTCAAATCTAAAGCAAAACACACTGTCACAATTGTGAAATCGATTGTATTAGACAAATACAAAATAGATACATTTTCAACATAACTTCGCCACATATTCCAATGTTTTTCTATACTATACCTCGCTAATACTCATCAAGAATTTTTTATAACCTAACTGTTTCAGCAAACAGTAGGCTACATATTTTCACATACACATTCCTCATTTCTATGCTGTTTTTCAAGACAAAATTTTTTAAGCTTAATTTACAAAATTTATTGTTATCTGGTTTTTTGGAAAATTTTTGAATGTGAACTTTAGATATAGTACTACTCATACACCAGCTGAAGAAGGTCACAATGTGACCGAAACCGGTACGGTTTTCAATGAAATAAATATTGACTTTAGGTGAAAATAAATAGTTTATAATTAACACGTCAATAAGGTATAACAGGCTATCATGGTCATTTTTATGTCGTTCTAGAACTATACTCTTTATGTAATTTTATCTTAAGGCTTCCAAATTTCTCTTTATGCTCCTTGATGGTCTGTCACCATAAAGTTGTGCAAGCTCCCTGGCCAAGAATTGCAAAATTTCTGGATTCCATTGGTCCTCTTCCTGACACCATGGATGGAATGAGTTCACATCCAACATCCGGGCAAATGCACGAGAAGTAATGGGTTTGACAAAACTGGGACAGCACTTTTGTGGATAGACAAACCTGGCGGAGCAATGAGGACATGCAACGAGCTGTAAAATCTAAAAGAACTACCTTCAAATAGTGGCTAAAAATAAGAACTGATATTGACCTAACCCACTATCGTCTGCTCAAATCTAAAGCAAAACATACTGTCGCAGTTGTGAAATCGAAACCACTAAATACATTATATGAATGATTAGAGGAATCCAATGGGATAATTGATTTTAACAAGTTGGATCTCATCATGTCACAGTTGACATTAGGTACTGTATGTCATGCACATCAAGGATAAGCACGGGTACCTTCTAACAAAACCAGCAGACATCCTTCAATGCTGGTATGAACAACTCGATACTATCTGCAATTAGGAGTTCCTACACCCACCGATTCCAGTAGCCGAACTAGTACAGGGTGCGGTTCTACATATCACATTCATTGAGGTCAATGCTGGGATCCACACCATGAGGAATGGCAAGACAATGGGCCGTAATGACATCCCTGCAAAGCTATGGAAGCAGATGGGGTATGGCTGTGCAGATTTCCTGGTAGAGCTCTTTAACAAATGCATTGCTAGTAACCAGATCCTGTCAGCCTGGCAAACCAGCATCACATTGCCAATATCTAAAGGCGAAGGTGATGTAACAATCTGTGCAAACTACTGCCCTATTTGTCTTCTTGGCCACACAATGAAGATCCTGAAGCATGTGATTGACACTCATTTACGCAGCATTGTTACATTCTCACCTAACCAGTTTGGTTTCAGGAAAGGTCACAGAATAACTGATGCTATCCATGCAATGCAGGTTCTGAAGAAGAAGTATATGGAGTAAAGGAGGACAATCTGCATGGCTGTGCCGGATCTGCAGAAAGCATTCGACTGTGTTCCTCATGAGCTTACCCTGGTATTCTCTTCGATCTCATGGTGAGCCAGAAGCTTATGTCCACTGGTTCCAGCTCCTCTAACCTACAGTAATACAACTAGTTCTGTATGATATGCTGATGGCATCAAAAACCATTTGGTATTAGAGTGGGAGTTCACCAGGGATCTACATTTTCTCCTCTCCTTTTTATCTTGTGTACGGACACAGTGACTTCAGATTTTCAGAGGTGACTTGGACATTACTGTACACCAACATGTCTATCTGGCAAGCAAGACCTGTAACGATCTGGAACAAAAGGTCAACCTCTGGAATGCGAGAGACTGTGGGTTTGGGCTGCAGCTCGAGCATACTATTTATTTATTTATTGAGTTTTCAAAACATAATAGAGCCCTATTTTGCCTAGCATATTAGGGTTATAGTTCGACAATTACAAAATATTTACAACAGTACTTGTATTACATTATAATAATTTATGGAAGATATGATGGATGAATGTAAGAAAATGAGCATAACAATATGATTTTTTGTATATAGGATGCAGAGGTTTAGTCAGTTCATTATTGCAGTAACTCAGGTGACATTTTATAATAGTTTTTCTCTTTCAAAAGCAGGGCAGTCGAAAAGCAAGTGATTTACAGTTTGAGAGGATCCACAAAAGCATGTATACCGCAGTAATTTAAAATAGTGATGTGAATTCACTCAAAGTATGACGTGAATTTCCCATGTCCAGATAAAAATTGAGTAAGCACAAAGTTTGGAGGTAGTATTTTACTTTGAAGTCGATGATGAATCTCACGAAAACGTATTTCTCTTGTATCAGATCCTTTTGAAGTTGAGGACCATATGTTATTCCAGTGGTGAGTTATGTATGTTTCTGTACAGGTGACATATTGGAGTTCTGTCATATGAAACTTCCATTGTTGATTGTGCAGCCATTTTAGCTAGTTCATCTGCTCGTTCATTCCCAATAGTCCATGTGTGTCCATGAACCCAGGAGAGACGGACATGGAAACCATGATTAGTTATCGACCTTATGTCAGCAACTATTGGGTTCATTCTTACTAAGACCGAGTGCTTTGTGTGTGGTTCCCAGACGGATGGTACCATCATAGTAGGTGGTACCCCCCTTACTGAAGGTTTCACATCTCTGATAACTTGGCTCCCAACTGACACCTGATGACGGCACTTTTTCGAATGCTCGTGCAAGAGTGAATGCTGCATGAATGATGTGGTGCAGGACACAGATATTCTATGTGACCACAAGACTTGGCATCTTAAAGGAAGATTTATCGAACAATTGTCCACCCAGTATGGGACCGAATGCTGCCCTGATACAAAGACTCATTAAAAGGCCTTGCACTCAATGGAGATGCGGATGCTAAGATGGTCCTTGGGAATTACAAGGCTGGATCGTATTAGAAATGAGAACATACTGATGATCCTTGGAATGGTCCCTATCCCAGCCAATATGAGAGAAGCATAGTTACATTGGTATGGGCACATGGCCCAAGCAGATGCTGAGTCTACAGTATAGTTAATAAGACACTACTCCCAAAGCCTGTTGGACAAAGACCTCAACAACGACCAAAATAGAGATAGATGGATGCCCCATGTGAAGATATGCTCATCGTATGTCCTCACTCCATTGATGCAACAAATCGCAATAAATGGAGGGCGAGGTGCAAGAGTGGTGGACCCCGAACCATGTTGGGAACATTTCCAGTAAGATGATCACCAACTTCTTCTTTCCTAGTGTAATTCCCGCATTGGCACAGGTTACGCTGGCTTGGTTGTCCTATGCCACTTCTTCCTGACAAGGGCAGCTTTGTTCACAGGAGGTTTTTGCTGATTCAATCACGTATTTTTGAGTGCCCACAGGGTGCCCTGGATCATATCGGAAGGCCGTTTTTACCACAAAGCACCGAGTTCTCGTCACTTCTAGAGATATGCCCATACCAATGAAGACGCGCTTCCCTCATTGTGTCTTTAATTGTTGCAACTCCCCGTGTTCATTTCTGACATGGTCAAGCCTTGTAACACCCAAGACACACGGGACAGCAGTTACTATGGAACAGAATGGACATCTGAGTCTTGACTTTCCTTGTGCTCAGAAGGCTAGGACAACCCAAATCACTTAGTTGCATCATTGTCTTGTACAGTTTAGCTGTCTGAATACCAGGGATGACCTGTGAAGTTGTTGGAAGCTACAGTAGCATCTATTACCTGTTATCAGATGCATCTTGATTTCCAGAGGCATCTGATTTTCCTCCATTATCACTCCATCCAAGTATTTGAATTGGATAATTATGTTGAGCGCTTCAAAGTGGTGTACATGTCTCTACTTCATTTTTGGTGTTGATCATGTATTAAGTTTTATTCTGGTTAATTACTAGCCCATACTTTGCTGCTTCTTTTTTGAACACTTCCAGATTTTTAGAGAGATATTTATAGTTTGTCCCCAACATTGCAATATTATCTGCAAATGCAAGATTTTACTTAGTCCTGTTAAGAATCTGACCATACACAGCATATGTTTCTCACATAAAGCTACAATATTCAAACAGTGAACTAAATTTACTTCATTGTGCGCTACACTAGTTTTAAATGTGTTCCAGAACAACATGGAGGAATCAGTCTTCATCAAGTGCGAGCCAGATTCACAAGAATTGTCCAATTTTGTAAGTGGATTTTTTATTTTTGACTATTTTGTTGATTTTCCTTACTGGTGCCTGGGTAGCATTATTAGTATCATAGTACTTGAATTTTACAGCCATAGGTATTTCAAAATGTAAAATTCCAAAGTAAGAACTATATCACCCCGTACAATCAATAACGGGTAGCCTCAGTGAATACATTACATATTGTATTAAAACATGAAGTTATAAATAAAATCCCTCTGTATAAATCTAAAAATTTTATACAATTACATTCAACTGATATAATAAAACCAGGAGGTAATGGGGAAGTTCTCATATGTTTATTGCACATCAGTCTGTAACTGCACCAGTTTTGAAATGGGGGAGTAGCACCTCCACTGTTATGGCCACATCCAACAATCAGCACCTGGTACAGTTGACAACCTCATCCTCCATTACCATGGCTCGAACCAATGTCTTGAGGATGACCGAAGGAGTGCTGGTGTGATATTAGAGAGAACCTAAAACTTTTTCGGTCCGAAGACGAGAGATGCATTAGACAGCACTGAATGTGTTATATTATCAAGAAAGCAGATGTTCCACCAGCAGGATAGAGCTAGAATGAAGAACAACATGCCTCGCATTTTGAAATTTTCAAAAAGGGTTTTTAACTGTATGATATGCGATATTCTGGAAAGCAGTTTGAATAGTTACACAAGAGATTGCTTAACTGACATACAATGTGCATATACATTAACCATTCTAGGAATTGTAAGGAAACTACAGTATCTGGATTGACATTAAGTATATTAGAGTACCGGTAATTGATATTATGCCTGTCAATACATATATTTAATAACCTTGTTTGTAAAATTCAAGAAACAAGTTTAATCGTGTACATTGTTTTGATTCACAATGGTATCTTCAGCACTAATCATCATCAGGGAGACAAAGACTGTCTGCGTCCGTAGCGTTCCTTAAGCTACACGTGTCCCCAGGGTGGTGCTAAAGAACGGTCACTCCATGGGAAACATCTACATCAAGGAGTTTAGGCAGCCAGGCAATCCCAGTGATCTCCTGGCTCAAAACATTGCTTGATGTCACAAAACGTGAATACAAACAGTTCTTCTCAGAGTTTTCATCTAAGAACCATAGATGGCATAAGGAGATCGAAATGTCAAGTACTATAAAAAATCCTATTACAAAATGAAATCGAATATTTGTATATAGATTTATGCAGATAGTTGTACTGTAATAGCTGGAATTTGTTTCAAATTTAATGTATGTGATAATTTAATGTTTTAATGTGCCTTACACTAAATAAATAAATCATCATCAATTTTTGTTTTCCAGCTTGGGCCGGGTTGGAGCAAATATGACATCCCTCCAACCAAAATGTGTGTGAGAACGAAAAGGATAGAATTAGGGAAATTACTATAGGATATACAGAAAAATCTCACTTGAAAAGACTTGCTGTAAAAGAATGAACGAAGAAAAGTTTTAAATTGTGCTCTGAAAGAAGTTCATTTTCCATATTGACAGATTCACTATATAACAAAGGAGAAACTGTTCCGCCTAGTCAATACATTTATTTAAAACAAGTTATAAACTTGTTATTATATGGTACATGTTTCGGGGCCTCTAGTACTGGTCCCTTCTTCAGTCATAAATTAAGATGCAAAATCCAGCATAATTAAAGATATCATAAAAAAAAAATCATAAAATGATGAGTGAAATTAAAGATATCATAAAAAATACATAAAATGATGAGTGAATTGATGAAATGAGGTGAAAAGGAACATATTAACCATGAGAAGTAACATGAGTGCACATCAGTAAAAGGTAACACCATTGGTAGTGCTAGGTTCTTGTGAATACACTTATATAGCACTGTTCTAATGCTTGTGCATGTGAAAATCACTTCACATGGGATGTATGACCTGTTGTTTACAATAGTCTTGCGCATAATAGTTCGCGGCTGGGAGCGATCAGTTTAGTTCGCAGCTCCTTAGCGAACTAGTTCGCTCTTTTAGTTCGTTAGTTCCCATCTCGAAGACAGATCGTTCGCTCGCCTTGCTACTGCCACTGCACGCGCTCCTTGTTTGTTATAGCAGTCTGTCACAACTCATTACTCGTCACCAGTGATTGCTCATTCACATTGCTCTCGTTTCAAGCAATACTGTAGGCTACTGTAACAGTTACTATGCTCCCTGCACGTGCAGTTCGTGTATTATATATTGACATATTGCGTGTGTATAGTAATGTGTTTTACATTTTGATATTCGAAGATAAAAAATACAAAAATATGAGTATTGAAACATTAGTGAAATTCCTTATTTCCTTTTATTCCTTATAGGAACATAGGGTAGCTACAAACTTCTTCCATCTCGCTCTATTGTTGGCCATCCTTTTAATTAGGGTCCATGTCTTTCCTTCTGAGACAATTTCTCTTTCTATTGTTTATAAAGCCAAAAGTCGTCATTTTTTAATTATTAGTGAAATACCGGTACCGTACCTAAAGGAATAACAGTATGGACGATGTGTTCGTAGAAGCATAGACTTATTATTCTCTTTATTTTCTTTCTCGCGTGGGGCCGATAACCTAGATGTTAGGCCCCTTAAAACAACAATTATCATCATCATTTTTCGCGTATATCAACATCCGATTCCATTTCCTACTTGTCACTAGGTGATGATAAGACATACCCCCCCCCCCGCGCAATTTTCGTTTCATTTCTTACTTGCTTCGTGATATTATTTGCCTGCTCTGAAACCGTTGGGAACATTATCTTAATGGCATGAATGGGAGGAATAGGTTTTTCAGTTCAGAGTGTTTGTCCATAGAAGTTCGCTTTTCTTTGTGAATCATCGTAATAATGTTCATTTCTTAAAAACAGGTAAAAGTACAGTAGTTGTATCACCATGTATCGAGAAAAATAAATATCAACCAGTTCATTGTGAGGGAAGCCTCCGTGGCTTAGGCGGCAGCACGCCGGCCTCTCACCGCTGGGTCCGTGGTTCAAATCCCAGTCACTCCATGTGAGATCTGTGCTGGACAAAACGGAGGCAGACAGGTTTTTCTCCGGGTACTCCGGTTTTCCCTGTCAAAATTTCATTCCAGCAACACTTTCCACTATCATTTCATTTCATCTGTCATTCATTTAATCATTGCCCCAGAGGAGTGCGTCAGGCCTCGGCTGCCGGCACAGTTCATATCCTCGCCGCTAGATGGGGGCTTCATTCATTCCATTCCTGACCCGGTCGGAGACTGGAAGCAGGCCGTGGATTTTCATTTTCAGTTCATTGTGAGGTTTGAAGCCATTTTTCAGTGTTGCCTAAGTAAACAAAAGTTTGGTGCTTTTCAGTCGGTCAACACGAATGTACCCAAACAGAGCTGGGTTATGCCTTAATCCTGAAATACATTCATAAAATACATGTATTTATTGATCTCATGTAATTTATTTCAGGATTGGGGCATAACCCAGCTATGTTTGGGCACATTCGTGTTGACCGACTGAAAAGCACCAAACTTTTATCAACCAGTTGATTAAAATGGTAATGTTAATCCAGTTCGCCGATTTTCTAAATAATTGGACATATTTTCAAATAATCCAAAATGACTAAGTTAAATAAAACTGTGGAATTATCCCCACATCTAAATCAGTTCCGCCACTGTATTACATTACAAATATATGGTAGTTATTACCAATTAGCGTGTTAGCAGTAGCAGTGTGTTATACTGTTATTATTATAAACCGACATTGACAATCGCCGCGCCAAAACTTGACAATCTTGCCACTAACAATAGATACACTCAATCAACTGAACTGCTGAACGAAGCGCATGTGATTGTGCAATGAGTGATGACGTGACGAGCTGACGAGCTACGGTGGACCCGCGTTCTCGCGCTGTTACAAGTCGGTCAGCGGAAAAAGATCGAATGAACTAACAAGCGAGGGATCTGGGAACTAGTTCGGTAGTTCGTCTGTGGGACCCGCTCTTCCGAACTAGTTCGTTCGCGAACTACACAAGACTAGTTTACAATGCTGTTGACTGAAACTTGCTGTTCAAGCTGGGGCTTCTGAGCTTATAGTCCCTTATTAGAGGGAAAAACACTGAAACAAAGAAAATTGTTTTAATTGGTCCAAGTAAAGTATGGACGTCTCCTCATCATGATGATGTATTTCACTACATGACAATCGGTGTTTTCCCCTCTAATAAGAGACTATAAGCTCAGAAGCCCCAGCTTGAACAGCAAGTTTCAGTCAACAGCATTGTAAACAACAGGCCATACATCCCAAGTGAAGTGATTTTCACATGCACAAACATTAGAACAGTGCTACTATATAAGTGTATTCACAAGAACCTAGCACTACCAATGGTGTTACCTTTTACTGATGTGCATTCATGTTGCTTCTCATGATTAATATGTTCTTTTTCACCTCATTTCATCCATTCACTCATCATTTTATGTATTTTTTTATGATATCTTTAATTATGCTGGATTTTGCATCTTAATTTATAGCTGAAGAAGGGACCAGTACTAGAGGCCCCGAAACATGTACCATATAATAACAAGTTTATAACTTGTTTTAAATAAATTATTGACTAGGCGGAACAGTTTCTCCTTTGTTATATAATGAAGAAAAGTTTGTCGAAGAATTGGGAGTCTTCGTGGTGAATTTCATATAGATAACTTTGAAGCCATTTTTCAGTGTTGCCTTATTGATAATTGATATTACTACTTCTCAGTCGGTCAAATATGATTGATGTAGATCCTACTCACCTGCAACTTAGTTGTGATATAAATTATCAATTGTAAATTTCAATCAAAGAAATCTAGAAAAGGAGAAGCAAGAAATGGGGAATATTATGGTATATTACTTTAATATTAATTTGTAAGAAATAGTGGCTGAAGAGAAGAAGAAAAGTTGGGATGTATTCACACAGGAAATTAAAGATGATTGTCAGTGTGGAAATAAACTATTGTTTAGTATTGTCAAGAATAAAGTATCGTACTTCATCCATGAAATCCAACATGAATATGTCAGTGAAGGATCTGAAGTATGTTGCTGAAGACCAAATCATACGGAGACAGTCCATCCATGCAGCCATTGGGAGTCGACGCTGACTTGATGGCACCTGATCTTCATCATCATATTACTTTAACCCTTAGCAATCCATTATTTGTGAACAGTATTTCCTCTTCAGCTCCATTTAAATATATGCTTGTGGCAGGTCATCAGACCACATGTATGTTTGAGATGTGAATTTAATAGGTTAATGTAATATAATACAATACAATTAATTACTACTGTGAACTATAACATAATACAACATATCAGGACAATGTTCTGTATTTTACACTCAGGATGTACCTGTAATTAGTGGTAATTGCATAAACCTTCTGAACTGGCGGCACTTATGAAATTCGAATTATGACTTGGTACCTGTGAGAGGAATCGAACCCTCAATCCTCAAGGGCGTTAGATGTGACTTTTTGCAGAGCCAATGTAAGAAAAGTCTCCATACTATTTTTATGAACACAATACCGTAACTTTCCGAGTTACACGCTGCAAATTCGAATTTATGACTGAGTACCTGGGAGGGGAATCGAACCCACGTCCCTCTAGGGCGTTAGGTGTGGGTGCAAAATCAATAGTATATTCGTGATCAGCACCCTCGTTTTTACCGATAATTGATGTAAAAAATCACATTTAGAGAAAAATTTTCCGTGCCGCCTAAACTCCATAAGTGACCATAATTCGAGGTACCAGCACTGTCATTATGAAATATTTCATCATAAACGAGCTCTTCATCAATAAAATCACTAACACCATCTAATTCTGCATGATCTTCCGCACCACTTAATTCAGTAACAGTTCCACTATCGCTAAAATCATCGTCACTTTCATCCAAATATCCCGCTATTTGCTTCTCGTGATCTTCTAACGTAGCCATGTTGCAATGCAACAGTTCATTTCAAACTTGCATGCCCTTCAAAATACCTCTCCATACGGCTTGTTTCCAAAGAGAATATAGCGTAACGGTAGTGCATAGTATCGCCAGAAGGTGGAAGAAGCGCAGTTGCCGATATTTTGTTGGGTGTACCTCGACAGCGAAGTTATAAGCGGAACAAATCGATGTTGGGTGTGACCCGACAAAGGATCTATGCAAGATATTTTCGTTGTCGGGGCTCTCCCGCCGCGTGAGTGCTAAGGGTTAAGCTGGAGCAGAACAGATTGAAATGGTATGGACATGTGAAAAGGATGAATGATGAGAGAATGCCGAAACAGGTGATGGTGAGACGGAAGACTGGAAAGAGAGGACGAGGCAGACCTAGAGTACGGTGGATGGATTTGGTGAAGGACGGTGTGAGAGAACGAAACCTGGGGTGGAGTTCATTGGTTGAGGAAGGCTGGTGGACAGACAGAGTAAAGTGGAGGTGTGTCATATTTGCTCCGACCCGACTTAGGCTGGAAAACGAAAATTTATGATGATGACTTTATTTCCCATAGGAATTTCCCGATGTATGTAAATATAAGAGTAAACTTATCATCTCGGATAATATTATCAACTGATGACATTGTTATTTATAGAGAATCTAAGAATATTAATTGTGATCCATTTGAAAGGGATTTGGTTTTGATCCAAAACTGCACAGTTAGAAATGGTGTGGAGGTGAATGTGAATAAATGTTCAGCAGTTAAGTTTGTAAATAAAAGAAATCAAATTGCTTATGCGTTTTTAGTGGGAAAAACTAGTGTTCTGTTTGATGGAAATTTAGTTATGTAAGGATTGTTGTGGGAGGAGTTAATTTTCAGTGGGGTAAGGACATATGGAAGAGAGTTAGGGAGGCATACAAGTCACTGCATGTGATTATGCAGGTCAGTTAAGGTGCTGGTTAGGAGATTAGGGAGAGTACTTGTGTGTTCTGGTAACATGTCAGCTGGTGTGTGGGATTTATGTCAGTCATTTTAATAAATGAGTTGGAAAGGGTAAAATGGAAGATCACCAGCTACATAATACAGAGCCTTAGGTGGACAAACAGTATGAGTGAAATGATTCAGAATTTGGGTTGGGAAAATTTTGCTGATAGACAATTCCAGAGCAAGATTTGGGGATTTATTTTTAGGTTATAAAAGAGAAAATGTATGGATAGATATTTCTGGGAGTATGTAAAGTTAGTCAATGGAATAATAACTGGAGCAAATATTACTTTGAGACGAGAGGAGGAGCAGAATGAAACCGTTTGCCAGAGGAATTTTTCAGTCCCTATGCCTCCAAATGTTTTAAGAGTTTTAAGAAACTTGTCAGACAGTGCCAACAAAACCAGACATTGTGATTAGATTAGTTGGTGGTAGTGTGGTAAAGGGAAGGGACTGGATTAGTAGTTTATCATTTTTAAAATTATTGTCATTTATTTATTTGAGAATATTTTACCTTTTTCTTAATCTTCGTATCATCATCATCATCGGCTTTAACTCGAATCAGAGTATAAATGTTCTTCCTTCAGTCCAGTTTGTGGATGTGTTTACGGTGACTAAAGAGTCCAATCCTGCCATAGAACAAGCGTCCACACAAGTCACATAGTATTGCTGGAGGAGAACTTGGTTGGGCTGCTCAAAGTTTCCTAGCTTGACGCTTGGCCTCTTCATGTGTGCGTCGATCCCTTTCAAACGTTTTTACAGTATCTGAGATGGTACGGCGCCAAGTTGAGCGGTCTTCAGCCAGCATGTCCCAGGTTGTGAATCAAGACCTGTCAATTTCAGGGTCTGCTTAAATTGGTCCTCTTAGGACCACCATGAGGTATGGTGCCATAGCATATCTCACCATATAGCATTTGACGAGGTAATCTCACATCATCCATCCGATGGACATGACCAATCCATCTAAATTGGTGACCTATTATGGATGATTCTATGCTGTTGATTTGAGCCTTTTCAAGAACAGCAATGTTGGTAATGCGGTCTTCCCATTTAATCCTCAGGATTGATTGAAGTTTTTGTAGGTGGAAGCGCTCAAGCTTCCTAAGATCACGTCGGTAAAGGGTCCACGTTTCACAGCCATACAACAATGTGAGTAGCCCAGATGCAAAGGCCGCTAAGTGCACTTTTTGTCAGTTTTGAGTTGAGCACATCATCTTGTTCGTCTTTCAACTGGCTACACGATGGAATAAGTTTCAGGGTGCATAAACTGCTCAAAGTCGTTGAAAATGTCCAACAAAAATCACGTTCGTTTGCATAAACCGTTAAATGCATGTTGGCTATGGTTGCAAAGCCAGTTTAATGTTCCTCGTGTCCAAAGACCGCTAAGTTTCATAAGTATGGCGTCGGCCTTGCCACATACGGCTGCAAAACACGCTAACTGATACAAGAACTGCTGTTATTCCTTCCACAAAACTCTTTCACTATTATTATTTCGATCGGGGAGGTTAGTTTTGTGCTTCAGATTTGGGTTGGCTGCACTATCGAGGAAGCGTACGCAACAATGACACGCTGCCTTGCTTCCTTGTTGAAATACACCGTTTAAAAGCACAGTTCGTTGACACGTTTCTTGCTTGTGGGCATTTGAAGCCGGAAAAATAAGTGATATTGATTTAAGTGAAGCAGTTATTGAATTTGTAGACTGTAATACTATTGTGCAAGTTCCAAGAACAGAAACTATAGAAGTAGTGGGAGCTATAGTGCAGTTGAAGTAGTTGAAACCGTTGATATTGGGGCTGAAAACAACCAGAATCAGACTGTGGGAAAAGGTTCATCAAGAAAGAGGAAGACATCCTGAAACATGGAAAAGAAATGTGGCAAAGACTGAAAGGTAAGGGCAAACAAACTATTTAAACAAAAATATAACCTCTTCTTTTTTGGGGGGCAGATGACCTCGTAGTTCCGCCCTTTAAAACAACAATAACTAACTAACTAGCCTCTACTTTGTGCTATTGTAGGTATTGTCTCTGCTTTATGTACGTTAACTAAGCTTTGCGCTTTGTTTCAGATACCAACCCAAAGGCTTTCCCAAATTGCCTGCCTGTAAACATCCGCCGGGAAAATTAAAGTGTAATGAACTTTCTATGCAAGACGTAAGGAAAATACACCAAACATTTTATCAAGAAAATACTCGACAGTGGCAGAACTACATAGCTCAGCATGTGACTACCTCATCCCCCAAAAGAACAACAGACAACGCAAAGCGAAACCTTACAAACCATTTTTATTTACCAAAGAAAAGAGGCGATACTGTCGAAAATGTTGCTGTTTGTAAGGTGGCTTTCCTGTCAATTTTGCAGATAAAGAAGGACAGAGTTCTTAAATTGTGCCAGAAGGTAATTAAATATTGTTAGTAATCAGTTGTGCTGTCAATTTTACAAATTAAAAGAGATAATGAATTCTTTATTTGTGCCAACAGGTAATGGAAGAAGATGAAGTAACACCTGAGAGCAGAGGAGGCGACAGACGAACGAAACTGTACGAGGGAAGAAATAATTGTGTCAGACAGCACATTAAGAAGTTCGTCCTGCTTGAGCGTCACCACTCGCGAGGAAACAAAGGTGATAGGGTGTACTTAAGCAGTGAATTATCCGTATATAAGATGTGGACCATGTATTGTGATGAGAATCCTGAAACCATTGTCAAATACGACTGTTATCGACAAATATTTTGTGAAGATTACAACATTGGCTTTGGTGCGCCATCTGTCGACACGTGTTCAACATGCTCGTCGTTGGAAAGCCGCATGGAAGCAGAAAAACAGAGCACCGAAAAAGACAAACTGGAAACTCAGCTCAAAGTCCGCAAAATAAGAAATGATGTATTTTACCAAAAGCTAAAAGAAGTTAATGAGGATGAAATAACTTTAAGCTACGACTGTCAAAAGAACTTAGTGTTGCCTAAGGTGCCAGATCAAGCGGCGTATTATTCCTGACAGATGTACCTGTATAACTTTACAGTCTGCCAGGGCTCCTCAGAATCTCTGCAAAACACAGAGACGGTGACTTCTTACGTCTGGTTAGAACACCAACATGGGAAAGGATCAAACCAAATAGCGTCAGCAGTTCACAATAAACTGGCCTGCGTAAATTTTGAAGGTGCAAAAAAACTTCGGTTGTTCTCTGATGGCTGCGGGGGTCAGAACAAAAACAAGACTATGGTCAGCATGCTATCCCACTGGTTACTGCTAGAAGCTCCCGCAAGTGTAGAAGAAATACAGCTATGGTTCCCAATAGTGGGCCACTCATTTATCACACCTGACAGAGTTTTTGGAAATATCGAACGGCAACTTCGCAAAGTGAGTGTCATTGAAAATCCTTCCGGATACATCAAGCCCATTGAGAAATTTGCTACGGTAGTTCGCCTGGGGCAAGATGAATGTCCTGTTAGAGATTGGAAAGCGTACGCGGATGGCGTGGTAAAAAATCCGGGTAGTTGGCATTTCCAATTCCAAAAGGCGAAGAAAATTGTGTTCACGACTGGCAAAACAAAAAAAACAAGTCTGGTCCGAGGGGAGCCGTTTTACAATTTTGAGGTTGGTGAGGGTAAGAGCATCGTGAAAAGGGGAAACAATTTCAACAAACATCCTGGTCCCGAACCAATTCAAATAGGTGTTGCACTCAAAGCCACTAAACTAAAAGACGTTCGACGGCTTTTAGAGCTGCATTTCGGCGAAACTGGCCAGCGAACGGCAACCTATAATTTTTCAGTGAGGTTTTCCTTATAAACCACATTGAATCTAAAATAGTCCTTTATTGAAAATCTCATCCAAATGCCATTGGTAAAGATACAAAATAGCGGGTTTTGCAACTGAAGATTTATTAAAGACTCTCGTCGTCACGGGTGCTAAAGTCGCTAACTGCCCAAAATGTGTGCAAAAACCACTAGGTCAATATTTTAATCTATGATTTGGGGCAGAAGATCCAACCGTAGATTTCACAGATTTTAACTGAATAATAGTTGTTGTTTTTTGTTGATTTTCAAGGGTAAAAAATATTGTGTTAGCTAAAATAGTTTGGTCGTAGCAGTTTTTCGTCATTTACTCGGTTTCGTTTATGATGCACTTAGCGGCCTTTGCAAACGGACTACTCATGTAGAAATGACTACTGCTTGATACACCATAAGCTTTGTACTCATGGACAGATCTTTATTCATGAAGACCCAGTGCGCTAATCGTCCATATGCTGCATGTATAACAGGTTAAGATTTCACGTCTGGAATTCAAAGCTATGTACAAGTTGTCCAGGCTTGTAGGCTGTGGTCCAGGTAGGATGTGTACTCTCGACGTTTCACTGAAAACTGCGTTCGGCTTAATCAAGGATCAGCTCCTTTTGTTAGTGAGCAGTGCACTGAGGGCGAGCTCTGCTGCTCCCCATATATATATGTATATATATACCCTGTGAGTGGTCCGACCTCCCATCTAAGTGGCGTGGCGTGAGTATGGTGCACCCTCCGACTGCGGTGGCCAACCTTGTGTGTGTGTGTGGGGGGGTTATTCCTTGGGCAGCAACCTGGCTGTGGCAGGAGAGTTCTTCTGGTTGATGGTTGCAGGATATCTTCATGTGTTACCCGTTCAATTCCTTCTTTCTGATTGAAGATTTCTATAGATTCCTGTTACAGCCTGGCCTGATAGTGTGTGGTGGTGGAGAGTATTTCGGTGTCCCCGTTCTGTACTTCGTGGCTGTCCAATTCAGAGTGCTCAGCAACAGACTATTTCTCAGCTTGACCCAGGCAGCTGTATCTGTTGTGTTCCACGCAGCTTACGAGTTGATGTGAGGTTGGATGCTGTAGTCAGGCCGCGCAGAGAACACTCGGCTCACAGAGTATATATATGGGGAGCTCCTCAGTTCTGCTAACAGAAGGAGCGGACCTTTGATAATGCCGAATGCAGATTTTGGTGAAACGTCGGGAGCACACATCCTGCCTGGACCAAGGCTTACAATCCTGGACAACTTGTACATTTGTACGATAAAGCACATATTATTTTTAATTGTAGTTTTGCCACCATGGACTATGTTTCCACTTGCAAATAAATGTATCTATCGTAACTTGGTGTGATTTATATATCGAACATTGTGTCTTTATATGCTTGTAATTCTCAGGAGCAAGATACTGATAATCTGGTGGTGACAAAAACTGAGCCAAGTGATGGAATTGAAGATCAGAATGCCCAAGAGACAAATGGGGATATGGTTAAAGAGGAACTTGATCTTCAGGTGACTATTCAGTCTGTCTGACTTCTCTACATTAATTTCTTTTTTACACTGAATCTCTTGTGCCAATTTTACCTTGATGACTTTTGTCTGGTTCAATATGTACAGTTGCTTAAACAACAAATGTGCATGCTCCTGGTGACTGTTTTTGCCTTGTTCCAAAGGCAGGTTTAGGCAAGAACCTTAACACTGTGTCAGGTTTATAAATGTGCGCTACCTGTTCATTCATTATTTGTGTCTTTCCATATCAAATATGAGCATAGGACCATATGGTGGAAATTGAGTTGCGAGATGATTCTTAGAGAAGTTGGTGTGCTGACTCCAATAGTGCCAACCATTTGCTTGAAATCCAGATACAAACATAAATAAATTAATGTTAAACAGCAGTGGTCCAAACAAGAAAAGAAAAACATATGACAGTATAGTTCGAGTTGTCGGCTCGCCTTTGCTCCAAAGAATTGCCCTGGTACACATTTCTGTTGTAGGTTGAGTAATCCTCAGAAAGGGGTAGAGTTGTCAGCTTGCCTTTGCTTCTAGGAATTGCCCTAGTATTCATTTCTTTTGTAGGTTGAGTAAACTGCAAGAAGGCATGGGGTTGAATATAAGCCCATTAGATATCTGGATTACAGCATGTGACCAGTCAAAACTGTCATGGCAGCCACATTTATGCTGTGTTTTGATGTGTTTGTGGACCTAGTGGATTTTCTTAGTTTGTTTCTGTGTAAACATTCTGTTAAAACTCAGCAATTTTTGTAGGTTTATGCTGTGTGTTGTATGGGATTTCGCCTAGGAACACCAAGATCGGCTCATCAGCAGGCTCTTGGTGTTCGTGCCGGACCCCCACAGGAGTAGCGAACTGTGCGCTACCTCCCTTATGAAGCGCACCTGCGCTTCTTTACTGTGAGAGCTTAAAGTCTTTCACCTTCCTATAGCTTGCCATGGTGGGCGAGTGGTTTTCGAGTCAGACTACCAACCCCAAGCTTGCCGGTTCGCACCTGGCCGTGGGAAGGGATTTTTGAAAGGCGACAAAAATCTCGACACTCAAGTCATGTTGTTGGCATGTTAAAGAACCCATTTGAATTCATTTGGCTGTGTTCATAATAGCAAAATTAATCTTGGGATTTTCCGCCAATACAAAGTTCCTCCTTTCTCTACTAGAAAGCACTATAGTGTCAAGGAGCTTAGATATTTAACCTCCTTGACTTTCATAGCGCTCCAAGGAACGACCAAAATTCGACATGCAAGCTGCCCTCTGGGCGTTAAATAACAAAGCTTGCGCCTGGCACCCGGGGTCATACGATATTATTATTACCTCCCTATAAAGGCTTCCAATAAAGATGGTATATTGGCTTTCTCGGCCGTGGAATTAAAACTCATCAATATTTCTAGGTTTATGTCGTGCCTTGTGCAGGGTTTCGCCTAGGAACACCAAGATAGGCTAATCAGCTAGCTCTTGGTGTCCATGCCCGAACCCCTACAGTAGTAGCAAACTGTGCATTACCTCCCTTAAGAAGTGTACCTGGGCTTCTTTACTGCAAGAGCTAAAAGCTCAAGCAGCCTTTCACCTTCCTATAAAGGCTTCCAAAACGATGGTATATTGGCTTTCTCGGCCAAGGTATTAAAACTCAGCAATTTTGGAGGTTCATGCCATGTCCTGTGCGGGGTTTCTTCGTTTGAAGAAGCACCTCTAAATATTGCACAGATCTCCTGTTCAATCCCTTCCTACTATGTGTGGAAAGTGGTTCTGTGATAATGCACCCACTGCACAAATGGAACTAGTTTTTTCTGTTACTGGAGTCAATGTGATGGGACCGGATTGGAAAACGTTACACTAGAAACGTGTGTGTCAGTCAAGCCAGCTACGCAGTTAGTCTTCAAGAACTCTTAGTGCAAGAAAATCATTCTCCATAAAACTAGCAAAGGGAACGTTTTTTTTTTTTCCACAGTGAACTCTCATATAACTTGAGAACTGGAACCTCATTAACTTCTAAATGCAATGCCTTGTCTCCGCAACCATTGCTCTCTGTCTTCGGCTCCATTAGGAACCATTATGAAGAGTTAGTGTGATGTCTTGCAGGAAAGATTTTCTTGGTCGACCTCGGCCTTTCTTCCCTGTAATTTTTCCTTCCAGGATTAGCAAAGTCAATAACAAAGGAAAATCTTTCCTCAACATGACCTGGTGAGATAAGTCAGAGTCGCAGTAAAAGAAGAAAAACTGCAGGATATGAACAAACTTCCTCAAAAGCATGTTGGTACAGCTTGGCGAGTTGTGGAAAAGCTGAAGTGATACATGGCCGTTATTAGCACCACCGAGAAAACCCTTTGTAGCAATGAAAATTGTGATGAGTATGAGTGCCGCAGTGATCCAGGGTTTCCTGACCCAGTGGAGATTGTGTCCATGGAAATTAAAGGTTTTTTGTTCAGGATGGATTTCATGGGGATCCATGAATATCTTTATACCATACCTGAAACTAACATCCATCATACCGAAGTTATTCATTGAAATCTAGTAACATTTTTTGTTGCAACTAATTAGTATCCTTTCGAGTGTTCATTCTATTGGAAGATTATATTTTTCTTATTAACCCTTTCAATTATAATTTAGCAGTAAAACCACACTTTCCCCAATATATTTCTAATGAGAGATTTAAGGAGAAAGGTTGTTACGTCTTTATTTCAACCAAATGATTATAGAACACTATTTACATTTCAGTTAGAATTCCAAGTTCTACGTTCCCTAACTTAAGAAGGCAATCACTGAAAATTGGATCATCATAACATTCACCGGTTATTCAATTAGAAATTATACGATATGAGCACTCATTCCTTTGATTTACTGTTTCTGAAATTCATGCAAAATGATTAAGGTAAGACCTCAGACCTGAGAATGTTGAAATGATTTGAAACTGGAGTCACAGCGGCCAAAATGTGAAGTGGACAGCAATTGTGGGGCATATTTTCCTACAGCAACAGTATCTGCAAATCGCACACTTCGTACATTTTTTAAAAGTCGATTTTTAAAGAAAATATACAGTATTTATGAAATTGGTGTGAAATTCGTCACTGCTAATGTCTATTCTCTTTTATTTGAATATTCATTTGTCATGATCGGTCGCTTGTGAGCTCCGCAGGAGGGATAAGAAATATATATGATTACAGTATTTAGTAAATCGATTATATTGTATGATAATGTCCATTTTTTAATAAAACACTCTAAAACATCTTTGCTTCAAAAATGGACTTCTGTTGCCATGTTCTAATCAAAAACAAGCAATCAGCAGATATATAATCAAACGCAGACATCTCAAATTTTCACAATAACATAGAAACTTTTAATAGTAAATAATACTGATAACAGGATTTTAAAAGTGATACTTCATGGGTAAAACTAATTTAGGTTTTTATATATATATATATTTCATATGGCATAAAGTATACATTTAATTAACAAATGAGGTTAATTAATTGCTAGAATTGAGGAGTAAAGATTCTCAGAAATATTTACTGCAAGTATTTGAAATAAAACTTTGGCTCTCTTGAAAAATCATATTTCAGATGTCCACCTTTGATATGTAAAGACTCATTTATTTATTTATTTACCGATACGTATTTATTTACCATAAGCCTGAACAGAATTTATGGAAGGCTAGGGGAAAAGGGCAAACTTCTTGCACAGTGTCCCTGACCTGTTTACAATAAAAACAAATATATTCACTATTTACCAATGAAGAAGGTATATAAATTACAGTATATAAATATGTGCACTTAGTTATTTCTCATTCACTGATGCTTTCACTTACTGATACATTCTACCTCATATTCACACATTTAATGTTGGCGGAAAGGTTCTTCCAAAGCCGCACCGAACGAGCAAAATCCCTAGTCTGTAGGACTCGGTTCTCGCAAAGAGGAGTACAGTATACAACATACCCCTTTGCCCTTGCGGACAGAACAGTAGGATAGGGAGAGTCGAGGAAATGGTGAAAGGTTAATGGCTCCTGTGTAGCAACTTGACATCTTCTCATTCCTTCGCTCTATGCTTGAAACTAAACAAGAAAGATTAGAAAAACTGTGTAGTTACTGAGAGTACACTGATTTTTTGTTTGAGCGAATGTACGTACTTGACACTAGGCCTACTTATGTTACCAGCTGTACATGTTTTGCTTGTTCCTTCCACTAAAATTATTTGTGTACTTGACAGTTGTACTATAATTTAGCAATTAATACCAGTAAAAGTAAGAGTTCATCTATTCTCTGCAGGAAGAAAGAAAGGACACTCAGAATTGGAAAGATGACCTCATTGGAACTACATTACACAAGTAAGTATAATAGGGGCTACCCCTTTCTTAGTGATTGTTTGGTATTTACTATATTTAATATTGAGATCTGATTCCAGAGCTATCTCAATTGCTTTCATATTCATTAAAGCATTATTTCATAATCTTGTAAGTTAATATTGTTGCTGTGTAAGAGGAATCTACAGTCGCTCAATCTCTTAAGAGCGCACTCTCTCTAACTGCACAGTTTTTCTTTCTTTCCTGTTTAGGTCTTGAGCCCAAAGCCAAATTCAACAGAATGAGTCGAATAACCTCTGAATATCCCTGCTGTAAATGGCCAAAATACTTCCCAAGATTGGAATCATTCTTTGATTGCGCAACTGCATATGCTTATAGTTTATTACTCTACTTATGTAACTGAGTTAGGATTTGACATAGTATCTTGAGACTAGCACATACCAAGGGTGATTCTGGAGGGAATATATAGCGAATATTCTTATGAAGACTACTAGAAATAATAAATAATCAATTGCCGATTGAGAATTTTTTTGGTACCCCTGTCAGTTTTGGTGCTGTCTAAGAAAGGTTATTTTTTGTTCAAAACACCTCCACAAGGGAAACTATAGAACTCCTTGTCATGACACTTTGATGGAGTTGAATCATAAATGGTTTACCTGGAATATGCATGGGATAGATTAGAAAACGGTGTAATTTATGGATGGAGAGTGAAATGTAGTCTCGATGGTCATCCATGTGGGGACAAACTATGTTGAATGCTCTGGTACTCCAGTCACTATTGGAAGTGATAAGAACCTGATCAGAGTCTGTACGAGGAAATATCTTGAAGGGTCCATTGTTGTAAGTAGCATACTGGATAGAAGGAATTAAGCTCCAAGATATATTGATGGAATAAACTGGGTGTGTGTGGATTAATTGGGTTAATATTTGTACATTCAATGGTATGTCTTCAAGATTGTGACTTGGGATGGACTACATTTAAATAGAAGAGGCTCTGTGAAATAAGGTGGAAGAATCATGACAAAGTTGCCAAATAACATGAAAGAATGGAGATGCCTTCTGGTAAACTGTCCGAGTGTACTGAGAAAGTAAATGGAACTGGTAACCTTGCTAGAGCTAAATGAGCCAGATAGTGTGATAGGAACTGAGTCGTGGTTCCGAGATGACGACAAGATCATAACCAGCAACCAACAAACAAATTATATTGGGAATGGAGTTATGACTAGGTAGTTAAAAGAAGGTCCAAGGGGAGAACATTTATCTGTATTTTTAGTCAAACCCGGGGAAATTGTGAACAGAAAAGAGGTCATTGTAGGTATGAGCAGTATGGCAGGTCAAACAAGGAAGGGATAGAATATTTTTTGATCAGTGTGAGAAGTTATTTGACCCAAATAAAAAGGCATAAGATACCACTGAACCAGTGCCCTATGATAAAGACGTATGAGAAATGTAAAGAAAATGCTGGACTGAAAGAAGCAGAATTAGAAATGGTACAGGGATTAACACAGCTTTCAAGCGGTTAAGAAGGTAAATAAGTAAAGCAAACAAAGAAAAGGAGGCAACAAATATATTTGTGTAGGAGACAGTTATTGGGGGTGGGGGAAGGGGAGGGGGCGATGACATGAGTTTAAAGACAAATGGAGAAATGTATTGTGCCCGATACTCTAACCTAAGATTGGGTGACTCGTCTCATCACCACAATATGCAGCGTGAGTTCGGTACAACATGAAATAAAAATCTTGAACGATCAAAACAAGTTCAGGTTATTGGAAATATCTGTTCCCGTAGGAAACAGGATGTAAAATTGTCCGATTGAGCTATGTACATTAACAAATTCACAAAGAAATTTGATACAATGATCCGGCTAGCTCAAAACAGTTGCCAGCGTTTTGCCCCAGTGTACCAATGGGCTCTTCAGTTGGTTATGGTACACCTCACCAAGACGAGTGGCTAGTACATACTGTGAAGGCCGCTGCAAGGCACAAATGTTGCCACGAGCAGCGCCAATGTACTATGGAAGTCAAAACTTCCTTTCAAAAATAATGTTAGCTTACCTAGCTAATCCAATTAATCTTGTAGCTAATCCATATCGGAAATATCTGTTCCCGTAGGAAACAGGATGTAAAATTGTCCGATTGAGCTATGTACATTAACAAATTCACAAAGAAATTTGATACAATGATCCGGCTAGCTCAAAACAGTTGCCAGCGTTTCGCCCCAGTGTACCAATGGGCTCTTCAGTCTTTCACTGCACTCACAATAAATTTCCAACCATTAATCACTTTCCAAGGGCTTGTCATAATTCGTAAATGTTGCCTTGATTCAAGTTTCAGCACCATTATGCTAAATTATTTTATTAATAGCATTTACTAGGATAATACTCATTTATATTGCATGATCTCACACCAAAAAAAAAAAAAAAAAAGAATTTAAAGGCTTCATCTGACAAAATTGTTAACTACAGATTGACACAGTGAATTTCCACTGAAGTTCATACCATATAAAAGCCATTCCATGTCAACTATGTGTGCTGTGGTTTTTCGTCGGTTATTTTAATGAAATATTCATTTCGTCTGGCTATAATAACTTCAAATGGCCAAAAATTGAGACAACTCTTAACATAATCATACATTTTATCTGGACATTATCAAGTGTTGGCTAAGGTCCATTTTCACCAACTCTTTACTAACGGCGGGCGTGGTGGCTCAGCGGTCTAGCTGTATGCCTCTCACCAAGGCAGTCCGGGTTCGATTCCCGGTCAATGCATGTGAGATTTTCGATGTGAAATGCCATGTCCTGTGGTTCGGATTCCACGTAAAAAGGAGGTCCCGTGGCTCATAATCACAAGATTCACGGTCACGTAAAACTACAATCTTCCTTCCTTCCTTTTCTTTACTAACGCTTAGTTAGTTAATTTATATTTAACTTAAATACGAGAATTAATGCGTGATTATCTTTGATGCATTTCACGAGGACATTCGGGTTCGCAATTACTTAAATAAGATTTATGGCTCTCGCGCATGCGTAGACTTGGTTTCATCTTGGACAGCATGGCGGACAGAATTAGACGCGTCTAACACTGATCGTTGTTTGCCATGCTTCTTTGAGACTTTCTGGAACATAATTATAAAGGAAGGGAAATACAGAAGACCTCATTCGTGGCAAAAGCCTAAAATGATATGAACAAAGTATTTAGGAGAACTGGCAGTTGTGTCAATAGATAGCGTAATAGGACGCGCTTACTCACTTGTCTTCGTAGCGTAAGCGGTAGAGGTGCAGACTCTCAATTTATTACGCAGCGCTGGAAGCAGTTCCAATCCTCATTCGGATATTTTTTTATTTCCATATTTGTGTTTCTTGGTATTAAAATTTAAAACGTGTGTCATCTTTTATAATTTCATTGTCGTAAACATATTTTATATTCATATGGATGAAAGTAGCCTACGTGTGAAACTCGGAAACAAACCGCCATTGTGGAATGCGCAAGGCACAGTTCAGCTGTTTCCCGCCACTTTAAAGATGCTTTAGAGAGTTGAGTGGCCAGATTTGGCCATTTAACGTAATTCCTTGTTAGTGGTAAATTAACGAGCGTTTATGTTTGGTGAAATGCTCGTGCTAAGTTAAATAGCCTTTATTGATGAATTAAGAGATAATTGACATTGGTGAAAACGGCCCTAAGTGTCATACACTCGCACCATCAATTAGTCAACCGTAAACTGTAACTGAATTGAATTTCATTCCACAGAGATTTTTCCCTTTCATTTTCATACTTAATTAGCATTCCTTACATTCACTGATACAACTTTTCCTTCTTCCTAATCCCATTTCACTCAGTTGTTATGCTTAAATTTGGATATTGCATTCCATAAATTCAAATAACCATTCACATAGAATGACATAATGACTGATGTTTCATTAGACTATTTCGCATTAAAGATAAACTGTTAATTTCCCTACTTTATTACAACACAGAATGTTCTTTGTAAACCTTCCCTTATGTGGATTTCTTACTTTTCAATATCTCTATTAATTACAACTTTCCCTTCATCATTTTAATTATATTTCACTTTGTAACACCTTTATATTGCTGAACGACTACATAGCTCGGACCTCAATTATACATAATTCGGCTGGCTGCGTGGCTCAGGGGTAACGTTCTCGCTTGCTGAGCCCAAGGTTGCAGGTTTGAAACCTGGCGCAGTCAGCTGGCATTTGAGGGTGCACAAATGCGAGGGAGCCGTGTCAGTACATTTACTGGCACGTTAAAGATCCCCTTCGGGGCAAAATTCCGGCACCCCGGCGTCTCTAAAAGCCAGTGTAGTTAAAAGGGACTTAAAACCAATAACATTATTATTATACATAATTCATGAATGAATTTTACTGATTCCACACCTTCCTTATCAATTATTATGTTGTAAATCAAACATACATACTTTATAATGCCTTCAGCCCGGTTGGGATTTATTTCAATCGATTTTGCCACAAAGTATGCCAAAGGAACATTCCACAACTTGTCTTGCTATTGTTAAACGTTTATTGAAAACTTATTCTTCAGATCCTAGGTTTCTTTGTGGATATGGGCGCATTAGGTATACCTTTAGGGGGTTAGCTTTATCTCCCACTAAGATGTGAGGCAAAGCTAGATCAGTACCTAGTAACACTTTTTTTTGATCTTACATTGAGTGCACCATTATCCAACTGTCTCCACAGATTGGAGTGTGACAATATTCCACTGTCACTCACTTTACCAAAGGCCTCTACATCTATAGCAATAAATCTGTAGTTTGCATCTGCAACAGCTTGAAGTACAATAGAGAAAAACTGCTTGTAGTTGCAAAACAGACTTCCTGACTGTGGAGGAGCGTTGATTCGTCGATGCTACCAACGCAATTCAAGAACTTCCATTTTGTCCAAAATTCTTTCGCAACACTAACCATTTCTTCTTTGATGGAAACTTCAGATAAGTGCCTTGAAGCCTGTCCCAAATTGATCGACATGTTTTATGTACTATTATACCGAGCGTGTTATCAGAAATCCTGAATGAAAATCTTAGTGTCTTGAATGGTTGCCAGGTGTCTGAAATAATAAAAATAACAGTAACAAAATCCTTACTTATTGTATGTTTCAGTTGATGATCTGAGGAAAAAATGGAGTGGTCTTCGGGGTACGTTTGGAAGGGAACTTAAAAACAATACCAAGACAAAAACCGATCAAGCGGCCAACTCAGAACTTGTCTCTAATTGGCCTTGTTTTTCTATTTTACTCTTTCTTAAAGATACAATGTCTAAGAGAAATCTAACAGGCAATATCCCAATTCCTGAAGACTTGGATACTGAAGGAACACAGCTTACAAATTCAACAGTTTCTGATGGCTCCCCAGTAACACCTGTTCCAAGCAGAACCCCTCACCTCTACCACTCATTCCTGAAAAGACTCAAGTTTGAAATTTAAATCCTCTCGCAAAGAAACGAAGGTCAGATAAAATTGATGAAAAGCTTTTGAAGATTGAGGAGGAAAAATTAAAATGTTGTCTAGAGAGAGTAAATGATTCGATTCGGATGTTCAGTTCCTGATGAGTCTGTTACCATTTTTAAAAGACCTACCTCCGAGGTGAAAGCTAATTGTACCAGGGAAGATGCAGCAACTTCTTACAGATGAACAGAATGCTTTATCAACACCACAGTATGACCTTTCTAGCGATTCGTCTCAATTCAGTGCGCATCAGTCTACCATTCCACACCAACAATTGACAAATGTAGATTCTTGTCTACCGAATCTCACTAACTATATTTTGAATTGAACCCAAAAAACCTATAATAATTCGTGAACATTAACGCCTGTACTTTCGTTTAACCCTGTTAAATTTGTATTAGTTAGACTGAAACCTGTAGTAGTTTAATAAAACCTCTGGGTAATATCATCATCATCATCTTGAACAGTTTCCAGCCACTGGCCGGATCTGTTTAGAACATAAGCCTCTCCATCGTCTTCAGTCTTCCCACCATCTCTCCGTCATCACCTTGGTCCAGTCTACTCCTTTCTTTCGTACGCAGTCCTCCACACCCTTCAGCCACTTATCTCTTGGCCTTTTTACCTCTATTTTCATCTCGTGTATCTTCCTGGGTATTATCCTCCCATCCATTCGATTAACATGCCCATACCATTTAAGCCTTGATTCCTCTATCCTATCCTGTAATGCTCCCTCCTTGACTAATTCTCTGATCTTCTCATTTCTTAACCTGTCCACTTGTGTCACTCCAATACTGCTTTTCAAAAATTTCATCTCACTAGCCTGTATTCTGCTTCACTCCCTTCCTTTCATAACCCAGGTCTCTGAGGCATACGTCAGGATTGGAATGTAGAACGTCCTATATATGATCCTTTTGCTGTTTTGAGGGACATCCTTACTCCATACCAGGCTCCTAACACTTTTCCTGAATAATTCTGCTTGCCTTCCCCGCTCATTTATTTCTCTGTCGTTTCTTCCATTTTCTTGTATCATGCTTCCCAGATACTTGAAACTGCTTTCCTCAATTCTTCCCCACCAATTGTTATTCCTGTTGTGACTCTCTCCTTCTTCCTGGTTGTGATCATCCACTTGCTTTTGCTTATGCTAAACTTCATCCCATATCCATGTACTATTTCTCCCCTACATCCAACTCCTCCTGTACTTCCTCCTCCTTGTTTCCTCTGATCATCAAATCATCTGCAATCGCCTTTACTTTCATCCTTCTTTCGCCAATCACTTCCGCCACTCTGGTCATTATATCATCCATCACTACAATGAAGAGTAGCGGTGAAAGTGCACTTCTTTGCCTCAAGCCATTCTTCTGATCCAGCCAATCTGATCTCTCTCCTCCTACTTTCATACAGCTTATACTTCCATTGTACATTTCCCTTATCTTCCATATAGTCTGCTTTCATACTCTCTTCTCCAAAGCCTTCCATACCTTACTTCTACGTACACTATCATATGCTTTCTCAATGTCCAGGAAGGCCTTCAGTAGGTCTATTCCATATTCATAATGCTTTTCCTGCAATTGTCTTACAGCAAAAATTAGATCTACTGTGGATCTCGGTAATATATCTTACAACAATATATGACTATGTAGCCGTACCTGAAAGTTACCGTTAATCATTCTCCAGGTGATATAGTCTGGCGAAAGATGATGAATTTAGTCAGATCAGACTTGACATTGTCAAGGATTATTTAAATGTACCTTTTGTCATACGAAAATAACTATAAAATCGCTTGTTTATCACTCTTCAGATCTTCCCAGATGTGATGGAATTCACCTAGTTCTTCCCTTTTCAAATACATTTCATTAACCCACTCAGTTCTACGACACCGTCTTCTACGTCTCAAATAGAAATAAGTTATTCATGTTGCCTGTAGAAGTTAATAATGATTAATGTACGATCGGAACAGCCGAGTTTGCAACCAATGTGCGCGTTCAATACGTACGACTATGGTTGTACATAACCGCACAATAAATGTGGATCTAATTTGCGCTCAGCCTTAAGCTCTACATGAGGTGATGTTGTCTGTACCTTGGTCTTCATCGTGAGGATACCTGTGATGTCCTCCTTCCGATAATGGATTGTCCTATTATCCTGCTCCATTTTCTACTGGTCTCCATCTCCAGGTCCTGCGGTAGACTAAATTCCTCTCGTAGGTCTCCATACTCCTCTCCATAATGTCAGGTGTTCCGTCTACTCCCCATATCTTCTGTATTTAGCCTTCCTTTGCATTACATATTACGTTCATCTTATTATGTAAGTACTAAGAAAAAGCATCAAGACTGGTTTGATGAGAATGACCAAGAAATTCAATTTCTTATAGATGAGAAGAGGAAAGCGCTCAATGCATGGAAAAATAACCCAAAATCTGCATCCAAAAAACAACTTTATCAAGATGCCAAGGCTGAAGTCCAAAAGAGAACTCGAGCCATGAAAAAACCTTTGGTGGGTATCTAAATCACATGAAATGGAGTATCTAGCTGAGACCAACAATACACATGCTTTCTTCAGTGCAACAAAAGTAGTCTATGGACCATCCCGTCACACCGTAAATCCTCTAAAATCAAGATGATACTGAACTTCTCCGAGACACTTGTTCAATCAACTCCCGCTGGAGAACATTTTGACGAACTACTGAACAGGGATACCCACGTCAATTATAACAATTTAAGCAAAATTCCTCAGAGACCAGTACAAACTCAGCCTGATGAAGGTCCCTCCCTACTAGAAGTTGAAATTGCTATTAATCAACTCAAGAATAATAAGGCAGCAGGCATAGATGGGATTCCAGCTGAACTATTTAAAGATGGGGGCACTGTACTAGTTCACCACACTCACAAGCTCGTTGACAAGATAAGGAAAACAGAAACGATCCCAGATGATCTCAGGGATGCCTTGATAGTAGTAATCTTTAAAAAGGGTGACAGAGCTCAATGTGGCAACTATCGTGGAATATCCCTGCTTTCTGTAGCTGGAAAAATTCTTGCCAGAATCCTGTCCAATCGTCTTAAACCTTTGGCTGAAGAATCACTACCTGAAACCCAATGTGGATTTAGACCCAATCGAGGAACAACTGATGTGATCTTCTGTGCTAGACAGATGCAAGAAAAATGTAGGGAACAAGATCGCCCTCTTTATATGGTCTTCATTGATATCGTCAAGGCTTTCGATTCAGTCAATAGAGAAGCTCTTTGGAAAATCCTAGCTCGAATTGGATGTCCTCCAAAATTCATTCAGATCATTAGAATACTCCATGATAATATGAAGGGCTCAGTTCTTAACAGCAATGAGCCTGGAGAACCCTTTAAGATCACAACAGGTGTCAAGCAAGGATGTGTGATCGCCCCAATATTATTCTCAATTTTTGTTGGCGCTATGCTTCACCTGATCAAAGAAAAAGTTCCGCATGGTGTAGATATTGAATTCAGGACTGACGGAGGATTATTCAAGCTTAGCAGACTGCGAGCAAAGACAAAGGTATCGACAGGTTCCGTTCTCGAACTCCAATATGCTGACGACAATGTTATATTGGCAAACTCGCTAGACGATCTTGAGGCTGCTCTGAATGCTTTTAATGTCGCGTATAAGTGCATAGGTCTGGAAATAAACACCAGTAAAACGCAAATTATCCATCAACCTGCTACGTCCAACTGTAATGCTGCTGGTTTTCCCATTATGATCAACGGGGACAACTTAAAATACATTGAACACTTCCCTTACCTGGGCAGTCATCTCTCAGCAAATGCTAACATTGATGCTGAAATCCAATATCGCCTTAAATGTGCCAGTGCAGCGTTTGGGCGTCTACGAAAAAGGGTGTTTGACAACCATGACATCAGTACTCCAACCAAATTGCATGTGTACCAAGCTGTTGTAATACCTTCTCTGCTCTATGGTTGCGAAACCTGGACTACCTACAGAAGGCACTTAGTGTTTGGAAAAGTACCATCAGCGTTGCATCAGGAGAATTCTTGGAGTTAAGTGGCAGGACCGACGCACCAACATCAGTGTCCTGGAGGAAGCGAATACTACCAGCATTGAGGCTATGATATTAAAGCATCAGCTTCGATGGGCAGGACATGTTGTTCGCATGCCTGAACGACGTCTCCCAAAACAAATCATGTACTGCCAGTTGCGGATTGGACTGAGAAAGCAAGGAGGGCAACAGAAATGCTTCAAAGACGTCCTAAAATACAATTTAAACAAATGTCAAATCAACACGGATAAATGGGAGACTACAGCATCAAATCGTCAGGAATGGCGTCGCTTCGTCCACCAAGGTCCACTATGTTTCGAACAACATCGACGAAGCCGTGAGTCTGAGAAGTACAATGCGAGGAAAGAGCGTGAGGTTTATAGGAGGATCAACCCACAAGAGCCAGTGGTTGCTCCGAACGTGTGTCGCTACTGTGGGCGAGTTTGTGTTTCCAGGATTGGACTATATAGTTGTCTAAGAACTCACCTTTAGAAGACAATCTTACTCGAGAACGAGTGATAGCCTATTATTATTACTGGACATTGCAGATGACCATGATGAAAATTTCCGATCACACATTAATAATTATTAACTTCTACAGGCAACATGAATAACTTATTTCTATTAGAGAATGCTCTTGTGAGACGTAGAAGATGGCATTGTTTTGTTCACTCTTGTAGTCCGTGGTGCTAACACGTTGCTTGTTAAAACAGCACTTCAATATTCCAAATAGCTTGCCTACAGCAGCCAATTTACGTAAAGAAATAAGACGTAAAGTTGCTCGTTTGAACACGCATCCTGCCAAGCCATATGTTATCTGGCCTTGACCCAGTGTCTGAGTTAAATCACCCTCGTTTATCTATTGTCAGTCTCAAAACAACTGCTTGTGATCCGCCTCTCGAGGCAAAAGACAATCGTGTCCACTGCGCCCAGCCTTGCATATGCTCACGATGGCTCTTTTTAAAACTGTTGCGTTTGCCATATTATGTCCTTTAAATACATGTTATAATTCGTGCCAGTATAATCCAATCTAGTTAGCATTCAAGAATACAATTGAACTGAATGTTCTGCTGTGTACGGTTTTGCTAAGTCCAAACTGCGTAATTCTCGTAACACGAAGACATTGCATGTTTCACATCTCCCGTTCACGTTCTCCGTACCGAAAATTTCTGTCCGTTTCGCACAATACTCCGGCACTTAACTCGCTCGTATCACACTCAATATCAGTAGTGTTATATCCCTCAGTGGACAAGAAGTGTTACCATCTCCGACTGTGGACAATAAGAAGTGATGTCTCTGCTTCCAATGACCATGCCATTAAGCCTCGCTTTCAGCAGACAGAGCACTCTGTAGTCTCGTAATCAAACTACTTAGTCAAATTAGTTACCGTATTCTTGACACATTGACGTAAGATATCACATCCATCTTTTAATTTTCTCAAACAAAAGGAAAGCCAGCAAGAGTCTGAATATTTTCAATATAGAAATAAAGTTTTTAATGGAGTACATGTTTTATGGACTAAGAAGGCAGCTGGAGTTGATGGAATGAGTGGTGAAGGGCTAAAAGTAATGGGCTGGAACATAATGCCGTATTTAAGATTTTTATTTGACTATTGTCTGAAGAATTACCAGGGCAATAGAAAGAGGCATCACCTATAACAAGGGAGGAGGGTATGAACAACTATAGACCAGACAGCCTTACCTGTATCGTTTGCAAGGTGTTGAGGGTATCCTTGACAATTATTTAAAAATATGCTCTGGAGAGGAAGATGAATTGCGAGGGTAACAGTTTGGTTTTTGGGAAGGATTTTCATGTGAGGTGCACAGCTGGCTTGCTTACAACAGGATGTCAAATATGATAAATGAGAGGGGACAGATGGACTGAGTGGCAATCAACTTTGCAAAGGCCTTTGATAAAGTAAATCACAAGATGATAATTAGGAACAGGTTAAATACAGGGTTGGAGAGTAGCTAATTGGGTAAAATCATTTTAGGGGGGAGTGGTTATAGTGTCGGACTACCAACCCCAAGATTGCAGGTTCGCTCCTGACCGTGGTAAGTGATTTTTGAAAGGCGACAAAAATCACGACACTCATGTCATACGTTGTTGGCATGTTAAAGAACCCATTTGAATTCAGTAGGCCGTATTCAATGGCAAAATTAATCTCGGGATTTTCCGCCAACACAAAGTTCCTCCATTCTCTACTTGAAAGCACTGTAGTGTCAAGGAGTTTAGATATCTAACCTCCTTGACTTTCATAGCGTTCAAAGGAACGACGAAATTCGACATGCAAGCTACCCTCTGGGTGTCAATTAACAAAGCTTGCACCAGGCACCCGAGGCCATACGATATTATTATTATTATTATTAGGGGGGAGTAATCAAAGGGTGAGGATGGAGACTTCACTGTCAGAACAGGCCAAAGTGAGGAGAGGGATGTCACACGTAAGCAAACTGCAACCTTTATTATTTTTGATCTATATAAATATCATAGGGGAAGACTTGGAATCACCAATAAAGCTATTTGCTGATGACATACTAACTATCTTTTAGAGAGATAAGGGATAGGCAAGATCGTGAAGCATTACACAGGGATTTGGGAAAGCTTGTAGACAGGATAAATGAAAATTCTGCGGTGCCAATTATAGACAAGAGCCTGGCTGTTACATTTCGAAATAAAATGAGCAATTAAATATGCCTACAATTTGTGTGGGGGAAAGGGTGAAATTAGGAGGAAACTGCAAATATTTGCAGGTAACTATGAGTGGTGGAATATTCCATTGGAAACAAAACATAGGGCAGGTGGTAAGGAAGGCATACATATCCCTTCACTTGACCATGGTGGTGTAGTTGGTAGCATGCTGAACTGCTATGCCGAAGTCGTCGGATTTTTTAAGAGCGTTAAAATTCTTCAGTGTGCCTTTCTTCGGAGGAGAAGTAAAGCCGGCGGGCCCATGTCATAAATTGAGTCGTCTAGTATCAAAACCGGCCAGGTCACAAAATTTACGAAAATGAGTTAAGGTTATCAATTTGAAGTAAAAGTATAGCACTATCAGGCAAAACAAGAATATGCCTCAAAATCGTCCATGTCTTCATGTTACAGAGCACTGAATTCTTGGTCGTGCAACAAAATGGGCCAAGTCATGCAGGCAGTGCTTTCATAACCGGCCATGTCAAAGAACGAGTAGTAATCTTCATGTCGCAGCATTATTGTTTGGAATCTTGCGTTGTTAGATTATGCAAGAATGTGATAATATCAGTAGGCAACATTGTTCCTTATATTGTATACTCTTCGAAGTCATAATAATTTGTATTTTGTTCGTTTGCAACACTGACTTCCGTATTCGCGGGCTTCTTACCGCATTGGCGCGAAAGCAATCGTATATCCTGTGTGCTCGTATTTTGCCAATATTGTGTAGTGTAACGTGTATATTGTTCCTATTTTAATAAGTGACTCATTTTCTTTTACTATGTTCAAGATCTAAGTGAACTACTATCATTTAATGATATAATACCTATTTTGTATTCTCCTCAGCTTTCTGATGTTCATCTTCATATATTACTATCCAATTTAAGCGGAAATGATTTCGTTTTTATTGCAATAAAAACAGGTAATTACAATATCAATTTATTTTAATTTAATTGCCTTTTTTCACTGGAGTTGGAATTTAAAAAGAAAAGTTTTACAAAAAAAAGACTAAAATTATAACAAATTTCAACAAAAACATACAAGTCAAAATTAATATTAACAAAAAAGATGGGTTCCTTATGAATCAGATTTCTCAAAATAGCAGAACTTAAATATTAAACAATTACGGATATAACTATGCAATAAAATCTTTTGTGACCACCATTGCTTTGTCTCTAGAGGTTTTTCATCCATACTGAAAAATATGACTTCAGTGACTTGGCCGGTTTTGATACTAGACTCAATTGATTGCATGAAAAGGAATCTACCAGTACAATTGGTAGTGTGTAGCCAAATTTGAAGGTTATATTTCGTTAGAGACGCTCTATCTAGTTCCAACGTTTGTTGCTAGATTTCAGTGGTATCTTGTAGCCAAAGTTGGAACTACTTGAAATTGAACTTGCTCATTCATCTCCATTCGTTTTATCTCATCCCCACGCAATGGTACTTGTAGCTCACCCCATAGGTTCCCGCATTGAAGCAGCTACAAACTCTGGCGAGCCGATCATGTCCTTGACACTCCCGGCACTAAAAGCCATATGCTAAATAAATAATAATAACCTGACCATAATAATAAGGGGGACAAGCAAGGAGGTAAGAGAGAGGCACTTCAGTATAGTAAGACCACAGCTAGGATACGCAGCTGCAATAATCATCATCAATTTCTGTTTTCCAGCCAAGCCGGGTTGGAGCAAATATGACACCCCTCAACTTTACTCTGTCCACCATACTTCCTCAACCACTAAACTTCCACTCCAGGTTTTGTTCTCTCACACAGTTCTTCACCAAATCCATCCACCATACTCTTCCTCATCCTCTCTTTCCAGTCATCTGTCCGCAGCTGCAGTATGGAGCCCATATTAGGAATACCTCGTTACGGAACTGGAGGGAGTGCAATAGAAAGCAGCAAGGTACGTTATGAAAGACCACAGATTAAAGAGTAGTGTTAGTGTGATGCCACAAAACCTGGGATAGGAAAGTCTAGTAGAAAGTCTGGCATGGGGGTACATTAGCAGGAGACTGGAAACTGAGGGGATATATAAAGTTAGGAATGACCATGAGTACAAGTTAAAACCCACTCTGAAAACAATTGGAGAAAGTATTCTTATTTAGGGAGGGGTAAACACACGTGGAACAGTTTACCAGAAGACATCATCAAGGGAAATGTCAGGTGATGGCAAAAGCAGAAAGATAATGGGGACAATGTATTGTTATTGTTGTTTTAAGGGGTGGAACAGCGAGGTCATGTACCACAATGTATTGTTGAAGTGAAAAAGATATATATTTGTGTGTGCGCAAAATATTGTTGGTATAATTTTAGATGTTTTGTTTAAGGTAGTGATTATACTGTAAAACCTCGATTATCCGTTCTAATGCCCGGGAAGGGGCGAACGGTTAATCGGAAAAAAACAACAAAAAAGAGGGGATAATCCATGCTACTAATTATAATGGACTTTAAAGCACATAAAATACATACCGGTACCGTATAACGTTAAGATGCAGTGCATTAAACCCTCTTTAAAACCGAAATATAGTCAAAGCTACAACAGTACATACTAAATATTCACCTAAATTACCAGCAGACCATAAATGAATTAATTTGCCTGGTTCATTTAAGCTGCTTTAAAAAAATCCGTTACTTGCAGATTTGTTATGAGAATAATCTACTGGAAAATATTTCATCACTGTTCCTTTGAAAGAATGCAGATTTTTTGCTTTACCAACAAATGCTAATTTTAATTTATGGTCACCACTAGCATTCGCACAGCACAAGATCGTAACATGCTCTTTACTAGTTTTGTTACCAGGAGCTAATTTCTCTTCAGCAGCTGCTAGCGTTTTATGTCCAGTTTCATCAGCATTGTACACACTGCTTGGAACAAAATTGTATCTCTCAATTATGCGCTTAAACTCGCTTCTAAAGTTTTCTGGTGCACTACTATCACCACTTAGTTTTTCTCCTTCGATGTGTAATTCTCGAATGCCATGTCAGTCCTTAAATCTCTGTGGCCAACATTGGACACTGGTGAGGACCCTGAAAAATTTGTGCCTGCCTTGTTATCATTCGACCACTAATAGGTACACCTTCGCCTCTCTTTTGCTGAAACCACGTGAATAACGCGGCATCCAGTTCTTATAAAGATGATGCTTTCATTGTTTTAGCAAGTCCATGCGAACTGTCAGAACTTGCCGCAAACTGTAACACTGCGTCTTTATTCTTCTTTAGGTCCCGCACTGTTGCCTCACACCCACACCGAACTCGGATGCTAAATTTGAGATTAGTTCACCTTTCTTGAATCGTTCGATTATATTAACTTTATTTTGTATGGTTAAAACTACACATTTTCTTTTCACTGCAGATTTTCATCTCAACATTTCTCGGCTGTTAGAACGGAAAATAAATGTTCAACTTTATCAGTCACTCTCACTTCCTTGCTTTGTACTACAGTACAGAATGCAGACAGAATGTAGCCTACCTGCTACCTGTCTAAAAATAGCAGAGGTTGACAGACGGACCGCTAGGCTGATTTCCGATCCCTGTGCATTGTGAAATATTATGCAGTAGCCTGTGGTGAAAATATATAACCTTGACAGAGAACGAGATGAAAGATCTACTGTCTGTCCACCAGCTTAAGGTCCGTGGCAGGAATGCAATGAGACAGCTGGCCTCTGCGCGAACGACAATAGTGCCAACCTACCTCTCACCCGTACGATTTCACAATTGAAACTAAACGAAAGTAGCAGTGTGTAACCATAGCGTGAATAACATCGGTGCTGAGATGGCAATACCTGCAGCGGCACGTCCACTCAATCAATGCAGCTGGAATGTCTCTCCTCTTCCCTTCAGCCCCCTGAGACCATGAGCTGGTGGACGGACAGTACGTACGGTACTCTGTTACACACTACCAAGTTATAGGCATCATTGAGAATTAGAAATGATCAGCCTACCGGACTCTATGCTCCGTGGGCTGGGAGAGGGCACGTTACAGTACATTATTCTTCAATAATGGAATGGATAATAAAGTTTGTGACTGTTGAATTTGAATAGCATCCGTCTTCGGCACCTCGGCATCTCCGAAAACCGTCAAAGTAGTAAGTGGGACGTAAAATCAATAACATTATTATTATTGACATCAGGAGTACGCTCATTCAAATTTGGAGCGAATGTACATCACTTTTTAAAAAATCGACTTTTTTCTTGCGACGGATAATCCGCAGAACGGTTATTTGAAGAACGGATAATCGAGGTTTTACTATATTAGTAATTAGCTCAGGGCTATTCTGCAAACTTATATTGTGTTGATGTGTATTAGTGTGTGCTGTTAATCGAGTTGTTTATATTTGCTAATTTATAGCTCTTCAGTCGGTCAACACGATTGGCACATTGAATGGGCTGGGTCATCATCATCATCATGTACAGTTTCCAGTCCCAGGCTGGGTCTGTTTGGAACATAAGCCTCGCCACTTAGTCCTTTCTTCCCACCACCTCTCTGTTGTCACTCTGGTCCAGTCCTCGCCTCTCTTCTTGACACATTCCTCCACTCCTTTCAGCCATCTATCTCTTAGTCTTCCCCTTGGTCGTTTCTTCTGCATCTGCATCTCATGTATCCTCTTGGGAATCTTCTTCTCTTCCATTCTCTTTAAGTGTCCATACCACCTCAGTCTTGATGTCTCAATCCTACCTTGCAAGGGCTCCTCTTTCACTATTTCCATGACCTTTTCATTCCTCACCCTGTCTCTTCTTGTTACTCCGATCCTACTTCGCAGGAACTTCATTTTACTTGCCTGTAATCTGCTTATGTCTCTTTTCTTCATTATCCACGTTTCTGATGCATAGGTCAGTATCAGGATATAGTAGCTTCTGTATAACACTTCCTTGCTTTTTTGTGGGACATCTTCAGTCCTCACTAAGCTCCTAATGCTTTTCAGAAATGCTTCTGCCTGTCTGCCATGTTCCGTAATCTCTTTGTCATTTCTCCCATTTTCCTCCACTATACTTCCCAAGTACTTGAGACTTTCCACCTTCTTCAGCTGTCCACCTCAAAGTGTTATCCCACTCATTGGTCTGTCCTTTTACCTGGTCGTTAACAGGATCTCACATTTACTGATGTTTAACTTCCATCCGTACTCTCCCACTCTGTCTTCCCAAGCCTTCAGTTGCTTCTGAATTTCCTCCCCTCTGTTTCCCGAGACCATGAGATCATCTGCCAACACCATTGCTTTCAACTTATCTTCTTCTATCTTTCCTGCTACCCATGTCATTACCTCGTCCATAACCACAATAAAGAGAAGGGGTGGTAGTGCACTACCCTGTTTCAGGCCACTCATTTGTCTGAACCAGTCTGTTCTTTCCCCTCCAACTTTCACACAACTCACACTTCACAATACATCTTCTTCACTCTGCCTACAGTCCCTTTTTCCACTCCCATTTTTTCCATTGCTTCCCAAACCTTCTCCCTACACACACTATCATAGGCCTTTTCGATGTCCAGGAAGGCCATCAACAGATGCTCTCCAAATTCGTAGTGGGGTTCCTGGAGCTGTCTCACTAAAAATATGAGATCCACTGTTGATCTCCGTCTGAATCCATACTGCTCCTCTTTCAATTCTCTCTCCACTTTGGCTCATATTCTACTTTCTAATATCTTTTCATATATCTTGGCACAGTGTGGTATGAGTGTGACTCTCCTCTAATTTCTGCACTCCTTTCTGCTTCCTTTCTTAAATATTGGGTCAAATAATCCTTTCTTCCAATCTTTTGGGGTCTTTTTCTCCTTCCATACCACCCTCATCACACAGTACAAGAATACATGTTACATATTTATATCTTGTACCCGGCACATTCATTGGGCACAATTGTGTTGACTGACTGAAGAGCTACAAATAAACAATTTTGTATAGGCAACACTGAAAAAGTATGGCTTCAAATCTATACATTTGTTTATATTCACTATTTTGTGGGTTTACATATGTATATATTTGTCACTGGGGCAATAGCACCACCTGCAATAAATTATTTTGCTTTGAAGGATGGTCAATCATGTTAACAAAGCAACAGGCGAGAAACGTGTCATAAACCAGTCACCTACAACCCCTAAAAAATGGGTTATTAACTGGTATGCGAGCCAACATTGCATACAACCAAAGAATATTTAACACTTTTTATCTGTAGTAAATTGTGTTATCCGCAATAGAGTTAGTGGTGATTGGTAATAATAATTGTCAGCAGCTGATCAGTTGATGTATATTCTTGTTTAATGACTGCTATGTCAAAATATTAAAGGATTTGAATTAGTGATAAAATGTGAAATTGTCACAAAATACAAAATCAGTTACAGTTGTATTTTGTTTTAACAACATCTATGGCCCTTTAATAAATGAGTCGTTATAAATGAGTGTCGTCGTAACCGAGATTCATATTTTCAGTCTAATGAGGTGGAAATTGAAAGAAAACAATCTTAATTAGCCTTATTTTATTTTTATATACTCCTGAGCCAACATGAACATACACAACAATTAAGTTTGCTGCTCACTTTGCTTAAAGTAGTGTTGCGATCTTTGAATCCGTCAATTCACCCACTGCTGCACTGAAGTTTCTTGGCAAATTCTTCTGATGTTGCCATAAAGAGAGGTCCACTAATGGGAACATGTAGCTTCACTGTTGCTTAAACTACTTAAGCAGCGCTTCATCCATGTCGCTCCGTTCAGGTTATTGTAACCGCTCAATTTTTGATCCATTGTGCTCAAATGAAGCAACAATTTTTATCCTTACCCTTCCAGTTCATTTGGACCGTGGAAATAACTAGGCCAAATTGACGACACACGTCGGTTCATTTCATTCTCAATGTCTATTTCTATCCTATTTCCTTGGTACTCTATCTTATGCCTTATGTTAGGCACCACCCTGGTAGAAGTGGTAAACGACGGAAAACACTCATAGGATGGCTAAGGTGGGAATCATACTCACCTCTTTCAGTCAAGCTTATGATCGCGAGATTAACGGTCACGTTAAACTACAAGCTTCCTTTTCCTTTTCTAGGTTGAGTGTACCCCATTGCAACCTTCAGACCAGTATATTACAGTGTTGTATAATAATCGATTAAAATTGACAGATCATCGGTTAATTGTCCTGCTCTGCTTGTGGAAATGCATTAACTGAGCGTAGAATTCGTAAGTTACATCAGTTAGTTAATTCTGAAAGTAAACCTCGTTCATGTTCTATTTGTAACAAATCTTGCAGAGTCGATTGAAATTTGCCAGTACACCTATTGATACACTCCGGTGACACGTTTTGCAAGGCGTTTTCTGACCCTAGTAACTTAAGGGGGTCGTTTATCAGTTAATTCTCGAGATAAACCGTACCAATGTTTTCAGTGTGGGAAGACATCTTTTTGACTTGAGTGAAAGAAGTTCATGTTAACCTTTTTCTGTTTTCAAAAACCGTTTTGAGCCCTTCAAACATGCATTGAACTTTAAAATGATGATCAGTTACCCTCTAATAAAGGACCACCTTATTGTTGAGAATGATGCCATGTTTTTATTCGATCACTCCCAACGATAAACTCTTTGAATATCGCCATGTAAGAAGCCATTTTTCAGTATTACCTTAGTAAATTTAACTATTTGAAGATAAGTCTTGAGTGAAATAGTCCAAACATTTGTTCTACTTAACCAAGTGGATTTAACAGTAACTCATTTTTTGCTTTATTAAATCTGTATTTTCCCATCTCGTTTTGCAGTGCCCTACTACATGAGTCAATCAGCTTGCCATCACTGCCTGCTTGCCTCATGTCTCTTGAGCATGCCAGAACTTTCTGTGCTTAAAATAAGGAAGCAAGATTTACAAAGATGCACCTGTATAAGTAAAATCAGTATCAATAAATGGAATAAAATAATTATGAAAATTATTCCGGGCAGCCTCCGTGGCTTAGGCGGCAGCACGCCAGCCTCTCACCGCTGGGTCCGTGGTTCAAATCCCGGTCACTCCATGTGAGATCTGTGCTGGACAAAACGGAGGCAGACAGGTTTTTCTCCGGGTACTCCGGTTTTCCCTGTCAACATTTCATTCCAGCAACACTCTCCACTATCATTTCATTTCATCTGTCATTCATTTAATCATTGCCCCAGAGGAGTGCGTCAGGCCTCGGCAGCCGGCACAGTTCCTATCCTCGCCGCTAGATGGGGGCTTCATTCATTCCATTCCTGACCCGGTCGGAGACTGGAAGCAGGCTGTGGATTTTCATTTCATGAAAATTATTCCATTTGTTCACAAAATTATAAAAAGTATTAAATTAATAAAACATTATGTTAACTGATTGATGCTACCCATTCCACACCCTTTTCCATACAGTAATTAACATGTTGTGCATTTCGTCTCAAAAAGCAAACCAACTTGTGCCCATCAAACCAGGTTGTAGCCAAATTTCAAAAATAAAAAAAATACAGAAGTGAAAGAAAACAATATTAATAACTTTAAAAATAATTAATAGACCACGGTGTAAGTCGTCTATATTGGTAATTACCCAGCTATGATTATGCGTCGCTGACGGGTACAGAGTAAAGGGAGGCTGTTTATCAGGATGTCTTTTAGATCATTACACAGTCGTGGAAGAAACATTCTTGGACAGTCTTGTCATAACTCGTAGTTCCGCGGATAATTAAGTATTTACTAACGTTGGTTATACCATCGGAGAACCTGGATAGCGACCATCGATTGCTGGTAATGAACCTGAGAGGGAGTAAGGAGAAGAAAGGGACTGAGAACCAGGAAAGACGTATAAGGATTGGAAACTGAAAGAAGGGGATAGAAGGGTCGAGTACCTCAAAATGGTAAAGGAAGGAATTCCAACAGATGAAGAAAGAGGGGTGGAAGAGGAATGGGCTAGATTTAAGAAGACACTAGTAGGTGCAGCAGAAGCAGTATGTGCGAGGACAAGTAGTAAGAAGAGTTGGAAGGAAACACCATGGTGGGATGAGAAGACAAAAGATATAGTAAGGGAAAAGAACAGAGCCTTTAGGAGGTGGTATCAAAATAGGACTGTAGAGACAAGGGAAGAGTACCAGGAAAGAACGGAGGAGGCAAAGAGAGTAGTGGCTGAGGAGAGAAGAAAGTGGTTGGAAGAGTGGACAAAGATGATGAAGGAGGATAGTGAAGGTACAAAAAAGGTCCTGGATGGGACGGTAAAAAATAAGAGGCAGAAGGATCCTACGGATTGTTAGAATGGTGAACAAAAGGGGACAAGAGATAGAAAATAGGGAAGAACTGAAGAAAATGTGGAAAGAATATTTTGAAGAACTTCTGAACCCAAATGGAAACGATGGTGAGGAGGAAGAAATCGGGGAAGAGGAAGATGAACTGCAAACAGAAAAGGACTTAACATGGAAAGAAGTGGAAGATGCAGTGAAAAAGATGAAAGGAGGGAAGGCACCGGGTGTGGATGAGTTGAGTGTGGAGATGGTGAGAGCAGCAGGAGAGGTGGGGATACAATGGTTGTACCGAGTGATGAGGACAGCATGGAAGGAAAGGAAGACCCCAGAGGACTGGAAAAAAAGAATAATTGTCCCGATCTTCAAGAAAGGTAGTAGAACAGAATGCAGAAACTATCGGGGAATAACACTGATGAGTCATTGTGCAAAGATCTTCGAGAAAGTTTTGGAAAAGAGAATTAGGACAAGGATAGAAGGAGGGATGAGGGAAGAACAACATGGCTTCAGAGCAGGAAGGTCCACAGTGGATTTGATTTTTGCTGTAAGACAGTTACAAGAACAGCACTATGAGTATGGAACAGATCTACTGATAGCCTTCCTGGACATTGAGAAAGCATATGACAGTGTATGCAGAAACAAAGTATGGAAGTCCCTGGAGGATAGAGGAGTAGAAAAATGGACTATAAGGTGGATAAAGGAGATGTACAAGGGAAGGGTGAGCTGTGTGAAAATGGGAGGAGAGAGATCGGACTGGTTGGAACGGAGAAACGGCCTGAAACAAGGAAGTGCACTGTCACCGTTACTTTTCATTGTGGTGATGGATGACATAATGTCCCGAGTGGCACAAGTAATTGGGGAAGGAAAGATGAAAGCAATGGTGTTTGCAGATGATTTGGGGAAACAAGGAGGAGGAGGTACAGGAACAGTTGGACGTGTGGGAAGGAATAATACATGGATATGGGATGAAATTTAGCATAAATAAGAGTGAGATGGTGATCACAACAAGGAAGAAGGAAAGAACCACAACGGGAATAACAATTGGTGGGGAACAGCTGAAGAAAGTGGAGAGTTTCAAGTATCTGGGAAGCCTGATACAAGATAATGGAAGAAACGATAGAGAAATAAATGAGCGGGGGAGGCAGGCAGAAGCATTCGGAGGAGTGTGAGAAGCATGTTATGGAGCAAGGATGTCCCTCAGAACAGCAAAAAGATCATATATCGGACGTACTATGTCCCTATCCTGACGTATGCCTCGGAGACCTGGGTTATGAAAGGAAGGGAGAAGAGCAAAATACAGGCCAGTGAGATGAGGTTCTTGAGAAGCAGTATTGGAGCTACAAAGATGGACAGAATAAGAAATGAGAGGACCAGAGAATTAATGAAGGAGGAACCATTACAGGATGGTATAGAGAAATCTAGACTTAGATGGTATGGACATGTAAAGCGAATGGAGGAGAAGAGGATACCCAGGAGAGTACACGAGACGAAATGGGAAGGAAAGAGACCGAGAGACAGGTGGCTGAAGGGTGTGGAAGAAGACAGGACAAGGGTGGAAGCTGAGAGATGGTGGGAAGACAGAAGATGTTGGAGAGGCTTGTGTTCCAAACAGACCCGGCCAGTGGCTGGAAACTGTGCAAGATGATGATGATGATGATGACTAACGTTGGAATCTAAAGCAACATCAATGTTGGCACAGCTATCGGCAAAAACATACCAATCGAATTTGGGCGAAACAGCAATAAATACAAAATTATTACGAATATGACATTTCTACTGCAGGCCGGAGACTGTGTTTATTTGTGATACCGTATACGACAACACAAAGCTGTCTGCCTCACACCCTCATACAAATGGATTCACACTGCTGGCTGATAATGACAATAGATGGCCCATGACTACAGGTATTGCACTCAGAGGTGAGATAGGTAAAAGATATAATACCCTTGTTGATTTTTCGTCTAGATACTACTCGTGGTCTTTTGGAATCAGAAAAGCAGGCTGTAGACAAAGGATTTACAAGAAAATCTTGCAACACTTGCACCTCAAAATTTAATGATGCTGTAGGTACGATACTGAAACCAAACAGCATGGCAAGCTATGTATCGAACCTTATTCAAGGATGAAAGATGACTACGGTACTTCATTCACACCATGATAATTATAAGTGTTTTGATAAGGTTGTTATGGTTTTGGCTGGTTATGTTGCAGCAACTTTAGGAATTGGTCTAACTAATCTGTATATTAGCCATGTTTTGTTCTTTCTTTGTTCACATTACAATCTACTGTGTAAACAACAGTACGGTACTTTACAACTATAAAACATTTATATAAATGGTATCATCATATTTGTTTCAAAGCCTGAATAGCCTTTTATGATGACTTGCTTAAATTTGGCCAATGATGCCATAAGGCATCATTCGTTTATCAGCATATGAAAGTTCGGAAAAGTTAAATCAGGGTGGTTTTATGTTCAGGAAACAGATTTTAACTAATTTTTTATAGAAAATATTGTTTTTTTTTCCGTCACTCCAGATAATTTGGACTGGGAAGGGTTACGTGGCAGTAAGGGGGAAAGAAGTAAGTTTTAATTAAAATCAATATTTTCGGCTTGTTCAGCGCTGCTTAGTGAGGCTAAAGGCACACAGAAGGATATTAGCCAACTCGGCTGCCGAGTGCTATGCTACGGCGGGCGAAGTGATTTATCTATGAAATGGGTCTGTATTGGGAATAAATTATTCTTCCATCATTGATTTTTGCCCCCAATCTAACTTTGGGAAACTTCAAGTTAAAACTTTTATTTTAAACATTATTTACGGTACTCTTAGTTGTAGTCGACAAAACATTTCGGCAATTTGCAGAATCCGGTCACTACTTTCCGGGCTGACATGTTAAATGAAAGGTTGTATTGGGTTAATTTATTTGTGGTCAACATGTCAAGGTGGTAACTGCAGTCAGCATTTCAAATCATTTTATATTTTTGAATTAAGATAAATAAATATAAGCACTGTGGTACCGGTAGTGTCTAATTTTGTTGTCCTGCTTACAGTAAATTCCACACTGGTAAATAAGGCAGATCACTGTCACCTTCACGCTTCCTCTGTTTGCTTTTTGTGTCGGTCGCCAGAAACCATGAATTTACGTAATCCACAGGGTCGAAAATTCATAGTGGAGAGCCAACCTACTTGATGAACATAAGATTTGCTACTGTGTTCAGATGCAATGATGCTCTTGTTAGAGTTATGATAAAGTTCATTTGTGAGAAGCCTCTTTCACATTCACTTGTCCAAATTGGGATGCTGCTGATAGTGTTAATAAGGGGCAGGTGAGAAAATGGGCATTTCTTCTCAGCAAGATATTCACGGAAACCTCTTAAGATTTATCTTTCATGAAGCTTAAAACGTTTACACAAGTTTCTTATTTCTGCTTCTCCATATGTTACATCAAGATTTTCCGGTCAAGTGGTAGTGTCCAAAACTAGCCAATTCTGGGATTTCAATGTCTTCTGATGATGAAAGGCGGTTTACCATACGCCTGCCCAGGCACTCATAGAACTTGACAGCATCAATATGATTCCTTTTATTTCTTGCCCCTTTTTCGAGATCCATGTCTTTAAACCACTGGCGGCTGGATCGCATCCCTCCTGGCTGCTTTAAACTGCCTGCCCATTCAACACTGAGAGGTGTACAAGATTATATATTAATTCACCGCTAGGTTGCAGCACTAACCTACTGAGATCGCCGCGGCTTTTTAAAGTGAAAGATACCTGAAACGTAGGATTGTCAAGTTCGGAAGCTTAATATAGAGATTGACGGACGTGAAAACATTATATAAGTTAGTTCTTTTGTTATTCAATCATCTAAAAGTTTTCAGACACTTACTTACGGGCAAATTTTCAGTATAAAGAAAGACAAAAATACATGGTGGTGGAGGAGATTGTTTTTAAGGGGTGAAATGTCTTGCTCATTTTCCCCTAATTGTACAGATGATAATAAAAATACAACTACTTCCAACTGAATTAAATCTAACTTACATACATGGCGAGATGAAAAGAAACGAATAAGGACAATAAAAGACAGGGAAAAGAAATGCCTCCGGCCCCCGAAAAATGAGATGTTGATTTATTTAGGGGCTTTGCGACATCGTGGTCATGTAGCCCCGTGTACTTGGGTGTGTGTTGATATCTGTATTATAAATTTTTACAGTTTTTTGGACAAATAGTTTATTTACTTACATATTTATTTATTTAGTTATATACCATGTATTTACTTACATATTTATTTACCTACTTATTTACTTTCATATTTATTTACTTACTAGCAGAAGTACCCGTTCTTCGAACGGTGTTAACACCAGACATTATCAATTGAGCTACTGTTGCAATGGTTAGCGGATTGTCATTCCTTTATAAGTTTATCAGAACGAAGTTACTTTTCCGGGAATATCACAAACACTCTTAATTTAAGGGCCTTAAAATGTGGTTTTCGGAGACCTTTATAGACTCCCGAATTTTGTGTCTCACATTGAGAAGCGCAACATATGCTTTGGTCGTCCTTCTAGGATAATTTTTATATTTTGCCTATTTTAGCATGTATTTTGAGAAGTTTTTCCCTATATCCACCCTTCTACAGTATGAAAAGTATGTTGAAGAGTTTTATAAATGATTGGTGTTCACTTTTCAGTGAAATTTACAAAGTTCACTTATTTTTATTATAACATAACCTCTCACCTGTCATGTCATTCCATTTTTCTTCAATCTGTTCTTGCTAGCACGTGTTCCATGACACTGTAATGATTTCCGGAACTAATGTTGGTCACAGGTTCATTTTCAGTTGGCCCCTTGCTCTGATTGGCCTCAGCAGTTTTCGAGAATTTTCCATGCTCTCGGATTGGCCGACGCCACCTGTCCGCATCACGCATTCCGCGTGATCTCCGGTATATAGCCTGCCCTGGCCTACATCAACAGTCTGTCTCCAGCAAGTCACAATGCCAGTCACTCATCTTCAGCCGTCTTCACGCTGTTTGCACAACGCTTGAATGTGTCTCAACGCTGTGTGCTAATACATCGCAAAATGCTTCTAGTCAAACCAGCAGTGCATTCTAAAATCTATATAAGTTAACATCGATACTTGGCCTACGTCAGTTTGTCGTGAGCAAAAACGATAAACAAATTTTCTTCTGTGCTGGGCACGAAGTCTTCAACATTTCCAAGACGGAAAAAAAGTGATCAAAACCGAGTTCTACGAAGTCTATATAAGTTTACATCGATGATTGGCCTACGTCAGTTTTGTGCTGGGCACGAAGTCTTCAACATTTCCAAGACGGGAAAAAAGTGATCAGCACGTTCTTCCTCCATTTCTATTATGTGGAAATTCCTCTACACCAACGCCAACAAGCTAAGTGTTTATTATAACCTAAAACATTTCTAAACTTAAAAATGTATCTTTCCTTTTTTTTTAGGGTTATGTCACATGGCTTAAGTAACTTGTCAAACCATGCCAAACTAAACTTATTTCCTTCTATTAAGTGGTTTAAGCATGTATTATGCCTTTAAATTGTGGGCTATGAGAACTGTTCTCTCTCTTTCACATGTTAACTATCCTTCAAAACATATCATCCTTTTCTCTATTTTTGTATAAACTATTGGGCTTAACACCAGTTCACCTCTCTGACGAAGTGAATGGCTTGTCCTCTACTTAATCTATCAAGGTGTTTTTGGGAATGCTCCCGTTTTAATTGTAAACAACCTCGCCTTGTAACTATCAGGCGGCTAGTGGAATGTTATCCCTACTGGCATGTAAATGTTGATTTTTCTGTAAATAAACTAGCCTACTCTCGGTGTGCAGTCCTAGGCTAGATTTTAAGCTATTATTGAGTACTATAGTTACTCGCTAATTTACCCTGCATAGTTCTACTTTAGACTACTGGCCACAAAGTGGTTACTTATTTTCAGGGTTGTTGGCATTAAAGCTTATGAAATCTTGCTCGCTTGTTGTCGGCCTGTCAAAGGTCACATTTCCATTACCTATTTATATATTTATTGTTAATCTTTTGAAAGCTTATGAAATCTTGTTCGCTTGTTGTCGGCCTGTCAAAGGTCACATTTCCATTACATATTTATATATTTATTGTTAATCTTTTGAAAGCTTATGAAATCTTGTTCGCTTGTTGTCGGCCTGTCAATGGTCACATTGCCATTGCATGTTTATATATTTATTTATTGTTAATCTTTTGAAAGTTGGTTTTTGAATAAAATACCACTGTTATTGGCAAACTGTTTCCATTGCTATTTACTCATCAATGTTCAATCTGTTCCTACTTAGTAAAGTTCATTTGCTTATTAGACTAGAAGCTTCACTTCTAGTCCTTCCCGCAAAAGGAGGTCTCGCATTGACAGATCCTATCCATGTTGGTGCCGAAACCCGGGACCTTTAAATAACCTTCATAATTGTTTATTGTATGAAACAGGTTGCCAAGCCATTCGATAAGCTATTGCAGCTTTTCACTTCTGTTACTAATGCTAATTGTATTTTTCAGCTATCGCTATGAAAGCTGTGTTTGGGTGAGCGGAGATGTCCCTTGTTACCACCTCTACCAGTACCAATACTACTACTACCACTTCAGACGCTCGGCAGTCTAGCAGATCGGTGAGTGAAAGTACTCAAAGTTCCGCCATGTCTCTTCCTAAGGAGCTTGTAGCCAAAAGAACTGCTTGTAAAAACAAACTTACTCGTTTTCAGCATTTTTTGGCTTCCAAATCTTTTGATGATCACAATTATGACGTTCTAGTTCAATGTTTTAATGTTTATCAGCAACATTTTCAAGAGTATGATGTGTTGCAAACCGAAATTGAAACAATCGAACCTGATCAAGAACAGGATCGTAGTTCTGTTGAAGAACTGTATTACAATATGTATGGCGAAGCTAAGGATTTAATTAAGCAATTAGCAACCCATCAAAACACCGAAGTTAGCAAACCGTTTCTTCCTAAAATCCAACTTCCTACCTTTTCAGGGGAGGAAAAACAGTGGGATTCCTTTTTTGAACTTTTTTCTTCTCTAATACATGATAATAGATCATTCCCTGAGATACAAAAATTTTATTATTTAAAGTCTGTTCTTCAGGGTCCTCCCTTAAAGCTAATTGAAGCTTTACCTCTCACAACCGAAAATTACTCGGTAGCTATTGACCTCATCCAACAGCGATATGGCAATGCCAAACTTAGAATTCAACGCCATATGAACGCCTTGTTTAATTTACCAGCTTCACGCCCTGATAATTTATCATCCCTTAGAAATCTGGGAGACACCGTTGAACTTCATGTAAGAGCCCTAGAACATCTTAAACAACCTGTTGAACATTGGGATCTTTTTCTTATACATCTCACTACGTCCAAATTTGACCTTAATACTCGTAAAGCATGGGAATCCGATTTAGTGGACAAACCTGAACCCACATTTAAAGTTTTGATCTCTTTCATAAAGAAACGTTGTCAAATTCTTTCTGCTTTAATCAATAAAGCTGAAGGTTCCACCGATTACAGCAAAAGTAAACCCACCAAGCATTTCTCGGAAAAGTCTTCACATTCTCATGTTTTCTCTATATAAGGTAATAAAACCTCGTGTATTCTTTGCAATAGTCCTCACCCTTTATATTTCTGCAATACCTTCAAAGGCCTTTCAGTTGACGATCGCAGAAAAGCTGTGTCGCAAAACAAATCTTGTTTTAACTGCCTCTCTTCAAGGCATATCTTAGCGGACTGCCCTTCAAAAGGAGTTTGCATGCATTGCAAGCTAAGACATCATTCTACCTTGCACCGCTTCGAAAAGCCACGGTCTATTCCTGGAACAGTTTCAAATCCTAGTGCCCAACCTGCGTTGAGCCTCACTAGTGATGCTTCTCCACCTAGCTCTTCTGTTCTACTGTAAATACCGTTGCCCAATCCTACAATCAAACAACCCTCTCATGGCGTAGTGCTCAAGTTTTGTTATCTACGATCCAGGTCCAAGTTAAAGATTCTTCCGGCAATTGGCACTTAGTACGAGCCTTGCTCGACAATGCGGCAACTCATGACTTCATAACCTCATCATTAGTTGAAAGGTTAGGTCTCAAACCTCTCTCCACCAATATTGAAATATCTGGTATCAACAACAGCAAGTCTACTTCCTTAAATTATGTCAAGCTGCAGGTGAAAGATTCAGTCCAATATGGCACTAACTTTCATCTAAACTGTCTGTCCATTCCGAGTATTGGCAGTCCTACTCCCAGTCGCTCTTTTTCCATTGACGAATGGAAATTTCCCTCTGATCTAAAACTGGCTGACCCTCAATTCTATAAAAGCTCTCACGTTGACATTCTTTTTGGCGCTAACACATTTTGGCAAAATCTTCTTCCGTCAAGAGTTAATATTTCATCTGGTATCTACGCCCACCATACAAAATTTGGCTGGCTTATCACAGGTTATATTCCTCTTCAAACTGTTCAAGGTTCCTCTCAATGCCATTTCACTAATGCAGATCTTCATCAGCGTCTGGAAAAATTTTGGCAAATCGAGTCCATTGAATCTGCTCCTTCTCTTTCATTGGAAGATGAATTTTGTGAACAACATTTTTTAGAAACCACTGTTCATAACCCAGATGGCAGATTCATTGTCACAATGCCACGCATTTCTTCTCCTCCTCCTTTATGTGATTCCTATCCGAAAGCTCTTAAAGCTTTATTTGCAGTTGAGAATCAACTCAAGCAAGATCCTTCCACTCGCAGACAATACCTTGAATTCGTGGAGGATTATGAAGCTTCAAACCATATGGAGACTGTTCAAGATTTCGACCCTTCTTTAGATTCAGTGTATTTAAATCACCATCCCGTTTGGAAGAATCCCTCCACCAAAGAAAAGATAAGAGTTGTTTTTAATGGTTCTGCCCCTGATGCCAATGGCATTTCCTTAAATGACACTCTCCTATCTGGACCTGCCATTCAGTCTGATCTCCCGTCTATTCTTTTAAATTTTCGTCTATTTCCAATTGGAATCATAGCCGACGAACAACAAATGTATAGACAAATTCTGATTAATTCCGAACAACAAAATCTTCAACGAATTCTCTGGCGTGATGCTCCTACTAAAACCATCAAGATCTTTAAATTAAAAACCGTAACGTATGGGCTCAAACCATCGGCTTTTCTTGCCATTCGTACTTTGAAACATCTTGCCGACCAAGATGGTCATTTGTTTCCTTCTGAAACTCCTATTTTGTTAAAAAATTCCTTCTACGTTGATGACTTTCTTTTTTCTTTTAAGAATGTATCTGAGGCTATCGAACTCTCTAAAAGTTTAAAAACTTTACTTAGCAGAGGAGGATTCTTACTTCATCGTTGGAACTCAAATTCTGAGGAACTTCTATCCAATCTCTTGCCACATTATCCTGTTAATACTCCAGTAGAGCTTTGTCAATTGGAGGATGCTACTAAAGTTTTGGGAATACACTGGTATCCTAAAGCTGACTCATTCTTTTACGAAGTAAATTTGTCTTCCTCACCTCCACAAACCAAAAGACAAGTGCTATCAGAAATAGCTAAGATATATGACCCGCTTCAGTTCATTGCACCCGTAATTGTTCTAGCTAAAATCTTTATGCAAGAGCTATGGTCATTGAACTCGGATTGGGATGATCCCATTCCTCCTTCGCTTCTACAAAAGTGGCTTGCCTTTCGGCACAATCTTTGTGATCTCTCATTAATAGACATTCCTAGAGTGCTAGTTCCGTTCTCTTGCTCTCTTGTCCTGGATTTGCACCTTTTTGCTGACAGTTCGACCAAAGCATACGGATGTTGTGCTTACATTGTAAGCTGCTCCCCTTTTTTCTCCAATTTGATATGTGCTAAATCTAAGGTTGCGCCTTTGAAACCCGTTTCATTACCTCGTCTTGAACTCTGTGCCGCACTACTTGCTGCCGAATTAGCTAACAAACTCAAACAAACACTCAACTGTAAGTTCTCGCACACATATTTTTGGACAGATTCTTCTATTGCTTTGGCATGGATTTCTAAACCTCCTTCTAATTGGCAAGCTTTTGTAGCTAACAGAGTTGAGAAAATTCAAACTGTTTCTAAACCAGAACAATGGAACCATGTTTCTAGCAAAGACAACCCCGCCGACCTCATTTCTCGTGGTTGTTCACCTAAGTCACTATCTCAATCCGGTTTGTACTGGCACGGCCCTTCATGGCTTTCTGAAAGAATTCAAAACCGACCTTCCAACTCCAATTTCCCGTTAGAGGATATTCCTGAAATCAGCAAAAAAGCTTCTGCCTTTGTAACTGCCAACACTCCTTCCTTGTTGGAACGTTACTCTTCTTTTCAAAAACTAGTGCGCGTCACTGCTTATGTGCTCAGATGGAAATTTTTAGTACTAGATCAACCTCTATTCCCTCAGCCTTTTCTTTCGGCTGTTGAACTGCAAATTGCCACCATCAAAGTTCTTTGGCTCACACAGAGAGAGGCGTTCTCAGTCGAAATAAACATATTGGCTAAAGGTAAAACTCTCAAGAAACACACCAGGCTTTTTGCCTTATGCCCTTTTCTAGATGACGATGGTTTGTTAAGAGTGGGCGGCAGACTTTCTCTTTCTGACTTCTCCGATGAAAAAAAGCACCCTATTATCCTTCCGTCTAAACATCATGTTACTCGGATAATCATTCGTCAGTTTCATTATCAAAACTTGCATGTTGGTTCTAGAACCCTTCTATGCTTGATACGGGAAAAATACTGGCCTATTAATGGTTTACACGAAGTCACTTCTGTTATACATAAATGTATTACTTGTTTCAAAGCTAAGCCTAAACCTAATCAGCAACTCATGGCTGACCTTCCCCCATTTCGTTCAGCTCCCTGCAGGCCTTTTTCCTTCACCGGCATTGATTACGCCGGTCCGTTTATGTATCAACAAAATCACCCCCGTGCTAAAAGGAAAATCCTTGGAAAACTATACGTTTCTCTATTTGTCTGTATGGTCACTGGCTCTATTCATCTTGAGCTCGTAACTAGTGCCTCCACCTCATACTTTCTTTCCGCTTTCTCTAGATTCATTTCACGAAGAGGCATTCCTTCAGAAGTCTTCTCTGATAATGCCAAAACCTTTGTTGGAGCTTCGCAGCAATGGTATAAAGCCCTTTGTTCCCCTCGTGCGAAAGAACAAATCTCCAATTACTCGCACTTAAACCAATTCAAATGGCATTTCATCCCTCCTTATGCTCCCCATCATGGCGGACGATGGGAATCTTGTGTGAAACTCACAAAAAATCATTTAAAGAAAACTCTAGGCTCTAGTATTGTAACTTACGAAGAATTCAATTCTTTAATTATACTCATTGAGGGAATTGTCAACTCACGACCTCTTTCTCCTCTTTCCAACGATCCTTGTGATTTCCTTCCTTTGACTCCAGGTCATTTTCTGGTGGGCAGTTCCTTAGCTGCGTCTCCTCCGTTGCTTGATCGTAAACTTGATCTGTCTTTGCCTATCTTGTGGAGAAAGATAGAATCCCTAAAGGCTCAATTTTGGAAGAGATGGAGACTTGAGTATTTTCACTCGCTCCAAAGGAGGAACAAGTGGCAGCTCTCTCAGCCTAACCTTCAGGAGGGTGATTTGGTTCTTCTCAAAGACCCAAGTCCTCCTCTTGTATGGAAAACTGGTCGTGTTATAAAATGCTATAATGGCAGAGATGCTAGAGTTCGAGTGGTCAAACTTAAAACTTCATCAGGACACTGTGTTCGTCCTATTTCAGTCATTTGCCCTCTGCCACTCTAGCTCTTCTCTCTCATGTTATTTTTTTTTTTTTTTTTCTCTGTTGCCCCTCTGGCAGTATGTTCACTTTTCAGTGAAATTTACAAAGTTCACTTATTTTTATTATAACAACCTCTCACCTGTCATGTCATTCCATTTTTCTTCAATCTGTTCTTGCTAGCACGTGTTCCATGACACTGTAATGATTTCCGGAACTAATGTTGGTCACAGGTTCATTTTCAGTTGGCCCCTTGCTCTGATTGGCCTCAGCAGTTTTCGAGAATTTTCCATGCTCTCGGATTGGCCGACGCCACCTGTCCGCATCACGCATTCCGCGTGATCTCCGGTATATAGCCTGCCCTGGCCTACATCAACAGTCTGTCTCCAGCAAGTCACAATTCCAGTCACTCATCTTCAGCCGTCTTCACGCTGTTTGCACAACGCTTGAATGTGTCTCAACGCTGTGTGCTAATACATCGCAAAATGCTTCTAGTCAAACCAGCAGTGCATTCTAAAATCTATATAAGTTAACATCGATACTTGGCCTACGTCAGTTTGTCGTGAGCAAAAACGATAAACAAATTTTCTTCTGTGCTGGGCACGAAGTCTTCAACATTTCCAAGACGGAAAAAAGTGATCAAAACCGAGTTCTACGAAGTCTATATAAGTTTACATCGATGATTGGCCTACGTCAGTTTTGTGCTGGGCACGAAGTCTTCAACATTTCCAAGACGGAAAAAAGTGATCAACACGTTCTTCCTCCATTTCTATTATGTGGAAATTCCTCTACACCAACGCCAACAAGCTAAGTGTTTATTATAACCTAAAACATTTCTAAACTTAAAAATGTATCTTTCCTTTTTTTTTAGGGTTATGTCACATGGCTTAAGTAACTTGTCAAACCATGCCAAACTAAACTTATTTCCTTCTATTAAGTGGTTTAAGCATGTATTATGCCTTTAAATTGTGGGCTATGAGAACTGTTCTCTCTCTTTCACATGTTAACTATCCTTCAAAACAAATCATCCTTTTCTCTATTTTTGTATAAACTATTGGGCTTAACACCAGTTCACCTCTCTGACGAAGTGAATGGCTTGTCCTCTACTTAATCTATCAAGGTGTTTTTGGGAATGCTCCCGTTTTAATTGTAAACAACCTCGCCTTGTAACTATCAGGCGGCTAGTGGAATGTTATCCCTACTGGCATGTAAATGTTGATTTTTCTGTAAATAAACTAGCCTACTCTCGGTGTGCAGTCCTAGGCTAGATTTTAAGCTATTATTGAGTACTATAGTTACTCGCTAATTTACCCTGCATAGTTCTACTTTAGACTACTGGCCACAAAGTGGTTACTTATTTTCAGGGTTGTTGGCATTAAAGCTTATGAAATCTTGCTCGCTTGTTGTCGGCCTGTCAAAGGTCACATTTCCATTACCTATTTATATATTTATTGGTTATCTTTTGAAAGCTTATGAAATCTTGTTCGCTTGTTGTCGGCCTGTCAAAGGTCACATTTCCATTACATATTTATATATTTATTGTTAATCTTTTGAAAGCTTATGAAATCTTGTTCGCTTGTTGTCGGCCTGTCAAAGGTCACATTTCCATTGCATGTTTATATATTTATTTATTGTTAATCTTTTGAAAGTTGGTTTTTGAATAAAATACCACTGTTATTGGCAAACTGTTTCCATTGCTATTTACTCATCAATGTTCAATCTGTTCCTACTTAGTAAAGTTCATTTGCTTATTAGACTAGAAGCTTCACTTCTAGTCCTTCCCGAAAAAGGAGGTCTCGCATTGACAGATCCTATCCAATTGGTGTATTGACTCCCATGGTTACCATACCTAATTTTACGATGCACCAAGCATCCGAACACGAGTTATAGGCGTACATAAAGATACACAGAAAGACAGACAGACAATTCTATTGTCTACAACATATCACTCAGATATCCAAATATGGGTATATCTACCACACAGTATCAAAAAAAAATTATCCTTATGATGAACCCGTGTGTCGACAAAAATAAATAAATAAATGATGAGTTAAATGTGCTCTCAAACTAAATTCACCTAACGTGTACTTCCTGACGTGAAATAGAATTGAAAGCCTTGTAGACGATACGCAATACACGTCACATAAAAACTGATCCTCTTGTGTTAGGTCCCCATACACAGGAACACCCCTTTCATAAATTACAAAGGCTTGTGGTGCATGAAAATTCAGGTTCCTTAGCCTCAAATGGCCCAAATTCCTAAAAGTTGCAAAAAATGCTGATTCAATTCAGGAATTTTTGAAAATAATGTTGCTGTTTGGAGATATAATAGACCTTCTGTACTATAATATGTCACACGTGAAAATTGCGTGAAAAATTCTAGGTTACCGCTTGACCCCCTTAACTGGATTGATGAATTATACAGTCTAAGTAGGTTCCGTGGTAACCTTATAGCCATTTGCAAACTTTCACAGAAAGGTAATAAATGGAGTGACATAGCTTCTTAGAGAAATAGGTGGAAAGTTGGATGCCATCCCTTGAGATAATGTTATGGTTACCGATTTGCATTCCTTCATTAGTTTGTTAAATTAAGTTTTAATTAGTTTTCTGGGAATACTTCAGAAACTGTTGGTTTTAGAGCCTTATAATGTAGTTTTCGAGGACCCTTTAGGGCCCTCGAGTTTTGTTTCTAGCACCGAGGGGCTTTGCTCGTCGTCGTATGCCATAATATAATAATACTACTACAAATAATAATAATATATAGGGATATTAATATAATAGACCTGCCGTACCACACCCGCAGGTGTAAATCGCGTGATAAAATTCTGGAGTGCCCCTTGACTACCTTAAGCGCATTATATGTACCGGTATTGATGAATTTTACAGCTTAATTTGGTTCAGTGATAACCTTATAGCCGTTTGCAAACTTTCACACTAATGTAATTAATGGAATTGCATTGCGTCTTACAGCAATAGATGGACCTCTGCGATTCTGTTGCCATGGTTACCGGCTTACATACGTTCATTAGTTTATTAAATGGAATTTGTATTCTGGAAATATCTAAAAAACGGTTGGTTTTAGGGCCTCAAAATGTGGTTTCCGACTTTTGTCTCTCACATTGAGGGGCTGAAAATGAGCTTTGTCTCGTCCTTATAAGCCTATTTCAGCATGTATTTTAAGGGCCCCCTTTTATGAGAGGTACGGAGAAGAGTTACATCAATAATTAGTGTCGTGCCTCTGATGGATATCTGTACCAAATTTTAGGTTGATACACCCAGCCGTTCTCGAGTTACAAGGGAACAAATTTGTCCACAGACAAACAAACAGACAGACGGACAAAAAAAATATTTTCGCGCGCATCCATCATAAAACAGTCTGAAACGCGTAAATAACTTAAATTTCCGTAGAAATTCAGAAAAAAAACAGGCAAACTTTTATTTTTATATATAGAGAGATAGACTGCACCTCTCGGTTTTGACATGTTTTATTGCACAAATTTAGGTTTTACTCGCTAACCGTTGGAGATACACGAAAAGTGATAAGGACCTCTCGGATAGAAAATGAAGTGTTAAAGCTAGTGTATGCCATTAAAAGTTTGCTATTAGCGTTCTCTTTTTATTTGAAATGGAATTATGAAATTTTGAAACCAAAAGGTGTAGTGACGTCACAAATGTGGGTTTTACTCGCTAACCATTGAAGATACACGAAAAGTGATAAGGACCTTTCGGACAGGAAATTAAATTTTAAAGCTCGTATGTATCATCAAAAGTTTGCTATTTCTTAGCGTTCTCGTTTTATTTGAAATGGAAATACGAAATTTTGAAACCAAAAGGTGTAGTGACGTCACTAAAATGGTCGCCATTTTTACATAGTGCAAAATATCGAAATCAAAAGTAGCCTGTGTAACTCTGGTAAATCAGCTACATCCATACAAAATTTCATTTCAATCGGACCAGTGGTTCTTGCGTGATTGAGTAACAGACACACACCATCTCATTTTTATATATTAGTATGATTTACTGATATATTTATTTACTCACTCAATCATTCATTCATTCATTTATGTATTTATATATTTATTTGCTTCCTCTTTGTCATCTTCTCTGGAAATTGCACGTAAACACATCTCACACAGTGAATTGTCCGATGGTATCTCATGAAATGAGATTCTCCGGTATTCTAACTTGCCCTGTTCTGATTTACAAAAGGGCACGCAGCAGTACAGCATTATAAAATCATTCAGAATACATTCTAAACACAACTTCGCCATTAACATCAATACAAAACTTATGTCTGCCACAGTGAGTTGGTGCTGCTTCCTAGCGCCTCTATTTGTAAACGAGGTTGTACACTCAAACCAATGCTGTAATCGTTGAATGGGCAGGCAGTTTAAAGCAGCCAGGAGGGATGCTATCTAGCCAGCAGTGCTTTAAACATTAACAGTGCTTCTGCTCCCAAGACTTCAGTGTAGTATAGGCCATGTTTTGTCTTTCATTCAGAAAACACCTTAATTTGCTGGCATATATTCTTATGGGCCGAATAAATTGTAATGTCACGAGCTTGCTGGTCAACAATAAGTTCTGCCAACTCCTGTAGAGCATCACTCATCATTACAAGGTCTAATATAAAGTTGACATTGGTTATACGGTTAAGGAGTCCTCCATAAATGACTTGCTCAGTTTTGTCTCTTTTGCGATCATCTTTGGCACTTTTGAAGTGTGCCACTAAAACTTCAACATTTTTCCACACAGCTGAGACTGCTCTAAAGCTAGAAGCAACCCATCTCGTATCTGGAATCCTTCCAATTTTTAGGAGTATGATTTCAAGTTCCTCTGCTTGAGCGTTCAATTCCCTGGCAGTATTAGGTGACTGGTGGTAAACTGTACCATATATAGTGTACCCGATTCCTAGTTGAGGCTATCGGCTACGCCAGCTGACATTGAGCCGTAGTTGAGATTTATGGGAAAAATTGTAAAGATAGCGCTCACATCGAGTAGAGGAGAATATTAGAAAATGACGTAGAAGGCCAAGGATCAAGAAGGCACTGCCAGTCAAGTAGATGGAATTATGGGAGGAATATTAAAGTTTTATTAAGATCTTTATGGAACAGTATATTTAATCATCTCAGAAGAGAAGAGATAACAAGCATTATATATGATAATAACTTGAAGAAAGACAGATAATCCCTTAAGTTATTGTATAACTTAATAGCCGAGATGAAGGTGGTCGAGATTATTTTTGTGACGCACGACCGTAGATGGTGGGAGAAAATCACGTGACCGCGCCAGGCAGGAGCTGGTCAATGCAGTTTAGAGAAGTCAGTCGAGTTCAGCCAGCGAGCTGAGTGGTACACATGCGCAGAGCGTACGGTAAAGTCTAGCGGTGAATAGCACTTCTTACGTAAAGCGAAGGCGACAGTATTACTTAACCAAGCAGGAAGTAGGTCATTGAGCCAAGGCGAGCAACGCAGGGCAGACGGCGAGAAGACCGGTTCCGATGCAAGCTGTACGGGCCGTGTACGGAGGAGAAAAGCCGGGGTTCAGAACAGCATTGTAATACGAGTTTGAGAACTTTATTTCGAGCTGCATTTTATAACGCAGAACAGTATAGCAAAGCGGCATGGCGAGGCCGGCTTTAAGCATAGTTCATTCTGGAACAATGCAGTAGATCCGAGCGGGCTAGTTCCGACTTTATACGCAGGCAACATTAAAGAAGCTGAAGTTCATTTCAACATTCAGTTACAACATTGAGTTGGGACTTGTATTCAGTAATAGAATTGTGCAGGCAGATAGTTACAATATACTGCAATTATGAACTTAGACATTCAAATTACATTACGACTATGCATTTCATAACGGAATATGTAGAGCGACCATGGGGTCCAAACAACATTAACGCTTTTAAGCAAACGAACTGTTACAATTATATGCACTTATGAACATTGGCACGTGCATTAATAGATTTTTTTTAATGAATTGTCATAAAATTCCGAGTACGAACACAGCTACAGGGTGTTTCAAAAACTTATACACTCTCATAAATAAAATTTATTTTCTACAAGTGAGACTTAACCGCTGTGGAGATAGAACTTTTAACAAGCGAACCGAACATAATATGGGACAGTGGCGTAACACAGAAGAAGAACATGGGGTACGCTGCTTTTATGAACTTTTACGTAAGGTTTTGGACAGTATCCATTATGGATAACATGCAGTTCATCATGTCGGAGTAAACGAAGACAGAGACGCGATGGCACCACGGAGCGATGGATTCGATTCCTGAAGAAGAGGAGGTCTAACAGCTGATTCACTTGGGATATGAAGGCGATCGTTATCGCGTGGGTGAAACGATATTCACGTCGATCTTTCGAGAAATTTATTACACATGAGAATAATCGACGATCTTTGAAATATAATAACAGCTGATATGAGAAGGTACTGTAAGAGTTATGACTTTCTAATATGATATTTTCATGAACACTGGGCATACATGTATATATTTTTCTAGTAGTGTGCCCGTTTAGACCGGAGTCCGCACGACCACATATGCATTTTACCAATAATCAGTCAGCACGAGAGTCAAAATATCCCGGGGCGCCAGATGGGTTAAAGCTAATCGCAAAAACGACATCAAATGAAAAAAATGCTTTACTGATTTTTGGCTCAATGCAACAATAAGGATAGAAGGAGATTCAACTGGGCATAACACATCATGTAAAATTATCTCATTTTATTTTGAATTTAAAATTGACTGCAAAAATGCTCAAAGCAGCATCCTTCACGTGTGGCGACCCCCACTCCTATTTACACAATATACAGAAATTTTCCAAACACATTTGACAATTATCTTTGGAAACACAAGTCTGATTATTAGTCCTGTAGACTGTGTTCCAAAATTATATTGATTATTCATGATTAAATCCAGTTCAAATTTAATTGTCTTTACTGGAAATACTGTAGTTCACTGTTTGAATTTTTACATAATATTAACACTCGTAGAATAAATGTTCATAGAATTTTAACTTTCACTTATTTTTCCAGTTTCAAAAAATATTGTCAAAAAATATTATTATCTTTGACTCAACACAAATTATGTACACATATTAATAACATCATCTGAAAAGCATTTGACCTTGAGCATAGCATCGAAGAACTGTGCGAAGCACAACAAAAATTAATTGTTCTTCTGACATTAAACGTTTCGAGAAGTGACTCAATTATGAACTTAAAGTTCCTAACAAAATATATGATTTCTGAATCATCAACTTGATCAATAAATTGTTGGACCATTCAACTATTCAACAATTTGACTTTCCACTTGGAATCATTATTATGAAAAATATTTATATTCATGGCCATTTTAGTAACTTTCACAACTTGCAATTCTTCGACAGAATGCGGAAATAAGAATTATAGCTTTATAATAAATTCATTTAGTTCATGGCACTAGGATTGAAAACATCCTTCAAATTATTCGTGGTTATAGAATTATTTTTAATTGGCAGTGGCCCATTCTATTATTTTTATAAGAACACAATATTCCAACAACAACGGCAAAGGTCTTCCTCTGAAGAAGAATAAACTACTATCATGACAAATCCGGGTTCTAGCAAAATCAAAGTCTAAATGGAATCCGTAAACAAGGTTGAAATAAGAACTGATGGTTTCTAAGAAATAACCTTCGGGTCATTCATACGACGAAATGTGTAGTTCCAATACTCCTTCTATAAACCTGAGCCATCGAACCTGCTATTTGATAGATGCTCCAAAAAACCTCCTCATTCCTGCGTCTTAAACATGCGCACCTGGGAATGGCATTTCAACTACTCCACACACATAAATTTTCTTCCCAAAATTTATACAATAAATCAAGCCTCTGCTTGTTATCAACACTGGAAGATTTATAAACTGACAAGTTTATTTTATTTTACCATTCAGTTCAACCCGTGAAGTTATCATACTTATGATACTCTTTATTTCCCTTTCGAATGTGTATCTACGTCATGATTTTATATAAATACAAAAATATCCTATTTGATACAAATATCATTTGCTTCCCGTTTCATGCCTCTCCGTGTTATCTGAAAAATATACTTTGCTCATTGCAAATATCAACTGTTCAACCAGAACTGAAATGTTGGTTGAATGCGGGCTTGCGCTAACCACTCTCCTTCGGAAAATCACCTGTTCCAAACTAGAAATGATTAAACTACTTCATAAGCTCTCTCTCAATAAATATGATTATTAGAAAATATAAGATCCAAAAATTATTTAGAAAAATTATGAAAATCATTATTATTATTATTATTAGTGGATTATTATTATTAGTTATGTTATTTTAAATATATTTAATTATTATCTCATTATGTGCGAATCCACATGTTCGAATCTTCGAATATGGATAAAATATCCATTCCTCAACAAAAATAATTATTAACTTTTACAGTTACATCGACGGTTTTCCGTGACTTCCCAAACATATGAAATATTCAAATAAATGCTCGTTCTGCTCGGTCATCGATCCTAAACTGTTCTGAGTGCTGAAAATACTCAGAATAACTCTAATATGTCTTGCGTAAATCATTGCAAGATTTAAATACGAAGAAAAATAAATGTGTTGGTCATCTGCAGAAAAATAGTTTGTTCCAATTAGCTAGGCATAATATAAAGTCAAAATGTGGCTTACATTTCTTGATGGTCTTGAAGCGTAGTGAACCTGGTCTGTACCAGATTTATCCATATACATGCCCTATCGGACAAGCACGTATAATCCTTGTATCGGCCGCCATTATATACCCACAATCTGTCTAACAAGACATAGTGGTAATATCTCTTGACGTTTGAAGTAACTGTTGATCTATTTTAATATTGGCTTCTGTTAACGCCATAACAGTTTGCTTAAATGGGGTCAGATCTAAATGATCTATTTTCAAATATGTCAGTTGTAACGTAACTCACGGTAATCGTTTCAGTACAAGAAAACACTGACAGTCTAAACCAATCAACGGCTGTTCTGAAGATCGTTCCCTGGGCATGGCTTCTCACCATCTATCATGCGCGAGGCAACTTATAGTTTCCCACCGTCGGCTAATGAACAACACCGTGATAGACTGGCCTTCAATGTACTGAAAGATCGAAGTGGTTATCAGGTTACAAATATGAAAACTGACTAAAATGGACTAAAATATCCAAGTATTAGATTATTACTGGTCTGTGACAAAGTACTTGTCTAGACAAAGTCTAGCATATGTCCATAAAGAAATAAAGTATTTCACCAGTGTCCGTAGAAAAATATCAATCACCTTAGTGATTCTCTCTGCCGGAAACTTACTATGTTCCACGTGTCGCGCAGTACTTTTATAACTATCACAATTTGAAATATCTTCTGCGTAGATCCGGCAACCATGTGCCTTGGCTCAGCGTAGCAGCAGCACCTTGCCTTGCAAGTGCTTGTTTCGAAGTGAGCTGAAGTTGCTTTTTTTTTTTTTTTTTTTTCGGGGGGGCCCCGAAAAGGTACCCGCACTCCCCGCGTGACACCCGACCTTACTACTGGTGCCTCCGACATGCAGTTAATCTACGATAGTAGAAGAGATAGCATAGGGGATTGGATAAAGGAATGTCTTTTAGGACTTAGTGCCTGTCCCATCGCGGTCGCGATCTACCAGGCATAATGAATAGGTATTAACATTGGTATATGTTTATATATGAGCACATATAAATATGTACTCATATATAAGGGTAAGATTGTAGGGCCAGGGAAAACCGCATAGGCAGAAAGGAAAGATTGCCTACACGTAAAACCTGGCGGCTTGGTTATTGCCACATGCAAGGATAATGTGGGTATGGAAATGAGTAGGTATGTTAGTTGGGAGAAGGTATCATGCACCAGATCCATGTCCGTCTTCTCGCCAGTTTGTCTCCGGGGAATCAGATAGAACTCGGCACTGCTGGGATCAGCGCGGGCCTTGCCGGCTACCGAGCAATGGTACAAGTATCCGAAGAACCTGCGCCACTACCCGATCTCCATGGGGTCCCTGGTACCGAGCCTCCGTCACCGGAGAGTGGAGGGGGGGCCTCGCCTGCCGAAGCAGGGGCCTAGTGGGCGGTCCATGGGAACGAGCCACCTTCCTCTCTGCCCTTGCCATGGACCTGTAGACTGGGCAACTGCGATGGGATGACGGATGGTCACCCATGCAGTTGGCGCACACCGGCGCGTCCCGCGGCACCGTGCAGCCGGTGTGGTGGTGGCCACCTGAGCACCGGTTACAGCGGACTGGAGAGCCGCAGGATCCCTGGGAGTGGCCCCATCTCAGACAGCGGAAACACTGTAAAAGCTGGCCTGAGCGGGGCTTCATACTACCTGGCTGTAGCGGCTGTCCCTGGTTGCGGCTGGTGGACTCGCGGCGTCCTGGTTCCCCCTCCTGGGGGGCGCTGCGGGCGACGGTCCTCTGGGCTGCTGCGGCGCTTCTTCTTCTTCCGCTGCTTTGGGGCCGTCCTGGTGGCCCCGGCCGTCTCTGGAGTCCCCTGCCTGGCGGTGGTGGCGGGCGCGAGTTGCCCCGCTAAAGGCCCCACCTGGGGCTCCGGTTGCTGCTCCTCCTGGATGGCGGGCGCGGGTTGCCCCGCTAATGGCACCGCCTGAGGTGCTGGTTGTGGAGCCAGGGTCGCGACGTCCGCCTGGGTTGCCGCGTCCACGTAGCTGCCTGTCCTGGTGCTAAGGATCTGCGGAGGGTTCCCCGCCTGCATTCCTGGGATCACCACGATCTGCCAGGTCGTGCTCAAGGGCCCCATGCATCCCGGCAGGTATGGCCTGACCATGACCCCAGTAGGCAGGTAGGCCTCGATGTTCTCGCCTCGGCGTACTCCCGTCAGCCTGTAACGACAGTCGTCCAGGCACTGCTTGATGTCCTGGCTTTCATGTTCCTGGCTGCATTCAGGCCTGTAATAAATAAACAGAGCCAAGGAGCTGGGGTCGTAGCCACCTGCTAGCTCGAAGCCTGGGGAAGTGGCCCCAGGGTGCCCCTGCACTGTGTCCGAGCTAACATCGCTCGCCCAGCTGAACCTGGCTTCCGGGCTGCTGCTGATGTCCGGTCGCGGGGAGCTAGCCGGTCCTGGCGTCCGACTTTTCTCGGACTCGGCTAGCTCAGAGGGCCCTGGGGACGCCACTCCAGCGTTGCGTGCGCCAGCCGGGATTAGAGGCACCCGCGCCTCTTCATCGGCTGGCGGCTTCTGCGCCGCTGACGTCTTCTCACCAAGGGCCCGCTGGCGCGCCCGCGTGCCCGGAGGTGAGGACCCTGTGGAGGCTAGCTCCCCTCTACCTCTCCGGGCGCGGTTGCGCCTGCTCAGGCCCCTGGCTGGCTCGCCGGTCCACCGCTGCTTCCTCCACTCGATGGTCCCGCTGCTCGTAGTCTCCATCCTGGTGAGCTGTTACAACAACTTTGGCTGGTTTGCTGCTGCCACTGGCAAGGTGTCCTTCCTCTAACGATTCAGAGACAACCTCTTCGCTGAAGTTGCTTCGGCCGGCCGGCTTTTATTCAAAACGGTCAGGGTCACGCTGAATCAGCTGAAATCTGGAAATCCTCATATCTCTGGTATCCCTGGTCCGATTTACTTGATACTAAGTGCATTCTCTTTCATTTGGCCGTGCCAGTAATCTGATCCAAGTCTCAAGTCTCTACTCCATGGCTAACTATTTAATCAATAAATAGTCTCGACCTCTGCTACTACTTGCTACGTCACTTGACATGCTCTTAGCTGCATAAAATTTCCAATTGCTTCTAGAAGCAATGGAGCGCGATATTCAAATATATCAACTTTCAAAAGCGGCTGTAGCCTTTCCCTTGATATCTAGGTGTCTGAATCTTGGAATACCCATTCCTAGAGTTGGGCACATCCACCCCACACCTAGCAAAAAATAAAAATTGAAATTTTTTTATTTTTCCTATTTACACATCAAATCATCTGGTTCTTGAATAATAAATCTTCAAATTCGATGCATTATAAGTTCCCACGATGTTACCAGTTCGTGTATTGGCGATTTCATAGCTTCCATTGTTGTTTACTTCCTCAATACGATATTCAAAATCTTTAATTTCACCAGGTTTAATATCAAAAATATCGTGATACTCTTCCAAAATTTTCCCTAGCTCTGGGGACTCCTTCTCAGTGTAGACTTCTCTTCCTTCAGCTTCATGAAAAATCAGAGAACATTGAGCATCTCCCTCGATGTCTTCCTCTTCTTTTCCCTCGAAGTTTATCTCTTCGGTATTCTTGAATCTGATCGTCTCTGTCTTCATGTCTATCACTGCTTGATATTTCTGAATGAAATCCGCTCCCAATATCATGTCAAAAGCCATGTCCTAAATTACTACAAACACATGTCGGAAATCATGTCCTCCAATGGTAATACATAAGTATAATTGTGTTTTACACAGAGATATTTTGTTGGGTATTATTCCTTGGATTTTAATTCCTGATACTGGAATCTCCTCTAAATTCTCTTTGAGCTTCCACAGAATATAAAGCTTTTCGCTTACAAGACAAAGCATAGCCCCAGTATCAATCAAAGTATCGACAGGCATACCGAATACGTCGCATGATATGATTGGCATTCTAATTCTTGTACCCATTTCTTTCCGTTCGTCATTCTGTTGAATTAAGTCATCATCCTCTGCTTGCCATTTAATAATTCTGGAAGTGAAAGTGTTTAAAATTCTATCTTCTACTGTGAATTCGAAGTTTTTTTTTCGTTTCCATTCCCCCGGGATTGTTGTGTTCCCGATGGACCTGGTTCATTGGGCCTCTGTTCCAAGAACTGCAAGTTTTCTTGGTGTCTTTCTTCTAAGTTCTTCCTCGTCTCCTTATTGAACTCTTCATTGGACTGACGAGTATTCACATTCCCTCTATTATTGTAGTTGTTTCTACCGTAGTACCTTCTTTCCTGGTACCTTCCTTGATTATCCCTTGGCCTTCTCCATCGAGTATTATATCGATTTCCACCATCCGGCCTTGCATAAGGTTTGTAACTGTATCTGTTACTGTACTGATTCCATCCTCTTTTATCGGGCTCTTCCCTCGGCGTTTTCTCTTCTCGCCCCTCTCGAATCTCTCGAGGTGTTTGGGAATAACTGTCGGCCATAACAGCATACACAGCGTTGTTATTCTTTCCTCCCTTCTGATGGAAGAATTGAGCGTTCGTATGATCAAGTTTCTGCAATACCTCGTCAAATTGCTCCATATTATAGATGTCAGCAGCGATCAAAGTTCTTTGGACGTCTGCTGGAAACTGACGGTATTAATGCAGTAATTAATTCATTATCTGGCATCGGCGGATCTAAATGTTGTAGTTTAGAAAGCTGTCCAGAAAAGTGCGTAGAGTATCGAGTAGGCTGTGACGTCGAGAATCTCTTTGAATATAATTCTGCTCTGACTTGCTGTTGGGTTTCCGGGGACCAAAACTTCTTTAATAACCCACGAGAAATCTCCTCAAAATTGGTTAGAGTGGACCTAAAAGCTCTAAACCAAAGAAGTGCAGGACCTTCCAAAAATTTCCCTATCACTCGGATCTGTCTTTCCGTAGGGATCTTGGAATCTTTCAGGTAATCACCTGCTTCTCTCAAAAATTCTACGGGTGTCACAGAATCTCGCCCTGAAAATTTAGAAGGCTTATCCTCTACATTCTTGAATACAGTTATGGGGTTGGATTGAAACACTGTCCTGACCTCATCCTGTCTTTGACTATCAGTTTCTCTAGCTGCTCCTAGATTTATCTGTATCGGTTCTTTTCCCCTTATACTTGACATTTTTAACAGATGGTCAGACTGTTTCTCGTCCTTGATTTGGGTTTTCATAGCCTCAAGTTCCTTATGGTTTTCTTCTGCCATTTTCTTAATTGCTTCGGTTTCCTTACAGTTCTCCTTGACATCAGTGGATATCTGGTTCATAACAGCCTCGTGACTTTTCAACGACCCTGTCATATCTGATATGTCCTTCTGAGTTGCTTGGATATCTTTGGAAATTACTTGAATATGGGATGACAAAGATTCCCTAATTTCCTTGATTCCCTCTTGGTTCTCCAGCTTGAGTGTGTCTTTAATTTCATTGACAACTGTGGTTTTAATTTCAGTTTGTAATTCATTAATCACACCTTCTCTTATTTCTCCCATTACAAGTTCTTTGAATTGTTCTGTCAAACGTTGAACAACTAGAATTCCCATCTCATTACTCTCTTTCTTCACTCTGACTTCTAGGTTGATCATGTCTTCACCAACTTTCCTAAGACCATGTTCTATCCTATCAGCTAAGCTTTGGGATCTAAGATCGGCATCGCGAAATTTATCGTCCATTAAACTTGCGTTAGTGGCTAATGAAGTTTCGAGCTCATGTGTTTTTTCGCATAATTTAGTCATTTTACTCTCAAGTGACATTTTCAAAATTTCGGAATTCTCTTTAAATTTATTTTCCATAGAATTAAATTTACCATTTAAATTTTCTTTCAAAGAATCAGAACTTTCTTTAAGTTTATCATTTAAACTTTCTTTAAGTTTATTTTCTAAAGAATCAGAATTTTCTTTAAATTTATTTTCTAAAGAATCAGAATTTTCTTTTAGTTTATTTTCTAAAGAATCAGAATTTTCTTTAAGTTTCTCATTTAAATTTTCTTTAAGTTTATTTTCTAAAGAATCAGAATTTTCTTTAAGTTTCTTTTCCAAAGCCTCTGTATTTTCTTTCATAATAGCTGCTACACGCCGTCCAGCTTCTTTGGAACTCTCTTCCAAACTCCTCATCATCCTCATCATCTCTTCCATAATTTTCAATTATTATTCAAAACTTAGGGGTATACAATATTGGCAGACACAAGCTTATAACTAGAACAAGAAATATGAATAGCTAATTGGAACACTCTAATAAAATGAGATTTGTCCTAATGTCGACGTGATGGAAAAACAAAATTCCCTACTTTTACGAATTACATTTACCACAATATCACAAGAAAAATATGCAAGTTCTCAAATATCCTCCACCTGGATTCTAATAATGCCTATGTCCAGTCATCGAACGTTTACTACTGAATTTACTTGACGCCTAATGGTTAAGCCATTATCAAAAATAATCAAACCCATTCTAAATAATAATCCAGTTAAATTTTAATTTTCCCCACTAATTGGGTTTCCTACTAATTTATTCATCCAAACCAGACATCTCTCAACTCCCAAAATATTTATATAAAAAATTATCACCATTTAAATCGGCATGCGATTGACCGTGTCTAACTCGAGACCCACGTTCGAAGCCATTTCTCTCTCTATCTTATTTTATGTGCCCGTTTAGACCGGAGTCCGCACGACCACATATGCATTTTACCAACAATCAGTCAGCACGAGAGTCAAAATATCCCGGGGCGCCAGATGGGTTAAAGCTAATCGCAAAAACGACATCAAATGAAAAAAATGCTTTACTGATTTTTGGCTCAATGCAACAATAAGGATAGAAGGAGATTCAACTGGGCATAACACATCATGTAAAATTATCTCATTTTATTTTGAATTTAAAATTGACTGCAAAAATGCTCAAAGCAGCATCCTTCACGTGTGGCGACCCCCACTCCTATTTACACAATATACAGAAATTTTCCAAACACATTTGACAATTATCTTTGGAAACACAAGTCTGATTATTAGTCCTGTAGACTGTGTTCCAAAATTATATTGATTATTCATGATTAAATCCAGTTCAAATTTAATTGTCTTTACTGGAAATACTGTAGTTCACTGTTTGAATTTTTACATAATATTAACACTCGTAGAATAAATGTTCATAGAATTTTAACTTTCACTTATTTTTCCAGTTTCAAAAAATATTGTCAAAAAATATTATTATCTTTGACTCAACACAAATTATGTACACATATTAATAACATCATCTGAAAAGCATTTGACCTTGAGCATAGCATCGAAGAACTGTGCGAAGCACAACAAAAATTAATTGTTCTTCTGACATTAAACGTTTCGAGAAGTGACTCGATTATGAACTTCAAGTTCCTAACAAAATATATGATTTCTGAATCATCAACTTGATCAATAAATTGTTGGACCATTCAACTATTCAACAATTTGACTTTCCACTTGGAATCATTATTATGAAAAATATTTATATTCATGGCCATTTTAGTAACTTTCACAACTTGCAATTCTTCGACAGAATGCGGAAATAAGAATTATAGCTTTATAATAAATTCATTTAGTTCATGGCACTAGGATTGAAAACATCCTTCAAATTATTCGTGGTTATAGAATTATTTTTAATTGGCAGTGGCCCATTCTATTATTTTTATAAGAACACAATATTCCAACAACAACGGCAAAGGTCTTCCTCTGAAGAAGAATAAACTACTATCATGACAAATCCGGGTTCTAGCAAAATCAAAGTCTAAATGGAATCCGTAAACAAGGTTGAAATAAGAACTGATGGTTTCTAAGAAATAACCTTCGGGTCATTCATACGACGAAATGTGTAGTTCCAATACTCCTTCAATAAACCTGAGCCATCGAACCTGCTATTTGATAGATGCTCCAAAAAACCTCCTCATTCCTGCGACTTAAACATGCGCACCTGGGAATGGCATTTCAACTACTCCACACACATAAATTTTCTTCCCAAAATTTATACAATAAATCAAGCCTCTGCTTGTTATCAACACTGGAAGATTTATAAACTGACAAGTTTATTTTATTTTACCATTCAGTTCAACCCGTGAAGTTATCATACTTATGATACTCTTTTATTTCCCTTTCGAATGTGTATCTACGTCATGATTTTATATAAATACAAAAATATCCTATTTGATACAAATATCATTTGCTTCCCGTTTCATGCCTCTCCGTGTTATCTGAAAAATATACTTTGCTCATTGCAAATATCAACTGTTCAGCCAGAACTGAAATGTTGGTTGAATGCGGGCTTGCGCTAACCACTCTCCTTCGGAAAATCACCTGTTCCAAACTAGAAATGATTAAACTACTTCATAAGCTCTCTCTCAATAAATATGATTATTAGAAAATATAAGATCCAAAAATTATTTAGAAAAATTATGAAAATCATTATTATTATTATTAGTGGATTATTATTATTAGTTATATTATTTTAAATATATTTAATTATTATCTCATTATGTGAGAATCCACATGTTCGAATCTTCGAATATGGATAAAATATCCATTCCTCAACAAAAATAATTATTAACTTTTACAGTTACATCGACGGTTTTCCGTGACTTCCCAAACATATGAAATATTCAAATAAATGCTCGTTCTGCTCGGTCATCGATCCTAAACTGTTCTGAGTGCTGAAAATACTCAGAATAACTCTAATATGTCTTGCGTAAATCATTGCAAGATTTAAATACGAAGAAAAATAAATGTGTTGGTCATCTGCAGAAAAATAGTTTGTTCCAATTAGCTAGGCATAATATAAAGTCAAAATGTGGCTTACATTTCTTGATGGTCTTGAAGCGTAGTGAACCTGGTCTGTACCAGATTTATCCATATACATGCCCTATCGGACAAGCACGTATGATCCTTGTATCGGCCGCCATTATATACCCACAATCTGTCTAACAAGACATAGTGGTAATATCTCTTGACGTTTGAAGTAACTGTTGATCCATTTTAATATTGGCCTCTGTTAACGCCATAACAGTTTGCTTAAATGGGGTCAGATCTAAATGATCTATTTTCAAATATGTCAGTTGTAACGTAACTCACGGTAATCGTTTCAGTACAAGAAAACACTGACAGTCTAAACCAATCAACGGCTGTTCTGAAGATCGTTCCCTGGGCATGGCTTCTCACCATCTATCATGCACGAGGCAACTTATAGTTTCCCATCGTCGGCTAATGAACAACACCGTGATAGACTGGCCTTCAATGTACTGAAAGATCGAAGTGGTTATCAGGTTACAAATATGAAAACTGACTAAAATGGACTAAAATATGCAAGTATTAGATTATTACTGGTCTGTGACAAAGTACTTGTCTAGACAAAGTCTAGCATATGTCCATAAAGAAATAAAGTATTTCACCAGTGTCCGTAGAAAAATATCAATCACCTTAGTGATTCTCTCTGCCGGAAACTTACTATGTTCCACGTGTCGTGCAGTACTTTTATAACTATCACAATTTGAAATATCTTCTGCGTAGATCCGGCAACCATGTGCCTTGGCTCAGCGTTGCAGGAGCACCTTGCCTTGCAAGTGCTTGTTTCGAAGTGAGCTGTGCGTAGATCCGGCAACCATGTGCCTTGGCTCAGCGTTGCAGGAGCACCTTGCCTTGCAAGTGCTTGTTTCGAAGTGAGCTGAAGTTGCTTCGGCCGGCCGGCTTTTATTCAAAACGGTCAGGGTAACGCTGAATCAGATGAAATCTGGAAATCCTCATATCTCTGGTATCCCTGGTCCGATTTACTTGATACTAAGTGCATTCTCTTTCATTTGGCCGTGCCAGTAATCTGATCCAAGTCTCAAGTCTCTACTCCATGGCTAACTATTTAATCAATAAATAGTCTCGACCTCTGCTACTACTTGCTACGTCACTTGACATGCTCTTAGCTGCATAAAATTTCCAATTGCTTCTAGAAGCAATGGAGCGCGATATTCAAATATCTCAACTTTCAAAAGCGGCTGTAGCCTTTCCCTTGATATCTAGGTGTCTGAATCTTGGAATACCCATTCCTAGAGTTGGGCACAGTAGGAGTTATACAATTATTTAGACGTGGCTTAAACATTATTTGTCCAAATTTTGCTAGAATATGGCGTTACCATAGGATATGGCAGGCACCATTATACGAAATTCTCACCATTGGTTGGCTTTATTAAGCAGATGTTTGGTCTTTTAGACATTTTCCAGTAAGGATAGTTTTCCTGGATAGTTAAATTTTTTGTGACGAGTATTTCGAACTCGTGATTTGCAATTGGAATATTTAAATCACTTCGTCAGTTCATTGCATACTAGCGAGTGTGTATTATTCATCAGTAGGGATTTTTTCCATTGGATTGTTTGGAGATATTAAGATGTTATTCACTCAAGTGAATGAATATCGCTTTTATATGACAACTAGAGGCTTGTTGATTCCAATCTGGTACATTCACTCATGAGACGACGAGATGGGGCCTTTCGTATTTATACGATTGCGTGGTGGTACACATCTTTACCCATCGTTCAGGGCATTATCATGTTAGACGACGGGGCAAGGCCTTTCGTATTTATATGATCGTGTGGTGGTTACTCATCTTACTTGCCATTGAGGGACTCATTTTTATCATCCGAGTGTACTTGAGATTGTAAGAGAATCAAACAAGGAACTACTAGTCACATATCAGTCGAATTTTGTTAAATAAATTAAAAATACATGTCAGCAGGGTTACATTTTGTAATTCTTGTTTGCCAATCCAATATTTTGTTGCTATACTCTTTTGAGAGTACTTTCAATTTAACAGCTGATACAGCTGATGCTTTTGATAATTTTTATGATTGAGTTTGATACCTTTGAGAAGGATTTAAAGTAATTGAATCTTATAAGATGAATCATTAATGGTCAGATTTATTTTAAGGCAGATCAATATTGCATATTTCGATGTAGAGATTATAGCACATTGGTGTTTTTCTGTGAAGTGAATTATGAGAATTTTAAGAGAATTTATGCTATTTGAAAGCAGATCTTGAATTTGATTTCGATTACTAAGGTAATATTTTTCCTAATTGTTTAAGAAGTTGTCTAGATGTGATCAAATTAATTACAGTTATTGGAGATTGTGTGCGTTGATAATTTGAAGCCAGTTATGTATTTTTTGTGGATCATGCAACGTGATTAAGTGAAGTTTGTGATAGGCATTTTGTGGAAGTTGCCAAGTGGAAGTTGAAATATTGCTAATATATTTTGAAGCAGACATGAGGTTGTCGAACCCAGTCTAGCATTATTTTTGAGATTCATGCTGTGCGCTGAATATTTATGGAGTTTTGTGGAATAATTGTGGTATTCAAATGTGATATTTGATAAAGTGAAAATATATAATGTAGTTGTGGATAGTGAGATCCAACGTGAATTTGTGAAGGCAATAATATTTTTTTGGCATGATAATTAAATACGAGATATAACTTGGAAGTGATAAAACTGTAAGACAACGTTCTATAAACCATATTAAACAATTTGTTAGGAAATTAAACAAATAAATAATGTTGATAATACAAGATTTTCTGATGATAATAATTAATGAAATAATAATCTGAAATTTAGACATATTAATGATCTGACCTAATGAAATAAAAATCAGAATGACTAGATGAAATAATAAAAATTTAAATAACCAGATGAATAAAATTTAAATAAGTTGATAAATTAAATTTTGGAATAGATCTATGAATTAAATAAATGGATGAATTAAAGATTGAATAAATAAGCTGACTTAAATAAATTAATAGATGATTAAATAGATGAGTGCTCCCTTTTCACCCAATAGGTCGTCAAACATTGTCAATGGTTGTCGGACTAAGCGTTTCAGACTGGTATTGCACTGATAACCTCCGCACAATATTTACAATACAAGCCTTTATCTTTATGGGAGAGAACTAGCCAAAAATATCTGTCGAGGTGAGATCTCTGTGCAAACTTCCTCGTTTCTTTTCCCTTTTTCTTAATAACACAGTGCGGAAATGCATAATCCTTCGGTGGAGTCCACGGTCTCTCTAACAGCTGACATTTTTCAAAATCTGTTACACCGGGCTGGCCCACGAAATTCCCAACATCCCATGCGTATGCATTGACAGGGTCGGCAGATAAAGTAACAGTGGCTGGTGGACTGCTGAAACCCTCCACATTGTTGCTAGTACTTTCTTGGTTAAGTGTACTGCTGCCGGAATTGGATGGCTGCTCAGATATTGAAGACGGCGAATTTACGCCAGCAGCTTCAGGCCCAACCGTGATCTTACGTTGTTTGGAGAAAAAACTATCAATGGTCCTAACGGTACACCGTTTTATACCAACACCAGAGACAGGAGCAGTAGGGGGAGTAGAAATTGGAGCCGTTGCAGGAACAGTATTGTTGGTGCGCAGAAATTCACCACCAACACCAGCCGAGCTTTCTGGACACGAAGGAACGCCATCCCCATCCTGCACCAGGACAAAGGAAACAATGAACAAAAGAACAAAATCACCCGTTTGTCCCCCACCCTCAAAAAGAAACAATTTTGATAGAAAAACAAAAGTACAAAATCACCCGTTCGTCCCCCAGCCCCCAAAGGAAACAATTTTGATTAAAAAAAAAGAACAAAATCACCCGTTCATCCCCCACCACAAAAATAAACAATTGAAAACAATGTAACAGCAGCTAAGCTGCACCACAACCACCATCGATGTATTTGGCATGACAAATTTTAATTGGGCCTATACCATTTTGCTTTTCTAACGATTATTTTTATAATGTATTGGTACACCTTACGATAAAATCACAAAAAAAACCTGTTGTAAATTCTACATTTTACAAGTAGACCTGCCAAAGTTTAACGCTCAGAAAAGTACCAAAGTAAGACTAATCAACTGTAGCTATACTATAAAGGTTGTTCTGAAATAAAGACATTTTGGAGATAATTAAATAATTAACCATAGAGCTAATATAAAGAATCTTTACTTTAAACCGATTTTTGGCTACCTCGAAGATCAAATATCAAATTTGAAAACATTGATGTTCATGTTCTTTGCTCATAAACAAATATAAATAAATTGAAGAAAAACTTTTGTATCAGCCACCGACATTGAAAAGCGCCCAAAAGGCCTAGGGTAATTCAAGAAAAAAATAAATTAGCCTACATACTGCGAAAAATACAAAATAAATGGTATCGTATACGCCCACGTGCACGGTATCGTAGCGTACCTGCGACGTATACGACCCCTTTTTCGCGGGAGGTGAACCTAATCAAACGTGTTTTTTTTTTCATACTGAAAATTGGGCATAAATCACCAAATTAAACAGCGAGTTGCATGATCAGCGACGATGGTGCAGAGGCTGTTGATGTTATGATTTCACATTGATGGCAGCATGGCACAGTTCAACCAACACGAAACCCACAAAGGCTGAATGGAATTCAAAACTCACCATTTTGTAGGAAAATCCCTGGCGTGCTTAACCTCACGTATAACAAGAGCACAGCTCAGCCAAAAACACAACACAAATCAAATCTGTCGTCCGGATTCGTCAACAGTTTGCCGACAGTCACAGTGATTTTTTTTACGTTGCTCTCTGCTTCTCGCTCAACAACTCAAACTCAAATGCACTTTTCACTAATATGCAAAGGTCTATTTAACAGAATGTTACGTGTCACTGACACTACAAAACTACTTTCACTACACAAAATCATCACACATCACACACTGTTTACATTTGAATTTGCATTGTGCTGCTCTCTCTCTTGTCACTGCCGTTGCTGGCGGGAAAGTAGGATGTGGAGGGGAGATGGTGCAGGCAGAGCGACACTAGAGGGCGCGCCGTGTTGCTGTCGAAGGGAGCGGGAGGGAACAGATAGTTCGCAGAGGATTACGGCTAAATTCAGGAATGGCCAAAGACGGTAAGGTAGGACATGAGCACTTCTCGTAGTTCTCCGTCCGTTCCGCACTCATTATACCAATATCACTTGTAAAATTCGTTTTTTACTTCGGTCAACTTTTACGGCATTAAAGGCAATAAATACGGGTGAATTCCTAGATGCAGATATATATTTTTTTTTGGGGGGGGGGGGGGGGGTCATGACCCCCGTGACCCCCCCCCCCTGCGTACGCCTCTGATTCTACAAATTCTACAAATCCTTCTCTGACCTTTTCCTTAATGCATAATCTTCTTATATTAATGTGCTTTGTACGCTTATGAGATTGTTCATCTTTAGCAATACACAAAGCACAATTATTGTCATTGAAAATCTTAACACAAATTTTTCCTAAACCTAGAATCTCGAAAACATTTCTGATGTACAAAGACTCTTTGATGCCTTCAGTAAGTCCCAGGTATTCTGACTCAGTACTTGACAGTGTCACAGTTTTTAATTGCTTAGACTGCCATGCAAACACAGAACCTCCTAACTTCATTACATATCCAGTATGAGAGTAACCTTTTTCAACATCACAAGCATAGGAAGCATCAACAAAATATTCAATACTCAAATTTCCACTTCCAGTAAACACAAGACCACAAATTTTAGTACCACTAATGTATCTCAGCACTCTTTTACAAGCTGACCATTGTTCAACACTGTAACATTTGTTGTATTGACTTAATTTACAAACAGTGTAAATCAAGTCAGGTCTAGTAGAAATAGCGAAATACATCAAGGAACCTATCAATTCCTGATAAGGAATCCCTTCAGTTTTTGTTTCCAACTTGGGTAATTCACGACTTGCAGACATGGGTGTACTCTCTTGCAGACAGTTAACCATATTGAATTTCCTCAACAAATCAACAAATCTGACATGTACTCACTTTGGTCTAGTTTCAAAATACCACTCTCCTTGTTGTAGTTAACTCTCAATCCTAGACAATTTTTCAACTGACCTAAGAATTTCACTTCATATTTCCTTGCCAATAAACTATAAGCCTGATACAAGATAATGGAAGAAACGATAGAGAAATAAATGAGCGGGGGAGGCAGGCAGAAGCATTCCGGAGGAGTGTGAGAAGCATGTTATGGACAAGGATGTCCCTCAAAACAGCAAAAAGATCATATATCGGACGTACTATGTCCCTATCCTGACGTATGCCTCTGAGACCTGGGTTATGAAAGGAAGGGAGAAGAGCAAAATACAGGCCAGTTCTTGAGTTCTTGAGAAGCAGTATTGGAGCTACAAAGATGGACAGAATAAGAAATGAGAGGACCAGAGAATTAATGAAGGAAGAACCATTACAGGATGGTATAGAGAAAGCTAGACTTAGATGGTATGGACATGTAAAACGAATGGAGGAGAAGAGGATACCCAGGAGGATACACGAGACGAAGTGGGAAGGAAAGAGACCGAGAAGGAGACCAAGAGACAGGTGGCTGAAGGGGGTGGAAGTAGAGAGGAGTAAGCGTGAAGAAGAGAGAAGAAGACTGGACAAAGGTGGTGGCTGAGAGATGGTAGGAAGACAGAAGACGTTGGAGAGGCTTGTGTTCCAAACAGACCCGGCCAGTGGCTGGAAACTGTGCAAGATGATGACGATGATGCAGGCTCAAACAATGAAAGTTCAAATCTTGGTAGAGACTGTAGCCATCCTGAATGTAGTGTCCCCCTGCCTTTTTTCACACTTACTTATTTAATATCCTGGGGCACCTACCCCTACATTTTATCACGTTCCATTATTTCTTCTCCTATACGAAGGATAACCATTGGCATTATCTTTGCTCTCTTCCTGTAAGTATTTTCTATCTAAATTGCATTTTGTAAATATTGTCAATTCAAATAACAGTACAGTAAGTATGTAGTTAGTTGTAGTTGTAAGTAGGTAGTTAGTTTGTCTATTAGATATATGTCATTGTTCTATTAGACTGTGGTGTGTGAGTGTGTCTGGTAACAGTTGCATTGTTTATTAGTTATAGTTCATTGTTTCAGTAGACTGTGATGTGTGATTGCATGTGAGTGTGTCTGGTGACAGACTGTTTTAGTGGTAGTATTTGTTGTTGGTGGAACTTTAGTATTTTTTCGTTAGTAGAATTTTGGTACGGTATTTAATTGTTAGTACAGTAGAAGGTTAGTATTTTTGTTAGTAGAATTGCTCTTTACTTATTCTGAAAGGGAGTAGCAGCCTTTCAGATTAAATCAATTCTTTACTAGTCTTATAGACGGTTAAGGTATTGATAATATAAGCCAAATAATGGCTACACTGCGTCCTGCTGCACGGCTGAAAGCAAGGGGAAACTACAGCCGTTTGCTATTCCCGAGGATATGCACCTCTCTATGCATAATTACATGTGATGATGGCCTCCTCCCTTGTAAAATTTCAATCCGGAGGTAAACTAGTCCCCCGTTCGGATCTCCGGGTGGGGACTACTCGAGAGGGGGTTAACATCACAGAAGTGACAAAGAGGAACTCTGACATTCTACGGATCGGAGCGTGGAATGTTAGAAGTCTGCTAGGAAATGGAAGGTTAGAAAACTTAGAAAGGGAAATGGATAGGTTGAGGTTGGATTTGGTTGGGATTAGTGAAATGCGCTGGCAGGAAGAACAGGACTTTTGGTCAGGAGACTATAGGGTCATTAGCACTAAATCAAACAATGGCCAAGCAGGGGTTGGCCTCATATTGAGTAGGAAACTTGGACAGCGGGTGGAATATTATGAGCAATATAGTGAACGGATTATTGTAGCAAAAATTAATACTAAACCTACCTGCACCACAGTGGTACAAGTCTATATGCCTACCAGTCAAGCTGATGATGAGGATGTTGAAAAGGTCTACGAAGAAATAGACGAAATTCTGAGGTATATCAAGGGTGATGAAAATGTTATAGTAATGGGAGATTGGAATGCTGTGGTAGGAAAAGGGAGAGAAGGGAAGATAGTAGGAGATTTCGGATTAGGTGAAAGGAATGATCGAGGAAGCAGGCTGGTAGAATTCTGCACTGAGCATGAGTTGGTCATAGCTAACACCTTATTCAATAACCACAATAGAAGAATATACACATGGATGAGACCAGGAGATACAGGGCGTTACCAAATCGACTTCATTATGGTCAAGCAGAGGTTTCGAAACCAGATTTTGGATTGTAAAACATATCCTGGTGCTGACATAAACTCTGACCACAATCTGGTTGTAATGAAATGCAGATTAAAGTTGAAGAAACTGAAGAAAAGTCAAAAGCCAAAAAGGTGGGCAATAGACAGACTGAAAGAGAAGGATGTAAACGAAAGATTCAAGAAGAGTATAAAGGAAGGACTAATGAAAAACCCTAAACAAGCTTCAATTGCAGACGAATGGGCACTTTTGAGGAATGAAATAACAAAATCCGCAGAAGAAAACATTGGTAGGAAAGAGAGAATAGGTAGAAAACCGTGGATCACTCAGGATATACTCGAATTGATGGATGAAAGGCGGAAGCACAAGAATGTAAAAGATGAAAAGGGGAAAGCAGAATACAGACGTCTGAGAAATGAGGTTAACAAGAAGTGCAAGGAAGCGAAAGAAGAATGGTTGAAAGTGAAATGTGCTGGTATAGAAAATTGTCTGAAATTAGGAAAAGTAGACACAGCTTATCGAAGGATTAAGAATATTTTTGGGGAAAAGAAGACTAAGTGCTGTAATATTAAGGACACAAATGGAAAGCCTCTAACAGATAGGGAAGAAAAGGTTGAGAGATGGAAAGCTTACATAGAGAGTTTGTATAAGGGAAAGGAGATTGAGAATCATGTAATGGAAAGGGAGGAGGAAATTGATGAGGATGCGAAAGGAGATTTAATATTGAGATCAGAATTTGATAGAGCTTTGGAAGACTTAAGCAGGAACAAAGCACCAGGCATAGATGATATACCGATTGAGTTGCTACGCTGCATAGGAGAGGAAGGTCTGATCAGGTTATTTCACTTGGTGTGTAGGATTTATGAGACAGGTGAGGTACCCCCTGATTTCAAGAAGAATGAAATCATCCCTATACCAAAGAAAGTGGGAGCTGACGGATGTGAAGATTATCGTACAATCAGCTTGATTACTCATGCTTCAAAGATCCTGTCTAGAATAATTTACAAGAGGATTGAGAGCCAGATAGAAACGGAGTTGGGTGAAGACCAGTTTGGTTTCAGGAGAAATGTAGGAACAAGGGAAGCTGTACTAAGTCTTAGGCTGATTTTGGAAGGTAGAATAAGGAAAGATAAGAGAACGTTCATGGCTTTTGTAGACTTAGAAAAGGCCTTTGATAACGTTGATTGGACTAAATTGTTTGACATTTTGAAATCGATTGGAATAAAGTACAGGGATAGGAGGGTGATATACAATCTATACAGAAACCAGACAGCAGTCATTCGAGTTGAAGGACATGAGAGAGAAGCTGGTATTCAGAAAGGTGTAAGGCAAGGCTGCAACTTATCACCCATACTTTTCAATCTTTACATTGAACAAGCAATGAAGGAAATTAGAGAAAAATTTAAAGTGGGAGTGAAGATTCAAGGAGAAATAATTTCAACTCTGAGATTTGCTGATGACATCGTCATCTTGGCCAACAAGCCTGAGGATTTGAATGAGTTTTTGAATGGTATGGACTCCGTCTTACGGAAAGAATTCATGATGAAAATTAATAAATGTAAAACAAAAATACTGGAATGCAGCCGAAATAAATCACAAACCTCTATGGAGATCAAATTGGCAGGTGAAAAGCTGAAGGAAGTAGGAGATTTCTGTTACTTAGGAAGCAGAATAACCAGTGATGGACGAAGCAAAGAGGATATAAAAAGTAGGTTGGCTCAGGCAAGAAAAGCATTTCTACAAAAAAGGAATCTGCTGACATCGAATATAGATTTAGGTATTAGGAAGTCATTTTTGAAAGCCTTTGTCTGGAGCGTGGCGCTCTATGGAAGTGAAACTTGGACTATTGGTGCAGCAGAAAAGAGGAGAATTGAAGCATTTGAAATGTGGTGCTACAGGAGAATGATGAAGATCAGATGGGTAGATAGGGTTACAAACAAAGAGGTATTAAGACGAGTGGGAGAGGAGAGATGTTTCTGGCGACTGCTAATGAAGAGAAGAGATAGGTTGGTAGGACACATACTAAGACACCCAGGAATAGCAAGGTTAGTTATGGAAGGAAGGGTCGAGGACAAGAACTGTAGGGGTAGACCAAGGTTAGAATATGTTAAACAGATTGCCTCGGATGTAGGGTGTGGTAGCTATGTAGAGATGAAACGATTAGCTCAGGACAGGGAGGCATGGAGAGCTGCATCAAACCAGTCAAAATACTGAAGACTCAAACAACAACGAATAACTGAATTGGAAGGTGATAATTAACTAAAGAAGCTGATGATTAATAAATTTAAATGAATTTAAATAAATTTATTTGAGATATGATTTGAAGAATTGCAACTTGTGTTGATGAATTAAATATTTAATTTTGATGATGATGATTATAACCAATGAATAGTGGATTTTCTGTGATTCACAAAACAAGCAATGATTAATGACAGTGTAAATAGTGTAAATTAGTTATTCGATGTTTAGGAGCATTTTACTAACATATTCAGCATTTGAATAATGCCATGCAAGCCATAAATTATGTGATATTTAAATATGTGTTTATAATATGTGTGTTTAGACAGATTAATAATATTTTTTACATCCACATTCATGATGTTAATTTAAAGAGAAGTTAGGTCTCAGTTATCACGAATGTCAGTGACGCAAAGACATAGTGCTACGGTGATCCTGAGAACCCAAGAGAACTTGAGAAATTTTTTCCTATTTTATGTGGATTAAATACACTTTGAGTAGAATGGAGATGGTTCGATTTTCTGGACATTGACAATTTAACGTTGGCATTCGACCATGCTCTCAGGTAGGATGAGTGTTTAATATGTCTGTCTGACTATCAAAGTTGAATAAATTTGTTTTTATCTTAGTTGTGATCTGATGGTGATGTGATTTTCCTATTTTCTTTCCTTGTCTTAATTAAGGCTTAACCAGGAAGGATGTGGTTTGCTAGGGATTCAGTTGATGGCGCCCATTTATATTTGCATTTTTTAAAATTAAATTTAAACCCGTAACGACCCTGGAGATACTTTATCTTGTGTTACCCTCTGCTTTTGAGATATTTCAACTGAATTTCCGACACATTCCTTATTTGACTAGGTGTTCATTTAACTCCGCTCTGTCCTGGAAATCCAGGAATGCGATGTAATAGCAGATGGGTCATCGCATCCCCAGGACGAACGGGTACAGAGAGAGAGGGAGAATTGGCTTTACCCATCTGTGGGGCTTCGATTGTGTTTATTCTATGGAATCACATCAGATTTAGATTACGGAGAGATTGATCTCAATTTCATTTAATGGTGTTATAAATTTATTAAACTTAGTCAGACAATATACTTGTATGCCCATTCCAGTGATCATGTTAATCATATTAGTATTATATCATGTTTAGTTATAAGTCATTTTTCTTATACCCAAGTGAATGCAGGAATTGATACATTGTGATGTGTTGTTGTCTAACGTCTCTGAATAAAACGTTCATTGAAAAATATAATTATGTTACCGGAAGATTTAGCTAAGGTGTTAGGAGAGTTACAGAATGGCATGTCTAGTATTGCAGTAACTATTTCTAAAATGGAAACAGAAGTTAAAGAGCAAATAAATGAGTCAGAAGCTAGGTTAGAAGCTAGATGTAAAGAAAATGTGGAAGCTTTACAGACTAGTAATAGGGAAGATTTGAAATTATTACAGACTAGTAATGAAGATAATTTAAAGTCATTAGAGACCAGATTACAGTCCAGTAGTAGGGATGAATTGAAATTATTACAGACTAGTAATGAAGAAAACTTCAAATTATTACAGACTAGTAATGAAGAAAATTTAAAATCATTAGAAACTAGGTTACAGACCAGTACTGAAAGCAATTTGAAAGCTAATGAAGCTAACTTGAAGGATAGTTTTAAATTATTAGAAACTCGATTACAAGCTCGTAGTGAAGAAAATAACACAGAGTTGAAAAACAATTTAACTAGTTTGGAGAATAGATTAACATTAAAGAATGATGAAATCTTTAAGGCTTTACAATTAGATATAAAAGCAGTAGAAATGAAAGGAGAGGAAAATGTGCAAATGTTAAGAAAGAATATTATTGATTTAGAAATTAGAGAAGAAGAAAATATTCTTAATTTAAGAACAGATGTTATGTCTATTCAGAAAGACATTAAATCAGATGTATCGAAGTTGAGATTCGACATTGATGGTTTAGTGGCGGATGTAGGCAAAATACAAGAGTGGTCTACTGAAGTATCTTTCGAAACTAAAATCAAAGGTCTAGAAATGAATCTAGGTAATGAAATTAAAGGTTTAAAGTCAGTAATTGGGACCGTTAAAGAGGAAGTCTTAGGAGAGGTTAATTCTAACTTAAAATCCTTAGAAAACGAATTGCAGATAGACATTAGGAAAATTGATGAGGATATAGAGCATAAAGTTAATGAAAACTTAGCTTTATTTAAAAATAGAGTCGGTGCAATAGTGGAAGAACGGTATAGTGAGGTCGATGCCGAAGCAAAAGAAAAACGTGCAGGGTTGGATGAGAAATTAATCGCAGGTATGGCGAACTTAGAAGCGAGATTTACTGAGAATAAGGAAGCGATGAAGATAGATTCAACTCAGTTTAGGACAGATGTTGATCAGTTAAAGGAACAAGTCGCGTCAGTAAAGACCACATGCGAAGACAAGATAGACAAATTAAAGAACGATTTAGAAGAGAGTAACAGAACGCAGAATGTTACGTCGTTAGATGATTTGAAGACTCAGGTCAAGACCGTAGAAAAAAGAACAGAAGATAGAATGACTAAACTAGAATCTATAATAAATAGTTTCACAAGTCAAAATGTTACAACGGGGGAGGTATCGATGAATCAGACACCGATAGACCGCAGTATGAACAGTCAAGAGGTTAGCGTGGGAGAAGACCGTCAAACGCAACAGAATGTAACATTCGAAAGGGCTAGTTCAACCCCTCAAGATAATCCGAATTCGAATAGGAGTACGTTTGGTACGAGTGAACGATACTCAGGTCCAGTGACCATCATCAGAAATCTGGATGATAAGCCAAGGAAGTTTTCAGGAAACACAGGAGTCACACCAGTCGAATTTCTGAGGGATATTCGCGATTATATGGCGGAACATAGAGTAGCCAAGGAAAGAGAACTAAGGATAGTCGAACGCGCCTTAGATGGGCCTGCGTTAACTTGGTTTCGCGCATTCAGGAGCAATTTTGCGAATATGGAACAATTTGCCATAGCATTCTTAAGGAGATTTTGGAGTGCAGAGGATCAGCTGAACGTAAGAGCAGAAATGTATTCGAAGCGTTACTCTACGTCACATCCAACGCATTATGCTAATTACTTTACCTCGCAATTGGCTAAGTTGCAGTTTTTGATTCCTCCATTGCCAGAAGAAGAGCTTTTGCAAGCTATAGCAAGACAGTTGCCAATTGAGGTACAACGATCACTCATAGCATCGGGAGCGAACACACTTGAGCACTATGACGATATCTTACGACGATTAGATTACACAAGCGCTCAAATCACACTCAGAACTGCACGGAACGAGAATCGAAACACCCAAGAGGTGAATGCGGTAGTTGTCGATAACGCAGCACAGACTGATAGAAGAGATTCCTGGGGAAACAGAAGGAACGAAGGGAATAGAAGTAATATTCGCAACGTTCGCGGAAATGATCGATATCGAGGACCATACGAGAGGCCATACGATCAGGACGCAAGAAACAGTAGATACAGGAACTATGATCAGAATTCCAGATACCAGAATAGGAATAGGTACAATAATAGATATCGAGGTCGATACAACTGGAACCAAGGTCAACAGTCTAATCAGAACGAAAGGCAGGATAGCAGAAGAAATGATCCAAATGAAAGACAAGACAATCGAGAATATGGGAGATCAAGGCAAGAAAGTAGACAGCCTAGTGCACCACCGGAAGAGATAACTAGAGATGTTAATCGAGCAAGCACGAGTGCAGAAGGAAGAAGTAAACGACAAAGTAAAGAAGAATCAGGATACTAATCATTGGGAATCAATCATCATTGTTGAGAGATAGCAAGTCAAAGAAGAGGATCTAATTTAAGGAGATATAGTACATCGAGAGAATGGATACTAATGAAGTTGTGGGGACTTTTAACGCAGCTAGCATTAGAAAGTATCATTATGCTGAATAAGAGGATTATAGAGCTATCGTGTACATATGTTGTGTTTATAATGCCTGAGAGTGTATTTTTTTCTCAAGCCTGATAAAAAAAGGAGATGTACGGGAGAGATGTACCCGATACCTAGTTGAGGCTATTGGCTACGCCAGCTGACATTGAGCCGTAGTTGAGATTTATGGGAAAAATTGTAAAGATAGCGCTCACATCTAGTAGAGGAGAATATTAGAAAATGACGTAGAAGGCCAAGGATCAAGAAGGCACTGCCAGTCAAGTAGATGGAATTATGGGAGGAATATTAAAGTTTTATTAAGATCTTTATGGAACAGTATATTTAATCATCTCAGAAGAGAAGAGATAACAAGCATTATATATGATAATAACTTGAAGAAAGACAGATAATCCCTTAAGTTATTGTATAACTTAATAGCCGAGATGAAGGTGGTCGAGATTATTTTTGTGACGCACGACCGTAGATGGTGGGAGAGAATCACGTGACCGCGCCAGGCAGGAGCTGGTCAATGCAGTTTAGAGAAGTCAGTCGAGTTCAGCCAGCGAGCTGAGTGGTACACATGCGCAGAGCGTACGGTAAAGTCGAGCGGTGAATAGCACTTGTTACGTAAAGCGAAGGCGACAGTATTACTTAACCAAGCAGGGAGCAGGAAGTAGGTCATTGAGCCAAGGCGAGCAACGCAGGGCAGACGGCGAGAAGACCGGTTCCGATGCAAGCTGTACGGGCCGTGTACGGAGGAGAAAAGCCGGGGTTCAGAACAGCATTGTAATACGAGTTTGAGAACTTTATTTCGAGCTGCATTTTATAACGCAGAACAGTATAGCAAAGCGGCATGGCGAGGCCGGCTTTAAGCATAGTTCATTCTCGAACAATGCAGTAGATCCGAGCGGGCTAGTTCCGACTTTTATACGCAGGCAACATTAAAGAAGCTGAAGTTCATTTCAACATTCAGTTACAACATTGAGTTGGGACTTGTATTCAGTAATAGAATTGTGCAGGCAGATAGTTACAATATACTGCAATTATGAACTTAGACATTCAAATTACATTACGACTATGCATTTCATAACGGAATATGTAGAGCGACCATGGGGTCCAAACAACATTAACGCTTTTAAGCAAACGAACTGTTACAATTATATGCACTTATGAACATTGGCACGTGCATTAATAGATTTTTTTAACGAATTGTCATAAAATACCGAGTACGAACACAGCTACAGGGTGTTTCAAAAACTTACACACTCTCATAAATAAAATTTATTTTCTACAAGTGAGACTTAACCGCTGTGGAGATTGAACTTTTAACAAGGGAACCGAACATTATATGGGACAGTGGCGTAACACAGAAGAAGAACATGGGGTACGCTGCTTTTATGGACTTTTAAGTAAGGTTTTGGACAGTATCCATTATGGATAACATGCAGTTCATCATGTCGGAGTAAACGAAGACAGAGACGCGATGGCACCACGGAGCGATGGATTCGATTCCTGAAGAAGAGGAGGTCTAACAGCTGATTCACTTGGGATATGAAGGCGATCGTTATCGCGTGGGTGAAACGATATTCACGTCGATCTTTCGAGAAATTTATTACACATGAGAATAATCGACGATCTTTGAAATATAATAACAGCTGATATGAGAAGGTACTGTAAGAGTTATGACTTTCTAATATGATATTTTCATGAACACTGGGCATACATGTATATATTTTTCTAGTAGGAGTTATACAATTATTTAGACGTGGCTTAAACATTATTTGTCCAAATTTTGCTAGAATATGGCGTTACCATATGATATGGCAGGCACCATTATACGAAATTCTCACCATTGGTTGGCTTTATTAAGCAGATGTTTGGTCTTTTAGACATTTGCCATTAAGGATAGTTTTCCTGGATAGTTAAATTTTTTGTGACGAGTATTTCGAACTCGTGATTTGCAATTGGATTATTGAAATCACTTCGTCAGTTCATTGCATGGATTGTTTGGAGATATTAAGATGTTATTCACTCAAGTGAATGAATATCGCTTTTATATGACAACTAGGGACTTGTTGGTTCCAATCTGGTACATTCACTCATGAGACGACGAGATGGGGCCTTTCGTATTTATACGATTGCGTGGTGGTACACATCTTTACCCATCGTTCAGGGCATTATCATGTTAGACGACGGTGCAAGGCCTTTCGTATTTATACGATCGTGTGGTGGTTACTCATCTTACTTGCCATTGAGGGACTCATTTTTATCATCCGAGTGTACTTGAGATTGTAAGAGGATCAAACAAGGAACTACTAGTCACATATCAGTCGAATTTTGTTAAATAAATTAAAAATACACTAGTTGAAACCCGTCAAAAATGACGGTCAATGGAAAAATATTTACTGAAGAATTTTCTTATGTAGGCCTACTGTATATTCTTTGTACGATGATTTTTTGGCTCTATTGAAACTATAAGGGCGTCAAAAGATTGCACTCTCAACATTGCAAAATACTGCTGGCCATGACTGAAAAATTGATGAGGCAAATTGAGACCTATACGTTCCAGAGTTTTCCCTTGAGCTTCATTGATTGTGACAGAGTATGCCAAATAAATTGGAAAATATTGCCTCTTAAAACAAAATGATAGTGTTTTATCGGATGCTGTTAAATCAAGTAGAAGGATTCGACCTCTCTGCCTAATTTTAACTGCACTTATTATTTCCAAATCCAAGCAATATGGTTGCATTTAGGAGCCCTTGGGAAACGTTCAGATTTCTAAGCAGCATAACGGTTCAAGAGTTTGGAATATGTGGAGGCAAGTCATTTAGTTCCAAGGAATTCAAGAACTCTGAGGAGTCTAATAAAACTGGCCGCAAACCGTCACATATAATTTTGGAATATAACGAAGAAATGCGATGATGTGCACCTCCATACATCTTAAAACAATGTGGACCGTATGGGTGTGGCACAGTAACATTGGCACCAAATGAAACGAAGGACATAGCATTGTACTGCCGATTAGTCTCTCTGAAATTCCTTGAGATATCATCTCCAGTGAAAAATAATTGTTGCAGCATGTCAAATGTTTTATATTTAGTCAGATTAATTTTACATTACAACAGCAAAGCTCAAAATAACCAAGTGAAGATTTCTCTCAAGAGAAATACAGTGCAGAACAATGTTTAAATTTGTTCGTCAAGGACCCTACACTGTAACGGTATAGTATCTGGAATTGTATCTGAAATGCCGTATTCATATTGGAGTTTAAAAGTGGCTTCGTATTTTTCTCCGATTTCCCACTTGTTTGCGGCTAATGTTCTATTTCGTAAAATGGGTTTATTTATAGCAGCATTTCTCCCCAAATTAACGTCATAGCTTATTAAATAACACTATAGTGGCCTGCATCAACGCAGCTGCCAAATATTAAATAGCAAATAATAACTTACTTCCATTGCCAAAATCAACTGCGTGGTTAGACTCATTGTTATGTACTCTAAAAAAATAATCAATAAACAACAATATTCACTTATACAACTAAGTTCAGAGACTTCCATTCTCAAGTTGGTTGCTGATGAGAATGCGATGAGACTGATCGCCAATAATAAAATCCTTGCAATTTTTGCAATTTGCTTGCAAACGCAACTCAGGATGACGAACTTCATTTTGAAATAAACAGAATGAAACTGCTCTAAATAATCAATTTCCATCACCTGTTGAAGGTACAATACTTTGCATTTCCATGACAGTAAATTATGCAAGGGAGCATAGAATCACTTCGCCACTACTGGAATGAGCATGGACTCACTTCGCCAGCCACCGTAATGGAGGGAGTTTTAGAATTATATGTTCAGTGTTTTTCAAAGATCGTATTAACACAGGGAAGCCCAGTCTTAAGGCTACATTCTGAGCTATCGCCCCAGATTCCAGGTTCGATCCCTGCTCTGCCAAGAAATTTAATTCTGGTCTGAGGGCTGGAACGGGGCGCACTCTTGAGGCAAACCTAAGAAGAGCTAAATTTGATTCCCATCTCAACAACCTTGGATGTGGTTTTCCGTGGTTTCCCACTTCCACTCCAGGCAAATACCGGGATAGTTCCTAACTTAAAGCCTCAGTCGTCAACTCTCCATTCCCCATACTAATTACAAATGCACACATCAATACAGCCATCACATTAACACAGGTTATCAGAGAAAGGTTTACACTCACACACCAAAGTAGACGGGGCTGAGTGACCACGATGTCTGAGTCCATCAAATGAATTATGTTCGACAATTTTCTCTCAAGGCGAAGCGATTGTGCCGATATTTATTTAATAATTTAAAAGTATCTGGGAACGTAAATCATGGAGAATTCCTTACCTTACGGGAATAATAAACGTAGCCTAACATATGTTTAGACAATGTAATACCAATTGCAAGATAGAATAATTGGGAAATAGAATTACATGTCTGAGGTGGGAATCAAACTCCTTCGACGATGCATAATCAATTTCGTTGTCCACAATGTTAGCCGCTGAGCCACCCAGACAACGAAATTAGAGTGCAATATTAAGAGACGTAAACAACAAACGCACTTAACTGCCAGTTACAGTTCATCAATATTTCCCTTATTTCATGATTCTCAACTCCCTATTCCCCATACTAATTACAAATGCACACATCAATACAGCCATCACATTAACACAGGTTATCAGAGAAAGGTTTACACTCACACACCAAAGTAGACAGGGCTGAGTGACCACGATGTCTGAGTCCATCAAATGAATTATGTTCGACAATTTTCTCTCAAGGCGAAGCGATTGTGCCGATTTTCATTTTCAATTTAAAAGTATCTGGCAACGTAAATCATGGAGAATTTCTTACCTTACGGGAATAATAAACGTAACATATGTTTAGACAATGCAATACCAATTGCAAGATAGAATAATTGGGAAATAGAATTACATGTCTGAGGTGGGAATCAAACTCCTTCGACGATGCATAATCAATTTCGTTGTCCACAATGTTAGCCGCTGAGCCACCCAGACAACGAAATTAGAGTGCAATATTAAGTGACGTAAACAACAAACGCACTCAACTGCCAGTTACAGTTCATCAATATTTCCCTTATTTCATGATTCTATTCCAGTATATATCGGGATACAACATAAGCGATATTTCCCTTTTCAATTCTCATAAACAAAGATCACACTACGATACGGTGGATCTTTTATCCGCCATTTCTCTCATGAAGAAACGCAATTGTGGCAACGCGCAATTGCCACATATATTACCTTTTTCTTTAAACATATAAAAATATACCGTAACATATATTTTCCTTTTAAAGACACACTGCAAATCTGCATGCCAAGAGCTTTCGTTAGAATGCCATACGAAGCCAATCGGTTAAGTCGTTTTCAAAATCTCGTGTGTACAAAAAATACCTTAGTGTTTTAAATATATATGGCAACAGAGAATTCGTTACTTTACAGGAATGATAAAAGTGAAATATGTTTCTACACTCTAATACCAATCGTAGGAAGGAAGAAAACAAAAAAAAACATATCCGAGGTGGGAATCGAACCCTCTCGACAATGCAAAGGATGGCAACAGAGAATTCGTTACTTTACGGGAATGATAAAAGTGAAATATGTTTCTACACTCTAATACCAATCGTAGGAAGGAAGAAAACAAAAAAAAACATATCCGAGGTGGGAATCGAACCCTCTCGACCATGCAAAGGATGGCAACAGAGAATTCGTTACTTTACGGGAATGAAAAAGTGAAATATATCTCTACAATGTAATACCAATCGTAGGAAGGAAGAAAATGAAAATAAATAAACGTATCCGAGGTGGGAATCGAACCCTCTCGACCATGCAAAGGATGGCAACAGAGAATTCGTTACTTTACGGGAATGATAAAAGTGAAATATGTTTCTACAATGTAATACCAATCGTAGGAAGGAAGAAAACGAAAATAAAAAAACATAACCGAGGTGGGAATCGAACCCTCTCGATGGGAACAGAGAATTCGTTACTTGACGGGAATGATAAAAGTGAAATATGTTTCTACAATGTAATACCAATCGTAGGAAGGAAGAAAACGAAAATAAAAAAAACATAACCGAGGTGGGAATCGAACCCTCTCGATGGGAACAGAGAATTCGTTACTTGACGGGAATTATAAAAGTGAAATATGTTTCTACAATGCAATACCAATCGTAGGAAGGAAGAAAACGAAAATAAAAAAACATATCCGAAGTGGGATCGAACCCTCTCGATCATGCATAATACAAATTTCTGGCCAGTAACCTTATCCCCTTGGCCAACCAGACAACTATGTTACACTGCAGTATTAAGTTATCTAACCAGTATACACACTCAACCTGCACTTTATGTCCTTCAATTCGTGGTTTATTTAATATAATTCTATTTCAATGCATATTGTAAAAACATAACTAACATTATTGGAGACCCTTTTTAATTCTCATAAACAAAGATCTCAGTTAGACGCGACCGGAATCGCCATTATCCTTGTTGAGAATGGCCATTGTGCGCATGCGCGAGAGTGTCAAATATTACATATTTCTTTAATCATTTAAAAATATACCGTAACATATATTTTCCTTTTAAAGAAACTCTGCAAATCTGCATGCCAAGAGCTTTCTACAATGCAATACCAATCGTAGGAAGGAAGAAAATGAAAATAAAAAAACATAACCGAGGTGGGAATCGAACCCTCTCGATCATGCATAATACAAATTTCTGGCCAGTATCCTTATCCCCTTAGCCATCCAGACAACTATGTTTCCTCCAGTATTAAGCTATCTAACCAGTATACACACTCAACCTGCAGTTTATGTCTTTCAATTCGTGGTTTATTTAATATAATTCTATTTCAATGCACATTGTAATAACATAACTAACATTATTGGAGATCCTTTTTAATTCTCATGAACAAAGATCTCAGTTAGACGCGACCGGAATCGCCATTTTCCTTGTTGAGAAAGGCCATTGTGCGCATGCGCGGGAGTGACTAATATTACATATTTCTTTAATCATTTAAAAATATACCGTAACATATATTTTCCTTTTAAAGAAACTCTGCAAATCTGCATGCCAAGAGCTTTCGTTAGAATGTCTTACGAAGCCAATCGGTTAAGTCGTTTTCACAATCTCGTGTGTACAAAAAACAGCTTAGTGTTTTAAATATATAGATGGCAACAGAGAATTCGTTACTTTACAGGAATGATAAAAGTGAAATATGTTTCTACACTCTAATACCAATCGTAGGAAGGAAGAAAACAAAAAAAAAACATATCCGAGGTGGGAATCGAACCCTCTCGACAATGCAAAGGATGGCAACAGAGAATTCGTTACTTTACGGGAATGATAAAAGTGAAATATGTTTCTACACTCTAATACCAATCGTAGGAAGGAAGAAAAAAAAAAAAACATATCCGAGGTGGGAATCGAACCCTCTCGACCATGCAAAGGATGGCAACAGAGAATTCGTTACTTTACGGGAATGAAAAAGTGAAATATATCTCTACAATGTAATACCAATCGTAGGAAGGAAGAAAATGAAAATAAATAAACGTATCCGAGGTGGGAATCGAACCCTCTCGACCATGCAAAGGATGGCAACAGAGAATTCGTTACTTTACGGGAATGATAAAAGTGAAATATGTTTCTACAATGTAATACCAATCGTAGGAAGGAAGAAAACGAAAATAAAAAAAACATAACCGAGGTGGGAATCGAACCCTCTCGATGGGAACAGAGAATTCGTTACTTGACGGGAATGATAAAAGTGAAATATGTTTCTACAATGTAATACCAATCGTAGGAAGGAAGAAAACGAAAATAAAAAAAACATAACCGAGGTGGGAATCGAACCCTCTCGATGGGAACAGAGAATTCGTTACTTGACGGGAATGATAAAAGTGAAATATGTTTCTACAATGCAATACCAATCGTAGGAAGGAAGAAAACGAAAATAAAAAAACATATCCGAAGTGGGATCGAACCCTCTCGATCATGCATAATACAAATTTCTGGCCAGTAACCTTATCCCCTTGGCCAACCAGACAACTATGTTACACTGCAGTATTAAGCTATCTAACCAGTATACACACTCAACCTGCACTTTATGTCCTTCAATTCGTGGTTTATTTAATATAATTCTATTTCAATGCATATTGTAAAAACATAACTATCATTATTGGAGACCCTTTTTAATTCTCATAAACAAAGATCTCAGTTAGACGCGACCGGAATCGCCATTTTCCTTGTTGAGAAAGGCCATTGTGCGCATGCGCGAGAGTGTCAAATATTACATATTTCTTTAATCATTTAAAAATATACCGTAACATATATTTTCCTTTTAAAGAAACTCTGCAAATCTGCATGCCAAGAGCTTTCTACAATGCAATACCAATCGTAGGAAGGAAGAAAATGAAAATAAAAAAACATAACCGAGGTGGGAATCGAACCCTCTCGATCATGCATAATACAAATTTCTGGCCAGTATCCTTATCCCCTTAGCCATCCAGACAACTATGTTTCCTCCAGTATTAAGCTATCTAACCAGTATACACACTCAACCTGCAGTTTATGTCTTTCAATTCGTGGTTTATTTAATATAATTCTATTTCAATGCACATTGTAATAACATAACTAACATTATTGGAGATCCTTTTTAATTCTCATGAACAAAGATCTCAGTTAGACGCGACCGGAATCGCCATTTTCCTTGTTGAGAAAGGCCATTGTGCGCATGCGCGGGAGTGACAAATATTACATATTTCTTTAATCATTTAAAAATATACCGTAACATATATTTTCCTTTTAAAGAAACTCTGCAAATCTGCATGCCAAGAGCTTTCGTTAGAATGTCTTACGAAGCCAATCGGTTAAGTCGTTTTCACAATCTCGTGTGTACAAAAAACAGCTTAGTGTTTTAAATATATAGATGTCAGCAGGGTTACATTTTGTAATTCTTGTTTGCCAATCCAATATTTTGTTGCTATACTCTTTTGAGAGTACTTTCAATTTAACAGCTGATACAGCTGATGCTTTTGATAATTTTTATGATTGAGTTTGATACCTTTGAGAAGGATTTAAAGTAATTGAATCTTATAAGATGAATCATTAATGGTCAGATTTATTTTAAGGCAGATCAATATTGCATATTTCGATGTAGAGATTATAGCACATTGGTGTTTTTCTGTGAAGTGAATTATGAGAATTTTAAGAGAATTTATGCTATTTGAAAGCAGATCTTGAATTTGATTTCGATTACTAAGGTAATATTTTTCCTAATTGTTTAAGAAGTTGTCTAGATATGATCAAATTAATTACAGTTATTGGAGATTGTGTGCGTTGATAATTTGAAGCCAGTTATGTATTTTTTGTGGATCATGCAACGTGATTAAGTGAAGTTTGTGATAGGCATTTTGTGGAAGTTGCCAAGTGGAAGTTGAAATATTGCTAATGTATTTTGAAGCAGACATGAGGTTGTCGAACCCAGTCTAGCATTATTTTTGAGATTCATGCTGTGCGCTGAATATTTATGGAGTTTTGTGGAATAATTGTGGTATTCAAATGTGATATTTGATAAAGTGAAAATATATAATGTAGTTGTGGATAGTGAGATCCAACGTGAATTTGTGAAGGCAATAATATTTTTTTGGCATGATAATTAAATACGAGATATAACTTGGAAGTGATAAAACTGTAAGACAACGTTCTATAAACCATATTAAACAATTTGTTAGGAAATTAAACAAATAAATAATGTTGATAATACAAGATTTTCTGATGATAATAATTAATGAAATAATAATCTGAAATTTAAACATATTAATGATCTGACCTAATGAAATAAAAATCAGAATGACTAGATGAAATAATAAAATCTAAATAACCAGACGAATAAAATTTAAATAAGTTGATAAATTAAATTTTGGAATAGATCTATGAATTAAATAAATGGATGAATTAAAGATTGAATAAATAAGCTGACTTAAATAAATTAATAGATGATTAAATAGATGATGAATAACTGAATTGGAAGGTGATAATTAACTAAAGAAGCTGATGATTAATAAATTTAAATGAATGTAATAAATTTATTTGAGATATGATTTGAAGAATTGCAACTTGTGTTGATGAATTAAATATTTAATTTTGATGATGATGATTATAACCAATGAATAGTGGATTTTCTGTGGTTCACAAAACAAGCAATGATTAATGACAGTGTAAATAGTGTAAATTAGTTATTCGATGTTTAGGAGCATTTTACTAACATATTCAGCATTTGAATAATGCCATGCAAGCCATAAATTATGTGATATTTAAATATGTGTTTATAATATGTGTGTTTAGACAGGTTAATAATATTTTTTACATCCACATTCATGATGTTAATTTAAAGAGAAGTTAGGTCTCAGTTATCACGAATGTCAGTGACGCAAAGACATAGTGCTACGGAGATCCTGAGAACCCAAGAGAACTTTAGAAATTTTTTCCTATTTTATGTGGATTAAATACACTTTGAGTAGAATGGAGATGGTTCGATTTTCTGGACAATGACAATTTAACGTTGGCATTCGACCATGCTCTCAGGTAGGATGAGTGTTTAATATGTCTGTCTGACTATCAAAGTTGAATAAATTTGTTTTTATCTTAGTTGTGATCTGATGGTGATGTGATTTTCCTATTTTCTTTCCTTGTCTTAATTAAGGCTTAACCGGGAAGGATGTGGTTTGCTAGGGATTCAGTTGATGGCGCCCATTTATATTTGCATTTTTTAAAATTAAATTTAAACCCGTAACGACCCTGGAGATACTTTATCTTGTGTTACCCTCTGCTTTTGAGATATTTCAACTGAATTTCCGACACATTCCTTATTTGACTAGGTGTTCATTTAACTCCGCTCTGTCCTGGAAATCCAGGAATGCGATGTAATAGCAGATGGGTCATCGCATCCCCAGGACGAACGGGTACAATAGTTTATCAAGGAAAGATTTGAAGTGGTTTACATGTGAGAGGAAATCTTTACTCACATCACCTACCAAAAGCTCTAGCCTGTGATTGGCACATTGCCACAACATTGGGAAACTGTTGATTTTTAAAGGAATTAACCCTTCTTCATTCCTAGTATTACAGCAGCCCCGTCAGTTGAGACAGCAAAAATATTCTGTTTTTCAGATACTCATCATTGAAACCCAATGCCCCCAAATAAGTCATCAATGCACTAAATATAACTTCAGCAAGCGGCTTCGGTGGCGTAGTTGGTAGCACGCTGAACTGCTGTTCCCAAGATAGCGGGTTCAAATCCCGCCGAAGTCGTCGGATTTTTAAGAGCGTTAAAATCCTTCAGTATGCCTTCCTTCGGAGGGGAAGTAAGCCGGTGGTCCCATGTCATAGATTTATGGCATGCAAAAGATCCTTCCACAGACTAAACTTGTGTGGAGCTAAATTTCTAGGTTATATTTCGTAGTAACGCTCTATCAAAGTTCCAACGTTCACCACTAGGTATCATTGATATCTGGTAGCGAAAGTTGGAACTACTTGAAATTGTACAGAACTTGTAGCTCACCCTAGTGGTGTCCGCTTTTAGCAGCCACAGCCTCTGGCGAGACGAAAATGTCCTTGGACACTCCCGGCACTAAAAGCGTTACGATAAATAAATAAATAAACACCTTCAGCAGTGACATCTTGCAATTCAATAATTCCCCAAAAGAAATGTTTGCTGGCTGATCCATTTCTGGAAGTGTTGTCCTCTGGTACACTAACAGTGATGACAGCTGACTGAGTGTGGTACTTTCATCTATAAGGAGGGCATGTTTACTATTTCCATGCACTATCATGTTTGCTACCATTTTTCTCATTTCTGTCGCGATATGAGAAAATATTTAAGCATGCATTTGTTGAATAAAGAATGCGGCCCATATTGACGCCATTCAACTTCTGCACGTCAATTTCAGTTTCGAAATCGTGGAAGGCTTGTTTTTTCTTAACTACTTTATATGCTGTTCGAAATACATTGGCAGATTTTGCCTTTCCTTCTTCGAAAGCCTTAGTGCGTGCAGTTTCCAAAGTTTTCAGTTTTTAGTATTTTAACTGCAGCTTGATGAGCTGAATTCTTTTTATGTTGAAATATTTTCTTGTGGAGAGAAAGCATTTGCTGAAATTTCTTTTCAGTTTCGCCAGTTGCACAAATAGAAACTGAAACCCACTGCTGTGAAATGTATATCCCTCGTGATGTGCTTTCAGTTGCGAAGTCACCAACTTCTTTAAAAAATTTGCAGCCAAGTTTTTTATTTCTTACCACCAACCATTCGTACTTACTGCAAATTTCCCGCTTTTTCTCCGTCCCATTGTTACACGCGGTTGAAAGCTCTTTGTTGTGATCTTCTTTTCTATCACCACCAGTGGCGTTTTCTCCAATACCACGGGGTAAGCACCGCTTACCTAGCATATTCTCATAAGAATAAAGTATATAATATCACTTTCTAACGCGCAAGCAACTGCAAAAACGCCGCTTTGAATGACGTTCCTCGTTCTCTACCGCAGTTCTCCACGATCAGCCAGTACTACTATGGAGAGAAAGAAGAAAGAGTGCGGCTGGTCGCTATGACAACGGCTTGTTTACCTCCAGGAGCCTTCTGGCCCGGAACACTGCTATGGCCGATGGAGTGGTACATCAAGAACGCCAGGCTAAGACAGGGGGTGTGGCGTTCCATAGCCACAGGGCTGTCGTCGAGACAAGTCAAAGCGGGTAGCAAGGTCTGCTTCGGTTCGGGCGGCTTACCCTAGCGAGCCTGGACACCAGCACTGCTTAAAATTATTTGGCGCGCCTCTCCAGTCCCCACCCTCCATCTGACCATCAGACCCGACCTTTGCTGGGCGCGGTAGTTAAAATTCTTCTTCGTCCGGTTAACTCACAACTCTATGTTTTTGAGTGCTATTAGCAAAATTTAGTATACCGTAACTACTGTTGATATTATTGTGTTGGGAGTGAACAGTGCGTTGGAATCTTCAGAGTGACCCATCAACCCGAAAGGTTCCTCTGATTATCACTCAAATTATATTCAAAGAGTAGGTGTAAAGGCTACGTAATTTTAAATGTATGTATCCGTATAATTTGAATAATATTTTAAAGACCTATCACATTATTTAAAAAAATATTTGGTAATTACGGTAGGTAGGGTCTATCAAATTCTCATTTGTACAAAATTAATTAATGCCACTATTTACTGTACCTTGGCGGATCATTTGTAGCGAAGTTCAATTCTTCTCTCCCTCTTGGCGAATTCATCAATTACATGGTCGTGAAAATCAGTGTTCCCCTGAAGGCTGCACAATAACACCTTTTCAATGGAAAGAAGCGCGAGATGTGAAAGTCCTTCTTGATGCATTGAGTTTCGGGTGAAGGTTTTTATACGTTTCATGGCAGAAAACATTCTTTCCACTGATGCACTAGACGCCGGAATTGTCAGTACTAGTTAAAAAAAAGAAGGAAGCTTTTAGTTTTACGTGACCATTAATCATGCGATCATGAGCCACGGGACCTCCTTTTTACGTGGAATCCGAACCACAGGACATGGAATTTCACTTCGAAATCTCTCATGCATTGACTGGGAATCGAACCCGGTCCACCTTGGCGAGAGGCCAACTGCTTGACCGCTGCGCCACCACGCCCCCCTTAGTACTAGTTTGCATAGGTTATAGGCCTACGCCCCAATTAAGTCATTCAAACTAATGAAGCCGTGAAAACTTACATCAGTACAATTTGAGGGATATTAACTGAACATGCAATCCAATGACATAAGAATATCTATTAGTCTACTAATAGCATGTTTATTATTTGAATGTTCACTTCGGTCTCATAATAGAAAAAAATAATAATAATGTTATTGGTTTTACATCCCTGTTAACTACTGAGGCTTTTAGAGACGCCTGGGTGCCGGAATTTTGACCCGAAGGGAATCTTTAACGTGCCAGTAAATATACTGACACGGCTCCCTCGCATTTGCGCACCCTCAAATGCCGACTGGCTGCGACGGCATTCGATCCCGCTATCTTAAGCTCAGCAAGCTAGAACGTTACCGCTGAGCCACGCACAATAGAAAATTTACGGGTAATAACCTAAAAGTTTAGCTCCTTAGGCCAAGAAATGCGAACAACAAAAACACAAATTGCCACACTGTTCAATCGTCAAATGATACACGATAAGAGAAGCTCGCCAACTCTATTGTTGAATAATTTTCTCCACACTTATTGTACATGGATTGGCATGCCTAAAGTTGAAAAGCGAAAAATGAGCTGTGCTGTATTACAATTCTCTCTATTTTTATTTTTTAAATGTGAAAGACTAATAATTATGTGTGTAGAGTAATTGTTGCTACTTGAGATATCAACCTCAACATTGACAAGGGCATAGCTGGAACCGGGTGCTGAAGTTGCTTTATGGTGTAAGCCTATATTTTGAGTCTTCTTCACAGCTTACCCTCGAAAAAATTCCACGCCACGCCACTGATCACCACACAACACTGGTGACGTTTCTCCGTCATTGTTTATGTTCGAATCATTAACTTTCAGCTTTTTCAATGCCTGGGTGGATGTAAAATAGGTAATTATTTTCTTCATCCTTCAAAACTAACCACACGACCACACGCACAAAGTAACAACCTACCCCGCCTCCAAACACTAGCTTGCGTGCTTATATTGTCATCGCGCCAGGAGATGGCAGTTCAACACGCTGCGACGGGGTACGGGGGTCTTGCAGTACGCATGTGCGGCCTGCCTATTCCAAACCTAAATATATCAACTTCCTGCATGCCAATGGTTGTTATAGCAGCAGACGACACGGAGCCAGTGAAAGAAGGAATGTGCTGACTGAGGGGCGCAAGTAGTGATCAACTTTGTTTTTGGAATGCGCGATACGCAGTGAGCGGGAAGACATCTGCAGTTCAAACCCAACTGCCATCTCCTGGCGCGATATCAATAAGAACGGAGTGCAGAGTTGCCGACCAAAAGAAACTGATTCGATTAAAATCGAGGATTACTCAAAATCCCCTTCAGCTGTTGACACCAGCTGATCGATGACCTTTCAAGTCGGAAGTTATATTTGCTGGACTAGGTACAAATGTACCAATATTTTTTTAAACAGTTTTCAAATGTTTAAGGGGTACGCGTACCCGCTCGTTCCCCCTGAAAGAAAGAAAGTAGTGTGTATAGGTGTATAGCTTTGAGAGGTCAGAACACCCTGGTCATTTTTGTTGACTTCAAAAAGGCATACGACTCGATTGACCGGCAAACTCTATTTACTGCATTGGATGATTTTGGGATTGACAGGAATACAAGAGAAATAATAAAACAAACACTTACCATCTCCAAAGTAAAGTTTTATGGAGAAGTCTGATCCTTTCGAAATAAAATCAGGAGTTAGACAAGGGGATGGTCTTTCACCAATACTATTTAATATCGTTCTGGAGAAAATCATGAGAAATTGGTCTAAGGCTTTGGAAACAGAAGGAATTCAGGGTATACAAAGGACAAAACCTGGGAATTAAGTGTTTGGCTTTTGCTGATGACCTTTCCCCCTTAGCTCATAACAAAGATGATGCACGAAAGATGCTGGACAGTTTGCACGAAATAGCTGAGAAAACGGGTCTAAGGTATCATAGGAAAATACAGAGTACATGAAATACAGACACCGGGAAGGGAGACGTATGCTGGTGGAACATGGAACTGTCAAAAGAACTGATAAGTTCAAATATCTTGGGGAATGAATACAACCCAATGGACTGGATAAAGAGGCAAACAAGGCAAGAGCAAGAAAATTGGACCTGGCTTACAGATTAACTCAGAACAGGTATAACAAATGAGCGATATCATACGAAGAAAAACTCAAGACATTTCAGTACAGTGGTAAAGCCAGGTCTGTATGCCTCCGAGTAACCCTGAAAAAAAAAGGGGAGCTGAAGGAACTTGATATAAAGGAAAGGAGGATCCTGAGGAAAACTCTCGGACCACGGAACATGAGACAAAAGGAAAAATGAAGATCTGTATATGCAGACCGAAACCATTGTCACGATGCGTAAAAAAGGCTAAAATTTTACGGGCACTTGATGAGAATGGACGGGAACAGACTGACAAAGAAAATTTTTAAATAAATCACTGGGTTGAAAGCTACTACAAAATAGGTAGAAGAGGTCAAAAGAGACGCCATTGAAGTTGGACTAACTGAAGTTGTCATTAACGATAGGAAAACGTTTCGAAGCCGAGTTGACAATATCAAGACATTCAAAGGAAAACCACCACAACACAGGTCAAATTTGGTAATAACAGAGGAGCAGAGAAAATATTAGAAGTGAAAGAATGAAGAGGTTCTGGGAAGAAAAAATTGACCAGAAAGCCTTAGGTTCCTTGCGGTCCACAGTTGGCCAGTCGGAAACAAAAAATAAAGGGTCTGAATTCATTACGGAAGGCAGATTCATTTCAAAATATGCATTTATAGAAAAAAAAAGAAGCATGATAGTTCTACTAATGCCAAAAAAGAGTAGGCTTACTATGATTACAGCTGACCCACCTGTTGATTGAATATCAATCAAATAATTGAAACCGAAACAAAGCGTAAATGAAGAGAAGAATGTAATACAACAGTGGCGGCCGGTGGTATGACAAGCTGGGTGTTGCACCAACATTTCTGATGTCGCAATTTTATATGGGAAGTTTACACATGTAACAAAAATCAATTAACGTTAGATAAACTACATTTCTATAAAAACTGAAATACATGGGTTTTCCAAAATAACTGTACGTTCGACAAATGGACAAATTTTAATGGCTCTTTTGGGCTTCTTCCTATAGGAATTCATAAAAAATCATATGTATGTATTTACGCCCTATGCCTGAGTTAATTGGAAGAATTTAAAACACAGCAGGTTGTCTAAGGTTGGGTCTCTATCTCCAGGATAATAAACATTCTCAACATAAAAACATGGCAACCGAAAAGTTTGTATGTTACGAAAAATGTTATTACTAACAAAGACGGGCACATATTCTGCATAAGGATAGTTTTTTTACTATAGCTTGAACCCCATCAGAGGAACCAGCCATGAAGTGCGCTCTGTCATACGTCTGCGCAATTCATTTTTGCGGAGTTTCATTCAATTTCGGCTTCTTTAATTAATCCAGTAAACACGCTGCTAATGTGTGTGCATCATGTTTTGTTTGCCTCTTACTACGTAACTTATCGGTACACAACAGCCATCTGAAATATGTTTGAAATATCACTAGTTTCATCTGCTATAATGGCTAAAATTTCCGATTCCCTTATTTGCTTTGATACTTCTTCTTGGCAAACCACCAACATATCTGTAAAATTTAATTTTGAATTGTTTTGGACGTTCCTTTGAAAACAGTTGCCCTTACCAAAATGACCTTTAACACAGCATCCAACTCAACGCTAAAATTAATTAGTTCTCTCAAAACACCTGGATTTGTTGATGTTACACTTTCATCATGATCACGCAAGGCCAGTTCGAAAGAGCCACAGAAACGAATACAGTTTATTACATACCTATTGTGCCTTACTTCTTCGTTATATTCCGCAATTTACCTTCTATAGACACTGCCCAATTGTGCAGCTTCGTTAACAGTTCCAAAAGTGTCAATTTCAAACAGCTGAAGATTGGTTGGTTCCTCAGTTTAGGAGCTGCGACAACGCGGTCATATCCTGTACTTTGGGTGTGTGGAGAATCTGTCTGATAACCGGTGTTAATTGTGATGGCTGTATTAGTGAGTGTCATCTGTTTTTAATTCAAGTGAGGACTGCAGACATTGAATTTCAAGCAGTTCCTACTTTTGACGCCAAAGGCCACCTTAAACGACTACTAGTTCAGAACTTGGTTACTACACGCCACCGCAGTCGGCTCCTGGCGACGAACATTGGAACCTAAGAGCGTTGTTCAAATTTTTAACGTATAATTTAGCTTCACACAGGTGTAATTAGTGGAAGATTCTTTAACATGCCATAAATCTATGACATGGGACCGCCAGCTTTACTTCCCCTCCGAAGGAATGCATACTGAGGGATTTTTAACGCTCTAAAAAATCCGACGACTTCGGCCGGGTTTGAACCCGCGATCTTGGACATAGAGGCTCAGCATGCTACCAACTACAGCACCGAAGCCGCTCAGCTGAAGATTCATGTTTCTTTATTTTAGGGATTAATATCCGTAACTCCTATTTTGGTCCACGCGGATTCTCCACCAACAAACATAGAAAACAGAATAAACCGTTTTTAATATCGCATTCACATAACCAATTATTATTGCCTTAAATATATCCTTTAAACGCCCTCGTAGCCTATACTTATATTTTGGACAATACTTATCTGGTAATGGTCTACCGAGTGTTTTTACTGTGAGTTTATCGTCATCAGGGAGCTGGGAAAGCTGTCTAACTAGTAAATTACTTGCTCTATTAGTTTTCACTTACACTCCACAATACAATTAATGTTTCAAACTAAACATTCCGTTTAAATAAAATACTAACTTACAAGATGCACAGATGATACATCTGGGTGCTATATCGGAAAGTGGCGCGAAAGGCAAACTAACAAAACACTGAATTTTGCTAGCCTGAAATTTCGTAGTGAATGCATAGTAGTGAATCAACCAAACAATAATAATAATAATGCACGGTTATGTATCTGCCTGGAACCAAAATACTCAATCAAATAAATACAGAACTAATCGCAACCCAAATCCCGCAAGAACAAGAGTGGTAAAAGCAAACACAAACCGCTACAGTACACCAACAATACGTCGCAAAATAGTTCAGCCACTTATCTACTGTACTTATAGCATGGTGGCGTTCTTAGGCTCGCTTCACAGAACAATTGACAAAAATATTAAATGAAGTTATGATGAGATCACATCTAAAAATAATTGGGCGTGAACCAACTAATGTCTCCCTATGAAATTCCGATATTTGTACTGTTGTGGGTGGTGTAGCATTCCCTAGTGGTGTGGGAAAGAAACTACCCTTCAGGGGCAGATGACTTCGTAGTTCCGCCCCTTAAAACAACAGTAACTAACTAACTAACAAAACTACCCTTCGCGGGGTAAGAGAAATCGAGGGTGTTGTCATTTCTTATGAGTGGTGCAATCTAACGGGGCCATTTGGAACTGAGTATTGCCAGGGGGCTGGCAGCTCGTCTGCAACTCCCTACAGCCCATGCTGGCCAGCAAGCATGTACAAGCTTGGCCTCGTCCCTGCCGGACGCGCTGTCTACTTGGGAGTCGCAACAAGAGAGCTAACCCCCTGGAGTTTGATTTGAAGGCGGCAGCTTTTATAGGTACAGTGTGAAGCATTACGATAAATAATAACAAAATATCGATGATTTAAACACATTTTTGAGTGCATTAGATCTATAAAACTAAAACATTAAAGGAAAAAAACGACGAATTAGTTGTAAAATTATTGGGAGTTGTGCAACGCTGCAACAGTATCACCAGCCGCCCTTGTAATACAATAATGTTAAAGCCCATGAAATATTACTCCACTAGAGGTGGGCATAGTTTCACTAGAGACCTCTTGAATTTTCCATGGGTAGTCCCAACAGTTCCTACACGAGCCAATCCGCCTGCTCCTGGATGAAGTTCTGTCACGACTGCTAACTTCCATTTTAACGGTGGTAAGTTGTCATCCTTGTTGGCAACTACAACTCAAGTTGTCTGTCCATTTGGGCCTCTGTTGAAGTGGAGTGAGATACTCCTTACACCATCTACTCCAGAAATGCAAAACTAGTTTTTGAGTTCTTTTCCACAGATTCAACCTATTAGAAGGCATTAGGTCACGCCGGGATCAGGGATTGCTGATTAATACTGCCCTGAAAATGACTTGGTGTTAATACTGTGGGATCAGACGGATCTGACGAAAGAATCGTAATTGGTCTGGAATGTAAGCAAGCTTCAATTTGAGTTAGTACAGCCTATCTATTTCTTAAAGTCAGCGCGCAATTACCAACAACTTGACGAAGAGTTATTCCAGCCCGCCATATTCCTCCGAGGTGAGAGACTGTGGTGGAATGAAGTGCCATTTGATTCCTCTACTGGCCATATTATTGGCGTTATCTTCTTGAACGTTAATGATTGTTATGAAATTGTGAAGTTTTTGAAGTTCCTCATCAGCTCCTTCAGAGGTAGCTGTATTGTCAGGGCGAATAAAGCAGGCATCGTAGAGTGCTCTGAGAACACCAACCAGGCCCGACGAGAGGGGGGGACAGGCAGGGCTGGTGCCCCGGGGCCCGACCCTCCCAGGGGGGCCCGGCATCCTAGGAGGATGTGCAAAGCACTTATTTTTCAGGACGCGAAGAGATATTTTCCCTTGCGAATCAAACCCTTTCGTGATACGCTTTAACGTCTCAGTACCTTTAAACATAAAATTAATTGCCCTCTTTATCTACGACTTAGAAATGACCCCGGTTCCCGACGAAGCCGCGGCAGGAATGCAGGATTTGGCTTCCCGACTGCGGTGTTATTCGTAGTCTTACTCAACAGTTAATAAAAAGTCCTGTTTGTCGTTACAGATGCTAATTCATTTAGGGGCTTGCAACCTTCAACCAGTGTACTTGGTAGCTAGTAGGTCTAGTATCACTGGCGGGCAATGAACAATTGGCGCTCGGTTGGGGTTGGTTTGCATCAAATAGTACTGTAGATATAATTCAGTATTTGCTGACGCGTTAGTTTTACGGTTTGTTTCTGAAGGCATCCACATTATTGAATGAAGTTGACTGTAAAGCAGTAGTTTTCACAAATATTAGTGAAGCGAACAAAATAGAAAACCAAAAAAATGTGCGAATTGTGTAGACTGAAGGGGAGGCTAGTGGTTGTTGTATAATAAGTGAGGTGTATTGGCAACATTGTTGTAACTATTTGTCTTGGAGAGTAAAAACTTAGACCCTCTTAAAACCATCAACTGCTGGGTGAAAAGCGGGGTATACACTGTGCTGTGCTATGGCCTCTGTGACATGATAAATCGCATGTCGTATTCTTAGTTGCCGACTGGGAATGCGTTGGCCGTCGCGAGTATTACTGTAATTATTAGGGTTAAGAGTAGGGTAGGTGTCCCTGGACTTGAAATAAGGTACTGCCCCGGCATTGGTCTGGAGGGACTGTGAAAACCCACACTCAGGATAGCCGCTGTCAGCACCCGGATTCGAACCTCCGATCTGTAGACTTGCTGTAGGCCCCAATCACGGTCATTGGTGAACTACACCGCGGGGTCTTAATTGAAGGTGTGAGAGCTTTTACTTCAACATCAGAGAGTCTTTTCTATAGCCACTATATGTCAATGGTCACCAAATTTTTACTCCATAATATCCCAAAAATAATCACCCAAATGGTCTATCCTATAACTCAATAATTTGGACCTAATGTTTGCAGACTTTTCAGGAGGAAGGCCCCCGGACCCCACTCTGAGCTTGGTGATATTCCATACCCCGGTGTGCCCACTCCCCCATACTCTTGGCTTGAATCCGCCCATGATGGTCACCAGTCATAGATAGGATTCAGGATTTTTAGGAGAACCTGGCTCTAGTTTTGCTTACTGCAAAGCAATATTAAATTATAAGAAATCCACTGACTGCCAATTACAAAATATAGTTAAAATTTACAGTTTCTTCTTTTGTGAAAACAATCACTGATCAGCTGCAATCTACTGATAGCACATAATAACTTGAGTTAAGTATGAGTACTGTATACCTGTGGTTAATTATGAAAATATATTTTGCTTTGTTTAATTTACAAAGATGTCTGATCGCCGTTCAACCAAAACACTTACCTACCAGTGTTTAGGCTTAGACCCAAGGGCGTGACTCTTCAAGGGCAGCAAATTTTAAGAATGTCAACATAAAAATTCTATATGTAAAGCGTATTTTAAAATACGTCATGACTTTTTGTAAAAATTATGTTTTTATTATGAAAAGAGATTACGTCATATGTCACTGAGGCCGTAGTACAGTGTAGAGTATACCCTTTCCACCTCTTTTAACATGCAGTTCAGTGAGATGAACTTCCTATGGGTCTTATGACGTAGGGATAGAATTGAGGAGGAAATGAATGTACGGGTTAAAACGATGAATCATGGAAAATAAGCATAGAATCACCGACGGTGGAATTTTAACCCACCTGTTTCCGAGTTAATGGGCAACATCTTTTTTCGATGTGAGTATTTTCCCAAAGCTAAATACTGTAAAAGCCATGCAATTACTGGTCCGGTAAATGCAACTTTTTTCAAATTTGTGTACGACAAACGAGCATATTGCTTTTACGAGTATCACTGAAGTTCTAAAGTTATTGATATCAAAGAGGATCTGCAGAACTTTAAATCTGAACATTGTGTATGCATACAGTGTTACCTCAACGAGACAAATTTAGATTTGTCAAACGCCAAAACAGTATAGTGAATTTAATGAAAATTATTACGGTACCTAGTTTTCGATGGCTTTAATCTGATATTATTTTTTGTTAATTGAAAATAATGCATTAGTACGCGCTTGTCAGGTATAAACATTGAATTTGCAAATAATTTTGGATGCATTCATCCACTTTCAATGTTGTAAATTTTACATACCACCATTAACTTATTTATATTGATAGTAATTCACGCTCTGCTTATGATAATAAATATAGCCTGGATTTAGTGGAATATATAATTGAAATATTATTATTATTATTATATATGAATTGTAGCCAATGGTCATATCAGGACATTTCAATTGAACGCTCGAGGTCTCCCAACAAATTCAATTTCAAGTAGTTCCAACTTTGGCTACCAGACGCCACTGTCCCTGACACCCAGCGGGGAACGTTGGAACTTGATAGAGCGTTTCTAACCAAATAACCTACAAATTTTGGCTACACACTACCAATATTGTCATGACATGGACCCGCTGGCTTTACTTCCCCTCCGAATAAAGGAATACTGGAGGATTTTAACGCTCTTAAAAATCCGACGACTTCGAGCGGGTTTAAACCCGCGATCTTGGGCATTGTAGTACAGCATGCTACAATAATAATAATAAAAATAATAATAATTATTATTATTATTCTTTCATCGATTCGGCCAACTAGGGACCACGTCAGTTCAACTGTCTCTTCTTCCGAGCTCTAACTACCGCCCAGTGTTCCCTCATTCGTCTCCGGTGTTGTTCTTTTCTCTCTTGGGACCACACCTTCCCTGTCTTCAGCTTCGGCTTTTCCTGGAAACCTTTGTGCGTATATTATTATTATTATTATTACTATTGCTTGCTTGCTGGCTATTTATGCTCTTGTAATTGATTTCGTGATGAACATTTAGTGCAAATAAAAAAAATTGCAAAATCAGTTTGTGCAAATTTGCGAGGATTTTACAGAATTTGGTTTTAGATGGGGGCCCGGGAGATTCCAGCCCCAGGGCCCGTCGTCGCTCTCCACGGCCCTGACACCAACAATGTGGAAGTTATGAAGTACCAGAAATGTGTGGTTATGGTTGAGGAAGTGAGCAGCAGAGTAATTTGAGTGCTCCAGCTAGAGCTGTACTGAAAGATTTGAAGAGGGCCAGCCAGGGAGGTAAACAAGACCATGGGGAGAAAATAATTGTCAACCTTGGGGGTTAGTAATTTAACTTCGGAGTTGGACGGGCAGATGGCGGGATCAGCAGTGACCGGAAGCCAAGGAGAACGAAGCAGACAGAAACAACTGATGGACGGTTGGCGGAGGAAAGATTGGGGCTGGACACCATTGATTATGATCAAGTGGAGCAGAGCAACGATGATGAAATAAGCGAAGACTGGAGGAGAAATAGTGCTGGGTCCGGTCCTTGTGAACAGTCTTTCACATTTTAGCAAACAATGTATATTGGAACGATATTTAATAATAATAATAATAACTAGTTGAAACCCGTCAAAACATGACGGTCATTGGGAAAATATTTACGGAAGGATTTTCTTATATGCATTATTTGTATGATTACAGAGAAAGACGACTTTGCAACATATAACTGCCCATGACTGAAAACTTGATGAGGTAAATAGTGACCTACACGTTCCATAGCTTCCCCTTGAGCTTTATTGATTGTGATAAATTATGCCAAGCGATTGGAAATTGGTGGCTCTTAAAAGAAAATGGGAGTATTTTTATGGCATATTTATATTGGATTTTTAAAGTGGCTTCGTATTTTGTCAGATTTCTCACTTTATTGCGTCAATTTGCAGTTAACATACGACCGGACAATGTTCCTTTTCGTCGAACGGGGTTTTATAGTAGTATTTCTCCCAAAATTAACGTCTTATTCGATAACACTATAGTGCCCTGCATCAATGGAGCCGCTAAATATTAAATGCCAAATAATACTCCCCTTGCAAAAACAACAGTGTGGTTAGACTCATTGTTATGTACTCTAAACAAATAAAATCAATGAACAATTGGCTTATACAATGAAGTTCAACATGATCAGTGTATTCACCGTTCAGAGACTTTCATACTAAGTTGGTTGCTGAGGAGAACGCGATGAGGCTGATCGCCAATAATAAAATCCTTAAAATTATCCTTGTCAGCAACAATGTTTGCAATAGTTTGGAAATGAAGCTCAGGGCGATGTTCTTCATTTTGATATAAACAGCACGAAACTTCTCGAAATAAGCAATTTCTATCGCCTGTTATAGGTTCAATCCTTTGGGTTTCTTTAACAGCAAACTATGCAGGGGAGCATAGAATCACTTCACCAATTACAGGATGAGCACTGACTCTTTGCCAGCCACCGTAAAGGAGGCAGTTTTAGAATGATATGTCCAGTGCATGTCGAAAAACGCATTAACATAGGGAAGCCCACTATTAAGTATATTCTTGGCCATCGCCCCAGAGATCCGGATTCATTTCCCTGATCTGCCAAGAAATTTAATTCTGGCCGGAGGGCTGGAACGGGACGCACTCAGCCTCGTGAGGTAAAACTGAGGAGAGGTAGGATCGATTCCAACCTTAACTATCTTGGATGTGTTTCTCTTCGGTTTCCCACTTCCACTCCAGGCAAATACCGGGATGGTTCCTTAAGTAAGGCCTCGGCGTTCTCCTTCCTAATTCTCACGTTAATTACAGATACACGCATTAATACAACCATCACAATAACACAGGTCGGTAACATATTTTTTTCTCTTAAAGACACTCTGCAAATCTACAGGCCAAGAGCTTTTGTCAGAGTGCTTTACGAAGTCGAAACATGATGGTCAATGGTAAAATAATTACCGAAGGATTTCCTTATATACGACATTCTTTGTACGACTACTTTTTGGCACTATTGAAACTTTAAGGGCGTCGAAAGATCGCACTCTTGACATTGCAACATATAACTGGCCATGACTGAAAACTTGCTGAGGTAAATAGAGACCTACACGTTCGAGAGTTTCCCCTTGAGCTTTATTAATTGTGATACAGAATGCCAAGCGAATTGGAAATTGACGTCTCTTAAAAGAAAATGGAAGGGTTTTGTCGGATGGTGTTAAATCAACTCGAGGGATTAGAGCTCTCTGCCCAATTTTATCTCCGCTGATTATTTCCAAATCCAAGCAATTTTCATACATATTCTTTACAAATAATCTGGTTCCGTTCAGGAGCCCTTGGGAAACGTTCAGATTTCTGAGGAGCATAACTATGGCTCCAACTTTTAGAGTAAGAATATGTGGAGGCAAACCACTTAATTCCAAGGAATTCAAGAATTCTGTAGGAAATTGAAGTAGCTGGCTTTCATCTTCAGTAATTAATCTGTTAACGCTGGTGTATGTTTTTGAACTACCGGGTATAAGTTCGATGACTTTCAAATTAATTTCATTGCAGTGTTCATTTTTTGGTGTTAGAATGCATACTTTCGAGAAATTGATTATATCTTTCGTAGAAATGAATGTTTCGCCGTAAATCTCAGTCACGATGTCATCATGCGCTATAATTCTGGGTGGTAGTTCAATAACATTTGATTCCTCACCATCTACAGAGGGGTAGTCACCGTTACCAATTTGTAACAAAAAATTCAGAAAATTCAATTTCTTCTGGTTTCAACCGCATGTTTTTATATAAGCAGCGTATTTTGAAGAAGGGCCAGAGAGGAGAGTATTTAATACAGTTTTGAATAATTGTTTGGCGAGAAGCGTGCGGAACAACAGGCAAAACCTGCCTAAAGTCTCCTCCAAGAACAGTAATTTTCCCACCAAATGGAATGTCATTACCCATAATATCTTTTAGAAGACGATTCACACACATTAATGAATGAATATTTGCCATTGGGGCTTCATCCCATATTATGAGCCGTGCTAATCGAATATCGTCAGCTGCTTTGGAATTTAATTTTAATCCAGACACTGAACTCTCATTTAAATTTAGAGGAATTTTGAATGTACTGTGTACTGTTCGACCGTTGGGTAGCAAAACAGCGGCTATTCCGGTCCATGCTACTGATATAACATGAAGCCCAAAACTCCAGAACTTTTGTATTAAGCATCGGTAAATAAATGTTTTTCCTGTGCCCCCAGCACCGTCAATAAAGAATGCGTTCGTGACAGTTGTGTTGTTATTTTGAAGAACGCTAGTGATTTCATTAATAATTGAAAGTTGTTCCTGGTTTGCTAAGGACATCAGGTCAGCCAAATCAAAAGGGAACACTGGCTCATTAGTAGTTTGATCGTTTGAGTGTGTGTCAGTACCAACAGGCAAGTTAAATGTTGGCAGAGAGAAACCATGCAATTGCAGAGTTTTATTAATATCTCTGAGAGATAGTTGATAAGCTGTATTTTCATCTTCAGACTTTAAATAATCTTCACAGAGAGAGTTTTTGTGCATGTCCCATAAGTGACTGGCATTGCAAGGTTGATGAAATATGCATATGTAGGCGAATAACTGTCTCAGTTGAAAGGGTATTTGGAAAACCGATGCTTCCATCAAACAGCGTTGCCATTCTGAATCATCGATAAGCAAACCAAGTTTAATTGCCATATCCTTATATGTTGGGCAGGTAACACCTTGGTATGTTCGGAGATCCTCAAAGCTTGTGGCACCTACTATATGAAGTAAAAGTAAGCGCAGATGGTATCTTTCTGATTCAGATGGAGAAACATTGTACATCCGACCTATTACCTTTTCGAATCTAAGTCGTTTTTTCCAAATGCATTTGCATTTATCCCATACATAATGAACGGGTGTTTCAGGATAAATATATGCACTCCTAGTTGTTGGATTTTGGTTCAGCTGAAACCATGCAGTGAGTTGTGTACTTTTTAACTGAGCCCGTATTAATGCTTTGGGAGCATCATCGGCATGAAAAAATACATCTTGTTGGTCTGGTAAATGGACAGGCAACCGGGCAACAATGTGGGACTGTTCGTGCATGTTGTAACCAAAAATCCTGTATGCAGCCTCACTTGACCCGACATATCTAGCATTCAAATACATAGAAACTTCGTCATGATGTAGCATTCCATCGTTTGCCGTGATTTTCAAGTTAGCGCAATCATGCCCCTTATAAACATATTTATGTAGGTATTTGATGCTGTGTACACTTGCACAGATTTCGACGTTAATATGGTCCTGAAAGTACATCAATAGATATCGATTGTATGGAACAATGAAGCGATTGTCGATTGCCTTGTACTCGTTTAATATATGATCTTCCATTCGGTCGCCTACGGTAAAGTGGATAGCCGTTCACATTCTCTTTAGTTTCTGGCACAAAGTCTTTTGGAAAACCCTTCTTACATCTTACATCCTTCATGCAAATTGAATTGGGATTCAGAAGGCCGCAAGGTCCATGTACCATGTGTGTCTTTACTAAGTTGTACAATGTTGTATTGGAAGGATCTGGTATTTCTGCAGAAACTGTCATATCAATATCATAGATTTCTCGTAATTTGCAACTATCTCGAAGACAAACCAGTAAGTGTGTACGAGGTAAACCTCGCTTCTGGAACTCAACCGTGTATAAGAAAGTTTGTACCTCGCCAAAAATTTGCTTTTGATTTATTAAACGCAAGAGTTCCTTCACTTTCGCATGAAAAACGCGAACAACGACATCAGGTCTATTGTTTGCATTTTCATAAGGTTGGAGGCTAGTAGTAATTTCAGGCCATGATGGGTTGCAAGTGAAAGTTATGAAAAGGTCTGGCATGCCAAATTTTCTCACAATTGCCATTGCATCCTGATAATTTTGCAACATATTTCGGGGACTACCAATAAAAGTAGAAGGCAAAATAACTATGCGACCAGCTCTTAAACTTTCATTTTCAGCTCTAAAGTGTAAAGCATCAGCAAGACCAACGTAGGTATCGACACGCAATTTCGTTTGTTAATTGCGAATATATTTTAGTCTATCTCCTTCTATTCGACAATAATAGTCAACTATTAATTGTTGGGTAAGTTTACCTGCATTAAGTAAAGGGTTGAAACCTCCTGCGGGAGGACAACCTCGAATCGACAGCCTATACAAAATATATTCACGCATTGTCATATTTTGCCTAACGTTCGTCTTACGGTTCCCTCCTGTTGGCAGTGAAATATGCCACCCTGTTTCTCCGCAAGGCCAGATTAAAACGTAAGTTAATGGATCACAATGCATGCTGTCAACATCAATTTCCTTTAAAACTCCCTGATTAGAAAATACGGCTATGTGGCGGTGTGAAGCCGGAGCGCCGTCAGTTGTTTCAAAAATAGCTGCAATCTCTGAGGAAGCTGGGTTATTGTAACGTCTAGGATCTTCTTGAGGTTCATGGTAAAAGCGCATGACCAAATCTAACGGTTGACGTTTTTCTCTTAAAGCCAGTTCATTTTCTTCGCATATTTTTGAATGCATTGTCTTCTTATACAGTTGAATGTAAGGGTTATGCTCTTGCAAAATATTATTTAGAATATGAAGTGTACCCTCCCTGATGCAAGAATTCGCTCGATTTGCTAATCTGATTTGATTAGCTTCTGAGCAGTCTAATACATACAATTGGCCGTAACAACTGTCGCTTATATTTTTGGAATATATGGAAGAAATGCGATGATGTACAATTCCTGAAATTATAAAACAATATGGACCGTGTTCAGGTGGTACGGTAACATTGGCACCAAAGGAAACTAAGGACATAGAATTGTTGTACTGCCGAATATTCTCTCTGAAGTTCCTTGAGGTATCATCATTTCCAGTGAAAAATGGTTTAAGGCTGTCAAGTATTTTATATTCCGGCAGATTAATTTTACCATTGCAACAGCAGGGGCCGAAGTAACCAAGCGTAGTTTTTTCGCAAGAGAAGAACAATGCAGAACAATGTTTACATTCGTTCGTCAAGGACCCAACGCTGTACGGCATAATATCTGGCATTGTTTCTGAAATGGCAGATTTATATTTTATATTAAAAGTGGTTTCGCCTTTTCTCCGATTTCTCATTGTTTTGCGTCTATTTGTAGTTTCCACACGACCGGTTAATGTTCTTTTTCGTCGAATGCGTCTATTTACAGTAGGATTTATCCCCAAATTAATGTCGTATTCGATCACACTATAGTGTCCTGCATCAACGGAGCCGCTAAACAATAAATGACAAATAACACTTCCATTGCCATAATCAACAACGTGGTTAGTCTCATCGTTATGCACTCTAAACAAATAATCATTAAACAATTGGCTTATACCATGGAGTTCAACATGACCAGCATATTCACCGTTCAGAGACATAAGATTTTCATACTCAAGTTGGTTGTTGAGGGGAAGGCGATAAGACTCATCGCCAATAATAAAATCCTTATAAATATTCCAGTCAGCAACAATTTTTGTAACAGTTTGCAAACGCAACTCGCTGTGACGTTCTTCGTTTCGATACAAACAGTACGAAACTGCTCTAAATAAGCAATTTCCGTCACCTGTTATTGGTACAATTCTTCGGATATCCATGACAGTAAATTATGAAGAGGAGCATAGAACCACTTCGCCAGTCACCTTAATAATGGAGCCAGTTTTACAATTATATTTCCTGTACGTGTCAAGAGTCGTATTTACACAGGGAAGCCCACTCTTAAAGATGGCAATGAATTATCGAGACAAACCGGCCCAGTAATTCTGCGTAGTCACTTTCTAGTATGCCGTAGTTATGGTATATACAATGAAAGGTTTAACAATTCGTAGAAGCTGCGATATGTATTCTCGACAGAAAACGACTCACCACCAAAGACTGTAACAGACCACCAAAGACTATATAACAGAAAGATCGGAAACACAATACAAATGGCGGTTCCAACATTCGACTGCAGCGGCATCTGCTACTGAAATATAGAAGTTAATTTGGATAACAATCTAATCAAAAGTAGGCCTACATTTTGTAATACCGGTATCAGAATTTCAACGTAGGCCTACTGTATTATTGCCGTATAACTGGTAAAGGTACAATTCATTAGTGGAATTTCATGTAACAACATTTTGGACATGCCTTGTATGTTTATAAGGCAAAGAAAGAACTGAGGAAAACAAATGAGTTACGTAGCACATGGCTCGATTTGAAGACACTCGGGTGGATTCACTGCATATATTCTTCGTAATGTGTTGGAATTCATACAATCCTTGATTCACAGTTATCCCATGTGCAAAAATATGCCAAAACTTCTGTAGCAATAAAGATAAATAGCCTACCGTTATTGCAAATGTAATCTGTCGAATGTTGGAACTTATAAAGCTTTTCAATGAAATTACCATAGCGTTTTAAGTTAAATTGAGAATGGGAACGTAGAATTCCTTAGTTACGGGAATGCCAAGAGTTAAATATGTTTTGGCAATATAATAGCAATTGCAAGAAAGGAAAATACGGAAATAAAAAAAACATGCCGGAGGGGGGATTCGAACCCCTTACATTGGGTGATGCATAAATTAAGAGAGTACGGCGTAACCACCTGAGGCATAAATTAAGAGTACGGCGTAACCACCTGAGCTACCGAACCACTGGTAACGACGCGCAATATTAAGGGAGTTAAACATCAAGCACATTCAAAATTTGATGTCAGTTTACGTTTTTCAGCATTTTCTGTCTGGTAATTCCAGTGTATGTCATGAAAACGTAATAAGCAATGTTCCCTTCCATTATAATTCTTATACATAAACATGAAATTAAAACGCGATGGACTTGTAACCGCCATGACTGTCATAAGGCAAGGCGATTGTGCGCATGCGTGATAGGCAAGATTTCTGAATTTTTGTTTATTAATTTAAAAATATTCTGTAACATATGGGAATGCCAAGAGTTAAATATGTTTTGGCAATATAATAGCAATTGCAAGAAAGGAAAATACGGAAATAAAAAAACATGCCGGAGGGGGGATTCGAACCCCTTATATTGGGTGATGCATAAATTAAGAGAGTACGGCGTAACCACCTGAGCTACCGAGCCACTGGTAACGACGCGCAATATTAACGGAGTTAAACATCAAGCACACTCAAAATTTGATGTCAGTTTACGTTTTTCAGCATTTTCTGTCTGGTAATTCCAGTGTATGTCATGAAAACGTAATAAGCAATGTTCCCTTCCATTATAATTCTTATACATAAACATGAAATTAAAACGCGATGGACTTGTAACCGCCATGACTGTCATAAGGCAAGGCGATTGTGCGCATGCGTGATAGGCAAGATTTCTGAATTTTTGTTTATTAATTTAAAAATATGCTGTAACATATTTGTTTATTTTAAAGACACTCTGCAAATCTACATGCCAAGAGCTCTCGTTAGAATGCATTACGAAGTCAATCGGTTAAGACGTTATCTCATTCTCGATGTAACAAAAATCGCCTTAGTGTTTTAAATATATAGATAAAAAAGACGCTTGGCAACAGGGCTTCAGGGAGCTAATACTGAAGTGAAATGTTTTCCTGCTATAAGGGCTGAACAATTAAGAAGTGTGGTGTTAACGGGTGGGGGTGAAGAAGTTAAGCAGTCATTATACACGTAGGAACAAAGGAGCTGTCCTACTCTGGATTATAACAGTAAATAACATGGAAAACCTGATGAGAGCGTGCATGGAGAAGTATAGCAATGCATCTAGTGGCATTTCATATCAGCGGAGTATGGATTGCAAGTATGTGGATGCAGTAAATGTTGAACTGGACTGGAGTTATTTATATATTAACTTGGGACTGTGGATAGAAGATCATGATTTGAGGGTGGGATGGTCTCCACTTAAATACCGTATGTGAGGTTCGGTCAAACTGGGTCAACTGTATGGAAGGGCCATTAAAAGTTTAACAAAAAACGCAGCAAGTGTATAAGAGACGACCCATCCCAGACTAGTGAAGGGGACAATAAACAAGTCAAGATGGCTGCTAGTCTTGGATACAAAGTATCATCTGGTAAACTGTCTGTGTATTTAGAAAGGGCATGCGGTTGAAATTTTGGAAGGAGTGGTATTTCCTACAGGTGGTATGCTGGAGTGACAGGGGAAATATGGGAGATGGGTATTTATGAAGGGCATTCAATATATAATGCAACACATTTTTACTCCGCCAATTTCTGTTTTTAAAAATTGAAATTTTGTTTGGGACATCTCAGAATATTCCCGCTTCCTCTCGAAGAGTTTCATTACGTTCCGATAGGTGGCAGCACTATAAATAGCCTTGAAAATGGCGTCTATAACAGAGGTGCGTACCAAACCGAGAGCAGTTAATTGAGTTTCTTTTGGCGGAAAACCAGGATATCACAGATATTCATAGGCGCTTGCAGAATGCCTACGGAGAGCTGGCAGTGGACAAAAGCACGGTGAGTCATTGGGCGAAGCGTGTTTCATCATCACAACAAGGTCGAGTAAACCTGTCTGATCTCCGCGTGCCGGCCGGCCGCACACAGCTGTAACGCCTGCAAAGTTGGAACGTGCGTACACCCTTATTCGAGGTGATTGACGGATCAAAGTCAAACACCGCGCAGCTGAACTTGACGTCTCTGTTGGCAGTGCTCACACACTTATCCACCAATTGGGAGTATTAAATGCTTTGTTCCCGCTTGGTTCCTCGACACCTAACGGGAGACCATAAAGAGCAAAGAAGAAACATTTGTGCGGAATTACTCGTTATGAGGCTGAAGGTGACAATTTCTTGTCAAACATTGTCACAGGTGATGAAACATGGATTCATCACTTCGAACCGGAAACAAAAAGGCAATCCATGGAGTGGCGCCACATCAACTCTCCCACAAAGAAAATGTTCAAAACCGTACCCTCAGCTGGTAAAGTCATGGCTACGATCTTCTGGGACTCCGAAGGGGTTATTCTGTTCGATGTTCTCCCTCGTGTTTAAACGATCAACTCTGAAGTGTATGGTGCTACTCTAAGGAAATTGAAGAAGCGACTTCAGCGTGTTCGTAGCCACAAAAATACAAACAAACTTCTCCTTCTCCACGACAACGCAAGACCTCACACAAGTCTGCGCACCCGACAGGAGCTCACAAAAACTTCAATGAACTGTTCTTTCTCATCCACCCTACAGTCCAGATCTCGTGCCTTCTGACTTCCATCTGTTTGGTCCAATGAAGGATGCACTCCCCGGCAAGCAGTACGTGGATCATGGGGAAGTTATCGATGCAGCACGACGTTGGCTCCGACATCGACCAGTCGAGTGGTACCATGCAAGTATACAGGCCCTCAGATTATGGTGGCGTAAGGCCATAGCATTGAACGGAGACTATATTGAAAAACAGGATATTGTACCAAAGGATTGGGGAATAACAGGGTGTATTTGAATCCTGGATAAAACCAACCTATTAGCAAACGAATGTGTTGCATTATCAACATCTTGCACAGTTTCCGGGTCTGTTTGGAACACAAGCCTCTCCAACGTCTTCTGTCTTCCCACAATCTCTCAGCCTCCACCCTTGTCCAGTCTTCTCCTCTCTTCTTCCACCCCCTTCAGCCACCTGTCTTTCGGTCTCTTTCCTTCCCACTTCGTCTGTTGTATCCTCCTGGGTATCCTCTTCTCCTCCATTCGTGCATTATATATTTAAGAGTCACCTAGTTTTTACAGATGAAGAAAATGAGATTCTGGGGCTTAGGGCTGGTTTTAAACATAAAGTAGACAGTTTGGGTGTTAGGTAGAATAGGAAGGGGGTGGGGGACAGGGATGCAAATCTAGGAGCAACGTTAGTAAATATGGTATGGAGGCTGACAAGGCAGGAAGAAATATAATTGTATCATTGAATGATTAAAAATTGACGTCAGCATAATATTATATATTATATGCAACTTCCATCCATATTATACTCGTACTACTGTAACATTGAAATTGGTCAAGCTTGTTTTACTAAGAGCTCGTTTATCCAACACTATCCTCCAATATCACGACAGCCACACACTAGGAACGTCTTTACGTTGCATTCTATACAAGCTAGAAGAAATTCTCTTTCATAATCAACTAGAAAAACCATTTTAAAAACTTGGAAGAACTATCCGTTTTTTTTTTACAAGTTTGATGGAATAAAACTAGGTTACAATTTCAAGGATACTTTATACATGAATTTTTAACAAGCTTGATACACGTTTCTTTGATTAGTACATTTCAACACATCGTTTTAAAATCTTCTTGAATTAAATATGGAAAAAATCATCATGGCTAAAGTCACTGATATACACATCATTTTGAATTTTTAAGGAAAGATAAGAGAACGTTCATGGCAATTGTGGACTTAGTTGGTTGGTTGGTTCCTTAGTTTAGGGGCTGCGACAACGCGGTCATGTAGCCCCGTGTACTTTGGGTGTGTGTAGAATCTGTCTGATAACCGGTGTTAATTGTGATGACTGTATTAGTGTGTGTATCTGTTTTTTTAATTCAAGTAGGGACTGCAACTTTGAATTTTCAACTAGTTCCTACTTTTGCCGCCAAACGCCACCGTCAACGACTACTAGGCCTAGTTCAGAACTAGCTACTAGACGCCACCGCAGTCGGCTCTTGGCAACGAACGTAGCAACCTAAGAGCGTTGTTTACATTCTTAACCTATCCAATTTAGTTTCACACAGGTGTAATTAGTGGAAAGATCTTTAACATGCCATAAATCTATGACATGGGACCGCCGGCTTTACTTCCCCTCCAAAGGAAGGCATACTGAGGGATTTTTAACGCTCTTAAAAAATCCGACGGCTTCGGCCGGGTTTGAACCCGCTATCTTGGGCATAGAAGCTCAGCATGCTACCAACTACGCCACCGAAGCCGCCAATTGTGGACTTAGAAAAGGTCTTTGATAACATTGATTGGGCTAAATTGTTTGACATTTTGAAACCGATTGGAATAAAGTACAGGGATAGGAGAGTGATATACAATCTATACAGAAACCAGACAGCAGTCATTCGAGCTGAAGGACAAGAGAGAGAAGCTGGTAGTCAGAAAGGTGTGAGGTAAGGCTGCAACTTATCACCCATACTTTTCAATCTTTACACTGAACAAGCAATGAAGGAAATAGGAGAAACATTTAAAGTGGGAGTGAAGTTTCCAGGAGAAATAATTTCAACTCTGAGATTTGCTGATGACATCGTTATCTTGGCCTACACACGAGAGGATTTGAATTGAGGTAGGAATACATGATGAAAATTAATAAATATAAAACAAAAATATTGGAATAGAGCCGAAATAAACCAGAAACCTGTACGGACATCAAATTGGCAGATGAAAAGCAAAAATGTAGGAGACTTCTGTTACTTAGGAAGCAAAATAACCAGTGATGAATGAAGCAAAGGGGATATAAAAAGCAGGTTGGCTCAGGCAAGGAACGCATTTTTACAGAAAAGGAATCTGTTGACATCGAATATAGATTTAGGTACCGTACCGTATTAGGAAGTCATTTTTGAAAGCCTTTGTCTGGAGCGAGGCACTCTATGGAAGTGAAACTTGGTCTGTTGGAGCAGCAGAAAAGGGGAGAATTGAAGTGTTTGAAATGTGGTGTTACAGGAGAATGATGAAGATCAGATGGGTAGATAGGGTTACAAATGAAGAGGTATTAAGATGAGCAGGAGAGGAGAGATGTTTCTGGCAACTGCTAATGAAGAGAAGAGATAGGTTGGTAGGACACGTACTAAGACACCCAGGAATAGCAAGCTTAGTTATAGAAGGAAGGATCGAGGACAAGAACTGTAGGAGTAGACCAAGGTTAGAATATGTTAAACAGATTGCCTTGGATTTAGGGTGTGGTAGCTATGTAGAGATGGAACAATTAACTCAGGTCAGGGAGGCATGGAGAGCTGCATGAAACCAGCCAAGGACTGAAGACTCAAACAAACAACAATTAACACTGTAACAGATATGCTTTCTTCTTTTTTTTAAACATTTCTAAATTTTAAGAACATATCAAAATGTAATGTTTAGTAAATAAGTTTTATAGATGTGTTAGTTAGGCCTATAAAAATAAAATAACAATATCATTAACATACAATTATTAACTACTTGTCTCTCAATGCCACTTATGCTGAAGAAGACCACAATTAGGTTGAAACTAGTACATTATAGAACTTCTGGTACCTACTTCATTTAATGACTTTTCATGGATAACTCTTAATACTATTGGGTATTTAATAGAATTTTAATCTTCAGCAGTGCATCCTCCCAGAACTTCAGATAATCAGATTCTGCAGTCAAACAGCATCGATAAGGGTTGGCTGAGTAATCTTTGATGACCCAAATTATTCATAAATAACAAAAACAGTGCATTAACCCTGGCTCAATTGGCATGTGTTGTGGAAATCCATCTACTAATACATTAATGGCACTCGAACAGGCCAAGCTAAAGATCTGGGCAGCAAGGAATAGGCTACTCTCACTTTGTCCTTCCCCTTCAGGTCCACATGGGGCACTTGTAATTTTATTAACTAACCTGTACAAACAATCATCATTAGCCTTCAGTAACAGATTTACATGCTCCCATTTGCAGATCCATGTTCTGTAACAATATTGTACTTTAAAAAAAAATCCTTGTGCTCTTAGGCACATAAAAAATTGTCCCAATTTCTCCTCCATGGTGCTGATTAGCATTAGCAGGAAATCTTTCCACCAAATTCTTCACTGCTGATTTTTAGTACTGCCCTGGTCACACACTATCGCATTTACAATCATCTCTGCAGAAGAACATTAATTAGCTTTTTAGGGACGGAACAGCGAGGTCATCTGCCCCTCTGCAGTAAGAGACGTGATCACTTTAATAAAGAGCTCTTCCAGAATGTCGTTAGATCTCGTTCTACCGAATTCAACGTCTCTAAATCCCATCACTCTATCAACATTTTGCCTGTAACACAAACCACTTCTAAGGAAAACTTCATCAAAATATAGGGCACAAAATTCTTTTCCACCTAGTTTCTGCCTCTCGTTCATTTTCTTAACTTGCTCTCCAAGGTGCTTGACAAGGAGCTCATAATTCCTGCATCAAATTAAATAGAACTCAAAATATTCTGAAGAGTGGATCTGACCTACCAGTCAGATGTTACCACCGTGATTTGCAGATTTGTAGTTTTCATGTTACACCCTAACCTGAAAGAAAAGAGATATGATTACAAAATAACACACTTTTATGTACAAAATAATGGTAGGTGACTGGTTGGCAGAGTGAGTATTGCTGATATTGCACAGTAATTACAAGTTACGAACCCTTCAACTCACTTGCACATAGATTTAGTTTATGTTAGCCACATCGTGTTCACTGCAGGCCTACTTGTTCCCACGAGTAGAGAGCAATATACGTTACAGCCTAAATGCTGTACGATTAATTCAAGTGTCCAAAATTAATGAATGCATTAATAAACCACAGTCTTTGAGCTGTAAATTGTTACCATATAGAAAGATTGAGCTACCAGCCTAATACAAGTAGTAACAGTTCAGGAGTGGTGAATAATTGTGGAAATGCTGTGGTAATAGATGTTTTCCCCTCTGCTTCCTATAACCCACCCCCCATCCCCTTTTTAGATCATGACTTATATAATAAATTCTTGCTATAATACGCATGAATTTGGGACAAATACAATATTGCCAACCCCATACATATGATGCTACTCATCAATAATCTTTCCAGACTTCAGAGGGGAAGTAAAGCCGGCAGTCCCATGTCATAGATTTATGGCATGTTAAAGAACCTTCCACTAATTACACTTGTGTGAAGCTAAATTATATATAGGTTAAACATTTGACTAACGTTCTTAGGTTCCTACATTCTTCGTCAAGAGCCGACTGTGGTGGCATCTGGTAACAAAGTTCTGAACTAGATGGTCGTTGACGGTGGCGTTTTCGGCAAAAGTAGGAACTACTTGAAAAAATGCAATGTCTGCAGTCCTTACTTGAACAGATACACACACTAATACAGTCATGACAATTAACACCGGTTATCAGACAGATTCTACACACACCCAAAGTACACGGGGCTACATGACCGCGTTGTCGCAGCCCCTAAACTGAGGAACCAACCAATCTTTCCAGACGAATTGTTTTGCCAATTAATGCTTTTTCACATAATTTCAAGGTGTATTTTATTTAATAGAAGTTCGTACAATGTAACTTACATAAGTTATGAGATGTGTTTGCTCAAATAAGTAAATAACTCTCTGGTACAGACCTGTGTTAGAGATACTTGTCTTTTCCTGCACACCTTGATGGGGTAATGATCACAGTGCAAGTTGCACAGTTCACAAACACACTGTGTACCTAGATCCTGGTGCTGCAGCATTTGAAATGGAATCCATGGATAGTGAACCTTGTTATCATGTGTCTGAGGTTGTAGTCGGCCTCTTTCCATTTAGTCCAGTCATATTAGGTGTCAACCTCGGAATGAGAGATAACAAGCTGTAAACTCGTATACACCTTCATTTTGGTGTTCTAAAAGTTGTCTCAAAAGTCTCATAAAATCTCATGTCTGCGCCATAAGTTATTCAAGGTCATAGGTCACAAAAATCAGTTTTTCACGATTATCTCAGTTTCTATAGCTCCAATGCTGTTAATATTTATTATAAAACTTGTAGAGCATGAAATTGGCGACAAATTTTGTTTTTAACAATTTTTCATACGCCCAACCAGTTTTGAGATAGAGGGCAGAGAGCCCGCAGCGCTCAGTCATACTCACTGCAATGCAAGGTCAACTGTGAATCTCAGAGAATAATACCTTGTATAAAGTTATTAAATCATTGAAATATCATTGACAATAAGTAATTTGTATTATTTATTAGTCAATTAAGACTAGTGGCAGAGGAGAGATGTTTCTGGTGACACATACTAAGACACCCGGGAATAGCAAGCTTAGTTATGGAAGGAAGGGTCGAGGACAAGAACTGTAGTAGACCAAGGTTAGAATATGTTAAACAGATTGCCTCTGATGTAGGGTGTGGTAGCTATGTAGAGATGAAACGATTAGCTCAGGACAGGGAGGTATGGAGAGCTGCATCAAACCAGTGAAGAGACTGAAGACGCAAACATTAGTCAATACATTATATTTAATAACATTTTGCATATATCTAATATATTCATTTAATAATACTTACCTACTTTGTGTAATTCACAACTCATTAGACGAAATACTTATTTTTAGGGCAAAGAGATGTATTTGCGTGTTATAGGTAAGTTCGTGACAATTATTTGGGACGCTATAACGATTTTAGTCCAAATTAATGATTGAAAAATCTCTGTGGATCCATTGTTACTCTTCCAAAGGATAACTGTAACCAAACAGTTTGAAAGTAATCTCGAAGGATACCTTCAATATGAATTAAGTCCGAATCTGACATCATTATTTGATCATTCATTCATTTCCGTGTCTGGTCAACCTTTCCAAAAAATTGCAGCTGCGATGGCCTTGTTACTTCCTCTAAAAACATCTTCCATTGTGCATGGGTTGTCCAGGAGGGGGCAGATAAGTAGGTGAGTTGGGTCTTGTTCAGCTCCACATTCACAAGAGGTGTCTGCGTCTGCTGGAAGGATCCCCATTTTTGCAGGTTGGTCTTGCATCAAGGAACACCCACTCTTAAGCGGTTGAGGGACCTCCACACAGGATAAGGTAGGTCGGCACCAGGAGCCAGTTCTTCCTTTGGTGTCATGTCTGTGGGCAGTGAGCTCCTCCATCTGTTAAGACTAGTTGTCTCTGGTGTTCTCTCCAGCGGCGTAGTCCTAACAAGGAATCTCTTGCGGGATCTGAGGCGAGACCTTGCTGCCTGGTGACCATATAGTGGATGTCGATGGTCATTCTCCTGCTTTGTTCTCTAGGCGTCCGCAGCAGTGGCCCTCCGGATGTTGGGTGGGGCTATTCCAACAATGGGGAATAGTTTGTGCACTGGAGTTGGTTTCAAGCATCCCGAGATTATCCTTGCAGTGTCATTGACAGCAGTATCAACCTGCTTAGCATGTGCTGAAGCGTTCCTAACAGGAGCAGCATACTCGGGGGCTGACACACACAGTGCAAGTCCGGAAGTCCTCAGGATGTGCGGGCTGGCTCCCCAAGTGCTGCCGATCAGCTTCTTGAGTATGCCGTTGCGAGCACTGACCTTCTGTTTTGTGTTCAGACATTGCTGTCTGTAGGTTAGAGCACGGTCTAGTGTGACACCTAGGTAAACTGGTGTTGGGCAATGTTTCAGTCGCTCACCTCGCCATGTGATGTCCAGCTGTCGCCGTGCTTCCCTGTTTCGTAGATGGAACGCACACACTTGTGTCTTATTAGGGTTCGGCTTCAGATAGTTGGCATCATAGTATTTGGAGAGTTCGTCCATCGCTAAAGTCAGCTTTCCTTCCACTTCTTCAAAGGATGAGCCCTGAGCAGCTACTGCTGTGTCGTCGGCATAGATGAAGAGCCTAGTACTTTGCTGGAATTGACTGATCATTTGTGTAGATGTTGTACAGCGCTGGAGCCAGCACGCTACCTTGAGGAAGACCGTTCTTCTGGGTTTGCCATCTACTCCTTTTACCCTGTAGCGAGACTTGGAATCTTCTGTTCTGAAGGAAGATAATAATGGCATGAGAAAAAATACGAAAGCCACATTATATGATAATATGACACCTGTTGATATCCAAATTGGTGAAAATAATCTGACGTATGTCATCGATGGTGGATTTCTTCTGCATCGCGTCGTATGGAGTAAAGACTATACTTTTTCCGTTGTGTAGATAAATACGTTAAGTATTTACGACATTATGGTTCAAAAACTGTTGTTGTACTTGACAAATACTCAGACTACACTAAAACATAAAAGCAATGGAACAACTAAGAAGAACTGCTGCTCTTTCAAAATCTTATGAAGTTTGTTTCGACGAAACAATGATTGTGCCAATTAAACTTAGTCAAGATAAGTTTTTGTCAAATCGATGTAATAAAAAGAAACTTATTGGTATGATCATTGAACAGTTAGAGAGTGTAAATAAGAGATGATGCTAATGTACTTATCATAGAAACAGCTATCGAAGAATCCAAACATGAGAGAACTCCCGTCATCATTGGAGAAGACATAGATTTCCTAGTTATTTTAATTGGACGCACTCAACTACTTCAAGAAGAAATTTTCTTTAAAATGGTTGGAAAAGGCAATGTCAAAGCACAAATCTATTAGTCAGAAAGTTTGACAAATATCCCCTTTCTAAAAAACATATATTATTTTTACATGAATTCAGTGGCTGTGGCACAAATTCTGCATTGTTTAAAAAAGGAAAAAAACCTTTCATCAAATGTCTACAAAAACTTGCCCATTTCGACCGACTGGCTAAAGTTTTTCTATAAGAAAACTGCCTTTTACAGCAATTATACGAAAATGGATTACGCATCTTACTAGCGATATATAATGCTCCTAAATCTGAGGGCAATATCGATCATCTTCGATATACTCAGTTCATAAAGTCTACAAAGCTTTATAAACCTGTCCAATTGTGCAATCTTCCACCGACAAGTGCAGCAGCCCATCAGCATATAAATCGTGTTTATTACCAGGTTCGAAAAATGGTTAGGGCATGAATTAGAACCCCAGGAATGGGGTTAGGAGCTGCAAAATGAACTCCTGGAATCAAAAACAACAATATTACCACCAGCTCCTGAGGATTTACTTAATACACTATTTTGTAATTGTAAGAATGGATGTGGTGTACGCTGTGGGTGCAGAAAATCGGGGTTGCAATGCACTTTAGCTTGTGGCCAGTGTAATGGACAAGCTTGCACAATGCTGTTTCATCACAAAGCGACTCTGCAAAGCATTTGACCCGGAAATTCTGGAAGGCCTGGAAACAACGATTCAGAACAACGAAGATGATGACAATGAAAGTGACATTTAAACATGCCAGGAAGATGACGACGATGATGAAGAGGAAGAAGAAGATTAATACTTTTGTTCTTCAAATAATTAATAATTTTCACTTCACTTCAATTTAAATTGTAAGAAATATATAGCTACTGAATAAAGGTAAAATTACAATATATTTACTCGTTTTATTTCTACTTAAAATCTACTTTAAATAAATTAATATAAAATTAGGATACCGTATACAATAAGTATTTCATCTAATGGGTTTTAAATTACACAAAGTAGGTAAGTATTATCAAATAAATATATTAGATATATGTAAAATGTTATTAAAAATAATGTATTGACTAATAAATAATACAAGTTATTTATTGTCAATGATATTTCAATGATTTAATAACTTTATACAAGGTATTATTCACTGAGATTCACGGTTGATTTGCATTGCAGCGAGTATGGCTGAGTGCTGCGGGTTCTCTGCCCTCCATCTCAAAATCGGTTGGGCGTATGAAAGAAAATTAAAACAAACTTTGTCGCAAATTTTATGCTCTACAAAGTTTATAATAAATGTTAACATCATTGGAGCTATAGAAACCGAGATAATCGCGAAAAACTGATTTTTGTGACCTTTGACCTTGAATAACTTACGGTGCAGACACGAGTTTTTATGAGACTTTTGACACAACTTTTAGAACACCAAAATGAAGGTGTATACGAGTTTACAGCTTGTTATCTCTCATTCCGAGGTTGACCCCTTTTATTTTGCTTATGTGACTGGACTAATTCTGTCGCCAGCGTTGCGTCCATAGAATTCATCCCATACAATGTGTATTTTGTATCCCATATGTTGTTATTTGTATAGGCAACACTGAAAGAATGGCTTCAAAACTTTACATCCCATATGTAGGTAAGAGTAATGTGACGTCAATGTGTGCACATAGATAACAGTTGAAGAGCTGATGCGCCAAACAAGCATGGCAATTATTGTTGAATGAGCAGAAACAAAAACACACACTGTATTTACGTAATTAAGCACATGTTTCCAGTGCAGTAGTGATAATGGACAGTAGCTTCAAATGAATGGGTCAGGTCAAAAACTGGCCGAAATTGAGTTATGACCGCCATTTTATTCTACTCTACAGTTCGATGTTCTGAAGGCAAAACAAGCTAAGTACAAAATGTTTGCAAGGCTTTAAATGAGAAATAAAATCAACCTCAAGTCAGGGACTGCCCAAGTCCAGCATACAAGGGTGTTTCTTACCATGAGGTTGGTAGTCTTGTCATTTGCAGCAGCCAACCAGCTGGTTTTATTATGCAGCAAGTCCCTTCCCTCTATGTGTATGACTTACTATGAAAAGTTGTATTGTTTAACACACCCAAACCATATTTAGGCTATAATGAATTTGTACACTACCTGGTGCACTAGCCTTATGGTAATAAGTAGGCCTACTGTATCAATGTCAAATGCTCAAGTCAAAAACTAAGTACAAAACGTGTTTCTATTTTTCTTTACTTAACCTAGTATTTAATGGGGAATACTAGTGCGATATATGAATATGCTTATGGCATTATTTAGTGTAACCAAACAAAAAATTAGATTTTTTAAAACAATATTAACAAAGCTATCAAGTTTTTTTTATGTTTTTCCGATAACTGTCGGAATGTTACAAGGGCACTTTTGGACTTGACCCATTCAATTGGTAATGACTCCCAGAATATGAAATAAGGTATGAAAATCATGAAAATGACATTATCCAAGTGCAAGTGTAGAAGCAAGGTTCACTACTCTGGAAAAATTACCATACATTTTCCCCACCCACCGTACTCTCACTTTAACATTTAAAAAATGCCATCAAAAGAACATGACTAAATAATTACAGAATAGCCTAATTAACTTATTTATCCATGTCATAGATTTATGGCATGTTAAAGAACCTTCCACTAATTACACCTGTGCGAACCTAAATTGGATAGTTTAAGAATGTAAATAACGCTCTTAGGTTTCTATATCCGTTGCCAAGAGCTGACTGCGGTGGCATCTATAGTAGCTAAGTTCTGAACTTGGCCTAGTAGTCGTTGAGGGTGGCGCTTGGCGGCAAAAGTAGGAACTATTTGAAAAATTGTAAGTTGCAGTCTGTACTTAAATTAAAAAACAGGTACACACACTAATACAGCCATCACAATTAACACCGGTTATCAGACAGATTCTACACACACCCAAAGTACACGAGGCTACATGACCGCGTTGTCGCAGCCCCTAAACTGAGGAACCAACAACATAACTTATTTATGCACGCCGGCCCCGTGGTGTTGGGGTAGCGTGTCTGCCTCTCACCCGGAGGCCCCGGGTTCGATTCCCGGCTCCGTTAGGGATTTTAAAAACTGACGTGAGGGCTGGAATGGGGTGCACTTAGCCTCATGAGGACAATTAAATAACTGTCTGACAGTGAGGCAGCGCACCGGTCACGAAAATCAAGATTAACGGCCGAGGGGACCCGATGCACTGACCAAGTGTCACCCCAATATCTGCAGGTCAAATAGTTGGGCAGCGGTTGCTTGGAAGGCCTAGGCCCTTCATGGGCTGTAGTGCCAGGGGTTATATATTAATTATTTATGCATACCTTGCATCATCAAGAAAAAAGCGATGAAAGCATTGGGCACTTCCATCTTCAAGAGTGTCTCTGCAACCTCTAATTTTCCCCATAACCTACATGCAAAATATACAGAATCAGGTACAGAAACTATGAAATACAAAATCTAATAGAAAATTAAATTTAAGTCATTAAACGGAACTCGTGCATTATAAGGTGTCGGCCGCAATCAAAATCCGGATTTTTTGTTATAGCAATAGCTAATGTGACTATTAAGAACTGCAGCTAAAAAGACAAGAAGGGATAGAATTCAAAATACTAAAATCAGAGAAGAGTTAAATATGGAACCGTTAAATCAGAAGATACAGAAAGCAAGGTTATGTTGGTTCGGACATGTAAAAAGAATGGGTAAAGAAAGAGTAGCAAGAAGGGAATTAGAAAGAGAAGTCAAGGGAAAGAGACTAGTTGGAAGACCGAGAAGAAGGTGGTTGGACCAAATTTTGAAGGACATTGGAGAAGCTGGATTGGATGTGGCAGAAGTGATGGAACAGGAAAAATGGAAAGAGCGAAAGGAGTGGAGGAGGCTTGTAAACCACACCCGGGTGACTGGAGTGGGACTTTGATGATGATGATGACGACTATTAAGTTAGTCCCTTCCCCCTTAATATATGCTGGGCTAAGTAACTGGCGGTGATTGTTGTCTTCAGGAGCGGAACAGTGAAGTCATTTGCCCCTTTCGATAGCATTGATCATGTACTCGTATTAAGTGCGTCTATTTTGTGTAACTGACTAATTGAATACCGTACAACTTGAATGGATCACCCAACTCAGGAGGTAACAATTACACTCCACACAGAATGTGCAGCGACGACCCTTCTTGCTTTGATATTAGTCATCATCATCATCTTGTACAGTTTCCAGCCCCAGGCTGGGTCTGTTTGGAACATAAGCCTCGCCACTTAGTCCTTTCTTCCCACCACCTCTCCGCTGTCACTCTAGTCCAGTCCTCGCCTCTCTTCTTGACACATTCCTCCACTCCTTTCAGTCATCTATCTCTTGGTCTTCCCCTTGGTCGTTTCTTCTGCATCTGCATCTCATGTATCCTCTTGGGAATCTTCTTCTCTTCCATTCTCTCTAAGTGTCCATACCACCTCAGTCTTGATGTCTCAATCCTACCCTGCAAGGGCTCCTCTTTCACTATTTCCCTGACCTTTTCATTCCTCACCCTGTCTCTTCTTGTTATTCCGATCCTACTTCGTAGGAACTTAATTTCACTTGCCTGTATTCTGCTTATGTCTCTTTTCTTCATTATCCACGTTTCTGATGCATAGGTCAGTATCGGGATATAGTAGCTTCTGTGGAACACTTCCTTGCTCTTTTGTGGGACATCTTTATTCCACACTAAGCTCCTAATGCTTCTCAGAAATGTGTCCGCCTGTCTGCCACGTTCCGTAATCTCTTTGTCATTTCTCCCATTTTCCTCCACTATACTTCCCAAGTAGCCTACTTGAGACTTTCCACCTTCTTCAGCTGTCCACCTCCAAGTGTTATCCCACTCATTGGTCTGTCCCTTTTCCTGGATATTAGTCAGAACCAGAACATGTAAAATTTTATTCATGCACTCAGACCCTTTACCTTGCCTTGTTGAAATGGGCATAGTGTATCTGGAGTGTCAGGTTGTCCTATTCATTTTCAGGTGAAGATATTGTACAGTATTTTAAATGATAATTTCATTGTATAAATTAACAGTTACCAGATATGCAGTGCATGGTTTCCATCACAGGGTTTGTAGGACCGTACGTTTCCATGAGCCATGAGCTGACTGGATTTGTCGTGTGTGCACAGAACACCAAATATACCGGTAATATACGGTATGTGTGGGAAACTCTGTGAGAGATATCACGTGATGGGTTGTAAAGATAGACTTATTGACTCAGTTCTAGTACGTTTACATGGCGAACTCAAATCGATGTGAATACGATCCTGTTTTCAGTATGATGCCCGTTTACATGAGCAATTTCAATTCGTATTGAAGTCGATTTCAATACGGTACGGTATATAATTTATGGTGGCTAATCTGCAGTTATGTTGGCTAACTCGTATTAAACAGCAAAACATGTAATTATTAATTATCATCCAACAATTTTTTGACGGTTTATTTGTAAACATGAAAAATGGATGTGTGGAAGAATTTGATGTCTGTTCTTAACAAGTTTATGTTCAGTTTAATTATAAAATATTATTGGTTTAACCTCCCTTTTAACTACTGAAGCTTTTAGACGCCGGGCTGCCGGAATGTTGCCCTGAATGGGATCTGTAACGTGCCAGTAAATCTACTGACACGGCTCCCTCACATTTAGGCATAAGCACCCTGACTGCGCCAGGATTCGATCCTGCTACCTTGGACAAAGCAGGCGAGAAAGATACCGCTACGCCACTCAGCCAGTATAATGTTCAATTTATTCAATCTAGTGGACAAATCGGAAAAAGTACGGATTAGGCGGCAAAGTGAGACGGTGTACTGTATTTTCACTTTTTCTGTTGACCACACTTTACGTACGGATACACCAGACATTAGTCCTGTTTATATGACGGTATTCAATACTCTATGCTAAGTGTACTGAAATCGATTCGAGTTCGCCATTTAAACGTACTCTCTGTTGTGAATCATCTTGATCGCTTATGAATCAAACTGGCCATTGGCTGCATTTTAACCGTTATTTATGATAATTTAGCAGTATAACATATTCTTACAATCCATTCTTGAAAACAACATAAACATAGAGGCTAGGGTACCTTAATGTTTCCACTGTCACTTTGTAAGGGTAATATTTCAAGTATTGAATACCGTCAAGTGGGATTTTTTGAAGCATGTGTGGATTATCGTGTTCATCAGCCCCGTGTACTTCGGCGTGCTTTGAATTCGTCGGATAAACTGTGTTTTTGTGGACTTAAGGCTCCTAATCGCGCACGGCTAAGCCACGGGCTGAAATTACTTACAAACTTCGTGCGTTATTCTGTCTCCTTTTCCGGTATTACTCCTGTTTGCAGTGACAAATTAATTGTATCAGCAAGCAATGGATCCGGCACATCTCTTAAGGAGTATGTTACCGTCTGTATAATTCTTTTTTTTTCGCAAGTGTTTGAATGATTTGTGTAACTACCATCAAATTCGTTGGTTTTATGTATATTGAGTTACAGATCGTTTGGTTCGATGGCAAATTTGGGTTAATTGGAAATACACGTTAAATGCTTTACACATATCTATGCTAGAGGTGTATTGTACGTTTCATATTCGATTTTTACGGTATTTCGTGTATCATGAGGTTCGCCAAGTATTTGATTTACTGCCTTCCACCTTCCTTTCATCGTATCCCCTTCTATCATTACTTAGTTGCAGCACGGTAAAACCTTTTCCGCCCTCTTAAAACTACAGAACAGGAGACCAAGCCGTCGTAACTTTCAACAAGGTATATTAATGAAAATATAGTATTTATGATGTTGGGAGTCGTTTTACTTTCTCAATTGCCACTGCTGCACCGGAATAATTCCTTTCAATTGATTATTTACGAAAATAATGCTTTTAGCATTGTCTTCATTTCACTATGGACGCAATCTTGGATACTACGTCATACGTCATGTGACACCCGAAAAACGAACATCTGAGTACGTTACCAACATGTCCAATACAAAAGTCACCATATGACACGTAAAGTTTGAAATTGTTACAAATTAAGCACTGTCTTGCGGAAAATTACTGCTAGTACCACAAGCAAGGGGGTCTGGGGCGTAAGTCCCAGGTTAGGTTTGTTTTTGTACGGTATGTAAAACATTAATAAGATAAGATAGTGGCATCGCTGCAGAAATGTGGAAGTTCGGAGGAGAAATGGCTGCAGAAAAAATACACGGCATCATAGAAGAAATCTGGAAAACTGAAATGATCCCGAAAGACTGGAAATGTGCCCTTATACACCCACTTCACAAGAAAGGTAATCGGGCGAACATCGACAACTACAGAGGAATCTCTCTACTTCCAGTCGCATACAAGATACTCTCCAAAGTACTGCTGAACAGAGTTGAAAAACAAGCAGACCACCTCATAGGTGAATATCAAGCTGGCTTTAGAAAGGGGAGATCGTGCGCAGAACAAATATTCAACCTCAAGAGCATCCTCAGATCAAGAGCTTTGAGAAGCCAGAACACTGTAGTAATATTCGTTGACTTCAAGAAGGCGTACGACTCAATTGACAGGCAGACTTTATTTAACAGCCTAGAGGAGTTCGGAATTGACAGGAAGACGAGAGAAATAATCAAACAAACTCTAACGGATACCATGTCAAAAGTGAAGTTCTTCGGAGAAATCTCTGATCCTTTTGAAATAAAAACAGGGGTCAGACAAGGAGATGGCTTATCACCTATCCTCTTCAACATTGTTCTGGAGAAAATCATGAGAACCTGGGAGGAAGCTTTGGACATGAAAGGAGTAAGGGGGATACATCTGGGAAGGAAAGGACAGAACCTGGAAATTAAATGTTTGGCTTTTGCTGATGATCTTGCCCTCTTAGCCCAAAGCCGAGATGATGCCCAAAAAATGCTGGATACTCTGCACGAAATCGCTGAGAAAACGGGTCTTAAGGTCTCCTATGAAAAGACAGAATACATGGAGTACAGACACCTTGGAGAGAGACACATAAAAGTGAAACATGGGACTGTCAAAAGAACTGAGAAGTTTAAATATCTAGGTGAATGGATAGAACCCAATGGGCTAGATAAAGAAGCAAATAGGGCAAGAGCTAGAAAATTGGATTTGGCTTATAGGTTAACCCAGAACAGATACAACAAACGAGCAATATCCTACAAGGCAAAACTCAGACACTATAGCACAGTAGTAAAGCCAGAGGGTCTGTACGCCTCGGAGTGCTTGACACTGAATAAAAAAGGGGATCTTCAGGAACTGGAAAAAAAGGAGAGGAAAATTTTGCGGAAAATTTTAGGACCACAGAAAACTGCTGACGGGACATGGAAGAACAGAAGGAATGATGACCTCTATAAACATACTGAAAAAATTACTGTCACAATGCGGAAGCGAAGGTTGAAATTCTACGGACATTTGGTGAGAATGGATAAGAACCGACTGACTAAGAGGATATTCAAGTATATTACAGAGCTGAAGGCTACAACTAAGTGGGTAGAAGAGGTTAAAAGAGACGCCAAGGAAAGTGGACTCTCAGTGGATGTGATCCACAACAGAAAAGAGTTCAGAAACCGAATTGACAACATCAAGATATTCGAGGAGAAAACACCTAAAATTAGAGCCAAACTGGTAATATCCGAGGAGGAGCGAAAGATCAGAAGTGAACGAATGAAGAGGTTTTGGGAAGAGAAGAGGAGATTTACCAGAAAGCCTTAGGTTCCATGCGGTCCACAGGCGGCCAAATTCGGAAGAAAGAAGAAGATAGAATTTATGTCCGCTACTAGGTTAGGTACTGCCTGGTCGAAAATTACTGCTAGTACCACAAGCAAGGGGGTCTGGGGCGTAAGCCCCAGGTTAGGTTTGTTTTTGTATGTAAAACATTAATAAGATAGAATTTATGTCCGCTACTAGGTTAGGTACTGCCTGGTCGAAAATTACTGCTAGTACCACAAGGAAGGGGGTCTGGGGCGTAAGCCCCAGGTTAGGTCTGTTTTTGTATGTAAAACATTATAAATACATAAATAAACACTGACAATTGGCGCAATTTTTCATTACATTACTTTATCGACGCTCTTTTGTTTACTCGTTCTATACCCGATGTGAAAGAGTACCAAATGCGTGGGGTTGGCATTCCTTACTTAGTAAGCAAGATGGCTCCAAAAGACTTCATTTCTGCTATATAAGTCGTGTATCTATTTGGGATGGCTGGGTGGGTTTATGGCAGCGGACGAGTCAACATCTATTATTTTAACAGCTCCGGATACCATTACTAAAGGTACTTTGGCAAATTTCATTACCTAAATTGTTTTATACCTTTGTTCTCCCGTTCTGTAGCGCTACCCTCTCTTTTCATTGTAGTTACATTCTTACTACATCTTGTGTACTCTTTAATGGTTTTAGTTGAAGGGTTTTTAGTTTTTGCACACAAATTATTTTTTCTTTTTACCGCCTCCAGAAACTCGTGTGTTACCGATGGCTTGCATGTGCTTTTTCCTGTGGTTTTTGCTTGATATTTATACTAACTGTCTAAGTCCATCTCTAAAGAAATCGAAAGCTAATTATGGTATGCTTCGTTGACGTCAGTAGATAGATTTCGACATTCATTGTTTGAAAAGAAATTGTTCAGTTTGGCATACTTACAGCGAGTCCAAAAAGTATGCGTCTACGTGCTGTTTTGCGAATGAGACCGGTCTATAGACAATGAAAAGACGAAAATAAACAAAACAAAAAATGCAGTTGGATGGCGCATGGGTCAGTACATCATTATTACACAAAACCAAACGCGAAAATATATTCTAAGCGATAACAAGGATAGCAAAACGTGAAAGCTCTGTTATTACCTAGTTCATAAAGTATTCGTCTACGCTCAGAATGATTGTTTAAAATGCGTGATCAGGGGTGAAACATCACTCGTGATACACGCATTCGCTTGTGTCAGCCTTCCGCAACACGCTCAAAACATGTTGTGAATGACCCATATTCTTTGTGACTCTGGAGATGTACAAGTTGTGCAATGGGTCGGAAAGTTAAAGAGAGAAGCGTAACGGAGAGGAAACTCGTCCTGGGCTTGGACAATCAGTGCAAATCGTCCTATGCGATTGCAAAGCTAGTGGGCAGACTTCGATCAACGTTTCAGTCGGTGGTGGATCGCTTCTGTACAACAAAAACATTCAAAAACAAGCCGCAGAGTGGTCATCCTCGGGTACTGACGGTTCGAGACGAGAGATTTATTACATGAGAAATCCAAAAATATCCAAGACTTAGTGCACCGAACTTGGCTGGTGAGCTGGAGAGGAGAGGCACATAACACGGTAAGGAATACCTGCAAACAAAATGGGTATAATGGCTGGGTAGCTCGTAAGAAATGTTGGGTGAATGCAACGAATCCCAAGAAACGGCTTGCTTTCGTCAAAAAAACATGTATTAATGGACGAGGACTTCGGGAATAAGTCATATTTTCGGATGAAAGCAAATACAACATATTTGGATCAGATGGCAGGCGAATGGTTTGGCGGAAGATAAATACGGAGATGCAGCCGCACAACCTTGTGCCCACAGCGAAACACAGTGGGGTTTCCATCATGGTGTGGGGATGCACGAGTGCAGCAGGTGTAAGAACAATGGATCACAAGATGCACATACATTGCAAAATTTGAACACTAGTGCCGAAAAATTAGGTCTGCAAGGCACGTACATCTTCCAACAGGACAATGATCCGAAGCACACAGCTCTAAATACTAAGCTGTGGCTATCATATAACACCCCAAAACAACTCAATACCTCCCTCAATCCAATAGAACACCTGCGGAAAGTGCTGGAAGATAACATCACGAAACGGCCAACTTCTAACAAGAACGACTTAAATCAAGCTGTGCAAGACGAATGGAACAAAACTCCATCCTCCACCACGGCTAACTAGGTCCGTTCCATGCCGCGACGATTGCAAGCAATCATTACCCTACCAAGTATTAATTTCTGTTGTTATGGACGAATACTTTATGATCTGGTGAAAAAGTGCATTTTTACGTTTTGCTATCCTTGTTATCGCTTAGAATATATTTTCGTTTTTTTTTATAATAATGATGTACTGACCCATGCGCCATTCAACCACATTTGTTTTGGTTAATTTTTGGCTTTTCACTCTCTATAGACCGGTTTCATTCGCAAAACAGCATGTAGACGCATACTTTTTGGATTCACTGTATTTGCGTAAATATTTGTCCTTCATCCTCCTATTTCTGTGTTTGTAATGTGATTGAACAAAACTTACTACTGGTACTTTTCTTTGAAATTTGGATCTTTGTAAGCTATCTCTTTCAAATTCTTGTCACATCTTCTGTTATTTCAATAAAGAAATAAAAAATACTGTGCTGGAACAGTAGGCTACCGGTATTGTGTAATTTAAAAAAAATCTTTCATTTCTTACCTTTTTAATGTAGACCTAGGCGTATAGTTAGCTTTGAATCCATATTTCAGTGTTGCCTTGTTGACAATATTGTTATTGCAACTTAGCTTGCCACGGTGAGTGAGTGGATATCGTGTCGGTCTACTAACCCCAAGATTGCAGGTTCGCTCCTGGCCGTGGTAAGTGATTTTTGAAAGGCGGCAAAAATACGATACGCATGTCATACGATGTTGGCATGTCAATGAACTCATTTGAATTCAGTAGGCCGAGTTCATAATGGCAAAATTAATCTCGAAAGTTTCCGCCAACACAAAGTTCCTCATTTCTCTACTAGAAAGCGCTATAGTGTTCAAGGAGCTTTGATAATCTAACCTCTTTGACTTTCATAGTCAAGGAACAACGAAATTCGGCATGCAAGCTACCCTCTGGGTGGCAAATAACAAAGCTTGCACCCGGCACCGAGGCCATACGATATTATTATTATTATTGCAACTTTTCATTTGGTTGAAAAACTGCAATATCAATTTACTTTTTTAAACTAATTCTGTCTTCGTAGGGTCTAACTTGGTGCATCCACAAAAGTTATCTCCTAAGAGTTTGTGAAGAGAGATTATTTTGCTTTTACATGTGCGTTAAATTCGTCATTAGTCCCTATTACAGATTTATACAGGCGCGGATTCAGGGGGGGGGGGGGTCACGGGAGCCATTACCCCCCCCCCCCCAAACGGAGACCAAATTTTTTTGCAAACTCAAAAAAACGAAATCACAATTACCAGACAAATAAAACTTAACAAATTTTAACTGAAAAACAGTTTTCTTAATTTTATTCAATACTGAAAATATTTTTATTGCAATTATTATGTTCTGTTACAACTGTACATATTTCCAACTTCATACCTGTTATATTAAAACGATTATTTATATAACAAAATCAACTCGTCTATCTTGTTTAGCAAGCATTGTGATTACCGAATCAATGTCTATTGTGATGTCACGATGAATGTTCAGCAATGCACGGATAGGAATTTGGGGCTTTTTTCGCACCCAAAAATTTTGCCGACGTCCAAACTGTAAGCTTGGTTGGCAATTAAAGCTGTGACTTTCTCCTTTTGTCACTACCAACTCGACTTGCCGAAACTGTAACGTACCTTGATACTTTTCTCGAAGCTCGATGTAAAAATCGCAAAACACGCCGTTGCAATTTGTACGAATATTTTTGGTGTGCTAAACGCATCAAATTTCTATACATGTAGCTTGCAAAAAATTGGTTTGGTTTTGTACATTTGGTTATTTTGTGATTGCGTTGTTAGTGATACCATTTTTCTTAACAATTTCGATTCTGTGACCCCCCCAAAGCCAAACTCTAGATCCGCGCCTGGATTTATATGGATAAAAAGTAGGTGTCACTTCTTTGAGCATAACGAGCATAGAGTCTATTCAAAACTAAAAATCCTTTTAAATTACCCTATTTTTTTTCTTCTACCGTATGTCTTTGAGATCCAACTTGCTTTCTCAAAATATCGTCTTTCTGTTAGTAGAATCTGGCTGATACTGGATCACATGACAACAGAATTGTTGTTTTCACATGGAGATTGAAAGAAGAAGAAAATTGGCAGCATTGACATTGCTTGTAATTCTAGACCGCGAGTGAAATGAAGCTTGCTATGGCAGAAGGAGGAAATTTTGGTCGCTGAAATGGTTGGAAAGAAGATATATGGATGACGTGCCCACCACTCTCCGGTCTGAGTTGAGGTAAGGAGCCATATTGTATTTTGGATGAAAAAACTTACTGTCTGAAAGTGTTTATTTTTATGTGCTGTTGTTTATTTTTATGTGCTGTCAGAGGATATGAAAAGAAATAGTACTCGTTCTCCACAGGTTTCTTGATTACGAAGAATTGAACATAACATGGGTGCACTTGTGCTCCTTCATAGTGTAAAATCTTTCACCACTGACTTCATCGTCTAATACTGTAGATACTGTGGTAGGTTTGAGAGGAGCTTAACAGGATATTATTTATTACAGACTGGAAGATTACCTCAGGGTGGACGAAGGAGTGTTTCTAGAACTGCTGACTAGACTTACACCTCGTATTGAAAAGAGAGACACAGTCATGCGTATGGCGATCATTTCTCGAGATAGGTAAGTTCTGTTATGTCAGTTGCTGGTTATGCTGTTAAACTTAATATACATTAAAGGCCCTTTTCACCAACTCTTCACTAACGATTATTTAATTAATTCCCATTTAACTTAAATATGAGATTTAATGCGTGATTATCTTCGATGCATTTCACGAGACCATTCGGGTTCGCAATTACATACTTAAATAAGGCTTATGGCTCTCGCGCATGCGTAGACTAGAGTTAATCTTGGGAGAGCATGGCGGACAGAACAAGAAGCTTCTAGCACTGATTGTTGTTTGCGATGCTTCCTTGAGACTTTCTGGAACATAATTATAAAGGAAGGGAAATACAGACGACCTTCTTCGTGGCAAAAGCTTAAAATGATATGAACAAAGTATTTAGGAGAACTGGTAGTTGTGTGAACAGATAGCTTAATAGGATGCGCTTACCCAGTTGTCTTTGTAGCGTAAGCGGTGCAGACTCTGAATTATGCAGCGCTGGAAGGAGTTCGAATCCCTCTTCTGATATATATATATTTTAAAAATTTCCATATACGTCTTTCTTGGTGTTAAAACTTAGTAATGTGTGTGATCTTTTATAATTTCATTGTCATACACATATTTTATATTCATATGGATGAAAGTTCGTGTCAAACTCGGAAACAAACCGCCATTGTGAGATGCACAAGGCACAGTTCAGCTGTTTCCTGCCACTTTAAAGACGCTTTAGAGAGTTGAGTGGCCAGATTTGGCCATTTAACGTAATTCCTTGTTAGTGGTAAGTTAACGAGCATTTCTGTTTGGTGAAATGCTCGTGCAAAGTTAAGCAACGTTTAATGATGAATTAAGAGATAATTGACGTTTGTGAAAACGGCCCTTAGGGAATGAGATATAAGAACACAAAATCAATATTTATCTAATTGCTGCAGAACAGAAAATCTTTGATGTTGATTAACATAGGGGCTTTGCAGTAATGTGGTCATGAAACCTGTGTACTTAACTGATAACTTGTGTCTTTGTGATGGCTGCAGTAGTGTGTGTATTTATAATTGAGGCCAGGATTTGGAAGGAGGTGGTCATGGCCTTTCTTATAAACTACTCTGGAATTTACTTGGAGTAAAAGGGGAAACTCACATAGAACCACTTCTAGAACAGCTGAGGTGGGAATCAAACCCATCTCTTCTCAGTTTTGCCCCCCAAGGTTAAGTGTACCTCATTCTAACTCTCAGATCAGGAGTATATTTCCTGGCAGAACCGACAGACGAACCCAGGGCTTGCGAATCCTAAGTTTCAACACATAACTCAAGACCACAGAAGGTGACTAACAGATAATCAAACCTTGACTAAGAAACAACTGAGGATCATTGCATAACCATTTATATTCTCTCCACTTTGACATCACCAAAGCTTGGGCATAAAAAATACTCAGTTTGCCATTAATTGAATGTGTGACTTTTACCAATGAATGTTACTCAAGAAGAGAGAATTCATATTATTTCAGTGTTGACAACACAACTATTTGATTTCCAATACTATTTTGTTGCTAACCCCAAGCCATATACACCTTTCTTCCAATACTTCTCAACGTATCAATGTAGCTCCTCTACCGGTACTTTATGTCACTCTCCCAGTGTTGTAATACAAAGAAACCTGCTAGGAAGAAAGAATGAATCTAGGTATTGTGAGTTTTACTTTAATCAATGTAAAAAACTGAACAGACACAGTCAAACACATTACAATGCTGTTTACGCGCCTCAGTTAGCAGATGGGGGACTTAGGAACAGGCCCACTTAACATGCATAGCACTCTAACATTCCATGACTGTGGGGAGCCAAGTCTTGCCCAGCTCGAGGCACAGTGCTGTCAACTCTCCACCATAGTCACTGACTGCAAGCAGCGAGACTGGACAGAACAATGTGCAGCTGTGCAACCCTGGACATTTGACATGCAAGCAAGCTGCCAGGACCGGACTCTGGAGTCCACGTGGAGAGGTAGAGGAAGTATGTATGCTATTGGTCAAGAACCGTCAGCTATTGGTCAGCAGTAAACAATGTTTATTGATGGTGCGTGCTAATGTGTAGCGTTAACGAGGAAAGTGAGAAAACTATACAGCGTAAATGACTGAGCTTGGTTGGTTTACCTTTTGTAACTATAGAAGAAGGTCAATACAGTATAAAGTTAATGTAATATTGTTATTGCCTACTACTATTTTATGCTCTGTGTATGATGATGAAATAGATTCTTTCATTCATTTTTCATGCTTTGTTCCACCACCAACCGCTTCTGTTTTTCTTCAGACTGTTTTCCCTTTCACCAAAATAAGTACACGGAAGTTTATATTACTGAGGTTGTAAAATAAATGTCTGTAACGATCTTTCAAAGAACATGTTTGTATTTCACAGTTTCTATGTCTGCATCCAAAACATTTACATGTTATAGCCTAACTTCGGGAAATGTAATTTCTTATCAAGATGCAACTAGTATCGTTTTGTAGAAGAAATTGCTTTTTAAGTCAAGTAACTTGGAGAGAACTGAGACTGCAACTATTCTAGTACCAGTATTCCATGGCAATACCCTACGTACATACCTTGAACCTCTTCACTTGTGCTGCATAGTCTTCCTCTCCACATTTCATTTTACAAGTAGGATCAGTCTTCACACCAAGAACTGCCGTTATGAAATAGTCACAAAGATTCACCCATCGAATTCGCACCACAGGAAACATACTTATTTAATTGTTCAGCAAATCATGACAACAGAAAATTTTAATGCTCAGTGAATTAGAAGTGATTGAATTTAACTGATAACCGACACCAATACCTTAAGTCACACTAGAGGTTTGTGAAAAATCCTGAACTCCATCTAACATCATTACTAGATGTATTTTGTCAAAATTCTTATTATGTGAAAAAATTGATGTGGTTGTCCTCCAAGAAACTCATGTCGCAGATGAGGACCAATTGCGTTTAAGAGGACGAATACCAGGATATGATATACTTGGAGCTACATATCACCATGCATATGGTGTAGCGACCTATGTGCGGAGTACCATTGATAACATTTCTCTGTTAAAAGCTAACGTCGATGACAATATTCATACAGTTGTAATAAAGATTGGCGAGGTTATAGTAACTAATGTTTATAAGCCTCCAGTCTCTACATGGCCACCTCAAGTTCTTCAAGTGCAAGATCACCCTGCAGTCTATATAGGTGATTTTAATAGCCATCATGAAGATTGGAAGTATACTATTTCTGATGTCAATGGAGAAAATCTCATGAGTTGGGCTGAAGAACATAACATCCATCTTGTATTCGATGCAAAAGATAGAGGTACATTTAGATCAGCTGCATGGAAACAGGAATATAACCCGGACCTGGTGTTTGTCTCCTGTGACAACAACTATCGGCCATTGTATACTACACGGAAAGTTCTATCAGCTTTTCCGCACAGTCAACACCGCCCAGTTTATCTTGAAGTTGGAATACAAATCCCTCTTGTGACTTCATATCCTCGCCCACGCTGGAACTTCAAAAAATCGGACTGGAAAGCTTTCTCAGAAGAACTAGATAAATATGTCCGATGGATACCTCCAACGAGTGACAATTATGGTAGATTTGTAGGAGCTGTAATTACCATAGCCAAAAAACACATTCCAAGAGGATTCAGGAAGGAATATGTTCCCGGATGGACTGATACAAGTGAAAAGCTGTACCAAGAGTTCCTGGCAAGTGGTGAACAAGAGATCGCTGAAGAACTACTTGGTAGCCTTGATAATGCTCGGAAGGAAAAGTGGATTGAAACCGTAGAATCTATTAACTTCAGTAAATCCAGCAGAATAGCCTGGTCACTCTTGAGAAAACTTGGAGGAGGTACCCCTATTGTCCGTGGACATCAAAATGTCACTCCAAAAATGGTTGCTTCCCATATAGTTTCAATGTCTCGAACAGCTAGAGACAGAAATCACACAAAATATATCAAGAAAGAATTGGCCAATCTCAAAGCCACAAGTAATTTTGGATCAGAATACACTAAACCCTTCACCATCCAGGACATTGACACAGCGCTGAAAGATGTAAAAAGCGGTAAGGCACCGGGATTTGATGGAATACATCCCGAATTCTTGATACACAGTGGAAAGCATGCTCGGCTTTGGCTATCCAAGCTAGCCACTAACATTGTTCAGACTGGTAAGCTACCTCGTTTGTTTAAATTAACGAAGATCGTTGCCATACTGAAGCCTGGAAAACCAAGTGACAGACCAGACAGTTATAGACCTATCTCATTGTTGAGCGTATGCTATAAGTTAATTGAGAGACTAATCTTGAACAGAATCGCCTCAAAAGTGCTTGAAGTAATTCCCATAGAACAAGCAGGATTTAGACCACAACGGAGTTGCACGGACCAAGTTCTCTCCTTAACCACCTATATTGAGGCAGGGTTCCAGAATCGCCAGAAAACATCAGTAGCATTTATAGACCAAGGGGAGGTATGACTGAGTTTTTCAACTTCCTCAGTTTTTATCATATCATTACCAAATTTAAACCACTTGCATAAACAGTTGCTGGCATCTAATGTTCTAATTTGTAATTAAATAGCTTTGTAAGTTTTTGAGATATTGCACTTTTTTGTATTCAAAAAGTGGTCACATAAAAAAAGTCCCTTGCGACAAAGTTTTTGTTCGACCAAGCTGATTTTTTAAAAAAATGTTGTTATGATGTATAGAAACAATAATTGCTTTGGGTTTTTGTGTTAGATGAATACTGTTCTTTCCAGAAAAGTTTAAACTTTCATTTTATATATTTTTAAAATTTCAGCATTAATAGTTTAAAGTTATCTATCAAAATTCATACTAAAACTCAGAGAAGTTCAAAACCAGAAACAAGTTTACATTAGTGTACCTTTTGCAACTACTTTACCAAGTTTCAACAACATCTGAAAAGAATTGCATCACAAGGAGCATTTTGTACACAGAAAAACATTGGAAAAGAGCAATGCGAGAAAAAGGCAAGTTAATATTTACCCACTCAAAACTGCCCTGCCCCATATGTTTCCCCTTCACATCTCCTCGTTCTTTCTTCCTTAGATATCTTCTGCCATTTAACATGCCACCTAGTCATTTTCTCCCGATCACAGCCCCTCTTTTGTGCCTGAGTAACACGTCTAACATCTTGTAGTTTGCATAGAGAACTTGACTTTATAGGGATGGTCGAATTTCTGATGGAATGAAGGGTTTCCAGAGTTTTGTAGTGCCCCATATTGAATTCTGAGACAGCCCTGAGGATACCAAGTTCCAGTTTTGTCTTGGAAACAAATATCTCCTTAGGGCATTTACTCCACACTACATTATGGAGGGACTCGTTAGCATTCTGAGTCTTCCCCGCTGTACAACGCTGCAATATCTGATCTGATGCTAGTCTCAGATACACAGGTGCTATCTTCTCAACAACAGAAGGATTCAGCTTGCAACTCATTCTACTGTGGCTATCATTTGGTTTTCCTTCTGCTGTTGTCGGTTATAGAAGCACCAGGAGTTGATACCCTTAGGACAAGTCAAATGCTGAGGCTTGCGGTCAGTTGACATACAGTGTCTAAGAGTTGCAAAAACTGCCCTCTTCATTTTTCCTACATCTGGAATATTATTGACAATGGCATGCCTATAATAATGGGTCAATTTAGTTATAGTGCTGTCTTTCAAGTTGCCCTCTTTACGCCCACCCAGTGTCACACCCTTCGCCCTCCATTCCTTTACAGTGTTACGAAGAGCAGTACCAAGTCGCTTAGAAATATGGTTTATGCATTCTTCTTTCTCAATCCTTTGTTCTGGACCATACACCTCAATCTCATTCAAGTGGGCGTAGGTCTTGGCATCCCCATCTGACAACACCGATGTGTATCGAAAACCATTGTCAATGGATCTCTTCCACAGGATCTCTCCAATGTCTTTTTCCATTGCATTGGAGGACCCATCATAATTTTTCTGGCATTCATCTGAGCTCTTATGACCCTCCCACCAAATATTATATTCTGCACTATTTTTTCCCAGGTCCCTTTCTGCAATAACACACTGATGGCAATACTTTGACAGAACATGGTAGTCTAACACAACTCCAGTCAGAATGTCAATTACGAATCCTGCACCATAATTCGATGTATGGCCACGTTTCTGCCATGTTGCATCATATGAAACACCTATGTCAATGGTCTGTTCATCACTAGCCCCATGAGCATTGTGTACTACTTGTGCAGCCATAGAAAGTACTTCTCTTCTCATTAATTTTCCCTCATCTATGAGAATTCTAAGGTGTTTTGCAAAAGGCCTTCGACCTAAAGTGTTCATACCCATACCTATAGAAAATGTCTCCAGCCCACGCTGGCCTTTACCTAAACTACTAAATGTTTCAACCATAGCATTGTTCACATGGAAACCAGGTCTTTGAGAATTATCATCTTTAATTCTTGGTGAAGTGTAGGTGTTAGCAGAAACATAACCACATGTTCTGCATTTAATTATAATTTTAGAGGAGAACCCATGAGTTTCCCTAAATTCAATAAAAATAGATTTGTTCTTACACTCACCACACAGTAGCTCCTTCACTAGTTCTTGCCAAACATCCTTATGCACCAAGGTATAGATCACAGACCCAACACTTTGTTCTGCACTGGCAGAAACAGAAAATAAATTTATTTTCCTCTCAGATGCAGACATATCTGCATCTAGTGAGCTACTAGAAACGTTATTCACTTCTTCATTAGGCCTAACTGAACTGACTTCTTGTCCTGGTTTCTGACTCTTTCTTTTAGCTATAGCTAATTTGGCAGCCTTGCTTTTCTTTGAGGGACGTTTTTTCACTGGTCTATAGCTACACCTAGGACTCTTTTGAATTTCCATGGTTTCTCACTAATAATAATAATCACTATTGCTATAGGCCTAACCTAAAAACTATAATCACTACTTATCTATACACTAAAACGACGCACTAAGACCTCTACACTATAAATTACACAACTACAAAGGAAATAAGACGAAACACATCACTGAATAATCACTAGTTTGGATATGTAATTCGCTGTACTGAAACCACACGTTACTTTTGCATTACAATAACATAAACAAACAGGGAAGCCATGCTTGTACTACTACAGTCAACACAAATACGAAATTCAGAATGTAAATAATACAAACATATATATATATATAATATTAACTATCATAGTATAGTTGTGTGAAAAAAAAAGGAATGCAATTTAGAAGAGAGAAATCGTTCTCTAAATTAGTTAAAATTGAACTATTAAATGACATAACGTAGTTATATGGACTACGTAGTAAACAAACGACTGTCAGCTTGCACAGGTGTGCCTCTACGACACATACGCCGCGGAATACTTGAATAATCGACAAAAAACATACAGAAAACTATCATTATGCTAATGCGATGTACTTTTATCAACAAGTTTCTTCATCAACAGATTTGGCATTCGTTTGTTTTCTCGTGTTTTCTCGTGAGAAACGGGAAAATACCAATGTCACCAACTAATGTTTTTACGGAAAAAGACAATTCTGATTCTGTTGTAAACGTCTATATTAACATGAAATCTCGCGAATCTCGCCGACCATCGGCCAACATTTTAAGATAACTTAATTATGACACGAAACATGAGGTTCTACTTGTCATGTGAGTGTGTGTTTAGTAACAGATTTTGTTACTCGTGAGCTTTATTGTTTAGTTCCGGTGCAGTATTCTTAGTTGAATATAATCTTTAGCTGGATTATGTACTAGAATCGTCAGGTAATGTAGCCTACTGTGAGAGCCCAACTTAACCTATATGAATGGAACGCTTTTTTTTATTTATTTATTTAATCACCTATTTAGGCTACATAGATCCCAGTGAGACAAAACCCGTATTAGGGACAATCAGGTAGCATAGATACAGATTGAAAGATACCAGTATATCTTTAGTAATATGATATTGTGTTTTAAGTTACTGTAATGGTAGGCTACAATAGGTTGATAGTGACTAACTTTACAGAAGTAATTGGTATGCATTGCTCAAGGCTACATAATATTGAGCATAGGCTATTAATTCCTTAAAAGGAAAGCTTTTGCTTTCTTCGTGATTTTATTTTTTATTGAAAACCTTTCCTTTATGCATAATGGTAGAGAGTTATACCAGTATCCCTTGATTATAGAGGGCATATCCAAAGATAGATTTTATTGCACGTTTCTGGAGTATCTCAAGTTCTTTTATCAGCTCCTGCATGGCTTAACAGTAGCGTTTTCGCCTGCTTTTCCCAAGGTTGCAGGATCGAATCCCGACGCAGTCAGCTGGCATTCGAGGGTGCGCAAATGCGTGGGAGCCGTGTCGGTAGATTTACTGGGATGTTAAAGATCCCATTCGGGTTGGAATTCCGGCACCCCGGCGTCTCGAAAAGCCAGGAATGTAAAACCAATAACATCATTATTACGGTATCTTACAACACCTCCATATGAAATTCATGTACAGTAGATGTGAATGTATCAGATAAAAGTAGGCTATATGCCGGCTCTGTGGTGTTGGGGTAGCGCGCCTGCCTCTCGCCCGGAGGCCCCAGGTTCGATTCCCGGCTTCATCAGCGATTTTAGAAACTGACGTGAGGGCTGGAACGGGGTGCACTCAGCCTCGTGAGGACAATTGAGTAGCTGACTGACAGTGAGGCAGCGCCCCGATCAAGAAAACCAAGATTAACGGCCGAGGGGACCCGATGCGCTGATCACGCGTCGCTTCTAATTATCTGGGCAGCAGTCGCTTGGTAGGCCTAGGCCCTTCATGGGCTGTAGTGCCAGGGGTTATTATAAAGTAGCCTATATAAGTTTATATTACAGTAATTCTGAATAAAAGTAGAACTCAGCTTATACACTTGCCTCAGACATGAATGTGACTTTAACATACTTTGTGTCCTTGTTTCATCTTTTGGGCGATATTACGTATTGAAATTAGGAACCCTGATCACTACTGCACCTCATATATGTGCTAAAGTACGTAATTTATTACTCTTTTAAAACGGCTGCCATGTTCCAACAGCGCTTGCATCTCGTCCAACTGCCTCAACACAAACGAAACTTAAACATCTCCTAAAGAATACAATCTTTATTCTAGGAGACAGACAATCCAACTGATTACTTAGCATGAACCCCAGTCTGCCTACGCTAAGAGAGTAATCTAAAACCCATCAGGAAAACGTTCCCATTAGACCAATAGCCTAGTGAATTTTAGGAGCAGTCCCATTTATAAAGTTTCCCAATTTATTCAGAGTTTCCTCAACACACATTACAAATTAAAAACTAACAGCTCTTTTAGGAACTCTATCCATTTCTGTGAAACGACTAGGAACCTAATAATCGAAGAATCTTACACAATGCACACAATAGATATTAAATAAATATACACAAACATACCTGTATCCCACACCATTAAAATTATAGAAAGAAAAAAAAAAACATTTATCCACTTAACTTAAGTTACTTAAATTTACCCTACATAATAATCACTTTAAGTTCAACTTTAAAAAAAAAAATGTGAATTTTGGTCAATATGTATATGGACATTATAAAATGCAAAGCGATTGTTTCCGCCCAGTCAATACTGTTTATTCAAATTGAGTAAATTAATCACTCGTCATGATAGAATGGCACATGTTTCGACACCTAGCAAATCATTGGTGTCATCAACCATGAATTGGGAAGCACTAAATACATTACACATGTAGAATTTGGTTGTGGCACAGAAACATGAATGAACACACATAAAAAAGAAGAAGTATATCATGCATATAAAAAACATTAAAAATTCCTAAAACATTTTGTTAATAAAACACTTTAAAAAAACCTCCAACGGGTTTAATCAGTCTATCTTGAATCAGTCCAATGTAATTCTTGATGTTGATTGTGGCGTAGTACATTACACTTGATGCTTAAAAGAATACATTTGTAGTCATAGTATGAACTAATGGACACATACGATGTAGTTAATGACCCATGCGGAACACTTCCGACCAGCACGGCTCTGTGACACCTTGCCGCATTGATACTTGGGATTTGACACCCTTCCTGGACTCATTGATGTCAATGGAATGCCCGCTTCTAAATTGGATTACTATGAGCCAGTTCTTAATGTTACGTCTCAATATAAAGTGTGTACTCTTTATGTAATCATACTAATATATAAAAATGAGATGGTGTGTGTCTGTTACTCAATCACGCAAGAACCACTGGTCCGATTTAAATGAAATTTTGCATGGATGTAGCTGATTTACCAGGTTTACATATAGGCTACCGTTCATTTCGATATTTTGCACTATTTAAAAATGGCGACTATTTTCGTATTTCCTTTTCAAATAAAAAGAGAACGCTAAGAAATAGCAAACTTTTGATGGCATAATTATACGAGCTTTAAAATTTAATTTTCTATCCTAAAGGTCCTTATCACTTTTCGTGTATCTCCAACGGTTAGCTAGTAAAACCTAAATATGTGCTATAAAACACGGTCAACGCCGAGCGATGTTAGTCTATGTTAGTCTCTACATGAACTGTTTTATTTATAGAGGTAATTTGTGGACTCTGAAACGAGACGTGATTTTGAGTCTAATTTTATACTCTTTGTGCCGGTTATTGTGTGTGAGTATTTGGATCTTTACGCTGTTTCACAATGTTATAGTGCTTTCTACTTTGTACGGTACACTTCTTTTCTTTTTATAGATTGTTTTTTTTATAACTGAATATTTCTGTTGGCCAATATTGATCTGCTTTTTGTAATTTTTTTCCATGATCAGAAACCCAAATTCACAGACGAATGTGTTGAAGCCTACCGACTGTCACATTAATTCATTTAGTGCTCATATTAATCTTACTGCAGAACTGGGCAAACTTATTTCAATAAAGTTGGTATTTTGCCTTTCACGGTCAATGAAACCCCACACAAAATAGGGCATAAACCTAGAAAAGTTCCTGAGTTTTAATTGCTTGGCCCTGAAATTCAATATACAATCATTTTGGGAGCCTTTATAGGGAGGTGAAAGACTGTTTTAGCTTTAGCTCTTGCAGTAAAGTAGCGGAGGTGTTCTAAATAAGAGTTGAGGTATCGCGCAGTTTGCTACTCCTTTACTAGTGCGCAAATAGACCACAAGACCTCGCTGATGAACCATCTCGGAGTTACTAGGCGTAATCTCGCACAAAACACGGCTTAAACTTAGAAAATTTATCTGTGATTAAAACTGATTTTGTTATTATTACTTGGGATGATTGAAGTTTGTTTCGTTACTGTTACTCTTTATCATGACATGATACGTAGTTTCCGCAATATTACTTACTGCGGATATAATTTCTACCAAGTTTGATGTATTTTTAGCATAATGTTTATATGTTTAAATGTAGTATGAAGATGTTAAACGATAGGTATTCAATATTTAAGAAAGGGTATTTAACTTTTACTACAGAGAAGCTGATATTTATTTCCAATATATAACACACTTTCCTACCTACAAAGCGGAAGCAGACAGGCTTTTCTCCGGGTACTCCGGTTTTCCCTGTCACAATTTCATTCCAGCAACAATCTCCAGTATCATTTCATTTCATCTGTCATTCATTTAACCATTGCCCCAGGGGAGTGTGACAGGCTTCGACCCGGTCGGTCGACTGAAAGCAGGCTGTGGATTTTCACTTTCCTACCTCTGATTAATAATAGGGTGAGTGAAAATGTGTGTAGTCTACACATATAACATGGAAATAACATAACTACATTACGAATGTTTGATTCGAGAAAGTTTTGGAAAAGAGAATTAGGACAAGGATAGAAGGAGGGATGAGGGAAGAACAACATGGCTTCAGAGCAGGAAGGTCCACAGTGGATTTGATTTTTGCTGTAAGGCAGTTACCAGAACAGCACTATGAGTATGGAACAGATCTACTGATGGCCTTCCTGGACATTGAGAAAGCATATGACAGTGTATGCAGAAACAAAGTATGGAAGTCCCTGGAGGATAGAGGAGTAGAGAAATGGACTATAAAGAGGATAAAGGAGATGTACAAGGGAAGCGTGAGCTGTGTGAAAGTGGGAGGAGAGAGATCTGACTGGTTGGAACAAAGAAACGGCCTGAAACAAGGAAGTGCACTGTCACCGTTACTTTTCATTGTGGTGATGGATGACATAATGACCCGAGTGGCACAAGTAATTGGGGACGGAAAGATGAAAGCAATGGTGTTTGCATATGATTTGATGATTTGGGGAAACAAGGAGGAGGAGGTACAGGAACAGTTGGACGTGTGGGAAGGAATAATACAAGGATATGGGATGAAATTTAGCATAAATAAGAGTGAGATGGTGATCACAACAAGGAAGAAGGAAAGAACCACAACGGGAATAACAATTGGTGGGGAACAGCTGAAGAAAGTGGAGAGTTTCAAGTATCTGGGAAGCCTGATACAAGATAATGGAAGAAATGATAGAGAAATAAATGAGCGGGGGAGGCAGGCAGAAGCATTTCGGAGGAGTGTGAGAAGCATGTTATGGAGCAAGGATGTCCCTCAGAACAGCAAAAAGATCATATATCGGACGTACTATGTCCCTATCCTGACGTATGCCTCGGAGACCTGGGTTATGAGGGGAAGGGAGAAGAGCAAAATACAGGCCAGTGAGATGAGGTTCTTGAGAAGCAGTATTGGAGCTACAAAGATGGACAGAATAAGAAATGAGAGGACCAGAGAATTAATGAAGGAGGAACCATTACAGGATGGTATAGAGAAATCTAGACTTAGATGGTATGGACATGTAAAACGAATGGAGGAGAAGAGGATACCCAGGAGAGTACATGAGACGAAGTGGGAAGGAAAGAGACCGAGGGGAAGACCGAGAGACAGGTGGCTGAAGGGGGTGGAAGAAAGCGTGAAGAAGAGAGGAGAAGACTGGATAAGGGTGGAGGCTGAGAGATGGTGGGAAGACAGAAGACGTTGGAGAGGCTTGTGTTCCAAACAGACCCGGCCAGTGGCTAGAAACTGTGCAAGATGATGATGATGATTATATTAATGATTTAGGCCAGCAAGTACCAAAGGCCGTTCAAAGAACGGGTACTTCAGCTAGTAAATTATAAAAATTGATTGCAGATACTTAGTTACTTGCTCTCATATGTCAAGCTGCTTGTCTCTCACCAAGGCTCAATTCTGTTAACACATGTCAGATTTTCTAAGTGAAATGTCATGTCGTCTGGTTTTGATTCCACGTGGCTCATGATCGTTGGTTTAACTGTCACATAAAACTATAAGGTCCCTTTCATTTTGTGTGTAATTCATGCTACAATTCACAAAGTGGCAGATGTGGCCAGAAGTTAGGTTTGGTAGGTAGCGTTCTACAGCTGGCTATGATGTAAGAATAGAGACTGGTGGGGATGTCGCTCTCTTTGAATAACTCAGTCCTTAACATGACAATTTGTATTTAAATGTTACGTTTTTCACTATATTTTTAATTACATGCCTTTGTGCTGGGGGCCAATTGGCATTTGAGGACCTTGAGCTGTGTGGGGAAGATGAAATGCCATCCCATAAGGCAAAGGATACATGTACATTTTCTTTTGGGAGCACAGAGATTTTCTTGTTAGTTCGTTCATTTATTTGACCTTTGATAAGGAATGCTTGTGTGAGCAGTACACACAATTTACAGTAATAATCAACTGAATGGCTCCCGTGAACAGTATTGAAATAAAGAAGTAATACAATCCTGACAAGAAAATATTTGAACACATATATTGTATATGGCCTATATATATTTATTTACCATTACAATGAACATTATACTACCTACCAGGGCCCTTTTAGACAAGCACATAAATAAGTTCAAGACTTGTTGCATCAAGAAATGCTTTTGCCATTCAATAGATTTACTAGAGTGGAGAGCACATAAGAAGGCAGGTGAGAGTGAGAGCATTCTGCGCCTAGTGAGACAGAGCCATTCACAGTGATGTTGCCAGACTGCCTCTCTCTCTTTCTCTGTGCGTGCTAGATTCGTCACTTACCCAGCTGTTCCCTCCTCACATTTGCAAATGCTCCACGAACTGCACTCGTGTAAGAGAAACGACCAATTGATCCTATCGTTACTGCCACTGTGCATTTGGTACATGCTCCTCACTCTAATTGCTTGGCTAATTGTATAATAACTAAGTTAATGACAGTGTTAGCTTTCATCGGATGCATAAATATTAACATTATGTTCATTCGCTTTATTTCTTTTCTTTTTTCAATGGGTGTGTTTAAATATTATTTTAAAGGAAGCTTGTAGTGTTATGTGATGTTAATCTCGGGATCATGAGCCAAGGGACTTCCATTATTATGTGGAATCCAAACCATAGGACATAGCATTTCACTTATGTATTTATGAATGTATATATTCTTTTTTGCCAGACATATATAATCCAAGAGTGACAATAAGTTATAATAACTTATATTTAAAACAATAAAATTAATCACAAAACAAAATACACATACACAAATAGAAAGGCTCTGCACTATTATCTAAATGAAATACCAATAGGGATTTCATAAATGTATAACACCATAGTCAATAAAATTGAATTAATATACATTAACCTTCCGTCGGTCGCAATGTTAATGTTTCAAGAAACGGTCGCAATGTATCATAATTTATTTATTTATTTAATCGTATGGTGGATTATATACAAAATTTACATCATACAACATTATCCACATTCTGCAACCAAGTTATGACATTTGGAGTGACATGAAAGAGTTCAGCAGGGTTCCCAGGGAACGAGAACAGAGGGCAGCGTCGGAGCAGATGATCCATTGTCTGCTCCTCTTGATCACAGTCGCACATTGCTGAATTGATCCAGCCCCATCTGTGTTGAAAGAATTTACAGCAGCCATGGCCGGTTCTGAATCTGTTAAGACGGCACCACAGTTTCCTTGGGAGGTCAGAACCTTTCAGTTCCTTTGTAGGATCAAGAGAATGGGCACTTGTCCCCGCTGTTTTAGTTAACCACTCGTTTCTCCAACTTTGGTTTAAATTAAACCCGTCCACATACAGTATTTCTGCAGTAACACATGCTGGCCTCCTAGACCGTAGTCGCTGTTGTGAGTGATGGCAAAATTCATGGTATAGTGGTAAAGTAGGTGAAGCCCTGATCTTCTTAGCCTCTCTCAACAATGCTTGTTTCCTTCTTAGATGTGGTGGAGGAATGTGGCTCAGCACAGGCAACCAATGACTAGGCGTTGACTTAATAGTACCAGTGATGCATCGCATTGTATCATTTAACCTGGAGTCTACTTTATGCACATGTGCACTTTCCAACCACACGGGTGCACAGTATTCTGCTGTTGAATAGACAAGGCTAATGCCAGTTAGGCGTAAGCAGTCGGCAGAGGCTCCCCAGGAAGTACCACTAAGTTTATGTAGGATGTTGTTTCTTGCAGCAATTTTATGGGAGAGCTTGGTGAGATGCTCTTTGTAGGTCAGGGTTCTATCCAAAGTCACTCCAAGATAAGTAGGAAAGGGATTGTATCTAAGTTGTTGTCCGTCAAGCAGAATATTTGGTTTGTAATTAGAAAACCGATGTGCAAGGTGGAAGCAAGATACTTCTGTTTTATTCAGGCTCGGAATCAATCTCCAGGACTGAAGGAAAGCTGACATTCTCTTATGGTCTTCAGTAAGGGTGTTTTCTGCATCTTCAAAATTTCTGCTCTGCGTTACAAGCGCAATATCGTCAGCATAAATGAACTTTCTTGCCTTAGTATTTGGCAAGTCATGAATATACAGGTTGAAAAGGATTGGGGCCAAAACAGATCCTTGTGGGAGTCCATTATTCAGCTTCCTCCTGTGACTTTTAGAGTCACCCAAGAACACCTCAAACTGTCTTTCACTGAGAATGTTTGATAGCAAATTCACAATTTCAAAAGATGGAATTACTTGAAACAGTTTGAAAAGTAACCCTTGTCTCCAGACAGTATCATAGGCTGCCGTGAGATCAATGAAGACAGCTGTGGATTTTAGATGGTTTTGGAAACCTGCTTCAATATGTGTTGTAAGGGCAAGAACTTGATCTGTGCAACTACGACCGTTTCGGAAGCCAGCTTGTTCAGGTGGTATGACATCTTCAATGTACGGTGCTATCCTGTTCAGAAGGACACGTTCCAGAAGTTTAAACATGACGCTAAGCAGGGCAATGGGACGATAGCTTTCAGGATTGAGTTCAGATTTACCTGGTTTCAGAATAGCTATAACTTTGGATAGTTTAAACTGTTTGGGTAGGTGATTCTTTTCAAGGATATATGTGAAAAGAGAAGTAATCCAGTTTATACTGAGTGGACCCATGTGTATGATGAATTCATTATAGATGTTATCAGGACCAGCTGCCTTGTTGGTCTTCAACTGCTTGATAGCTGCTGCAACTTCTTCAACAGAAAACGCCCTGGATAGTTCATTATTTCTCTGGGCGTTCTTTTTGAGGAGAGTGAGGTTACGTTTCACCATTTTGGTGTGACACTTGTCTCGCTTTGCCCTTGTAAGATCTACCATTCTATTAGCAATGGTGTCAGGACTTAAAGTACCGTATGTTTTTCTGGAGTTTTTCTTACCAGTCAGTCCGTGAAGTATTCTCCAAGCTTTTCTGCTCGACTTTACAAAATTCATTTCTGTAACAGTTGCTTCCCACTTCTCTCTCCTGCTTTTATTGAGGGACAGTAGTAGCTGAGTGCCTGATGATTGATCTCCAGTACTTTGATATTCTTTATACAAGTCCTCACTGTCCTTATTCCATCCAGGCACATATTCCTTCCTATAACCCCTAGGAATATTGGCTTTTGCAGCCTTAATAACGAGTTCAACAAATTCGCCATAGTTGGTTGCTGTTGATTGTAAGTTCTTCTCAGTTAAGTTTTTATCAAGTTCCTTAGAGAATGCGTCCCAATTAGCGCGTTGGAAATTCCATCTGGGTAAGGGCATCGAATTCACAAGAGGGATTTTCAGCCCTACCTCTACAATTACAGGACGGTGTTGGCTGTTTGGAAAGTTAGACAGAACATTTCGTGAGGTATATAAGGGTTGCGATAGTTGATCCATAGAAACAAATACTAGATCTGGGTTGTAGTCCCTATTCCAGCGTGCGGAATGGAAAGTACCTTTGTCCTTTACATCAAACACCAGATGTAAATTGGATATTTCTGCCCATAAAAGTAATGTCTCTCCATTATCATCTACTGTATCATAACCCCATGATGTGTGGTGACTGTTAAAGTCACCAGTATAGATACATGGATGGTCAAAAGTAGGCAGTACAGCTGGAGACCAGTTTATGCATGGAGGCTTGTACACATTGACAATTTTTAGGCCGTTAACCTCAATCACTAATAGGAAGGTATTGTTTACGACTGTGGACTCAAGAACTTGGACTGCAGTCAAGCTGGACTTGGCATAAGTGGCTATACCGTACTGTGGGTGGTGGATGGCATTTACTAGGGTATAACTTGGAGGGTGTCCTCTTCTATGGAAGTCCTGCTCATCTTTGATATGCGTCTCTTGGATATTAACGATGTCAATATCAAGATCCTGTAAATGTTTATGTAGATAAATACATTTGGCTGAACTTAGGCCTTCAATATTTAGTTGCATAATACGTATTGAGTGTCCAATATCTCTAGTTTGGTGGTTCTGAAAAGAACCATTTTTACATTGCATTCTTGGCATTATATGTATAGTTCACCTAATATTGTTGCTCGTTTAGCACCACCCAGGGGTCACGTGTAGGGTTAAGTTATAGGTTACACCTACGGACGTGAGCAACATCAACCCCCAATGTATCATAATGATACATTCAAACAAGACGTCCAGCTACGGCTTAAGCACTGTCATCTTTTGTGGCAGCTATTCTGGATATTTGGCATACTACCTCGATGTTAGGCCCCTTAAAACAACAATTATCATCATCATCATCTTTTATTTTTCACTTGATAGGCCTACACATTTCCTTTATCATTACACATTTTGTGAACAAATGAATGACGGCGTCGGTCGCAGTGTATCAGTCTGATAGGTTTCGTAATAGGGTTGTTGAACCCACTACATGCATTATAATTTCTGTTATTGCTGTTTGTTTTCTTTCTGTATATTCCAGTGTAATCGTTTATTAATTATTTATTTCCAAAATACAGTTTTCTGTAAACATCATACAAAGCGAGTAAAAATAATCACAAGTAACGGAATAAAAAGGAACTGCAAACTAAATATTCATATAAAATTAGTTTCCGAACAGCTTCTATATCCCAAGGATCTTCCAGATTATATGTCTGCTTCTGTGCCATCATATCAGATGTAAAATCCACGAAAAAAGAAATAGATGCATGAATAAATGTTGTGCCGTATGTCGCAATGTATCAATGTGATACATACTGTGCCACTCCAAAGACTGGCACACATTTCTGCCCCTGCCCGCGGCTACCCGGGCGGCCTTTCTACGTGACTTGTGTTCCACCCATGTTTGAATGTCCCGCCGCTGACGCTGCACTCCCCCCATCCTCTACAAATGAACTGTCCCGCCTGGACGAATGGACTGTTCCGGGCTAGTTGAACTTCGTCTTGGCCTGGCCTCTAATGCTATTGGCCCGGCCGGTTCAAATGAACCAATGGCGCGATCCCGCGCACAGTGACTTGCATATTGAGTGAGCCTGGCCAAGCCGGCCAACTGAAATGTCCTTGTGGTTGGGCCAGCGAGGTGGTTTCCGTGACTCTGAGGACCGACTGCAGTTGGTAGTGTCTAATTCCTAAATTCTCCGTGAGGCGCGCGCGACTCTCCTGTCGCCTCGCCTGGAGCGTTCTCTGAGAGCGTTCCTCTCCCCACAAGCTTCTGAACCATGCCGCGGACAAGAGTGTTCTGGTCCGAGCTCTTCGAGCTGGGCATTCTATACAGGCCATGTGGCCTACCACCGAAATTAAGGTAAAGCTTCTGATCTTTTACAATAACTATTGTGGACTCCAGTACTACAGAGTAATTATCAGCTCACAGTGTCGCCGTGAGGAAAGTCTACCGAATTTAAGATTAATTGACTTGTTTATCAAAAACTTTGCACTAGTATGAACTGCAAGGCACATAGCCAATGGCGGCTTGCCTTCACAACCAGTTTCTTTGGTATCGAGCAACATCGACAGAACTATTAAACCGTGTGTGATATAATTAATTGAATTGTGATTGTTCAGTTCTGAATTATACCTGAAATGTTATATTTTGGAGGGCTAGTTAGGATATGGACAAATGGGGGCATTGCATTGAATGTGGCCTACACTTGGAAACGGCTTGCCTCATGTCAGGCGGCCGCCAACCATTTAATTATGTGGACAACGGTCACGGTAGTTATATTTTGGAGCAATTTCGCTCAGGGCTAGTGGTTAGCCTTTAGTCTTTTCTTATTCATGCTAATTTCTTTATTTCGGTACCTTTTGTTTGGATGTACCACGTTTTACTTGTTTTGTGTTTTGCTCTTGGGTTCTCCCAAAATGCCTCCCGGCATTTCATTTTCGTTCAGTAACTATCCTTTCACATTTAAGTTGCGTTCTTGTTTTAGGCCCGTTTGCAGGGACCAATTTCTTACTATCCCAGGAATATGCTTTTAATACTAAGGTTGTAATTGTCTCCCGTGACCGTGGATTCACAATACCACGTGGGGTTAGGTTATAGTTAGGAGTGTTTCTTATTCACGCCAGTGTTGTTTCCACATGTTGTATTTTCCTTGTTTTCTCAATACATTTTTATTACCTTTTTTATAACCCATGGGCATTCGTCTACCATCAGTTTTGTATTACCCAGACCCACGCCTTGGTATAACGAGGCCCAAATCCACATCCCGGGTACCCTACCCGCCTGGTTGCTCATTCCTTGTGAATGGCTGCCAGAGTACGACGTTTGGGAACGGGGTTCGATCCCCGCGTCTCCTATTTAGTCCAGGGGTCGTACACATACGCTCTGAGCAGATGACAGTGTGACTGCATGAAAATGGAGGGGGAAATAGGAAGGTACTGTTAAGTCGGGTACTCTGTTGCCTAGCACAACAATGACGCTAGAAAAACGCGCGCTTGTATCATTCTGATACACATGTGACCGACAGAAGGTTAATTAATGTAGAGTATCAGTTTTGGCCTTGTTATGGCCTTCTTCAGCAATGTTTATTAAAAGAAAAGAAACTAATGTGATTACGAGCAAATGCTGGTGTGGTTCCTAAATTAAGGCCATGCCCACCTCCTTCCAAAACCTAGCCTCCAATACAAATACACTTACAGCCATCACAATGACACAGGTTATCAGACAGATTACACACCAACTAAATGGGGTTAGACCTACATGATCACAATGTTGCAAGGCCCCTCAATGAATAAATAGCAATATTAAGAGTGGTATGATAACTTAATATTTTTCTCTTACAGGTTTCAATGCACGTGGCTCTACCATGCGATACAGTTCTCTACTGGGACAATGACTTCAAGAAATTCAATGCTCTTTTTATGAAAATGTTATGTAGATTTTATATCTTTAAAAACTAGAAAAGAAGAATATATATTATATTGCACAGCATAAAAACTTATTTTTGTCCTCATATTATTCCTTCAGACCTGATTCCTTTCAGTATCATACTTCATCCAACAGTTGTTAATTATTTTACAGTGTATAGTGGTTCATTGTGTGTTCGCGTCCTAGTTCGTGAACCATGGGCATCGGCCAAGTGGTCCTGACAGTCTGGATACCGGTTGCTGTGGTAAAGGGCATCTTGGACGTATTCTGAGGCATGGCCCTCCTTGTGCTCATGCGGCTAGGACTGAGATGAAAGTCCAGGGCCCCAAGTAAGTATGTCTAGCAACCTGCTTCACTTGTACCTACTTCTTAAACCTGTTAAAAATGTCTTGAGCAAGCCTCGGACCTGTGGGAGTGATGGGAGTCACACTCCCATCTGACAGATCAGGGACTCCTTGGAAACAAATGGGCAATAGACCTGGTATTCCATGAGGTGCTATTAACAAATAGCTTATAAAGATAATAACGGAAATTCTGCCATAAAATCATGTGCTTGCCTGGACACAGCGATTATAGTGCCATCTCTTGCTGTGAGTTGACAGCATCACTCGCCTTGCCACCCCATTTCTCAATGGGCATCAACTAAAATTGCTTTGTGATGTTAACATTTGTTATGGGATGATATTAGGCATTTAAGGAGTAAGGTTAAAGGAAATGAATACTAGGTTACGTACAGTTTATTTAACATTCGAATAAATATAGCAGATAATTCATGATATGGTGTTGGTATAGGCTACTCAAGTCTGGAATAGGCCCATACATTTTAACACAACTCGTAAGCATTTACCCTTATTGATATGTTACTTTTCGTAGATTAAGGCGCGGTGCACACTGGAGAAACCTGTTTCATGCAACTGGTTTCGTGAAACTGAGGTTGCTTGCAACAGATAGATAAGATTAACGCAGGGCTGTGCACACTGCGTTTCATGAAATCGTAGTTGCATTGATTTCACGAAACCGGGTCCCTGTCGCCAATTGCATGTTTCTTGTATTTTAATTTTATTCTTTGGCCAATGCCTCCCCTCTTTTACGTAAATATATGAACTTGCTACTGAAGGATGAAGTGCGGACTTTGGAATCAAAAACGTGGCCTGTTGTTGGTTGGATATTATGAACCTAGTTGTTTACAAAACCTGTAAATTGTACCTTGTAATAACAGGGGAGTGGGGAATCGGGCAACCTCTTTGCTCACGTGATCCTATTTACATTGGCCAGTGAATCACTCACTCTTTCGTAACACCCCAGTGGTTTGAGCAACGGCCCTGTATGAACATCGGCATAGTCAGCAATACCAGATAAGACGGTTGTACAGTCCTCTCATGCCACGTCGCGATGAATCAGCAAGCTATTCACCCGCAGGGTCTCACTACATGTGGGACGTGGGTTGGTGACCACGGGACCCCAGCTGAGTCCGACATTGCTTCTACTTACAGGTGCCGGGATCCTTTCAGTTCTCTTTCCTGTCCCCCCCCCGGTCAACTTTTGACCCCGACGGTATTAGGGTATCCGAGGCCTAGGTAGTCTTTCACTTTCCCGCCTTAATTGGCCCTTGTCTCGTCTTCACTGATAACCTCATTCTTTGAGGGGTCAGCTTTCTTTTTCTTTTCATAATATCTCCTGTCTTCTGTTCTAGACCCTCAAGGAGGCAGGGTGTGTGTAGCCCCACCACTTCTGGTGCACCCTGGATAGTGCTACACCCCCAAGGGCTCATGTCTGAGGAGTTCGGGAGCTGGCATCCCTGAGGGATTCCTGAGCTGGGTCCGGTTTTACCCCTTTGGGGCGGACCCTCTCCTCTTTCCCCTTCCTATCTACCTTTCGTGGCTCTCCTTCATTCCAAGTCCCTCAATTCTCATTTATCCAGGGTTGAGGGCATTTCATTTCCTCCTGTCTTTTATTTCCCTTATAACTTTATTTTGCCCTTATCTTCTTCTAGCCTGAAAGTTTTGTAGTTAGTTTTAGTTGTAGTTTCAATTTCACGATCCGCCAAACCATTAGGGGCTGATAACCTTAAAACAACAATTATGATGATCATCATCACAACTGGCATTGTGCAATAGGGTTATTGTGGTTTTTATAACTTCCTGTTAGGTCTCTCACCCTTTTGTGTTACATGAATAATTTGTAGCTAGAAACCTTCCCTGGAATCCACGGCCTTGTGCAATTGGGTTACTATGGTATTTAAAACTTCCTGTTAAGTCTCTCACCCTTTTGTGTTACATAAATAATTTGTAGCTAGAATCCTTCCCTGAAATCCACACAAAAACTCATCCAAGTTTCTTCGCAATCGGATTAATGGTATATGAACACATAGGGGACACATACACTACCACTATTGAGCAAGACTTTGTGGTGAGATGACTACTACTACTGAACTGGTTCATCAAACTTACAAACTAATAGAAAAACATATTTTAAAAATCACTGGCGGGGAGGAGAATGGTTTGCTTAACTTCTGACACGATTGGTTCAAGGGCCTTAAGACGTGATTTTCTGGTCCCGCACAGTTTCACCGAAGTGAACCACATTAAACGTGGTTTTCGGGCACTGAGGTGGGGGTTCCAAAGGATGAGTAGATTTTTGCCAAACGGCCCAGATCGGTGAAACGGTGTAGATTTGTGCCTAACAGCAGGGAATGGAGTGGTCTGACCGAATTTTAATGTGGACGGTGTTACCCGCAGGGTTTCAAAGGGTAAGTATGTCAAATTTTGTTCAGATCGGTGAAACTGTATAATGAAGTGGTCTGTCCGAAATTTCAAGTAGACAGTGTTACAGGTACTTGTCTGGTTCCAGAGGGTAAGTATGTAAAATTTGTTCTAGATTGGTGAAACGGTGTAGATTTTTGTCAAAGGGTAAGTATACAAATTTTGGTTCAGATCGGTGAATCGGTGTAGATTTGTATAAATAACAGGCAAACATTGAGCTTTATATATTGAACCCTTTATCCACAGGCTGTATAAAGGATTCTAATAAATTATTCATCATCTTTTGATACATTTCTACAGACAGCAGATATGAGAGCCAGACGGTGTTGGGAAATATTGAGAAATCAGTGGCCGAGAGGACACAATGGTTTAAGCTCCTGTGGTATTTTAGGAAGTAGCATAATATTCATGACACATAGAACAGGTGCAACTTTTAGCGCGGAGACGGCTTGGGTACGCACAATATGGCCTGTTGCTATGAGTGTTGGCGCCAAGAAGAAAATCGAATGCTACGAGGTAATTGGTCAAACTCCATGTTAACCACTCCCTGTGGCTGAAATACAAGTAAAAGCGCGCAAAGATCTACAAGAGTCTGAACCAATAATATCAAGAGTTTAGCGGCAACTCGGCTTGGTAACGCACCCTGGTAAATTAACGCGGGAGTTATCTACGGATTAATTCCACGATCGATTCGAGCCAGCTACAGCATAATCGTAACCTCCACACTGCTACGAACTCATTGATACCGATCGCATGCTAGTCTGATAATTATTATGGAATATTTTTCCATAAATCCCCTTCCTCACCTACCCTAGTCAGTTTCATTTATAATGATCCAGAACGCTTCGAGAGAACACACTTTATTTTGTGCGTCTGAGGACGTAACACACACTTTCATTTGTGCGTCTGAGGACGTAACGTTGATTTTTATTTGAGCATTTGAGGACGTAAGGTGTCCGAGGACACGAGGACTCTGCATAATTTTTCATATATTTGAACATGGAACATTTCATCAAGTTATAAGTGTAACTTCAGTGATTTATTTGTAGTCCCAGTACTACCAGATAGGACCAGTTCATCGAATATAATTCACCAATAGACTGTCACGGAATTTAGTACTTGATCGGTGAATTTAATAGGAAATATATCGTGAGTGTATCTGACAAAACTTTATTTAATTCAGCACGAGATGACGTCTAGGAACGAGACCGGATCTTGGAACCAGCAGGACATTTGCCAGAAGATGTCGATGACGAGCTAAACATCTTAAAGGAATGATGGCTGCAGATGTTTCCTTGACGCTGTTTTAAAGGATTGAGTACAAATGAATTTATTTATTTATTAAATCAGCTATTGTATTATGGGACATATTTTTGTAGATATTTGTTTGCTTGTTTGGTAATGTAGATTCTTAGTTCTTGTTTTACTGACACATTAAGAATGGGACAAGCCGAGCGTTGTGTAATTTGTAAATGTTGTGATTTGTGTTTGGTTCAACTATACGGGGTGACGCGCAGCTCGTGCTCGCATTCGCTTGCGTAAATCGCGGTCAAGCATTGTAATTCGGAAGTCTGCCTTATAACAAAAATGGAACTGAATTAATTTTGAGATTAAAAATAGAATTTGGAGGGTAAAGATTATTTTGTGAGCAGAATTTATGACGGATCAGGATTATTTTGATAGATGCTTTTTCAGCAGATCTGAACGGGATGGCACTTTGCACCCGAGTTTTTGTTGTGTATTTTTTTAATGTGTCGGTGGACGCAATATTTGGTTGATCTGTTTTGAGCCGACCCAGTGGTATGTTTATGAGAGAGTCAGTCCAAGCTTTTGGTGCGTAGTGTGATTTTATGATGTGTTAGCGAGAATATATCATTGTGATTATTCTGACTTGCTCGACATCAGCCCAGTTCATAACCTCGCGAGGCTGGACTTGTGGTATATATTTGTGTTTTCTTGCCATCCAGGTGGATGAGTGAGATATGTTGGCGTTTCCAGGTGGAATTTGCACCTAGCTTGAAGGACTGAGAGAGATAGTTGACGCAGCGATGATTCATACAAGAGGGGCGCGCTCAAATCAGATAACGCGACTTGTCATTAGTAACAGGCCAGGATCCTGTACTTCAATTTAAGATGTTGTTTAAAATTCACAAAACCTGATCGGTTATAATGTGTAGTTGATTGATTAAATGGGTGTTGTCCATAGAGTAAGGTAGCTCCCGAAACTCCTGTTTGTCTGGCGTTTTATAAAAATGTAAACATAGTTTTCAGCCGTTAGGCTTGTATTTTGTTGCTGTTGCTTTATTTCTTGTGTGTTTATTTTACGCGTTCAATGACCCCGTGTGGCATTAGGAGGTGCGAGGCTATGTTCCCAATTTGTGATGAGAGCGTTTTGGCCTATTTTTGGCATGCTTTTTTTTATTTCGTGTGCTCTGTCACCAGCTAGTATCTCAGGGAGATTCTTCATCTTTTTGTATTATTAGATCTTGCATGTGTCAGTAGTAAATATAGTGTATTAATTAAGGGTGGGTCCCATAGCCGTAGTGTGATTTAAAAGATGCAACTCCGTGAGCAACTTGACTGTTTCAGTTGTAAACGGATTCGCATCAGTACTCATTTTCTTATTTAACGAGCAGTACACCACGCATTATATAATTTCTTGACCAGGAAAAATGGACTTGCATCCATATTGTACAGTACCCCAGGGCTACGCACCCCCTGGAGACCATCCCCCCAGCATCTATCTAAATATCCTAACGGGCAACCCTCGTAAAGCCAGGCCAACATACATCAACGCCGCAAGGACAGCTTGCCATCCTAGAAAGCAGCTCAATCCTTGCACAATTATTACACACAGCGACATATTATTAACAGGGGCAGCTATGCCATCACATTGCTGACAGCATAGCGCCCAAGAATATAAAAGGAGGCCTAAGGAGGTCACGGGGTTCTCTCCATTATCAGTCTTTCAGTGATACTGCCGGAGGCTACGCTGGTGTCATCAGAGGTGAGTCAGTCGTGTTCAGATTTCCTACTTTTGTAACCTTAATCCACAGCTTGTACTTGAACATTGTTACATTCCCTACAAGGGACTCATACTATAACATCACAGACCAATAAACACTTGGTCAACACTCTACACTCGCCTTACTGTTTATACGCCTCTTTACATCCCAACGCCCTTCCTTATTCCCGTCACGGTTAGACGTGACATACGGTAGTCTGATAGTGCTAGCTCAGATATCATTGTGTTCCTCGCGGCGGCCCGGCTGCTAGAGAGCAGCGCGTGCCACTTAGCTGATACAAGCACGTTCAGTTATATAATAAGCCAGTCAGCTGAGCGACCAGCACCGTGACCCTTGCATTGGGTCCCATCCCCTAAAACACTACTACGTTATTTATAGGAGCGCCCCCTAGCTCCTAGCACACAACAACACTCTACACTGGTCAGCTTACCCTGCCAAGGGAAGCTACCCCCGTTTAGGCACAGCTCTATAGATTAGCACAATAACTCTGTCTTTTAGATCCAACCACCCCCAAATAAGGGATCTAAAACAATATGTTGTGACGAGCGAGTTCTTACCGCTCAATTTTATGCTATGATTTATCATTTTGAGTGAAACTGTATTCTCATTGTTTTGTTGTGTGGAGCGAGTCTTACCGCTCAAATATACATTTATTTCTTAATGGGGTGAAAGTCAGGGAGGATTTCTTTTATGTATTATTATTATTATGCACATAATTTTCAGTCATTAAATATCTTTTATTCTACTTGTTATTCATTTTATTTCTACTATAGCCTCTGTCATGGACCTTTCTATTCATTAGAGCATGTTGTTTTTTAAGCGAACTTTGCTGTGTAACGCAGTCAGGACTGAACACGACCCCGTAGATGAATCTTGAGGAAACCATGCTTTATTGAAGGGTAGAATATATAGATGGAAGATAGGTGATGGCACTTTTTGAGGATTCAGCCAGCCTCCGGGCTGAATACCTAACAGACTACAAAGTAACAAAGGTTTATTAGACTATACACAAGCTTGAATACACGGGGCTGAAATAACCACGATATCCGAGACCTTAAATGAAACAACACCACCAACAACGATGGTTGGTTCCTCAGTTTAGGGGCTGCGACAACGCGGTCATGTAGCCCAGTGTAGAATCTGTCTGATAACCGGTGTTAATTGTGATGGCTGTATTAGTGTGTGTTATCTGTAATTCAGGTAAGGACTGCAGACGATCAATTTCAAGTAGTTCCTACTTTTGTTACCAAATGCTACCGTCAACGACACCTAGCTGTGAACTTGGCTACTAGATGCGACTACAACGGGCACCTGGCGACGAACGTTGGAACTTAATAGAGCGTTAATTTAGCTTCAGACAATTTTAGTTAGTGGAAAGTTCTTTTACATGCCATAAATCTATGACATGGACCCGCCGGCTTTACTTCCCCTCCGAAAGAAGGCATACTGAGGGATCATTATCGCTCTTAATCCGCGATCATGGCCATAGAAGCTCAGCTTGCTACCAACTACGCCACCGAAGCCTCCTTCACACCAACTACGAGAAGTTGGACATTCCCGCACCAAATCTCGGATTTTCCCAAGTTGTAGGTTAGAGGGCCGTTGGTTGGGTCATGGAACCCTGTCCTTACTGCGGTCATTGCCCTCACTGTGACACAGCCTATTGTTTCAAAGCTAGCAGATAGCGGCCATGCTCTACAATATTACTTGAACAGCAGGAGACAACTTTGAGATGGGTTTTTCTTGTTCCAGAGGCGGCTGTTGCAAGTCACCGTACCTGTGAATCTAGAAGGGAGCAATGGGTATTATGCCCACATGTCCCTCAAGATGACCTATTACTGAAATTTTGCTGTTTTCAAGAAATAAAGAAAAGAAAGATAGTTTTTGTTTATAAGACAAATCTTCAACCACCAAGGTTTTTTCAAGTTGCACCATCGTTATGACGATGGTACGGATGCTTATAATAACAATAATAATAATAATAATAATCATGTTACTGGTTTTACGTCACTTTTAACTACTGCGGCTTTTAGAGACGCCAGGGTGCCGAAGTTTTGCCTGGAAGGGGATCATTAACGTGCCAATAAATCTACTGACACGGCTTCTTCGCATTTGTGCACCCTCAAATGCCAACTGATTGCGCCAGGATTCGATCCTGCAGCCTTGGGGACAGCAGGCGAAAATGTTACCGCTGTGGCACGCAGCCAGTGTGGATGCATATAGTGGCGTAACTACGGGAGATCAATCCCCCACCCCCCGAGACAATTTTTTTTAAACGTAATTTGATGAAAATTTTATTTAAAGAAATGAAAGCCCATTGTTGACAAACGATTGGATTATGTACGTTTATGATTTGAGAACCTTTTTTTATTACTTGTGTAGTGTTACGCACATTGAGAGGTGCAAATGTTATCGAGATCAAATGTGTAGGTTTGCTTTTATTGATTGTCTTATTCTGTACCCCGCACAAAGCAAAACGCAAAAACAAATACTTGACCAAAACAGAAAGCAAAAAGCAAAATACAACAATAAAAGCAGAACACAACACAAAGCAACATTCAAAAAAGAATGTAAAAGCAGGAAAAACACAGAACCAAAAAAATAAACACGAAGTAAAAAGCAACATTCAAAAACAATAGCAAAAGCAGAAAAAACACAGAACAAGAAACAAAGCAAAATTCAAATACGAAGGCAAAAGCAGAAAAAGCATAGAACCAGAAACAAAATACAAAGCAAAAAGCAGAATTCAAAAACGAAAGCAAAATCAGAAAAAACACAGAGCCATAAACAAAAAAAAAAACAAAGTAAAAATGCAAAATTCAAAAACGAAAGCTAATGCAGAAAAAACACAGAACCAAAAACACAAAGCAAAAACAAACATTTAAAAACAAAAGAGAAGGGCAAAAAACAAACACAAAAGCTAAAATAAATAACAAAAAGCAAAATTGAAATGCAAAAGCAGAAAAAACACACAAAAGCGTAGTGGTCAGCATGGTTAGCTGCCGCCCCGGAGGTCCTGGGTTCGATTCCCGGCTCTGCCACGAAATGTGAAAAGTTGTATGAGGACTGGAACGGGGTCTACTCAGCCTCGCGTGGCCCAAATGAGTGGAGGGGGTTCGATTCCCACTCAGCCATCCTCGAAGTGGTTTTCCGTGGTTTCCCACTTCGTCTTCGGGAAAATGCCGGGATGGTACCCACTGTGAGGTCACGGCCGCCTCCTTCCCGCTTCCTTGCCTATCCCTTCCAATCCCTTCACATCCCTCATAAGGCCCCTGTTCACTTTGCAGGTGAGGCCGCTTGGGCGAGGTGCTGATCACACCTCCTCAGTTGTATCCACTCTGATCAGATGTTCCCAGCTCTAGGACACTGCCCGTAGAGGCGGTAGTGGTGAGCTCCCTCGCTGAGTCCGTGGGTTCCACCAACCTGGAGGGTAAAATCGATAAAAGAAAAAAAAAGAAGCAGAAAACAAATACAAAACCAAAATACAAACCACAAAGAAAAAATATAAAACAACAAACAAAAAACCAAAACTCAGTTAGTTCAGATTTGACTCCACTCATACTCATTCTGGTAATGCCCCTGCTGCAGGACAATTGCATTTAGACATCTGTGTGAACTTCCTAGCAATAACATTTACACTTAGATACAGTATTACTATTTAATACACCTACTGTACCTGTGTAAGTGCACTGTACTGTTGTGTACAGTAAGGAAGGAAGATTGTAGTTTTACGTGACCGTGAATCTTGTGATTATGAGCAGGGGCGTATATAAGGGGGGGGGGGGGTGATCTGTGAGGGCTCCAGTCCCCCCCCCCCTTCCCCCAAAAAAAGAAAAAAAGCCAATCAAATTAAGAATCTGTTGCTTTGGTAAAAGCATAAAATAATTGTAAATTTGGTTGTACGCTAATTTCACTTATTGGCTAAGTTATAAACAAATTAAGATTGAAATTAGACTACCACGTGGTGTAGCAGCTAGCATTCTTGGCTGCCACCCCGGAGGTCCGAATTCGATTCCTGGCTCTGCTAAGAAATATTAATTCTGGTCCGAGGGTTGGAGCGGGGGTACACTCAGCCTTGTGAGGCAAAACTGAGAATTCCACAGTACGGTACTTTTGAGAAATAAACTATCAATTTGTAAAAAGAATAGGCTACGTTTCTGCTTAGTAAGTTGACAAATATTTAGATATTTCCATTCATACTCCATGGGCCATAATAGAAAATTCATTAAGTAAAAAATTATATTTGTGTGTTGCATTGTATTTTACAACTTTTTGTGTGTGTTACCACTACGTAGGCTATATAAACTTAGAATTTTACAGTTAACTCTTATCTAAAATAATTACACAAAGTTATATGTTCTAAGATATTGGTTGATATTTCTGGGTATTTTGCTGTGATAATCCCCTGAGAATACTCACAATTTTCCATAATAAACAGCCCCCCTCCCCGAAAATATATTGTATATACGCCCCCATTTCTGTAGGCGTGTTATTCTGTGATAAATATTGTTACGGCTGTGAGTTTGTGTCATCGCTCGCCGCATGAGTCACAACTGCCCCAGGGCTGGGCTGTGCCCTGCCTCATGTATTGCGTGCGCCTTATGCAACAGGGCTACGAGGACAAAGGGATGATCCAGAATATTCGTGACTGAACCAGTGAAGGAAATGTCGAGAAGCCGTGTGCCCTGGACGATTCTAGAATTCATTGAGTCACCAGCCTGCTATATAAGCGGCTTCAACAGTGAGGGAACGGAGTTTTTCTGTGGGTGTGTGTTCTTGAGCGAGTGCGACAGAAGTGTGGTGACGAAGTGCCGTGCGAGTTACGAAATCCAGTGACATTGTTTCCCCAGCTTGTGGACAGCGAAATAGCCTGCAGCAAGTGCTCGTAAGTAACTGTAGTAGGCGCACATTAGGAAGAAGTTGCATGTAGTTCTGTCAAGGCCACTAGGCTCATTAGCGGGAGGATTAACTTCTGTGGTTTGTTGACAAGTGAAAGGGCAAGAGCTCTCCACAAGCAAGAGACTTGAGGAAACTGGAGTAAGGTTCCTATTGCTTGTATTTGCTGATGAGTAGTGTAATTTTCTGGCCGCAATAAAGTTAATTATTTCTTTAAGCAGTAATTGGTGTTGTGCTTCCTACCCACCGTAATCCAGTTAACAAAAGTGCCACTAGGGGGGTGGCACGTAACAATATCTTATGTAAAATTGTTTTCAGGTTACCTAATGTAATTGGGCACAATTTGTGTTGACTGAATGAAAAGCTTTCTAAAACTGATGACTTTTGCCTTCCTCTTCTCCCAATGAACTCACTGTGCTGCCGCTTGAACTCCTGTCCATCTTGTATCATCCTGCTACTACTGAGGTACTGAAGATTTCTCGATTTTTCTCCCTAATGTTCAAACTCATTCAAGTGCCCCCTTGGTTGGTTGGTTGGTTACTTAATTTAGGGGCTGCGACAACGCGGTCATGTAGCCCCGTGTACTTTGGGTGTGTGTAGAATCTGTCTGATAACCGGTATAAATTGTCATGACTATTACTGTGTGTTATCTGTTTTTAATTCAAGTAAGGACTGCAGACAATTTCAAGTAGTTCCTACTTTCGCTACCAAATGCTACCGTCCACGACACCTAGCTTTGAACTTGGCTACTAGCGGCTTCGCTGGCGTAGTTGGTAGCATGCTGAACTGCTGTGCCCAAGATAGCGGGTTCAAACCCGACCGAAGTCGAGAGAATTTTTAAGAGCGTTAAAATTCTTCAGTGTGCCTTCCTTCGGAGGGGAAGTAAAGCTGGCGGTCCCATGTCATAGATTTATGGCACGTAAAAGATCCTTCCACAGACTAAACTTGTGCGAAGCTAAATTTCTAGGTTAGATTTCGTTAGAACGCTCTATCAAAGTTCCAACGTTCACCACTAGGTATCAATGACATCTGGTAGCGAAAGTTGGAACTACTTGAAATTGAACGGAACTTGTAGCTCACCCTATGGGTGTCCGCTTGAAGCAGCTACAACCTACTACCTCTGGCGAGCCGAACATGACCTCGGACACTCCCGGCACTAAAAGCCATCTGATAAATACATAAATCTGTAAATAAAATAATTTTATGTTCGGCCCTGACTATTATACTATGTGTCAGAAAACGGTATCATAATGATGGTCATTATAACACTATTTTTCATTATGAAACAGTTTCTTCCACCAATCAGAGCTCAAGAAACAGTTGTTTGACCAATTAGATAAGGTTAGCATCGCACCTGCGTGGAGTTCCAAGGCCTTCTAAACTGCGTTGCCTAGTGTCATAGTGGGGTAATCGAGAAGGCCATGGTCAAATTCTCTGCGTCTCATGCGCTCTGTTCAGTACATAAAACTGGTGAAATCTCGACAGATATTTCTGAATATTTATCTTCGAACATAAAATAGTTATAATAATTATAGTCAAACATAAACAGTCGTATGCAACTCGCCTATAATGGTAATTAAGACACTCGTATGGAAATTATAAAAGTCGCGTACGCTCGTTTTATAAATATATTCGTGTCTTAATTATAACCATTATAGGCTCGTTGCATAATGCTGTTCAATACTATAGATTGATCGATAGTTTTCAATCAATCGTTATCAATTGACGATATTAGTGCAAGACCAACTACAATCCTCAGACCTTAATGTAGAAAAAACATGGCGGCGATGGTTGCCCTACCAATAGCTAAGATCATGTCATCGGGCTTGTCACGGTTCATGTAAATTATTATTTTTACTCACCTAAGAGCATAAAAGATATCACAAGACGGGACTAGGTTCCGAAGAAATATGCATAAATACTTTAGACTTACCTGAATTATTGTATCTATACAGTGCTGGCCTCGAATTATAGGTTTCTTCGTCTTCACCCAAGGGGCAGCTAAAATAGTCTCATTGTTTCTGTGGTTGAATAAGAAGCTTTTTGGCGGGCTATCACGAGTTGTATTTAAGTTCAGTAATTATAGATAAATATTATTAGCAAAAAATCAAACATTCTGAAGTAGGAGAGAAGAAAGTACCCGGTTACTGAAGTGCTGTCCCTGCACATGCAGAGTATTTGTGTACACAATTGGAATGAAAATAGTTGCCTGAAATAATCGAACCAACGCCATAGAGATACCATTCAATTAAGACCTCTCGTGGAATTGTCTAAAATCTCGGGTAAAACCTCACACCGAATTAGTTGATTGAAAAATGCAAAGAAGTCGTCGTGTAGATATCAGAAAATAATTATGGAGAATACTACACACAAGGGACACGATAATATGTTACCATCTAACCTATTAAACATTCGCTGTTACCGTTTGGAATAGTTGTACGCTGGAATTAGTTGATTTAGTAAAGCACTATAGGTTGGAAAGCACCATCTCCCTCTTACGGAATTATCGCGGCACACCATTTCGCAATATAAGTACATAATTGGCAAGGTACTCACAACACTTTATTACACACATCAAAATAAAAAATAACTTGCAAGCTGTAAGAATCACAAAAGTATGAATAATGACGTAACACAATGAGTTTACTGTTTGCCACAGGGGAAACATCTTCCTTAACCAATAAAACAAAAGTTCACTGTATTATTTGGCGTGTATACAAGGCAGTGTAGAACATCTGCCAGACTGGTAAGGATTTACAGAGGCACATATTGCTGAGCGTTCAAGATAACGCCAAAGATTTGGTCTAACCGTAGATGCTCATTGCGTTTTCCCTTTACGTACTTAAGTTCGACACTACTGAAGTGTAGTAAGCTATTATTATATTGTCACTAACTAGCAAATCATTGCGGTGTATATTCTTGAGACACTTCTATTATGCTTTAGTCAAAGGTACTTCAACATCCGAAGTAAATGACACAATGCCATCGGTTGATGGACAATCATCACACAAACCAACCAGTCCATATTAAGCGTATTATCACATATTTACATACGATTGCAGTACATTAACGCGAACTGGACTTTACAGACTTACTGAAGACACTAAAAATTACAGATGAGCGACAGTTTATCCCAACTTTCATCAAACGAAGCTAATCAAAGCTAAATAGTGTATCCCAGCAACGAATGTAAACAAACAATATGCCGGGGCTTCAGCATACGCCATTTTCACACTTTCGAGACCTGCATTAAGGTCTGAGTATTGTAGTTGGTCTTGATTAGTGCAAGAATGAAACTCCAGTAATGATCGATATTTAATATCGATAATTGATGTCAGTTATTATTGCCATAAGTTTTTTTCGCCTCAGCTGTTAATGACTGTATATTATATTATTTGAATATTAGAACCTACTTGTACTTCAATGTGATGTAACAATGCAAGTAATACGGTTTCGTTTGTTTATTCATTAGGGCTCTGTCCTGACATACTGTGGTTTTATTAGAATTTTCTTAGGGAACGCAAAAACAGTGGCCTGTTTTGTTTTGTTTCACAGGTAGGTTAATGAGATACCGTTCATAAGTAATGCTCAACTGCAGTGCATCTTCTAGTGTATTCAACAGTGAGATCGGATACGTGCTGTATAATGGTACTCACTTTGATTGAAGGTAAGGTATTTTACGTTTTTTTTAGGTTATGTAAGAGCCCTGGTGACTCGGTATGCAAGGTGTTTGATTCACAACTGGAAGGACTGGATTTGATTCCTGCTAGTGGTGGAGATTTTTAAACTGCCGTCCACTACCAGGTGAATCCTGGTCAACTCACTTAGCCAGCTGTAAAATAAAAAAATGAGTAGCCAATCTGAGGGATTTCTTTTGGTTGAGGCGCCGTGTACCCTTTAGTAGGGATGGACATGACTGAAGCCTGGAATTGAGAGCGTCGACTCCGAACACCGGGCTCGGTTCGCATGAAGCCTCGCGTCTCCAAGCTAACATGCCTCATATTGCGGGACCGCTAGCATGTCAAAGGGCGGACAATACAATGTAAGATCACGCACGGCCACGGCCGACTTCCTTCCCTCATCCTTTCTCCATCCCTTCCTTGACAACAAGACCCAAGCTTGTGGTCGTCTGGGCAATCGGCTTGTCACCATCCCCAGTTGTAGCCGACAATATGACTTCAGCTCTCAGGCACCGTCCTTGCGATGGTAGAGGTCAGCTCCTCCGCACAGTCCAGGGGTGAAGCCGACCTTGGATGGTAAGCAATAAGAAAAAGCATGTTCCATATGGGATAGTAAGGCATGTCCAGTCTATGAACGATACCACCAGCTTCATCTACCATTTTTTCTCATGGGTCACGGGTGCAGACTGTGTCGCACAATGGACTTGGCCATGTTTTACGGCCGGATGTTCTTCCTGATACCAACCCTGTGTGGAGGGATGTATTCACTATTGCAGAGTAATCTGTCAGTCAGAATATATTATTACTGTTACCAAATAATTGGTTGTAATCTTATACTCTGTGCCTGAGTTTTGTTTTATGTAATTTTATGCAATTTAAGTCCAAATTATTGACTATTTGAAAGTTTTGTCGTCATATTACAGGGTCTTTTTATTTGCTTGGCAAGGACGTTCTCGCTCATGTGCTCCGCCAGTGACGGCTCAGTTTCCGGCACCGCGCACGCATATGTACGGCAGAATACGGTGCTTAAAATCAGTATTATGCATTTTTACTCACCATGTTTACAGTAGATGCTGAAAATGTTCCTCACTCGCTGTCAAACATAAATGGCATCTCCTTATGAAGTTTGCGGTCACTCCTGTTAATTTAGCTTCAATAAGGAAATAACGATCTTTACGTCTAGGCTATTTCTATTGTTTACTGAATCTGTACATTTGAATCTCTTAGGTAGGGGCCGATAACCTAGATGTTAGGCCCCTTAAAACAACAATTATCATCATTGAATCTCTTAGGGAATTTAACTCTAAAATTTTGTCATGTTCTAGTGCACGATTTCCTACACTTTATGTACGTATTGTGCAGATATACACGTTCACGTAACGAATATTTCACATAAGGCATTACAGCACTATACATAATCACTATAAAACACTATACAATAGGTACAATATACAGTTCACAGTAGCTTTATAAAACACCCAATTAGCTCGGAGCACACACGTCTACTACAACAAGAGCGTGAGAATACGGCCGGAGACCGCGCGCACCAACAGCCGGCTATTGGCCGGGGACTGCCGGCCAAGGTCGAGTGGAATCGCCTAGCAAAGCAAAAATAAAGATCCTGTATATTATTATTGCTATTGGGGCCGTGCGAATGGAGAGTGCTGCCATCTGTTGGCTTAATCTGAATTAACTGGTGGGAGTGGTAGGAGTATCTTTCACCATCGAGTTAGTAAATAGTGGGTTCTTAATTTTTAACTGTGTGTCTTTGACTGTTCACATTGTTTACTGAGATATCCTACGTTTTGATTTGGTTCTTTTAGCATATTCTGTAAGCATGAGTGAAATTCCTAGTACCAGTAAACTCAGTAAATGTCACGTGAACTGTTCTGTGTACGGCTGTAATAACACCTAAGAAAACAGCCCGCCAGGAACAAAATTTTTTAGTTTTCCAGCCAGAGCTGCCCATAAGATCAGAAGGGAAGCATGGATAACAACTATAAACCATTCAACACTTGATGGAAAACCTTGGGTTACTACCAGTAATTCCAGAATCTGAAGTCGACACTTTATTGATGGAACACCTACCAGAGACCCTGATAGCCCTGGGTATAAACCTACTTTACATAAGTACCAGGAAGATCTAATGAGCACGAAACTCAGAGGAAACAAATGATCAGGTACAAGAGGAGGAAAGGAAGACAAAGAGTAATACATGAAAACATTAATTCTGTTCATGAATCAAAATCTCCCCGAACTGTTTGTAGTATAGGTATTCAGACTGATGATTTACCATTTTCATATGGCCAGGAGAATATAAATGTACTAGTTTGTAATTTAAATTTGCCCACTAATAATTCAAAATGTGATTCAGAAACTCTGACAATGTTAACAGTACCTAACAGTGATAAGAATGTAATGACTGATACTTGTTTCAAGAGAGACTGTGGTGTTGGAGTTGACCTCATACAAGTAAAAAAAATATTTTCTGGGCACGAGTCTGCGGAGGGCAATGGAAATAGTTTGCTTGACATAGCTGGTGTAAAAATTGCAGTCTTCCAGCGTTTGTTGTCTCTTTTACCTACTATAAGTCACAAATGCACTCTTACGAAACAAAATATGTTATTACTTTTTCTAATGAAAATGAAACTTGGTTTGGCTTTCTCTGCTATTGCAGTTCTTTTTAGGTACCACAGCATCAGCTAATTTTCAGTTTGTTTTGCACCACATCTATCAAAAAACAATAGGTTGGGTTCTCTGGCCACAAAGGTTCAGTATCGGAAAGACCATGCCTAATTCTTTCAAGACCCATTATGAAAATTGTATATGCATTATTGACTGCACTGAAATACATTGTGAGAGGCCAATTAGTGTTCGACAGAGAATTCTAATGTTTTCACACTGCAAAAATAGTTTCACTGTGAAATTTCTTGTGGCAATTACACCTTCTATCTGCACCGACGGCGGCTCCAGGCAGGCTCACGCCTAGACCCTTCTGCGCTCACCGCCGCGACCCTCCTACTCGTCAGGGCCTCACGGGGCGGGCCCCGCCGAAGCGAAGCTGCGCACCCCTCATTGCCGTGCTGACGGCAGAGTATAGGCAAGACGCTTCAGCGCCATCCATTTTCAGGGCTAGTTGCTTCGGCAGGTGAGTTGTTACACACTCCTTAGCGGATTCCGACTTCCATGGCAACCGTCCTGCTGTCTTAAGCAACCAACGCCTTTCATGGTTTCCCATGAGCGTCTATTCGGGCGCCTTAACTCTGCGTTTGGTTCATCCCACAGCGCCAGTTCTGCTTACCAAAAGTGGCCCACTTGGCACTCCGATCCAATGTTTAATCTCGCGGCTTCATTGCTTTAAGCAAGCCGGAGATCTCACCCATTTAAAGTTTGAGAATAGGTTGAGGTCGTTTCGGCCCCAAGGCCTCTAATCATTCGCTTGACCGGATGAGACTCGTTCGAGCACCAGCTATCCTGAGGGAAACTTCGGAGGGAACCAGCTACTAGATGGTTCGATTAGTCTTTCGCCCCTATACCCAGCTCCGACGATCGATTTGCACGTCAGAATCGCTACGGGCCTCCATCAGGGTTTCCCCTGACTTCGTCCTGGCCAGGCATACTTCACCATCTTTCGGGTCCCAACGTGTACGCTCTGGGTGCGCCTCAACTCGTAATGAGAACGAGACGCCCCGGGAATGCGGGAGCCGCGCAGAAGCGCGCCCCATCTTCCCTCGGTCCGCACAAGGCGGGACCTTCACTTTCATTGCGCCTTTAGGTTTAGTGTCAACCCAATGACTCGCGCACATGTTAGACTCCTTGGTCCGTGTTTCAAGACGGGTCGTGAAATTACCCGAAGCTTTTGCGCCGCTGACGGGAGTCTAGAAGATTCTTCTGTCCGAGGCACACCCGAAACCAACAGCGGTGCGGGGCCAGAGGCTAGATGCTATGGAGGTAGAGCCACTGATAGCTATATTATAGTTAATTCTGGTCTGCTTGCCTGGTGATGTTATAAAGTCTGATTTATGTCTTTAATCATCATAAATGATTTTGCCAGCTGATCATACATTCCAGTTTTTAGTGTCTTAATTTTGTGTGGCTTAATACTGGCAGAAATTCTGATGTTTCTCTTCTTGTGCCAATGTTTACATTGTGATTGAGATTATTGTAAACATTGCAATTTGAATTTTTGTGTTTTACTTTAACGTTGGTCTCATAGAACTGTTGCACTTCCTTTGGTAAATTATGCTCATAGTTAACTGGAACTAGTTTTGTTTTTAGATCTGATTGTCTCTGAATAAAATAACACTTGTGTATATTCTGATAATTCTTGGTTTCTAATTCATAAATGGGGCGTGGTGGCTCAGCGGTCTAGCTGTAAGCCTCTCACCAAGGCAGTCTGGATTCGATTCCCGGTCATTGCATGTGAGATTTTCGAAGTGAAATACCATGTCCTGTGGTTCGGATTCCACGTAAAAAGGATTGATAAAAAGGAGGTCCCGTGGCTCATGACCTCGAGATTAACGGTGGCCCACGTGGTCACGTTAAACTACAAGCTTCCTTAGCTTCCTAATTCATAAAAAATAACCTTCAATCCTTCATTTTCACAGAAATTAAGTGCATTATTTACAATAATATTTACCACTGACTGACATATTGCACTACTTTCTCCTCACACTCAGCCTTTAATATACAGTAGCTGAGAACGCACAATCAATATATATATATATATATATATTTTTTTTTTTAAAGTTCAGTTTCATTTATTTTACTATTATGCCTACTTGTATTTTGATCACAATGGGTAAGATCTTGAGCTGTATGGATTATTTCTGCAATTTTTTTTTTTACCCCTGGCACTACAGCCCATGAGGGCCTAGGCCTACCAAGCGACCGCTGCCCAGCCATTTGGCCTGCAGATATTGGGGTGACGCGTAGTCAGAGTGTCTGGTCCCCTCGGCCATTAATCTTGGTTTTCGTGACTGGGGCGCTGCCTCACTGTCAGACAGGTACTCACTTGTCCTCACGAGGCTGAGTGCACCCTGTTCCAGCCCTCACATCAGTTTCTAAAATCCCTGACGGAGCCGGGAATCGAACCCGGGGCCCCCGGGTAAGAGGCAGGCGCGCTACCCCAACACCACTGGGCCGGCATTATTTCTGCAATGCAATCTCCCTTTGAATATAGGCCTAATTCCTTTTGGATGCTGATTTTGGGTGCATGCCACTGCTGCAGAACTGAAGTTTCAGACTGCCGTCTCTCACTGTTAATATAAGCACATAATGCAGCTATGTGTTTACATCTTCCAGATAGGCCAGTCTTGCAAGTGTAGACAGCTTCCACTAGGTTTCTGTTGCTGTCAATCTAAAAAATAAATAAATAAGGTAGCTATCCTACAGGAAAAATAAACTGAACATTAATAAAGATAATGTTAAGACTAAGATTATTACAAATCTATAAAATATTAAAATATTCCTTCTTGAAACCAGGCTGTTGACGATTTCTTTTTCCAAAGATATTTAAAAATCTGTTAGGTTAACCTGCTATCATTCATTCTATATAAATGTCCAAAAAATAACAATCGCCTCTTCTTTATTATCTCCGTCATGTTTTCAATGTTCCGATATATTTCTTCGTTACATCTTAATTTCCAAAACTCTGTAGTTCTTAATGGACCGAGAATTTTGCATAGGCTATAATTTTTCTTTCTGATACTTCTAATTTATCCCATTTATAATTCAGTATTAGACATTCACCGGCATATAAGCATTCTGGTTTAATTACTGTCTGTAGTGCTGTATTTTCAATTTCTTAGATGAACTTTTTTGTTATAGATATTCCTGGTTATACCATATATGCTCTTTAAATCTTGTGCACTCTTTCGTCTACAACAGATTTTTCTAAGCCATTCTTCTGAATTATTTCCCCCAAATATTTGGACTCAACTACCCTCTTAATTTGACCAATTTTTGTTATTAGGGTTTCTGGAGCATTTTTAATATTTGAAATAAATGTTGTATTTTCTACAGAAATCTTGAAACCTGTTTTATTGGCTACCTCTTCTAATAGATTGATTTGTACTGTTGCATGAGCTACGATTTCAGAAAGAATCATCAGCAATTGCCTGACAATTTACTTTAACACCAATGTTTTTTCTTCCTAGTGTTATAAATGATATATTCTGCTCTTTCAATTTCATATTCCAAATTCGTACTATTTTTTCCAGGATACAATTATTGACTAGAAGTGGAGATAAACCATCGCCTTGCCTTACCCATGCATTTATTTTGAATGGTTTTCCCGAAATGTTACCTTTGAAATAGTGTCTGTGAGGGTTTCACGGATTAGGTTTGCCAGTTTAGATTTAACTCCAAATTCTCTGATTACTTTATCTAGAGTTTCCCTGTCGACAGAATCAAAAGCCTTTTTAAAATCTATGAATGTCACTATTATGGCTCATTATTATTATTATTTACAATATATGTACCAAATTGTTGTAATATTACACTTTAGGCAGGATGTTTTATTATTATTATTATTATTATTAATAATAATCATAATATACACAATATCAGTAACAATTACACCAACAACATTAATAACCCCTGGAACTACAGCCCATGAAGGGCCTAGGCCTACCAAGCGACCGCTGCTCAGCCATTTGGCCTGCAGATATTCGGGTGGTGCGTGATCAGCGCATCGGGTCCCCTCGACCGTTAATCTTGGTTTTCGTGATCGGGGTGCTGCCTCACTGTCAGACAGCTACTCAACTGTCCTCACGAGGCTGATTGCACCCCGTTCCAGCCCTCACGTCAGTTTCTAAAATCCCTGACGGAGCCGGGAATCGAACCCGGGGTCTCCGGGTGAGAGGCAGGCGCGCTACCCCAACACCACGGGGCCAGCACCAACAACATTACTGATGGTAATAACCCGAAGCAATCTTTCATGTTTGCTGGCTAATAATCCATTCGTCGTAACAGAGGATATCAAGGGAGGAACGTGGAATTATAAGTCCAAGCAGTTCCGAAAACAGTTGTTGGATGGTGTTAGTGCATCAGTGGAGTCGACACTGGAGTCAAGTGTATCCGTTCCAGCAGGCGCGGATCTAGAGTTTGACTTCGGGGGAGGTCACAGAATTGAAATTGTTAAGAAAAATGGTATCACTAACAACGCAATCACAAAATAACCAAACATACAAAACAAGACCAATTTTTTTGCAGGCTACATGGATAGAAATTTGATACGTTTAGCGCACCAAAAATATTCGTACAAATTGCAACGGCGTGTTTTGCGACTGTTACATTGAGCTTCGAGAAAAGTATCAAAGTACGTAACAGTTTCGGCAAGTCGAGTTGGTACCGACAAAGAGAGAAAGTCACAGCTTAAATTGCCAACCAAGCTTGCAGTTTGGACGTCGGCAAAATTTTTTGGTGCGAAAAAAAGCCCCAAATTCCTATCCGTTGATAGCTGCACATTCATCGTGACTTCACTATAGACATCGCTTCGGTAATCACAAGGTTTGCTAAACAAAATAGACGAGTTGATTTTGTTATATAAATAATCGTTTTTATATAACAGGTATGAAGTTGTAAATATGTACAGTTATAACAGAACATAATAATTGCAATAAAGATATTTTCAGTATTGAATAAAATTTAAAAAAACTGTTTTTCAGTTAAAATTCATTGAGTTTTATTTGTCTGGTTATTGTGTTTTCGTTTTTTGAGTTTGCAAAAAAATTGGTCTCCGTTTGAGGGGGGGGGGGGTCATGACCCCCGTGACCCCCCTTTGAATCCGCGCCTGCGTTCCAGGGGCAGTACTCTCGACTCTTTCGCAACTCCGTTTGCAACCCATCCCTACTCTTTAGGGTTGTGTTTATTCGTATCGTACAACAGGTCAAAGCAGGTGAGAAGCATTACCTTCCTCAAACCCCATTGGCCAATAAGCTGGGTGAAAATTTCTGTCATCTGACCCTATCAGCAGGAGGAGAATGTAAATCTTGTCTGTAAATATCTGCTACTGTTTGTCATTGATATGTGATACTGGTTTTAAATTGTATCTGGTAAATTTTTAATTATGTGGCTTCATCAACTATATGCATATTGGAGGCTAAAACTATTTTACAGCTCATTTGGGAAGCGGTTGGTTGGTTCTTTAGTTTAGGGGCTGCGACAACGCGGTCATGTAGCCCCGTGTACTTTGGGTGTGTGTAGAATCTGTCTGATAACCGGTGTTAATTGTGATGGTTGTATTAGTGTGTGTTATCTGTTTTAATTCAAGTAAGGACTGCAGACAATAATTTTAAGTAGTTCCTAGTTTTGCTAACAAATGCTACCATCCATGACACCTAGCTTGCGGACTTTGGCTACTAGATGGCATCGCAGTCAGCACCTGGCGGCGAACGTTGGAACTAATAGTGTGTTATCAATTCTAACCTACAAATTTTGGCTTCACACAATTGTAGTTATTGGAAGGTTATTTTTCATGCCATAAATCTATGAGATGGGATCGCTGGCTTTCCTTCCCCTCCGAAGGAAGGCATACTGAGGGATTTTTTAACGCTCTTAAAAAATCCGACTACTTCGGCCGGGTTTAAACCCGCAACCTTGGGCATAGAAGCTCAGCATGCTACCAACTACGCCACCGAAGCCGCCTCATTTAGGAAGAGGATAACTTCATATGGAGTCTTATGATGTGTAAATACCCAAATGCCATTTAAGTTAATCACTTGGAAGTTTATTTGTTTTTCTTTTTTATACAAAGGCGTAGGGGCTACATAGTAGACTGTATTCTGAAAGGCATAACAGTCTACAAACAATTAATTTCTTTTATTTCCTTCTTCAATATAGAATGCCCATTAATTGGGTACAATCGTGTTGACCGACTGAGAAGCTCCAAAAAGTCAATTTGTATAGGCAACACTGAAAAAATAATGACTTCAAATCGCTACAGATAATTCCAAGTAAGTTAACTACCGTACACAATTTGTTAGGCGATATTGTAATCAACATTCCTCTCATAACTAAACTATTGTAAATTCTGGAAAATAATGTCAGGCTTTCTTTAGGTTATAGAGGTGTGCGAATTATTAGACTCGACTGCAGTTTTCCAACATTTACTTTGTAGAATTTATGACTTAACTTAATACAGTAGAAATATTTTGCAATATGCTGAAATTATTTGAAATGCTTAATCAATATTCTTAATAATATTCTTTTAAAGAATCTGACAGTAAACTAATTGTTTACAGTTTCCACTAAAGGAGGAGCCTTGGTAATGCAGAATGCCACACATTTTGTTTTGATTACTATATCGTGTGAATTTAGACCTGAGAGATTGGAAGTCTTTTATTACTGATTGTCCACTCTTGAACTATTCAAAGATTGGTGGACAATGGATTGAAATCACCTGATTTAGAGGATATGTTCCCAAGTCAATGAAAAAAAAAAAAAAAAACCATCTCTGGTGTCCCTCAGAATCTCCAATTTCGAAAAAAATTCCAGATTTAATTCCTTATGGGAAAAGTTGTAAGTCCACAGGAGAGAAAACATTACTAAATAGGGTAATAAAAATAAAATGAAATGATTTTGAATAAAAAATTGTGACTTATTTAAATTCATTTGAGTCTAATAATTTGCACACCTCTGTATTTACGGTAATTGGTACTTGTGAAAATACACATCACCAGGGAACGGATTTATATGTACTAATATCATCTTCATCTTCTTCATTTCCCCTTTTCCAGCTGACACTGGGTGGGGGGCAAATATGGTTCTTCTCCACTTTGTTCTGTCGTTCCACCATTCCTCTTCCGACACGGTGTTCCAATCCAGGTTCCGTTTACTAATGCATTCTTGGTCTTCCTCGTCCTCTCTTCCCTGTCATCCGTCGTTCCAGTGCTCGTCTTGGTAGCCTTACTTCATTCATCCGTTTGACATGTCCAAACCATCTCAATCTGTTTTGCTCCAGGTTGTCATTTAGTTTCTGTACTCCCAGTTCTTTCCGTATATCTTCATTTCTCACTCTGTCTCTCCTCGTTTTCTGGACCATACTTCTCAGGAATCTCATCTCAGCTGCCTGTACTCTGCTCTCATCCCTCTTAGTCATTGTCCAAGTTTCTGCTGCATATGTCATTATAGGAACATAATATGCTTTGTACATAACTTCTTTAGCCTTAATTGGTATATCCTTGTTCCATACTAGTCCCCGTACCTGTTGGTAGAAAGCACTCCCGAGTTGTATTCTTCTGCTAATTTCCAAATCTAGTCTTCCATCTTCAGTCAGTTCACTTCCCAAGTATTTGAAGTGTTTCAACACTTCCAATTCCTTATCTCCTACTTTGATTACTCATTCTCCTTCTTTCTTATCTCTACTCATCACCACTGTTTTACTCTTCACATTTATCTTCAATCTCCATTGTTCAATCTTTTCATTTATTATGTCTAACTGTTCTTGTACCTCCATCTCATACTCGCCCCAGATCACAACATCGTCTGCAAACAACATTACCTTCATCTTTGCCCTACTATAGTCTTTCATTGCTGCCTTCATGATGTCATCCATCACCATTAAGAACAATAATGGTGACAACACACTTCCTTGCTTTAGTCCAGTGACAATTCCGATGTCCCCTCCTCCTATTTGTTAAGCTTTCGCAAACTTTTTTTTTCTAGGGATGCTATCATGGGCCTTTTCTAGATCAATAAAAGTCATTACCATATCCTTCCCATATTCCCAACTCTTTTCTATGTTCTGTCTCAGAATGAAAATGGGTTCCACTGTTGACCTGCCCCCTCTAAATCCAAACTGCTCCTCCTCTATTTGGTTTTCTACCTTTACTCTAATTCTTTTTCTAGGATTCTTTCCATTACTTTGGCAACATGCGAGATGATGGTGATTCCTCGATAGTTACCACACACCTTCCTGTCTCCTTTCTTGAATATTGGCAATATTATTCCCTTTTTCCAGTCTTCAGGAACTTTCTTCTCTCTCCACACACTCCTGAGATGTATGCCTACTGCAGTCCCACTTGTCCTGCCACCTAGATAATTTCTATTGCCACTTGTATTCAACAGCTCGCTGAAATATTCTTTCCATCTGTCCGTTATCTCTTCTAGTTTTGTCAATATTTCATCTTCTTTGTTTTTCATGAACCCAGTGTTCACCTTTTCATTTCTTCTACTTTTTATAATTCCAAACAGCAATTTCTTTCCACAATTTAAATCCTCCCTAATTTCCTGAGTGAATTCTTCCCAGCCTTTCTTCTTTTCCTCTGCAATTACTTTCTTGCAATCTCTGTTTGCTTCTATATATTATGCTCTACTTTCTTCGGTCTTTTTTGTTTTTCATTCCACCATTTTGTCGCCTTTTCCCGTACCTTTCCTGATGTTCTACCACATGTTTTCTCTGCACTGCTTACAAATGCCACATGTTTTCTCTGCACTGCTTACAAATGTACTCTTGAACTTTTCCCATTCTTGTTCCACATGGGTAATATCTGTTCTTGGTACCTGTTCTTGCAATTCTTTCTTAAACTCTTCCACAACCTCCTTTTCCTTAGTCTCCAGACCTTAATCTTTCTTTCCCTTTTTTCTGGTAATCTCATAAATTTTCCTACTTTTAATTTTGGAAAAGTTATGAGATTACCAGAAAAAAGGGAAAGAAAGATTAAGGTGTGGAGACTAAAGGAAAAGGAGGTTGCGGAAGAATTTAAGAAAGAATTGCAATGTACTAATAATTCATGAAATATGAACCGGTACATAATATTTAGATTTTTTATTGAAATATGGAATTATATATGGACTTAAAATTACAATAAACTATCATTTCTATTTGATATTAAAGTTCAAAGAAGCTATAGAAAGTAGATCTACATGAACCATAATTTTGCTCTACTTCTCATTTTAATATGATCTTTGAAGAACACACAATATTTTAATCTCTGTTACCAAAACAATGGATCACGAAATGTTCTTTTAAGTGCTGGAAAGTGAATCTTCTCCTATTGTCTCTAAGTACCGATTTATATTGACTGAAACTTCGTTCAACATCAGAAGAGGTAATGGGGGCAACGTCTGCTGGGGTTAAATCCAACGTTAACTTGACACTTAAATCTCCACACATAATTGCAGCAAAATTTCCCATTCTTTCATATTCAGGGTTCTTTGAAAGTACAGTGTCCATCTTCATTTTTGCTACTTCTGCAACTTTACCTGTACCGTGATTTAGCTGTTCCACAGTTCTATTCACAATTTCAAAACTTTCAGAAAGTGAGAGATTCGAGTTTTGGAGACTTTTGAGTGTTTTTGTGATGCATGAAAAAATTATGCTGAATGTAAATCAAGTCATTCTTCACTCTTGTGTCGCAAACAACTGTTTGTGTAGCTTCAATTGAGGCTGAATCTTCAGTGTCCATAGCATGCAGAACATTCTTGATGGGGTCTATATATTCAGCATAGTATTCAACCGCTTGCAGCCACGTACCCCACCTAGTTAGAACTGGCTTAGGTGGCAATGGAATTTCTGGTTACATTTCTTTCAAAAGATGAACTCTTTTGTGGGCTTTGAGAAAAACGTTTTTTCACTGAGGAAATCAATAGATCTACTTTGGGGTAACTGCCTCTTACCACTTCTGCCACACGATAAAAGGCATGTGCTACACAAGTTAAATGAGTCATCTTAGGATATACAACACACAATGCTTCTCTGGCTTTCATCATAAAAGGTGCGGCATCACTAATAAAACGTAACACTTTATCTAACTGAACGCCCTGTGGCCAGGGGATACCCATAGCTTCATTGAACAGTTTTGGTATAGTTTTGTTATTGCACTTTTCTAGAACATCACAGTGTAAAAGAATCCGTTTACAATAATCTTCACTTAACAAACCAATGATTACGTTGCCAATTAGCCTACCTTCTTTGTCTGTCGTCTCGCCAATGGAAACCCATATCGGACCGTCTTTAATTTCTTATCTTCTGAACATTTTCATCGTATATGGCTGAAACATAGGTTTTTCTGAAAGTTGACTCGTCCGGGATAGTTCGGTTAGTATATTTCTCGAGGAATTCCCTGAAGTACTGATTATTCAGAATGAAGAGAGGGATGTCAGCTGAGATGAGAGCGCGGCACAGATCGGTGTTGAACTCGGACTTTACACTCGAAGTTGATGGTTGTGTCAGAAACAACTGTCTCAGCTTGGAATTTCGTAGTTTGTTAGTTGATGTTTACTGGTTGAAATGTGTTGTTGCACCAGGAACCTTTGAGTAGATGGCACTGAACATTGACACAAATTACAAAATAATACCTTACTGTCAGTTGAAAAACCTCTTCTTCCTCCTCGCCTTTTCCCGTTACGCGGGGTCGGCTTTCTTAATCCTGAGGCGCCAGTCATTTTGTTGTAAAGCATCATCAGCAGATAAGCCCAATACTCTCATGTACCTCTGCACATTCGTCATCCATGTTGTTTGAGATTTGAAAAAACATCTTCTCTAAATTCTGTTACGTAACTTTTTAATTTTAAACTGGTTGACTGCTACTTTAGGCAGCTTGTAACAATGTTAAAGTCTTCAATGAATGTCAATAGACAACTGAAAACACTGCACTTGTAGACATAGCGGAATGTACAAGAACACTACGATCCGTCTCGCTGCTAATTCAAAGTGTGAATCACTGGTAGGAACTACAGTAGATGGAGGTATTGAGCCATCAAGGGGAATGCCCGAATTACGAAATAATCTGGAAATTACTGGCATATCATCGATGAATGGGATTTCCTGAGTAACGAAATTATGGGACAGACATAGTCGATGTTATGTGTGATTCTGATGCTCAGCTGATTTCACCTCCTCCGGGTTCACTCATTTTTCTTTCACCACGCCGTTTATCACCTTACCTTATCAACTCAGGCGTGGACAGGTGTGATGATGAGTTGCACCCCCAGTTAAAATATTAAATGTTTCTCCATTATTAATAGGACTGCTAATTTAATCGAATTTAATACTTTTTTGCCGAAATATGCGACTGTATTGACCTTAATGACTAAGAATATGGAGCATTATGTGCTGAACTCCAAAATATGGAAAAATATGTGCTAAACTTCAAAATATGGAGATATATGGAAAATAAATACTCCCATTTTTCAACTCCGCACACCATGATTTGTAAAGATAATACAAAATATAATTAAGGTTAGCTTTACAAAGAGATATGTATTTACATATAAATCCGTTTCCTGCACATCACCATTGTGTTTAGTCTGGGTGCATGAATAATATTTAGGTTGGACTGTGTAATATCGGAGTGAAATAGGGTGCGGTGGGATATTGAATACTGCCAATGGCCGTCATTGCATGTTCTGTTAGATCCAGAGGTGGATGACCTATTGCAATGTAGTGGCTAAAGACCACATAGAGTTGCATGCAAAATAGATACACTGAATACAAGTGCATAATATTCTTGATTAAGGATGTACTTTGCCAAGTTTGGTTATACTACCTTCTTTTTCTTGCAGGTCTGTAATGTGTGGTGGCACTGCAATGGAATGACAAATCTATGTTGAAACGATAATTTGATGAAATGAAGTACACTTCTGAATGTAGGCTATCTATGTAAGAATGAGAAATGTATAAAATATATAGGCTACCACAGAATATGGACTTGATTTTGTAATCATTTTTTTTACTTCTAAGTTCCTTATTTATATCCCGATTTCCAGTATTCCATTTAGTAAAGACAAAATATTTGTGTAATTTGTATTGGCGATGATTTTATTCGAACTTATTTATTTCCTGTGTTTTTTTTTCTTAATCTGTTTTTAACAGTGTAGGCCTATATTAACTTGTGGGCCGACAACATAGATGTTAGATCTCTTCAAACAATCTGCCATCATCATTAACTTTTATTCCTCACAGGCAAGGGCCAAGTTGTGCAAGTTTGCTCTATGAAGCCATAATAAATAAATGACATTGATACAAACTATCGAAATATACATTCGTTTCATATTACAGTCTGTCAATACTGGAAAAATGTGCGACTTTAAAAGTCAAAAGAATATACATTCTCCGGAAGACGGAACAGGGACCTGAGCCACAGTGGGTAATTTCAAGCAACTAGCCAGCCAAAAATATATATTTTCCACCCCTGTCTTTGCTGTGCATTTTCTGTGAGTCATGTTTATAATAGCCTTAGGTGCAGTAATTAAGTGTTGAAAGGTTGCGCTGTCTGGTTATCTTATCTCACCGAAGGCCTGAAGTTGCTCTTCTCTGTTACGGTATAATATCCTGGGATGGCGAGTGCTCAGTTCTTTTTATGTAAGGGCTCACTCAGTAAGGAAGTCAGAACTAAATATTTCTTTGAGTGCAGTGTCATTATATTAGATGAAAGTATGTATTTTTGTATAGTTTGTATTATTTGCTGTAAATTACAATATTATTGTCCAGGGTGTATGTTTCAAAAGTCGGGTATACTGTGTCCATGCGCTATCTAATCATAGAAATTTGGGGTGACTTTTGAATAGTGTTGCCTTCGATATTTGTAATGAAAGTTTTTATAGAAGTTATCTAAACCTTATTGAATAGGAAACTGTGACTTTTTGCTGCAACCATGACAGATATTAATTATTTTTCAGAAGTAATGTACTCTGTAACCCGGAGATCGGTTTTCGAGCCGTTGAGGAATAGCCTAGCAGGGAAAATAAGCATAACAATGACATTGTGCATGTTATAATTGGACATTTAGGCCTTCTGGATTGCCCTGAGGAAATATCTAAGTCAATAAGGAAATCGGTCAGTATTTTGTGTGCAAAAATTCAATCACTGTGGACAAAATATAGTAGAAAAAGGAACAAATTGCTGAGATACAAAAGAACTTGCTTGGAACAGTAAATTAACCTTGCAGGAGGGGTAAATAAATCACTGCTGTGTGCATCAAGGCAATGTCAGGCCGAGACTGCCAGTACTAGCACTCGAGGTCATCCACGTAAACTGTGTGGAGAAATAAGGGTATGCTCTAAGAGCAGGAAAACGAGATCACTTCTTGAAAAGACATCACAAGAAGAAATGTTTCTGCCACTCGTATGAGTCTTCGAGCTTCTGAAAAACTCTTTCTTGTGGGTATGTCATTGGTAAAGTAGCTTTTGGCATGTATGCAAAGGAAACAATAAAATTGTACTTACAAAAATACAAGTGGTACTACATGGCTGTAACTTTACACAATCTCTTGGTTCATAGAGAGGAGGTTATTGGACACTGTATTATACCTATTGGACAACTATCCTAGGAAGTTCAGGAGACTGGGAACAAAGTTAATAGGTGTTTCAGAGAAGTATTCACCAAGAAGACTTCAAGAAAAGATATAAATACTGACCTTTTCCATCATCATCATTTACTAAAGGCAATGCCTTGTCGCTGCAGCCACATTTCACGGTTTTCAGGCAGTCTCTTCATGCTGCCATAAGAACCAATGGAGTTCTTGATGTACGACATCCTTGGACATCCCCTAGGTTTCTTTCCCAATACTTTGCCCTCGATAATGGTTTGGAGAAGAGTCGTGCGAGAGCACATGTCAAAGGAACTTTTGTTTTCCTCTTCTTTATTGATTTTAATAAACATCGATCCTCCTTCAAATCCTGCTGTACAAGATCAGTTGTTTCCCTGTCCATCCAACTTGTTCTTGTCATTCTTCTCCAAAACCACATTTCTGCAGCCTTAAATTTTGTTTCCTCCAGTTTCCCTAATGTTCAGGTTTCCCATCCATAGTGACCCTTTCCATAGGCTGCTTATTTCCTCGGACCCATATGTTGCCAGTTTAGGAAAATCATGGAAGAGAAAGTTGGTTGCGCTTTCAAGCGAAGTGCTAAACTTGTCGTCTGAGCCTCCTGCATCTGGTTCTTCCCAAGGAGATACCTACAGTGAAGATGCTGATTCTGATGGAACTGCATCTTTTAGATATTGTACTCAATACGGACTAACAGGTAATCATGACCAAGTTCATGGATATACACTGCATCTAATGTCTAAATTGTATGGTAAGTAGGCCTACAAGTATTACAAGATCTGTATTCAAACATTCTAAACCGCATATCCTATAATTAACTTTAATTAAAATTTTCTGAACCTATATCGAAATATTATTAAAATTACTAGTTGGTTTTTTTTTTATGCAATTATTTGATATTTGTTATTGACTGACCTGACATGTAATTATCTGCATAATTAGTTGCATACTATATTTCATGTAAATAGGTCACTTATTTTCGAGATACGACTTTTGGCCGGCTAGGCTACACCTGGCCGCAGGTTATGGTTCAAATTTCCCGCCTGAAAACCTAAAAGTTCCATGTGTCGCCTAGAGAGGCGCCACTATGCAAGCGTGCTAAGCGGTGCGTAGGTGGTTCCATATGTCGCCTAGAGAGGCCCCGCTATGCAAGCGGAATTAAATTTAAACCGCTCTTACAAATTATCTTCTTTGGTGGTGAAAACTGGGGAACATATTGTGCCTTTCTATGATTATTTTCAACGTTTTAAAATGTATTTTGCAGAAAACCAGGAATATAAAATCCGCTCCAACGCCCATTACCGTAAAATAATATGTCCTGGGAAAAGAGGTCTTGTGGTAGCCTCGTCCGTTACGACTTCATTTACATAACTCGTGTAAATTTAAATACGGTCCCCCTATTAATGGCGTTGCCCGCTTACTTGACAAGGAAAGTAGCATCGATTCTTTAATTGATATTGATGGGAACGTATTAAATGTATATCATGGTGGCCATCCTGCCTTTATGTTGGCTATGTAGTATTTAACAGCCAATCAAAATTTTAAAGTGGATTAGTACAAAAATCTAACTCCAGAGTGCACTATTGTATTTGAACAGCCAATCAAAATGTTTCAAGTTGTTTACTACAAAAATTTAACACACGAGTGTGTCTAGAGCTGTGAGAGCTAAGGGAGCGAATGATGTGGGGTTTGGTGGAGTTGGTATCACTGCTCCACTGCACCGTCAGCTGAAAACACAAAAACAGATTTGTTTTTATCAGTACTACACATCATTATGCTATTACAGGAAAAGTGGGCGTGGTAGTGGGCTATTAAATGCCATGCGCGCTCACATTAAATGGCCTCTACAAGCTTCAAAATAGCCGGAATTACTAAACTGAGATGATTTTCTGAAAGAGGAAGAATTAGGGTATTTTTATATAAATAAAACAAAAAAACGAGTTTTTGCTTGAAAATCCGAAAAATTCAGTCATACCTCCCCTTAGACACTGTTTGGAGAGAGGGTGTAATTTATAAATTACTTCAAGTTATCCCTTGTAAGACACTGGCTCGTCTTGTAAGCAACATGCTGAATGATAGAAGCTTCCAGGTCATCATGGGCAGTGAAATTAGCAAACCAAGTAAATTAAATAATGGACTTCCTCAAGGATCAGTGCTTGCCCCACTCTTGTTCAGCCTCTATATATCAGATTTGCCCTCCACAAAATCAAGGAAGTTTGGATATGCTGACGACTGGGCAATTGCTACTAGAGATCCATGTTTCGAAAGTACAGAAGAGACGCTGACAAATGATCTTTCTGCACTGGGAGATTATTTTCGCAAATGGAGACTTCAGCCAAGCACAACTAAGACCGAAGTTGCTTGCTTCCACCTGAACAATAAAATGGCAACAAGGGAACTTACGGTTTACTTCAATAACATCCTCCTTCGCCATAACAGACATCCCAAGTATTTGGGTATAACACTGGATAGAACATTGTCATTCAAAGAACACCTACGAATAACTTCTGCCAAAATGAAGACAAGAAACAACATCTTACGGAAATTATGTGGCACCACTTGGGGTGCCAACGCAACTACTCTCCGTTGCTCAGCTCTAGGTTTAGTTTATTCTGTTGCTGAGTATTGCGCTCCTGTGTGGATAAATAGTCCGCATGTAAGATTAATAGATGTACAATTGAATAACACCATGCGCATGATAACAGGAACAATTATGTCAACTCCTACACAATGGCTTCCTATTCTCAGCCACATCCCACCTCCTCATTTGCGGCGATGCAACATTTTGATAAGAGAATATAGAAAGATCCAGGCCAACAAACAACTACCAATCCATGGAGACATTGGTGATCTACATGTGAAACGATTACGTTCAAGACATCCACCTATCTGCACAGCGGAGAATCTTGCAACTAACAAATTCAACCTGATTGAGAGATGGTCTTCTGATTGGAATTCGTTTGCCCCTCCAGAGAGTACAGTAATGCCATGCATAACTGAGCAGGTGCCAGGGTTCACTCAGCCCAGAAAGACCTGGTCAAAATTAAATAGAATCCGGACCAATCACGGTGTATGCGGCGATCTCCAGTACAAGTGGAGGAAAAAGTCTTCGTCATGTTGCGAGTGCGGTGCTGAAAGACAGACTGTTCGGCACCTAGTTCAGGAATGCCCACAAACATCATACGGTGGTGACTTCAGCGACTTCTTCCTAGGGACACAACAGGCACTTCATTACGTTTCGGAACTTGATGTTAAATTGTAAATAATTTTCATGTATGCCATACGATAAATAAATAAACTAGATGTATTACAGTGTTAAGAGGAGGGTGTCATATTTGCTCCGATCCGGCCTAAGCTGGAAAAAGGAAATTGATGATGACTAGATATAGTAATAACTTGTGTTGTGTGGATATAATTGCAGTTGGTAGGAGAAAGGATTGATCCCACTTGTAGGTTTAAAGATCATGGTGAATAGCCAAAGAGAGTAAATTCCAAGAAGATAAACATCAAACACGGTTCAAGTATATACCACGATACGTACATGTCTTGGGGATTTTTTTAGTGTAGTCGATGACCCCGCATCTCAAAGCTGTAAAGATTGATCAAATAAAGACATCCACTTACTGTACTATCACAGCAAGCACCAATACTCAATATCATTAACTCCAGATGAATTCAATGGGTTGGTCATTTACTAGGGATGGGAGATGATAGGATGGTCTTACAAATCTTTAAAGAAGAACCAAGAGGAAAAAGGCCAGTAGGAAGACCACGAAGTTCCTGGAAAAATGAAATCTTCAAACTTTGTAGACATCTGCATGTGGACAACTGGCAAGAACTCGCCCAAAACAGAGTTCAGTGGAGTCATTTTGTGAGATCGGCATGGGATCTTCGTGTCCCATAGAAGCCTTCAAAGTGAGTGAGTGATGTCATGGATATATAGACGTTGATATTAGTTTATTTCATGTTGTGGCTTAAATTGCTACCATATTGCTGAGCTGTGTGAGGTTTCAAACAGTGGGCTGTTACATGTGTTCAAGTGCGATGTTTGGTCGTAAGATATGAATGTTCACAAATTACTTCCAGTTGTTCAACATAATTGGAAAGTTGCACTGTACTCTTCTGTCCGGCCAAAAATTACTGTTTGTACTACAAGTATGGGGATCAGGGTATAAGCACCAGGTTAGGTTTGTGTTTGTATGTAAAGCCTCAATAATACATAGAATTTAACAAGTATGGATAATTTTAACTTTCAGTTTCATGATGTCATGATTGCCGCTATTTTGTGTCTAGGAGAATTTGTTAGTGTAAGTCATCACAATCTATACTTCTTCCCAGTTCACTTACACAAAAAGGGGCCGATAACCTAGACGTTAGGCCCCTTAAAACAACAATTATCGTCATCATCATCACTTATACAAAAATTTATAACATTTGTGGAAGTAACAAGTATAAATAATTCATGCTTTTGGGCTAATGCCGTGTGTATTTTTAATTTAAACCATACGTTTCGGAGAAACCTTGCCTCCTTTTTCAATGGAAATAAACAATGTGGCCAAAGAAAGTATATCAATGAGATTACAAAAAATATAGATAAATTCCTCTGTTCGTCACCAGAGAGCAGCTGCCAGAATTATTTATATAATAATCCGGGCCGTGAAAGCCTTAATATGCAAAAGTAACAAGTAGTTTCATAGAGGACACATAAAAAGCACACCATCTCAATTAACTATGTGGTGTATTTTCCACTACATAGGAACTTTCACTAACGAATCCATCACTAATGAAGATGCTCCAGCATACTTATTATCTGGTTGATGAAATTTCTCTCTCTTAAAATTATAGTGAAATGTCACACTTTGCCATTTGGTAACCTCCAGCCCTTCCTCTCCCCTAATGAATTTGCCTTTCCTATGGCTTCTATGTGTTTACACCATCCCTGAGCCACCATGTAAGTGCAATATATAATGTTATATATTTCTATTAGATTGGCTGTCACTCTGAGATATTTAGTGACGGGTAACACATACAAGGATCTGGCATTCACTACCAGAATAGCAGCAAATACACTATCAATTCTAGTGCAAGAGACACTTACGGCGATCGTGAAGGAACTTGGCGATGAGTCGATTAAGGTAGGTACCCCCATTATTTTGCAAATGTTGATAACTATCAACATTGGAGGTCCTTCAAAGAAACGGAGATGCTCTAGAGTAAAGCTGAAGATTTTTGGCCTACAGTAAACTCTCAGACTTCTGGTTCTATTATTATTATTATTAAGGATAAGTGCACACAATGTGCATTACATTAAAATAATTTTCAAAATTCTGTTATCGACGACAACCTCTTGGTATACAGAAGAGTGTGATATCTATCACATGTCTTCTTACACAATTTTCAAATACCCTCAGGCTTAGGCTCATGGAACACCTCAGTTTCGCAAATCCTATTGTGGAACCCATGCACCGCGAAACGGGTTACCGTGTGACATAGTTCATAGGCAGTGCCCTTCCATTCTGATGGCGTCTTGGCCTTCGTGGAATAGAAATCTATTGAGATCTCCTTTTTCTTTGCGCGTAATTCATGTAGGACATCGTATAGACTTGTGGATAATAGTCGGTGATCCATTCGGAGTTCTTCTATAAAGAAAGATTCCCCTGCTAGTTCGTATGTGGGCCTCGTAGGGGTGTATTTTGGCAGGCAAAGCAATTTTTTTCAGAATAAGGCTTTCACTTTCTCTAAATCTTTCAGGTTACTTTTGCTTCAGTTATCCCATATGAAATCAAATCTATATGTTGCAATAGCTGTAATTTTTGCTCTGCAAAGTCTCAGAGCTGAAAGCAGAGACATGTCTCTAAGATGACTAATATCATTCATTGATCTGACAGTACAGATCACTTTATCTTTGATGTGACATGTAAATATTTTCTCTTGTATTTGGAGAGTTATTCCTAGATATTTGTAACAACAGGTTTGAAGTATGGGTTCGTCTCTGAGATAAATAATGTAATCTTTGGCTGTTTTTATGCCCTTCCTGGAGATCATTGCGTCTGTTATATTACGATTTATTTTTAGATCATTATTTTGAGCCCATATTGCTAGTTGATTCAAGCCAACCTGGAGATCTTCTCTTGATGTCAAGGTCAGAACCATATCATCAGCGTATATGATGATTTGTACTTTCTGGAGTTGTAATACATTAATTTACTACATCTGCATTAGCAACAATTAATAAAAGAGGGCTTAGAGGGTCACCCTGAAGTACTCCAATTCTTTGGTCGATAGGTTGGGATCTGGTCAAGCTGGTATAAATTTCTACTTGGTTGTTATACAGAATATCTTTAATCAACTTTATGATGTAGTGGTGTTCCAGACAAATCATTTCTGTGAGCTTCTTCACCAATATGCTTCTATTTATTCTATCGAATGCTTTAGGGCAGTCTAACAAAGACTGCATACACTTTCTGTTTATGAAGACTTAATGTGTCCCGGATTATGTCTACTCCTTGATAAGGACAAAGAGATATAACTATACCCATACATTTAAGAGAAGGTATGCTGTATGTTCTTTGCTGAACATCTTGTTAATTTATGGAAATCGAACATTGTTTGGTGGGTTTTCATCTCTATCCTCAATATTTTTTTCATTAAATTTGGGTATTGAGGTTCATCCTCAAGAATATATAGGCTACATCTAAAAATTCTGCCAATTTTAAGTGAATCATGTAGTTAAGTTTTGAAATAGCCTGTCATGTTTTTGCAATTAAAAACACAACTTTCAGGAAGGCAACTTCAACATTCTCATATTTAATCCAGTCGTGAATATGACCAGCGTACCTCAATCTAGATATTCTAATTCCTTCACTTACTGTTTTTGTTGTTGTATTGGTATTACTGTGTAAGTTGTCAGCCATTTCAGTATTTTGTTGCTCCTTTGTTTGATTCCTTGCGATTGGCGCCGCCGTGTGTTCTTGTTCGGCAGTGTGAGATGTGTGTCTCAGTATCTAGTTGAATAAACATCAGTCAGCAAGTCGGTCTTTTATTCCACCGCTTATTATAACCTAACTACAGGTTATGGTCCCAGGCCACAGTTAAAGGACCGAATAACGAAGATAAGTGAAAGAGAGCGAGTGAAAGTTGAAAGAAGAAAGTCGAGAGCAGTGAGTGTGGAGTACGTCCAAGATGGCAGACGACAAATGAGGTGACGGTGTGCCGCAGTTGAGAAGTGATAATTACTACACATGGTCAAGAAGAGTGAAAGCTGAACTTATCGAAAGAAATTGCTGGAATGCCATAGAACCTGGTTTCAACGTGGAAGTGGAGAACTATAATGAGGTTCAAGTGAGAACGAACAGAAAAGCTTTGGCCTTTCTTCTCAAGTATGTGACTGATGCCTACTTGGAAGACATTGGAGAGGAGACGACAGCAAGAGCAGAGTGGATGTAATTGAAGAACACTCATTCCACATATACCCTACCTCAGTGTTTGGATAAATTGAAGGAAATGGTGAATGTGGTGAAGAGAGGTGACATGTCTTTGCATCAATACATGGCTAAAGTACAATCTCTCAACAGAGTGATTAAGAGTGCAAACTGTGGACTTGAATTTAATGACACTCAACTTGCTGGACAATTGTTCAATGGTTTACCCAGAGATAAATATAAAGTAACAATAGCGCTGCTGAGTGGTGAGGAGGGACTAACGACAGAAAGAGGGAAGGCTGCTCTCTTGAGAGGAGATTTCGTTCCAATGCCTGGATCAGTAAGCGGGGTGCTTACTTCATCATCGGGAGCTCGCCGAGGTTGCGGTGATTCCAGAGGAGGTCGATGTGGCGACAGAGGACGAGGCGGTAGCAGCGGCGTAACCAAGCAGGGAATGTTACTCCAGGGGAGGCGACTGTTGATCAACGAGATCAACAAAAGTGCTACAGATGTGATCAGAGGGGTCACATAGCCAGGATGTGTGACAAGATGCGATGTTACCAGTGTACGAAGCCAGGACACCTAGCGCGAGATTATACAGAGCAGATAAGTGAAAGTAGAACAACAGACAAAGGTAAGGTTAGTCAGAGTCAGAATAATTACAGAGCATGTGTCGGAGCTAAATCATTCATTACTTCTTCAATGCAAGAATGGGTTATAGATTCAGGAGCTTGTGATCTCATTTGTGTGGAGAAAGAGAAGTTTAAAAATATACGCCCTGCAAGCGGTAAAGTAGAAATGGGAGTGGGCAATGTAGTGGTCCAGGGTATTGGCACAGTAGAGATGAAGATGAAAGAAGAGTGTGCAGGATGGACATTGGGCTTGTCAGATTGTAATTGTTTCATTAAATGTGATATAAATATAAGTTTCCGGGAGGGCGCCAATTCATAGATAGAATAGTCTACTATGAATGAATATTCTTTTAATACAGACACGAGAACTCATTCATCTCAGGAATGGTGTGTTTATAACACCAACCAGGACACTACAGTAAACAAGGCAGCTTAATATTATACTGCAACATAACAATAAATCATTGGAATGCTACTTACTATTTAGTGGTATATGGGATGTATATTTAAATGGTTCCTGTAATGTAGTCACAATGATATAATTTCCAAGTTATATCATTAGTCTTTATATCCTTTATTATTTTTTACTGCCGTGGAAGAGCTATAGATGAAGCCGTAAAACTATAACTAATACGACGTATTAAATAAGACAGATGAAACAAGTATATTCTCCTTCGCGTTTTTTTATACCTAAAACATTTCTTTTATAATCGGTAATAACCTCCAATCACTTTTTATTTATCAAAGTTCCACTCTCATTGTCTAAACTCATCTCTGCTATCGTCAGAGTTGACACTCTCGTTTCACTAGTTCAAGTTTCCTCCACTCAAGCGCACCAACGCCACCTCCAAAGAACAATAAGCATTTTTATATAAATGAATCACGGCCTATGAGGTCTCAGTAAACGTTACAATCGCCCCCAGAAAGCCTGACAACTATGTCATATTGAAGGGCTTTCTGATACACATACAACACAAAAAAAAATACATAAGAGCGTGATACACGGAGATCTGGACTTCCCTCTTCTTCATGTGATTATACTATCATCTTGTCCAAATCAAGCTGCACAACACATCATCTTCCAACCGTTATCCGCCTCTTCAACCAATTCTGTAGTCTCCTCTCCATACCTCAAGCTCACCCTGATTAACTTGAAATGTTCTTGAAGAAAAACATCCACAATTGGATATCAAGATACCAAATCACCATCTCCACCTCCACTGCCGCTAGCACAAGGTGGCTTAGTCGTAACTACCACATTTTCCTAAGCATGGTACACACTGAGAAGGTTATTGCAAAACTGGTTATAGGTCGGCCGTTCATTTTTGTAGTGAATATATATATATATATATTGGTACTATATCCTCTGATATTGGTTCAGCATCCATTTTTAGGCGATCCATGGTTCTTTGCAGTAGATCACACGATACAATTCCCAATTGCTTATAGCTGATTGTGAACATTGCTCCACCATCAAAAGCTTGTCAAATCTGTCCACTTTAGAATGCAGTGTAGGACATTCCTTGAAGTATTCTGTACAAAGTTCCAACTTTAATTCGATGACTTAGAAAACTTGGAAATTATATTTTAATTGTTCAGAATTACTACACAAAATCAAGTAAAAAAAAACAAAAGCTGCAATAATATGAATGGACAAAAGGTTAAATAGAAGATAACGAAAAATATCCACAGCATAACTCAAAATTAAGAAAGATACTAGGTAACACACACAATGAAAAACATATACATTACAGCATACAAACGAATACATATGCATTGTGCAACTGTATCAAAAATTAAGAAAATAGACATATATATGCCTCCAATACCCAATTCATAACTAGAACAACAAATAGCGGCACGCGCCCCCAACACATTAATTTTACGTCCAGATAAAAAATGATCTTGACAACTTCCTATAACCAAATCTAAGTAATATTCTTCCATTTCTTCTTTGTCTCTTAATTCAGTGTCTCTATGGATTTTCTTCTCAGCTTTAACTTCCCACGTAACTCTTTTCTTGACATCAAATTTATCAACATTGCTAATACATTTAGGCTCATTATCATCATCATCATCATTATTAGATTCATTACAGCATTGGGCTGTATGTCTTGTCCATGCTCTAATACAGCGAACTCCTACTGCTCTTCTAGACCTATCTGTATCATTTATTCTAAAATGAGACGTATCCCCAGTACCATTTTCATCATTATCACGCCTACAATATCCATCCCCTCTATTTCCATTAAAGCGTCCTCCTCTGCTGTGTCGGCGGCGACCTCTACGTCTACCTCCACCACTTTTCTTTCTTCTTTGCCTATAATGGCCTATCCCACGTCTACCTCTACAACCTTTCTTTCTACCAAAAAATCTAGCGCTTATACATGACTTTACACATCCACTGTCCAACAAGACAAACACTTGTACCCCCGACACGTATAACTCTACCACAGGACTCATATCTACGACCTTGGGCTCCACTGTCTCTTCAATAAACTCTCGTAGTAAGTCACTTCTAATATCCAGGTCATATGCATCAGATATCAGCGTACTGATAGGAAAACTATCAGACTGTAAACCTGACCTTACATCACAGTCTGATTCTCGTTTAAATTACTAGTACTAGGCCTTACCCCATCTCTATTTAGTCGCTCGTTCATCTGACCACCTTGATCTTCCTCTCTAGATCTACCAGAACTTCCTGAATTGTTCCTCTGATTGTAAGAATGGTGCCCATTGTTGCTTATACCCGTATTATTATCTTGGTTATTATCATTGTATCCTGTATTTCCGTGATACTGCCTTTGATAATTCTGGTGTCTATTTCTTCCTTGATGTTGACCTACATTGTTCTGTACATGAGCACCATGTTGTCTCCCATTCTGGTACAACTGCGGTCTATTATCTACATTCCGATTATTCACATTCTGTCTTAATTGTATCTCATGAGAATCTCCTAAATCATCAAACATACTTAATAATCTTTCTAACTCCTGAATAGTTGATATCCGTTGCATGCATGCAGCCTCCCTTATCCGATACGGAAAATGCTTCAATAGTAATCTTACTATATCCGCATCCTGTGTCAATCCATCTAGATATTTACAAATTATTACCTGATTCAGAAAATATTCCGTCATTTTAATGTTACCTCCAGGCTGGTACATACCAAAAATGATCCCCTCACGTTTCTGAGATTGTATTACATTGTTCCAATATTTTTCACAAAATTTAGCCTTAAAATCATTAAAATCAACTAACGTTCCTTTATACACTGCAAACCAGCTTCTCGTCTCCCCCACAAATGCCTTATCTAATATCTCCACTACCATATTCCACTCAATCTGTCCTTCGATTAACCTTTCCTTGAATTTATTTTCTACTATAGCTATGAATTCCATAGGACATCCCTGCTCGTTAGAGAACTTAACTAGTTCATTTTCCTTAATTCCACCTCCTGATACAATTACTCGACCCTGTATTCCCTCCTGCCTTATCTGCTTTCTTAACCTAGTCTCAATTTCTGCCATCTTTTTATCCGCCACTTTTTCTACTATTTCCACTCTTTCTTTCAAATTATTCTCTTTTTCTATTAATTCATTTCTTAATATCTTTTGTTTTTCCTGAATCTCCTGATAAGTTTCTGCATTTATCACATGACTTTCTTCTACTTTCTTATGAAATTCTGACTGCACTCTTTTTATCTCTTCTCCCAATTCTATTCTTACTTGCCTAGTTTCCATCTGTACTATTTTCTTAAGATTCTCTCCTTGATTGACTAACTTTTCCTGAATTTTCCCTTCCACTTCTACAAACTGCCGGCCCCGTGGTGTTGGGGTAGCGTGCCTGCCTCTCGCACGGAGGCCCCGGGTTCGATCCCCGGCTCCGTCAGGAATTTTAAAACTGACGTGAGGGTTGGAACGGGGTGCACTCAGCCTCGTGAGGACAATTGAGTAGCTGTCTGACAGTGAGACAGCGCCCCGATCACGAATACCAAGATTAACGGCCGAGGGGACCCGACGCGCTGATCACGCGTCACCCCAATATCTGCAGGCCAAATGGCTGGGCAGCGGTCGCTTGGTCGGCCTTAGCCCGTCATGGGCTGGATAGTGCCAGGGGTTGACTTTTTTTGGTTGACTTTGACTTCTACAAACTTCAGATCTACTTTCTCTATAATATTTTCAGCCTTTCGTTCTAACACATCCTTAATTTCACATCTGATCTCCTGTTTCACCTCCTGAATACTCTCCTGCAGAGTCCCATACTTCCTATTTAATTCCTCATTTTCCTTGACCACATTGTCTAACCTTTGATGAATTTCCTTACTATTTTTATCTATCGTCTCACTCATCTTCTGATTTTGCCTACTTATTTCCTCTCTCATATCTTGATTTTGCCTACTTATTTCCTCTCGCATCTCCTGATTTTGCCTACTTATTTCCTGATTTTGCCTACTTATTTCCTCTCTCATATCTTGATTTTGCCTACTTACTTCCTCTCGCATCTCCTGATTTTGCCTACTTATTTCCTGATTTTGCCTACTTATTTCCTCTCGCATCTCCTGATTATCTTTCTTACTTTCATCAAATCTTTCACTCAGCATTCTCATGATCGCAGCTACTGAATCTTCCGAAATTCCTTTCTCTTTACTAGTATTCGGGTTACTCTCTGACATCATAGTATTATCATCTACGCTCTCTTCACTATCAAGACCACTTCTTAGCTTCATATCTTTCTCCGACATACTGAATTACACTTCTAAACACAAGCCCCAAAATCACTCGCACAATATATAAGCATTCCTACCCCTACACTGATGTGTCCTGGTTCTCGTGCCCCACGTTCGGCGCCATTTGTAATTGTTTCATTAAATGTGATATAAATATAAGTTTCCGGGAGGGCGCCAATTCATAGATAGAATAGTCTACTATGAATGAATATTCTTTTAATACAGACACGAGAACTCATTCATCTCAGGAATGGTGTGTTTATAACACCAACCAGGACACTACAGTAAACAAGGCAGCTTAATATTATACTGAAACATAACAATAAATCATTGGAATGCTACTTACTATTTAGTGGTATATGGGATGTATATTTAAATGGTTCCTGTAATGTAGTCACAATGATATAATTTCCAAGTTATATCATTAGTCTTTATATCCTTTATTATTTTTTACTGCCGTGGAAGAGCTATAGATGAAGCCGTAAAACTATAACTAATACGACGTATTAAATAAGACAGATGAAACAAGTATATTCTCCTTCGCGTTTTTTTATACAAAAACATTTCTTTTATAATCGGTAATAACCTCCAATCACTTTTTATTTATCAAAGTTCCACTCTCATTGTCTAAACTCATCTCTGCTATCGTCAGAGTTGACACTCTCGTTTCACTAGTTCAAGTTTCCTCCACTCAAGCGCACCAACGCCACCTCCAAAGAACAATAAGCATTTTTATATAAATGAATCACGGCCTATGAGGTCTCAGTAAACGTTACAAGATGTGTTGTATGTACCCTCATGTAGATGTAATTTGATTTCATGTTCAAGACTTAGTTCCAAAGGAGCTGTGTGTGAGTTCCGTAAAGAGAGTTGTGTTGCCCGAGATGAGAATAACTGGAAAGAAATAATCTTCAAAGGTTATGTACTGTAAGCGATGGCTTTTTTTTTTGGATGCTTTGTGTGTTGTGACTGAAAGTGATGTAAACACTGTTGTAGATTCTGTAGCTCTTAAGAATGTGTCAGATTGACATTTAAAACTAAGGCACTTGCATGAAGAAGCAATAAAGAAAATAATTCCTATCCAAGTTCAAGGTAGCTTTGGAGAGTCATGTATAGCATGGTTTAAAGGTAAGTCAACCGAGAAGGGCTTTCCTAAGGCTAGTGACAGGGTGTCTAGTAAACCATTAGATCTTATCCTTAGTGATGTGATGGGCAAACTACCAGTTTCGCTGAGAGGTTCACAATATATTGTCACTTTTATTGATGATTATTCTCGATATGTGTTTGTGTATTTCTTAAGTAAGAAAAGTGATGTGTTTGAAACTTTTAAACAATTCAAAGAATAGGCTTTGCAGACAGATGGAGGAGGAGAATATGTGAGCAAGGAGTTTGATGAATTTCTGAGCAAGCATGGTATTTATTACTCCTAGAAAGACTGTAAGTTACTCACCTGCTTAAAATGCCATAGCAGAGAGGCAGAATAGGACTTCGACCAATAGTGTGAGGTGTATGTTAATTCATTTTAATCTTCCAATCAGTTTCTGGGCAGAGGCAATGAATGTGGCATGTCATGTTAGGAACTTGTCTCCTTCCAGGGCTGTAGGCAATCAGATACCACGTGCCCTGTGGAGGGGCTCTCCAGTATATGTAAAAGACTATGATTTATCTTAAGTTGTTTGGATGTAGAGGGTTGATCTACTGTAATAAGGGATCAAAGCTCGATGAGAGAGCTGTTGAAAGTGTATTTGTTGGGTATGGGGACAATGTTAAGGGTTATAAAATGTGGATTCCATCGGAAAGAAAGTTCCAGATAGCACACAGTGTGAAATTTGAAGAGAAGGTGTTCCCTTACGTTCAATATAGTGTTAGAGGGACAACCCCATTTCTCTTAGATCTTAGAGGCAGTTCTAGAGTACAATTGAATGATAATGTACCCATTAATGTTGAGGATAGAACCCCAGACTTTGATTTTCATGATGAGTTATTTGAGAGAGAAGATATTGTTGAAAATTTTGATATGAGTAGCATTACTGAGAGTAGCGATAATGAACCATTCCTAGGTTGGGATAGTAACGAGTTGGAAAATGTTATGCCTGCGAATGTACCTGTTGACACAGTTGCGTAGATCATAGAGAATAAGAAAGTGGAAGGAATGTTCAAGGTGTAGTCTTGTCATATTTAGTACCAATTTGTTAAATGTTTTTCATGAACCAAAGACTGTCAAGGAAGCTTTAGAAAGTCCAAATGCAAGTTCATGTTATTCAGCCATGGGGGAAGAGATGTGTCAGCTTTGGGTGAAAGGTGTTTGTGTGTTGGTAGACAGACTGATGAACCACAATGTACTGGGAAATAAGTGGGTGTTTAAACTGAAACAAAACCAGGATGGACGGTAGAAAGGTTTAAGGCCAGGTTAGTAGCTAGGGGCTTCTCCCAGATTCAAGGGGTAGATTATGATAAAACATATTCACCTGTAATGCACAAGAAAACCGTTCGACTTTTATTGTCATTGCCAACAGTCAATGGGTGGGAAGTGCATCATGTGGATGCTCTGACCGCATATCTTAATAGCCCTCTTAATGAATTAGTGTATTGTGAACAGCCAGAAGGTTTTGTTGAAGAAGGAAAAATAAAGTGTGGAAATTAGTGAAAAGTCTAAATGGAATGAAGCAGAGTGCTAAGGAGTGGTTCTATAAAATTAATAGTGTGCTGAATGACCTGGGTCTAACTGCTCTTAAAAAGGACCAGTGTGTTTGTGTCAATAAGACAAAGGATTTGATTGTGGGAGTGTAAGTGGATGATTTGGGTATTTGGGGCAATGCAGAAAATGTGAATTGGGTGAAGTCTGAGCTGAGGAAAAGATTATAGTTAAGAGACTTAGGGAAAATGACCAATTTCCTGTCAATGAATGTAACACAAGACAGAGAAAAGATTTGCATTGACCAAAATAAATACACCAAAGAGATACTGTTGAGTTGTAAGTTAAGTACTGCAAAAGGGAGGTCAGCACCTTTAGCTATCAGTAGTGATGATAAGATGGGATCAGGGGAGGAGAAAGTACACCAAAAATGTTTCAAAATGCAGTAGGAAAGTTATTACAGTATATTTGTCAACATCAACAAGACCAGATCTCAGTTTTCTGGTATGTTAAGTAAGTCAGAGATGTAAGGACCCTAATGGACAAGACTGGAATGATGTAACACATATCATGAGATATTTAAGAAATACAGAGGAAATGAATATTGTATATTCTACTAGAGACCAAAGAGATTGTAAAGTGGAAATATTTTGTGATGCAGATTGTGTTAATACTAAATCAGAGAGGCTGTAAATTACAGGATATGTAATTACATTTGCTAATGGTCCAATTATTTGGCGTACTAAAAAACAAACATGTCCTTCACTCTCTACAGTTGATGCGGAGTATAATGCCATGTGTGAGGTAACTCGAGAGGTACTATGATTAGACATGATCCTGAGAGAGTTAGGGAAATACAAGTTTATGAGTAAACCAATTATTGTTAAGTTTGATAATCAAGGTTCGATATTTCTGAGTGAGAATGGTTTGGATTCAGAGCGATCCAAACACATGGATGTTAAGTTGTGTTTTTACAGCACTATGTTAAGAGTGGGATGTTTCTATTCAAATATATTCCATCCAATGAGAATCCAGCTGATTTATTTCCAAAACCTTTAAGTGGACCAAAAACTGCAGAATGTATTAATATGCTTGGTATATCTGTTTAGTGTTTGAGGTTATTAATTTATGTTTGATTAATTGATTGAGTTTAATTATTTAAATGTGTTATTCTTTTGTGTATTGATATGAAGTTTTTGAGCACTGAAATGACTGCCAAAAGGGAGGTGTATTACCATCTAAGTTGTCAGCCATTTCAGTATTTTGTTGCTCTTTTGTTTGATTCCTTGTGATTGACCTGTTAGTGCGACTCTAGCGCCACCGTGTGTTCTTGTTTGGCAATGTGAGATGTGTGTCTCAGTGTCTAAATGAATAAACATCAGTCAGCAAGTAAAAATGTAGACTTTCACGACCGGCGTTGAAATAGGAATCTCTGTTTCGCGGGCTTATAGGTCGTGTTCCAAGGACAAAATGTCCTTGGAACACGACCTATAAGCCCGCGAAACAGAGAGTCCTTGGAACACGACCTATAAGCCCGCGAAACAGAGATTCCTATATCAGTCAGCAAGTCGGTCTTTTATTCCACTGCTTATTATAACCTAACTACAGTTTTATTAATCTTTAGCCAAATCATCAAATCCATGAGTCTCACTCTGTCCAGGCTTTTATTTCATTTATAATGTCATTTTCTGGTTCGTAGATTTCTCTCTCTTCAGCTCCTTCTAACCCTTAAGTTTCCAGTCCATACATTACGCAAGGCCTGACTCATGTGATATACAATTTTCTTTTGAGTTTCATATTCATTTAAAAAAAATTGAATCAGGTGGATATCGTCTCTATAAAGGGCCTCCAGGAGAAAGGGTAATGAAAAATGTCCCTCAATTTGGAGTAGGTTTCTTGGTACACCACAGAATACTAGATTCCATTACGGATTTTTCCTCAAATTCCCCACGAGTTGCATTGTTAACAGTTAAAGTGGAAAACAAGATATACACATTGATAAATGTTCATGCACCAACAAATGACAAAAATAGAACTGATACTGAGGGGACGGATCAATTTTGGGATGAACTTGACCAATTGGTAACGAATATACCTGATGCTAATATTAAAATTTTACTTGGAGATTTCAATGCAAAGATTGGACGTGAGAGGAAATTTCGTCTAGTGGTGGGGCGATGGCCAGCACATAACTTGACAAACAAGAATGGTGAACGGTTAATTGAATTTTGTATTAACCATGGTCTAATTATGGAGACAACAAGGTTCAAGAGGAGACCACATAAATTAATGACATGGAAATGTCCTAATATTAAGTTAGGAGAGTTTCAGATAGATCATGTGGCCATGGATCGGAAATTTCACAAAGAAATTTATAATGTAAAAGTCCTTCGTGGTGTTGATGTTGATTCGGATCATTACATTTCCAAGATTAAAATCAAATTAACTCCTAAAAGGAAAAATAAACCTCAAAAATTCAATAGCAAAAGATTGTATGATCCTAGTTCAGTTATCAATAATCCAGTATATTTTGAGCAATCCATCACGCTTTTAAGTGACAACTTGGGGACCACTGTTAACAAATTAAAAGCCGTAGCGGAAGACGTTGCTCCCATTAAAAAACGAAAGAAACATGCATGGTGGAATGAGGATTGTGATATAGCAATTCTACGCCGGCATTCAGCTTGGTTGAAGGACCAACAACAAAAAACTGAAAGTTCTAGGGAAGAATTAATCAATGCTAGAAGGTTAACGGCCAAAGAAATCAGGAGGGTTAAAAGAGAATATCAGAAAGAAACATTAAAATCTATTGATGAAGCTTTCAATCGCCATAAAACAAGAGACTATTATAGGACATTTAAACAATACCAATCAAAATTTATTCCCCCTACTCTTTTGATGAAGGATGCGAACGGACAGGTGATTATGATTATGACAATGCAATAATTTTGGCCGATTACTTCATAAAATTACTTAATAGTGATGAACCTGAAGATTCTTTTGAATTCGATCCCTATCCTAGAAATAAAACACCCCTGGAAAGGATCATACCGCCGGTTTACGATGAAGTGCGTACAGCGATTTATTCACTTAAGAATTTTAAAGCGGCAGGAGAGAATAAAGTAGTAGCAGAACTTTGGAAGAATGCTTATGTACAGACTATTCATAACCTACATAAACATCTTATTGACATTTGGAATACAGAAAAATTGCCTGAAGAGTGGAATATTGCAATTATACACCCCATACACAAAAAGGGCGATAGATCAGATCCTAGCAATTATCGAGGGATATTGTTGCTGGATGTCACGTATAAGATTTTTTCAAAGATTTTATATTCCAGAATTCACGAACAACTTGATGATGAACTTGGTGAATATCAGGGTGGTTTCCGTCCAGGACGAAGCTGTTCAGATCAAATTATCAGTCTCAAATGGATTATAAAACATCACAGGATTAGGAGCAAAGATTTAGTGATCACATTCGTTGATTTTCAAAAAGCTTATGATAGTATCCATCGCGAATCTCTATTGAATGTCCTTACTGAATTTGGTTTACATCGAAAACTTGTTAACCTTATTGCGGTCAGTCTTAAGAATACTAAATCTAGAGTTAGGTTTAGAAGTGAAACCTCTGAGTCATTTGAAATCCATACTGGTCTTCGGCAGGGAGATGGATTATCTCCATTGTTGTTTAATTGTGTGCTGGAAAAAGTTATTCGTCAATGGAATAAGGTTTGTCCACCGAATGTTAAGATTGGAAAAAATGCTCCACTAAATTGTCTCACCTTTGCAGATGATCTAGCATTATTAGCAAACACCACAATATTAGCAACTAGTATCGAAGAAGCTAAATTTCAGGTAGAGGAATTTGAACGATTAGCAGCAAAGGTTGGGTTGAAAATTTCCTTTGAGAAAACAGAAATTATGCCATCTTTTCAAGTTGACACACCACACATAATACTGCATAATGGCCAGAAAATAAGGATTGTGAAAAAATTTAAATATCTTGGTGAGATCATCACTTGGAATGCCAATGAGAGAGCATCAATAGATAGTAGGACACTAAAATTGCGACGAGCACAACAGATTACCTGGCCAACATATAAGAAACAGTCTCTTTCGATTAATGCTAAACTTCAACATTATTTCTCCGTCGTTAAGCCAGAAGCAACATATGCAAGTGAAACTTTATTTAAACTAAACACCCGATCAACAACTGACAAACTACAGAAGGTTGATAGACGGATTCTTCGGACAATACTCAATAAAAAACACCAGGTTGAGTGCCAGTGGAGACTTTTACCCAATTCAATACTTTACAAGGAAAATGAATCTATCATTGACACGATGCGAAAACGAAGGATTGCGTTTTTGGACACATATCCCGCTTGCCAAATACTAGACTCTTGAAACAACTTTTTGACTTCTTTTGGAATAGTAAAACGAAAAACACGTGGTTTAAAGAAATACAAATGGATTTAGACGAATTGAAAATTACTAAGCATCAAATTGAACATAGAGAGGAGAAACGGCTTCTGAATAACAAATACACTCGACTAACATTCAAAATTTCACAGCGTAAGCAATATGTTATATCTGCCGAAGAACGGGCTGCAAGATCTTCCAGAATGAAGAAGTATTGGGAAAGAAAAAAATTATCAAGGATTAAGAACTGAACTTACTGTAGTATTTGAAGACTCTGTATATAAGGTTTGATTTTTGGTGCTCCAATGTGGGCGTAAACAGTGTAAATAAAATATGTTTTACTCAATGCCTCTTCATCATTTGCTCCATCCTAGTATGAGGTATGAGAATTGTTCCAAATGTATTGAGAGTTCACCCTCTTTACTGATCTCAAGATGTTCTATTCTGAAACTTTGTCACTGTCACTTTGTGATTTATCGGCATTCCATTTTCTTTTTCAAACTCACATATCTTTAGTGTTATTTAGTAATATATTTGTTGAATTTTGACAATGCTAACTTACCTGTTTCTGTGGGATTATTTCACAGTGCCCTGCGACATGTGTGGAGTGGAAGCTTGTTGAATCTGACTTCCATAGTCGGTGGCAGTTCCCTCATTGCATTGGAGCCTTGGATGTAAAACATGTTGACTTCCGCACAAATTATACCAGTAATCATAAAGTTAGAAACAGCATGGTGCTCCTGGCATTGTGTGACGCAAACTACAAATTCCTGTTTATTGACATTGGTAGGAATGGAAGAATGAGAGATAGTGCTCTTGGAGAAAAGTTAAATCCAAAGTTGTTGAACCTTCCTACACAGTCACCATTGCCAGGCACTTCTGTCAGTTTACCTTATGTCTTCTTACTCTTGAAAGAAAACCTTCCGAGGCCATTCCCGGAAAGGGATATAACAAAAGATAAATCCGTTTACAAATTGAGGCTGAGAAAGGTACAAAGGGTAATTGAAAATGCATTTGGTTTAATGGTGAACAAATTCAGAATTCTTTCAACTAGGATACCATTGAAGCCTTCCAAAGTTGAGTTAATTATGCGTGCTTGTTGTATTTTGCACAACTTCCTTCTTGAGCGGAATCCTCAGCATTATATTCTCCCTGAAGAAGATTGGATGATCTGCCTAATCTTCCTAGCTTGACTTTGCATAGAGCTAACCATACATCTTGTTCTGTGAGGGAAACTTGCAACAAGTTCAAGGAGTACTTCACGTCCATCGACCAAATCACTTGTCTCGAGCATTCTGCTCAGAACGGAAGTTACTGAGGAAGACTCACTCCCTTGCTTAATTCTTCATTGCCATACTGTTATGTTATTGAAGTGTAAATTTTCGACAATTACGAAAGTAAATAACTATGTTAGCAGAATAATCTCGGCCAAAAAATGTTCTACAAAAAATAAATGTTGCCTTTTTCTGGTCCAAGTAAGGCGACTCTGACCATACTGGTAAGTTCTACTCAGTGTCCTTCATGGCTGTTATTGTATGGAAGCTACCGAATGTCTGTAGGTGCCGTTAAGGGACCCATAGGGTCAGTACTGCTTTGGCTCAGTGGGGAAATCAGTGGTAAGGTGCTTAATGAGTCTTGTTATTGTTTTAATTGAATGTTTCTAAGTTAGTAACTCCATTGCTTGCCACGGTGGATGAGTGGTTATAGTGTCGGACTACTAACCCCAAGATTGCAGGTTCGCCCCTGGCCATGGTAAGTGATTTTTGAAGGCGACAAAAATCACGATACTCATGTCATACGTTGTTGTTGGCATGTTAAAGAACCCATTTGAATTCAGTAGGCCGTGTTCAATGGCAAAATTAATCTCGGGATTTTCCGCCAACACAAAGTTCCTCCATTCTCTACTTGAAAGCGCTGTAGTGACAAGGAGTTTAGATATCTAACCTCCTTGACTTTCATAGCGTTCAAAGGAACGACGAAATTCGACATGCAAGCTACCCTCTGGGCGTCAATTAACAAAGCTTGCACCAGACACCCGAGGCCATACGATATTATTATTATTAGTAACTCCATTTTACAAAAGTTTAGAGGCAGTTAACGGAGAAAGAAAAGAAATATTGTGTAACCAAAAGCACTTCAACAAAAAAAAGTTACAACGCCAACACTTTATTTGTTTGGCATTGCAACGCATTTTCGTTTTCAAATATTCCCGAAGGAAATATGCCGTTAGTTTCCATTTGAGCGGATGTATTATCAAATCTTCATCATCAGCTTCTTAGGGCTAAAAGCCGTGACGTTGCAGCCATTTCTTACGGTCTTCAGCAGTTCTCTTCATATTGACATACGAGTCACATTCCATCTCCTTGACAATGTTCCCGAGATACGATTGTCTTGGGCGTCCCCTTGGTTTCATCCCCAAAATTTTTCCTGTCATGTCTGAGTATGTGTCCCATGAATTTTGTTTTCCTTTTCTTGATGGTGTTCAACAGGCTTCGGTTCTCCTGAATTGGGTTCAGAACAAGCTCATTTGTCTTTCTTTCCATCCAGCTTGTTCGGGTCATTCGTCTCCAAAACCACATTTCAGCTGCCTCAAGTTTTGATTCTTCTCTTTTCCCAAGTGTCCATGTTTCACAACCATAGATCAACACACTCCAAGCAAAGGTCTTGAGAAATGACTTCCTTATCTTCAAGTTGAGGTGCTCATTGAGCAGCAAATTCTTCTTAATTTGAAAGGCTTTCTTCACCAACACTATTCTTTTCTTAATTTCTGAGATGCATCTGTTGTCATAATCAATCATCATCATCATCATCATCTTGTACAGTTTCCAGCCCCAGGCTGGGTCTGTTTGGAACATAAGCCTCGCCACTTAGTTATTTCTTCCCACCACCTCTCCGCTGTCACTCTGGTCCAGTCCTCGCCTCTCTTCTTGACACATTCCTCCACTCCTTTCAGCCATCTATCTCTTGGCTTCCCCTTGGTCGTTTCTTCTGCATCTGCATCTCATGTATCCTCTTGGGAATCTTCTTCTCATCCATTCTCTTTAAGTGTCCATACCACCTCAGTCTTGATGTCTCAATCCTACCTTGCAGGGGCTCCTCTTTCACCATTTCCCTGACCTTTTCATTCCTCACCCTGTCTCTTCTTGTTACTCCGATCCTACTTCGCAGGAACTTCATTTCACCTGCCTGTATTCTGCTTATGTCTCTTTTCTTCATTGTCCACGTTTCTGAAGCATAGGTCAGTATCGGGATATAGTAGCTTCTGTATAACACTTCCTTGCTTTTTTGTGGGACATCTTTATTCCACACTAAGCTCCTAATGCTTCTCAGAAATGCTTCTGCCTGTCTGCCACGTTCCGTAATCTCTTTGTCATTTCTCCCATTTTCCTCCACTATACTTCCCAAGTACTTGAGTCTTTCCACCTTCTTCAGCTGTCCACCTCCAAGTGTTATCCCACTCATTGGTCTGTCCTTTTTCCTGGTCGTTAACAGGATCTCCTCACATTTACTGATGTTGAACTTCCATCCGTACTCTGCCACTGTTTCTTCCCAAGCCTTCAGTTGCTCCTGAATTTCCTCCTCCTTGTTTCCCCAGACCATGAGATCATCTGCAAACACCATTGCTTTCATCTTATCTTCTCCTATCTTTCCTGCTATCCGCGTCATTACCTCGTCCATAACCACAATAAAGAGAAGGGGTGACAGCGCACTACCCTGTTTCAGGCCACTCATTTGTCTGAACCAGTCTGTTCATTCCCCTCCAACTTTCACACAACTCACACTTCCACAATACATCTCCTTCACTCTGCCTACAGTCTCTTTTTCCACTCCCATGTTTTCCATTGCTTTCCAAACCTTCTCCCTACTCACACTATCATAGGCCTTTTCGATGTCCAGGAAGGCCATCAGCAGATCCTCTCCAAATTCGTAGTGGTGTTCCTGGAGCTGTCTCACTGAAAATATAAGATCCACTGTTGATCTCCCAGGTCTGAATCCATACTGCTCCTCTCTCAATTTTTTCTCCACTTTGGCTCGTATTCTACTTTCTAATATCTTTTCATATATCTTGGCACAGTGTGGTATGAGTGTGACTCCCCTGTAATTTCTGCACTCCTTTCTGCTTCCCTTCTTAAATATTGGGACAATTAATCCTTTCTTCCAATCTTCTGGGGTCTTTTTCTCCTTCCATATCACCCTCATCACACGGTACAGCCACTGTTTCCCAACCTCCTCTGCTGCCTTCACCATTTCAACACTCACTTCATCCACACCCGGTGCCCTTCCTCCTTTCATCTTGTCTATAGCCATCTCCAGTTCTCTCCAAGTCAGGTCCTTTTCCATTCCTGTGTTGTCTTCTCCATCTTCCAATACATTGTCTTCCTCCCTATGACCATTTGGATTCAGCAAATCCTCAAAATACTCTTTCCACACTGTCTTGAGTGTCTCTTTGTTGTGTACCTCATTTCCGTTTTTGTCCATCATTACCACATCCTCTCGCAGACCTCTTCTCTTACTTTTGACCATCCCATAAAGTACTTTCTTATTTCCTCTGCTGTCTTCCTCCATCATCTCTGTCCACTTTACCATCCACTTCTTCCTCTCCTCTGCGACAATCAATCGCACTTCCCAAATAGCAAAATTCCGTTACTTGTTCAATGGCACTATCATTTAACATTATATTAGCTAAAATTGTTTTTTTTTTATCAACCACCATTAATTTTGTCTTACGAGAATTAACTCTTAGCCCGAATTTTCCTAAGGATTTCTGAAAAACTTTTAACATTCTAATCATTTCACATGCAGAGTTTGCTAAAAGTGCAATATCATCTGCAAAGCGAATGCTATGTTCCTGTACTCCATTAAATATTAATCCATTTGTTTTCACTTTTAATGTATTTGCTGCAGCTTCTACGGTGAGTCCGGGAATGTTCTCCGCAGCGCCTACATGCGTCTGCGAGAGCTAGCTACAGCAGTTATGTTGGCAGCTCGGCAGCCACTTGCATCATAACAAACAAACAGTAAACTTTGTACTCACCACAGCCATTCATAACAGATTTATGAATCTTTGTAACCATTCACAGTACATCCCTCTTTTTCCATAATCAGTTTGTTTTAATTCATGAACCACGGTAACTTTATAAGGGAACAACTGAAGCTTGTCTCTTACTGCTTTATGTGCTGTCGACTTAGAGATTCCTGTTTGTTGAACTAATTTTCGTGTTGATTTACTTGGACTACACAGCATTATATTGGAGATTTCATCAAGTTTTTCGTCTGTTAAAAGCTTAGGCCTGCCTGTTCCCGGTACATCGTGAACTGAGCCAGTCACACGAAATTTACTTATCAAATTCCGAACGGTATCACGGTTTGGACACTTTGAATTAGGAAACCGCGCGTGAAAGCTTAATTATACATTTTCTGTAAACCGATCGCCTTCGCGAAAAACGTATTCCACCAAAAAAACTCTCTCTTCAGTAGTAAACATTATCGCCTGTATATTGTTGCACTCTTCCAATAATCTATCTGAGCGCTCGCTTACTGCAGTACACACTGATGATATACACGCTCGCTTATCGCAATACACACTGACGATTCGACAGTCTACAATCCAAACGCGGGAGTCCCCCTTTCAAGGACACAGTGCCGCCAATTAAACCCATGACGCAAACGCTCGCAGCTGCACGTAGGTACCGCGGAGAACATTCTCGGGCGCCCTGTATATAGATATTAAAAAGATATGGTGATATAGGACAACCCTGCCTTACAGCTCTTCTTATTTTTGTTTCTCTTTTATTGTCATTAATTGTTATTTCGGTAGTTTGATTTTTATATAAGTACTGAAAAGGCGCCCGTCTTTCCAGTCAATCCCGACTTTGGCCAATGTAAGAAATAAGGTTTTCCAATTGACATTATCAAATGCCTTTTCTATATCAATGAATACTATATAGGTTTCTCGATTAACTTCCAGTCTTCTTTCTAAAATCTGACGTAATGCTACGATAGCCTTTCCTTGTTCTAAATCCATACTGATCACTATCCAGATGTTGTTCAATTTTCTTGCTTAGTCTATCTTTGATGATGATCAATAAAATCTTTGATGCATGTGAAAGAATGGCTAAAGTTCTATAATTAGAACATTCACAAGCATCTCATTTCTTTTAATAAAATCAGGAGGTACAATTCCGTCGTCATAGCATTTAGTAATGATTTGAAAAAGGCATTCCTTAATGCTTACATCACAACTTTTTAAGAGCTCATCAGGATTGTTATCTAAACCAGTTGCTTTATTTCCTTTCAGTTTAGTGAGTGCTGTCTAAAACTCTTGCTTTAGTTATAGTCGGACCTTTATCATCTTCTTCAATTAGTTCTTTATCTTCTATATAAATACTATTGTCAGTAATATCTGGTCCATCATACAAATCTTCAAGGCATTCCTTCCTTCGCTCACATACCTTTTCATTTTCAAACAATAGCTTCCCTTTGGAATCCTTAACTACGTTGCTTGTGATGCTTTGCTGATAGCTCAAAGATTTCACTTTAAAATAAGCTTTGTCAGGTTTCCCATTCTTCAGGTCATCCTCAATATCCACGCATACCTGCTTCATCCAATTTTCTTTCTCCTTGCGACATTTCGTTGTTATTTGATTCATTAGAGACTTATACGCTTGAGTGTGTATATTTCTAAATTTGTTCCTTTCAATAAGCTCTAGGATTTCCTGGGTCATCCATTTCTTTTTCGGTTCCAATTTTCTTTTGCCTAGTACATCCGTTGTGGCTGTTTCTAAGCCATTTCTTATATCATCCCATCCTTAAGTCTCATCCTTAACCAATTTGCTAACATCTTTAAATTTTTGTACTACATTAGGATCCTGAAGCTTATTTAAACACCATCTCTTTCGTCTAAATGTTTTATTCCTCTTGAACTTTATATCACATTTAGCTGCAACTAGGATGTGATCACTATCAATTTCTGCCCCAGGGTAACTATGGCTAGCTTTCACTTGGTTCCTATATCTTTGTTTTTCTACGATGTAGTCGATTTGCAACCTTCTTCTACCTCCAGGTGCTATCCACATGTAAAGTCTTCTCTTGGAAACTTTGAAACAGGTATTAGTTATTACCATCTCATGTTGCTATCCAGGTGTAAAGTCTTCTCTTGGAAACTTCGAAACAGGTATTAGTTATTACCATCTCATGTTGCTCACAGAATTCCAGTAATCTTTCTCCTCTCACATTGACATCACCCATGCCAAACTTACCGGCATATTTAACATCATTACGAGAGCCAACGGAAGCATTAAAATCACCCATTACAATAATGTTTGAATTCTCCTTTACTATGTCAAACAATTCTTCTATTTTATCATACATTTCTTCAATTTCTTCATCATCAGCATTTGAATGGGGTAATATGTTTGTATTATCACCAAATCAACTGGAATTGCTTTACTTGTATCGTTAGAATTCTGTCACTAATGTGATAAGTGTTTACTACGTTGAGAGTCCATTTTCCTCTTAATACAATCGCTACACCACTATTTCTGGCTTTGTTATTGCCTGTGTGGAAATGAAGCCTCCATTTCGTGCCCATTCACACATCCCAAGGACATCTAGATTCTTCTTAATCATAGAGTTTTTTACCTCCTCAAGCCGTCCAGGTTGTAGAAGAGTTCTTACGTTTCATGTACCAATAGTGAATTTGCAGTTGTCTTTGCGATATTATGATAAAATGGTCCGGTTAGCTCAAATTATAATTGCCAGCAATTCGCCCCAGTGTACCATTGGGCTCGTCAGTTGGTATGGTACACCTCACCAAGACGCGTGGCTAGCATATACTGAGAAGACCCTTCTTCTTCTTCTTATTCTCCACATTCCGTCTCCTCTAAGAAGGTAGGCGATCATCACAGCAATCCGGTTTTTGGATCTAGCAACACTGTAAAGCTCACTGGAACTACATTTGAACCTTTTTTTAAATTGTCCAACCAAGAGATCCTTCTTCTTCCTCGACTCCTTCTGCCCTCAACCTTCCCTTGAATAATTTCTTGTAGAAGACGATACCTGTCTCCTCTCATTATATGACCCAAGTATTGTAACTTCCTAATTTTGACACAGGTAATTATGTCCTGATCTTTACCTATCCTATGCAATATCTCAAGATTTGTGATTCTATCTATCCAGCTTGTAAGATCCTTTGATATGTCCACATCTCAAACGCCTCTAGTCTGTTAACCCCATCTTGTTTGAGTGTCCAAGCTTCCATACCGTAGAAGAATACCGAGATCACACAACATTTTAGCAACCTGAGTTATACATTTAAACTAAGGTCTCTATTGCATAATAAATTTCTAATTTGATTGAAATTGAATGCACTTCTGGCTTGTCCTATCCTTGCCCTAATTTCTTGAGAGCAATCATTGGTATCATTAACTATAGTTCCTAAATATCTGTATTTCTGAACTCTTTGAACTGCTTCACCTTTGATTATCAGATTTCCTGGATTATTCTCTTTCAAATTACTGGTTTTCTTAACATTTAGAGTTAAACTACTTTTCTCGCTGGCTTCTACCCCTCTATCCGTCTACAGTCGTAGATCTTCAAGTCATCCAGCGATTAGAGAAGGCCATTACAAGACACAAAATACATGTAGTATTGTAATTCCCGTAGCACATTGGTATTACTCGTGACGTCAATACCACATGTATTTTGTGTCTTGTAAGGGCCTTCTCAGTATGTGCTAGCCACGCGTCTTGGTGAGATGTACCATACCAACTGACGAACCCAATGGTGCACTGGGGTGAAACGCTGGCAATTATAATTTGAGCTACCCGAACCATTTTATCATATTAATTGATTTTGCAATGCATGCCGGGTACAGCTAGTTTGCCATAAGAATAACTTGTGCCTTCTACTTGCACGAAATTATAGGAATGGATTCTATTTCTGCAAGTAACTTGCGAAGCTGACAACGATCTTATTTCAAGTAACTTGCAAAACTCACGACAATCTTATTTACACTGACGCTGCAAGTAACTTGCCTAATAAATTACTCATAGTCGCAGACTAGTTTCTCCCTCTGCTGTTAATCCGTAACAAATACTTTTTTAATCACATGTCATTTTTGCAGGTTTTCTTTTTTTCATTTCCCAGTAATTGGGATTATATTGTGTTTACCGGCTGAAAGGTTGCAATATCAAATCTCAATGATTAGCATGGCCCTAGAATTCATTATGAAGCTTGCGTATGTAGTCCCATGTTGTGCTACTTTGACAGTTTTCTAAACTCTCCTCCTCTGGCAGACCTCGTATCTATTTCGGAAGCAGTACAATGAGACAGAGAGATATGAAACAAGTGCAAAAGTTTCAATTGATGCTTCACCTATCTATACAAGACCAAGGATGGCAGGTTAGGTGAGCGGTATGACAGTCGAATGTAGAACATTTAAGGGGAAAGTGCTGAAGGAACAGTCAACTTTATCCTATTTAACTGGGATGTTGGCCATTTAGACTGGGACTTGTTTCATTTGAAGGGTGCATTAGAACCTAGAACATACATGAAAATATCAACAATTAGTGTAAGGGGATTCTGTGTTAAACCTGCCACTCGGCAGCTATAAAATAGATGATATTTACAAGCACATCCACAAGGGTCTTGTCGAAGAATTAGGAGCAAAATACTTTCTTGTGGGAATATGCAAGCTTGGACCTGATGATGACGATGATGATAATTGTTGTTTTAAGGGGCCTAACTTCTAGGTTATCGGCCCCTATTGAACTTGAGGCAAATCATGCGACTCATCGGTGCAATACAGTATGTTTTCTTTGTTTAAGATTGATTTTAAAACTATACTTGCTGAGGACAACACGAATATCATTGTAAACACAAGATGAGCTCATTCTTGTTTGATACAAACGTGATTACATAATGTGTGCTCAAGGGCACTGATGCAGATGCAATTGATTCAAAAATTCTATAACAGTCAATTTTATAGAATCTGCCACATGTCACCCTTTCCTATCAGAATAGTTATGTCTACTAAAGATTGTGGGGAATGACACAACATGGCGGCCAGCAGGTGTGTAGCAGTTAAAGTGCTCCAACTTTTCCTCGTGTTCTACCTAGTAAAAAGCTCAGTGGGTGCCTCGAAAAAGATCCTCGATCATTCTTTAACAATTGAAGACTCGTGTGTGAACTCGGATCTGAAGGAACACCTCATGGTAGTTTGTAAACTCAATATATCTTCTCACATGGTGTGGAAGCGAGGGGCTGATAGTCACGGCAGCAGGCAGAGGGCGCCCAGCACTGCGCGGGGTTGCCAGACCGCCCGCTACATTATTACATCTCGTGGTGCTGTCTGTGGCTCTCAGTGGAGATGTGGAGATGAACCCAGGGCCGAATAAGGTGTGTATAATTTGTGATTCGAAGGGTCGTGTGAATCAGTTATTTGTGACATGTACATCTTGCCACTCTCAAGCGCACAGAACTCGTGCAAAAATCAGTGCTTCAAAACACAAAATAATCACCTCTGGGAAACAATCGTGGCTGTGTTGGAACTGTTCTTTACCTCAGTTCTCTAACTCATTTTTTAATACATCGACACAGAGTGCAAATAGTGTAGATAGTGACGTAACACCCTCGGATGGCAAAGCATTGTCCATTTTTTCCTTCAATGCTCGAAGTGTAACATGTCCCTCCAAACAACCGGACCTGCGTTCTTGTCTCACAGCACTTAATCCGTCAATTGTGTGTTCAGGGGAGACATGGCTGAAAAAATCCACTAACGACCCAGAAATATTTCCGGTAACATACACCATGTTCCGCAAAGATCGAACCTGGACATCAGGGGGAGGGGTACTAATAGCCATGAAACCTGAGTTAAGGCCTGTTCGCCAACGGGAGCTTGAAACTGATGCTGAGGCTGTGTGGGTGGAATTCACGTGTACGAACAATACATTTCTAATAGGCTCTGTATACCGTGCTCCAAATTCAACTCGGCACATCAATGATGAACTATTGGAGTCCCTCCGTTGTGTACAATACATCCAGCACAAATACAAGGCCATTTACATAACAGGCGATTTTAATTTAGAAATAGACTGGCAAAACTCTCTTCCCACTCCCAAGGATCCCATTGCTAATGAATTCCTTACCGCATTCTACGATTTATTCCTTGACCAATTAATAACCGAAGCAACTCGAATCACACAAACTACACGCTCCACAATAGACCTATTCCTCACAAGCCTTCCTTCCTCCGTACAGAAAGCTGAAGTCATACCCGGTTTCAGTGATCACGCAGCCATCTTTACCACATTGCATTACAACAAACCACGCAGCAAGAGCACAGTGAGGACAGTATACAATTACAAAAAGGCAGACTGGAAACTGCTATCATCTTTATTCCTCAAACACCTTCCCACCCCATGTATTCTGGACACCAGCGACATCAACTGTGTGTGGCACGCCTGGCGAAATTGTTTCTTTGAATGTGTGGATATAGCTATACCGAAAATAACCATTAGTGGGAAGAAAAATTCTCCTTGGGTGACGAAGGAAGTCATTAAAATGATTAGGAAAAGGAACGTTCTATACAAGAAATGGAAAAGTTGCTCAACTGACATCATGTGGGAAAAATACAAGAACATCAGGAACCAAACAAAGAAATTAATTCGCGAAACATACGACAATTATATTCACAAAATAAGCAGCACGCGTGAAATGTGGAAATTTTTGTCCAGAAGACGCGGCACCGCTGCGCCAGCCTCATTTCACTGTAACAGTAAATTCCTAAGTGCACCCCAAGATATTGCAACAGCGTTCAGTGACAGTTTCAAGCAGAACTTTTCTAAGCCGGATATGACCATGAACCTGCTTCTGCCAAGGTCATCACTTCCACCCCTCCCACTCTCCAATCTGTACTTCACAACAACTGAGGTGATTCAGAGCCTACGGAAGATTAGACCACATGCGGTGACCGGCCCAGATGATGTTCCCGGACGGATCCTGCTGCAGTGTGCGGAAGCATTAGCGCCCTCTCTGTGTGCGTTATTCAACCTGTCTATCAACCAAGGTTCTGTGCCGTGTGGGTGGAAATGTGCTAACGTGGTGCCAATCTATAAGCAAGGTGACAGAGAAGATGTTGCAAATTACAGACCGGTGTGTCTAACATCTATAATTTGTAAATGTATGGAGCGGCTAGTAGCAAACAGTGTGCTGGAATTCCTACGGGAGAACAATCTGCTCGATCCAAATCAGCACGGTTTTCTTCCGGGTCGTTCTTGCACTACTCTATTGACAAAAGTCATTGATGAGTTTCAGTTCTACTTGAATCAGCCAGAAGTGAAACAAGTGGACTGTATTGTACTGGATTGGGCTAAGGTCTTCGATCAAGTGTCTCATGAAAGACTTTAGTTAAAGCTACAGCAACTTAACATACGGGGTAGCTTACTTGCATGGGTGAGGTCATTCCTAGAGGGTCGAACACAGTGTGTGGTGTATGGAGGAGCTCGATCGCAGGCTGCTCAAGTTACTTCTGGAGTGATTCAGGGCTCTGTGATCGGACCTCTTCTCTTCACTATATATGCGCTCGATCTTCCTGGCTGTGTCACCTCATCAATGTCACTATATGCAGATGACACCGTGTTATACAGGGGCATTAAATGTGAAGAAGATTCCCTCTGTCTTAAATCAGATCTGGACAACTTATCGCTGTGGTGTTCTGTGAATAATTTAAATATAAATGTACAAAAATGTAAATACATAAGAATAACCAGGTCACAAAAACCCATTGAGAATGAATACAAAATTATGAACAGTGTCATCCCACAGTGCACAAACTTAAAGCTATTAGGGGTAACAATCTCCGACACCCTGAATTGGAACATTCAAAGTGAAGAGGCAAGATGTAAGGCCACCAAAGTTCTGGGTTTCTTGTACAGAAACATGAGAGGTTGTAAACCTAGAGCCTTCAGGATGGCTTACACATGCATGGTCCGTCCAATATTAACGTACGGCTTACCTGCCTGGCATCCCACTACAGCGGAAAACATAAACAAGCTCCAGCGTGTACAGCGCCGCGCAGAAAGGCTAATAGCTCGTTATTCCCCTTCCCCTTTGTCAAAATTTCCATCTATAGAGGCAACAGCCAAACAAATTGATCTAATTTTTCTTAAAAAATCCCTTACAGGTTCCATTAATATTGACCCTTTTTGCCGACTGTCACTGGCATATCGCTCAGTTCGGAGAGGACGAGGTGTAACCCTCGTTCCGCCCTTCGCACGTAGCAATGCTTACCTGACAGGTTTCTACGGCCGCTCTGCGCGGTTATGGAACGCGCTGCCAGGGGATGCCAAGATCTTGCCTCTTAGGAAATTCAAACCGTACGTAAAAAGGTACATTGTATAAATAAACGTATGTATGAGTGATTGTCTCGCTGAATGAATGAGTATCTGAATGGAATGAATGAATGGATGAATGTATCGAGTGATTGAGGTTATGAAAGTGCGTGAGAGAGTGAGTGAACAGGAAAATGTACTATGTCAATATTCTAAATATGTAAATACTGCAAATATCTTTGTAAAACTTGTAAATATTGTTAAAACAAATGTAAGTTAGATGTAAGCTGTGCCTGTGGAGCATGAAATATGTATGTGGGGCTTGCCCTTTTTCACTAGGCCTTCCATACTTCGTGTACGATTTATGGTAAATAAATAATAATAATAATAATAATAATAATACAAGAACTCATACAATTTAGAAGCTGGGTGCTGTACAAGTATCCTGCATTACCGTTCTCCGGTAAGCACAACAACAAGAAAGCCCAAGTGGATCCAGTGATGAGTCAAGACAGGAGATACTTGTGCTATATACAAGATATCTCGGCTTGTAGGCAGTGGTCCAGGATTTCTCCCGACAGTCCACTGCTGACCAACGGAGGGGTCAGACCCTTTACAGGGTCTTTGATATAAAACAAGAGCGCCAAGCGGCGGCTTTGTTAACCGCAGCTGCGGTCACCTTGGCCGAGCTTGTGGCGCGCCACGGCCCCCTGCTGTAGTACATACGAGGGCTGTTTTTTTTTCTCAAGTTCCGATGGACTGTATAAAAATAACAGATTGACATTACCAAACTTGACCTTGCAATAAGCGTGCAGGTGCTCAGTCGCCAGTCTAAACCTCAAATGCTAACAGGGTGAGACAGTTGTCATTGAACATCGTATTTTTTTATGTAAAACTTATTTTAAGTACGAGTCGGCTCGGCGGGTTCGTGATGCATTTGTTCAGCAATTTCCTGATGAAGTGCCACCTTCACTAGCACAGATTCACGTAATTGCAAATAAGTTTGACACTACTGGCTCGGAGCTCAATAAAAACCATGCCCGCACACGAACAGTTTTAACAGAGGATGAGCTAGATGACATTGGCGAGAATCTTGAACGGTCTCCGAATAAATCACTCACAAAATTAGCACAAGTAGGGGTTTTGGTTTCATCAACAATAACTAACTAACTAAAGTAAGATTTCAGCATTGTACCTATACACACGCTAGCAAGGCCGCTGCATCATATAGGATTGTACACACGCTTAAAGCAGGGGGCGTTGGCGCGCCACAAGCTCGGCCAAGGTGACCGCAGCTGTGGATAAAAAGGCCGCCGCTTGGCGCTCTTATTTTATATGAAAGCCCTGTATAATGCCAAACACAGTCCTTGGTAAAACATTGTGAGAAAACATTCTGCCAGGACGAGGATCAACAAGCCCGGACAACGTGTCATAGTTATGAATGCCGGACATGAAAGTCTAAGCTGTTATATCAGAAACTGATCGATTGAAACTCAGAGAGCCGACCCCAAATGAAATGGGGGCAATGCCTTTAACAAAGAAGCTTTCTTCTTTCAGAAAAAAATAATTCAGACAGAAATACAGCACGTTATGCAAGGGATAACTATTTTATCACCAATTACTTCCAGGTAGAAGCACAATCACTATACAAAATGTTGATAATGAGGATTACTTTCTGTCAATATGACAATAATTGTTCATAAATCAATATGGTTAACATGTTTGCTTTTTATGAGTAATTCCTATGCATGAATGTTGAAATAAATATACAACTTGAACCATTATTCTAACATCAATGGTAATTAAAATATTAATGTAATCTGTCTCAAGGTAACCATTGAGAGTACAGAACTGCTACTAATACAAAAATTCAGGTCTTACTTATTTTAAACACGGTCAATACGGAACCTGAAATGAGTGCTGTACCTAACTGCTACTAATACTTGCCAGTGAAGTCAGTTGAAGTGAGCGGACGTGTTTTCCTGTTGCTGATAAGTTTTTATTTATTTAGCGTATGATGCTTACAAGCCAGAAAATAATTACAGTATGTACAATATTTACAATTAACACTATTCACAGCATTAGGACCATCACATCAAATTTGGACAGGAAGGTCTGTAATCCACGCAATTGCATCAGGAGTTGCTGAGTGGAGATCATCCAAGGCGCCGGGATATGAATGCAGAGGGCACTCCTGCACAATATGCTCGATAGTCTGCATTTCAAAACCACAGTCACATCGGGGGGGGATCTATCCAACCCCACTGGTGTACGGCTGCACCTGTTCGAACGGTACCACATCGGATTCTGTTGAGCCTTGACCAAACTGCCCGAGGAAGATTAAAACCAGCAAGTCTTGTGGTGGGGTCACTGATTTGAAGTAAGCCGCGAGGTGAGGAGTTTCGCCATTCATCTCTCCAGGCATTTCGGAGGTTAAACTCAGTGGACGAAAGATCAATAGCCGTTTTGCATGCTGGCTTTCGGGACTTCAATCTCTTTGTAGAGAGCCGTATGACATCCTGATGAATAGGAAGCTCAGCATTTTCTTTGATCCTGTACCACAAGCGAACAAGAGCTTGCTATCTCCTTATATGGGGTGGAGCGATATTACAAAGTACAGGTAGCCGCTGGGTAGGGGTGCAACGTAGAGTACCAGAGATGATGCGCATTGCCTGGCGGAGTTGTATATCTAAGAGTTGGCAGTGAGAGCTGTTCAACCACACGCCTGCACAATATTCAGCTGGAGAATACACGACAGCCAGAGCGGTAGTCCTGAGTGTGCTGGCGTCAGCGCCCCATGATGTTCCAGCTAACCTACTAAGTAGGTTATTGCGACTTTTGAGTTTTGCAGCAGTTTTTTCTGTATGTTGTTGATATGTCAGTGTCCTGTCCAATGTTATGCCTAAGTACTTAGGACATCTGTTGTACTTTAGGTATTGATTCCTAAACTTAACTCTAGGCTGGTAGTTTGCCTCTAGGTTGTTAAGGTGGAATGTGGCAACTTCAGATTTTGAAGCACTTGGCTGGAGGCTCCACTTCTTGAAGTACTCATCCATCTTCTGAAGATCTGCATTCATTATATCCTCTGCTTCATTAAAGGTGGTATTTTGGACTGTATTTGGACTCAGCATAGATGAATTTTCGGGATAGAGTTTCGGGCAGATCATGGGTGTACAAGTTGAATAGCAGAGGGGAGAGAACTGATCCCTGTGGCAGACCATTATTAATAGTGTGGAACCTGCTTCTAACATTTTCAGTGAACACTTGGAATAGCCTGTTACTCAGCATATTGCCAATCAGGGTGACTATTTAAGGCAAGGAACTGCCTTTATAAGTTTGAGGAGAAGTCCTTTCCTCCAGACAGTATCATAGGCTGCTGAGAGATCCAGGAAGACAGAAACACTTTTGAGCTTCTTCTCAAAACCAGCTTCTAGATAGGAAGACAGGGCAAGGACTTGATCGCAGCAGTCTCGTTTTGGGCGAAATCCAGCTTGTTCAACAGGAATCAGTGACTCAATTGCAGGAGCAATCCTATTCAGTAGAAGCCTTTCAAGTAGTTTTTAGGTGACACTAAGTAAGGAAATAGGTCTGTAGCTTTGAGGTAGCTTAGGATCCTTCCCGGGTTTCAATATTGCAATAATTTTGGTCTTCTTGAAAGATGGAGGCAGGCGTCCTGAATGCAAAATGGAGCTGAAGAAGGTGGCAAGCCATCGCTTGGTTGCTGGGCCACATTTCATAAGGAACTCTGGGTACACATCATCAAAACCTGCTGCTTTGCCAGTCTGAAGACCATCTAAACCCTTTTGTATCTCTTCTAAAGAAAATGGGCGTGAGTACAACGGATGTGGTTGGACTTCTTGTTTCAACTGGTTGAATTCCAGTCGTATCTTTCTACTGAACTTCTTCTGTCCTTCAGTCCTAGATGTGGAAACAAGTTGGTTAGCTATGGATTCTACATTGATACTTGATTGCTTTCTCGATGGTATAGACGTTGGGTCCAGTTTTCGTATGAGGGACCATGCTTTCCTACTTGAGTGGGTAAAATTCAAGTTTTCAACAGTCTTGGACCATTTCTCTCTTCTAGCACTGTCCAAGGATTTCAGCACTTCAATTGCTTTCTCACGGCTGCTGTCTTTTTCAAATTCATAGCTTAGACGAGTTGTTACTTCATTCCAACCAGGGATGTAGTCTTTTCGGACTCCTCTAGGGATGCTTCTTTTGGCAGCAGCCTTGATCAAGCCAACAAACCGGTCATAGTTCTCAGCGGTTGGTTGCACCCATCGAACATTAGCATCAGTATATTTGGCGTACATATCCCAGTCACCTTTTTGGAAGTTCCAGCGGGGTTGGGGTCCAGATCTTATTACAGGTATATGAATACCGATGTTATAAATGATGGGTCTGTGTTGGCTGCGCGGGAAATCATTCAGAACTTGTCTACGGATTTGTGGTGTTGGAGTCATTCGGCTGTGTGATACAAAACATAGGTCAGGAGAGTAGTTCTGGTTCCAACGAGCTGAATGGAATGTGCCTTGGTCTTTAGCATCAAATATCAGTGCGAGATTATTTAAATCCATCCATTCAAACAACTTGTCCCCATTATCATCATTTCTGTCATATCCCCAGGAAGTATGATGGCTGTTGAAATCACCAAGTATTACACTATCTTCATCAGGTACAAGTGCGATGGGATCTGGCCAGCAGACCAGTGGAGGTTTATAGATGTTCATGATGGTAACATTCTGTATCTTGATGGAAGCTGAGAATACATTCTGGCGTATATCAGAAGGCAAGACTGTATAGTCTTCAATGTCATTCTTAATATAAATAGCAATACCATATTTTGGATGGTGCAGTTCCGTCGCTATCTTGTATCCAGGAATTTTACCCCTATTAGACAACTGAATACCATCTTCGGTGTGAGTTTCTTGTAGTGCCAATACATCTACTGATTGTTCCATGAGTATCTTGGATAAATAATCACACTTAGCTCTACTAATGCCCTCAATGTTAAGCTGGCAAACCGTTAGTTGAGGGCCCAAGGTTCGAGTATTGAATGCCGAGTCCTTAGAAGGACTTTTCGTGTTATTTCTACTGTCTTGGCCGTGAGGCTGATAAGTGATAATAATGGCCTGCTCAGTGGAGTCTTATCGTGCGAGGATCGGGACATATGATGGTTAAGTGGAACCGGGCCTTCCAGTGCATGTGTGCAATATCGGGTCTGAGTAACTTGTTATTCATTGCCCTAGTAATAGCGGCGTTATTAGTTATTGGTGGAGTAGAAGTAAATCCAGGTCCTGCTACTTCTTGTGTTACCCAGGTGTCTGTAAAGTGTTCTACGTGTACCAATGTTTTGAAAAACGGCGTGATGTGTGGTTTGTGAAGACATGGTTTCACTTTTGCTGTGTTTGGGTGAAGAAGGACGAATGTGATGCAAGTAACTGGTTCTGTAAAAGCTGTGACAATCCGGAACTTTTGAGACAGCAAATTAAGTCCAGGGATCGTATTATACAGGGTTTAAAGGCAAAGCTTAACGAATCAGAGGAGACGTTAAAGGATTTGTCGGAGCGTATTCCAGGGGACCAGGCTGTGGGAAATGAGGATGTCATTATGATAATGGGTGATTCTATGATACGGTAGAGTGCGAATATCTCAAGGAAATCAGGTACAAAAGTGCGGTGTTATCCGGGGATTAAAATTGACCAGCTTGCCCAACAATTGGAAGAAGCAAATTTAGAGGACTGCGAAAAGTTAAAGTGTTGTTGCTCAATGTTGGAACGAACGATTTAAAGAAGAGGGCTACAGCTTATTACATCATGGGGGAGCTCTACGAATTAGGCAGAAAAGCCAAAAGCAAGTTCAGGAATGCGAAAATTATAATGAGTGGCATTGTGCAAAGGGAGATGTTCCGTTAAGACTGTAAATGACCGCCTGGAGTGGGTATGTGCACAACTGGGATTAGTGTACGTAGATGCTGACTGCTGGATTGGGGGCCGAGACTTCGACCGAGACCTAGGGACCCTACATGACAGGGTCATCGGTTCGTGCCGGCCTTTGTGAGGAGCAGGTCCAGAGGTTGCCAGCCGATGGGAACAGAAGGAGCTATTTCGGGATATTTGGTGTGGAGATAAGACTCTAAGATTACGGCAGGTTAATTGTCAGAGTATAGGAAATAAATTAATTGAATTTTGGAATCTTGTAGAGACATATTCTCTGGACATTGTCATTGCTACTGAATCTTGGTTATATGAGGATATCAATAGTAAGGAAATAATTCAAGGTACCTAAGAAATGCACAGAAGGGATCGGGGGAAGCGAGGTGGTGGGCTATTTATTTGTGTGCGCAAAAATATAGCTAGTTTCTTAAAGTGGGCGGTTTGGGATCCATATCAAGTAGGGCTCACGAATCAGTTGGAAATGGTACAAAGAAAGGCTGCTAGATTTGTGCTCAGTGACTTTAATCCAGGAGCAATGTGAGCTGTATGTTAAAGGAACTTGGGTGGGAATCACTGGAGGCTAGGAGGATGAAATCTCGACTCTGCGCTATGTACAACACATATACAAATCAACCATGGTGTGAGCTTAGCAAACATATGGGAAAGCCCACTTACATGAACAGAAGTGATCATCCTTTCAAAGTTAAGGGCAGACCACAGCATACAAATTATGGTAAATATTCTTTCGTTAACCGGGCCATTGATAACTGGAACTCTCTACCTGCCGCAGTCTTAGAGCCTTTTCCCAAACATATAGGTGTGTTGAAGAAAAGACTGACGATTTGTGTAAATACTCCAGTTTAATAGTTATTGAATTGTTATGTATAATTATGTATTTGTTATGTATACCCAATTTGCCACCGGGGCCCCAATTGCAAATGAATGAATGAATTAATAATAGTGTCTCAATCTCCAGCTTGATACTTGCAAAAAATATTGTGCAATAAGAAGTTAACTCTTGAGTATGTGTTCGTAAGAAATGTAATGTTTTGTTACATTCTTCATGATCATTTGATATTGTCATATTAAAGAGGAATTCAACTGACTGTTCAAATATTTGCATCCTCCTCTTGCTTCCAGCATCATCAACTTCTTTAATTAAATTGGGGAGAATATTGCTACTTACCATATATATGTTAAAAGAAAAATTAATATAATTGTATTTGCCATATAAACCAGATGTTCCTGTGACATGTATCATTTCAAAGGATGAGCATTAAATCAGGTAAATGGCACAGAAAATCTGGTCAAAAATCCAGTATGCTGCTGTAGACGGATGATGACTAAGCTAAACCCTAGGGGCAGATGATCTCGTAATTCCGCCCCTTAAAACTTCAATAACTAACTAAACCTGCTTAATAAATGCTTAAGGAAAAAACCTACAAAGTTTAAAATACAATGCAAGTTAAAGGATAGGGGTAGCATTTGAGCTTTAATTGATAAAACAGTCCTGAAAACAGTAAATGAAATGATCACAGACTTGTTGCCAGTTGCAATTTAACCACTGATCCAATAGTTTATTAACAAATTTAGAAAGAGTTTCAATTTTATCATGCTGATTGCAAGCTTGGGACTCTGTTGACATTCTTGCCAAAATCATTTCAGTATCTCTATTCATCTGAAAGGTGTTACAAATGAATGTTGGTATTTATGACATAGTTAGGGCCTGTTGCTGGAAAATGGTGGTAAATTTTGACTGATTCAATCTCCTAAGATAAAGGCTACTTCAAGGCTGGAATTATGTGGTCGGCCGATAAATTACTAAAAGAAAACTTCTAGCTTGCAACAACTTTGTGCATGTATTTTGAAATAATTTACATTGAATTCAAAAGTTTGTATATTGCTAATTATGTTCATGTATAAAATTTTCGTTTGTGGTTGAGTTAATTTTGTTTTTCATGTCAATGTATGTTCTTCTTGTAAAGGAAGAGATTCATAGTAGCTCTTTGGTGTTATGTATATGTTTCTCCTAAATGCAGAAGCTTACTTTAAATTTCGTACCCGGGTAATGAATCTGGGAAAATACTCCAAAAATCTTTGGAAACACTTGGGTCATGGTACACGTTTCTAATTCCAGCCATTATTGCATAACTTGAGTACTGTATTTTAATTTCCGTACTAATTGTTATTTTCCTCTACTTTAAATCAGAGTGAACCGATAGATGTCTTTTCAGATTACTACGAACTCGGAATTTCATGTTACAAATAGAACATGTGTACGGTTTTTCATTCGAATGAATTAACAAATGCCTAGAAAGATTGCCATAATTAGTAAATGTCTTTGAACACATTGGACATGTGTGCAGATTTCCTCCAGAATGAACGAACAGGTGTTTGCTTAGTTCACCACGTGAACAGAACGTCTCGTTACATGTGGTACAAGTGTAAGTAATCCCATCGGAATGCACCTTAAGGTGTCTCTCTAAATATTGACGAATACGAAATTTCTTGGGGCAAAAAGTGCACGTGTACGGTCGTATTTCTGAATGAACCAACATATGCCTTTTCAAATGATCATATCTAGCGAATGCCTTCTGGCAGGTAGAGCAAGTGTGTCGACTCTCGGAAGAGTGGTTCAGTAGGTGCCTTTTTAATAGCCACTGATACTTGAAAGTTTTTCCACATGTAGAACAGGCAGCTGAACTCACTCCTGTCCTAGAATAGAACATTTCTTTTAAAATAGCTGGGCACAATATACAACAGCATTAACAATATATCCGTTTACTGTCTGCAGCAATACTGAAGCTATTGTTACCAAATGCCTGTTTTTAGTTATGAGGTAGTGTTGTGTACATGAAGTACAAACCCTTTATAAGTTAAACAGAGTTAAAATGACCGACTCAACATCTACTGCTAACTACATCAAGATTGATGATTTCTTTTCATGTGCTTGAGCCACAAGGTAGCGCTCGGGTCGCCACGCTAAGGAAGGGGCTTGTGCACACCTTGAATACTGCTAGATCACTAATATCCAATGCTCTGAGACAGAAGTCCTACACAGTATATGAAGAGGTCCACAGTGTAGCAACTAAAAGCGGGAACTGGAGAATCAGCATCATTGCTTTCAAGCCAGACTCTTCAGAGGGATACATAATTCATCCAACTATTCGTTTTGAGTCAGATATAAACCAACCCAAAGATGTGGATAAGGGAAGGAGGCGATACTGTGAAAGCACGTTTCCGCACTATTGAGACTAGTGTCAGATTGAGGCAATTAATATCATTGGTCTTCTAATTGGAGCAAGAGGAACAATTCCTTGTTTTTTGTAGTTTTTGTAGGAGTTTTAGATTGAGGAAGGATTTGGTAACTTAGCAACTTTAAAAGGCTCCTGTAATATCTACATGAATTATGTCTAAGGCCCTTAGAATGACTTCATAACAAACATGTTGATGAACCTAGGTATTGAAGTGACTGACGAAATGCTGTATTAGGTACTCTTTGTCCTCGCGGCGACTTGCTCATTGCATACAAGAAGAATATTAAAAAATAAAAAGGACTAAGTGAGGGAGGGCTTTCTGGAGGTAAGGAAAATGAATGTATGGCTTATGACCACGAGGATAGCATTAAGGGACAGTTGTGAGTTCAGACAATGACATTCTCTTATTACACTTCCTAAATATTCCACTGATACTGTAGTTCTGGCAAGAAAAGTTCATGTTGAAACTCTTTAAAATTTACAATTTTCTTCTTCTGACTTCATAATTTTATATTAATATTAAGAGTTCATGTACTTTTAAGTAAATTCAGAACAAGGCACATTTCAGATAACAATCCTATTTACAGCTAGATTTGATTCTAAGAAAGTACTGCTCCCTATGTAGTCCTGAGGAGAAAAATAAATCAAAAATAAACCTGAGACAAATGAAGCAGCAGATCTTGCAGTTCTGCAAACTGTTGAAATTCATCCTTTTTTTTTTTTTTTTTTTTTAAGAATCAGATATGGGAAGTGTTCAAAGAGGAGTCTTGCACGTTCTAGACAGGTGTCTCTGAAGCCACAGAAATTACAAGGGATGTTAAATTTGTAGAATGAGCACTATATGTCGACAGATAACCCACTCTGGCTGCATTAGGTGGAACACCAACATCAGTGGCATGCCAACAAGTGACGAGGTGATATCGGATAATGCATCATTCCTTGATGTTGCACTGGATGGAAGAATGTTCCTATGTTTTGTTGCAGTATATATCACCAACATTATTGTAGGTCATACTTATCAAACAATTTGATACAAAAACACGATGATTATCCTGAGCACAATACTATAGCTCTATTATTGCTTTCAGTGTTTTACTTGCACGTGTGGTGTGGTTACATTGACGGTGGTGGGTCGATCACTGGTGCAGTGCACACAGATGTGTGGCGTAAATGGACAACAGTTTCAATACACAATAGAGAATAACATACACACAGTGCTTGCTCATCACCAGGTTGGACAGGTGTCCAGCCATTAAGTTGCCCAATGTATCTGTCGTCTCTCCTCGACACAGAAGGTGCAACATTGTTCATTCAGTTCTGAATTCCCATTTTGAACTATCTATTGGCCTTCAAGTGTTAAGAAATATTTCACAGACGAGCATTGCATTATGAGCCCTAGAAGTCCCTTTCATGCCATCAGAAAAATATAAACATTTGGCGCAGGCAGTTGACATATGAGGGTGCGCAAATGTGAAGGAGCCGTGTCAGTAGATATACTAGCACATTAAAGATCGCTTTTGGGTCAAAATTCCGGCACCCCGGCGTCTCTAAAAGCCGCAGTAGTTAAAAGGGACGTAAAACCAATAACATGATTATTATTTAAAGATATTAAAATTACTGTTTCAATGGTGTCAAAAATAAAACATATGTGGCAAGGTGCAATATAGGAATATATTCAATCACTTACTTATTTGAAAGATGTCCACTGGTGCTATTCTCTTCCTCCTGGATTTCTTCTGCCTCAACCTACAAAAAATGGGACAATTTAATTTTGCGAGCACTGTACACTCAAAAATCTGATTTCATCTTTATTAGATAACTAGCTGTCATCAACATCATCATCATCATCATAACTAGCTGTATGTACATGTAATTGACAGGTTGATAATAATAAAAGTACCAATTCACTACATTTTCAGAGAGACAATTACCAGATTTGATGTATATAGTCTTCTTGGTAGACAAAGTATTTTGCTCAAACTAGATTTGTGGAAATAGATTTGTTTGTTGTTGATTGATTTAGGAGCTTTGGGATATTGTGGTTATATAGCTCCGTTTACTTGGGTGTGTGTGTAGAATTTGTGTGATAGCCTGTGTGACTGTGATGCCTGTACTAGTGTGTGTATTTGTATTTAATGTAGGATTGGGGTGGAAAGTGGCCGTGGCCTTATGTTAGGAAGCATCCCATCATTTGCCTGGAGTAGAAGTCCGGCATTTGCCTGGAGTAGAAGTGGGAAACTATGGAAAACCACTTCCAGGATGGCTGAGGTAGGAACCGAACCCATCTCAGTTTTGCGTCACGAGGCTGAATGTACCCAGTTGCAGCCCTCAGATCAGAATTCAATTTCTTGGCACAGCTGGTTATTGAACACAGGCCTTCGCAGTGAGAGCCAAGAATTTATGGAAATAAAAAGAGAAGGCGATTTAACTTATGCATAGGTTGTCTAGGAGTTGTGAATGAGTTCAGAAACTTCTAAGGAGAGTGAACTGCATCTCCTTGATTTACAAATGCATCCACACAGGTACACAACTAGTAGGTTTGATTCCCGGCTCTGCCAAGAAATTTAATTCTGGTCTGATGGCTGGAATGGGGTCTACTCCACCTCGCGAGGCAAACCTGAGAAGAGATGGGTTCAATTCCCATCTCAGCCATCCTGGAAGTGGTTTCTAGTGGTTTCCCACTTCTACTCCGGGCAAATGTCGGGATGGTGCATAACTTAAGGCCAAAGCACACCCTTCCCAATCCTCACCTGCATTGCAAATACACATACTACTACAGGCGCATTACTCAGGTTATCAGACAAATTCTACACACACCCAAGTACACGGGGCTAATTGGCCACAATGTCGCAAAGCCTATAAATGAATTAACAAAAACGAACTTGGTGAGAATATAGAGTTTATCTCCTTGGTCTGATTGCTCCAGAGGGAATGAACATTACGTTCACGTAACCACCTGTTTGACGTTCAAACATACCTGCACAAATCTCAGTCAAGCTAACTTTTGGTGAGGCGCCTACTGACCTAAAGGCTGTTTCTCTACGTCTATAGGGCAGTTATTGGTCACTGATATTTCCACCTGTTGCTGCTCACAGATCATTTTGGTTGTCCAAAGCAGTAGCATTACACTGCCAAAATGCACAATGAACAACATATTCGTCCTCTGGCCTAAGTTTTTATAAGTCTACCCTGGCCTGTACTCCTAGTGTGTACAATCTAGGTGCCTTGAATTGTTTTCAGACCCTACCAAAAACAGATTTAGCCACATTACCATCTGCATCCACAGCAACAGTGTGTGCCTCCATTAGATACCACATTTTTACCGACTGCACATCAAGAAGCATAACCATTTCATGGATATAATGGCGTAAGACTATGTACATCATGGACCACCCACTCAAATTTTCGACATATATAATACATGCTGAAGGGTTGCAGCAAACTTCACCCAGCTGATTCCTTTATCAAAGTTAATTGCATAGACTCTCATTTTTGTAAGACATGTTGCAACACAACAAAACAAGGCTTATATCATAGCAATAACTGGTTTTGTCATACAGCCCCTGTAATTGCTTTTCTCGACATCTGTGGTCTCAGGGTACATAACGAGACTCTGGTCCCAAATGTTCCTAGTCCAATTCCCAGCTCTGTGAAGGAGGGGTGGAACAGTATACGCCCAGCCTCGTAAGACAAAACTGAGAAGAGGTGCATTTGACCACCCCCACTCAGTCATCCTAGTGGTTCTCCACTACAATAATCCAGGCAAATGCTTCCTAACTTCAGACCATGGTTGCCTCTTTCTCAATCCTATTTTCATATGCAAATACACACACTACTACAGACATCACAATGACACAGGTTATCAGACATATCATACACACACCCAAATCCACAGGGCAAAATAACCATGATGTTGCAAGCCCTTAAACGACTCAACACAACTCGAATTGCTATCAGCAGTGTATAATAAAAATCATATAAGAAAATAAATAATTAAATAGTTAAGTGAACAATTTGTTACAAGTTTCCTATTATTAATTCAGTGCTATACTAGAAATCCTGAAATATATCTCCTTATAAACGTTCCATGAAATAATGTTTCATGGTTGTCACGTCCTAGTTCGTGAATCAAGGACAATGCTGAGTGGCCTAGTAAATGGTCCTGACAGTCGGGTAACCAGTTACTATGGAATAGGAGTGGGCATCTAGGACATATTCTCAGTCGTGGCCCTCCTTGTGTCCTGGCAGCTAGGACTACCCAACTCACTTTTTGTTCCCTGAGGTGAAACTCACGGGCACTGTGTAAGTAAAGCTATCAACCTGCTTCAATTGTACTTTCTAAACCTGTTAAATATGTCATGAGCAAGCCTCAGACCAATGGTAGTGGTGGAGTCCTACTACCATCTGACAGATCAGGGACTCCTTGGAAATGAACAGGCAACCGAACTGGTATTCCATGGGGTGCTATTAATATCGAGGTTGGTTATGGAAGGAAAGTACAGCTAGCTGAGTCAGCAAGTAGGATGAAATTGAATATTCTAAGGATTGGTGAAGTTTCGATAAAGGGAGATAGAGGAGGAAGTTGGAGATTACAAGGTATACCCGTCAAGCGTAAAATGAGGCAGGGCAAAGTGGGGAGTAGAATTGTATATCAAGAGAATCTTACAGCATAACATAGTTTCTGAGAGGTACATGAATGAACGATTAATGTGGATAGATTTAGAAATATCAGGAAATAGGGTCACGATACTTTCAGTGTATGATCCATGTGAAGGGGTGGATCAGGACGAAGTAAACAGATCTTATGAGACATTGAGTGATGTGGTAGCGAGAGTTAACAATAAGGATAGTGTAGTATTGGTGGGGGATTTCAATGCTAAGATTGGAAATAGAACTGAGAGATATGAGAAGTGTGGTGACGACAGGAAAATGAATACCAATGCAAAGTATTTATTGGACTTCTTTGCTAGCATGACTAGCAATACTAGAAGTAGCAAAGGCATGCCATGGGACATCAGTGTGCAAAGACAGGAAAAAGCGTACATCCTGGTTGCGTGACAAAGTGAAGTCTGCATTAATCCTTTCATTGTTGCATTTACAGGCATGATATTCCCAGAAATCACCCTATTATATTAAAATATGAAGTACTGTGGACAGGGGTTTAAACTCTTTCACATAACATTGGAACTATAATATTAAATATAACATTTAAATATAATCAAATTTTACAGGTGAATTAGTAACAGTGCAATGATTCACAGTAAATCACACTCACCTGGGGTCCTTGGTTTGAAGTCTACTCTTATATAATCTGGTCACAATTTTAAAACTATATGATCTGGCCACATAAACAATTATGAAACTAAGTTTAAAATAATGTGTCAGTAATGGAATTTGCACAGTTTTCACAAACTAATAATAAATAATAATGTTATTGGTTTTACGTCCCTTTTAACTACACTGGCTTTTAGAGACGCCGGGGTGCCGGAATTTTGGCCCGAAGGAGATCTTTAACGTGCCAGTAAATCTACGGACACGGCTCCCTCACATTTGCGCACCCTCAAATGCCAGCTGACTGCGCCAGGATACGAACCTGCAACCTTGGACCCAGCAAGCTTATCACAAACTGTACACATATTTACATTGTTTACCATTTTATTTCCTTAGGTCCCTGGTTCAGAACCACTTCAGCATCTTTTTATTACTCCCAGAATTAGTCACATTGGCCCATACTACAAAAATTGCCAAATCCTAATTTAAATATATACATCTCGATAGCGTGCTCCATGGAGTCCTTAGTTCCCAATGTCTTCTCCCATCGCCAGTAAAATCATTTGGCGGAGTAAAGGGCAGGGAAGGTTGAATGCTTGGTTGTAGGCCACCATCACCACCGGCATTTACAGTACACTGGTTTACTGTATCTTCATCAATATCACTGTCACTATCATTTAACTGATCATTTACATCTAAATCACACAGAAAATCACTTCCACATGGGCTTTCCGAATCACTGCCATCGCTTCTATTCAATTCTGTTTGGACATCGACATCTGAGAGACCAGCCATGTTTCCTAGCAACAGCTGGGAGGAAGGTCAAGGAACAAACATTTATTGTTACCGCTAAAAGCAACACTATGCCTTCTAAATGCTGTCCTATGCCTGCCTGACACATTACCTATAGTTCACAATTAGTTTTAATTCCACACTAATACGAGAGGTGGCAGGAGAATGCCAGAACATACACGGGCGCTTTAGCAGGGAGCTGTGACTTTCATATCCGGGTGCATTCGGGCGATTGGAGAAGGAAAGGGTTAAGAACAAAAAATGGCTCCAAACAAGGAATCCAGCAGGCAGACAGCTATGGAAAGGAACAGAACCAAACAAATATCAGAGAAGTCAAAAAGGAAACCTTGGAAGGAATTTGGAGATAAATTAGAAAAGTTAAGGCAGGATGCAGGAAATCCTTCCTGGAGTGTAATAAAGAATCTTAGAAATGGAGGAAAAAGAGAAATGACATTTGGATGAATCAGAGAAACTCATTGTAGATGCCAAGGAAGCACTGGGAAGATGGCAGGTTACTTTGAAAACTTGCGAAATGTTAATGGAGATTTATCTGGCCATGTGGCAGATTTTGAGATTATGCAGGAGAAGAATGAGGACAGGAACTGGAGGGTGGCAAATAAACTACAATGTTACAAAGCAGCAGGAGTAGATAAAATTCTACCAAAAATGGTAAAGTACAGAGGGAAAGCAGGGCTAAAATGGTTGCATAATCAAATTGGCATAGGTTTTAGGAAATGTATCCTCTGACTGAACAAAAGCAGTAATCGCCCATATTTTAATGCAAGGTAACCGAAAAGATTGCAATAATTATAGAGGCATTTCCTTAATAAGTGTCCCAGGCAAAGTGTACTCAGGCATTGGAGAGAAGAGATTTCGATCATTGGCCGTGAGGAAGATGGATGTAAGCCAGTGTGGCTTTAGACCACAAGGATGACAAGAACAAATATTTAGTATGTGGCAAGGTTTTGAGAAATGCTACGAGAGGAATAGACAGTTGTGTTTTGTAGATCTAGAGAAGGCGTACGATCGAGTATCCAGGGAGAAATCGCTGAGCATCCTGAGGGATTGTGGTATCGAGGGAAGGTTACTACAGGGAATCAAATATATTTATGTTGATAATCAGGCTGCAGTGCGAGTTGATGGTAGGATTTCTGGGTTCAAGGTTGTTATAGGAAAGAGGCAAGGTTGTACCCTCTAACCACTACTGTTTATTTTTTATATGCTGAAGGGCATAAATTGGCTGGGTGGGATTCAATTAGGTGGAAACCTGGTAAGCGATCTGGCCTATGCTGATGACCTGGTTATAATGATGGACTCCGTCGATAGCTTGCAAGCCAAACTGTTAGAAATTGAACAGAAATGTAGGGAGTATGGTATGAAGATCAGCATTTCAAAGACGAAGGTTATGTCGGTAGGAAAGAAACACAAGAAAATAGAAAGCCAGGTAGGAAGAACTAAATTGGAGCAGGTGGAATATTTTAAGTACTTGGGCTCGGTATTCTCTCAGGATGGTAGTATTGTAATTACTCCACTACGTACAACTAATGTGTGGTAACCCCCTGGAGGCTGACCACTTCACAACAGTATTTGGTCTTTATTTAAATTTGTGGATATTTTATTGTTGATGTTGATTTGAAGTATATTAATTTGCTCGCTGCTACTTATTAAAACAATGAGAATTCAGATAACACGTAGTCACAACAATGTACCAAATATTTTTCACAAGAATATAACAATGAGCATAGTGAATGATAAAGACAATTATATAACCGCAGTTTTCTATCCCTATATTGTCATTGATACGACCATCTTTCGTGTTTCTAAAAAATCACATACAGGGGAGGTTGACATTACATGGTTCCATTCTCTTACTCTCAGCAGCTGTTTGAATTTATAGCTTATAAGCCATACGTACAATTTACTAATCAAGATATTTCAGATCTTGAGGTAGATGACCTAGATGTTCCAATCCTCAAAACAACAACATCAACAACCACCACCATCAATATTTCCATACTTAAATAAAGATATTCAGCTTGTCAACAGTAGCAGTTTCCTCTCAATTTTATGAATGCCACTCAAGCTAAATCATTTCAACAATAGTGAAAATGTGGTTTGTATGTCCTAAATAGTACTGTACATTCACAGTTATAAATTGAAGAGTGGTTGAAGATAAAATTGTTAAGGCAGATTAATCGACAACGTAGTGATCTGTGAAAATTCCATGTTAGAATAGGATCCTTTACAAGGATCCTGAAACTTACCCCTGTCACACATTCATCTTTTACGGAAGCTGATGTTTCTGCATTGATATTGGAATCAATCTCCATTCCCACAGCTTCTTTAAATTGAACACCCTCGATGTCATCTGTGTTAGTCTTGAAGTGTGTTCTCTACAGATAACAACATAAGGTATCTTGTAATACCTTTGGTAGAACAGACTCATGTAATTGATAATTGAGAGGTCCACTATTCAATGCAACTTGAGTTTTAGTTTTTACCCTAAATTATACATGATAAATGTTTCGGCATATTTATGCCTTCATCAGTCATTCTTGTTTACAAAAATATTTCAAACACATTTAACAAATTCTTTACAATGACTATTTTTTTTTTAATATAATGTACATGAAACTTTAGTTTGTCGTATGACTAATGTCAAATATAAAATTCTTAAAACGCATTTTTTGAAATTAAAAATCCGAAATAACATTCCTTTGTTTTTAAAATTGTTGATGAGTAGCCTCCTCTGATGACTGCTGTTTAATGTTTCACAAACCTTGTATTTGGAAGACTGGGAAATTTCCAAGGTGCGTATTACCAGATAACTATTGTAGTTTCGTGCTGCCCCTTAAATCATGTGTTCTCTGTTTGATACACAAGTGTTGAGTTGTTCAACTTGTGTGCTATGTTATGTGAGTAGTTTATTCACTTGTTGAATTGTACTGTACCTATCGTGGAGCAGATCTGATATACTATCATGTGAAGCTCTAAATGTCTCAGCTGGGACCCTCAACTCAACACTAGTGTACCAAGCAGAGAACACATGGTTTAAGGAGCAGCACGAAAATACAATAGTTATCTGGTAATATACACCTTGGAAATTTCCCAGTCTATCAAAAACGAGGTTTGGGAAACATTAAAGAGCAGTCATCAGAGGAGGCTACCCATCAACAATTTTAATGACAAAGGAATGTTATTCTGGATTTTTTTAAATAAGCTGCATATTAGGAGTTTTATATTTGACATTAGTCATACGATAAACTCATGTTAAAAATTAAATCTAAAGTTGTATTGAATACTGGATCTCTCAATTAGCAATTGTAAATTTCAATACAGGCCAAAATGGCAATTATGACGAAAGTCAGAGATATACACGGTCTTTCATATAAAATAAGAGCGCCAAGCGGCGGCTTTGTTAACCGCTCCTGCTAGAGTGTGTATAGGTTACTTTAGTTAGTTATTGTTGATGAAACCGAAACCCCTACTTGTACTAATTTTGTGAGTGATTTATTCGGAGACCGTTCAAGATTCTCGCCAATGTCATCTAGCTCATCCTCTGTTAAAACTGTTCGTGTGCGGGCATGATTTTTATTGAGCACCGAGCCAGTAGTGTCAAACTTATTTGCAATTATGTGAATCTGTGCTAGTGAAGGTGGCACTTCATCAGGAAATTGTTGAACAAATGCATCACGTACACGCCGAGCCGACTCGTACTTAAAATAAGTTTTACATAAAAAAAATATGATGTTGCAATGATAACTGTCTCACCATGTTAGCACTCGAGGTTTAGACTGGTGACTGAGCAACTGCACGCTTATTGCAAGGTCAAGTTTGGTAATGTCAATCTGTTATTTTTATACACTCCATCGGAACTTGGGGGGGAAGAAAACCCCAGCCATCGTATGTACTATGCGCGCGCTTTCAACACTATAGGGGTTTCGGTTTCAACTAACTAAAGTAAGATTTCAGCATTGTGCACACGCTAGCAAGGCCGCTGCATCATATAGGATTGTACACACGGTTAAAGCAGGGGGCCATGGTGTGCCAAAAGCTTGGCCAAGGTGACCGCAGCAGCGGTTAACAAAGCCGCCGCTTGGCGCTCTTATTTTACATGACAGACCCTGTACACAGACTCATGTAGTAGAAATCAAAAATAAATAAAAAAGGTTCATGTCAAACGCTCTGAATTTGTATGTTAATATTTCATCCCGTTGTTTTGTTCACTTGAGCATACATTTTTAACATTTAAAAAATTCTGGAAATTTATGATTGATCTCACTAACAGTAAAATAAGAAAACTGTAGATCGAACAGTAATGCCATTAACTAAATATTGTCTGTACTTAAGTTCATATCAATAAAGAATCTTAAATATCCATTTCAATAGTTAGCTACCAATTAATTTTAATTTTACTGCAATTCGGTGTTTCAGCCCTACATAGCTCTTGATGTAGAAATAGCAATGTTCTTTTATTAATACGTATGTCTGGATTTTCCACAAACACAGAATCTTGATACAAAAGTAAAGTACAAAATTGAAATATGTAATTTATAAGAGTTCTTATTTTAAACCAGCTTGTAAATTGCAACATGCAGACCCAAAAGCAACACTGTGAATATTTTGTAAAATTGCCTGATTATCAAGCCATTAAGAAATAAAACACATTTTTTAAAATTGCATGGTTAACTGAACCCAAAAATTTCCTGTAAGATTTTGTAAAGCATTAAGAATACATTGCAGAAGTAATACTGAGAGTATGGTCACCTGAAGTTCCTGTTCGTCTTCTAAATTTATATCTGGCTCCACCTTTATCTCCACCGGGTTATCATAGGAATCCTGAGAACAGATACGTGGTATGTAACTCAGACAGTATGTTGAGAACTCATAATAATAGTTCAGAAAATAGCCAAGCAACCAACCCTACAGAACCCTGATAATCCATGCCATCACTTTTCTGATTGCAGTCAATCAAGCAAAACAATAGTACATCACTTATCCATCATGTAGTAATGCTGAAAACAGCCAAACAAGATGTAAAGACCACTTCTACAATAGAATCTGGATTATCTGTCATGAGAAATCCTCAGAAGACAGTGCAGCAAGTTTTCAAAACAATCAATATTGAAATGAAAACACACAAAAAGCCATTATTCATCATACAATTACTCAGAGAACAGTCAACATGCACCATCAGAATAGTAACGTAAATCACTTGTAGATGATGGGCAGAGTACGGTCCACTAGATGCCAATGTCCAATTCGTATTCTACCCATTCCCGTCCACGAATGTTAGACAAATTTTTTAAAAGTATTTGAATGCTATATGTATCTGTTACTGAAAAGTAACAAACAACCGGCCACGCTGGCCGAGAGCGCTGACGCGCTACCTCGTGCCTCGCTGGCATCGGGAGAGCGTGGGTTCAAACCACACCTCGGCCGTCCTAAAAATGGTTTTCGTGGTTTCCCATTTTCACCACCAGGCAAATGCCGGGACGGTTCCTTTCAATAGATCCACGGCCAATTTCCTTCCAAAATTCCTTCCCTGACCCGTCCTGAAAAGGAAATACATGGCTGCATTAATAAAATAAAATAAAATAACAAACACTTCATCTTCATCAGATTCGTCGTGTTTTTCTTGTTCATGATTCTCTTAACCAGAACCACTCTTACTGTTAGACTCAACTTCATCTGTATCAAACCACTCATTTTCGGATTCCTTAGAATTCACCACAATCATTTTCCAAGTGTTAAATAATCTCGTCTTCTCTATGCGTATCGAACTTCTGCTTTTAACCAGACACTACCACGCTCGGCGGCCTACTACGGCTGGAGAGATGAGCAGTACCATGCAATAATAAAATAAAACCAAACGAGATGCATGATGTGGGATATTTTTTAATTGCTGCCACCTTGCGGAAAACACTTCAATCTACTCGACAATACTCATCATACCAAAGAAATTAGTCATGCCCAGGAGAAGTTAGCGGTAAAAGATCGAGTATATAAATTTGTCATGTCCATTAAATTATAAGATTAAACATACATACGTATATGTCTTAGCCTCCGTGGCTTGGGCGGCAGCACGCCAGCCTCTCACCGCTGGGTCCGTGGTTCAAATCCCGGTCACTCCATGTGAGATCTGTGCTGGACAAAACGGAGGCAGACAGGTTTTTCTCCGGGTACTCCGGTTTTCCCTGTCAAAATTTCATTCCAGCAACACTCTCCACTATCATTTCATTTCATCTGTCATTCATTTAATCATTGCCCCAGAGGAGTGCGTCAGGTCTCGGCAGCCGGCACAGTCCATATCCTCGCCGCTAGATGGGTGCTTCATTCATTCCATTCCTGACTCGGTCGGAGACTGGAAGCAGGCTGTGGATTTTCATTTTCACGTATATATCTTACCCAGTTAAGAGCTCAATGCGAGTTATATTGCCATACGGAAATTAATTTGCAGATTGTAACACAAGGAGTTTCAATGCGATAAAATAAACTGGTTGTTTTGACATATATTCAAAGTGAAAAAACCTCACAATAGTTTCATTTTGAAGGCATAAGTTTTTTTTTAAACTTATAAATGTAGTCTTTGGGCAAATTATCATATTATACACCTTTTTGATTAACCATTCACCTCACCCATAATTGCATTAGATAATCAGGGTTTTACTGTGTTTACTTTATTATGATAGGACACATACTCGTCGTCGGCTTTAACTCGTTTCCGAGTATAGATCTTCTTCCAAAACAGTCTAATATAATCTTAAGGTTGAGGTCTGTGGGCATGTTTGCGGTGACTGAACAGCCCAATGTGTGCATGAAACAAGAGTCCACACAGATCACACAGAAATGTTGGTGGAGTGCGTGGCTGTGCTGCACGGAGCTTTCGTTCTTGTCGCTTGGCCTTAACAAGTCTATGACGTTCTTCTTCAAACATTTTGACAGCAGCCGGGATGGTCTGGCACCAAGTTGAACGGTCTTTAGCAAGCTGGTCCCAGGTTTGTGGATGGAGACATGTCAACTTCATATTCTGTTTAAATTGGTCCTTGTAACGTCTCTTAGGACCTCCATGAGGTCTGGTGCCGGAGCCGAGTTCACCATACAAAACCTGGCGTGGTAGTCTCATACCATCCATCCGATGGACATGTCCAATCCATCTAAGTTGATGACCAATGATGGATGATTCTATACTACAGGATCTTTTTTTTATGTCGCTCCGAGCATCAGGGGAACATGCACGGAAGGCGATAACCCGGCCGGGTGACTCATTTGCCGAGGACATATCCCGTCATGACGGCTAAGATGACCTAATGCAGTACTGTAGCGATAAGCAAGTGCACATTATACGGCTAGGGACGGAGTGTCATTGCGCCAGCCGTGCCGTGCTCGTGGTGCTGCGGAGCGACTTAAAAAACAGACCCTGTATTAGCATGTGCTTTCTCAAGAACATCAAGGTTGGTGATTTGGTCTTCCCACTTTATCTTAAGGATGGATCGAAGTTTCTGTTGATGGAAGCGCTGAAGCTTTTGGAAGTCATGTCGATAAAGGGTCCAGGTTTGACAGCCATACAGCAATGTTGAGATGACAACAGCAACATGAGCTTCGTCTTCACGGTCAGATCTTTATTCAAGAAGACCCGGTGCGATAGTCGCCCAAATGCAGCATGGGCAGTACCGATTCTCTTCTCAACATCCTGCCCACAATTACAGTGCACAGATAGCAGACTGCCCAGATACGAGAAGTGGTCTACCTGCTCCAATGGAGTATTTGAGATAGAAATGTTGAAGCATGGAAGGGAAGTGCCTGGTGAAGGTTGTGCCAGAACTTTGGTCTTCTGAACATTAATGGTGAGACCAAAACGATCACATGCACTGTTGTAGTAATTAATAGTCTGTTGCAACTCCACTGGCGTGAGTGTAGGCGATGCCGCATCATCTGCACACAACATATTGGTTATCTTTGTAACCTAAGTTAGCTTCATGGAGCGAAATCGAGCTAGGTTGAAGAGCCCTCCATCAAAATGGTACCTGACCTCTACACCTGGGATGTTTGTCGGCGATTTATAAAGCATTGCAGCCAAATACAATGCAAACAGCGTTGGAGCAAGTATGTAGCCTTGTTTCAGTGATAGGAAATTCGTCAGAGATCTTATTTTGATGACAAGCCTGACCGGTCATGCCATCATGGAGAGCTTGGATTAGATCAACAAAGCGTCGAGGACAGCAAAAGCGTTGTAGCACCGCCCACACAGCAGATCTTGGAACCGAGCAAAGGCCTTTTCCAGATCATAAAAGACTAAGAAGACTGGATTCAGTTGCTCACCACACTTTTCATGTAGCTGACTTACGCAGAAAATCAAGTCAGTTGTGCTTCTGGAAGATCGAAATCCGCACTGGGAATCGGGGAGGATCTTTTCTGAGATAACCTGTAGGCGGTTAAGTAAAATTCTGGCAAGAATTTTACCCACAGTAGATAGTAGCGATATACCGCGATAGTTGCCACAAACACTACGATCACCTTTCTTGAAGATTGTGATGATAGTGGCATTCTTTAGGTCACCAGGTACTTCTCCTAATTCCCAAATTTTGAGAGTAAGAGTGAAAATCCACGTTTTGAGGGACTGACCTCCAGCTTGAATTAATTCCTGTGGGATGCTAACTGGGCCAGGTGCCTTTCTTGGTTTCAGTTGATTGAGAGCTACACTGAATTCCATGTAAGAAGGAGGTACAGCCATCCATGATTGTTCAGGATATTTCGGCACATCACGAAGGAAGTCTTCAGCAGCTGTTGAAGGACGATTTAGAAGGATGGAGAAATGTTCCTTCCAACACTAAGATATCATGGCTATCAGTAAGAGTGGCAGACTTGTCAGCGCTTTTAAGTGTACCTGATGAAGAACGAAGTGGGCCATACATCTCTTTAATCCCTGCATAGAAGTTCCTCAGATCACGAGTATCAGATAGCCTATGAAGTTCCTCAGCTTTCTTTTGCCACCACATATTCTTTATCTCTCTTTTTGTGTCTGACACTAACTCTTGAGTTCTAAATACAGAGCTTTCTTCGTACTGGAGGATGGGTCTTGAAGATGAGATAGGCTTCTCTTTTGATGTTGATGAGATGAAAAATGTCTTCGTTGTTGTCATCAAACCAGTCTTGACTTTTCTGCTTTAACAAACCAATGGTTTCTTCAGCTGACTTAGTGATTACCTCCCTCAGATTGATCCATTCCTCTCGAATGTCATTTGTTTTAACTGGATGATCTGACAGCTGGGCATTGATCATATTCTCAAAGTTTGTGGAAATAGATTCATCCTGAAGTTTGAAAGTGTTAAACTTTCCTCTGGATGGGGTTTGGAAAGGCCTTGGTGGTTTTGGGCACGTGGATATCATGAGTTTACAGATGAGAAGTTTGTGATCCGTCCAACAATCGTCAATATTCCTTGCTGTTTTGGTAATAAGTATGTCCTTCTTATCACATTGTCGGGTAATGACTTAATCAAGAATGTGCCAATGCTTAGAACGTGGATGCATCCATGTGGTCTTGAAGCTGTTAGGTAATCGGAATTGAGTGTTGGTGATGAAGAGTTCATGTTCTGCACAAAGACCAAGAAGAAGGAGTCCATTGGGATTACAGTTTCCAAGACCTTGTTTACCCATCACATTTTGCCATAGCTGGTTATCTTTCGTAACTCTTGCATTAAAATCACCAAGGAGTAAGAGCTTATCTGTAGATAGTACCTTGGAGATAATTGTGCCAAGCTGGTCATGGAACTGACCCTTAACCTCATCATCAGCCTTTAAAGTTGGAGCATAGGCAGATATGAGAGTCATGAATGAACCTCCAGAGAGTGGAATGCAGAGAGTCATAAGTCTTTCGTTGATTGCAGTGGGAGTTATTTGGAAATCATTAACTAGCTTGGTCTTTACATCGAATCCTACAGCATGAATATGACGTTCTCCCTCCTCCTTTCCCTTCCAGAAGATGGTATAACCTGATCCAAACTCAGTAATCTTTCCTTCAGTGGACAACCTGGTTTCACTGAGAGCAGCGATGCCAATGTTGAGTCTGGATAATTCATGAGTAATAAGAGCTGCTCTTCTTTCAGGCCACTCGTTATCTTTTACGTCAAGTAAAGTTCTGACGTTCCATGTCCCAATGATAAAATTGTGTGTCCTTATTGACTTGGTAGTTTTTGTTTTATGACCGCATGAGATGTGACCTACTGGGTGCGGCCGCCCAGCCGGACAGTAGATGTGACTTCCAATGTTTAGCCCACCTTTCCTAGGGCCTTCCCCATGCGGGGTGAGCAGCGGTAATCCTAAACAGGCCTGCTCAAACACAGATGCAGGACCGAACTCCTGAGTAGCCACAGAGTCCCAGGAAGACGACCATCACACATCTGCTGCCAAAGTGCAGGTCCGAACTAGGGCTTCCAGTTACACCCATAACCTGCTCCCACCATCCATATCCCATCACCGTTGGACTTTAGAAAATAAGTGAATGATGGAAGAATTGCCACTGGCATGTATTTGTTTAGGGTGGATCACTACTTGCCAGGATGTGACCCACTCACTATGATCTCGGAGTTGTGTCCTGCGGCACATATGAAATGAGACATGCAGGACCAGACACAGAGACTGCAACGAACTGCCACATTCTCAAAATATTACTGAGGTGCGCCTTCACGGCCAATTCGTCTGGCATGGTCTCTTCCGCCTTCACGACCATTGGGAACCTTAAAAGTAATGGGTTCTTCTTCCGCCCGCTTTGCCATTGGGCCCAACACATGTGCCTCATCCGTCAGTTCCACCGTACCGAAATTCATCTTCTCAGCCGTTGAGGTCTTCACTCGTAACACTGAGCTGGGACTCTTACCAGATGATACACACCGGGCCAGTGTGCTCTGGGACTCACATAGGCAGGGACGCCAGTCCCTGGGTAGGGCTACCTCCGAAGAGGGTCCCTACCTGCTACCTTCAGGACATGCTGCACTGCCTTAGGACACATACTGAGACGCCCAGGAATAGCAAGTTTAGTTATGCAAGGATGGTTCGAGGACAAGAATAAGACATTTTGAACTAAGTAAAATAACTGAAATATACTGTATAAGTGAAACAAACACTAAATGATAAGGCAGTATGATACATATCTGAAAGGTTCTTTACCGGATTAGGACTTTCTTCTGTATCTGATATCCATTCTGGTTCGCACTTGATGAACTGTGGCTCCACCATGGCGATGTACTAAGTTAAACCTCTGGAAACAAATTCAGTACTGATATAAATACATCAAACCACATCAATTTGTTAGTACAGTAATTAGGAAAACTAGACGTTGTCAATAATTACTTTACAAATATAGCTTCAAAAATACAAAACCAACCAGTAAAGACATAAATGTTACATCTATTTTCAACCCTAGAGATAAGGATGAAGTAAATAAGATCATATCAGAGCTGAAACCCAAAAGATTGTGACGGTGTTATATTAGCATTGTACAGGAGAGATCGAGTCTTGTACAGCGCACGAAACTGGTGGAACTTTATTTTGAAAATCAATGCTCCATCACTCTCACTCAGGAAGCATACCATCGGCAATTCAACGTGCGTAATTGTCCTCATGAAACCATGATTCTCCGTCTGGTAGCACGCTTTTGGCAAAATCATGCAATCTTCGATCGCCCAAGATCGGGTAGACCATGTTCAGTGCAAACTCCCGAAAACAAAATTTTCAAATTAATTTTCCACTAGTTTTGTGTGCTGTACAAGACTCATCTCTCCACAATGGATCTCCCACCTGTACTACACAGTCCTGAAAAGGAAAAATTTCAATAAACAAATTACAAAAGAAATTATTAGGTAGTGCAACCCAAGTGCTTCTGTGCCACCCTGTATTACTAAAGAAATGTAAATACACTAGAGTGAACCTCCATTAACTTACCTCTCAAAACTTGTAAATTCCCTAAGAGGCCAAAAAGATAAAAGAGGGTAGTACCTCCTTCCTTCCAATAACAGAACATAATGCCAAAACAGAAAAATCACACCAGATGGTAGAAAAACGAGTTATTGACAACAATCCCAGTGATCAACTTTACACGCTGGAATGATTTTACCCATTTTTATTAAGATATCTTATTGAAGCCAAGGATCAGTCACAGAGCAGACTGTCCGCTCACTAGTGCACTGTGAGTTGAAGCATTGATCACGCCCTCTGTCAGGCTCAAGCCGGTCGTACCTTTGCTTACCAGTAGCAGGTATTGCATTGTATTTCAAGGGTTATTATAATGCCTAATTTGAAGCCTCCGTGGCTTAGGCGGCAGCACGCCGGCCTCTCACCGCTGGGTCCGTGGTTCAAATCCCGGTCACTCCATGTGAGATCTGTGCTGGACAAAACGGAGGCAGACAGGTTTTTCTCCGGGTCCTCCGGTTTTCCCTGTCAAAATTTCATTCCAGCAACACTCTCCACTATCATTTCATTTGTCATTCATTTAATCATTGCCCCAGAGGAGTGCGTCAGGCCTCGGCAGCCGGCACAGTTCATATCCTCGCCGCTAGATGGGGGGCTTCATTCATTCCATTCCTGACCCGGTCGGAGACTGGAAACAGGCTGTGGATTTTCATTATAATGCCTAATTTACAGAAATGCTTGGTACAGTGATGCATACCGTTTTCTTGGATGATTAAGCAATATGAGTGATCAATAATATGCACAGAAGGAAATTTTGCAAAAAATATAGTCAAATTGTACAAAGTGTAGCAGTTCACATATTCCGATGTTAAGATTTTAATCAGAGTGATTTACTCGTAATATCTGCATTTCTGGATCCTAATATTTTCCAATCTGGGACCTAAGTATGCCTATTGGGGCATTTCTTCTATTATTTACGGAGCTGAAGGTCCAAGTATGTATTTTAAAGGAAGGAAGATTGTAGTTTTGTGTGACCATTAAGCTTACAGGAATAAGTCATGGTACCTCCTGTTTAAATTGATTCCGAAGTGAAATTTCTTCTTGAATCCCACATACATTAACTAGGAATCGAATGTGGTCCTCCTTGGTGAAAGCCAAGCAGCTTGACCACCATATCACCATGCCCCCAAGCATGCATTTTGTTGTACTATTCCTATGAAAAACCATAATAATGGAGCAATTTAAATACTTAGGAGAAATTATAACTTACAACTTGGATGTGAAACCTGCTTGGCAAGAAAGAACTAATACAATGATAAAAGCCCAAAAATTAATATGGTCTACATATAAAAGAAAATGTCTATCAATCGCAACAAAATTAAAACATTACAAGACGGTGGTTCAACCAGAGGTGACATATGGAAGTGAAACTCTTTTTAAAGTTACTCAGAAAAACAGAATCGACCAAATTTTAAAAGTAGAAAGAAGAATAGCTAGAACATGCATAAATAAAAAATATCAGAAAGATGGACAGTGGTGGATAGTACCAAATGAAGTGGTATACAGAGAACTGGAGCCCATCACTGATACTATTCGGAAGAAACGGATTTCTTTTTTGGTCACGTCATGAGGACACCAGAAACCAAGTTATCTAGAAAAATTGTAGTGAAACTTTGAAATATGAAACAACAAGTTGGATGGATTAAGGAAATTAGAGAAGATATGAAAGAATTAGAAATAACCTTGGATGACTTGGAAAACAAAACAAAAAAGTAAAAAACAACCTGAGAGATATAAAAATAAGATTTCAGGCTAAAATAGACAAACGTAATACAGTAAAAAGGGTATTTACAGATGAGGAACGCCTGAGAAGATCAGAGCGAATGAAAAGCTACTGGGCGAATCAGAAAGGAAACTTACTGAAGAAGAGGACCAAGAAATGATTGACTGAAGTGGTCCAATGAGGCCGTAAAAGCAGAAGAAGAAGAAGAAGGAGCAGATACTGCAAAACAAATAGAGGATTTGTTGGAGTTGAGTAACTTTGCCATGAAAGCTAATATTCTATCATGTTAGGAAGCAAGACAGAGGATTTATTGGTGAACTGTTATGATGTGTTAAGAAAAGTAGAACAGGTTAGCAATTTAACAGAAGTAACTTGGTAAAAATGTACGTTATGGTAGCCTACTAAACAAGGGAAGCTTAAAGTTATATATAATGATCGACAAAGTTTGGACTACCGCCATCAATTGTATGCTGACACTGCCATAGAGGAGTGGGACCTCTTACCCAAAGATAAACTCGATGGTCTCAGTCAGAGCATGCTTCCTCCATGTGCGGGGAGGACTAATGAAGACTGTTACTGATCATCATGAGATACAGATTTTCAATGTTTTTGATTTCAAAAGACACACTTAGCAGCGAGTTTCCTTTGTTTTTGTACTGTTTCATTGTTATTTAACCACGATTGTTGTCTTCAGGAGGACTGATGTTTAGTTTGTTAATAAGTTATTGTATAAACCTCAATGGGTTTACTATAAGAAGTTATTGTAGTAAAATATATATATTCCAAACTTTTGTTGAGCAGTGTATAATGCAAATTAAGACTATGTCTTTAGTAAAACAGAAACAATGCTTTTATAAAATCAAAAGGGGTATGTTAGCAATTACATTACATGAAAAGGGGATTAGCAAATTAAGGACAATATGTTAAATCAACAAAATATATGATTCTATTCCTTACGGATCAATATTTTTTCAGAAAATACGTCTCATTATAAGTGTAATCTAGAAATATACTTGTTCATATTACTGTATTTAATAATTGTTCATGCACTAAAAGATAGTTACCTTAGACCACCTCGTGGTGCAGTGATTAGCATTCTTGGCCGTTGCTCCGGAGGTCTGCGTTAGATTCCCGGTTTTGCTAGAAATTTAATTCCGGTCTGATGGCTGGAATGGGGGTACACTCAGTCTTTTGAGACAGAACTTCTACTCCAGGCAAATGCCAGGATGGTGCCTAACTTAAGGCCACTGCTGCCTCCTTGTCAATCCTCACCTGAATGACAAATATACACACTAATACAGCCATCACAATAACACACACCCCAGTACAGAGCTGTGAAAAATCGACATCCTTATTCTGTAAAACCTCGGACAGGTTGTAAGTTATAGACATTTTACGTAATACAAAAGCAGCTACAATAAACTGAAACTAACGTGCACCACTAACGGGCCCCTATGCATTTGCCCCCTTTGCCCCTCCCTATCGGCGGCCCTGGGAGCACCAGCCCGTAGGTTTGTTGTCTTTAATACCACAATACTGTGTGCACATGCTTCCACAGATGATTCTACAGAAGACGATAAAGACATCTTTTATATCGAACTAGAGAACTTTCTTGAGGAAGTTCCGAGACATGACGTAAAGTTAATTCTTGGGGATTTTAATGCAAAGATAGGGAAGGAAGACGCTTTGAAACCTACAATTGACAAGGAGAGCCTGCATGAAGTAAAAAATGATAATGGTTGGTCGACTTTGCTTCTAGTAAAGGGATGGTGGTAAGTAGTACGACATTTCAGCATAAGAACATACATCAGGCGACATGGTATTCACCTGATGGAGTGACTAAAAATCAGATCGATCATGTGCTTATAGATACCAGACTTGCATCGGACATTCAAGACGTACGGACCTTCAGAGGGGCGGATGTTGATTCTGATCGTTTACTAGTGACGATAAGTTACCGGCAAAGAATTTGTGAAGCCTTTAATGTAAAGGGCACCAAACAGAAACGTTTTGACATGGAAAAATTTGATAAAGAGAAAACGGATGATTATGCATGGAGGCTAGAAACGGTGCTACAGAGCCCAACTATATCCAACGAGACAGATTGGAATAATATTAAGAATGCGGTCCTGGTGGCAGCTGAAGAAGTGGTGAGGTATAGAAAGACTGAAAGGAAGAAGGTGGTTGGTGTGATGCCGAATGTCGTGCAGCTGTGGAGCATAGAAATGAAGCAAGAGGGCAAACCCTACAGAGACCAATGAGAAGCAAAACTCAACGGTATGAAGATGCAAGAAGAGAGGCAAAAATGATATGTAGGAATAAGAAAAGAGAATGGAAAGGAGTAAGATTGAAAGAATTGAGAAATGTGCTGTGGAAGGAGATGTTAGGGGTATGTTTGCTGGAATTAAAAATGAAAAGTTGGGGTTCCAAGCCCATGTTAACATGTGTGAGGACAAAAAGGCAATCTAATAACAGATATTAAGAACATCCTTGATAGTTGGGTGGAACATTTCGTAGAGGTGCTAAATGATGTAAATGGGCTAGAATATCTGGGAGGACCTGATTTGGAGGTAAGAGATCCAATGCAAATGGAGGTCGAGGTCGCGGTGAAGAAAATGAAGAACCACAAGGCACCAGGTGAAGATCAGATTACTGCCGAGCTGTCGAAGAAAGGTGGCAGCATTGTCCACATCAGATTACATCTTTTGATCTTAAAGATATGGCAAGAAGAGAAAATGCCTGTGGATTGGGAAATAGCATTGATCTGTCCGCTGCACAAGAAAGGGCCCAAAATGAAATGTGACAATTACAGAGGTAGATCATTTTCAAATATGGGCTATAAGCTACTCACACGTATTATAACGGCACAGCTGGAAGTGTTTGCAGAATCGATAATTGGGGATTATCAGTGTGGATTTCGGCGTAATAGTTCGACAACAGACCAAATTTTCACCATGCGGAATATACTCGAAAAAGCTTATGAGTATAACACACCTGTACATCAGCTGTATATTGATTATCAGAGAGCATATGATAGTGTGAAAAGAAATTTTCTCTTTGATACACTAGAGCACTTGGAAATACCAAGAAAGATCATCAGATTTTGAAAATGACCCTGAGTAATACCAAGTGCAAAGTTGAAGTCCAACAGGAACTGTCAAAGGAATTTATAGTGAACCAAGGTTTAAGACAAGGAGATCCACTGTCTTGAGTGTTATTGAACCTTGTGTTGGAGAGACTGATACGGCATATCACTGTCAGTGACAGAGGCACGATGAGAAGATGTTTACAACAGGGCTTGAGAGCAGCTGGTACTTTATTTAATCAACCCATTCAGTATCTAGCATATGCAGATGATGTGGCAGTGTTTGGAAGAACTCGGGAGGATGTCGTGAAGGCTTATGTGGAACTATCAGGAGCATCACAAGATGCAGGATTGGAGGTAAATGAATCCAAGACCAAGTATGTTGTGATGGAAAGAGGAAGGTCAACTCCTCGGGACCCAATAGTGGAAGGGAAGAAATTTGAGCGTACGTGTAGTTTTAAATATCTTGGTTCCCTTATAACCGATGAGAACAGTAACTCTGAAGAAATCAAAGAGAGAATCAATGCCGGTAATAGATGTTATTTTGCCACTACCCATCTGTTGAAATCCAGAATATTATCACGTAGATTTAAGAAGACCATTTATAAAGTGATCATATGACCGGTAGTAACCTATGGGTGTGCGACATGGGTGATGACACGGCAAAGTGAAGATCTACTCAACAGATGTGAAGGGAAGATATTGAGGAAAATCTATGGACCTATCCAAATGAATGGGGAATGGCAAGTGCGCACAAATAAAGACATTATTTTATAAGCTGTTTGATGACCCTCCTATCACTACAGAAATTAAATGAGCAAGGATCTGCTGGCTTGGTCATATGCAGCGTATGCCGGAAAGTCAGGCCATGCATCAGGTCTCCCAAAGTAGGCCAAAAGGAAGGAGGTTAGTTGGACACCCAAGGAAACGCTGGCTGAATGACGTGGAGGAAGACTTGTGATTCAATACAGTAAAAGATGCCACCTCCTCAGAAGTCAAAATTAGGACATAACTCAACATTTATGCAAGTGCTATGGACCAACTGAGTACCAGTAGGCCTAATAATGAATGTAAATAAGATCGACACGTTACACAAGAGAGAGAAATTAATCATTATAAATATTGTTGTAGGGTACATAATAATATAATATAATAATATACATTCGCCGAACCTAATCTAAGCCTGTGTGAACCTTATCTGATGATGATAGCATGAGAAACGAAACATGTCATCCAATTAAATACCGTCCCTTTTTCGCACAAATAATTAGTGTCAAGTGATAAATAATTCATGGAATATTACTTTCAGGTTAGAGTGTTTATATATTAATACTCACAGCCTAATATAATTGGGCCGAATTGTGTTGACCGACTGAAAAGCACTCTATGATACTATAGGCCTACTTTATCACAATGTAGATTATTAACCAAAAGCTATTCAGTCAATCACATGGAACATCTATTTAATTGGCGGGAGAATTCTGAAATGCAAAAGACCAGTAGATTATATGCAAATGAGTTCTTCATACGACTGCTTATATTTATTAATCTGTCCTACATAGTGAATATTAATACTGCTTGGCTCTGTCGATTGCAACTCTAGTTGTTTAACGACAATAAAATGTCTGACAGTTTCAATTAGTTTCAATTAGGCTCATTACAATCTCAAAGGAACAGTTGTGATTAATTTTTCGGAAAGAACGGTACTTCCTCGCAATTCGTATACTTTTCTGAAAGGATAACGCTATTACCTGTAGTACGGCACTTTTCACAACCACACTCAACGTTTCGTCTTGGAGTAGTTCACGGCCTCTTAAATGAAGTTTGTTTTTAAACTGAGCGTCTTGTAACGATAACAAAAAAAAAAATCGATCTTTAGCGAAATAGCATGGAGTTAGCCTTCTAGCATAAATACAATAGAGTGCGCATTGCCACACTGAGCCTGTACTGTGACGTGAAACCAACATCTCAATCAGCTGACTAAAGGGTAAACAGAGGACCTCGTAATGGAAGGTGATGGGAGTAGGTGGGGAGATGATTTTTAATGAGGGTTTAATCACACATTTTCGTAATGTATACATCATTGGGAAAAGCATCGCATGTTTCTTCACGTACCGGAAGGTAGCAAAGGTAAGAATGTAACATATTTGGTGTTAAAAGTGGCTGTCGTGTTCCGTAATACTCATACATCCAGGATCCCCTCTTGTAAATAAAAATAATTAATAACAAATCCAACTCTGAATTAGGCCTACTGATTTTTGAACAGAATTATGTTTGTCTAGCTGGTTATTTTTGATTGTACGCCCGAGAGCTCCAAACAAATTCAATCTATTACTACATCATTTTCCAATTTATTTTTCATCATTAGTGACGCGTTTCTTTTAACTACGTCAAATAAAAAATAACACCAACTAACGTGGAAAATATGTGCTACCCATTTAAGTTCCCAGAGGGTTTGCCTTAGAGAGAAACTACCAGAAATTAAATCTAAGTGATAAGAAACACCGAGTCAGATTTACTTTATAATATATTCAATCAGTCTATTTAAAAAATACAAATAACATGAGAAAGTCTTAAAACTACAAACCAATAATAATTTTAGAAAAGAGGAACCTTGAAATCATAAAATAAAACATTACCGGTACCTATTTCGAAGACAAGATATATATCATCTCAGTAATATTAATTATTCGACATCTATTCCTAAAAACGTCGGAGAAGTAGTACAATGACTAAGCATGACGGTCATCAGGAGCTATCACTTAAACCTCAAGAAAATATTTTAATCATTCCCAATCACAAGGGAGCTAGAAGTCAACACGACTGTCGTGATCGAAATCTCAAGATGGAGTCCCAAAATAATCAGACGTTTTGTCAAAATACAAGATTAATAATTCATAACCCCAAAACAAGGAGATTAAGGTTATCTAGCCAACGGTGGCCTAAGAAAGAAAATACATCATAGAGATGTTTCACACAGACTCTTAAGGAGTATACTAACTGAAACGAAGCAGGGGGGGGAAAAAAATAAAAACCAAAACGTTAAGATAAAATTAATAAAACTGCTTCGAATCAAAACAAGAGGATCGCTGTTATTGACAGATGAGAATCTGAATCAGCTTAGAAAATAAATACATTCAAAATAACACACCAAGAGCTTGGAAAGACAAGGTAGTTATTTGCAAAGAATCAGTATATCAAAACACTCACATGAAACATCCAACCTTGTATGGGGCGTGGTGGCTCAGCGGTCTAGCTGTATGCCTCTCACCAAGGCGGACCGGGTTCGATTCCCGGTCAATGCATGTGAGATTTTCGATGTGAAATGCCATGTCCTGTGGTTCGGATTCCACGTAAAACGGAGGTCCCGTGGCTTATGATCGCGAGATTAACGGTCACGTTAAACTACAAGCTTCCTTTTTTCCAACCTTGTATGCATCACCCAAAACAACCATGTGTTCAGAACCAAAACATGTACGACTAAGGTACCAACCTCCGAGAGGCAAAATGTTAGGTTATCAAACACATCTGACAATCATGCCAATCCATGAAAAATCCAACCTTTACGAATCACACCACTCCCAACCAATGTGTTCAAAACCCCAACATAGTACGACAAGGTACGAATCTCCAAAAGATTAAATGTTAAGTTATCCAAACGCATCTCACAATCATGCCAACCCATAAAAAAATCACATGCAATATAAGGGTTCTTGACTCTTTTGACCAAAATCAAAATAACTAAAAATAGCAAGAAGTAAGACCCTTATATTACCAAACACATACCAACATATAAACACAGATCCATTCACACGACATTTCATACATACTGATCTTATTCAACAACGACTTGTCAACCATTACATTGCAAAGACGTACCTTATTCTGTCGGTCACGATCACAAAATCATATTTTAAAAGGTAACATGCTTAAAAATAAAACGTGACTCTTCCAACACGTCAGTATAACTGTTTCCATCCGATGGTAGTGAAAATATAGGCATGTCTCCGCCCAAGCCCGAAGGCTGGCTTCAGAATAGGTTCCCGCGACGAAAACTACATCCTCGTTCTTCAAAGATAAGATCGGTCATAATCCATTTTCTAACAAAGACCTGTTAGGTTACCAAGGAGACACATTCCATAAATAATCTCAAACCCAGACACTGATCTGTGGCGGGATCAGAAATCCAGCTTGCGCCATCTAGCGTAAAACTAGTCCAACCAACGGAACAGCTTCACAAGAAATCCGCTAGGTAGAGCGCGAGTCCAAGAAATTACATAGACTCCGTAAGTTTCCAACCTTGACACATAGATGGGACGACGAGTATCTTACACTTGAAGTAGTGTACTTCTAGCGGTACCTTGAAACGTAGATATAAATATAATTGTCACACCTCTACAATAGTCTCAAACTATTGTCTCAACCCTCCCCGCCCGCAATTGTGATCATTGGGGAACCAAATGATCACCAAGTAGAATGCAGAGGAGAAATTTGAAATCTTCATAACATGAACGCTAACTAAATAGTTTTTTCATGCACACAAAGTCACTTCAAGAAGATAGCACCATAAAAACAATACAGTACAGTTTCCCATGCTTAGAAAGGTGTTTGTTTTACATAATACATCTTCATAACATCCGGCAATCGATACAGGATTAGACATCTTCTTCATTCTTCAGGAGATAATCATACATCAAGTAGCGTAGGACAGACTATGACATCCGGGCGCCCATGGACGACAAGTACAATCCACACGACTGCAAGGTTTTCTTCGTCCGGTAATATTGTTCTGAAATCAAATTGAACTGCGAACAGATTTTTGTTCCTGGTTCCTTCTACACACCACAACTGACGTTATCAGTCACGAGTCAATCAATTACAATACATCAGGCCTAAAAAAAAAATAACGATGACCGACAGAAGTACAATATAACACCAAATTAAAATGAGAATAACCCCCTTAGTTTCCTCTTTCCTTTACAACATGATTATTACAAAAGGTATTTTTCTTTTTTAACAAGTCTTTTCCGAAGTATCACCTCCTCTTTTAATTTGAGAAAAGTGGGCACAAAATATTCTTGGTGAGTAGTTTATTAGACAAACATAACTCCATCACCAACTTGAAATGATGTGGTACGGAGTCCTCCGTTATATCTGACTCTTAAACTGTCATGAGCGAATCTCATGTTAAGGAAAAACCGAAGAAAAGAAAGCAACAACAAAATCAACGAGGAAAGAAACGCCAAAACCGAAACGACCAACACAAAAAAATAATTAAATTTTAGAAAACCATAACCATATGAAACCGATCACACGTGCAGAAAAACACAAATCATCCACCTTTCACTCACTCGAACACAACTGTAAATCCCAAAAATAATCACTACATTTACCACCCACGAAGAAAACAACCCAAAGTATCCACCAGTATGTAAATAATATTCGTCAAAACACCTAACACAGTCTTACCTTTATGCCGACTCGAACCAAACAGAATACATTGATCACACAGCCCGCATTCTGAGATCCATCATGAGCCCTAATAGCATCCGTGCTTACCCGGAGGGTATTTGTCCGCACCAAACATCCTTCATATCACACACTCACCGTAAGTCTTACATCCCGAATCAAGCAGATAAATAAAGTGTCCTTGAGTACACCAACCTGGAGATTACTTTGGAATCTTTCCGTAAGATACTCACCATTCATACAATGATCACCTTCGTCGTCGTCTAAAATATTAGTCCCATACCTAATACTAAAGACTCAAAAAAATGAAATCCAACCCTTATTCAACAGAACAATCACCCATATAATTACTCAGTGAACTCAGGTTGGTAGGTGCTCCAACGATATAAAACTGACATACTCAGTAATTGACTTAAAACAACAAAAATTAATTAATTAAATAACCCTAACTTTATTTTTAAATCCAAAACACAAATAAGCCCATCCCTTAAAACTTTCAACAATCTAACCTATTACTGTCGCACAACACACACATTCAGTTCACATACGCTGTTTTTCGAACACAAAAGAGACCTAGCATAATCACTGCCCCAAAAATCAACTCACTTAAATCAATCAGATTTTTGAGATCAGATACAACTGAAGACTTACCGCTTATCCACGGGTATTCACTCCAGTAGGGAACGATACTAGGTGACAAACTCAATTCTTGTTAAGGTAATAACTAGTGACAGAATTTCTTTCATCCATGAATTATCAATATGTCAAGCTCAGCATCATATATGAAACATAACAAACACAAATATTAGCATTTAATAATATCCAATAGGTCATCACTAAGATTCGAATAGAATTTTCAAATAATTAAATATGTGGAAAGCTTCCGCTACCAGTTGACGCGTTTCTTTTAACTACGTCAAATAAAAAATATTAATTAACACCAACTAACGTGGAAAATATGTGCTACCCATTTAAGTTCCCAGAGGGTTTGCCTTAGAGAGAAACTACCAGAAATTAAATCTAAGTGATAAGAAACACCAAGTCAGATTTACTTTATAATATATTCAATCAGTCTATTTAAGAAATACAAATAACATGAGAAAGTCTTAAAACTACAAACCAATAATAATTTTAGAAAAGAGGAACCTTGAAATCATAAAATAAAACATTACCTATTTCGAAGACAAGATATATATCATCTCAGTAATATTAATTATTCGACATCTATTCCTAAAAACGTCGGAGAAGTAGTACAATGACTAAGCATGACGGTCATCAGGAGCTATCACTTAAACCTCAAGAAAATATTTTAATCATTCCCAATCACAAGGGAGCTAGAAGTCAACACGACTGTCGTGATCGAAATCTCAAGATGGAGTCCCAAAATAATCAGACGTTTTGTCAAAATACAAGATTAATAATTCATAACCCCAAAACAAGGAGATTAAGGTTATCTAGCCAACGGTGGCCTAAGAAAGAAAATACATCATAGAGATGTTTCACACAGACTCTTAAGGAGTATACTAACTGAAACGAAGCAGGGGGGAAAAAAAATAAAAACCAAAACGTTAAGATAAAATTAATAAAACTGCTTCGAATCAAAACAAGAGGATCGCTGTTATTGACAGATGACAATCTGAATCAGCTTAGAAAATAAACACATTCAAAATAACACACCAAGAGCTTGGAAAGACAAGGTAGTTATTTGCAAAGAATCAGTATATCAAAACACTCACATGAAACATCCAACCTTTTACGCATCACCCAAAACAACCATGTGTTCAGAACCAAAACATGTACGACTAAGGTACCAACCTCCGAGAGGCAAAATGTTAGGTTATCAAACACATCTCACAATCATGCCAATCCATGAAAAATCCAACCTTTACGAATCACACCACTCCCAACCAATGTGTTCAAAACCCCAACATAATACGACAAGGTACGAATCTCCAAGAGATTAAATGTTAATTTATCCAAACGCATCTCACAATCATGCCAACCCATAAAAAAATCACATGCAATATAAGGTTTCTTGACTCTTTTGACCAAAATCAAAATAACTAAAAATAGCAAGAAGTAAGACCCTTATATTACCAAACACATACCAACATATAAACACAGATCCATTCACACGACATTTCATACATACTGATCTTATTCAACAACGACTTGTCAACCATTACATTGCAAAGACGTACCTTATTCTGTCGGTCACGATCACAAAATCATATTTTAAAAGGTAACATGCTTAAAAATAAAACGTGACTCTTCCAACACGTCAGTATAACTGTTTCCGTCCGATGGTAGTGAAAATATAGGCCTGTCTTCGCCCAAGCCCGAAGGCTGGCTTCAGAATAGGTTCCCGCGACGAAAACTACATCCTCGTTCTTCGATGATAAGATCGGTCATAATCCATTTTCTAACAAAGACCTGTTAGGTTACCAAGGAGACACATTCCATAAATAATCTCAAACCCAGACACTGATCTGTGGCGGGATCAGAAATCCAGCTTGCGCCATCTAGCGTAAAACTAGTCCAACCAACGGAACAGCTTCACAAGAAATCCGCTAGGTAGAGCGCGAGTCCAAGAAATTACATAGACTCCGTAAGTTTCCAACCTTGACACATAGCTGGGACGACGAGTATCTTACACTTGAAGTAGTGTACTTCTAGCGGTACCTTGAAACGTAGATATAAATATAATTGTCACAACTCTACAATAGTCTCAAACTATTGTCTCAATTAGAATAAGTATTTTGGCTAATTTTATGGTACGATAAACTCTCATTCAGCGTTACCCTTCTACTTCAGTATTTTATGAAAGTGAACAGAACAACATGGACAAATGGAAATAAAGAAGTCTATCGATTTAGTAAGCGTTGCTTTTTAACAATATTTTAATCAATGAACTGTTTCCTTTTAAATTCCATTTTCCATGAATCATAGAAACCTTCGCAAAAATAACCCAGAACTTTGAAATTCTACGAAGAATTGACTAATTTAGGGATGCAATGTAGCCTATCCTACAAGAATCTCAGAATTTCCTCAACCAAACGCACTGTTCATAACTTACGTTTAATAAGATGACAAATATTACCTCAGCGTATTTATCACCGAAGACTACACCGTCACATCTGTAGCATAACCTGCAATTTGACACTGAACATGATTGACGACTGCATTGTGTAGTCCACACTACATTTAATCCAGCACAGGGACAAAAGAACATTTTATGTTTAGAGATGCATTTACTAGCAGTGTCAACAAAACACAAAGAAAGTAGTCTATGGACATGTAAATAATTGATACCTTCGAGCATATATACAGGCCTGTTCAGTGGAGTAAGGGATAGGGTAAATTATAATAATTTATAATTTCCATGTTTAATTATTTTTCTTTCATGTTTCGGAGTTAAGAGGAAACGTAGGATAAAGAAATGCAAGTAATTAAGTCAAGAATTTTAGTTTATTTTGCAATGAATTAACATACGTATGGAAAGAAATGCCCGATCCTTTTTTAAACGTCTCCTTACATCCATACGCGACACAGAAATACACCATTCTGGCTTAGTAATGAATAGAACTCACTTTAAATAGCCCAATTCTATCATCACGTTTAGTATTTTAGTGCTCAAAACTACCCGCAGTTCCCTTTAGTCAGCTGATCGAGATGTTGGTTTCAACAACGTGACGTCATCAGCCATCTATTGGATTTATGATCTAAGGAGTTAGCCGTCGCCTTCTATTGTCTGTATTTGGAAAAAAGAACGCTGACAGCTGTCACAGCCAGCACGTGGGGAAATACTTTATTGCCACTGTGACAGATTATCTGAGTAGTGGCTAGCATTCTTGGCTGTCACCACGGAGGCCTGGGTTTGATTGCCAGCTCTGCCAAATAATTTAATTCTGGTTTGTAGGCTGGAAGGTGGTAGCCTACACTCAGCCTTGTGATGCAAAACTGAGAAGAGGCGGTTCGATTCCTTCCTCAGCCATCCTGGAAGTGGTTTACCGTTGTTTCCCACTTTTACTATGAGTAGCCTAAATGCCAGGTTGGTACATAACTTAGGGCCACGGCCTCCTCCTACCCATATCATACCTCAATTACAAATATACACACTAGTACAGACATCACAGTGACACAGGTTATCGGACAAATTCTACACACACCCAAGAACACGGGGCCCCATGATGTCGCAAAGCCTCTAAAGGATCATCAAGAACAATATTAGATTATATGACCGTCTGGCTGCTGGTCCAATTTTTATGCAGTTGACTCTGTTACTTATTGGATCTTCTATCATGTTAAAGAGTAAGCAAATGCACCTCTATAGGTAGCCTACGCGGGATAATACGGACAGTGAGTGATGATGAGGCAAGTAGAGCCTACAATGCGTCAGGCAATGTGCTCACCGCTGCCCGCTATTACATTGCAACACGGCTTGCCATGGAAACCATTACCCTGTGGGTAGGTGGTGCATTCTTGGAATGCACGGTACCTGAGATTACAAATTTGAATGCTTTTGCACGTTCTTTTCTTCCTTTTTGTCAAACACCAACAGTGATCATTTGTTTTCTCCTCTATGTGCAAATTTCTTATATTTTGTGTGAGTATGTTTCAGATATATATTCTGTGATCCACCTAGCGTCATATGAAAACAAATCTCTGAAGCTCTTCAACTCTTCCTCGCGCAAGAGGAATTCCATATTCATTTGGCTACCAGATACTGTTGTCAACTCTTTGAAGACCAGCTCAGCAAGAGAAGATCAATTTTTTGTTGTAATGTTGGTTATGCTGATATGTATACCTTTTGTTTTCCTACCCCCACTCTCTCCCCCTTCCGTGGTCTCTCCTTGCTCCGCTGAGCTGCTCTCACTTCTTCGTCTGCAGTTGACTCGTACAGTCAAAGCTCTTCTCGAGCTAGCCTCTAACCAAGAGGCTCACTCTATTCTAAGCCATGTTGGCTAGATAGTCTTCAAGGAACTCAGACTTCAACATGAAATCGAGATAAGTACCATTTTTAAAAAGTTTTAACCTCATCTTCATGGTTTTAACTTTCAAGTGCTTTTAATTATAGGCAGTGTGAAATTATTTACTTTGGGGCAATAATCACTCTTCGTGGGATTTGCCATGTTGAGCTTTTTTCTTGTATAAGCCAACCTTACTAAAAAGAGCTTTTCTTAAGCGATTCAAACGAGAAATCCTCTCGCTACGTGGGATATTATCTAATACCCGCTGCCTATAATTATAAACTATTTCCTCCGTTGGATTTTCTCAACCCCATTTTCTGCTAAGGTCGTTCTGGAACCTTCTAGAACTTGTTCTCTATCTGCGAGTCCTGCCATCATGTATTTCTCACGTACTTGGGAGAATTCTGTTTAAAACTAAATTACTACAATAGTGAATTTTCGTCCTCCGCTGGAACTTCTGGAAAATTCTATGGCGCATTTAATTGTAAATTACAACTTTTTCAAGAAATAGACTTTCACCTACATAGTGCAATCAGTTATCTCCATAATTGCAATAACTTTCTTTTTCATGAACTTTAGTGTTTCTATAGTGAACTTTGCATCCATCTTTACAGACTATAGTGAAACCCAGTGCTTGCTCAATTTTTCTACCGCGTCGCGATCGTCCGGTTATATTAAATACGGCCATGAACATTGTTCCTATATCCCAATGATCTTTCCTTAACCTTCTACTAACAACCATTATTTATAAAATTGTAACTGTCTATAAGGTGTTACTCACGAGGTACCCTTCCAACTTTGCTAGTTTAACATTAATTAAATTCTGCATAATTTCTTGTGTGATACAAGTTTTAAATTTACATTGTTCCTCCCTTCAAAAGCAAGGAAAACAATTCTCTCAACTCTTGAGTGAGTTATTTTTTGGTCTCGCTAAATGAAAACTGCCTCATTTGACTGTCGAGTCTTATTCAAAGTATAAGAGGTCTAGAACCTTCCTTCTGATCAACTTTTCAGGTTCACAGTAAGTGACCTGCTCTCCTTGTATAAATTTCACAAAGTAATTCTGTATAAATATAAGAAGTTGTAGGAACTTCCTTTTTATTCTTTATGTTTTCCATTTTGTTATCTTCGAAGTTGTTATTTTCGTTAGAATGTTCTTTCAGAGGTTTCATATAGTACACTGCTTGTACTCCTGTAAATGTTAAAACTTTAATTATTCCATTTTGCCTATTTGTGAAATCTTACCAAGATTTTAATTCATGGTTTAAAAAACCTTAAAAATTGTCAATTGCCTGGAGCAACTGTTTGATGTTAAGAGGTCTGCGACCCTATTTGTTAAAAGGTTCAAATGAACCATGTTCATTAAATTTATATTGTATAATTGTTAATTTCCTCAAACTTCCTGCATTGTTAAATAAATTAGATATTTATTTTTGGATTCATCATTTCTCTGACACTACAGTTAGGCAGGATCCTGGCTTTCCTAGCTCCTCCTAGGTTTATGCCCTTGTTAATATATAATAAAGCTTTTACTATTTGTCTGGCCAGTTCATCCCCCTTCCCTATAGTACTTTCATTCGTGCTTGGGAGGAAATACACTACAGGTTCTCTCTGGCAAACTGCCCAAGCCTTATCTGCGGCTCCCGTTAGCCTCGACCAAGCTCGTACCTACTTTAGGTATCCGAGAGTTAATTTCTATTGGCGACTTCTTCTAAGTGTATTTAAACTTCAACTTATTACTTTGTGGGACTCTCCTCCTATTCTTCTATCCTTCTTTTCCAATTCCAAAATCTACTTCCTTCTTTTCATCATCTTCCCTTGGTGGGTGGGTTATTCCCTAACCTATAATCTACCCAGTAGGTTTTTGCTAGGAATTAACCCTACCCCCAAGGGAAGATGAAGAGAAAAAGAAAAGGGAAGTGGGTTTCGGACTAAGGAACAAGTGTGGATAATAGGACGAGAGTCCAACACCAAACAAAATAAATTTAAGTGAGTTAGAGGCGAGTGTCACCGCAAAGCCCGTGAAACACCTAAAGTGGGTATGGACCTGGACGTAGCTAACGGGAAATGTGGCTGGAGCTTGGGCTATTTGCCAGCAAATGGCATTAGTGCTTTCCCTTCCCAGCCTAAACTTGGGTAATATGGGGAAGGCTGGTAGTCTGGCAAGACAAAGAATGACAGATTTGTCGTATATCCTTTCAAAGGAATCAGGTTTAATCAACGGTTTTGAAAGGCGCAAATAATTTAAATTCGCCGTGATGTTTTTATTTCTTGGAATTGTAGGATTTCCAAGGAGCGACCGAATACTTCCAGGAAGGGTAGCGATGAAGCAGTTATCATGCTTTTTAAAACAATTTGATTGATTTTGAAAGGTTTTAAATTTTGGTAAGAACACCAAATGTTGCATTCAAAAAAGGCTAAGCTTCTATCCAGCAAAATACCGACTAAAAGTTTAGACAAGAAGAAAAACTTAAATTTGGAGAGCCAACCATAAGTTATAGAGAAAGTCTCAACAAGCAGGAAGCTGGCGGAGCTAGCTGTACTTGCCTTACTGGCTAGTTAGAATTAGCTATAGAAGCTAAGAGCGACTTTGAAAAAGTTTTTGCGGAGAGTTCTTGTTCGGATGCAACAAATACGGTAGTGGAACCTTTTTAACTTCCATGCTCAAGTTTCTTAAAACGAGAATGAGCTTTCGGGTAGAGTTTGGGGAGGTAGGATCCTGCCTATTCGTTATTTTATAGAAAATGATGAAGCAAAAGGATATAGTTTGATTTATTTAACAATGCATAAAAATATGATAATTTTAACAACTTTAAAATATACAATTTAAATTTTAAACCTATGAGGTCTCAGACCTCTAAATTTGTTGAAGTTTGCACTAGGCGATTAACAAAATTTGGTTTAGAACCTCTTGAAAGCACCAAATCTACATAAGATTTTAAAATAGTGCTGAGATTAGCAAATTTAAAGTTTAACAATAAATCAGGTACGATATATATATATTGAGAGAATTCCTAATGGAAGTTCTAAAAGTATGAACAAATGTTAAATTTGAAATTATAACAAAAAAGAGAGAGAAATTAAATATAAGTTTCTATAACTTCTGATATTTATACAGTAATTACGATTATAATTTAGACAAATAGGGCAGGTCACTTCTTGTGAAACCTGAAGAGAAAAATTAAGAAGTTTCTAGAACTTCTATGTTTAAACAGGATCACGAGGAAAATGGGGCCAGTACCCTTTCGTGAAACCTGGAGAAAGAGAAGTTAGAAAACTCACTTGTGAGTAGAAATAATTGAATTCCCTAATGAAAAGAGGAAAAGCAATATGATTTGAGGTGTGTACTAGACACCAGTGATGCAGAATTACTTGTGAAAAACAGTACAAAAATGGGAGGGCACTTCTATAGAGTGTCACCTCATTGAAAAGAACCTGAATTTTACAATTATTATAATGTGTTAGTGAGGAGTATGAGAGGAGGAAATAGGAGAATCAGGAAAAAGTTAATGGCCTTATTTATAGCTTTCGTTCGAACGCGACACGGATGGTCGTTGAATGGGCACTGTTATGCTAGTCCGTTGAAAAATTCACTATTGCAACAAGTAAAGTTTATCAGACGAAAAGTTATTGTAATTGTAGAGATCACTATTTGAATTTTAGTTTGAAAAAGTTTATTGCGTTGTGACGTTTATTGATGGTAGTTGAATGCAGCGGAAAATTTCCAACGAAGGAAGACGAATTATATGCTGATCAGAAGTATTTTCAACATAAATTCCTCAGTGAGGAACAAGCATTCCCATATTCAGGTGGAAGGCACTTGACGGCATTACTGTAACGGTTTTCTTTGCTCCACGTTGAGCGTACAAGTGAAACGGTTTCTTTAGCCCTCACTTTTGCGTGACAAATGTAATGCTTCTACTGGCCCTGCCTTGCACTTTGAAATATTTACTCTGCCTAAGATATGTTGTTTTAATGGGCGCCAAGACCTCAACGCTATGTTGAAATCTAAATTTATATTTAACAACACCTAGCTCTGGTAGAACACCTTCAAGAATCTATTCACTCAGATCGTGGTACGATTTGATCATTAACCCAACAAACAATTCTATCAGGAGAAGGAATTGGTCTATATCTAATGCTACCTACTGAAAGCAAAGATTGCATGGTTAAAAGAAATGAATTTATTGTACATAAAAAACACAAGTATGGCAAAATTAATAATAATAATATATTCTGACTTTAAATTGGAGCGTTGCGATTTGAATATTACCGCTAGAAAATTACGTGAAAACGGAGTCGGATAAATTACTGATTTTACTCTTATTCCCAAGCTATGAAGTTACTGAAATACTGAAAAAAAAAGACGAGAGATTACGTAGTTCTGAGTCATTCGCGCTTACCACTGGAAATTGCCGAAGCATTTCCCTCGTACTGGATGTTGAAGAGAGCTTCCCACAGCCTCCTGGACGTCGTCATCTTCTTCGTTAGTTGATGAGATACTTGTAGATATGATAACTTTATGGTCCGAACATCGGAGCCAATCACACGTACAACCACACTGGTTAAGTTTTACAAAGATAGTCGTCTAGCCTCCACGGCGCGCAAACCATATATGCACTCGTCACCTCCCCTCTCTGGACCCGGCTTCTTCTCGCCCGCTCTCCTCTGATTGGCTGAGCCACCACGCGCTACCCCCCTCCTCAGGGTCATTACACTCGGCGCGAGGATGATGTCGATTACCGTTCCAGACTATTTCGCCTTTTCTTGAAGCAGCAACCCAGGCTTGCGTCATGCTTCTTGACAAGAATAAGCCTGTAGCCGAATTCCCCGTGACTCATCTCTCTCATAATACCCTAACTGACAAAACTCCGTAAAATTCCGTGGATTTGCTTGATAGTGTTTTCTATGACATAGAAAACCTATCTGCATGCTTATAATTTTATAAAAATGCTCCAAAAATACCTTAATAATAATAATAAGTTAATAATAATAATAAATTAACATGAAAACTTCTCTTGGCTGAACAATTTGCCGCGTAAATAAATATAGAATGGCTTCCTACTGACTTATGTCAGTGGCATAAAATCCCCTCGAAAAACACGTTACATATTCGCCTCGGATCATTGATGATTTACCGTGACGACGGTCCATTATCCGATTATCCCAGACACGTTAATAATTCCCATCCAAAATACATATTACATAAATGAAATCACCCTAAATTACATATATATACACTCATAACTTTTCTTTACGCACTTTGCGTCAAAGTTTGTTGTCACTATGGATTGCACTTTGCAACCAGTCCAATGTTTTTCATATAGAATAATGTTCCACGGATATTTCCGCCTCTCAAATTTCTCTATGTTGGAAAAATAGACATAAATAATGTGTGAGCCCTATGTATATAAGATGTCACATCACACGCATCAAAGGTGTTCTGATATATTTATCACCACAGAACTTACTAAATTTCACTGGAGGTCCCTTCCTTATGGTGAAATTTAATCTCACTGATCTCACTGAGCACACGATCACACTATTGTGGCAGCGCATCGTGACCATAATACTTAATCTCACTTTATAATAGACGAAATTAATATTGACTTCTGAAAAAAACAAACAGTAAATGCGCATTACATATAACACCAAATATTTCTGTGCCGTAATCGCCCTGTCTTCTTAAGTTCCCGTAGACCATATTCTACTTAATACTAGTTCTCAACACAGACCAGTTCTCCTCACACAAATTATACCATTGTACAAATTACCTTAAATTACACAATTACAAATCTTACATGGCGAGGCCGTAAACAGAAATCACGTGTGCTGTTATGTATGAGTTTCGTGAAGGACTGTCTCGCCTTCTGATGGCCCATCTTTTGTCTTGTGGACGCCTTAAGCAAAAATACTCTGTTCAAGCGCTCACCCATCTCTAGGAGACAAATGGGAATTCACCAGCGCTACCAAATTCTGGCCTTGGTGTATCGAGACATTTTAGTGCTCAAGAGCATCCGACAATCCCGTCATATTTCCCTGTACCTTAAAAACACTCAATTACTTACATACTACCCCCCTGTGTGACTTCTGATACGCCTGCCTGGAAGACCAGATCTTCCACGCACCAAACACCACACTTACTCATTTGATAGGCTGGCTCGCCAGCTAAACACACTTACTTTATGACACATACTTTCGTAGACTATGTATATTATACGTCCCGTATAATCTGTTTCCCTTACTATCCTCCAGCACATATGCTGTTTTGCCAATACGTTTGGAGACTATAAATTATTTTGTGTCACCTGCTTCCAACCTTGCAAGTGGCTCCTTTAAATGAACGCCATCACGTTGCTCTACCTACCTATTTCTCAGTGTCTGTAACGATGCCCTGTTGCTACTGTCCACACATGCTAACCCTACTTTCTTCTGCTGTTACACCTCTACTCGACACTCTCTGACCTAAAAATGTCACTTCTGACTGACAGAATGACGACTTAGACAGCTTCAAAGTGAACCCTGCCTGATCTAACTTCTGAAAAACTATATCTAAATGACGTAGATGCTCCTCAAAACTGCGTGAACTAATTACCATATCATCAATGTAAATGGTTACAAACTCTCCTGTGTCATCCCCTAATGCGATGTTTAAAGCCCTAATTCAAGCTGCTGAACTACTCTTTAACCCATAAGGTACCCTGCAAAACTGATAAAGGTTATATTTATGACTAAAAGCTGTAAATGGTCTATCTTCGTACATAAATGGCACTTGCCAAAAACTGGAACTCAAATCTACACAAGTGAAATACTTCTTCCCCTCAAATGTTTGCATTAATTCCTCTATTGACATAGATTTCAGCTGATCTGAATTAATTCTACTGTAAACCAAACGAGCGTATAAACAAATACGAACTGTGCCGTCGGCCTTGGGTACCGTGATCAAAGAATTAACATATGGACTGTTAGAGTGCTCAATAATCCCATCTTCAAGCATCTGGTTAATTTCTGCCTCAACTGCACTCTGATAAGCGAAAGGTACGGGATATCTATGTCCTGTGAATACTGACCTATCAATAACGTTCGATGAATGTGTATAGCAATTGGCCATACCAATGCGATCCTCAAAAACTCTCCTATTACACATTAACACATCATAGAGCCGAACACACTGTTCCACCTCTATATTTCCCTGAAATGCAGCATCACGTAACGAGTCCTCTAGACTACCGTTCGTAATCACACTGCCCACAAAACATGGAGAACCCCGCTCTACGGCTGGCGATATCTCATTTAAAGTACAAATTACACCTACAACACTACTTCTCTGAATATGGTCATTGAACGCTACTTCTACTTCAGAATCACCCCCATTTAAAATTTCAAACTCCCTACATCATAACATAAGTTACCAGACACTCTACTTAGCCACTCTGAACCCAAGATAACACTGAATACTAAATTTGGAATTACAAGGCAAATCTGCTTCTCTACATGATTATTAATTTTAATGTCTACTAAAACTTGCTTAGAAATTACTTTAGACCTCTTCCCAACAGCTGTGGTAACAAAAGTGCTTTTAATTGGCATCTCCTCAAAATTTGCTCCAGTTCCTTTCAATTTATCATAAAATGCACTACTTATGCAACTCTTCATACAACCACTATCAATTAAAACATCTGTGTACGCCTCGGACACGTTAAATTTAACTATGGGGCTCTTACTGACCACCTCCTGAATAATACCTTCATCATTTAGTTCATGTAATAATTCATTTCTTAAATTTAGGTCATAGGGTTCCTGTATAAGTGTATGGACAGGGCATGTTACAGACTGAGATTCTGACCTTACATCGCAGCCTGGTTCGTGTTTAAAGCATTGCTACCGCTTGGCGTAGTACTACTCACTACTGCACTGGTCTGGTTGTTCTGGGTTGTATTAACGGTATCTTTCTGCCCGTTATTACCATGGGGCTGATTCCCTCCTTGACCCCTGTTCTGGTTATAATAATAATTATTATTATTATTATATCTCCCGTGGTTACCCCTAAAATCATTATTTCGGCCTTGATTTCCCCTGAAATCATTATTTCTACCTTGGTAGTTCGTACCATACCCATTTCCTCTGTACTGGTTTTGCTGATTATTATTATTATTATTTTGGTTCCCCCTATTTTGAACGCTAGCCCCTTCGCCACTGTTCCCTTGAACTTCCTGTTTCCTATTCTCATTAGGCCTGTTATTATGGTTACCCTGGTTCCTACCGAATTTCTCCTCGTAACCACCTCTTCCCAAAGCATCGAATGTACTCAATAAATTCTCCACTTGTGAAATAGATTTAACAGTTTGGATACAGGCAGCTTCCTTGATTCTATATGGAAAATGTCCTAGTAATAGCCTGACTACATCACTTTCCTCCTTCAAACCATCCAGATATATGCACGGTAATACCTGTCCTAAAAAGTACTCGGTCATAGTATAGTTGCCTCTCGGGTTATATTTCCCACACACAATTCCCTCACGATGCTGAGACTGAATTACCTCATTCCAAAATTTCTCAAAAAATTTAACTTTAAAATCTGAAATATTCTCGAAATTGTCTCTGTAGACAGCAAACCAGTTTCTTGTCTCCCCTACAAACGCTTGCTCTAAAATTTCAACTACCTGGCACCACTCAATACTACCATCTTCCAACCTCTCCCCGAATTTATTTTCTATTGTGTTCATGAACTCCATTGGACAACCCTGCCGATTACTAAATTTGCCTAGTTCTATTTCCCTGTGTGTGCTATTCACACAAACTGGCCTACTCTGACTATTTTCCTTCCTAATTCTAGCTTTCAACTTCTGTTCTAATTCAGCAATTTTCTCCTCAGCTTTTCTTTCAATATTAGTTACAGTTAACCTAATGCTCCCTTCCGATGCTTCAACGTTACCACTTAATTTAGCTTGTTTCTCACTAATCTCATTAATGCTTTCCTTATTCCTCACCCTTAAATCATTAACTTCAGTGATTATTTCTGCATGAACTTTATCAATTCTTCCCCCCAGCTGTTCTTTAACCTCTCTAGTTGCTACCTGAATTTTGTCAATTTCTCCCTCCAATTGCTTTTTGACCTGCTGTGTTTCAAGTTGCACTAGTTCTTTTAAATTTTCAGCCTGTGTACTGATTCTAATTTCTAACTCCTCCTGTACTTTTCCTAATTTTCTGTCTACATCTGCAATAATCTCTTTAGCCTTCTCTTCCATCACCCCTGATCTCTCCTCTAATCAGCTCAAATTTATCACTAATTTCCCTACTGTTTTGTTCAAGTTTAGCATTATTTTGTTCGAGTTTAGCATTTAAAGTTTCAGTACTCTCTCTATTTTCCCTACTGTTTTGTTCAAGTTTAGCGTTTAAAGCTTCAGTTCTCTCTTTATTTTCCCTACTATTTTGTTCAAGTTTAGCATTATTTTGTTCAAGTTTAGCATTATTTTGTTCGAGTTTAGCATTTAAAGCGGCTGTGCTAATTTTATTTTGTTGCATAAACTGAAGAAGCAAACTCTCTAACCCTGCTTGACTGTTTTGATTACCCCCTCAGTATCGGGATTTACCTCCGACCTCCCTGTACTGCTTTCATTTCCAAGACTAGCCATACTGCTCGTATCTTCACTATCCAACTGGTGACCACTACGCAACTTCATCTCTTCCTCAGCACTACCCATGCTGATACACACCGATAAATGAAAAACCCCCAAAATACAGGCACAGAAATATATACCCTTCTCCTTCCACAAATGTTATTAGGTTTTCGGCCCCAAGTTGGTAGCGACACGTGTAACGGTTTCTCCATGTTGGGTTGACACGTGTAGCGGTTTACTTTGCTCCACGTTGAGCGTACAGTGAAACGGTTTCTTTAGCCCTCATTTTTGCGTGACAAATGTAATGCTTCTACTGGCCCTGCCTTGCACTTTGAAATATTTACTCTGCCTAAGATATGTTGTTTTAATGGGCGCCAAGACCTCAACGCTATGTTGAAATCTAAATTTATATTTAACAACACCTAGCTCTGGTAGAACACCTTCAAGAATCTATTCACTCAGATCGTGGTATAATTTGATCATTAACCCAACAAACAATTGTATCAGGAGAAGGAATTGGTCTATATCTAATGCTACCTACTGAAAGCAAAGATTGCATGGTTAAAAGAAATGAATTTATTGTATATAAAAACACAAGTATGGCAAAATTAATAATAATAATATATTCTGACTTTAAATTGGAGCGTTGCGATTTGAATATTACCGCTAGAAAATTACGTGAAAACGGAGTCGGATAAATTACTGATTTTACTCTTATTCCCAAGCTATGAAGTTACTGAAATACTAAAAATGAAAAAAAAAGACGAGAGATTACGTAGTTCTGAGTCATTCGCGCTTACCACTGGAAATTGCCGAAGCATTTCCCTCGTACTGGATGTTGAAGAGAGCTTCCCACAGCCTCCTGGACGTCGGCATCTTCTTCGTTAGTTGATGAGATACTTGTAGATATGATAACTTTATGGTCCGAACATCGGAGCCAATCACTCGTACAACCACACTGGTTAAGTTTTACAACGATAGTCGTCTAGCCTCCACGGCGCGCAAACCATATATGCACTCGTCACCTCCCCTCTCTGACCCGGCTTCTTCTCGCCCGCTCTCCTCTGATTGGCTGAGCCACCACGCGCTATCCCCCTCCTCAGGGTCATTACACTCGGCGCGAGGATGATGTCGATTACCGTTCCAGACTATTTCGCCTTTTCTTGAAGCAGCAACCCAGGCTTGCGTCTTGCTTCTTGACAAGAATAAGCCTGTAGCCGAATTCCCCGTGACTCATCTCTCTCATAATACCCTAACTGACAAAACTCCGTAAAATTCCGTAATCATATAATTTTCTATGATAATGTTGTTCGTAATAATTTGCTTAATAGTGTTTTCTATGACATAGAAAACCTATCTGTATGCTTATAATTTTATAAAAATGCTCCAAAAATACCTTAATAATAATGAGTTAATAATAATAATAATAAATTAACATGAAAACTTCTCTTGGCTGAACAATTTGCCGCGTAAATAAATATAGAATGGCTTCCTACTGACTTATGTCAGTGGCATAAAATCCCCTCGAAAAACACGTTACATTACTTGCAAAAAGATGATTTGCTGTAGAAAATTCTAGAGTTGAGAACAGTAGAATTGAGCAGAATGTCCCGCGGAGTTGAAAGCTAAGTTTTTATAGACAGTGGGTTTAATAAGACTCCCACGGTGTGAGAACTCATTCCCAGATACTCAGTACAAGACGTACCTTTGCATTTTAGAAAGCTAGCTGAAGTAGCTACAAATAAATCAAGAAGATTTTTTGAAGGCAGATTTTGCATCACATAGCAATCTCACACTGTCTATAGATCAGGTTAAAAACATTTAAAACTTAGTGAAAACCATTGAAGTAGTACTTAGCTCATTTTGAAGAACGATGATGATCTGGATGACGGTTGACGTTAAGATTAGGACATGGCGTCCTGATTTAAAAAGTCTCAAGTAGACAGGAGACAAGCCTTAAGTAGGCTCCAACTGTATTTTTTGACGACTGACCCAGAAGTGAGAGCAGCTCGACGAAGCACGGACGTACCAAGGAGGGAAAGGGGTGGGGGAAAAACAAAGGAACATACATATGAAATACCAACTTTAGAAATAAAACTAAAAGTAATCTTCAAGGAGTTGATAGTAGGCGTCAATAGCGAAGCTTGGTGGAAGGGGATGTTGTAGAAGTCCTCTTGAGCATGGAGATGTTAGCTGAAGATAGCGGCGACATCTTGTGGTGGGGTTATGAAGGAAGTCCTCTTGAGCATAGAGATGTTCAGGAACTTCAGCAGTTAGCTATTAGATGCTGCTAGGTAGGTCATGGACGTTATATCTGCAACAAACTTACAAAGAAAGAAAGCAAGGTGCTTAAATAAAAGAAAAAGTAAGAAATCACTGTTGGTCTTTGCGAAAAAGGAATGAATGAATTAAAGCAAAGAGCAGCAAAAGCTACCTCTATCTTACCGTGTATTCCAAAGAATACACCAATCTGGGAGGGGAAATCACCAACAGAGAACAGGAAATACAATGTTACAGATTTAAAGGTAGGGGGGAAGACAGTGGTCTTGTAATATGCCCATTTGTGGTCAAGATCTTGGCTACCCTAACTCTCCCATCCCTTCCCGGGTAACACTCGGTCACTCTACCCGTGATCCAGACCAAGGGAGGGGAAGCATCTTTAACAAGGACCAAATCCCCCACTTTAATGTAAGGATTAGAAAGAAGCCACTTCTGTCTCCGTTGCAAGGAAGTTAAGTATTCCAATTTCTACCTCTTCCAGAAAGCATTGCGAAGAGCTTCTAGTTTACGCCAAACAATAGGCAGGTTAGAGTCTCTATAAGAGTTGGGAAGGTGAGGAAAGAGATGTGCCTATAAGAAAGTGACCGTGTGTCAATGGAAGAGGATCATCAGGGTCAGTAGAAAGCGGTGTCAAAGGACGAGAATTAACAACACCTTCGATCAGAATAGACAGAGAGTTAAATTTCTCCTAAGTCAGGGTACGATTACCTAACACCTTTTTTAGATGACGTTTGGTCAGCTTGGCACAGGATTCCCACCTACCTCCGTGATGAGGGGCGTAGGGAGGTATAAACCGTCATTTGAAACCCTTTGAGTAGGAAAAATTAGAAATCTGTTCCATGGCAGGAGAAGATGTAAGAGCTTTCTTCCACAAGGAAGCTGCACCTTGAAAAGTGGAGGCGTTATCGGAGAACATCTCAGAGGGAACGCCACGCCTAGCAGTGAAGCGAGAGGCGGCTGACAAAAAGTAATAAGTAGAGGCATTTGTTACTAGTTCCAGATGAATCGCGCCAGTAACCATGCAAACGAAAAGAGAAACAGAGTTTTCCAAACAATTTGCGTTTAGCTTCAGGGGAATTGCATTGATATTGAAACGGACCCATATAGTCCACACCAGTTAAAGCAAAATAACGTATAGGGGAAGAGTGGTAAGAGGGTAGATCGCTCATTAATTGAGTATTAACTTTAGGTTTCGCTTTGAAGCAAGGAATGCATTTGTGAATTACAGAGGAAACTTCATGAACTCCATTTATGATCCAGTACTTTTTCCTTAAGAAGCAAAGCAGTGTGCGTGTACCAACGTGCAGGTTTCGATAATGAAAGTCACGTATGATTAAGAAAGTTACGTGATGCTTAGAGGGCAACATAACAGGATGCTTTTTGTCTTCAGAAAGTGAAGAATGCGAAAGCCTACCACCTACCCTGAGTAACCCATTGTCATCAAGGAAGGGGGCTAAAGCGCGAAGACGACTAGATTTAGGAAGATCTTTGTGAGCTGAGAGTAAAGACAATTCAGAAGAAAAGGCCTCTTGCTGAGTTAGCTGCAAAACTTTAATAGTAGCGAGATTTAATTCGTGATTGCTCAGGTGTGGTTTAGGGAGAAGAGGTTGGTCAACCACAAGATATTTCCATCTGTGAAGATGGGAAAAAATTCGAATTAATTTATGAAAGGAAGAATAGCGGGACAACAAGGGGTGTGAAACATTGGAAATAAGACACAAAGCGGTGGATTTGGATACTTCAGTGTCAGGCAAGTTGGAGTTTGTAATCGGAGGTTTAGAAGGTCAACCTTTGAGAGCAACGGTTATAGCAAGGCTTTGATTTCTACGGTTCTGAAACCAACAAATAATAATAGGACGTCAGTTGAGAAAAGAGATGTAAGAGGAACTGCTTACCTACCGTACATACATAACACAACGGATCGTATTGCTAAAATCCTACGTAGGTACAATATACGGACTGTATTTGGAACTTCTGTTAAGATTAGGCAACTCCTGCGACCAACTAAGGACAGTTTGCCTAAATTGCAACAACCGGGTATCTACAGAGTTCCCTGTACTTGTGGCAAGGTTTACATCAAGCAGACTTCGAGAACAATATGCACTCGCATTAAGGAACATAATAGATGTATCAGGCTCATTCAACCTGATAAATCAGCTGTTGCCGATCATGCATTAACCAGTGGCGTAGCGTGAACTTTTGAGTTGGGGACGCCAAAGTTTATAACGACAAACTAAGGAAAAAATCAAAAAGCTAATATGAAAGATACTGTCACATACCTCACACAGTCTTGTACATCAGCTCCATTCGTCTTTTCTTCTTTTCTGCGAAAATGTCAATGATGTGTTCAAGAAATGCCGGCTCTGATGAAAGCTCACCTAATAACTGTTTTTCAATGGCCAGTGAATTTAAACACGACAAGCGACTATTGCTCGTAGAATTTCTAAGGTATGTTTTAATTCTTTTCAGCATGCTCATGCTGCGTTCACTACTAGCTGTAGTAGTTGGAATAGTCAGTACTAAGCGCAGTAGTTTAGTTACTTCCTGATAGATGGAGTCGAGACCGTTGGCAACAAAATATTTTAAAAGCTCTTTTGGAGCTAAATGCTTTGTCTGATCTCCATAAACAATGTGAAGTTCATTTAGTAATTGGTTAACATTAAAGAATGGATACTGTTTTACCAAAATATCTAATTTGCCCTGGGGGAATGTTTCAGTGTATTCTTTAAACTTCTTTTCTTGTACTAACTCAATGAAATTTAGATGATTAAGATCTTCAAATCTACTTTTCATTTGAGCTGTTAGTGAATCTACTATTTCAAAAGTTAGCACTCTCAAAGTGTTCTTTTTATTGCCATCATACATTACGTTTACATTCAACTGGATGCTTTTTTGAACGCATCTGTCAGTGAAATCTTCATTTCTTAAGTTTTCTATTCTTTTGACGACAGCCTCTATCTCATTATGGCAAGTTACAATACTCACTGTCGATGATTGTAACAATTTGAAAAGATGATCAGTGTAAATGAAACAAGCTTCGAATACACATAGCAAATATACAAAGGTAGGGTCATCCATATGTCTTTTGAGACCAATGGCACAGTTCACAGAGTCGTCGTCCCATTCACTATTTTCATCATCAATAATTTCATCAAAAGTACTATACAATCCTTGGAAATGTTTCATAATGGTGAAAACTGCCCTCGAATGAAAATTCCATCTCGTATTGCTAGCTTGTGGAAGCTTGAATCCTCTTTCGGTCAACAAAACCGTCCTTTTAGAAGACTTGCTGAAAAAACTATGAAAAGCAGTCAAGGCACAGACAAACAAACGAACCTGTTTTATTGTTTTTGAGCCATACAGAAGTACCAAATTTAATTGGTGGGCGTAACAATGGACGAAAAGAGCATATGGGCAAAACTGTTTCACTAGCTTTTGAACTCCTCCTTGTCTGCCTGCCATTACAGCTGCGCCATCGTATGTCTGGCTTACAACTTTTTCTCCATTTACTTCCCAGTCAAGTAAAACTTTGTGCACGATTTCTGATAATCCCGCAGCTGTTTTATTCTTGGAAACGTCATAAAAGCCGACGAATCTCTCCTCTATCCTATCATCCACACAATATCTAAATATTATGCTCATCTGGCTCTTACACGATACGTCTAATGTCACATCCGCTTGTATGGAGAGAAAGGGGGCTTTATTTATTTCTGATTTGATTTTTTCATTTAATGCAATTGTTGTAACTTCTATCAAGTCATTTTGAATGTCTGGAGATGTTCCTTTTAATAATGATGATGACTGTAAATGGTCTCTAACTATAGATTCATTTTGAGCGAGCAGGTTCAACAATTGCAAATAATTCCCCTTGTTAATAGAACTTTCATCTTCTCTATGGCCACGGAAGGCTAGTTCTTGTGTACAGAGAAATACTACTGATTGAATGAGTCGTCGCACATACTGCCTGTTCGAAGACACGATCTCATTATGTTTTACTGCTTGTAGTCGAGCAGCTTCAGATAATGCATGCTCAATACGAGTTTTACCTAGCAGATGAAATGCTTCACAATGTAACAAGTGGTGTTTTGAAGACTGGTGTTTTACAGCCTTTTTAATTAAATTACTCAGGTCCGAAATTCCTTCCGTGCACCATTCAGTATCTTTCGCTCCAAACATAAGGCAAACGTAACAAAACATTTTGTTTTTTTCAACACACCCAGTTAGCCAGGAAAACCTGTCATACCAAGAAAGCTGAAAACTCCGTGTGCGATTTTTACCGACTTCTTTAATTGATAAATTTGGCTTTGGTCTTTTTGTTTTTAATTCACATCGCTGTTCATATGATAAAGTGCTCAAAGGAGTTGCCTTTAAAAAATTAATAACATTAGAGTCAGGTGAACTTACTTCAGACATATTGGCAGCATTAAACACACACACGCACAATTAAAAGAAACTACACTTCTACAGTTCGAACTATAGCACTAGCGCAGCGATTGGGCTATTGAGTTAACAGAACAGTGATCAAACAATTGGCAACTCAAACTAACACTTGGGGCGCTGCGGTCGGTCTGGATAAGTAGGGTTTAAAATACTCAATAACACGCGTTTGATATGGAACACTTTTTATTTTTCGGTTATAATCAGTAAATGTGGTCTCTAAAGTAATGACAGTGTTATTTTTAATTGTATATATGTATAACTGTGCGATACACGTGATCTAATTTGTGTGTTCCACTGGATTTTTTGGTGTCATTTGCATATTATCAAGCATCAGTTTTTATGGTTGATGTAGATCAGCTGATTCAAATTTACACAGGGCTACACTTCGGACATTATTTCGGTGCTATTATGCGATCCTGAGTCAACGCTGAGGACATTCAAATAGAGAAATACGGTACATAAACAAATAAATAACACACCGAAGCTGTGCTACTTTTATCATTCCGAGACTAGAATCCACGCAAACCAGACGCCACTGTTCCAAGCTCCGACTTATATCGTGAATTGATGTCAAACTGATGATCCGCCAGCCTTTCCGCCAAGCCTACACCTCGTAATCGCTAAGTTCTTCGATATTCGAGCTATTCCACTACGAGTCATATAGGCCTAATTTGCCTCCCCGTGGGCACTGTAGAATGAGTGATTCCGCTACCATTCAAATATTCAACACCAAACCCACCTTTTAACCATCCAAATCAAGCAATTCCTGTCGCCCCACGAGTTTTAATACAAGTTAAACTCATCCCTTCTCCCTACCAAGCAGCCAATAATTAATTATTTAATTAATTATTCAAGTAACTTCAATCTTACCAGCGCGCCCATCGTAACAGCTGTTTTTAAACTGAATAACCTTCGCTGGCTTTACGTCGCAGGTCTTCTGTCTGTCTACCTCGACAAGTGTTAGATCCTTCCCGGGGTGGAAAGGTATTATTATTAGGTATTAGGTATTATTAGGTATCATCACATTTCGGCTATTGCTATTTGCATCTTTTGGAAAGTGATGAAAACGTATATCCGCAGCCCTCTTATACATCGACTTACAGCCGTAACCTGAGCAATACTCTTTGCTTTTACTCATTTTTCACTCTATCAACGAGTAAAACTTATTACTTATGTATAAAGACACGAACAATTTACCACGATCTGTTTACCAATACAAGAAACCATATACAAACAGTCACCACGTGACAAATGTACCCTACTTGGTAAGTTTCTCATTTTTACCGCTAGATGTCATATCAGATAGCTGGAGTTGCCAATTCAAACGCCAGCAAACGCCAGCGTACGGTAGCGCTTCCCTTCCGAGAAACAAGTATGAACTGGCGCATGCGCTGCAACATGGCCTGACCAGGGTGGTACATACCTCTTGACGCCAAGAAGGTCTGGCGTACAGACAAGAAGAGCAACGCACAGCAGTAGACCGCGGCCGGGCTAAGACTGATTATATGGGGGGTACGGATATAAAATAACTAAGCGCCATGTAATATGCTAACGCCGCATTTATATCAAATAAAAACAATGTTATATTTTACTCTCTGATGAATACACATTTTAAATCAGGGAACGCCCGGCGTAACGGCGTATTATAGCGCTACGCCTCTGGCATTAACACCTGGCCATGATGTCATGTTCCAAGGAGTGGATGTTCTTGCCCGTATAAAGCAATATCGTCCCAGAATCATCAGGGAGGCGGTTGAAATACGTAAACACCCAGATAATTTCAACCGCGACACCGGCTACGATCTCAGTGAATCCTGGCTACCTATTATCAGAACCCTGAGTAAGTAATTCACTGCTGCTTTCCGTTGTCCGTAACATGGGGCTATAATGGCGTCCATCTTTGGGCACCTTCTATATGTTCTTTGTTGCTTTCTCTTAGCAATCATTTGTCGTATTCCTGATTATTCCTGACGAAGAAAGACAAGGTTTCTTTCGAAACGCGTCGAATTTTAATATAATAAAACACGGCATAAGCCCAAAATTCAACATTATGAATACAAATGGAAAATAGTTTTGTAATAATAATGAAATAAAGAATAGTTACCATATTTTGAATACACTACAGTACATTATTTTAACAAAATGAAAGAAACCTTTATGTCCCTTGATGAAGATTATGTAAACTATGAAATATTAAAATATCATTTTGCGACTTCTTTTCCCGGCTGAAGTCTTACATTATTTCACTGAAATCTAAACTTACTAAACGGTCACGGGAGGTCATAGCTGCATTGAAAAAGAATATGAATTATAACTTAGTTTGAAAAGTTTGTAACGTATAATTAATTAATTAATTAATTAATTGAATTTTAAAAATCCTTGGCGCGGGGCCCCTCGGACCGCGGGGCCCTGGGCGGTCGCCCTTCTCGCCCTCCCCTAGATCAGACCCTGTTAAAAGACACTTCCTTCAAATAAATGACGACCTCAGACAAGTCGTATCTGACCTTCGTAAGTTTACTTCATAAAATATACTTAAACCTCCACTGTATATATCACATATACAATTAATAAAAATACTGTTTCGTCCACATCTCTCTGATCTAGCTTTAATTTACACGTCTATGTAATATCGAGTCCACAATACGACACGACACCACATATTGTGCATAAATAACCACATATATTATTTATCATGTCCATTAGAATTCTATCTTGACTAGGGTAAACCAGCTTCGAATCCCTGTCGTAAGATAAAAATTATCTTCTATCAAATTATGTTTCCTTAAAGCAATTAAGTGAAGAAAGCTGTTAGCTTTCACAAATAAAGTACCGTAAGGATTGTCACTATCGCAATGAGTCTCCATTCGATACAACGAATGTCTACGAGTATGACTTCTATCACATCCTGTTAAACAATTCTTATCAATGCGACGTAAAGTTCATAGTAGTTATGATATAACAATATCATTCGTGGTTTCTTCTGATCTTGATGACTTCTGTACGATGAGGTGCCCAAATCAAATTACTTGAAAAATAATTTAATTGGCATCTCTGACTAATGTCTACAGCCATAACTCGAAATAAAATTCAAATCGTAGAATGTTAAAATGACTGGTCTAAAATAAGGATTACTGACTCCTTAAACAAAGAATGTAAGTCAGTTCAGAAACTGATCCGTAGAATATAATGAAAACTGATGAAAGACGATCATCTCAAATGATCTTGGAGAATAAAATTTCGTTACACACATGAGGAATAAAAATATGTCGAAACATGGAAATACATAAAAATATGGAGTAAAACGTTTGCTCAGAATGTCACTATAAAGCTCTCAATAAACAAATAAGTAACACAGCTACCTTATCAGACGACATCTAGAAGCTCAATGTAAGAATTTTGGGAAAATACTTAGTTGTTCCTCAATCCAAGATACTGAGTTGGACCTCAGTTCGATTCCCTGGACCAGCAATCTCGGATAAGGAAAGACGTTTCCTCCCCGATAATCACCAACCTCCGTCTGGACTCGAATGCCATTCTTCTGGCTTATTCTTCTTTGTTTGCCGGGATCTTACCCTGGACATCTAGACTAATCTTCTTATGTTGCATCTTCTTTCGCCGTCATAGATATGTTTCAGTGTCATCATTGCGTAGAATCGTAGAAATATTCATATGGATAATGTATGAAATATCTCTAGAGCTTGTAGTTGTTAAACAATGTTCGTATAATGACGTGAATGCACAAGGTGTGAGAGTACATAACGTCTACATTCTGAAGTATTCTGGTTAACGAAGCTCCATGTTGTATCTACAGTATATATCTGCATCAGATATGTCCCACGTGCATAAAGTTCTTATCTCATCATCATAACATTGTGATAAATATCGAATAAGTTCTGATGAATGTTAGCAGTCATAGTGAAAATGTTTATACACTGCTCCAAAATGTAAGTAAAGACACTATTACTCACTTGGTTATTGTTCAATGCTGCCTTGCATCAACTAAAATGCTTTTCACCTTCAATTTCCAGCACTTTTCTCTGTCACTTTTAAAAAGCCTAAAACTTCAAAACTATACAACTTGTGATGCTTAAATCTGCACACATACTATTATACAGTTTGTACTGTAGGATAATTCAATTGGCTAAAGTCTATTCTCACTTATCGCTGAGTTATTTCAGTATTAAGGACTTGCAAACTATGCCTAGTTTCGAAGTGCGAAGATCTCCTATCTCGCCTCAGCGATCGTGCTATCTCCACGAGTGGTCTCGCTACCGTGCTCGTATAACCCGGTGAACACAACTATCTTCTTCGAAGTCTGTCGGAATAAGAGCCTCGATGCTTGGGTCTCCCTCTCCACGTCGAGATTTTGGCGGCCATTTCTGACTCCCTCCAAAATTTTAGCGCGCAGTTTAACAAAGCTAATAACTGCGTAATTAGACCTTTCTACTTCTTTTAAAGTCTCTATAATATTTTCCTTCAATTTTCTTCTCATTACCAATGAATAAAATATTCATCTTGGGTCCTAAATGCGTAAATTATCCAAATAATCTAGTTGAAGTTATTCCCGTCTTCCATAAGAGCTCTCCTCATTGGTTGGGGCTTATGTCCAATGACATAAATTATAACAATTAATATAATATTCCTTAGCAAGTTCCCTGTTGGTATGTCAATTTCAACGTTCTAGAAGCGTCTATTGCGCGAGATATCACGTGATCGGACTTTCCCACTGCCTCGAGCTTGTAACACGATTCACTTGTGTCACAGTTCCAGGATTTATATTTGCTGGTTAAATTTTATCATGGGCTTGGAAAATATTCTAATTTAAGTCCAAAATAATTCATTTTTCGGGGGCAGTACTTCCTCTTGACAGCTCTTATAGTGTTTTAGAAGCCGGGTTATTTTAAACCTTTCAAAATTATCATCTGTTTTACATGAGTGCTACCTTTTCCATGATTCCAGTCTTTCCGTGATAGCTTCTTCACATTCTTCATTCCACCATCTATGTTTCCTGTTTCGTTTTAGAGGACAGCGTTCTTGTGCAACGTTCTGTGTTTTCCTTTTTAAGTCCTTCCAATTTCTTGTATGGTCATTTTTAGCCTACTTTCGATTTTTGCAAAAAATGAAAGTAGACTTATGAGATCAACACAGGGCGAAAAAAGTGTGTCTGTCTGTGTGTGTGTGTGTATGTGTGTGTGTGAGTCTGTGTGTGTGTGTGTGTATGTGTGTGTGTGAGTCTGTGTGTGTGTGTCTGTGTGTGTGTGTGTGTGAGTGTGTGTACTCTGAATGTCTGTCCCCCCCTATCAATTCGAACACGGTGAATGCGAATTGAACGAAATTTGGTACAAAGGTAGCACTAGCAAAGGACACCTCAGTGTCATGTTTTATATCGCCGCCATCTTTACTAAAACTGAATGGCGGCCACTCAAACGTTCAAAACGTAAAATCAAATAACGACTAACCAAATCATCCGATCTCTACCAAATTTGGTAACAACATACCTTCGTATAGGATGCGTCTTGTGACCAAACTACAAGGTCGTCCGCCATACCATTTCAGGATGGCGGCCGTGCGAATTATGCAAACTTTATAATCCATATCATGGGACCCACCAGTTCCGATTATCGAGCCGAGAATCGTTTTAACTGTTCTAAAGGAAGAGGCACGTTCGAAATTAAAAGTTTATTTTGTAATACTATAGTGCAGACGTGATTTTAAAAAGCTGAGCTGATTCAGTAATAAGACAAGATGGCAGCGGATATCTTGTGCCTGACTTATATTTCACTAATTTGAGTATTGAATGCAATATAGCGTACTGATACAAAATAAATAAACTGTGTATGAAATGCTTTATATATAAATAATATACTCCAGTGATGAAATCGTTTAGTATAAATCATTATTTGCTAACAAGTTCTATGTAAGTCATTTTATATAGAACGATATTCGTTGACACAATTAGCTCAGTGGTAGAGCGTTAGCCTATCGCTCAAATGCCTATGGTTCAAACCCGATCAGAGCTAGATCTTTTGCTTGAAATGTTATATGTTTATTGTTTTGTAATGACTCAGATGTTTTAAAATTAAGCGTTATATTGTGCATATTATGGTGTAAAATATATATTTAATTAAAAGATAATTCGCCAGCAGATTTACTCGAGACATCTAGCTGCCAAAAAGGTAACTGCACGCCGACATACTTATTAACTTCCAGATTTTATTGAAAAGTTTCTTCTTCTGGCCGCTAGAATGCACTCGCTCTGTTAGGATTATATTGTTCGATATTTCACCACTAGAAGTCACGACTAGTCTACGTGGGGCTCCATTGATTAATATACCATTGGCATTCTATGCGCATCGAATTTGAAGAATGACAAGATGATACTACGATACATTTTTACTTTTTATTTTAAAGGGTTTGTAACAGCCTATTTTGCGTTACTTGAAAATGTTATTTGAAGTAAAGAACAAAACGATTTCACATAGTAACTGAGTTCAAGCCATTGGTGTTAGTTCAGGTATTAATTACTACTTTTATTTCAGGCAAATAGCAATCGAAAATATCCACATAGTTTGTATACACACGTCTCTGTAGGGTCATGGAAAGATTTGTTAATTCAATTAGGGTTTTCGATTCCCGGTCAATGCATGTGAGATTTTTGAAGTGAAATGCCATGTCCTGTGGTTCGTATTCCACGTAAAAAGGAGGTCCCGTGGCTCATAATCACAAGATTCACGGCCACGTAAAACTACAATCTTCCTTCCTTTTTTTTCAATTAGGGTTGTGAAAGCCCTGCGCAACCAGACGTGTACAGACATGCCTCAACTCAAAGTTGGATGTTGCCCACGGCAGGTCGTATATGTAATAATAATAATAATAATAATAATAATAATAATAATATTCTTTTTTTATTTTTTTTTATTTTTATTTTTTAGGGGAAGAAATGCATTTACGCACAGAGTGTCGGGCTCCTGCTGCTGAGTAGCAGACTACCGACTAAAACTCCCCCTTTACTTCTGAACACTAGCCTGGAACCGTTTAGCACATTAAAACAATAATAATAATAATGTTATTGGTTTTACATCCCTTTTAACTACTGCTGCTTTTAGAGACACCGGGGTGCCGGAATTTTGGCCCGAAGGGGATCTTTAACGTGCCAGTAAATGTACTGACACGGCTCCCTCGCATTTGTGCACCCTCAAATGCCAGCTGACTGCGCCAGGATACGAACCTGCAACCTAGGGCCCAGCAAGCGAGAACGTTACCGCCGAGCCACGCAGCCAGTCCGGTCGATTATGTCTCCAGATCCATAACATTCTTGAGATACTTCTTATCTTTCTTTCTTTCTTTCTTTCTTTCTTTCTTCAATGATGGTAGCAGTTTTTATCTAGATTGTGGCGTTTGGTAGAGGTAAATCGTTTCTATGGCCTTCAACAAAGAATAGTTCTATTATACTCTTTGATAATAACAACGAGTTATAACTATACTCATACATTTAGGAGAAAGTAGGCTATATGTTCTTTACTGAACATCTTGTTTAAATTTCTCTTTGTATTCTTTGTTTACCGCCTTATTATTTCTCAGTTTTTCAACATCAAATATAATTCTCTTAGTTATTCTTTCTTTGCGTATGTTTAGTGGAATGAATCTCATTTTGATGGTCGCGAGGTAATGGTCACTGTCAATATTGGCCCCTTTCTTCACTTTAACAGTCTGAATATTTCTCCTGTTCATAGAAGAAATAGCCACATGGTCAATTTGGAATTCTCCTAGGTTTGGATTAGGGGACCGCCATGTTTTTTGCTTTCTACTTAGTTCCTTAAAGTTGGTAGACATCAATTGCAAGTTAATGGCCTTACACAGTTCAATTAGGCGTAGTCCATTCTTTTTTGTTCTCCTATTGGCTGGGAAATCTCCAACAATCCTTCTGTAACATTTCACTTTTCCAATTTGCGCGTTAAAATCGTCAATTAAAAATGTGATATGTTGTTGTTTGAGTCTTCAGTCTTTTGACTGGTTTGATGCAGTTATCCATGCCTCCCTGTCCTGAGCTAATCGTTTCATCTCTACATAGCTACCTTGATATGATCCTTTGGAATTTTATGAATTTCGTTTTTTAAGAGTTCGCAATACTTTTTCTACTTTATCTGGGTTTCTCTTGTTATCTTCATTGATGGGAGTATGAACATTACCTAATCAAAGTGTACTTTTTATTTCCACATCTTATTGTCAAAAACAGATAACCGGTCAGAAGGGGAATGAAAATGTTTTACTGATTCCACTATGTTCCTGTTAACTACGAAAGCAGTTACAAGATGCGGGACATTCTTCATTATTCGTTTTCCTGGTTTTCCTTTATATATCCGGTAATTTTCCGAGTCTATTGTACTATCGTCGATATACCTCGTATCCTGTAATGCTAGTATTACAACTTTGCTGATCATCTAGAATTTTGGAAAGTACTTTCAATTTTCCCACTTTGAGAAGTGAATTAATATTGAGAGTAGGCCTACCAAAAAGTACCGTCTTTTCGGTCTTAGTTTTACTGTTGAGTTCCCAGTAGAATGCTCCGACTCATTCTCGCACATTGATTTGGGCTCTCCAGAATCCTCAGGCGAATTCTCGTTTCCGCTTACCACCTGGAGTAGTATTTCCGAAGTTGAAAGTTTTGGGGAGTAGCTTTGGACCACTCCAAGGTTAAAACTACTACTATTATTATTATTTTTACCTTAAGTGGCTAGACTATCTCCCAACGTCCCTACCAACTGTATTCCAACTCGTTCCTGTTCTCCGTATTTATTGGTTATCGCCAACTATCGTGCCCATTGCTATTTGCATCTTTTGGAATATAATGAAAATTTATATCCATAACCCTCTCATACATCGGCTTGTAGCCGTAAACTGAGCAATATATAAGGTGCGTTCAAAATGTAACGAGCCGGAGGCTGGAATGCACAAACCGGTGACGACATCGGCTAATCGTGGCGTGCGTAACGAGGTGTGGTTCCGACCAGAGCGTGGAAGGTCACAGCCCGTCGCTAGAAGGCACGCGAGCACGTCACGTGAGATACAAAGCGAGCAGCAGCATGCATTAATCGTACAACGCTGCCAGTCGCATTGCAAAAAGTGACATGGAGGCGTCAAACGAAGAGCAAAGAGGTGTTGTTCGGTTTCTGACAGCGGAAGGAGTAGGGGGAACGGACATTCACCGCTGAATGTCACAAGTGTACGGCGAACACTGTATGTCCCTTGCAAGGGTCAAGGCGTGGCACAAGCGCTTCAGGGAATGACGGGTGTCCTTAGCCGATGATGCCTGGTCTGGGGCACCCCCCTGCATTACCGATGACAACGTCAAGCTGGTTGATGCACTCATTACCCAGGGCCGCCGAGTGACAGTGAACGCCATAGCCGCCGTGGTCGGATTGAGCGTCGCAAGTGTGCACACCATCATGAAGGAACGACTGACTTGCGCAAAGTGTGTGCCCAAGGGGTGCCCTACAGTCTTCAACCACACCAGGAAGCATGTCGTATGGCCCACTGTCTTGGTCATCTGCAGCGCTATGCGGGGAAAGGGAATGGGTTCCTGGCACGCGTGGTGGCTGGAGATGTGTCATGGTGCCATCACTTCGAACCAAAATCCAAACGACAAAGCTTCCAGTGGAAGCATCCAGGGTCACCACCACCCAAAAAAAGGCAAGGCCATCCACACGAGTGCAGGAAAGGTAATGCTGACGTTCTTCTTTGACCAAGATGGCCCCCTTCTGATACACTTCATGCCGCACGAGACAACAGTGAATGCCCAGCGTTACTCGCAAACCTTGACCACCCTTCGCCAAGCGATCAAAACAAAACGACCAGGCAATCTCACCCGTGGAGTCATTCTGCTCCACGACAATGCACGATCTCATACGGCCAACACCGTCGCGGCACACTTGCAGAAATTCAAAAGGGAGGTTCTCGGCCACCCTCCGTACAGTCCAGACCTCTCTCCAGAGGTGGCCCGTGATATCGGACTCAAGGACGCCGCCCCTCCAATGCCTCCTGCAATTGCAATGTTCTTTATGCTTGCCGCTAGGGAGCACTCAATGATTGCCATCGCAAACAAGTTCCTCTTCTCGCCGGAAGATGGCTCCTGAACTCGTTTGGACTCAGTAGAAATCGCCCGCTTGGTAATTTACATTGCTATGACAACGAATTCCTCCATGTATCCCCTCTCCAACCCCTATCCCGCTACGCCAGGCAGGAAGTGCACTCAGTGTGCTTGAGTCTCACGCCAAGCTAACTATAGGCAAGGAGCGCATGGATAGTATTAGTACCAATATGAGAGTGCGGGAACTTAAAAGAAACTGTGTTTAGCTCATTGAGCTTACCTGAAAAAATTGACTTAAAGAACAGTGGTCGTCCAGTGCCAGTATTGAATATAACGCAAGTTCAAACTGCGTGTAGGGCCCTTGGCACGTTTACACGTAAATTTGATGCGTCCGTATATGATAAATGTTTTTGGTTGTGTGGGTGTGAGGACAGTAACGCTTTCATCTGCTTTGTGTGTTTACTGTATGGAGGTGATGACAATTGGACAAAAGAAGGAGTAAATGATTTGAAGCACCTACATGTGAAAATAAAGAAACATGAGAAATCAACTAGACATCAGAATAAAACTGTCAGTTTCCAACTTCTCGGCAGATGTAACATTACCGAAAGTTTAAGTAGTGCGCATATGGAGGCTGTTCGTGCTCATAATGAATTGGTTACAATAAATAGGGAGGTTCTGTCAAAAATAATTGATATTCTGAAATTGTGTGGTGCGTGTAATCTGCCTCTTCGTGGCCACGACGAATCGGCTTCCTCGCATAATAAAGGTGTATTTTTGGAGTTAATAGAATACAGCAAGAATCTTGATCCACTGTTACGTACACATTTTGAAAATACAAAGGTTTTAAGGGTACTTCAAAACAATTCAAAACGAGCTCCTGGAATGTATGTTTCAAGTTTGTAGAGATTTCATAACAAACGAAATCAGGCAGTCATCATTCTTAGCCTGTATGGTTGATGATACTACAGATGTATCGACTCGGACCCAGTCAGTGATTGTGTTTCGATACGAATTGAACGGAACGGTACACGAGCGTTTCTGGGGATTTTTCAATGCAGAAAACCATACTGCAGTAGGTTTATCAAAATGCATTTTACAAGAATTGCAACTTTTATTACAATACCATCCCAAAAAATTGATTGCACAAACATATGATGGCGCTGCAGTATTTCGAGGACATTTAGGTGGTGTCAATGTCATAGTAAAACAAGATGTTCAGTAAAGAACATATAGCCTACTTTCTCCTAAATGCATGGGTATTGTCATAACTCTTTGTCCTTTTCAAGGAGTATGATTGAATGTTGGTTGTAGTAGCTTGTTGAAATACAACGTGCTATAGGGATATTAAACATGAATATGAGGTGCCCTTTGCTAGTGCTACCTCTGTACCAAATTTCGTTCAATTCGGTTTCACCGTGTTTGAATTGATAGGGGGAATCGATTTGCACACATATTTGGCCACCATCTGCAAACTATTGGGCTGATGTTTTTGCAGATTGGTCTGAATATGTTTCCCACATGAAGATATGGTGTTGCAAAATTTGGTAGGGACTAGATTATTAGGTTGGTCGTAATTACATTTTAGCTTTTAACATTTGGGTGGCCGCGATTACGTTTCCGTCAAGATAGCGGTGATATAAAACATGACACTGAGGTGCCCTTTGCTAGTGCTACCTCTGTACCAAATTTCGTTCCATTCGGTTTCACCGTGTTCGAATTGATAAGGGGAATCGATTTTCACACAAAGATGGCCGCCATCCGCAAAATATTAGGCTGATGACCTATTAGTTTGGTCGAAGGATGCTCCCTCCGTAAAGGTATGTAGTTGCTAAATTTGCTAGAGATCGGATGATTAGGCTAATCGTAATTTGATTTAAGCTTTGAACATTTGTGTGGCCGCCATTACGTTTCCGTCAAGATGGCGGCGATATAAAACATGGCACTGAGGTGCCCTTTGCTAGTGCTATCTCTGTACCAAATTTCGTTCCATTGGGTTTCACGGTGTTTGAATTAATAGGGGGAATTGATTTTGACACAAAGATGGCCGCCATCCGCAAACTATTAGGCGAATGACCTATTAGATTGGTCAAAGGATGCTCCCTCCATAAAGGTATGTAGTTGCAAAATTTGGTAGAGATCGGATGATTAGGTTATCGTAATTTGATTTAAGTTTTGAACATTCGTGTGGCCGCCATTACGTTTCAGTCAATATGGCGGCGATATAAAACATGACACTGAGGTGCCCTTTGCTAGTGCTACCTCTGTACCAAATTTCGTTCCATTCGGTTCCACCGTGTTCGAATTAATAGAGGGAATCAATTTTGACATAAAGATGGCCGCCACCCGGAAACTATTAGGCTAATAACCTATTAGATTGGTCAAAGGATGCCCCCTCCATAATGGAATGTTGTTCCAAAGTTTGGTAGAGATCGGATGGTTATGCTAGTCGTAATTTAACTTAAGCTTTGAACATTTGTGTGGCCGCCATTACGTTTCTGTCAAGATGGCGGCGATATAAAACATGACACTGAGGTGCCCTTTGCTAGTGCTACCTCTGTACAAAATTTCGTTCATTCGGTTCCACCGTGTTCGAATTAATAGGGGGAATCAATTTTGACATAAAGATGGCCGCCATCCGCAAACTATTAGGCTAATAACCTATTAGATTGGTCAAAGGATGCTCCCGCCATAAAGGAATGTTGTTGCAAAGTTTGGTAGAGATCGGATGGATATGTTAGTCGTAATTTAACTTAAGCTTTGAACATTTGTGTGGCCGCCATTACGTTTCTGTCAATATGGCGGCGATATAAAACATGACACTGAGATGCCCTTTACTAGTGCTACCTCTGTACCAAATTTCGTTCCATTCGGTTTCACCGTGTTTGAATTAATAGGGGGAATTGATTTTCACACAAAGATGGCCGCCATCCGCAAACTATTAGGCTAATGACCTAGTCATTTGGTCAAAGGATGCTTCCTCTATAATGGTATGTTGTTGCAAAATTTGGTAGAGATTGGATGATTAGGTTAATCGTAATTTGATTTAAACTTTGAACATTTGTGTGGCCGCCATTACGTTTCCGTCAAGATGGCGGCGATATAAAACAAGACACTGAGGTGCCTTTTGTTAGTACTACCTCTGTACCAAATTCCGTTCCATTCGGTTGCACCGTGTTCGAATTAATAGGGGGAATCGATTTTCACACAAAGATGGCCGCCATCCGCAAACTATTACGCTGATGACCTATTAGTTTGGTCAAAGGATGCTCCCCCCATAAAGGTATGTTGTTGCAAAATTTGGTAGAGATCGGATGATTAGGTTAGTCGTAATTTGATTTAAGCTTTGAACATTTGTGTGGCCGCCATTACGTTTCCGTCAAGATGGCGGCGATATAAAACATGACACTGAGGTGTCCTTTGCTAGTGCTACCTTTGTACCAAATTTCGTTCAATTCGCATTCACCGTGTTCGAATTGATAGGGGGGGACAGACATTCAGAGTCCACACACTCACACACACACAGACACACACACACACACACACACACAGACACACACACACACATACACACACACACACACACAGACTCACACACACACATACACACACACAGACAGACACACTTTTTTCGCCCTGTGTTGATCTCATAAGTCTACTTTCATTTTTTGCAAAAATCGAAAGTAGGCTAAAAATGTCTATAAAAGTGCGCATTATATTTACTGCTATGCACATCAGTTGAATAGGCTCCTGGAAAAGGCGTCATCGAGTGTTTCCAGTGTAAAGTTTTTTTTTTAAAATCTCAAAGGCATGTCAGTTTTCTTCTCGAATTCTCCAGAAAGAACAGCCGCACTCGATGACGTATGCAGCGTAAAAATACCAAGAGTGTGCGAGACCAGGTGGAATTTTCGTTCGAGGTTGGTAAGGACAATTTTTGAGAATAAAGACTCAATTCTGCAGTGCTTTGAAAACATTCAATCTGAGGCGTCAAAACCTCATACCGCTGAAACAGTGTCACACGCTGCTGGATTTATTAAGTGGCTGAATTATGATACCTTCTTATTCTGGTTGAATTTCTTCAATAAAGTGATGCCTCATGTGGACATTTTATATGCTCAGTTGCAAAAGGTCGAAACAGACGTTGCAAAAATACAACATGCACTGCGTTGTTTTGAGTCTTCATTGCAGAATATCAGACACAGTTTGCCGAGTTCAATCCAGACAACACAAGAGCCATTACCAAAAAAGCGATGTGGAAGCTCCGCACAAGATTTAAATGCCGCCGCAAGAGAAATATGTGATTACATGCTCGCTGAGGTGAAAGATAGATTTGAGTTCAGAAATCATCTTTCAGGAGCCAAATTGTTCCTGATTGAAAACTATGAAGACTACAGGAGACGGCTGCCTGTTGAAGATGTAAACCGTTCTTGTGATGCTTTTCCTGTAATTGACAGAGATGATTTCGTACACGAATTGGGTGTTTTCTACTCACGGCCAGAGTTCTCTCCAAATGGCAACATATCCGGGTGTTTAAAAACTCTTGATTTCCTTATTTCATTTGGACTTGATACTACTGTTTTTAAGGAAATAACAAAGGCATTAAAAATATTAGTGACAATGTCAATGACAACATGTGAAACTGAAAGATGTTTTTCGACCCTGAAGTTGATAAAATCATATCTACGTAATTCTATGGGGGAGGACAGATTAACAGCTTTAGGGATGCTGTCAATTGAGAAACAAATGGTGAAATACTCAGTACTTACTCCAAGGCTGCCATCTCATTGGGTTGAAGATTGGACGTTTCCCCTCCAAAACATCAGCAAATGGCATAAAATGTACCAACCTTTTTCCGCTACAAAACCCTCTTCATTATCTCGGCGGCAGCATTCCCAAATTTTCCAGGTGCAACTCTAAGACACGGCTGTGTCTTTAAAACTTGTTTTATAGAATCCCTGATTTTCAAAGACATTCAAAGTACCAAGGAGCTGCCGGAAATTAGACTGGATATAGGTTAGGTCAGTCGTGAGGGTTGGAGAAGTCAGTGCTTCCTTCAACTCCTTAAGGGGTCATCTGGAGTTAAAGGGATCCTTTTGCCTGATGTATGGATTTTTACGACATTTTGTGGAAATGTCACCTAAATAAAAGTAAAGGCAGTCCCAAAACTAATTTGGTACCGGTAATAGTTTTTGAAAAATATACTTTTATTGTTTTATTTTTAATTTTCAGATCCATTTTTTTTGTGAAGTTTAATTGCAATGCTATTGAAAATTTGGAACTTGGGAGAGAGTACTATTTCAAAAGACACTGAGTATCAAGTTTTCAGTATATAATTTATTTCCTTAGATTCGTTATTTTGTTTTTAAGTTGGCATAATGTTCATGCCCTGATCATCATCATCATCATTATCATCTTCATTTCCCCTCTTCCAGCTGACACTGGGTGGTGGAAAATATGGTTCCTCTCCACTTTGTTCTGTCGTTCCAACATTCCTCTTCCGACACAGTGTTCCAATCCATGTTCCGTTTTCTAATGCTATTCTCCACCGAGTCCATCCAACGCATTCTTGGTCTTCCTCGTCCTCTCTTCCCTGTCATCCGTCGTTCCAGTGCTCGTTTTGGTAGCCTTACTTCATTCATCCGCTTGACATGTCCAAACCATCTCAATCTGTTTTGCTCCAGTTTGTCAATTAGTTTCTGTACTCCCAGTTCTTTCCGTATATCTTCAATTCTCACTCTGTCTCTTCTCGTTTTCTGGACCGTATTTCTCAGGAATCTCATCTCAGCTGCCTGTACTCTGCTCTCATCCTTCTTAGTCATTGTCCAAGTTTCTGCTGCATATGTCATTATAGGAACATAATATGCTTTGTATCTAACTTCTTTAGCCTTAATTGGTATATCCTTGTTCCATACTGGCCCCTTACCTGTTGGTAGAAAGCACTCCCGAGTTGTATGCTTCTACTAATTTCCAAATCTAGTCTTTCATCTTCAGTCAGTTCACTTCCCAAATATTTGAAGTGTTTCACCACTTCCAATTCCTTATCTCCTACTTTGATTACTCATTTTCCTTCTTTCTTACCTCGACTCATCACCACTGTTTTACTCTTCTCCACGTTTATCTTCAATCCCATTGCTCAAACTTTTCATTTATTACGTCTAACTGTTCTTGTACCTCCATCTCATCCTCGCCCCAGATCACAACATCGGCTGCAAACAACATTACCTTCATCTTTGCCCTACTATAGTCTTTCATTGCTGCCTTCATGATGTCATCCATCACCATTAAGAACAATAATGGTGACAACACACTTCCTTGCTTTAGTCCAGTGTCAATTTTAAACCATTCCGACTCTAGTCTTCACACTACTGTAGCAATCCATGCGCATTCCTTTTATCATGTCTCTCAGTTCCTTGCCTATCCCCCTATTTGTTAAGCTTTCCCAAATTTTTGTTCTAGGGATGCTATCATAAGCCTTTTCTAGATCAATAAATTTAAGAAGGGAAGAATGCGGTTAATATTAGGCTACCTTCTCTTTCCAAACTTGTTACTTGACGAGAACAAGTTTTTTAAATATCTCAAAATGTCAAGCTCCAAAAGTTTTGAACTTCTGAGTGTCCTAACCCTCCATAAACTTACGGAAACAATGCTGCATATGAGACAAGAATACTTCATGAAGTATAATAAGCTTTTTTCCAAGTACTATACACTCTTTAGTTGATTTTCCACTACCTAAAACATCAATTATCCCTCCAAACCCATTTATGGACAACAGCCCTTCTCAAAAAGAATTCTTATGACGATAATAACTGGCAGGTAATTGGGTTGAAAACAGATTTTGTGAGTCTGTAGAAGCTGTCATTCATAACGCTATATAATGAATTGTTTGCTTATGGCACAGGCTAGAAGAGTCCGTGCCCAATGACTTCATCTGCAAGAGCATTATTGCTCTGAGCTCCTCGATACGGCTTGGAAAGCACATTTATGGGGGAGACCTTAGAACGGAGCACAGGTTCTGTGAAATACCCTACCTACTTAAATGAACCCATAATGTGAATGGATTTGTGAATGCCAAGATTGTTTATGTAGGCTACGCCCCTTGTGAAGGGGCGGTTCAGAATGAAGTAGACATATATTATGAGGCACTGAATGATGTGATAGTAGAGTTAACAAAACATAAATAAAAAGATACTGCAGTACTGATAGGAGATTGCAATGCTAGGATAGGACTAGTAATAGGACTGATGAGTTTGAAAAGGTAATGGGTGTGGGGTGAGGATTGGGAAGCAAACACCAATAGGATATGCTTAATAGACGTCTACGCTAACATAGGGTTATCTGTTCCGAATTTATTCTCGAAGCATAAGGAGATTCAAATAAAAATATGGGAGGGTAGACGAACAAGGTCAATAACTAACTATACTGACATTTAATTTAGGAGACTGTTAAGGAATGTTGGGCATTCAGGAACATTTCTGATGAAACAGACCACAAACTAATCTGTTGTGACATAATGTGCAGATTGTAGGCCTATGGTCTGTTTGCAGACAGATTAGGTTGAAATTCTCCACAATAAACAACTAGAAAAGAAACACTTTAAAACGATTGATGAGAAATTCCAAAGAGTAGATAGTAATGAAATGTAGAACATTGAAACGGAGTTATCAGGATAGTGGGATGCGGTTCTATAAGTAGCAAAGGCATGTCTTGAAACAACAGTGTGTAAGGCAAGAAAAATGCACATTCTAGCGTAGTGACATAGTGAAATAGGCTTATACAATTATTCCTTGTCTTGTGGCCCTGATGTAACTTTGATTCCAAGAAGTTCAGTCCGGCTGCCAGATCACTATTGCTCGATTAGCACCACCCAGGGGTCACGTGTAGGGTACTTGAAGGTAAAACCTACGGACGTGAGCAACTTCAACCCCCTATACAATTATAAAGACGGCTTACAAAAATTGTGTGGTGAAAAGGGACAGAACAACAAATAACAGTCTAAAAGAAAATTAGGGGAGGAATATGGAGATAAATTAGAAATGTTAGGTCAAAAGACAGGAAAGCCTTCTTTGAGTGTTAACAAGTATCTTAGAAATGGGGGAAATAGAGAAATGGTATATTGGCTTTCACGGCCTGAGAATTAATACTCAGCAATGTTTCAAGGATTATGCCGTGCCTAGGGACACCAAGCTGGCTCATAAGCGGGCTCTTGGTGTCAGTGCCCGGACCCCCACAGGAGTAGTGAACTGCCCGCTACCTCCCTCTTTATGAAGCCCACCTGCGCTTTTTTACTGCGAGACGAAAAGCTAAAGCAGTCTTAACCTCCTTATGAAGGCTTCCAAAAAGATGGTATATCGGCCTTAACGGTTAGTGAATTAAAACTCAGCAATGTTTCTAAGTTTATGCAGTGTCTTGTGTGAGGTTTGGCCTTGGTGTCCGTGATCTCGCAGTTAAGAGGCGAGGGTACGCTTCATAAAGAGGGAGATAGCACGCAGTTCGCTACTCCTGTGGGGGTCCAGGCACGGACACCAAGAGCCCGCTGATGAGCCAGCTAGGTGTTCCTTGGCGAAACCCTACACAAGAAATTTCATAAACCTAGAAACATTGCTGAGTTTTAAATGGAGAAATGTTTTGGATAATTCAGGGAAACTCATCGTAGAAGCCAAGGAAGAACTAGGAAGGTGGCAAAAATACTTGAAAAACTTGCTAAATGTAAATGGAGACTTATCTTGCAATGTGGCAGATTTGGAGATTGAAGAAATCATAACCGGAATTGGATCACGGTTGTGGTAAATTAACTGCAATATCACAATGGTGGACAACATTCGGCCAGAAATGGTATAGTATAGTGGGAAAACAGGAATGAAATGATCGCGTAGGATGATCGAATTGGTATCAGATGTAGGAAATGCGACAGCAGCAGTAATCGCCCCAGTTTATAAGAAATGCAACAGGAAATATTGCAATGATTATAGAGGTGTATCTTTGATAAGTATCCAGGCAAAGTGCACTCAGGCATTGTTAAAAGGAAAGTTTCACCATCGCTCGAGAGTAAGATGGATGAATACCATTGTGGTTTTAGACCATACATGGAAATCACTCAACAGAATTCGAACGGGACATGGGGTCTGCGCAGACAGCTTATTCAAGTGGAATAAGGCTTCCTTACCTCAGTGCAACTGTGGTTTTGAAAGACAGACCATCCAACATATCGTGGAGGACTGCAGCCTTCGAGCCTATAATGGGAACCTCAAAGACTTTCATGATGCAACGCAGCCTGCTCTAGATTGGATTTCCAATTTAAATCTTACCTTGTAAATTTGAACTTTTTATCTATTGAATATGTGTCTCCTCATTCAAAATTTATTTTAATATTGCTTTTTTAGGCTAAATACTAATGTATATGTTTAATGTGTTCTTTAACTTGTAATTATGTAACCAAGCCATACGCTAAATAAATTTAGACCACAACGAGGATATCACAGTGATTTTAGTATGAGTGAAGTTACAAAAAACTTGCTAAATGTAAATAGAGACTTATCTGGCAATGTGGCAGGAATAAACAGTAGTGTTTGTGGAGAAGGCGTACGATAGATTACCAATGGTAAAAGTGCTGAGCAAATAAAAGTAATCACGTTGATAGCCATGGTGTATTATGAGAAGAAGGTAGTGCACTTTCTTGATTTAATGTTACAGGGGTGAGGCAAGGCTGTAAACATTCACAACTGCCGTGATACAAATGGACCTTTTGCAGGCTAGGGAAACCAGCTACGCATTCTGGCAAACTTCGTAAGAAGTTTACAAATCAACATGTTAGTATTTGAACATAAATGTAGGAAATATGGTATGAAACTTGACAACTTCAATAAATACAGTATGAAAACACAAAAGCAGCATTAAAAAGCGAACGTAATATAGGTAGGAAGGCTAACTTGGAGTGGGACCATTTTAAATTCTTAGGTTGTGTATTCTCTAGCTCTCAGATGGTAGTATGAGGAAGGAAATAGGATCGAGGTACAGGGGAATCAATGCAGTGACTTCTCACTTGCGATCTACGATAATCTGAAAAAAAAAGTGGAGTGCGAAACCCACCTTATATCGATCAGTATTTACATCGTCCTCTTTGTATGGAAATGAGAGCTTAGCAGATTTAGGCTCTGATAGATAGCCTAGAAGTAGTTAGCATGAGGGTAGCATGAATGATTGCAGGGACAAATGGAAGGGCGCAATGGCAGGAAGGTACTCGGAATGAAGGGCTAGAAGCTAAGTTAGAAATGAGCACATTAGGAGCTGTTCGTATGAGCCGATTCTTAAGCGGGAACATGTGAAGAGAATGGGGAAGGAGAGAATACCTAGGAGAATTACGAGATCGGCTGCACTACACCTAGGAAGCGATGATTAGATTCAATGTTGAATGACTTCAGAGTGAGAGGTGTAGAAGTAGAGTAGGCTGCAGTGCTAACACTAATGCGGATGATGGAGGCGACTTTTAAGCAAACAAAGGCCTCCAAACTGGACTGGATGCTGAAGGGCAATACAGCATCAAATGAAAATGTTTAATAATAAAATCATTAAATACATTTTCTGACACAGATGAAAATAATACTGTTATGATATTTAGCGTGGGCTATAAACAAGTCAAATTAATACATAGCAACCATCATACGCAAACAGGGACTATTTTGTTAGCATAATCATTATAAACCAAGTATACGTAGTTTGTATTATTTAGTCTTTAGAGCATCATTGCTTATGAAGCGTTTATTGCCCAAGCCCGTCAAGAACTCTAGCCTTCTTTTATTAATTCCGTCCTCGCATAATTTTGTTTCACGGATGTTTGTGCGAAGGATGCATTTCACACTCCATTGTGATATTTGGTTGACCCTTGTGTGGTTATTTACCGATTTCTAGGAACGTAAGAATTGTTCACACAAATAAGAAAACCTGAAAACACCTCAGCTATCACGCAAACTGAACAAGCAGTTACTGTTCACTTCGGAGCTCGCTGTTCTCCTGACTGGGAGATTGCCTTGCATTACCTCGGAAAAGCACGACATTATTTTAAGGACTTGGGCACGAATTTTAATAAGGATGTTCATTAAAGTAACTTCTAACCAGTATCAGGTTCCAGTTTAACCCTCATGATTATTTTTCCCTAACATTGCATGAACACAGGTTATCTGGCCTAACGGGATGATTTAACCATTATACTACTGAGTGTACAAACATAGTCACATCTTAAGATTATTTTCCTTTGCTATATAATATACGATATCACGTGAACCTTCCAAGGAGTCATGTTGCAATGAACACCATACATAATCGCAGTCTTAAGGATTAACCTCATTATGTAAAAACATATGCCTATTCAAGTTTGTCCTTCGACTGAATTCCGCACCACATGTCATGCAAGTGTGTACGCTAGATTTAGTATGACTTCTTTGGTGGCCTACCAAATTACGCTTATGGGCGAAGTCCTTACCGCACTTATCACAAGAAAATGGCCTTTGGCTACTATGAATAATCATGTGATTAATTAACGTAGATTTACGCTTAAAACCTGCCTTACATGTATTACAAATGTATTGACTTTGGCCAGTATGACTTAATATATGAGTATCCAAGGAATTTCTATAAATAAAACTAGTATTACAGATGTTACAAGAAAAAGGCTTGTGCCCATTATGGAGCAACATATGATTATCCAAATGACCCTTCATAGCATACGCAGTATTGCATAAATCACACGAATACGATTTAAAGTCTGTATGATGTAAAATATGATTCTCAATAGCTGTCTTAGTGATAAATGCATTTCCGCATATGTCACAAGTATACCGTCTCTGCCCACTGTGAACCAAACGATGTCTCTTCAAGGTAGGGTTCCTTACAAATGATGCTCCACATAGATCACAAGAAAATGTTTTTTTTCCACTATGGAGGAACATGTGCGACTTCAGATATCTGGCCTTGCCAAATTTTTTCTCGCATAAGTTGCAAACATATTGTTCCACAGATGAACATAGAGAGGAAACCGCCACTTTAGGTTCCGAAGTCTTGGAGAATATATTTCTGAAAGAAAATCAATATGGATTGTTCAAAACTATTTATTATCCGAACATGTTTTTTCACTGAATAGTATGTTATTTGCATAGATTGAGACAATGATTACTTGGAACAAACAGTAACTGTGTTTAGCCCCACAATGAAGTGTCAGCTCGTATTGCATATTAAGGCCACGGATGTTCAGAATAAGCAAATTGAAATTCTACCTAAGAGCACAGACCTCGAATATTATGAGAGTTTACACCCGCCCCTTCTATCCCCCCCCCCAAATAAAGTGACACAAAGAATTGTGATTTTTAGATTTCCTCCGATGTTGTAAGACACTTTTACGCCATTCCACCAAAGGTGAACAGCTGGGATCATACTGTTACCCTGCCAGTCATTCAGCGGTTGTAGACAAGGGTTGTCAATTCATCAGGCGTTTAGGAAATGTCCTTTGACGACTCGTACGATGATCTCCGCGTTGCGGAAACGTACTGCAAAAGCGCGATAAATAGGCCTACAATAGCTCACAACGGCCGCTGGTGTCACGGTGTCCAATCAGTTGTAAAAATGAGATTGCATGGAAGGTATAGTTCAAATCGTCTTCAGTTCTCCCATTGTTACATCACATACCAATTTTGCCACTCCAGAACTGAGTTTTTATACAGATGTGTTATGAATTCCCCTGACTCATTGTGAAAGGCGTGCAAGTTTATGGGGAGGTCGTAAACTGAGGGGAGCGATACATGACAAAGGTTGATAGCAAGTAGATTCTGACAAGGTTCTGTGATGCTGTGGGGTGGCATTAACTTAGATGTTCATAATGATCATGTTGTAGCGGCTAATTTACCGTTAGGAACCACACCGATCAAATCCTGTTAGGAAGGGGGTTCTCAACCAATTCGAAATTGCGTAATTTTATTTCTATTTAACAGTGCTCAAAAGAACTTTTGATTAGTTAAATTTTAACGAAAGGACTTAATAGTAGTAAGCGTTTACTTCCCTTTGGATATTGCATCATCATGACCAGAAATTGCGTAATCCTGATGACGTCATGGGATGACGTCATGGGTCCTTAGAGCGAGCACGTGGTCCAGGAGCGAGCATGTGCACTGCACGTGTTAGCGTGGGAAGGGGGTGACCTCTTGGCTTGTTTATGTGATGGTGATAAAAAGTTAATGGGTGTTGACGTCATGGGGGTTGTTTATTAGGATGTTAACCGTCATCTGACACTCATGCGAGTGTGAGCATGTGTGCCACTATCAACAATCCACACATGTGGTGTGCAGCTGTTATTGTTTTTTGCTTAGGATGCTAACCATCATTTGACACCCGTGCAAGTTTGACCATGTGCAGCAGTGTGATTGATCTCGTCTGCGGTGTTCGCGTGAGACAGAGTTGACCTTTAACGTCATTGGCTAAGAATGTATTCTTTGACTTCTTTAAGCAATAGTGGAAAAAAGAAATGTTTGCGTTAGAAGCTAGTTTGCAGCATATGGTTTCTGGAGTGTGGGTGGGGGTGAAGGATATATAAATGGACGAGTGCATGGAAGAGTTTAACTTCTACTTTTGCGCGAAGAGTGTGTGTGTGTGTGAAAGAAATAAAGAAAGTCAACGACGAGGAACAAATTGTGTGATGGAAGCTCTAACGAAGTTCAATAACTTATCATCTTGTACTGAGTATTCTAATAAGAAACTAGCAGAACTAGTCATTGATTTACCATATGTGGTCCAAATTATTCGCCCCGTACAGACGAGGTTTGGAAGAAAAATAGTGGTGGACATTAACATTGAAGATGAAGTAACAAGTGTATTTCTACCAGCAGTATTTTCGAAATTAAGCGCATCAGAGATCGATGAACTAAACTCAATGGGAGGCACACTGATGCTGGTGTATTTGGGGGTGAAGAACCGCTCACATCAAGTCATTTTGAAACAGTACTCGAGGGCAAACTGATGACGGTGTATTTTGGGTTGAAGAACCGCTCACATCGACATGTTTTGGTGAGTATTGGATTATATATTATGTATTGATTGATATAACGATTGATATATTTAGTTGCTAATTATTTCTTAATTTGTTTAATTTTTCAGATTATCTAAATAAACTAATAAAACAACCAGCATAATGAAGTGGAAAACTGTTAATTTCCTGAGTGGAACTGAACATCGATCGCACCCGCTAATAGAGTATCATCGTGTATGCTTTCAACAACCGGAAGAAGAGGAAGAAGATGATAACGAGGTGAGTCGTAATGAGAAAGAAGCTTGTTTTAACAAATGGACATCTTCGAGTGGAATTTCAACATTTTCAGTCTACGTTACCAATGTTAGCAAATCAGAGGATAGTCAGCGAGAGGTGACAGAAACAGTTCTAAGATATCTATTGAAAGAATTATGTGAAGATGAACATTTTATTTGTTTCTTCGGATACAATACATTTGATGAAGTTTTCAAAATAGAATTTTCCATGACGTGTTACGATGTAACAAAATTGAATGTGTATAGAAACAATTTGCTTGGTAAACTTCAGGATGAATTTCCTTTTGAGGCTGTTCATTGTTCATTGGAGATTACAGGCAGTAATTTATCACAATGGCTTGAATATACTTTAAAAGATTATAGGTTTATGGTAAACCGATGTTACAGCAACTGCTGGTGGTGTATTAACAATAGTGCAAATTGGACGTATGCTTAGACATCAGTGATGGTACACCAACTGTTGGTGGTGTATTAACTTTAGTGCAAATTGAACATTTGCTTAGACAACAGCAACAATGACCTCGCCTCCTAGCAAACGTAGAAAGGTCGATATTGTATTACATAATAACAGTGAAAATATAAGAAACCAATTGGACAATGCATTTGAAAGTGTTTCTAATTTTCGAAGTGAACTAAACGGTGCTATTTCAGTATCATACCAAATCGGGGAAAACACTCAAACCGAGTTGATTGAGAACAGTGATGAGTTGATTGAATGTTGGAGAGTTATTAGTGAGCACATATTGCAACAAGCTGTGAATTTCAAAGAAATTACAATTCAAATAAAGGATGAATCTTTCTTGAGCTGTGAGTTAATTGAAACGGCATTCAATTCTAGAGTGTACACACTTGCAGTATCAAATGTTAAGAATGAGTTTTTGGATCCTCGCGAATTTTTAGCGAATGCTAATATTTGGTTTACAAAGTATGTTAAGAAAGCGTTAACTGTACAAGCTTTAAAGGTGAATTCAGTTTTGTGTGCACAATACGTGCTTCGCGACATATCAGAAACAAAATATTTTGCTATCAAAAATGAGGTAGTTTTCGAGTATACTGATTTAAATGAATTTTATAATAAGAATATCATTGAAGGTACATTGACAAAAATGAGCGAATTTGAAGCAAATGGTTCCGGGTGGGCTTTAGAAAAAATTCATAGTTTGAGAATTAATATAAATAAATATGTTGGATTTCGAGTAGGAATGTCCAATACTAGTAGATTGCCTGATGTAATAGTCAATAAACATGCAGTGCTAAATTTGTATGATACAAAGGAAGCTTGTTTTGCGTGGAGTGTGGTTGCTGGTTTGTATCCAAAAACTCGAAACGTGAATCATCTTTCTTCCTATCCTAATTACAGAGATGTTTTAAATTTAGATGGTATTCCAATTCCGATGGAAATGAAATATTTAAACAAGTTTGAAAACCAAAACATTATTTCTGTAAATGTGTATGGAGCACAATATGATGAAAACAATTGGGTATGTATGGGAACAAACGAAGTAAAAGGAAAAAAAAACTTTTACTATTGTACCTTTGTATGTATCAGATAAAGTATATGAAAGGAGTGTAGACTTATTGATGTTGCAGATTGGAAACAGTGAAAGTTATCACTTTTGTTTAATTAGAAATCTTGCTCACCTTGTGCGTTCAAGCCTCACTAGCACTAAGAGAAGGATTTATATATGTAGACGTTGTTTGTCATATTATTTTCTTGAGGATGAGTTAAATGTTCACTTTGCAGACTGTAAACAGTTTCCTGTTGCAAAAAGCATAATGCCGACTGATGAACAAAGATTTGTTAATTTTACAGAATTCCGAGTTAAAGATACAGTTCCATTTATAATATATGCAGACACTGAATGCGTCTTGTCTCCAATTTCCTCCTGTTTTCCAAATAGTGACAATCATAACTCTACTTTAACACATAAACATATTCCTTACAGCATTTCTTTATACCTTCATTGTAATTTCGATAGTGAATTGTGCAGTTTCAAGCTCTTTAGGGGAAATAATTGCATTGAATTGTTTGTAAAGGAACTTTATAGTATTGTGGATAAACTTCAAACATATTACTTAACGGTTAAGCCAATGATAAAGATGACCGAAAATGAAGAAAGATTATTTTTGTCAAGTAAAATGTGTCACATTTGCGAGAAACCGATTGCAGTTAATGAACTCAAAGTACGCGATCATTGTCACTTAACTGGAAAATATAGAGGAAGCGCACACAATAGTTGTAATTTAAATTACAAAGTAACAAAGGTTTTGCCTATAGCATTTCATAATCTAACGGCGTATGATGGACATTTTATAATTAAAGAAATTTGCGAGAAACGTGATGGAGAGGTGTTACATAATCCTGGTCATATAAAATTGTTAGCGGTGAATATGGAACGTTATAAAGGGTTTACAAAGTATGTACGGGCTAAGAATGGATTCATTCAGTTAAGATTTTTCGATACATATAATTTCTTGTCCTGTTCACTAGATCAATGTTCATCTTCGTTAAGTGAAGATTCAAAGCAAATAACACGACGTTATTTTAATGATGATGCACAGTTTCGACTTACTGCGAGAAAAGGTGTGTTTCCCTATGAATACGTCACGAGTATGGATGTACTTAACGAAACTAAATTACCTGAAATATCCAAGTTTTATAGCAGTCTTAATGATCAAACAATATCGAATGAAGAGTATGAGTTTGCTCAATCGGTGTGGGAAACGTTTTCCTGTCAAACATTAGGAGAATACGCCGATTTGTATTTAAAAGTTGACACACTTCTTTTGGCGGATGTCTTTGAAAATTTTAGATCGAATGGCATGGAAACTTATGGCATTGATGCAGCTCATTTTTACACTGCTCCATCTATGTCTTGGTGTGCTATGAAAAAGATAACCAACGTTCAACTTGAATTGCTTCAAGATATTGATATGTTACACTTTTTTGAACGATCTATTCGAGGAGGAAATGTTCAGTGTATAACACGACATGCGATTGCTAATAATAAGTATATGAAAACTTATGATGAGAAAAAGCAAGAGTCCTACATAATGTACTTTGACGTTAATAATTTGTATGGATATGCGATGATGGAATATCTTCCAACGGGTGGCTTTAAATGGATTGCAAATGTTGAAGGCTTTGATGTTTTAACTATTGATGATACTTCAGAAATTGGATATATTTTGGAAGTAGATTTGACTTATCCTCAAGAGTTACATGACAAACATTCAGATTACCCTCTATGTCCCGAAAAGTTGACAAAGCTAATGGCTACCCTAGATAATAAAGAACGTTATGTTTTGCATTATAGATTGTTAAAGCAATGTATTCAACTAGGAATGAAATTAGATCGTATTCACAGAATAATTGAATTCAATCAGAGCCAATGGCTAAAACCATATATTGATGTGAACACAGAGAAACGAAAACAAGCCAAAAATGATTTTGAAAAGAATTTTTATAAATTGATGAATAATGCAATTTTTGGTCGTTCACTGATGAATGTGAGGAAGTTAAGGGACATCAAATGGGTCACCAAATGGCATGGAGCTCGCGGTGCTAGGTCTTTAATAGCTAAGGCTAATTTTAAACATAGAATTATATTCGATGAACAATGTATGGTCATCGAGATGAGTAGACTAAAGATTTTTCACAATCAACCAGTATATGTTGGTGCATCTATATTAGATTTGTCTAAATGTAAAATGAATGACTTTCATTACAATGTTATTTTAGCAAATCCTGAATCAAATGTGAGGTTGTTATACACAGACACCGATAGTTTTATGTATATATTCTATTATGATATTTATGAGTTCATGAAACAACATTCAAATTTGTTTGATACTGGAAACTATGAAACAAACAATCCTTTTGGCATTGTGAGACAAAATAAAGGTGAAATTGGTTTAATGAAAGATGAAAATGCTGGAAGGATTGTTGAAGAATTTGTGGGGTTACGACCCAAAATGTATGCAATAAAATTGTGTGATGAAATGAATAGCTTGTGTAAGGCTAAAGGCATTAAGAAGAGTGTGAGTAAAAGTATGAATATTGATGAGTATCGAAAGTGTCTTTATAACAGAGAAAAAGTCAACAAAGTTCAAGTTTGTATAATTTCAAAATCTCATTCTGTATTTACTGTTCGGCAAAATAAGTTGGCAATTTCATCAAACGAAGATAAAAGACACATAACTGAAAACGGAATTGATACTTTACCGTTTGGTCATTTTTCTCTGAAAAATGATTAGAAACAAATTGAGATTAAAGCAGTTCATCTCACTTACTTTATTTCTTTCACACACACACTTTTATGCTGTTAATAATACTAATTTTTGTGTGTTCCTTTGCTTATGAAAAAAGAATAAATAATAACCCAAATTTTGTGTGTGTATTATTTAAAAAAAAAACACCTCCCCCCACCATTCCCATTTTCCAGAAATATAATTATATATGTATAATTACTTTATATTACATATCATTTAGTAATGGTGCGTTGTAAGAGGAGCAACTCTACCACTCAATATAAACGAACAGGAAGTGGATCATTAATCAGTCGTGTACTTAATAAAACTATTGATAATTTACCCGTGGAATTACACATCCCGGGATATGAATATTGTGGACCAGGAACAAAATTAGAAAAGCGATTGAGCCGTGGTGATCCAGGAATAAATATATTAGATAAAGCGTGCAAAGAGCACGACATTGCTTACGCAAAGCATAAAGATTCAAACAAAAGAAGAGAGGCTGATGAAATTTTAGCTTCAAAAGCTTGGTCTCGTGTAAAATCCCGTGACGCATCATTTGGAGAGAGAGCGGCTGCACTAACAGTGGGTGGCATCATGAAAGCTAAGTCTAAGATTGGAGGAGGTAAGCGAAACTTAAATAATAAAAAAAAAACAAGAAAAGATTAAAAAAAAGAAGAACATCGAAAAAGCAAGGTGGTATTTTACCCCTACTTCCGATATTTGCAGCCTTGTCGGGCTTGGGGGGTCTAGCAGGCGGAGCAGCAGGGGTGGCGTCTGCTATAAACAAGGCGAAAGCTGCTCAAGAAGAACTAAAAGAAATGAAAAGACACAATCGAATGATAGAAGCAATGCGAGGAAAAGGAGGTCAAGGCATTTATTTAAATCCTCCTGCATACAAAAGATAATTAACCAAATACCAAATAAAGCATTAAGTAATTTCGATTTAGCTAAATACGCACATCAATTAAAGATTCCAAATTTTAGAGGAGTCTTTATGCGAGATACGTTACCAAGATATCCTCGAAAAAATGAAAACTGTATTGTTAACCTTGAACCGATGGATAAATCCGGTTCACATTGGGTAGCTTTCAGTAAACATGGTAAATATGTGCATTATTTTGATAGTATTGGTAATTTAAGACCACCATTAGAAATTTTAACATATCTTAAAAATTGCTATCTACAATATAATTTTCATTCATATCAATCGATTACTTCTTCGATTTGTGGACATTTATGTTTAGTCTTCTTGTATTGTATAAATAAGGGAAACACAGACCGTCTTTAAACATTTCAAAGATGGCTTTCGAAAGACGGATAACTCTTGAAGGTAAAGGCTCGAAGATTGATGTTACATTGGAGAACCCGATTCATCTTGTAGGAGCAGAGTTTTTTGAAATAGGACTTGCAGGATTGTATACATCTAATTCTATTCGAAATGTTACCAACAGAAATAATAAATTTCGCATTCATTTTACTAATTTTTTATCAATTGATTTAGTGGTACCACCCGGTATTTATGAATTTGAAGATCTAGCCTCAGCTTTTGATGATTTACTTAGTTATCACTCATTGTCGAAACTTATACCAGAACATTTAGAAAAAACAAAATTGTATGTGGAAGAGGATATAGATGGAAAAAGAGACAACCGTCTCGTTTTGTCTTCCCCGTTTAATATTGATTTCACTGTAGCCAACAGTGTAGCAGGGCCTTTAGGTATTGAAAAGAAAGTTTACCCTAAAGAGAATAAAAGAGAAATTGAAATTCATCGAAATAATGAAGTTGCAATTAACGAGAATAATAACATTTTGGCTATAAAGTTGAACGAAGCGGATAGAGCGATTTTAATAATACCCAATGCTAGCTATACGTTAAAACAATTAAGTGAAAAGATTAATGAATTATTAGTTGAACATTTATTAGGCGACAAAGACAAATTCCCATCATTTTATATTAATTATGATAAAGTCTTTTATCATTGTAAACTACATTCGAAAGTGTTTGCTATAGATTTTGGCGTTGCAGATTCTATTGCAGATTTGTTAGGCTTTTCTCATAGAAAGTTCAAGGCAAACACAACTCATCATTCTGAATATATGATTAAAATTAACACTGTTAATAGTATTCGAGTATGTTGCAACCTTGTGCTTGGTACGAGTTCTTATTTGAACCATAAACCAACACACTCTTTATATAATTTTAAAGCTCATGTTCCTGCTGGTTACCCGATTGTTGTACAACCAACAACGATTAATTTTTTGCCCATGAACACCAAGCTTATTCAACATGTATCTGTGCAACTTGAAGATCATCTTCAACAGCTCATTGATTTGCAAGATGAAGATTTAACTGTAGAATTAATTATTCGTCCAGCACGATATCTTGCTATATAAAGTAATGAAATACTGTTATGTTTTCATTCTACTTGAGTAAGCATACTAGAAAACAATCACAAATATGGTTATACTATATAATACTCAAAGTTTGAAAAAAAAGAAGTCGACTCTGATTCGAAAAAATAATATAAATCAATCAGCTAAAATTTGTAAAAAAAACAAACAACGACATCGCACCTTGAAATCTAAGAAACAGTTATCGAGTAACAACAAACAATTCTTACAGTCTTTAGGCTATCGCGTACTTTAATTTCAATATAAATATATATGCAATTGTTAATCTTATTTAGTTTCTATCTATAGTTGAAGCTGTTAACATGTTTAGCATGTTTAACATAACAGATAAAAGAGAGGTTGACAACAGAGTTGTGCGACGAGAAGAAAGAGTTTATCAACCTTATTCAGCTAATAAATTCGAAAATAATGATGAAATTCGAATACCGATTCAAAATGAAGAAAACATAGTTTTATTATCAGAAGGTGTTCTTCACTTAGAAGGTCAAATTATTACTTCTAACATAAATCCAGCTGCTTCTACTACAGCGCATCCTGACCAAAATTTTGGGGCTAATCTTTTTAGCGAAATTCGCATCACGTTAAATGGTAAAGAAATTGATCGTACACGCCATCTAGGTATAACAAGTTCTATAAAAACCTTTGCATCATATTCAAAAAACGAATATACAGCTTTACAAAATGCTGGTTATTTTCCCTCTTTAACAACGCCAGCAAGTGAAGCAAATATTGTTGATAGTAACACAAAACGTTTTCATATAATACTTCCTTTAAGCAACCTGTTAGGAATAGCAGAGGATTACAGAAAGCCGATTTTAAACTGCAAGCATGAGGTAATACTTCTCCGATCGTCAAGTGACGCACGTGCGTTGCAATCGACAACCGAAAACGATCTTTCTAAGGTCAAGTTATTTAAAGTTTATCTAAAAATTCCTGTTTTATTATTATCAGACGAAGAACAAATTAAAAGATTAAAACTAATGCAGAAAAATATTCCCATTCAGGTTGGTTATCGATCGTGGGATGTTCACGTCTTGCCTTCTCTTCCTAGAACAACTAAATATAGTTGGACTGTAATGACAACTTCTGAAACTCAAAAACCGCGTCAATTTTTATTAGGTTTTCAAACTAGAAGAAATTTACTAAACACATGCTCTTCCTATTTCGACCATTGCAACATTAAATCTATAAGAGTTTTTTTAAATTCAATTTTTTATCCCTATGAAATGCCAACTTCTGAAATTGCCATAAATGACTACAGCGAGTTGTATGACATGTTTGTTAAATTTCGTAATGTATATTATCAGATCGATGATGTTCGTTCAGAGACTCTGGTTTCACGAGATGAATTTAAGTCTCTTTGTCCTATTATTGTAATTAATTGTCTCGAACAAGTGGAAGCAGTGAAGACATCTTCAGTCGATGTGCGAATTGAAATCGAGACAAGTGAGAATATACCTGAAGATACAACTCTTTATTGTGTTCTTATTCATGATCGTCAAATATCTTACAGACCATTAACGAATGAAGTAATTATCTAAACCAATATTTGCTAAGTTATAAGCAAGCAAGTAAACAAGTATTCTCACTTTAGTTGCAATCATGGAATTGACAACAACAAACTCTCCTTCTACTGATGCTGGCACGTGGAATAAGAAGCAACCAATAGTTGCAGACATTCGCAAGCTACCAAACGGCAGTTTGGAACTTGCTTACTGTATGTTAAATAACGGCAATATACCTTCATTCAGCCCCGTGATCACATGGGTTGCAGCATATTGTGAAAAAACTCTTTCTTCTTTTTTTGAGTCTATTAAGAATAAATATGATTATTTAGTTGTATATAATTTGCCACAGGAATTTTCTTTGTTTGCACTAAAAGCACTTTCCCCAGACTCATTATTCGATCTTAATACGATTGATGGAATGTCAGACCTAATGTTGAGGCATAGCCATCGTTTACCTACAGATTGTCCAAAACATTTACCATCTCTAGCAATGGGAAGCAATAGTTGTGCTAAATTCAACGTCAATGCTGTTCAACATTGGTTAAATTCTTCTGATGGCATCATGAAAATCGTGTGTTCGATAATAAACAAGTTTCGAAACAGTGGACTTCGAGGTTTTAATAAGTTTGATTGGAACTACTTTCCTATAAACGTGCTGACTATATATGAACCACAACGAATTCGTCTAGAGTGGGAACATCTACCAGATCATCTAAAGAGGAAATTTCAACTGTTTCATCTTCGCTGCAAATGTGACAACTGTAATCGCTATCTATAAAAGGTGATTAATTTAGATCTACTACTGTAGTTGACAGCTATACATATTTTGTTTTTAGTTTGCTTTTTAACACAGTGTATCTTTTTTTTGTCTACAGAAAATAATCATCTGGACAACTAAAAAGAAGAAGATCATCTCAACACAGCCACACTCATCTGGACAACTAAAAAAGAATGAGATTACTTCAAGAGAAATAAAATTGTATTAATTGTAATTCTAAATGAATAAAGAAGAAAAAAAAATGTCTTTTGTACCATTTCATATGAAAGTTCTTATTAATGATCAATTACCTCCTCACTCTACATGTAAATAAAATAATAATAATAATAATAATAATAATAATAATAATAATAATAATAATAATAATATTGTCAGGTGAGGGATTCGAACCCTCGCTTTCAATTTCTGAAAATTAGATCTTAAGTCTAACGCCTTAGACCGCTCGGCCAACCCAACACGTGCATATTAGCCAACGTGTTTTGTTGATTCATGTCAGTTCGCATTTAGCTTTGTGTGGTGAACATCTTTTCTTTGTGAAGTAAACCAGCATCATGAAGTATTTTAATTGTGTAAAGTATTCCAAAAAACAGTTAATGCAAATGATATTGAGTCAAAAAGAAATGAATTTAAAATCTGAAAGAGATCGGCTAAAAACATTTAAGACCTGGTCTTCAGACAGTTTTACGAACACTGCATGGTTAGCAGCTGCAGGATTTTTCTATTTTGGATATAAGGATATGGTTAGGTGTGCTTTCTGTAATCTGCAACTTAGTTATTGGGAAGAAGATGATGATCCGTTTGAAGAACATAAGAAATGGGCTTTTTCTTGCCCCTACGTAAACAATATTTCTCCTAGCATAGAATTGAAATGCGAATATGAAAGACTTAAAACTTTTCAAAATTGGCCTCTTCCCTGTCCAAACGAATTTTGTTTAGCACCAGCAGGGTTTTATTATACTGGACATGGTGATAAGGTGAAATGTATATTCTGTAAGATTGAAATTGAAAATTGGAGGGAAAACGATAATCCTTTAAATGATCATGAAAAATGGGCGCCATATTGTCCATATATAAGAGGGTTTTACGTCGGCAACGTTGATTTAAATCCTGAAAATCCTACTATTATTCCACATAATACAAGTTATGATACGTGTGGAAGCAATATATGTTGATGTGATGTGATTTTTTGTGCAGTGTGCATTCTCAGACGTAAACGTAGACATGTTGAAGTTTGTTAAGCAGTCAAACACTCTACCAGTAATTTCATTTACTAATGCTGAAAACCAGAGTAAAAGTGAAAAAAGAAAGCATGGTGTTTTACTACCGAACACAATTCGATGTATCATTTGCGGTCCATCGAACTGTGGCAAAACAAACGTAATGCTAAATTTATTATGCCACAAAAATGGAGTTCGTTTTGAAAACGTTTATATTTATTCTAAATCACTTGCTCAAAGTAAATATGTTGAATTAAAAAAGTTTTTGGACTCCATAAAAGAAATAAAAAGTGATTATTTTTCCGATAATGATGAAGTAATGCCTCCAGAAATGGCTAGAAAAAACTCTATATTTGTTTTTGATGATGTAGCCAGCAATAAACAACAACACATGAAAGATTATTTCAGTAGAGGTCGTCATCACGACGTTGACGTATTTTATCTTTGTCAAACATATTCTTGTATACCTAAACATCTAATTAGAGATAACGCTAATTTTTTAATTCTTTTTAAACAAGACGGAACAAACTTGCGTCACGTATATAACGATCATGTAAATACAGATATGAGCTATGAACAGTTCTTTGATATTTGTTCGTATTGTTGGCAAAACTCTAAGTTTGGTTTTTTGGTTATCGATAAAGATAGCGATTTACAAAATGGTCGATATCGCAATGGTTTTGATGTTTATTTTCAGTTATAAATATGACTTCAAAAAGAGGTAAATGGCCATTCGTGTTATAGCTTTTGCGTGGTTAACAACTTAACTATGACATCGTTTAACAAAACCAATAATGTGTCTATCGGACGACCGACTTCACGACATGATATTGCAACTAAATCATATGTTGATGATAAGCTAGTGCAATATGGAAATCAACTAACAACAACAACAAGCGACGGACATCTAAGTATTAACGGCAAACGGTTAAAAAATGTTGGAATGCCAATACATGTTGAAGATGCATGCAACAAAGGTTATGTAGTGAAGTTATTAAATGAGCTAAATAAAATCGAGTCTAAAGAAGACATACAACGAAACTTTAACGAGCTTAAAGGTTTAATTTTTTCAATTTGTAAAATAGAGAAAAAAGAACTCGACTTTCAAAACAAACGTCTCGCGGGCTTAGCTTTACCATCATCTGCAAATGATGCAGTAAACCTTATTGCAATGCAGCAACATACATCGAATATAAAAAAATATCTTGAGACCCGAATAACCGAAGTGTTACAACGAGTAGAATTCATTCATGGTTTAGTGCGAGAATTTTCAGAAGATCACTTTCCGTATGATCAAGATACTCTCGACTTGGGTAACAAAAGAATAAGAAATGTTAAAGATCCAATTCAAAATCAAGATGCGGTAACGTATTCTTTTCTTAAAACTCATGTAACAAATGAACTCGATGAAATTAGAAAATCTCTTTTGAATATAAACAGAGATAATGAAACTGTAGATATGTTAAATAGAAGAATAACAAACATATCTCAACCAATCGATTCGTTAGATGCAATAAACAAATATTACTTAGAAAACTTTGCTGCCTCTCGAAAAGATCTAGAAGACTTAATCGCTAAATTTAATAAACAAAACGTTTTAAACGTAGACGATGGTGGAACTTTAAATATGATGAGTAGACGAATTACTCACGTAAACAATCCCATATACGATAACGATGTTGCAAATAAGACGTTTGTTGAACAATATGCCGCTTCCCAACGTGAATTTGATCAATTGAAACAAACTGTAAACAATCTACAACATCAAAAACAAACAAATGTTGAGTTCCCTGTTAACGACCAAGACGTGACAAATAAACGGTTTGTAGAACACTATGCTGCGTCACGAACTGAAGTTAATCAACTGAAAGAAATTTTAAGCAATTTACAAACTCGTATTGAGGGTGTTGCTAACAATCTCAATATTGTTAAAAAAGAAGATCTTGAAAGTTATGCTGCTGAATCCAAAGAAGAATATAACAAGTTAAAAACTGAACTGGAAAAAATTGAGCAAATGGTTAACAAAGAACCACTCGAAAGTTTTACTGCATCCAAAGAAGAATATGGTATATTAAAAGATGAAGTAAAGAAAAAGAACTTATCGAAATTTATTCTGAAATTCTCCAACACACCATCAATCCATTCACCAGTATACACGCTTCATAATCATAACATACAGTACCAACTTCCCTACAAAGGTGTATTAAAACCAATTTTTGTTTCACCAAGATCTCCAATTGTGTATGCAATTTTAAATATACGTCAAGAGATTGAACTGGATGGCAGTGATATTGTCGTTGAAGAGCAAGATGAAATTCAGTTTCGACTTAGAGACCCGAAAAAACATAAAACTGATGATCTTCCTCTTCAAATCGATTTTGAATATACTATAAATAAGTAAAACAACCACAATTTCCGTTTAGTCATGGAGAAGAGCTCAAAGATTAAAGCTGAAAGTCGAGTAAAGGATAAACTTTCTCGCTTAAAAAAAGATGTTAAAGACAAGTATCTTTCACTTCAAGATGATGTTAGACGAAAAGAATTAGATATAGAGACTAACTTTAAACCAGTAACAAGTTCATTAAATCAACTTGTAGCTATTGCTAATACGTCGACTCAAAATAAAGAAAATCGAAAAAGAAAAGGAAAATATAACGATTCTGAATCCACTGCTACTTCAGACGAAGAAGATGGAGATAGCATCAAAATAATTTCACTACTTAACCGCTACTTTGATCCGTTCATTAAACAAAACGTGGATAGAACATTTGGTATAACGATAAGAAATGATAAACAATACTTGGGACGCGAACGAGTTTTCTTCGATAAAAAGTGGATAAAAGTTGGCGGTGAAAAATTTCCTATTACAGAAGGTCTACTTGAATTGATTCAAAGGAAAGTACCAGACCCCACTCTAATAGATAGGAGTGATTTAAGTTCATATTTGAAATTATTAAATGTTTCAAACGTGCACAAAAGAAATTATACAAGCAATGCAGCTCCAAGAGGAACGCAATCTTATAAGTATAGACATATAATTGAACCCCTTCTCACTGAAGACATAGATAGAATTATAAAAACAGCAGATGAAAATGAAGAAGCAAATACTACAATGCATACTGGATATGGTCAAAAAAAACACATCGCGCCACAAGCCATTTGGAAATTTGAAGGCGGAAACAATATTGAATTCGTTCACTGGAATGAACCAAACAAATTGGTATCAAGACTTAAAAAATTAATTGCATCGAAAGCTGCAGGTCACACAGGAGTAGACAGCGAAATCTTTGCAATAGAAGAAGAACTAAGAAATGCTGGATATATTGAATAAAAATTCCAACGTTTGTAAAACAATGCACAGTATGTTATAAAACATTGTTTGGAAAATAACTATGAACGAAATCAGACGAGAAATTGCAAAAGAACTTCACGCACCGCTTAGAAAAAAGTTTAAAAGACGACGTGTTATTAGCAAAGGAATCGATGACCTCCATGAAGCTGACCTTGTGGACATGTCCAAACTTGCAAAATGGAATAATGGATTTAAATATTTATTAACCATTATTGACGTTTACTCGAAATATGCATGGGCAATTCCTCTTAAAACCAAAAAAGGAAGTGAGATTGTGAAAAGCTTAAAATTTGTTTATTCTCAAAGTAAAAGATTGCCCAATTATTTTCACACCGATCGAGGAACGGAATTTTATAACAGTGAATTCAAAACATGGTCTCAGAAACAAAATCTAAAGCATTATTCCACTGGCAGCTCCATTAAAGCGAGTGTGATAGAAAGATTTAATCGAACTCTTAAGGAATCGATGTGGAAAGAATTCACAACACGAGGTTCTTACCGATGGGTACATATTTTGCCTGAGTTACTAGTAAAGTATAATCACAAAATACATCGCAGCATTGGCATGAAACCTAATGATGTGAAAAGAAACAATCCACCCCGCTTGCCAACACAATATAATGAAACTTTAAGAAAACCAAAATATAAAATCGGCGACATTGTAAGAATATCAAAAATCAAGAAACACTTCAGTAAAGGGTACGAAGCTAATTGGACAACAGAATTATTTACAATTTATAAAGTTCAAAATACTAATCCACGAACATATCTTTTAAAAGATAATAAAAATATCCCAATATTTGGTGCGTTCTACGAAGCAGAGTTACAACGAACAAAACATCCTAATATTTACTTAGTCGACAAAGTACTACGTAGAAAAGGAACCCGAGCCTTCGTATCTTGGCTTGGATTCGATTCAACTCACAACTCTTGGATCCCCAACAAAAATATCTTATAATTAGAACAGTGTAAGTTTTTTTTATTTTTATTTTTTATTCCTCACAAAAGATATTATTATTATTATTATTATTATTATTATTATTATTATTATTATTATTATTATTATTATTATTATTATTATTATTATTATTATTATTATTAATGTGTCTCTATATATATTTTTCAGCTCACTAAAACCAACACACGCAAGAAAGAAAAGAATGATTGTACTTACCCCGTGCACAAGACCAGCATATTCCACTCTGCAAACAACACAGCATCTTCAATTCTCTCTGCAGCTTGTTGGAAAAAGAACTACTTACCACTTTAAGAACGAAGATCATATCATTTTTCACTAATTCATATTATATAATTAATGTAAACCACAAATGATCAAATAAATATATTTTTAAAAAAGATTTACACCACACAAATTATTATTATTATTATTATTATTATTATTATTATTTTTTTAAACACCCACTGTCCAACGTCCATTTAATTAATCATTTGGACTTCTTCTTCTTCTTCTTCTCCACCTTCTTCGGCATCCATACGATCTTCACCCCCCACACTCTCTTCCTCCAGCGGTGGAAAATCGAGCAGCTCGATACTGTCGGAGTCGATTGATTCCAGCCGCTGAATGATCACCCCCAATATGTGGGGGGTTACGCCATCCGCCGTCAACTCTCTGCAATGCTGGCGGTCTCGAATTATTTCCAATAACTCGCAATTATACATGTCCTGCTGAAGATTGCTAAGCCCGTTGAACCAAACGTCCTCTTCCACTTTGAACGCGCTCACTGCGAAGTTTAGCCCCAGCCTCTCTGATTGTTCTCTCAGAGATTTTATCTCATAGAGCTGCTGGAGCTTAACTAAAAGATTTCCATACATGGTCATGTTGATTGTTAACTGAGTTGCTTTGAAACTAAGTGTTACTTCATAGCTATGTGCTCTTATATATTGCGAATATCAAACTGCAAAAAGCTATTTTAAACATTTTCACATGGAGCTCTGGGAACCGACATCCAATCTCGTTCTCGCATTAAAAATTACAGACTTGACTAATGACGTCTGTGAATCTAAAAACAAACAGATCGAAATTCATTTCACACACTCAAAGTTATACATGTCATATAAAACACTTTAACCAGATTGAGATCATGAAGCAAGCCAGAACACAAAAAATGTTAACATCATTTAAATTAAACAGACATAACATAGCGAGAAGGAGTAACACAACTCCACTCCCACGCTGTGGTAATATATGTCGTACTTAAACAGAGTGTGGCATTACAACATCGGATTACTTATTTAGCTTGCGCGAGCAAAAACTTTAACGACAACCATGCACTACATGCGCTGGCTGCTCTCATGGCTTGCCGCACGGCGCGAGCAAAAACGGAACAGCTGCACACCACATGTCTGGTAGCGATCCGGCTATGTCGAGTGCCTCACCGTACACTCTCATTCAAAAGTTATGACACACAAGACTCTCTACACTTCCTTGGGAAATTACCAAAATATAATTCAATAATCAATCAATACTTAATAACCATGATACACAGGCTGTCCCGGGAATTAAATAACAAAACACAGAATCGAACCAAGAAACTCCCCTGTAGGAGTGGAAGAGGAGTCTGAATTTCGAGTTACCATCCTAATAAACAACCCCCATGCCGTCAACACCCATTAACTTTTTATCACCATCACATAAACAAGCCAAGAGGTCACCCCCTTCCCACGCTAACACGTGCAGTGCACATGCCCCGCTCCTGGACCACGTGGTCGCTCAAAGGACCCACGACGTCATCAGGATTACGCAATTTCTGGTCATGATGATGCAATATCCAAAGGGAAGTAAACGCTTACTACTCTTAATGGAATTTATAATACCTCCCTCATCTGACGAAGTATGGGTGCTGACAGCCTCATGCATATGCCTTACTGTACGCGACATTTCCCCACGTGTCCGACATTAGATCCCTCGGTTGATCCTGTGTGCGTGGAGCCAGTTGGAGCTAATGAGAACACATCAGACGATTTATTTCGGTCCACCCATTTCCTTCCGAGTTCCTGTCTGAAGCGCGTAAAGGCCAATCCAATCGATCATGTCCACGTCAAACTGGAACAATCGATGTCTGGACGACAACACTCGAATTGGCCAGTCAGTGGTCCTACTGAAACTGGATCACTTCATCGGGAAATCTATCCTCACACACGGTAGCATAATATGTTCCATAATGTAGACATACTGGATCGTGGTGAAATGGCAGTAGGTAAGCAGGGGGGGTTCTGACTCAAATACCGTTATTTATGCAAATTAGGGGGGCGTGGCAAGGTCAATGACCTTGAGGTAGGTCATGATCAATGACCTTGAGGTAGGTCATTGACCCCCAAGGTCGCCGGGACCCGGAAGGTAAACAAACCTTGGAGGGTCCAGGAACCGGTTTGAGGGGGTGTGGGTGGAGGGGGAGGAGTGGGGGAGGGGGAGGGGGTGGTGGCGAGGGTGGGGGATGAGGGGGAAGGATGGAAGAGGCTCTGCGCGAGACCCTCCTCGACCCAGTCTCTCTGTTGGACTGAGCGCCTTCTCTGTTACTATCTCGTGCTATATAGCTTTGCTTTATGCCCGATGAGATCCGAGTGTTGCCGAAGGTTTCCGAATCCTTGGTTGTGAATGAATTGTCAGAGAATTGAACGGTCAACTGGTGTGTGTGTGACGTCACAGCAGATTACGGGATGTGAGGAAGGTCATGGACGGGAGTGTTTTGAATGGAAAACATGAATGGCGGTGGATGGTGGTGGTTGTTGAACCCTGACGTGGTAGGTTGGTTAGGTGTGAATGGGTCTGAGAGACAAACAAGATGGGGTTGAAAGCGCTTAATGGTAAACAAACATCGATGCGTGGGTGGATGTTTAATGAACATAGGTGGGTGTGTGAATGAATAAACAGATTTGAACGGTTAACCTGTGTGTGACGTCACATGGGATGACTAATCCTGAGATTAACAACGGGTTGTATGGTAGGTCATGTCTGGGAATGACCTTACGGTTATTGAGAGGGTGGGGGACAAATGATGAGGTAAACGTGTTTGAATCATGAATGGAGATGGATGGTGGGTGTTGAACTCTGGCTTGCTTGGTAGGTTGAATGTAAAAACAAATAAAACCAGAAGCAAAAAAGTAAAATTATGTTTTATGTTGTGAACTGTTACTACAATTATTTTGCCTTTCATCACCAGCTTCTTCTTCCTCTTCATCTTCCTCTTCATCATCATCTTCTTCTTCTCCTTCACCTCTCCCACGCCCTTCCATCGCTGTCATTAAAGCAGCAAAAAAAAACCACCAAAACTGGATCATTTCCAAAGCTATAAAAAAATGTATACAATAAAGAGTACAACAAAATTGTTTTATAACGCTTGTTTATCTAAATATTGTATTGTGAATTGCTGGGAGTGTGTGAGAGCAAGTACAGCTCACCTAAGTCTGCAGCAGCTTCCAGCGGACACCCTTAGGGTGAGCTACAAGTTCTGTTCAATTTTAAGTAGTTCCAAAATTTTGCTACTAGATATTAATGATACCTAGTGGTGAATGTTGGAACTTGAGTATGGGTTTCAGTGCTGGAAGTGTCCAAGAACATGTGTGACTCACTTGAGTATGTAGCTGCTTCCAGCGAACGCCTTTAGGGTGAGCTACAAGTTCCAACTTTTTGCTACTAGATAATAATGCCATCTAGTGGTGAATGTTGGAACTTGTTTTGACAAAATCTAACCTGTCAATTTAGCTTCACACAAGTTTAGTCTGTGGACGGATCTTTTACATGTCATAAAGTGAGAACATGGAACCACTGGCTTTACTCCCCCTCCAAAGGAAGGCATACTGAAGGATTTTTAATACACTTAAAAAAATCTGACTTCCTTCCCAATCCTTTTTTTTGATTAATACATTCGTCGCAATAACACAGGTTATCAGACAAATTCTACTCACACCCAAGTAAACATGGGCTAAAAAAGGCGGTAACTACGCTCAGTATTTCTAATCATTTTGAAGAAGAAAAAAACACCGCTTGCTTCCAGTATTTGACCAGATCAGGAATGGAATGAATTAAGCCCCATCTAGCGGCGAGAATAAGACCTGTGTTGGCTGCCAAAGCCTGTCTCACTTTTTTGAGTCAATGATTAAATGAATGATAGATGAAATGAAATGATAGTGGAGGGTGTTGCCGGAAGAAAATTTTGACAGGGAAAACTGGTGTTCCCAGAGAAAAACCTGTCTGCTTTTGGTTTGCCCAGCACAGATCCAACATAAAGTGACTGGAATTGAACCACGCACCCAGCGGCGAGAGACTGGCGTGCTGTTACATAAGGCTTTAGTAAATAAAGTAAATAAATAATACATTAACACATCAAGAGTCGAATCCTCATCGTTGTCTTCTTCATCCAGCCCCATAGTTTCCTTGGTCTCTTTGGCAGACATTGCAGAGAATGATATGTTTTGAAAAGGAACAACCTCTTTTTATACTGTGTTTTCTGGTGAAAGGAGGTTAAATTAGGAGTGTTTAAAGTATTTGTGCAGGGTTATGCAGTGTTGAGCTAATTCTGGTGAAAGGGAGGTCAGTAACGATTCCTGTATTCATGCAGGGTAATGCCGTGTGGAGGTCATTTTTGTGTGAAAGGACGGTAATCCAGGGGCGTTTCCTATCCAATTAAATGTTGCAGATTTCACTGCATAGCCCGCGGGATAAATACTGTGCTAGACACAGACACGGAAGAGATGGTGAACTCTTATGTATTGCAGAGGTGAAGGATATATTTATCATTAGCACCTAGACATGCATGCACTTCTATACTTAGAACTTCAGCTCCAGGTCAAGTAACCTATTTAGTTAAGGACATTTAAATCATCACCTCCCGACCATGTAGCCCCCATGCACTTGGGTGTATTGAACAGGTAAATTATTTAAGCAACCTGCCCCGGCTTCGCCCGGGAACAGATATAATATACAAACAACCCGACCCGGCTTCGCCCGGGAACAGTTATGTTATACCAGAAACCCGACCCGGCTTCGCCCGGGAACAGTTATATTATACCAGAAGCCTGCACCGGCTTCGCTCGAGAACAGTTAAATTATACAAGCAATCTGCCCCGGCTTTGCCCGGGCACAGTTAAATTATACAAGCAATCCGCCCCTGCTTCGCCCGGGAACAGTTATATATTATACTAGAAACCCGCTCCGGCTTCGCCCGGGGGACAGTTAAATTATACAAGCAATCCATCCCGGCTTCACCCGGGATCAGATATATATATTATACTAGAAACCCGCTCCGGCTTCGCCCGGGGGACAGTTAAATTATACAAAAAATATCCGCCTCGGCTTCACCCGAGAACAGTTAAACTATACAAGCAATCTGCCCCAGCTTCGCCCGGGAACAGTTATAGATTATACTAGTAACCCGCTCCGGCTTCGCCCGGGAACAGTTATATTATTCTAGAAACCCGCTCTGGCTTCTCCCGGGAACAGTTAAATTATAGAAGCAATCTGCTCCGGCTTCACCCGAGAACATTTATATATTATACCAGAAACCCGCTCCGGCTTCGCCCGGGGGACTGTTCAATTATACAAGCAATCTGCTCCAGCTTCGCCTGGGAAACAGTTATATATTATACTAGAAACCTGCTCCAGCTTCGCCCGGGAACAGTTATATTTCATACTAGAAACCCGCTCCGGCTTCGCCCGGGAACAGTTATATATTATTCTAGAAACCCGCTCCAGCTTTGCCCGGGAATAGTTAAATTATACAAGCAATCTGCTCCGGCTTCACCCGTGAACAGATATATATTATACTAGAAACCCGCTCCAGCTTCGCCCGTGGGGCAGTTAAATTATACAAGCAATCTGCCCTGGCTTTGTCCGGGAACAGTTATATATTATACTAGAAACCCGCTCCGGCTTCGCCCGGGGGACAGTTAAATTATATAAGTAATCTGCCCCGGCTTCGCCCGTGAACAGTTATATATTATACTAAAAACCCGCTCCGGCTTCGTCCGGGAACAGTTAAATTATACAAGCAATCTGCCCGGCTTCACCCGGGAACAGTTATATATTATACTAGAAACCCGCTCCGGCTTCACCCGGGGGACAGTTAAATTATACAAGCAATCCGCCTTGACTTCGCCCGGGAACAGTTAAATTATACAGGCAATCTGCCATGGCTTCACCCGGGAACAGTCATATATTATACTAGAAACCCGATCCGGCTTCGCCCGGGAACAGTTAAATTATACAAGAAATTCACCCCGGCTTCACCCGGGAACAGTTATATATTATACAATAAACCCGCTCCGGCTTCGCCCGGGGGACAGTTAAATTATACAAGCAGTTTTCCCCGGCTTTGCCCGGGAACAGTTAAATTATACAAGCAATCTGCCCCGGCTTCACCCAAGTACAGTCATATATTATACTAGAAACCCGCTCCGGCTTCGCCCGGGAGACAGTTAAATTATACAAGCAATCCACCCCGGCTTTGTCCGGGAACAGTTAAATTATACAAGCAATCCGCCCGGCTTCGCCCGGGGACAGTTACATATTATACTAAAACCCGCCCCCCCCCTCCCCGGCTTCGCCCGGGGAACAGTTAAATTATACTAACAATCTGCCCCTGGCTTCGTCCGTGAACAGTTATATTATTCAAGCAACCTTCTCCGGCTTCACCCGGGAACAGTTATATTATACAAGCACCCCGCCTCGGCTTCACTCGTGAATATTTATATTGGCAACCCGCCCCTGCTTTGCCCGGTAACAGAGAGCAAACCCCATTCCAACCTTAAGACCAGAATTATTTTTTTTACAGAACAAACCAGACCTCCACAGTAACAGTTGAGAATGCTAACTGCTATGTATTGCTGAGTGAAAGGACATTTCGATCATCACCTCCAGGTCAAGTACCCTATTTAGTTAAGGACATTTAAATAATCAGCTCCTGACCATGTAGCCCCCATGCACCTGGGTGTATAACTTGTTTGATAACCTGTGTTCTTGTAATGGATTGAGGAGAAGTAGGAAAATGGTGAACGCAAGCTGTTGACAATTAAATTAGTGGCTAGCGATAATGGGTGTGTAGAAGGGTTTTGATAACTTGTGTGTGTGTACATACATATTTGCTAATGGCTTAGGTATACTAAAACACTATTATAGATATAAAATTCGATTTCAGAATGTCGGCAATAAAAATTGCGAATTCCATAGGGAAAGATGCTGGACCAGAGACTAAACGACTACAGGATCTGCAGGTAAATGAGTCTTATTTGGTAACTGCTGTTCGTCGAGTCAAGACCAAATTTGGCGAACGTATTGTTTGTGAACTGGAGGACTTTGCAGTATTTCTACCGTCGAGATTCAAGGAACTCAGCGAGGAAGATGTATCTGATCTCAACAAAGGGACCATCTATTTAAAATATTTGGGACTGGAAAATAAAAGATGTCTGGTGGAATTCATAGAAGAAAAAAATAAAATTAGATTATGTAAAAACGGAATTTGCAGGGAAAATAAACTTTGGTTCACTCTCTCTGCAAACCGTTCAGTTTTTGTAATTGTTAAGTACTAAGGGACATCATGTCGCCACCGGAACAAAGTTGGCAAGATGTGGATAGTTGTTTCCATAACAATATCTGTAGCACTAAAGTCAATAATGATGCAAACATTTTGGATCTCAATGAATATTTAAACACTAGTTACAACATTTTTCAAAACAAAATACAAGACTGTTTAAGAGAACATGTAGCGTTAAAGGTTAACGCTGAATTATTATGTGACTTTGCTATTTTGAAACAAGGTGAGGAAATCATACAGCCAATCTATTTACACACACACATGACTAAATTATACCGCACTGATAATATACACAGTTGGTATAGTAAAAACATTGTTGATAAACTCACAACACGCTTTGCTGAGTTTCAAGAATTAGAAAGCGGCAAATCGCTGGAAGCTATCAATCATCTTAAAATTAATGTATGCACCTTTGATCCCATAAATAGTGGGTCATCTCATGTTAATTTGCCTGTTGTTGTGTTGTTGTTTGAGTCTTCAGTCTTTGACTGGTTTGATGCAGCTCTCCATGCCTTCCTGTCCTGAGCTAATCGTTTCATCTCTACATAACTACCACACCCTACATCTGAGGCAATCTGTTTAACATATTCTAACCTTGGTCTACCCCTACAGTTCTTGTCCTCGACCCTTCCTTCCATAACTAAGCTTGCTATTCCTGGGTGTCTTAGTATGTGTCCTACCAACCTATCTCTTCTCTTCATTAGCAGTCGCCAGAAACATCTCTCCTCTCCCACTCGTCTTAATACCTCTATGTTTGTAACCCTATCTACCCATCTGATCTTCAACATTCTCCTGTAACACCACATTTCAAATGCTTCTATTCTCCTCTTTTCTGCTGCACCAATAGTCCAAGTTTCACTTCCATAGAGCGCCACGCTCCAGACAAAGGCTTTCAAAAATGACTTCCTAATACCTAAATCTATATTCGATGTCAGCAGATTCCTTTTTTGTAGAAAAGCTTTCTTTGCCTGAGCCAACCTACTTTTTATATCCTCTTTGCTTCGTCCATCACTGGTTATTCTACTACCTAAGTAACAGAAGTTTTCTACTTCCTTCAGCTTTTCACCTGTTAATTTGATCTCCATAGAGGTTTCTGATTTATTTCGGCTGCATTCCAGTATTTTTGTTTTACATTTATTAATTTTCATCATGAATTCTTTCTGTAAGACGGAGTCCATACCATTCAAAAACTCATTCAAATCCTCAGGCTTGTCGGCCAAGATGACGATGTCATCAGCAAATCTCAGAGTTGAAATTATTTCTCCTTGAATCTTCACTCCCACTTTAAATTTTTCTCTAATTTCCTTCATTGCTTGTTCAATGTAAAGATTGAAAAGTATGGGTGATAAGTTGCAGCCTTGCCTTACACCTTTCTGAACACCAGCTTCTCTCTCATGTCCTTCAGCTCGAATGACTGCTGTCTGGTTTCTGTATAGATTGTATATCACCCTCCTATCTCTGTACTTTATTCCAATCGATTTCAAAATGTCAAACAATTTAGTCCAATCAACGTTATCAAAAGCCTTTTCTAAGTCTACAAAAGCCATGAACGTTCTCTTATCTTTCCTTATTCTACCTTCCAAAATCAGCCTAAGACTTAGTACAGCTTCCCTTGTTCCTACATTTCTCCTGAAACCAAACTGGTCTTCACCCAACTCCGTTTCTATCTGGCTTTCAATCCTCTTGTAAATTATCCTAGACAGGATCTTTGAAGCATGAGTAATCAAGCTGATTGTACGGTAATCTTCACATCTGACAGCTCCCACTTTCTTTGGTATAGGGATGATTACATTCTTCTTGAAATCAGGGGGTACCTCACCTGTCTCATAAATCCTACACACCAAGTGAAATAACCTGATCAGACCTTCATCTCCTATGCAGCGTAGCAACTCAATCGGTATATCATCTATGCCTGGTGCTTTGTTCCTGCTTAAGTCTTCCAAAGCTCTATCAAATTCTGATCTCAATATTAAATCTCCTTTTGCATCCTCATCAATTTCCTCCTCCCTTTCCATTACATGATTCTCAATCTCCTTTCCCTTATACAAACTCTCTATGTAAGCTTTCCATCTCTCAACCTTTTCTTCCCTATCTGTTAGAGGCTTTCCATTTGTGTCCTTAATATTACAGCACTTAGTCTTCTTTTCCCCAAAAGTATTCTTAATCCTTCGATAAGCTGTGTCTACTTTACCTAATTTCAGACAATTTTCTATACCTGCACATTTCTCTTTCAACCATTCTTCTTTCGCTTCCTTGCACTTCTTGTTAACCTCATTTCTCAGACGTCTGTATTCTGCTTTCCCCTTCTCATCTCTTACATTCTTGTGTTTCCGCCTTTCATCCATCAATTCTAGTATATCCTGAGTGATCCACGGTTTTCTACCTATTCTTTCTTTCCTACCAATGTTTTCTTCTGCGGATTTTGTTATTTCATTCTTCAAAAGTGCCCATTCGTCTGCAATTGAAGTTTGTTTAGGGTTTTTCATTAGTCCTTCCTTTATACTCTTCTTGAATCTTTCGTTTACATCCTTCTCTTTCAGTCTGTCTATTGCCCACCTTTTTGGCTTTTGACTTTTCTTCAGTTTCTTCAACTTTAATCTGCATTTCATTACGACCAGATTGTGGTCAGAGTTTATGTCAGCACCAGGATATGCTTTACAATCCAAAATCTGGTTTCGAAACCTCTGCTTGACCATAATGAAGTCGATTTGGTAACGCCCTGTATCTCCTGGTCTCATCCATGTGTATATTCTTCTATTGTGGTTATTGAATAAGGTGTTAGCTATGACCAACTCATGCTCGGTGCAGAATTCTACCAGCCTGCTTCCTCGATCATTCCTTTCACCTAATCCGAAATCTCCTACTATTTTCCCTTCTCTCCCTTTTCCTACCACAGCATTCCAATCTCCCATTACTATAACATTTTCATCACCCTTGATATACCTCAAAATTTCGTCTATTTCTTCGTAGACCTTTTCAACATCCTCATCATCAGCTTGACTGGTAGGCATATAGACTTGTACCACTGTGGTGCAGGTAGGTTTAGTATTGATTTTTGCTACAATAATCCGTTCACTATATTGTTCATAATATTCCACCCGCTGCCCAAGTTTCCTACTCAAAATGAGGCCAACCCCTGCTTGGCCATTGTTTGATTTAGTGCTAATGACCCTATAGTCTCCTGACCAAAAGTCCTGTTCTTCCTGCCAGCGCATTTCACTAATCCCAACCAAATCCAACCTCAACCTATCCATTTCCCTTTCTAAGTTTTCTAACTTTCCACTTCCTAGCAGACTTCTAACATTCCACGCTCCGATCCGTAGAATGTCAGATTTCCTCTTTGTCACTTCTGTGATGTTAACCCCCTCTCGAGTAGTCCCCACCCGGAGATCCGAACGGGGGACTAGTTTACCTCCGGATTGAAATTTTACAAGGGAGGAGGCCATCATCACATGTAATTATGCATAGAGAGGTGCATATCCTCGGGAATAGCATACGGCTGTAGTTTCCCGTTGCTTTCAGCCGTGCAGCAGGACGCAGTGTAGCCATTATTTGGCTTATATTATCAATATCTTAACCGTCTATAAGACTAGTAAAGAATTGATTTATTCTGAAAGGCTGCTACTCCCTTTCAGAATAAGTAAAGAACAATTTTATTGTGTAATAGATTCATAGGTATTGAGAACCATCTAAATATTTATGATGGTCACCATGTTGGATTTTTATGTAGTATGCCTTATAGTTATGTACTATTAGATGAAATTTATTGCGTAGGTTCAAGCTTCAATCGCATGAGTAGGACACAAGAAATAAAAACGAGATGTTAAAATTTCGCACAACCGCCATCTTGTGGTTATGAAAATAATTGAAATAAATGAGATGTCAGTGGATTAAAATTTGTAGAAGCATTTACCGTACCAAGTTCCACTGCGCTCGGATGGTTTAATCGCGAGAAACATCCATTTCAATATTTAAATTTCGCGTCGCCGCCATGTTGGATTTGTGCTCACCAGGTTATTAAAAGTCTCATAAGTGAACTTATGTTAATAGCCTTTATCAATATACAAAATTTCAGTTTGTTGTTGTTGTTGTTGTTGTTGTTGCTTTAAGCGGCGGAACTACGAGGTCATCTGCCCCTAAAATTTCAGTTTGATTGCTGTCATAGATTAGAACCGTCCAAATATTTCGGATGGTCGCCATGTTGGATTCTTTATATGTAGGTCATACAGTTATGTATTATTGGATGACGATTATTGCGTGGGTTCATTATTCAAACGTTGACTTCGATCGAATGATCAGGACACGAGAAATAAAAACTTAATTTCAAAATTTCGCACAGCCGTCATCTTGAGGTTATGTAAACAATTGAACTAAATTATATTTCAATGTATTACAATGTGTATAAAATTTGCTGTACCAAGTTTCACTGTGCTCGGATGGTTAAATCGAGAGAAACGTCTATTTAAATGTTTGAATTTCGCTTAGCCGCCATGTTCGTTTTGTACTGAACAGATTTTTGAAAGTCACATAGGTGAACTTCTAGTAGTGGCCTGTATCACCGTACACACTTTCAGGGTGATATCTATAATAGTTTCGGAGATATAGAACGCCGGTGAAATATTTCGCACAGCCGTCATGTTGGATTGGTAAGACTTAATAAAATTTGAAGAGCACGGTCGGGGTCGTACAAAATAATACTCTGTCCTTACCGAGTGTCATTGAAATCGCTCCAGCCGTTTATATTTTATTAGGGGACACACACACATACGCACACACTCTCCCGCACATACTCACACACACACACACACACACACACACACACGCGCGCGCGGACAAAAGGTGATCTAATAAGCCTATTTTTTTTCATAAATGAAAATATGCTAAAATACAGAAAGATATCTTAAAGAAAGATAAACGAACCATAAAACCAAAAATAAAAACGATGTGGGCTCGAACCCCGTTGAACCCGCTGACAGTCGTATGCTCAACCGATCGAGCCATACCAACAGATGTAGTCTGAGCCGTGCCGTGTGTGATTTTGCAGTTGCAACGATTAAACGTTCTACTTTAGAAGTCATTCACGTCCTTCGGAACGAGTTGCAAAAACATAGACCCTACTAGCCGCGTTTAGTATTAAAATAACTACACAGACATAAATATTATTGGGTATTTCGTCTGACACTTCGCGAAGTTTCCTCGTTAGTGTGCTCTTGGACTTCGTTTTACGCTCAAAACATAGATGCTGACAGATAAGGTTAAGTTGGTTGCCTAAACAGTTGGAAAACCGTCACGAAGTTATCAATGTGGATAATAATGATGTTTTCTGCTTTATTTGGTCCCTGGCTGCTGGGTTATGTTCTGCAAGTAAAAATGTTCACAGAATGGGCAAATATCACCAGAAATTTATGGAATTAATGATCAGTCTAAATTTAGCAGACATAGAATTCCCAATGGACCTCAACGCCATTTCTCGTTTTGGATCTAAAAATCTGCTTTACTCCATTAATGTATACGGAGTTGAAGGGGACAAAGTTATTGGGCCACTCTATGCGACAAAGGAAAAAAAGAAAAGCATTTTAATTTATTGTACATTGAAGGGGAATTGTGCAACCATTATTGTTATATCAAAGATCTTTCCAGACTAGTTCGTTCACAAGTTACAAAGAGTAAAAATAGGGTATATATATGTGATCGCTGTTTGCAATATTTTACTAGCAATCAAAAGTTGACAGCCCATACTATTGATTGCATTACACAACCAGCTGTAAAAATTACATTCCCAGAAAAGGATAAAGCCAGTATGAAATTTCAAAATGTGTCTCGTCAAGAACCGCTTCCATTTACAGTATATGCAGATTTTGAATGTTTAAACACACCCATTGACACATGTAACCCGGATCCAGCACGCCCGTACACTCAACAAGTACAGCAACATGTGCCATTCAGTTGTGCTCTAAACGTGATTTGCTCATATGACCCTTCGCTTTCTTACTTCAAATTTTATCGCGATGCAAATGCTGCTGCTTGGTTTTTAAATGAATTGGACGCCTTGGCAGATCGGGTGTACAATATCCTGGAAAACCCAATTCCACTTCAAATGTTGGATGCAGACGAGGTGGCTTTTGCAACAGCAACCACTTGCCACATTTGTCAAAAACCAATAGCACCTTGTGACACGCCGGTGAGAGACCATAATCGGTACACTGGCAAATTTAGAGGAGCGGCTCATAGTGCATGTAATTTGGCCTATACAATAGCACGCTATATTTCTTGTTTCTTACACAACACGTCTCGGTATGACAGTCATCTAATTATTAAGGAATTTGTTAACCTTGAAAACCAAAAGTTTACTTTAATTCCACAAAATCATGAAAATTTTATTTCGTTTACAAAATGGCGAAATGGAATTAGTATACGATTTTTAGATTCGTATAGATTCCTCGCATCATCATTGGATGCGCTTGTTCAAGGGCTTCACCCAAACAATTTGCATTCTGTACGTCAATTTGAACAATTTGAATTATGCATTCGAAAAGGGGTGTTTCCCTATAATTATGTAAACAATTGGGCATGTTTGCAGGAAACTGCACTCCCTTCAAAGGATAAATTTTACAATGGCTTAACAAAAAGTCATATTTCTGAAGAAGACTATTTACACGCCCAAAAAGTATGGGACGTGTTCAAGATATCAACTTTGGGCGAGTATGCTGATTTATACCTCAAAATTGATACACTACTTTTGACAGACGTGTTTGAACACTTTCGCAAACTGTGTCTTGAAATCTACAATCTAGATCCAGCCCATTACTACACCCTTGCTGGATACAGTTGGGACTGTATGTTGAAGGTGACTGAAATAGAACTGGAACTATTAACAGACATCGACATGTTGCTCTTTTTTGAACGCGGGGTACGTGGCGGGCTTGTATCGCTTGTGCAAAAGCATGCCAAAGCACATAATCCATATATGGATACATACAAACCAAAGCAACCTACAACATACCTCACCTACCTGGATTGTAACAATTTATACGGATATGCTATGGAAAAACCGCTTCCGTATCAAAATTTTCGATGGCTGACTTCAGATGAAGTTTCAAATTTTAATTTACAGGACGCGTTGAGCAATAACACACGTGGCTATGTCCTAGAAGTTGACATATTATATCCCCGCGAGATACACAATGATCATTCTGATCTACCATTTTGTGTTGAAAAACTACAACCTCCCAGTTCACGTTCCAACAATAAAAATTGCTGGCAACGTTAAATCCGAAAAATCGCTACGTCATACACATCGAAAATTTAATGCAATGTTTGAAACACGGTTTGAAGCTACAAACCATTCACCGCATTATTTGTTTTGACCAGAAACCATTGTTACAACCGTACATGCAATTAAATACTCATTATCGGCAGCATGCCAAGACTACATTCGAGTCAAATTTTTATAAATTAATGAACAATGCATGCTACGGCAAATCTATGGAAAGTATTAGAAAGCATAGAACTATTCATTTGGTAAACCACTGGGATGGTCGATATGGCGCACGAAAATATATTGCTATGCCCAATTTCCATTCAGTACGAGTTATTGAAACTGATTTAGTAACCATTGAATTGTCAAAGACAGACATCATGTATAACAAACCAATTTACTTAGGAATGGTAATACTTGACTATTCAAAATTTGTAATGTATCAATTTCATTATGAGTTTGCCAAACAAAAGTTTCGAGATGTAAAATTACTGTATAGGATACAGATAGTCTTATTTATCAAACCAATACGACGGATATTTACTCTGTGATGAGAGAGCATCCAAGATACTTTGATACCTCAAACTATGAGGTTAACAATATGTTTGGCATAATTCCCATGAATAAAAAACACATTGGTCTATTTAAGGATGAGTGTGCTGGTGATGTTATGACGGAATTTGTGGCTTTGGCGCCGAAAATGTATGCATTTTCAACACAAAAGAATAAAGGTCAATGCAAAGCGAAGGGTGTTCTTCGTAGCGTCACACAATTCCTCAATGTTGAGGAATATCGATGTGTACTCTACACAAACACCTCTCGCTTGTACCAGCAAACACGCATTCTTTCAAAGTACCATAATATATTTACAGTAAATCAAAATAAAACATCGTTGTCAACATATGACAATAAACGGCTGTGGGATGGTGTAAATAGCTTGCCTTTTGGACATTTCCACACCTAGTAAATAAGAACACACTTTCATTTTTCAATTCTTTTTTATTACAATTGTATGTTTTTACAAGAAGAAACCAAAACATCTCTTGTGAATGCTGTAATCTGGTGGATTGACTCTCAAATAAATACTTAACAATATTTGATTCATGGTTATTTCTTTGTCCTTTTGCTCGCAAATCCACAACCACCACCAATCATTAGCTTTGACTTCATAGCTCCTGCCACGATCAAGGCTGCAATCTTTTCACCAATGGAAGCAGTAGATGATGTCACGCGCTGCACAGCCTTTCTTAGAAGAATGCGGTCTGCAACTCGACGTACTTCTGCATTCTTGTCGCTGTAAGCAATGTCATGATCTCTACACGCAGCATCCAATTTGTTGATTCCAGAATTCCCTTGTGCTAGACTTTGATTTAGTTTAGTCCCACGTCCACAAAATTGATAGCCGGGAATATGCAGTTCAATGGGAAATACATCAATGACCTTGTTAACTAGACCATGACCAGCAAAGATCTGATATATCTTTTTCAATCGTAGTCTTACTCTTTGGTGCTGGCGATACTGCCGCTGCTGTCTCTTCTTCCTCTTCTTCATCGCAACCATGGAATGATGAAGCAAAGTCTTTACAGGACGGTATATTTGTATGCCCGTGGTACAATTTGATGAGCTGACACGTTCCACACTGTCTAATGGATGGCATTTTAGTAATAGACACTTGCTGGTGATGACTTAAGTCAGTGCATGGTTGTAGTACACGCAGACCAGGATCTCTGCTCCATTCACTAGGTACACTGTGCCAAATATATTTCACCGCGTTTGAAGCAACATAAAAAAGGAACGCCTTGGGCAAAGCGTTCAATTCCTCATCTGTGAAACTGTCAAGCTTTTTTTACAGGCAAAAAACTTGACAATAGCTCGCTCTGTGGGGTTGGAGTCCAAACCTTCAATTGCAGCCATATTACTACACGTCCACACTGATCACTGGTATGTCTCACACTGAAGCTGACGTTACAACGCTTTGCACTCAACATGCAAGTTTGGACATGCTCTGCGAGCTAGCCAATCAAAAAGCTTCCAAACATTTTGAAGTGTTTTATTTTGTAGAGGTTCATCAGGCACGGACAGGTTGTACAGTGCAGGACATCCCAGATCATGTAGGTCAACAAGTTGACATGTTGAATTAACATACTGACGCAACCATTCCTTTTTTTCACTTCCCTTTACAAAGACAAGGTCAGCACCAAACAAGTGAGCTTTCAGAACAAGTGATAGATGATGGTAAGGAATGTCACCTTCTTTCCAGACTAGTCCCAAATTGCGTTGCAACCACTCTGTTTGTCTTCTGTCCTCGTCTGACTGCAAATGCAATGGAAACGGTGGTTCAAAGACAAAACTGGTTACTCTTGGTGCCCACATGGATGTGCAGTCAATAATTCCTACTTCTTTAAATGCAAACTTGTTTCCGTTCACCTTGAAACCCTGCACGTCGACAATCAATGTTTTCGGCATGGTGACGGATATCACACCTTCCACTACCGCTGCTTCTTAACAACTAACTGATTGGATAGGAGCGGGAAAATAATATACACACAAAGAATCAATTACACAATTTTATTCATTAAGTTATCAGTACATCGCTTACAATTTTTATCATAGGATTTGGACCATCCCAATCACAGTGAGAATCTCCTCGATGCATAAAGTGTCTACGACAAGGACGGCAGGCTGCAACATCCGCCGACATACGGAGGTGTAATGGTAGCTTATCCCAATTAAGGTCAATGTCGTGTGCACCGTACGCGGTCAGAAATCCAGCTGGTAAATAGGCAATCAGATGCTGCGGCATTTCACGAAGAAATTGTGCTTTATGGTAGGCGCGTATTGCTAAACTCACCAGGGTGCGATAAATCTCAAATGCTGCATCAGCGTCACGACTTGTTGAGCAACGATCGCATTTGCAGTCCATGCAATCTACCCGCTCTCCAACATGACAAGATGAAGCTTTGGCAACGCCATCGTCCACATTATTTGTTTGATTAGTGATGGGCTTGTTGTTGTAGCCCCTGTCATGAATACCAAACGTAGACATGAATACATCTGGTAAATAGTGAACCAGATGCGGCGGCATTCTAAGCACAGTATGATTCTTGTGATAGGCAGTTATAGCTTCACTCACTAGGGCGCGATAAATGGTAAACCTTGAATCTTCATCTGAACCTGGTGAATCACTTTCACGTTTGCAGACCCACCTCGCAGAGGGGGTTGTGACTTCATCGTAGCATTCCATGACTGTGAAGGGCAATGCAGGAAGACATGCTATTTATACTCTGGTCACCATATTGGACAGCGGTTGATAAAACACTTGCGCCTCGTGAACAATAAGGCAATAGGCTGTTGTTTTTTCTGGAATAACTGTCGATGTTTCAAATTCTAGTCTGATATCAATTGTTGTTTCCTTCATCGACTCCTCCAAATACGAACAGTCCATAACCACCAGAGGCGCCTTGGACTTGAAGTCTTGTGGTGATAATAGCGGACATGCCTCTTTCTGATAATAGGATGACTGAAAGTTTACAAACATGTCATAGAGCTTACCATATTTGTTCTTGTTAAAGTTTAAATCCATTCCCTCATAGGGAAAGGTAACTCCGTTTAAATAGAGTCGTATATTTCGTAATTGGATGTGGTCAAATTTTGATGCATCTTTATTCTGTTGATATTTGCGATCTGTTTGAAATCCAACCAGGACGTAGAGTGGCCGCTCTGTATACCGTGAGGTTTTTATAGACCAAGTATGTGTATCGGAGAGTGGTAATACCGGGTATTCATGCAGCTCCCAGCTTCTAAATTGAATGGGTAAAGCTGTATACTTCTCCACAATCTTGAGCAGACTCATTTTTTTCTGATCTGATAGAGTAACGTGCGGTACTTTCCATAGAATTCGTTGCAGTAGAATTTTTGTATCTATTGGCGCTGTATCAGCTCCCTTTAGCGCATTATAATCACTCCTGTCTCGTACAAGAATCAGATCCTGTCTTGCGTTCACAACAATGCGCTTATGATCCTCTGCAAAGCCTAGTATTAATTTTAGAGGTAAATGTCCAGTAAATGTACCATCATCGTTAATCATCCAATCGTTGGTTGAGTTGGGACACCAACCAGCCATACAAAAAGCTTTACTCTCTTCGCTTCCGTACGAGGGATAAAGTTTCATGACACTTGTTATGCCAACATTTCGAGTAGTATCCACTTCAATACCGTTGATCACGTAGCGAACCTCAGAAAACAAAAAGGCCAAAGCATTGTTGGCCAACTTTGACGTTGTTGGAATGGTACCATCCAATTTGGTGAGTTGCCCTTCAATCTGGATGTAACTTTCATGTGGAAGCGTGTAGATATCTTGTTGGTTAATAGTAATTCGAATCTCATCATTATTATTTAGTCCCTGAGTATACGGTTGGTAGGAATGGTGTTCAATTCTTACAATACCCTCCTGTACTTCGACAGGGTTTGTCACGTCTAGAATCGAATTCATGACGTAAGGTGTAACCAAGTTGTTGTAGGATCTGCTTGTTGACACGTGTTAACCTGTACACGTGTTGAGCACAACTAACACCTGCTCTTGACAGCGTTGCCGCTTTATACACTTGTTTCATGCTGGCTTCAGATACAGTTTGTAGGTCACAGGTGTATGAGGGTCCAACCGGATGAGACGTTGGTTTCTATTCACCAGTCTTAAGGTAATATTCCTGATGTTGGTCACACTCACAGGATGATAGAGCACCACCGACGGGTTTTCGCGGATGATATAACCACCAGGTGAAGTAACAATAAAATCATAAAGCGAATGCGAGGGATCTTGATTGGTGTAGACGTGTGTAATAATGTTACACGTGACAGATATGTGATGATCTTCAATTATTTTCACCGGTTGGTCAGACTTGTGTATCACGTTTGGTACTAACACTTGTGGTGAATAGCCTAACAATGACCCAATCGAATCTGGTTGAGATTTAAAATCAATCCTAAAAGAAGAAAGAATACTGCAGCAATGTGTCACGTTGTTGGCTATGAGTTCAAACTTGCGTGTCCCGTCCAGAAATGCTTTTAGACTAAATTCCTTGGTGAGAGTTGTGTAGATGTGATCGTGAATATCATCTACGGTGTAGCTGCCAGACGGTAGAGTTAACACATAGTCATCGTAGTAGAACTTATCATTGACGTCTTCAATTATGTTGCAGATTCTATTATAGCCTTCAAACGAAACAAGTCCCAGCACGTAGGGTCGTCGTCCCAATTCAATAGGAGGATAAAAGTCAACAGTTACTTCCGCACCTTGTCCGTGCACTGTAAACGTTCTACTTTCTGTTGTCATAATGACCATGTCACCCGCCGTGCTCGGTCTTATATAGAAAAGTCAAACATAGACGACCGCACTGTTGCGTGTTAAAATTTTGCACTCGTTTCACATTATAGTGTATTGTTGCACTGCTTCCAAAATAGCGAACAAGCTCTGTCGGAGGAGGAAGATTTCCAAAACTGTCAAAGTACCACACGGTTCGCCCATGCTTTATGTAGGCCACATAATGCGTTCCCGGTCCATGACTGTCATCCAAATTGACAACTGCACTTTCATGGCTCCGTGGTCGAGACGGTAGTTGGTTGCTCATAAACACGCCTCGAAAGTGGGAGATCTTAAGCTGTTTTGCATATCTCATAACTTCCTCATGCGTCATGGCTCGTCGTGGCAGTGCATCGATTAACCGTTTTTTGGCGACATGTAAATGCCGAGTCCTTTCTTGTAGGGTGCTAGCTTCATGTTCACACCTTTGCCGCGCAGTGCTATGGCCTCCATAGTTTTATTATGCCTTTCACTTTCCTTCAACTGTTGCTTCGCCTCCTCAACAGCTTTCACCGTTCGTGCTACCGCACTTGCTCCTCCAAGAAGTGAACCCAGGGCTGCTAGTCCAGCAAACAGTGCAGGTAAAAATCCACCACGTTTTGGCACAGGAATAACTCGGGCACGTTTTCTAAAACGTAGTTTACTTTTGGGATTCGCATGCAATCGTGCTGCTCGGAGTGCTTTCTTAATAGCCAACTCACTATTTGTTTCTCCGCGCGAAGCTTGACGTGCCGCATGAAGAATAGCTTTCAAACCTCCCTTTCTTGACGACTTCTTCCTCTTCTTCACCACATATCTCTGTTTCACCATCGCGACCAAAGAACAAGACAACCTCACACCACAAAGTATAGAACACAACTAACGCTCCTCAGGAAGGGAACCTGTAATTATTTATTCAATGGTGGCTGTATATTCAAGTTCTATATACAGAGGAAAATCGTTCATCGTTTTCCCCGCCTCTTTTTCTTCAGACGAGAGTTTCAAGTGAAAGAATAATTTGTCTCCGGCTTTCACCGGTTGATCAATAAGTGGTTGAACACTACCGTTTAATCGTACCTCTAAATGTTTCAAATCTGGTGCATACTCAATTACACGAATGGCACCATCATACATTAAACGGTAATTGTCATACCCCGAACGTAGTATGTAGGCGAGGTTATTGGGATCTTTTACCGGTTGTTGGTTTACAATGTGAAGCAGAAATATAGAGGGTATTGATTTAATAAAAAGCGATAACCGTTGTTCCAAAAATCGTTTGGTCGTCACGTCGTGAGGTTGCACAGGATCAGCAACTTCGGCTATTCGTCTTCGCTTCATCTGTAGAGCGTTCTCCTTAATTTCCCACACCTTTTCCATTTCAGAGTTTAAAAACCGTTTTGTACAAACATCTTGATCATCTTCAGGATCGGCCACATGCACAAGGCGTGCATTATTTGCTGTATAGCCCTTTACAGTTAGGGTGGGCACAATACTGAGCGCCTGCTTCACCTTGTTATCTACATAGTCCTTTCTAGCAGCGTCCGTGTTGTTTGTTGGAAGAGCCAGCTGAGTGATTCGACGTTGGTGTACGTCATAGTCCTTTGCTTCTGTTAACACCACAGCATTGGTTAACACGTAGGCTTTGGTGCACACATCTTGATCGTTCACAGGATCTGCAACGCCCGTAATACGTTTATTCTGAGCCTCATAATCTCCTTTGATACGTCGTAAGCGGAAATAATCTACATACTTTTTTGAACATGCGTCCGAGGGTAATACGGGTTCTGTTATATTGGTCAATCGCTTTCCATTAAAGTTGTAATTGCCATCTGTTGTGCGTGGCAATACATTAGCATCGACATATCGTTTAGTAGCCGGATCTGTATCATGTTTTGGATCGTTTGTCAAAGCAAATCGTTCATTTGTTTTAAGAGTTCTTCCAAAGGCGTCCATGGTTACACTGGAACTGAAACACCCGCTTGCCTCATGTATATAGAGACCAGCTCTTCCCCTTTCACATTTAGTTGATATGCAGATTATTAAGCAACAACATTCACTTCCGGTGGGAGACTTGGTTTCACGCCTCTTCTCAACATCGTCCGAACAACGTCTTGGATCACTCTTCCCATCCTCCATTCGCTGTCTCATCGCCGGCCCATCGGGATGTGGAAAAACCAATATTCTGCTTACCCTCATCACCTCCTTAAACGGAGTGCGCTTTCAAAATATCTATATTTTTGCCAAATCGCTGTATCAACCGCTGTATGTGTTCTTGGAACAGGTCATGTCAGGTCTGCGCAACATCGGCTACTTCACATTCGCAGCGCACGAAGATGTCATTTCTCCAGACAATGTTCGCCCCCATTCGCTTATGATTTTTGACGATGTGGCCACAGAACGACAGGGCATTATTCAGGCTTACTTTAGCATGGGACGTCATAAATATATTGATTGTTTTTATCTCGCTCAAACCTATTCGCGAATACCAAAACAGTTAATTCGTGACAATGCCAACGTGATTGTTCTCTTCCGTCAGGATGAGCGCAACATGCATCACGTCTACGATGATCACGTGAACCCAGACATGACCTTTCAAGCCTTTACACAGTTGTGTGCCATGTGTTGGAACGCTCATCACCACAGTTGTCTTGTTATTGATAAGCAGAGCAACATCAACAATGGACGCTACCGCATGGGATTTGATCATTTCATTCGTATTTAAGTAGCTGCATTGCTTTTCTGAACATCATTTGTTCAGATGTCAAGGCGACAACAGGGAGTCAATTAAAAAAGCACATAATCCGTGCGCGAAATAGCATTCGACAAAAGTTTCGCTATCTAAAACGTGCACATGCCGACAGTGAACTGTTTGTCGAAAAACATTTGAAATCACCTCTGGAAGCTGTGTTGAAAGGAACATCAAAGCCTAGTACACGCTCAAAAGAAACACAAACAATTGAAGAGGAGGAGGAAGAAAATGATGAAGAACCTGAGGATGTTTTTTCTCCATTGCTTCCGTCTTCTGGCTCCAAAGAATCACCGCTGCCCCAGTTTTTGAAAACATCAATAATTGCTGAAACACCCACTAGAGCCAAAGAAAAGCAGCCTACTCTTAAAGAAATAGAGGAGGAGGAAGAAAATGATGAAGTACCTGAGGATGTTTTTTCTCCATTGCTTCCGTCTTCTGGCTCCAAAGAATCACCGCTGCCCCAGTTTTTGAAAACATCAATAATTGCTGAAACACCCACTAGACTCAAAGAAAAGCAGCCTACTCTTAAGGAAATATTGAATACGCTCGAACAATATGTGCGGTTAAAATCCATTTTACTACAAAATTATGGTGCGTTGGTTACCCCCTTCCTTGAAGATCTTTTTACTAAGAAAACAGATACTACCTATGGTGTTCGCTATGAAAACAATAGATTTCAAATTGACGATTCACCAATCAAGATAAGTGACAATGTTTTGATTGTTATAACAGTTCGTTACAAATTAACGCCAGGTCTTTTAGAACTTTTATTTTCACGTACACCTTCTACCGAGAACTATGATAAAGAAGATCTTGAAAAGTATAAAGACATCTTGATGGCTACAAATGGTTTTAGGCGTAATTATAAACGTTCTGAAGCAATAAATGCTAATAAGGGTTTCAAATATAGAACTATCATATCAAAATTGTTTCCCACCTATGCAAGTGTTCGCCGTGTAAATTCAGCGTCCGGTATCGCGTTTAATACTTTGAAACCATTCATTGATTTCACCTATTGGAACAATCCAAATAAGTTAGTTAAACGTCTGCAACTGTTGCGTGCATCGGAACAGGCTGGTCATACCGGACACGAGGCGGAAGTTTTAGAAATAGAAGAGGAGCTTCGCTATGCTGGCATTATTGTCTAATGAGTCAACGTGTTCATACACCCTCGCCTGTTAAGGCAGCCATTGCTCGCGAGTTGCATAAACCAGCTCGTCGTCTCTACCATCGTCGTCATGTCATCACACGGGGTGTTGATGATCTTTGGCAAGCTGATCTGGTGGAAATGATTCCCTATGTCAAAGCTAACAACGGGGTCAACTATCTGCTCACTGTCATCGACGTTTATTCCAAAATGGCCTTTGTTGAACCTGTTCGGAATAAATCTGCACAACTGGTCACCGCTGCATTCAAGACCATCATTCAGCGGTCAAGACGACAACCTCGTTTGCTTCAAACAGATCAAGGCAAAGAATTTTTCAACAAGACTTTTTCCGCTTATCTCAAATCACTTGACATCCATCATTATTCCACTTTTAGCAATCTAAAGGCAAGTGTTGTAGAACATTTCAACCGCACACTCAAGACGCGCATGTGGGAACAATTTACAGCAAGAGGATCCTATCGCTGGCTTGAACTTGTAGGCGACCTGGTGACACGTTACAACAACACTAAACATAGAACCATCAGAATGAAACCACGCCTTGTAACCAAGAACATTGCGCAATTGGATCGCATTCATCGCAAAATCAAAACAGTAGATCCGCGACGTCATCGATTACGTATTGGTGATTATGTGCTCATCAGTAAACATAAAACAATCTTCGCCAAAGGTTACACACCAAACTGGAGCACAGAAATATTTCGTATTCGCAAGGTAAAACTTTCTAATCCAGTTGTTTATTTACTTGATGACCTCAACAAGCAGCCAATCCAAGGAGGATTCTACATGGAGGAACTGCAAAGGACACAATATCCCAAGCATTATCTTGTTGAAAAAATTGTACAAAAACGTGGCAATAAACTTTTTGTTAAGTGGCTAGGTTTTAATGCCACGTATAATTCGTGGATTAATAAATCAGATCTGGTGTACGCCTTCTTGTTTCTATTTCATGTCGAGCTGGTCGACCCAACATGCCATGCGATTTGTATCCTCCCCCCACCCTACCATTTACAGGAAATACTACTCCAGATTCATTGATGAATGTTTACCATTGAGCACATTCAACAACCAGTTCATTCCCCCTCTCTCTCAATCCCATTCACTACTCCCGATACCATTGATGTTTGTTTACCATTGAGCGCTTTCAACCCCATCTTGTTTGTCTCTCAGACCCATTCACACCTAACCAACCTACCACGTCAGGGTTCAACAACCACCACCATCCGCCGCCATTCATGTTTTCCATTCAAAACACTCCCGTCCATGATCTACCTCACATCCCGTAATCTGCTGTGACGTCACACACACACCAGTTGACCGTTCAATTCTCTGACAATTCATTCACAACCAAGGATTCGGAAACCTTCGGCAACACTCGGATCTCATCGGGCATAAAGCAAAGCTATATAGCACGAGATAATAACAGAGAAGGCGCTCAGTCCAACAGAGAGACTGGGTCGAGGAGGGTCTCGTGCAGATCCTCTTCCATCCTTCCCCACCTTCGCCACCACCCCCTCCCCCCTCCCCCTCCACCCTCACCCCCTCAAACCGTTTCCTGGACCCTCCAAGGTTTGTTTACCTTCCGGGTCCCGGTGACCTTGGGGGTCAATGACTTACCTCAAGGTCATTGATCATGACCTACCTCAAGGTCATTGACCTTGCCACGCCCCCCTAATTTGCATAAATAACGGTATTTGAGTCAGAACCCCCCCTGCTTACCTACTAATGGCCAGCAATATAATAAATCATCAATGATCCTTCCAAAGACATCCATTCTCAACAGCAAGTAGATGCGATCAACTTACAAATTTTAAACCACACACTCTTGTTAGGCCTTATTATGATTCGCTGTGCTAAATGTCAACTCATATGAAAAGATACAATCAATACAAAACCTTAGTGAACCATAGCCTATCTGCCCACTAGTCAAGCTGATTATGAAAATGTTAAGAGATCTACGAAAAAATAGATAGAATTCTGAGGTATGTCAAGGGTGATGACGATGTTATAGTAATGGCAGAGAAGAATACCGTTAGGAAAAGGAAGAGAAGGGAAGATAGTAAGAGAATTCGTATAAGGTGAAAGGAATGATCGAGGAAGCAGGCTGATGGAATTCTGCACCGAGCATGAGTTGGTCGTAGCTAACACCTTATGCAATAATCACAATAGAAGAATATACACATGGATGAGACCAGCAGATACAGGGCGTTACCAAATCGACTCTATTATGGTCAAGCTAAGACTTCGAAACAAATTTTGTTTTGCAAAACATATCTCGGTGCTGACATAATCTCTGACCACAATATAGTTGTTATGACATGCCGACTTGAGTTGAAGAAATTGGAGAAAAGTCAAAAGCCAAAAAACGTGGGCAATAGACAGACTGAAAGAGAAGGGCCTGAACAAGCGATTCAAGACGAGTATAAAGGAAGGACTAATGAAAATCCCTGAACAAACTTCAATTGCAGAGGGACACTTTTGAATTATGAAATAACAGAATCCGCAGAAGAAAACATTGGTAGGAAAGAAATAATAGGTAGAAAACCGTGGATCACGCAAGATATACTAGAATGGCCGTTATGGACGAAAGGCGGAAGCACAAGAATGTAAGAGATGACAGGGGAAAAATAGAACACAGACTCCAGAGAAATGAGGTTAACAAGAAGTGCAAGGAAGCAAAATAAGAATGGTTGAAAGAGAAATGTGCAGGTATAGGAAATTGTCTACAATTCGGACACGTAGATACAGCTTATCGAAGGACAGAGAGTACTTTTGGGGAAAGGAAGACTAAGTGCTGTAATATTAAGGACTCAGATGGAAAACCTCTAACATATAGCGAAGAAGAGGCTGAGAGATGGCAATCTTACATGGGGTGTTTGTTTACGGGAAAGGAGATTGAGAATCATATAATGGAAAGAGAGGAGGAAATTGATGAGAATGAGAAAGGAGATTTAATATTGAGATCAGAATTTGACAGAGCATTGGAAGACTCAAGCAGGAACAAAAGGCAGGCATAGATGATATACCGATTGAGATGCTACACTGCATAGGTGATCAAGGACTGATCAGGTTATTTCACTTGCTGTGTGGGATTTATAAGACAGGAGAAGTATCTTCTGATTTCAAAAAGATTGTTATAATTCCTGTACCGAAGAAAACAGGAGCTGACAGATGTGACGATTACCGTACAATCAGCTTGATCACTCAAAGTAGGAGTCAAGATTCAAGGAGAAATAATTTCAAATCTGAAATTTGCTGATGACATCGTCATCTTAGCCGACACACCAGAGGAATTGAATGAGTTGTTAAATGGTATGGATTCTGTCTAGAGGAAAGAATTCAAGATGAAAATTAATAAACGTAAAACACAAATTTTGGAATGCATCCAAAAGAAATCAAAAAACCTAGGAGTGTCGAATTGACATGCGAAAATCTAAATGAAGTAGGAGGCTTCTATTACTTAGGAAGCAAAATAACCAGTGATGTACGAAGCAAAGAGGATATAAATATTACGAGCCTTACAGTAGTCGCATATGATGTGTAACATCTGACATAGAAGAAACCTCACGTGAAATTGTTGATACACCGGTATTTTATAGTATTATTGGCACAGATATTAATCTATTGGAAAAGGGAGTGTTTTACAGATATTGTAGTTTATAATACGGAACTCATTTTATTAGATGATTTGTAGCTTCCACCAGCACTAGCCTAAATAAAGAAAACGATATGGATCATCTAGATTAATAGACGCGACACCGCTCATAACCTTAAATTCCTTATAAACAGGTCCTCTTGATTCACAGACCAACACGTAATGTCATATGGATTCTGTTAAAATGAGTCAAATTGATATGATAAATATCGTTTAAAATGATAATCTGGTAGCATAAATATCTACCCCGCCCAGAATTCGAACCCAAGATCCCTAGATTCACAGTCATACGCAATAACCCCACGGCTATTTCGATTACGCAAACATTGTGCACTAGATGGTGGCTTATTTCCACGTTCCAATAATACTGCATTACGGAATTAAGTTTCATTTATATTTTGCTTGTTTCGATAATGTTCCTGAGTGACATTGAGTTTAAAATGCCTTATGCCAATGCTAAGCCGACTACTTACAATGTTTGATATTAAGGCATTTTACCATTTAAATACTGATACGAAGACTTCGAACATGTACCATGTCATTTGTTTAAACCACTTGACACCAGAATTCGCATGAGCGTTTTCCGTTCAGTATGTCATATACATTCCACATGGCCGAGAGTGCGTCATGGTATCAATTTTCGACACCGTGCGCTGATTGTTTCTCTTACCAGTGCCAGCTTTATCGATCGATCGAGTTGGCAGTGCGTCTTATACTTCCGTTCGATCGACCACTGCCAGCTAGGACACACTTCCATTCGATCGATCGAGCGGGCAGTGCATACTTCCGTTGTCCACCACTGCCAGCTAGTAAACTTCCATTCGATCGATCGAGCGGGCAGTGCATACTTCCGTTGTCCACCACTGCCAGCGAGTACACTTCCGTTTGATCGATCGATCGGTCAGTGCATACTTCCGTTGTCCACCTCTGCCAGCTAGTACACTTCCGTTTGATCGATCGAGCGGGCAGTGCATACTTCCGTTTGATCCACCACTACCAGCTCGATCGTTCCGATCCACTTCCGTCCCCAATTTTCAAAATCACTCCCACAAAACTATCCAGCAACCGAGCGGAAAGATGTTACACATCAAAAAGTAGGTTAGCACATGCAAGGAAAGCATTTCTACAGAAAAGGAATCTTTTGACAACACATACAGATTTAGGTACTAGGAAGTCATTTTTGAAAGCCTTTGCCTGGAGCATGGCACTCTATGGAAGTGAAACTTGGACTGTTGGAGCAGCAGAAAAGAGGAAAATTGAAGCAACTGAAATGTAGTGTTAAAGGAGAATGATGGAGATCAGATGGGTAGATAGAGGAACAAATGCACCGTATTAAGACGAGTGGGAGAGGAAAGATGTTTCTGGCGACTGCTATTGAAGAGAAGAGATAGGATGGTAGGACACATACTAAGACACCCAGGAATAGCAAAGTTAGTTATGGAAGGAAAAGTCGGGGTTATTGTATGTATGTATTTATATATATATGCATATTATATGTTTAACAGATTGCCTCGGATGTAGGGTGTGGTAGCTATGTAGAGATGAATCGATTAGCTCAGGACAGGGAAGCATGAGGCCTGCATCAAACCAGTCATAAGACTGACGACTCAAACAACAACATGAAAAGATGAGGTGCCGTCGATAATTATGGACTGCACTTGACACAAGGGAAGCGTGAGCTGTGTGAAAGTGGGAGGAGAGAGATCGGAACAGAGAAACGGCCTGAAACAAGGAAGTGCACTGTCACCGTTACTTTTCATTGTGGAGATGGATGACATAATGACCCGAGTGGCACAAGTAATTGGAGAAGGAAAGATGCAAGCAATGGTGTTTGCAGATGATTTGATGATTTGGGGAAACAAGGAGGAGGAGGTCCAGGAACAGTTGGACGCGTGGGAAGGAATAATACAAGGATATGGAATGAAATTTAGCATAAATAAGAGTGAGATGGTGTTCACAACAAGGAAGAAGGAAAGAACCACAACGGGAATAACAATGGGTGGGGAACAGCTGAAGAAAGTGGAGAGTTTCAAGTATCTGGGAAGCCTGATACAAGATAATGGAAGAAACGATAGAGAAATAAATGAGCGGGGGAGACAGGCAGAAGCATTCCGGAGGAGTGTGAGAAGCATGTTAAGGAGCAAGGATGTCCTTCAGAACAGCAAAAAGATCATATATCGGACGTACTATGTCCCTATCCTGACGTATGCCTCGGAGACCTGGGTTATGAAAGGAAGGGAGAAGAGCAAAATACAGGCCAGTGAGATGAGGTTCTTGAGAAGCAGTATTGGAGCTACAAAGATGGATAGAATAAAAATGAAAGGACCAGAGAATTAATGAAGGAGGAACCATTACAGGATGGTATAGAGAAATCTAGACTTAGATGGTATGGACATGTAAAGCGAATGGAGGAGAAGAGGATCCCCAGGAGGATACACGAGACGAAGTGGGAAGGGAAGGGACATGGAGGAAGACCAAGAGATAGGTAGCTGAAGGGGGTGGAAGAAAGCGTGAAGAAGAGAGGAGAAGACTGGACATGGGTGGAGGCTGAGAGATGGTGGGAAGACAGGAGACGTTAGAGAGGCTTGTGTTCCAAACAGACCCGGCCACTGGCTGGAAACTGAGCAAGATGATGATGATGATGATGATGAGGGAAGCATGAGCCTGCATCAAACCAGTCATACGACTGACGATTCAAACAACAACATGAAAAGATGAGGTGCCGTCAATAATTATGGACTACACTTGACACCACGTGGGCACACCGATAAAGCTCTTGTATATCAGATAAAGCCTCTTTGGCAGTGAAAAGCCAGGAAATGTGGTTACACACTTGAGTGAACTTCATGTTTCATTAATTTGGTAGCCAACACGTCGTCTTTCTGAGCCGTCGATATCTTTTCTACACCCTTCTTCCTGTCTTTCACCACAGCTCCTTCCACTTCTGGACTTCGCCAGGAAGAACGCCACTTCTGGCAACTGAATCGCGCTCTCTAAAAATCCCTATGCTAGACTAGTGCCTGGACGATATCTGTCGTTGCCTGCGTCCATTGAGGCATCAGCGAAAGAATGACTGAGCTCGTGTCATAACCATCTGCCGTGCGGGGTATCATCAAGTGAGGTATACCTCGGCTCTCAATATATCGATAGACAATTAAATGGAAAAATATGTTAGAATAGATCCCCAGAACCAGTCCCTCGATAGCTACCACGCGTACACAACGAAATACGCTCGCTGGTATAGTTAAAATGCAGTATATGTGGTGTCCCGTTAGCTGTGGTATAAAGTGATTTCGTAACTACGAACAGAGTTCCAGGTTACAAAGAAACTCAACACAGGAAAGGAGATAGTTCGTAAACCTGCTTATACTGCAGCAGATGTTGCAAATAAAAGTGGCCCGGACGAGGGGCTACACCACGCACACGCGCACAGAACGTGATCGAAATCGGTTCAGATATCAACATAGTGCGGGCTGTCGGTGTGATTTGATCAGTGCATAGGTGAAAATAGTACACGCAGTGCAGCAGAGAGTGTTAGTTGTGGAAAGGTACTGTACGCTTATAGGGGTGCGAGCCAAGAAATTATTCATCTCCTCAAAGTTGTCCCATGCTAAATTATAACGACTATGGAAGTCGACCAGAAAACCAGTTTGTTACATCGCCCAGTTTACTCAGTTAATTCAGCCAGCCAATGAGAAAATTAGTAGCCACGTGCAGTAACTTGCAGTCGAACTACGTCGTACAAAGAGAGACCGGACGATCAGGCGCGAGGAAACTCGAGCATTTCCGAAGAGAGCCAAACCCCGACGCGAGCTGTAAGCGTGTCTGGAACATGGAAGGGGTAGACGCGAGGATGGCACGCGACATGCAGCCAATGAGAAGCGGCCTTACTAAAACAAGTGCCAGCATTGTAATGAGCATAGCTAATTACCCAGAATGATTTTAAAACATCATACTATCAGAGAAGACATTAAATAATAAATAAGAACTATTTATTAGAAATGCGACTACTTATTTATGTAATTAAGGATTAATATGATCATCGACATTGAGCGACTAATCAGATCCATGGTCTGAAGAGGACGCGGGCTTGGAAATTTGATGAGGGAGAAATGAGAGAGGAATCACGGCTTCTTATTAATTACACCTTCAGCGGAGAAAGACGTCTCGACAAGTAGCTCGACATTGTTACTAAGCATATAGAAATTCAAATCGAAGGCACTTAGTTTTGTGCAAGTCTACATATAAAGTCGACATTCAACAAGAATAATATTTAAAAGTATTTTAAACCAATCTACAGAATTAAATATGACGAAATTCCTGAAGTTGAGGGAGGAATTTCTTAACGAATCTACAGCAGTCATGATGAGCGACTAAAAAGTTATGGGAACAGAACTATGATGGCAGCAAGAATATTCGAAATGACATAACATCAATCTCGCGGGGAGATTAACATCTCATCTCTCCCGTGAAGAAAATTCTACATCTACAAGTCATTTCCACATCTAAAATGACGATATATATTGGACCTTTGGCGAAGAAGACAAGAAGAATTCCTGTACGAGGGTGGCCAGGGAGTACCCGGCACCGAAGAGAGAAAGGGCGATCCCATCTCACAGAAAGAAGAGTCACCGGCGGATGGAACGGCAACACGATGATGATCGAGTTCGAATCCCGGACCTGACCGCACGGGAACTTCTTTACGAGGGCGGAGCAGACCAAACTACATCGTGCAGTCCTATGCTATTAGAAACAACCCGTTTCTAAAGGATGGCGAAGGAAGCCTACTTCTAGCCATCTTTAACGCAACACCAGGTAGTCCTCGGACCAACGATTTATATCCCACTTTGTAGATTATTGTATACTTTGAAGAATATCCGAAAAACTATTTATTGATGCCATTTCCTACATTTTAATGATATTATTGTAATTTGCGACGTCATATTTTCATGATTACATCATGCGGATGTTAATGCATATTTTTCGTCGATTTTGAGTACTCGGAATTTTTATTTAGAATTTTTCGAATTTTGCGACTTTCGAAATTTGAATGGAGAGATTTTACAGTTTAGTTCAGAATACTTTTATGGTAAAGTTTAAATGTGTTCAGATCACATTTTGTCAATTTTTGAATTATATAATATCGTTTTTCTTGTCAACGATAATTATTATGGAAAATTCAAGCCAGGAGTGTTATACTGAGAAATATTTGAAAGAATGCAATTCTTAAAGATCTTATGTAGAGATATATGTCAAGTCACGATCTGAGAACTTATTAGACAGATTCGTTGATAAATATTTAATGACTAACAATTTTAAAGTACCGTATTGAAGTTTTGTGAGAAATATATTAAAGAAAGAATATGTAAAAGAATACAATGTCAAGTAAGCAAATACGAATTACAGCGTATTTTGAAGTTATAAGAATGTGAAGAAAGATTTAAAGAAATATTGCAGCTAATTGAAAGCTTTTAAAGAAAGGTGAATGATGCAAAGAGATAAGATTGTTATTTGAAGACTAGTATTTGATCGTATTATTCACATTCACACAACCGAACCTTCGGCTCTGTATTAACCATATGCCAACTTAACATAGAAGGTATCAGTAAGGCAAAGAGTGAATATTTATCCAAGATCCTTCATGAACTATCCGTGGATGTGGTAGTACTCCAGGAAACTCACACAGAAGATGACCAGCAACTGAAACATAGGGGTAAAATTCTAGGATACCAACTAGCTGCAGCAGTGAATGGTCCTAAGTACGGCATAGCCACCTTTGTCAAGAACGATATAGCTAACTGTGAAGTAATGGAACACGTTACAAACGAAGCATTCTTCTCCTCATCTATAAAGGTAGATAATGTCGTGATTACTAACGTATATAAACCACCTAGCGTCAACTGGCCAGATCACAGAATGTTGGTACCATCAGAAAACAGCATCATTCTTGGAGACTTCAACGCTATGGGGATACGATCAGTGCGATGAAAATGGCTATTTGAATGGATGCATGCAAGAGATCTTAAGCTAGTGTACGATGTCAAGGACAAAGGAACTTTCCACTCTGGTCGTTGGAAGAAAGACTATTCGCCAGATCTTTGTTTTGCCTCCCATAACCTCATGTCAACTACCTCAATACACAGACAAGTACTGAACAATTTCCCTCGGAGCCAACACAGACCCATAATCTATAGAGTTGGTCTTCAGATCCCTGTTATTAGGTCTGTACCCATACCTAGATGGAACTTCCAGAAAGCTGACTGGAAGACATATGCTTTGTACACAGATGCCAACATTAGGTGGATAGCTCCTACGCCAGAAAATTACTGGAGGTTTGTTGGGCTAATAAAATCAGCTGAAAAAAGAAAAGGAAGGAAGCTTGTAGTTTAACGTGACCGTTAATCTTGAGATCATGAGCCACGGGACTTCCTTTTTACGTGGAATCCGAACCACAGGACATGGCATTTCACATCGAAAATCTCACATGCATTGACCGGGAATCGAACCCGGACCGCCTAGGTGAGAGGCATACAGCTAGACCGCTGAGCCACCACGCCCCTGCTGAAAAAAGAACCATCCCTCGTGGCTATCGGAAGGATTACATACCTGGTTGGAATGAGGAAACAAGTCGCTTATCTGCTGAATACTTAGAAGAAAACAGTCCGGAGAAAGCTACTGAACTTCTGAAATCTCTAGATAATGCTAGAAGAGAGAAGTGGATAACAGCAGTACAAGATCTCAACTTCACACACTCTAGCAGAAAAGCATGGTCACTCATCCGTAAACTAGATCCAACTTCCACACCACTGAGGAAGCAGACCTCCATTAATGTGGAAACTATAGCAAACCATCTGTTCTCGGTATCTCGGGCTCCGGGGAATAAGAAATTCACAAAGCAAGTTAAGTCGGAACTAAGACAGAGAAAACAAGAAATCCAACCAAATGACCAATATTCAAGTCCATTTTCCTCAGAAGAAATACAAAATGGTCTCGACTCCCTTCGTGGTGGTAAAGCTGCCGGATTTGATGGCATATTTCCAGAACTTTTAAAGAATTGTGGTCCAGCAACCAAGCGCTGGCTTGCTTCTTTCTTTAGTAATGTTCTGCAGTCAGGTCGACTGCCTCCCTTGTTTAAGAAAACTAAAATTATTGCTATCTTGAAACCAGGCAAGGATCCCAAATTACCCCAAAGCTACAGACCAATAGCCCTACTAAGCGTAACTTACAAGCTCCTGGAAAGACTGATTCTTAACAGGATAGCTCCTACGATTGATTGCCTCATTCCGATTGAGCAAGCTGGTTTTCGTCATGGTCGTGACTGTAGCGATCAGTTGCTCGCTTTGACTTCATATATAGAAAGTGGATTTGAGAGGAAGAAGAAAAGTGTCTCTGTGTTCCTCGATCTTACCGCTGCCTATGCACAGTCTGGAAAGAAGGTCTCCTCCTGAAACTCAGTAGAACAATACCATGTCTCAAGATCTTCACTCTGATAAAAAAATATGTTGGGAAACAGATTTTTCCAGGTTCATACAGAACATGTCCGCAGTCGTTTTCACAAACTCAACAACGGTTTGCCACAGGGTTCAGTGCTGTCTCCAATTCTCTTCAATTTATACATACACGACCTTCCAGAAACCACATCTCGCAAGTTCATCTATGCAGACGACACCAACCTCACCTTACAAAGAGCAGACTTCAGTGAAGCTGAAGAAATCCTATCCCAGGATCTTGAGAAGATGGACGATTATTTCACAAAGTGGCGATTGACACCTAGCCCTCTAAAAACAGAAGTAGCCACGTTTCACCTCAGTAACAGGAATGCAAACTACCAACCGTCAGTCAGGTTCAGAAATCACACACTGCGATGTAATGCTACCCCCAAAAGCCTTGGCGTAACTTTAGACAGATCTCTAACCTATCGCAATCACCTTCAGAAACTGGCAGCTAAACTGAAAAGTCGTAACAACCTTCTGGGAAGACTAGCTGGAACATCATGGGGTGCAGATGCAAATTCACTGCGAACAACTGCTTTAGCACTAGTATATTCTTCACTGAATACTGTTCTGCTGTACGGCTGAATAGTTCCCATACTCGTCTGGTCGACGTCCAGCTACGCCACACAATGAGAATCATATCTGGCAGCCTGCACCCTACTCCTGTACAGTGGTTACCCGTACTGAGCCACATTCAACCTCCTCACATCAGACGACAAAATACCCTTGTCAGATTATGGACTAAGGTGATGATTAACAGCTCACTTCCCATCCACCAGGATACAGATGGAAACGACGTAGCAAGACTGAAATCCCGGAAACCTGCCTGGAAGACGGCCAGGAATCTAGCTGACATACCATTTAGATCTGACGAAGCATGGAAGCAAGAATGGGCCAGATTACACCCACATGGTCAAATCAACATCGATGACCCAACAGCAAAACCTCCTGGGTTCAACCTCCCGCGCACCATCTGGACCAGACTAAACAGGATACGCTGCGGCGTTGGAAAAACTGCTTCTGCACTACACCAATGGGGGTGGTTGGAGTCTCCTTCCTGCAACTGTGGTGCTGAAGTGCAAACCATCAGCCACATCGTGAAAGAATGTCCTCTACGAGCATTCACTGGGCCTATGGAGGAACTACATCAAGTAACCCCTGCGGCACTCACTTGGTTGGAAGGACTAGACATCAGCTTGTGATGAAATCTGAGATATCCATGTATATATATATATATATATATACTGTATATATTAATTTTTATTTTTCTAATAGCAATTATATGTAACACATTTCAAACGATTGTCAAGAAGCATCATACGCTAAATAAATAACCTGTTAAATTAATTCATTGATGGAACCAGTATTTTTATTAAATATTTTTATTAAGAGTGTTGCAACTATGAAAGGAATTTGTTATTGAGAAGTGAGTTGAGAAGTATTATGTTTTTGAAAGGAACTGCGAAGTATCTTTGTGAGTGAAATTTATTATTCCCGTAGCAGACGGAGGTATTTATTGTAAGACAATGGGCAATTGTGAAGCCAGTGGTCAATTGTTAAAGGAATGTCTGTAATGAAAGACTTGCGCATATTTGAAGTTGAAATATGATATATATGAAGTAGAACTAGTTAAGAATGACACATTTGAGACAGCGTTTAAAGTAGTCAAAAGGTTCTTCGGGGACAAGAGGATTAGGTGCAATGTACTGAAGGCAGATGATGGAGAACTGGTGTATGAAGATTCTGAAATTGGCTCAAAATGGAAAGAATACATTGAGAATTTATATGGAGGAAAACAAACACCTTGTGAAATACTAGAAAATGAAGAGCTAGTAGATAAAGAAGAAGAGGGAGATGAAATACTCCTGGATGAATTTAATCAAGCAATGGAAAGGCTGAAAAACGGAAAGGCATCCGGGGTTGATGATATACCAGCAGAGCTGATAAAAGCCACTGGAGACAATGTGAAGAAAGCCCTATTTGATCTGATTTGTGAAATGTATAACACGGGACATATCCCATCGGACTTTAGGAAATGTGTCATAGTGCCCATTCCAAAGAAATCATCTGCTAATAGATGTGACCAATATCGCACATTAAGCCTTGTAACCCATGCTTCTAAAATACTCACCAGCATTATCTTGAAACGCATTGAAGGAAAGGTAGAGTTGGAGTTGACAGAAGATCAATTTGGATTCAGGAAGGGTAGAGGGACTCGAGAAGCAATCCTAGCTTTAAGAATGATTATAGAGAAACGACTAAGAAAAGATATTAATACATTCATTGCTTTCGTAGACCTGGAGAAGGCATTTGATAAGGTTGAGTGGAATAGACTATTCATGGTGTTGAAAGAACTGGGTGTTAAGTACAAGGACAGGAGGACAATTTGAGAATTGTATGAAGACGAGATAGCCGTTATACGATGTGGAGATTCCACAACAGAGGCCAACATTAAGCAAGGAGTTCGGCAAGGTTGTTCGCTTTCACCAATTATTTTTAATGCATACATCCAAAAAGCAATAGATGAAGTAAATGATAATTTGCCAATGACTGGAGGTCTCAAGATTCAAGGAGAAAGAATTACCATGCTTCGCTTTGCAGATGATATCGCAGTCCTGGCAGAAAACGAAGATGATCTGAATTATGCATTAGCAGAAATGGAATCCACCTTTAAGAAATATAACATGAAGATCAACAAAATGAAAACCAAAGTTCTTCTCTGTAGCCGGCAGTATGAACCTCCTCGTTGTACTTTAAATGGAGAACAGCTGACAAATGTACAGGAGTTCACTTACCTTGGTAGCAAAATAACAGCAGATGGAAGAAGTAGAAGAGAAATAGTCAGCCGCATCAACCAAGCCAAATAGCATTCAACAAGAAAGGAAAGCTCTTTACATGCAAAAACATTAGTATGAGCCTCAGGAAACGTCCTGTGAAGATATATGTGTGGAGCGTACTGTTGTATGGTAGTGAAACCTGGACTCTCAGCTTGGCTGATAAGAAACGAATAGTAGCCTTTGAAATGTGGTGCTACAGGAAAATACTAAAAATTCCATGGGTGGACAAAATCAGTAATGAAGAAACGCTGAAGAGGATTGGAGAGAAGCCATGTTTATGGAATATGCTTACTCACCGAGGAGACAATTGGATTGGACATATCTTGAGACATGAAAGTCTTCTGCACACAATACTGGAGGGCAATGTGGAAGGAAAGAACTGTAGAGGTAGACCACGGCTGGGATACATAAAACAAATCATTCACGACAAAGGTTGTGATAATTACTTGGACTTGAAGAGACTAGCCACAGGCCGGAGTTCATGGAAAGCTGCTACAAACCAATCTTCGGATTGAACACCACAGAAGAAGAAGTGTTATTAATGTTTATTATTATTGGAATGACCGCGTTGTCGCAGCCCCTAAACTTAAGAACCAACCACCAACCATTATTGGCGGACAGTGTAAGTTCACGTCTAGAAGCTGCTCTCGTGAAAATAGTGAATATAGCGGATGCAGCAGGCAAATATCTAAAGAAGGAGGCTAAAGAGGATATTAAGGAAGCGGTGAGTGTTATTCGAGAATGTTTTATTACAATGAGAACCACATATAATGATATAACTAATGAAAACATGCAGACCCGCAAAGAGGTTAAGGAATCATACATAGATATTACACAAGAGGCCAACGATAATAACTTCACGCGACACGTGCTGCTATCTGATGACATCAATCCAGATTCAGATCTCTTGGCGCTTTGTCATGATGAAACAAGCCTACAACCAACGACATCTCGCGGAGAAGACGAGAAATTCTGTGCCAATGAGATGACAATAGAAGATAAAATATCTGCAAAACTAAGCACACAGCTTCAGTACATGATCGAAAACCTGACATGTAACCTCAAATCAATGATAAAAGATGAAATAATGAAATGTCATACAGGAAATGAGGAAATCAGAAAGGAGAAAGTAATGGAAGCAGACCCTATTACTCAGAGAAAAGATGAGACCAGGAAAACTGGAAACGAAAGACAGGAACAATTACCTCGAGAGCAACAGCCTATCGATGAGAAACAAAATTGTGACAAAGGAATATGGTCAGAAGTCGCAAGGAGGAGACGTGGCAATACGCCGCAATTCATACAAACTCCTACTATTGTAGGAACCAAGCAATCCTTCAACCTTCCCTCAACAGAGAACACAAATGTACTCCAAGCTGTCTACCATAAAGCCTGGCTTTATATAGGACATCTTCACCGCAACACAACTTGTGAAACGGTGATTAGCCACCTGAAGGGACTGAACATATCTGAACTATCAGGCTGTGAAGAAATCCAAAAGAAAGGTACCCTAAAGGCTTATAAAGTAGGAATACCCCTTAGAGACCTGAGCAAGATCACTAATCCGGACTTATGGCCGGAGGGCGCAATTATTAGGCGATATCGATTTCGTTCGCATGACCAAGGAGCAAGACTTGATACCCAAGAATACTTCAGCGCACAATTGCCACGCAACCAACATCAGCTACAACCATACTAACATAATGCTTTGGAACGTAGAAGGACTGAAATCCGTCCTTGACATGAACTCCACTTTTAACTTACAGGATTACGATGTACTTCTCTTCACAGAAACGTTCAGCACAAGTGACATAACCATTAACAATTTCTACGGAGCCCACTCCCTAGCTAGGAAAGGGGACAGAGGAAGACCTTCAGGCGGAATAAGTTGTTACATAAAGGCCCACTTACAACCAATCAAGGTAATAGACTGCACTGCGAACACCCTATCCATATCCACACGAATAATAAATACAATAGGAGTATACTTCAAGCCTAAGACACAACCGGAGACAATTATCGATGAACTAGGGAAAGCGCTAGAAAGCACAGACGATGACAAACCTATCATATTAATGGGAGACCTAAATTGTCGTATAGACAAACAGGATGCAAAAACTCTAGAGGTTAAAGATTTCCTCATGGAGTACCAACTCAAATTACTAAATAAGGAAGAAGAATACACTTACATAGCACCAAATGGAAAAAGTACGATTGATTTAATCTTCACTAACAATCAAGGCCATGGGCAGCTAGAAACTGGAAAAACCACACTCAGGAAACATCTACCCGTGATAGCCAAAATCCAAGTAAAGGGAACGATGCAGGTCCTCACAGACAAAAATGTCAAATCGAAAGTATCAAGATACATAAATGAAGAGAAATGGCAAGCATTAAGAATCCAAATACCATTAATAATGAGTAAGCAGAAAACCCTAGACGAGACTACTGAGGCCCTAAACGAAATAATTCTGCAGGCTGCCACAAAAACGCCAAGGAACAATCGGATAGCGAAACAATGGTTTGATTCTGAGTGCTATGCTATGAGGAAAATAACTCTACAGTGCCTTAATGCAGCTAGAGAACACGGAAATGGTGCACTAGCAGAGTACGCTTCAGAACGTCGAAAATACAAGCAGCTACTAAAAGAGAAGAAACTATCGTATGATCTCCACGTCGAACAGAAACTAATCGCAGAAGCAGAAAGGAGTCCACATAAGATCTTAAGGTCTTCGAAGAAGCAAAAATCGAGTTATCCAATAAACATTGATCAATGGGAACTACACTTCAGCAGCCTTCTAGGAGAAAAAGATAAAATATCAAATGAATTCACATTGACACCAGATCACTCGCAAGACATTGACTTGATCACATGTGACGAAGTCATCCATCTTATAAGAAACGGCAAAAATAACAAAGCGGCTGGGCCAGACGGAATTTACATGGAGCATCTAAAATACACCTTACAAGACATAGCAGAAACTGCTCTATTCAACAAATGTCTTATGATGAAATCAATACCGCATCAATGGAGAAGATCAACTATAATAGTACTTTACAAAGGCAAGGGAAGGAAAGAAGACCCGAACTCCTATAGAGGAATTGCTCTAGAGAGTGTAATGTTTAAACTGTTCTCCAAAGTACTATTAGGACGCATCGCTCAAAACCTTTATGCAAATATACCTACATTTCAATATGGATTCACTCCAGGCAGATCAACACAGCACGCGGTGCAAGAAATTATTCAGGAAATAACTCTATCTCTAGCTCATCGCAACTCCCCGATATATGTAATCTTCATAGACTACTCCAAAGCTTTTGATAGCATCAGCAGATCAACATTGGTAAACAAATTGGAGAGCATATTAGGCAAATCAAATCAGGAGCTCCAAACCATCAAGTCTATCCTTGATGCAAACCATATAGCGGTGTATGATGGCATAACTACATCGAATGACATCATACAAACACGAGGGGTCTTGCAAGGAGACCCGATGAGTCCGGTCTTATTCAACGTCATGACAGCGGATATCGGCAACGCTATAAACGTCAATGTAAAACTACTGATGTACGCGGATGACATGGCCATTCTCTCCAAAAGCCCTAAACATTTACAAACGGCATTAGACGACATCAGGAACTGGGCAACATACAACTCTATGGAAATAAATGGCTCGAAAACCAAAGCAATGAAATTCAGGAGAGGAGGCAAACTTGCAAAGGGGGATCATTTCACGTGTGGCAACTCTCCCTTAGAATTCGTAACACATTTCAAATACTTGGGGGTCACCCTCCAAACTACGGGAATTACGTTTTCACTACAGATACAAGAACGAACAGCAGCTGCAGCAAAAGCAATATATGACATACCCAAATTACAACTACTGTCAGTTTCAACAGCAATGGCACTATTCAAGATCAAAGTCATGCCGACGGCCACCTATGGAATACAACTAATCTGGAACTACCTGACGGTCGGAAATCTAAGAAAGCTGGAAAGCGTTAAATCTAGCTTCCTCAAAAGAGTGTTATCCATCTCAAAATTCACAAGAAATAGTTATGCTTATATCCTTGCACAGGAATCTCTCTTCGTGGATGACATAAAACACTGCTTTAGTTTATCGGAGACACAAGCATATGCAACCTTCATCGAAGAGAGGAGCAGCAAAGCAAGACAGATACCGGAGGGGATTAGAGAAACAGACGCAATGACATCAGACTGCTGGAAAGGACCAAACTTCCAACTCCGACACCTGTACACACGATTTGCAGTACACGGCTTTCATGGAAAGATTTGCACAGAAAGCACCTACCATGATCCTAAGGACAGCTGCATCTGTAAGCTATGTAATGAACGGTGCCCGAAATATCACCTGCAGGAGTGTAAAAATAGGACTGTTTCACTAATTGAGCTATCTAAAGATTGGTGAAATCACGACAATGTAACTTTTCATTTTTATTTTATTTTTTCTCTCAGTACACATTGTGTTTAATAAATATAATATAATTATTGGAAGTTATTGCAATAGTCTCATATAGTTGAATTTCCTTGAAATTCACAGGACAGCGAATCCTGGATGCAGTTAAATCTGAAAGCAATTATAGGATTTAATGGATCTTTGTTGAAACTGAGAGTAAACTGAGATATATTAAATGGTTCTTGATTAAATATTGAATTTACAACAATTATTCGACGCAGTGGACATATGTATTTTTATTGAGTGTTTTTATTATTGACAGACAAGTTATAGGAGGCCTTTAAACTATATCTCTACTTAATTGCATGGATTATAGAATCCCAGATTGTCACTGAAACCACGAACGAGACATAGTAGAGTGAAGAAGTATTTTCTAAAGTCCGTTGAGAGACAGTAAAGGAATAGTATGACAATTTTATATTTTATTGTCAGGGGAGAGATGTTGAAACGTTGTACATATTTTATTTTATATTAAGTAGTTGCTGAACTACTATGTTCGTATTTATATTGTACAGAAAATGTTAAGAATTTTAAGATAGGCTTATAATTACATTTACGCGCATTATTAGTTTTCAGGGGCGTGGTGGCTCAGCGGTCTAGCTGTATGCCTCTCACCAAGGCGGTCCGGGTTCGATTCCCGGTCAATACATGTGAGATTTTCGAAGTGAAATGCCATGTCCTGTGGTTCGGATTCCACGTAAAAAGGAGGTCCCGTGGCTCATGATCTCAAGATTAACGGTCACGTTAAACTACAAGCTTCCTTCCTCTTTATTAGTTTTCATTTGTAATTTAAATGTAGAGATTTTTATCGCTTCCTTGAGAAGAATTTGAGTGATAGGAGGTGGGGGATAATTGTATAGAGTAATGAATAGTTTTTGTAATGACGGAGATCTACGTCAGGGGCAACTTCATTTAGTAATTTAAGGGGATATTTTCTATTATTAACTTAATAACATTTTTCTTGTTATCAAACTCCTGTTACCTAAGGCACAGCAGTTGTTTGCTGCTATTCAAGTCAAATTTTATTTAAGCTTATAAAAGCGTTTGTAATAATGTTTTTATAGTTTCTATATGAAACGAATATGTATTCGACGCTTGTGAAGCAATGCCATTTGGTAATTTCATTTCATTTTATTAAGGCAGTTAATCAATGCCTATGATAGGAAACGTGTATTGTTTAGATAATAAATACGCAGGCACGTTGTTACGTTTCCCTGATTGTTTTTATAGGAAATTGGCATTATCTTTGTAGTTAAATGGCAGAGGAATGTGCTGTAGGGTGGAAGTTCCCGAGGGACCTAATCCGCATCCTTACGCCCGAGATTTTGATAGATTCTCATTGTTCCTGAGTAAATAGTGTACCCTACTGTTCCGTAGTTAGTTACTATAGCACATTCCGCTTTATAAAATCCTGTTCCTTATTCTGAGTGTTTTCGCCAAGTAGCACCATGTTGCTTTTAGCCGGGACTTCAAGATGCTACAATCCATTATTATTTCCAGCTGGGATAATGGTGGATCATCCAGATATACGGGTGCAGTATGTTAAAACAAATTCGTGGAAAGAGTGTGGTCGGTTATTTGCTCATGAGTTTAATGGGGTTAAGGTGCCAGCAAAGAGTGCAATGCAGCGATTAGACACAAAATGGCGTCAGACAGGACCTGTTTTGAATAAGGCAAAAACATTCCGAAACGTGCCCGTACACCCGAAAATGAGGATGCAGTTAACCAGAGTATGCTTCGGGGCCCTAAGAAATCATCCCGACGCCTGTCGCAACAGACCGGCATACCATGTCGAACATGCGGACGAATACTCCACCTGGACCTGAAAATGCATTCCTACTGTCTGTTGTTCATACATTGAAACCTACAGATGCTCCTCAGCGCCTCCAGTTTTGTGATTGGCTGTTCACTGAGATAACAATGCTTGGCTTGGACATGGATCTATTATTTATTTCTGATGAAGCCTGGTTTCACCTGAGTGGTTATGTCAACTCACAGAATGACAGGTACTGGGCAACAGAGAATCCGCGTCACTTTAACCATACACCATTGCGTAATCAGAAGGTTGGTGTTTGTGCGCAGTGTCTGCACGCCGCATGGTGAGTTCAGAGCGTTACATTTCCAACATTTTCAATCCATTTGTGGCAGCATTAACTGAAGAGGAAAATACCTACTGTTACTTCCAACAGGTATACATCCCATCGAACCATGGATCACATTCACACTTTTTTCACATCTGACAGAGTTGTTAGCCGAGGTCAGTCTGATCTCGGCCCTAGCTGGCCACCCAGGTCACCTGATCTGTCGGTGTGTAATTACTTTTTGTGGGGGAACTCTCAAGGGTAAGGTGTATCGCAACAACCCTCATAGTCTTCAAGAACTGCAGCAGAACATTTCTGACGAGATTGCAGTAATTCCAGCGGTCCAGCAGCGATCTGCCTTCCGCAAATTGATGACCAGAGCTGAAAGGTGCCAAATGGTGAATGGTGGCCATTTTCAACATCTGCTATAAGCAGATACTCCATTCCTTTAGTATGTTTCTGTGTAATCTGGAACTCTGTTCCCCGGACCACCTTTATTTGCCCCACCTGGTACATGCAACCGACAGCACCGTATCTCTACAACCTATCTCTACAAGACATGTGAACATACAAGTTTCTCCGGCTGAACAAATCCAAACTTGGTATCCAAGTGCACCAGCAAAAAGAAATCAATATCATCCTGATCCTAACTGTATTAAGGAAAAACAGGCAATAATTAATCATTACAGAATAAGATGTATTTTGTTTCGATTGTATCGCAGTTAATTATTTCTCCTCTGCACTGCATTTTGTTTCATTAATTCTTTACAAAACGTTACATAACTAAAACATAACCTCAATCTAGAGCATTATCAAGTGCCATAATCGGTATATATTGTAAACCGAAATATGATGAGTGTAATGCGTTAAATCAACTTCTGGACAAATTTAAAGCTGTTTGGGACCCACGAAGTCGTTATGGTAGATATTTGGTGTTCCTATAAACTATTGCGAATTACTGGGATGGTCAGCAGCTGACATTAATTCAATATTATCTGATCCCTAGTCATATGCACTAATAGAAGTTCAAATTATTTCACTAGGCTCGCAATTCCCGGCAAGAAAGCACTATGTTGGAACGTGCAAATATTAAACTGTCTCAGTATTGGCCAGTGCTGATGGCTTAAGTGTAAAGTAAAATGCTAAACTAAACGATTGTCAGAACTTACACGTATAATATTCTATGAGATAATTCTCTTTAGTGCATTTTCAAACTTCTGCTAAAATGGATCGATGGCGACAGCAGAAAAGGGGATTAGACTCTTTGGTGAGAAAGTCTTACGTTTAAGGAATCTATACACCACGATTTTTGATGTGTAACATCTTTCCGCTCGGTTGCTGAATAGTTTTGTGGGAGTGATTTTGAAAAGTGGGGACGGAAGGGAATCGGGCGGAAGTGGATCGGACGGAAGTGAAGACGCACTGCCAGAAAAATGGGACGGAAGTGAATCGGGCGGAAGTGGATCGAATGGAAGTGGATCGGACGTAAGTGAAGACGCACTGCCAGCTGGATGTACAATTGCAAATGTGTGTATTGGAAACAAGGCAGTGTGTGCTCTGTAGCGCGAGAATGTTATGGCAATACAGTAGGCAGTGCATTTAGCAGGCACTGGTTTGACGAGCCCTGTGGCAAATGTTTCACCGACTTTCATTTGTCATTGAGCAGTTTATGGAGCTTCACGTTCAAGGTTGAATATCATATGGGGTAGGACAAAGACGACAAATGACATTTAAGTAAGCGGCATTATTGTCAAGCTGTGGGTGAGTAGTCAAATATTAAATGCATAAGAGAATGTTGTTATATGAGTGGAATAAAAGTTGTGAGACTACTGTCGACCAAAGTATTATGTGCACTCGAGTTTGAAGGTTGTTTGTGAAGTAATCAATTGACCTACATAAAATCCAAAAACATCATCATTTTCGTCGTTCTATTTTACGTTAGTTCATGTAGGTTTGGAATTTTAAATTTATATTTTAATATTTTTTTATCGCACTTGGAACACAAAAAGTGCATGTTTTTAAGCGTGTTTCAACCATGCGTCACATTTAAGATTTATTACCTCAAAAACCTGTCATAAGATCGAATCCAAATTTTAACACATTATACATTGGCATGTTGTTGAGCCTCCGTGGCTTAGGCGGCAGCACGCCGGCCTCTCACCGCTGGGTGCGTGGTTCAAATCCCGGTCACTCCATGTGAGATCTGTGCTGGACAAAACGGAGGCAGACAGGTTTTTCTCCGGGTACTCCGGTTTTCCCTGTCACAATTTCATTCCAGCAACACTCTCCACTATCATTTCATTTGATCTGTCATTCATTTACTCATTGCCCCAGAGGAGTGCGACAGGCTTCGGCAGCCGGAACACTTCATATCCTCGCCGCTAGATGGGGGCTTCATTCATTCCATTCCTGACCCGGTCGGAGACTGGAAGCAGGCTGTGGATTTTCATTTTCACATTGGAATGTTGTATAACTGGTTTATTAATTTCAAAATTTTGTGTGTCCAAGAAACAAAGGTGTTATCATTTTTGTAAGGTAACTTTTTCTCGGCTCGGGGTGGTTGGAAAATGTAGTTCTTGATCGCGTTGTAATCCTTATACATCAAAACGTTATGCTGTATGACTGTGAAATACGTACATTAATTCACTTATTTTATATCGGTTTGTATTTGTACGGGGAAATAACACATGGTTCACCAGCTAGCCGCTCCGGGAAATGCTGTACAGCGTTGCTGAGATGGAGCCCATCACTTCCGAGCGAGGCGCGCCATGATATAAATTTAAAATTCCAAACCTACATGAACTAACGTAAAATAGAACGACAAAAATTATGATGTTATTGGATTTTATGTAGGTGAATTGGTTACTTCACAAACAACCTTCAAACTCGAGTGTACATAATACTTTGGTCGACAGTAGGCCATTTCATGATTGTAGGAAGCCATGTTTTGATTGTTTACGACGAACTGTAATAATGAAATACGTAGATTAATTCACTTATTTTATATCTGTTTGTATTTGAACGGGGAAATAACACATGGTTCACCAGTTAGCCGCTCCGGGAAATGCTGTACAGCGTTGCTGAGATGGAGCCCATCTCTGAGAATAATGAATGTGATAGTTACTGAGGAATGTGCTCACAGTATTTGAGAGTACTGTCGACGTTATGTGTCACTTTGTTATTATGAATTATTAATGTAAAAGGAAGGAAGGAAGCTTGTAATTTTGCGTGTCCGTTAATCTCACGATCATGATCCACGGTACCTCCCTTTTACGTGGAATGCGAACCAGAGGATATGGCATTTCAATTCGAAATTCTCACATGTATTGACCGGGAATCAAACCCGGTCTACCTTGGTGAGAGACTAACAGCTTGACCGCTGCGCCACAAATGTGACAGTAGCATATCTCCAATTCAATCTATACATTCATCATAGTACCAGTATGAAAATGGAGTGTAAATTAAATTTTAAGAATTTCCAAGCTGTGTAGGCCTAGTATACGGGTAGGATAACATGCCAGATGTTACACATCATATGCGACTACTGTATGGCTCGTATCTTTTTTTTTTCTTCTTTTATATACAATATTAGGGTTCTGAAATTTTGGTTACTGGAATGAGCAAGAAAAAGTAGAAATATTAGTATACATACCGACACAGAACGTTGTTGTTTAAAATCGTAATATATTTTTTCAAATATCGCTGCTCCCAAATTAATTGACATTCATCAAAGATAAGTTTTGCACTTCTATCAGAACACTTTAAGGAAGAGCATGAACCTAAAATACTTATTTCTTTAATGAAGCAGTAGCTGGTTGGGGCATATTAATTTAGTGGATATTATTCTTTTGGTATTTATAAAGAAGTCACAATATTGACTAATTAAAAAAAGTCACATGTTTAGGGTTAGTTTCCTTGAGTATTTCTTTGACTTTCATTTGAAAAAAGATTCAGTTATATAGGATAATAAGATTTACTGTTCAGAATTTTCAGAAACCCCCTGCCTCATATGATAACCCTTATAATCCTGCATTCCGTCATCCTCTCAGGTACCTTCTCCTGGTTTTCTGGTCTGGGCTACTAGGTAGCTGATACATTTTATGTTATAGAACTCAGGCTAATTCCACACCAGCTCGAGTATGTTTACTAACATACCACCCAACCGCTTCAGAATGTCCAGTTCTACATCTGGGTCACGATTATTATAATGTCAAATAGCATTCATAACACAAAACTGCAATGTTTTCAGTCCTATATAACCATATTTAGGGCATCTTGTTAATATCATTTTTGGGGCTTGGAACATCTAGGTCATCAGCCTCAGGTACATTGGTGTGTGTTGAACTTGTGTGGAGTGAACTCTATATTGTTTATTAGTAATTAGAAAGAGAACAAAGTCACAGTTGGTCACCATGAGCTGGAAGCAAAGACTGTTGACGTGTGTTGACGAGGGAAGGGCATATGGCACAATGATTGACGTCTCCTATATCAAAAATGTACTGAATACATGTCGAATGGATAAATAAAAAATTCTAATCTAATCCCGCCTTCTACATAAAAATTAACATCTCTAAAAGTAGTGAGAGTATTGCTAGGTAAGATACATTAAATTAAAGCTAATAAAACAAGAAATTCAGTGAATGCGTAACTCAGATTTGACATTTTTTTTGACAATTCTGGGTGCACACATCCATAAGTAATTACGAATCTTGATATGGGCAAGTTTAGACAATGTGGTGAGAAGATCTAGTGTATAACTAATTATAAAACAATTCCCATCATGATTGTCATCTTATCTAAATAGATTAAAAGATTATATTTCCTCCTGAAACAAGAGAGGCTGATTAATCTCTCTCTCTCTCTCTCTCTCTCTCTCTCTCTCTCTCTCTATATATATATATATATATATAACTCAATGTTGGTTTGTCTGTATGTCTGTCTGTCATTTATACAAATCTACACCGTTTCACCGATCTGAACAAAAATTTGTACACTTACCCTTTGGAACCCGAAGAGACACTGTCCACTTTAAATTTTGGACAGACCACTCTATTCCCTGCATTTAGGCCCTTTGGCACAAATCTACACCGTTTGACCGATCTGAACCAACATTTGTATACTTACCCTTTGGAACCCTGCAAATAACACTGTCTACATGAAATTTCGGACAGACCACTTCATTCCCTGCATTTAGGCCCTTTGGCAAAAATCTAAACCGTTTCTGCGATCTGAACCAAAATTTGTATACTTACCCTTTGAAACCTTGCGATTAACACTGTCTACATGCAATTTCGGACAGACCACTCCATTCCCTGCATTTATGCCCTTTGGCACAAATCTCACCGTTTCACCAATCTGAACCAAAATGTGTACACTTACCCTTCAGAACCCTGCGAGTAACACTGTCTACATGAAATTTGGAACAGTCCACTCCATTCCCTACATTTAGGCCCTTTGTCAAAAATCTACACCGTTTTACCGATCTGAACCAAAATTTGTATACGTACCCTTTGGAACCTAGCGAATAACACTGTCTACATAAAACTTCGGACAGACCACTCCTACAGGCGCGGATTCAAGGGGGGGGGGGGGGGGGGGGTCACGGGGGTCATGACCCCCCCCCCAAACAGAGACCAAATTTTTTTGCAAACTCAAAAAACGAAAACACAATTACCAGACAAATAAAACTTAACGAATTTTAACTGAAAAACAGTTTTTTTTTCATTTTATTCAATACTGAATTATTATGTTCTGTTACAACTGTACATATTTACAACTTCAAACCTCTTGTAAAATAACTATTAGTTATACAACAAAATCAACTCGTCTATTTTGTTTAGCAAACCTTGTGATCACCGAATCGATGTTTATAGTGATGTCACGATGAATGTGCAGCAATGCACGGATAGGAAACTGGGACTTTTTTCGCACCAAAAATTTTTGCCGACGTCCAAACCGCAAGCTTGGTTGGCAATTTAAGCTGTGACTTTCTCCCTTTGTCGGTACCAACTCGACTTGCCGAAACTGTAACGTACCTTCATCCTTTTCTCGAAGTTCGATGTAAAAGTCGCAAAACACGCCGTTGCAATTTGCACGAATATTTTTGGTGCGCTAAACGCATCAAATTTCTATCCATGTAGCTTGCAAAAAAATTGGTCTGGTTTTGTACGTTTGGTTATTTTGTGATTGCGTTTTTAGTGATACCATTTTTCTTAACAATTTCGATTCTCTGACCCCCCCCCCCCGCCTGCCCCCCCCCCCCGCAAAGCCAAAATCTAGATCGATTCCCTGACCCCCCCCAAAACCAAACTCTAGATCCGCGCCTGCCACTCCATTCCCTGCATTTAGGCCCTTTGGCACAAACCTACTCCGTTTCACCGATCTGAACCAAAATGTGTATACTTATACTTTGGAACCCTGCGAGCAGGGGCGAGGCGCCCATTAGGGCGCTGAGGCTCAGCCTATCCGTAAAAATAGTTAAATTAGTTTTCTTCGGCTGTTATTGGTGTTTTTCGATTGATATTTCGAATATTATATATTTGAACTCGCGCTGCCTAGCGTCGTGTCTGCTCACAACCAAATCAACCAATAGCTATTCACCTCAACTCAGCCTCACGCGTGCAGACGCAGTAGCAACTACTTGGTGGGCGGGGTGAAGAGGGGGTGTATCTTGTAAACTTGTGCGTTAAGGCTTGCCCAAGGACTCCTGGAGATAGAAACGCCACAACGATAACTGCTGCAATCTAGGGGTGTTTGGCAGAACTAAGACAGCACAGCACTGGTTACAGGGTTGTCAACTATATTAAATGCAAGATAGCATAATTTTCTGACATGAAAAATTATTGAACATGGACATAAATCTGAACAGGACCCAGACATACGCAAAAAAATGAATTTAAGATAAATCTCATTATATGTTACTTTAAAATACATAACTTAACTTGCAGAATGGTTTTTTTAATGTGCTCTTTTGACATGTTGGCAGTCCTGGCTACACGGTGAATGATACCAATCTGTGCAGCCTATTGCCAGTGTGGAATGTTAAGTGCAGTGAAGTGTGTTTCTATTAATATATTTGTATCTTACTGTTTGGGGTGTTTGTGTTACAGTGTAGTTGAAAACAAATAGTAGGCATAAGTACGCTAATCTACACGACACATGCGTTTCAACGGATGCGTTCAATACATCTCATGATCCATTGAATTTTCTTATTGAAAATCCAACATTTTTTTCTCAACTCTCTTTGGAGGAAAAATTCCAGGTGAAAGAACGGAAGCCCACGCCAAGCTTGTCACTTCAGAAAACCGATGGAAAGTTTGTAAGTCGGTTTCAGAGACAATGGTACGAGTCGAAACCATGGTTGAGTGGTAGTGCTACCCGAAATAGATTATTTTGTTTTTATTGTGTGCTTTTTGCTAAAGACAATTTAGAATGGGGCAAAATAGGGGTTGGTGAGGAAAGTCTTAAACATTTTCTTTCTAAGGCAAAAAAAAAATGAATGTTCAATTTCACACATCACAGCAGCTGTTAAATATAATCATTTAGGTACCGCTAGAATTGACCATGCACTTTCTGAGGCGATGCGTCTTGCAGCTTTGAAACACAACGAAAAAGTCGAGCGAAATAGGAATATAATGAAAAGACTGATTTCAACTCTCTGTTTCCTGGCGCGGCAAGAGGTCACGATGAATCTGAGACGTCTTTAAACAAAGGCAATTATTTAGAATTATTGGATTTCTTGGCAGAGGAAGAACCGTATATGAAAGATCATTTATCATCCGATGGGGTATATAAAGGCACTTCCTCTGACACACAAAATGAACTACTCGAATGTATTACGGAAGTAGTTAAAGAACAGATTTTTAGTGAATTTGAAAATAGTCCGTTTATTTCCATACAGGCTGATGAAACCACGGATGTCTCAACTACAAGCCCAATGAACGTTATTTTCCGTTATGCCAATAACGAATCGGGAGAAATTGAAGAGAGATTCGTCGGATTTTATGACGTTTCATAAGACCGAAGTGCTCAAGGTATAGCCGCTGTTTGCTTGACGTCCTCAAAACCTGGAAGATCTCGAAAGGGAAATTAATATCCCAAACGTACGATGGATGCAGTGCAATGGCAGGTAAAAATGCCGGTGTTCACTGTATTGTAAAACAAGAATATCCTCATGCCCTCTTCATCCATTGCTACGCGCATCAATTAAATTTGGTTCTGCTTTATGCTTGTAAAACAATTACGCAAGTTAAGATTTTTGTAGCAATCCTCGCAGGATTCCATACTTTCTTGAGCCGTTCTAGTAAAATAAGCGATCTTCTTAGAGAAAAGGGTTTCAAATTGCCAAGCTCATGTGAAACAAGTTGGAACTTTCATTCGCGCGCTGTTGCAACAATTATCATTCACTATGCGGAACTAAAAGCCGCATTTCATGATATTATAGACAATGATGGATGGGATGATAATTCCTTACATCAGGCAATTGGACTCGGCAATATATTGAATGATCTGACGTTTCCTTTTTTGCTGCAGCTTTATAATTTGATTTTTCAGCATACGGGTGTATTGTTTGTCATCCTGCAAAGCAAAACCGTAGATATAAGACGTTGCAAGTACGAAATTGAAAATTGCACCAAGGCGGTTGATAAACTAAGATGTGAAGAAGTATTTCTTGCCTGCATTGAGAAAGCTAACTCTCTCCTAAATTCAACAGGTGAACTTTAAACTACTCTAAATGAAGCAGGATCACAGAAATTGAAGAGACTTGCGTTTGAAATAGCTGACACTATAGTAGTGAATATGGAAACCAGATTCGAGGACTTTCAGAAGGTAGATTTTACGGAATTGGTAGATCAGGAAGAATTTTTGTATTACAGTAGGCCAAATAAATTCCCGACATTTATTCTCGAAAAATTGTTTAAAGTGTATCCATTCTTCGATCATGAAAAACTGACAGGAGAACTTATGTTCGTTTATAGTAGTGAGGATAAACACCTATCGCCTAGGGATTTGTTCAAATACATTATACACAATGGATTAAAAAATGTGCTCCCCGAGTGCGTGAAGCTACTTTCCTTGGTACTTTCAGTTCCGGCGATCACTGCTTCATGCGAAAGAAGCATGAGTACATTGAAACGTGTTAAAACGTACCTCCGCAACACAATGACGAACGATAGACTATCGAATTTGGCAATTTTGGCTATAGAAAAGAGAACTGTTAAATCTTCTTCCAAACGTCAAAAATTCATTTCCCGAGTTATCGAGGTCTACGCCCAGAAAAAGGACAGAAGGATCGAACTTATCTACAAAAAAATTAATGGTGAGTGATAATGTATTAATTTGCTGATGCTCCTTGTCGAATTAGATTTAATTATTTGAAATAACACATCTGCTTTATTATGACTGTGAAAGTGAAGAATACAATTTAGTTGAGATAATTGTTCTATTTTTTTTCATACATGGTATGAGTAACTGTGTGTGCCCCATTAAAGTAAAAAAAGGCCTGACCTCTGATGAGTTATGGGACACTGGGGGTGAGGACACAGCCTTTCCAGTAGACTAAAGCTGTGAATTTTGAGGAGTTGAGCACGTTTGTTACTTTCGGAATTCATTCAACTTCAGCCTACCCTACAAAAAATATCACGCTTCGCCACTGCCTGCGAGTAACACTGTCTGCATGACATTTCGGATAGACCACTCCATTCCCTGCATTTAGGCCCTTTGGCACAAATCTACAACGTTTCACCGATCTGAACCAAATTTTACATAGCCTACTTACCCTTTGGAACCCGACGAGTAACACTGTCTACATGAAATTTCGGACCGACCGCTCCATTCCCTGCATTTAGGCCCTTTGGTACAAAATCTACATCGTTTCACCAATCTGAACCAAACTCAATGTACTTACCCTTTGGAACCCTGCGGGTAACACTGTCCACTTGATATTTTGTACAACTCTCTCCATTCCCTACATTTAGAACAGACGAAATGAACTTGAACACCGAGTTTTAAGGCCCTAGAACCATTCATGTCCGTAATAGTGTAACTGTAAGAATATTTTAATAAGTCTATTGTTAGCTGGCAATGCAGGCTGCATCGCATCGCCCCTACCAGTGTTCTGGTACAGAATTACGAAAATAGTTACATCTTGTGCTGCGTATAAATTGGAGTCACGAGGGGTAATTAGTGCAAAAGAATTTCTTAGACCCCTTAAAACAGTTATCATCATGAAAATATTATGCCTCTGAATAAGTGCGATTGTGTTCGTGCAGTACATAGAGGTTATCAGCTGCAAAAAGCGTTGGTTCTTTCTAATTTACTTTCATTTATTCCGATCCTTATCCTTCTGTGGTACCGGTATGTGACGATAAATTGCACTATTATTAACTGCGTTTACATGGCGAACTCAAATCGATTTGAGTACACTTACCGTATTGAATACGGTCATGTAAACGGGAGTCAGATCGTATTGAGTTTCAAGGTCGATACGGTAAAAGTGTGGGATCGAATCGTATCCAAACTGGTGTTCAGGAACATGTAAACGCGGGTCGTATTGAAAGCGATTATGCGCACTCTCGAGTTACATTTTTGAACTAATCTACTGTCATCTGTTACCCAATTTTATAGGGTGTGTTTCTATCTCCCAAAATTTTAATAATGGCACCCCGTGGCGTTAACGAACAGCTGATTCCTCACCTCAAGTTAAAACGCAATGAGAGTGAAACGCGAATTATGATCCGCGTCATCCTGGCTTGTTATTGGCTGGCTATTATTACCAGCCATTGGCTGCCCGCTGGCTTGTTTATGTTTACAATTATCACCAACATGGTGGCGAGAGGAATAGATTTCTACATCAATTAAATTGCTAGAAATCTATTCCAGTTCATGACAGTATGAAGTGCAAATCACTTATTGATGAGGAATTGTATGTACGTTTATATTTAAATTGCAGCGTGACACTGCTCATCAAAATTTGTGAAAATAAAAGTACAAATCAACACTCTTGCTGATCAACTGAAAGTTTCTACTACTTTGGATGTAAATCAATTGGCTGTCGTTTCCACCAGTTTTATTCATCAGTTCGAAATACATTCAGTACAATAACCTTTTGTGCACTATAAAACTAAGTTACATTATTGACCATTGCGTATTGATGTTGCTGTCTGAATTCATGACATTTCATTACATGTAATTTGTAGGTTATGACTAAGGCATATAATTTAAGTGGCCGTTTGTAATGTGAAGTCCTTACTGTATTTATGTACAAATATTATGGTTTAACTAATGAAGCAAGGATTAAAAGTGCAGTTTGAACCGCCACCCTTTCTTTTTTTTAAATATTGATATGTAATTTCTCAGTTTGGTAACTTCTTGGATTTGCTTGAGATAGATTTATAGTAATATTCTACCTTATTAACCAGCAGGCTGAGTTTTTTTTAAACATGCCCAGGTGCATACAGTAGCATAAGACCTACTGCAGGCTATGTCGATCCTAAATGTAGCCTAGGCCTATTATAGTGCTCATGTCAAAGGTCGTCCTAAAATTTTAATTATTGAGACTTGATTTGCATCGAAGATACTGTAACGTGTTTTTCGAGGGGATTTTACGCCACTGGCATAAGTCAGTAGGAAGCCATCCTATATTTATTTACGCGGCAAATTGTTCAGCCAAGAGAAGTTTTCATGTAACTTATTATTATTATTATTATTAACTTATTATTATTATTAAGGTATTTCTTTGGAGCATTTTTTATAAAATTATAACATTATCGTAAGAAAATTGTATGATTACGGAATTTTACGGAGTTTTGTCAGTTAGGGTATTTTGAGAGAGATGAGTCACGGGGAATTCGGCTACAGGCTTAATCTTGTCGAGTAGCATGACGCAAGCTGGGTTGCAGCTTCAAGAGAAGACGAGGTGGCCGAGTGTAATGACCCGGAGGTGGGGAAGTAGCGCGTGGTGGCACAGCCAATCAGTGGAGAGCGGGCGAGGAGAAGACGGGGTCCGGAGAGGGGATGCGACGAGTGCATATATGGTTTGCGCGCCGTGGAGGCAAGGCGACTATCTTTGTAAAACTTAACCAGTGTGGTTGTACGTGTGGTTGGTTCCGATATCCGGACCATAAGTTATCGTATCTACAAGTATCTCATCAACTAACGAAGAAGATGACGACGACCAGGAGGCTGTGGGAAGCTCTCTACAACATCCAGTACGAGGGAAATGCTACGGCAATTTCCAGTGGTAAGCGTGAATGACTCAGAACTACGTAATCTCTCGTCTCTTTGTCTTATATTCAGTATTTCAGTAACTTCATAGCTTGGGAATAAGAGTAAAATCAGTAATTTATCCGAATCCGTTTTCACGTAATTTTCTAGCGGTAATATTCAAATCGCAACGCTCCAATTTAAATTCAAATTTATTATTATTATTAATTTTGCAATACTCGTTTTATATAATAAATTCATTTCTTTTAACCATGCGATCTTTGCTTTCAGTAGGTAGCATTAGATATAGACCAATTCCTTCTCCTGATACAATTGTTTGTTGGGTTAATGATCAAATCATACCACGATCTGAGTGAAAAGATTCTTGAAGGTGTTCTACCAGAGCTAGGTGTTGTTAAATATAAATTTAGATTTCAACATAGCGTTGAGGTCTTGGCGCCCATTAAAACAACATATCTTAGTCAGAGTAAATATTTCAAAGTGCAAGACAGAGCTAGTAAGAAACCATTACATTTGTCACGCAACAGTGAGGGCAATAGAAGCCGTTTCAATTGTACGCTCAACGTGGAGCAAACAAAACCGTTTCACTTGTCTCTACCAACATGGGGCTGAAAACCTAATAACATTTGTGGAAGGAGAAGGGTATATATTTCTGTGCCTGTATTTTTTTTTCATTTATCGGTGTGTATCAGCATGGGTAGTGTTGAGGAAGAGATGAAGTTGCGTAGTGGTCACCAGTTGGATAGTGAAGATACGAGCAGTATGGCTAGTCTTGGTAATGAAAGCAGTACAGGGATGTCGGAGGTAAATCCTGATACTGAGGGGGGTAATCAAAACAGTCAAGCAGGGTTAGAGAGTTTGCTTCTTCAGTTTATGCAACAGAATAAAATTAGCACAGATGCTTTAAACGCTAGACTCGAACAAAATAGTAGGGAAAATAAAGAGAGTAATAGGGAATTGAGCGATAGTTAAAACGCTAAACTTGAACAAAATAATGATAAACCTGAACAAAATAGTAGGGAAAATAAAGAGAGCACAGATGCTTTAAACGCTAAACTTGAACAAAACAATGCTAAACTCGAACAAAATAATGCTAAACTTGAACAAAACAGTAGGGAAAATAGAGAGAGTACTGAAACTTTAAATGCTAAACTCGAACAAAATAATGCTAAACTTGAACAAAATAGTAGGGAAATTAGTGATAAATTTGAGCTGATTAGAGGTGAGATCAGAGGGGTGATGGAAGAGAAGGCTAAAGAGATTATTGCAGATGTAGACAGAAAATTAGGAAAAGTACAGGAGGAGTTAGAAATTAGAATCAGTACACAGGCTGAAAATTTAAAAGAACTAGTGCAACTTGAAACACAGCAGGTCAAAAAGCAATTGGGGGGAGAAATTGACAACATTCAGGTAGCAACTAAAGAGGTTAAAGAACAGCTGGGGGGAAGAATTGATAAAGTACATGCAGAAATAATCACTGAAGCTAATGATTTAAGGGAGAGGAATAAGGAAAGCATTAATGAGATTAATGAGAAACAAGCTAAGTTAAGTGGTAAAGTTGAAGCATCGGAAGGGAGCATCAGGTTAACTGTAACTAATATTGAAAGAAAAACTGAGGAGAAAATTGCTGAATTAGAACAGAAGTTGAAAGCTAGAATTAGGCAGGAAAATAGTCAGAGTAGGCCAGTTTATGTGAATAGCACACACAGGGAAATAGAACTAGGCAAATTCAGTAATCGGCAGGGTTGTCCAATGGTGTTCATGAATACAATAGAAAATAAATTCGGGGAGAGGTTGGAAGATGGTAGTATTGAGTGGTGCCAGGTAGTTGAGATTTTAGAGCATGCGTTTGTAGGGGAGACAAGAAACTGGTTTGCTGTCTACAGAGACAATTTCGAGAATATTTCAGATTTTAAAGTTAAATTTTGTGAGAAATTTTGGAATGAGGTAATTCAGTCTCAGCATCGTGAGGGAATTGTGTGTGGGAAATATAACCCGAGAGGAAACTACACTATGACCGAGTACTTTTTAGGACAGGTATTGACGTGTAAATATTTGGATGGTTTGAAGGAGGAAAGTGATGTAGTCAGGCTATTACTAAGACATTTTCCATATAGAATCAAAGAAGCTGCCTGTATACAAAATGTTAAATCTATTTCACAAGTGGAAAATTTATTGAGCACATTCGATGCTCTGGGAAGAGGTAGTTACGAGGAGAATTTCGGTAGGAACCAGGGTAACCATAATAACAGGCCTAATGAGAATAGGAGTCAGGAAGTTCAAGGGAACAGTGGCGAAGGGGCCAACGTTCAAAATAGGGGGAACCAAAATAATAATAATAATAATAATCAGCAAAACCAATACAGAGGAAATGGGTATAGTACGAACTACCAAGGTAGAAATAATGATTTCAGGGGAAATCAAGGTCGAAATAATGACTTTAGGGGTAACCAAGGGAGGTATAATAATAATTATTATTATTATAACCAGAACAGGGGTCAAGGAGGGAATCAGACCAATGGTAATAACGGACAGAGAGATACCGTTAATACAACCCAGAACAACCAGACCAGTGCCGTAGTGAGTAGTACTACACCAAGCGGTAGCAATGCTTTAAACACGAACCAGGCTGCGATGTAAGGTCATAATCTCAGTCTGTAACATGCCCTGTCCATACACTTATACAGGAACCCTATGACCTAAATGTAAGAAATGAATTATTACGTGAACTAAATGATGAAGGTATTATTCAGGAGGTGGTTAGTAAGAGCCCCATAGTTAAATTTAACGTGTCCGAGGCGTACACAGATGTTTTAATTGATAGTGGTTGTATGAAGAGTTGCATAAGTAGTGCATTTTATGATAAAATGAAAGGAACTGGAGTAAACTTTGAGGAGATGCCAATTAAAAGCACTTTTGTTATAACAGCTGCTGGGAAGAGGTCTAAAGTAATTTCTAAGCAAGTTTTAGTAGACATTAACATTAATAATCATATAGAAAAGCAGATTTGTCTTGTAATTCCAAATTTAGTATTCAGTGTTATCTTGGGTTCAGAGTGGCTAAGTAGAGTGTCTGGTAACTTATGTTATGATGTAGGAAGTTTGAAATTTAAATGGGGGTGATTCTGAAGTAGAAGTAGCGTTCAATGACCATATTCAGAGAAGTAGTGTTGTAGGTGTGATTTGTACTTTAAATGAGATATCGCCAGCCGTAGAGCGGGGTTCTCCATGTTTTGTGGGCAGTGTGATTACGAACGGTAGTCTAGAGCAGGGGTCTCCAAACTTTCCAGCCTTAGGACCATACTGATTACTCCAGTAAGTTCCGAGGGCCAAAACCATATTATCATTGTTGCCGGTGGTAAAAAGTGAAATAGTCCACTGATGAAAAAAAGTCCGAAAAAGTACGCAACGTTGAAAAAAGGCTGCAAATCGGACTAAAGTCCGCAAAACGGCAACACTGCATATTATTAATTTTCCTGTGATCTGTAATTTCTAGATTAGTCGTAGAGTATGAGCCATGAGGAGTAACGTGACACGACATCTGGTGGACACAAGCGGAAATAGGTAGTACCTTCTATCGCTAACAGATGGCGCTAATAGCACGTACAGAGTAATCTCGTTGGTTCGAGAGAGTTCTGGTGTCTTCCACTCACTTCTATATGGCAGTAATTGGAATATATAAGAAGGCTAGTTGCGCAACCACAAGTCAGTTCCTATGACACTGTTGTGAAATAAAATAGTGCGTACCTCCTTAAAACGTGTTTGTGCGTGTTTAAGTTTAAGACATCTTTGTAACAGTATTTTGATTTGAATTGTTGCTTTTGTGTGTGATTTAGTAGTATGGAAAAGAAGCGAAAAATTGATAGTGAATGCAGAAAATTCAAAGATGAGTGGAACATTCAGTATTTCGTAATTGAGTCCAGTAACAAGGCGCTATGTTTGATTTGCAATGAAAGCATAGCCGTTCTCAAGGAATATAACATTAAACGTCATTATGAAACAAAACATTTTCAAAATTACTCAAAATATACAGGAAGTTTGCGGACAGAAAAATTCGAAGCTATGAAGCGCGGATTGAAATCGCAGCAATCTTCATTTACAAAACTCAAAACCGAACAAGAGGCTGCAACTCGTGCCAGCTTTCGTGTGGCTCTTGAAATTGCAAAACGTGGAAAACCATTCACCGATGGAGAAATGATCAAAGAATGCATAATTGCAGCAGCCGAAGAAATGTGCCCTGAAAAGGTAAATTTATTAAAAACTGTCAGTATGTCAGCAAACACTGTGGCTCGAAGGGTAGAAAACATCGCTGAAAATATATCCTCTCAACTGTTCGACAAAAATGGAGATGTTGAGTGGTTTTCTTTGGCCTTGGATGAGTCAACGGATGTGTCAGATACTGCTCAGGTGTTGATTTATATTCGAGGAGTAGATAAAAGCTATGAAGTGCATGAAGAACTTCTTGATATGTATAGTATTCATGGCACAACTACTGGTACAGATATTTTTAAAGGAGTTGAAATGGCCATTAATCAAAAGAACCTTCGATGGAAAAACTTGAAATGTATTACAACTGATGGAGGCAAAAACATGAGTGGGAAAGATAAAGGAGTGGTCGCTCTTGTGTCAAAGGCTGTAGAAAATGACGGTGGTTCAAAACCATTAGTCTTACATTGTATCATTCATCAACAGTCTTTGTGCGGAAAATGTTTGGATATGTCTGAAGTTCTGAAACCAGTCATATCAACTGTTAATTTTATGAGATCTTTTGGGCTGAATCACCGACAATTCCGACAATTTATTGAAGAGATTGGAGAAAAAGACTTACCTTATCATACTGCCGTACGTTGGCTTAGTTGTGGGAAAGTCCTTCAGCGCTTTTTTGAACTTCGAGCAGTGATCGATTTTTTTTTGAATGAAAAGCATCGCCCTCTTACTGAATTACAAAACAACGCATGGCTGTGGAAGTTAGCATTCTATGTTGATTTGACAAACATGTGAACGAACTGAATTTGAGATTGCAAGGAGAAAACCAGCATCTTCCTGATTTATACACTAATATCAAATCATTCCGGAAGAAATTGATACTGTTTCAATCACAACTACGAAGTAAATGTTTTTCACATTTTAAAACATGTGAAATATTCAGCCACACCACTGAGACTGAGTTTCCTATCGATTTTGCAATCGAAACTTTGAGTGCTTTGAAAATAAATTTTGATACTCGTTTCTCGGACTTCGATGCCTTTGCGAATCAAATTAAGATTTTTCAGGATCCTTTTGACACTGACATTGAAACCCTAGCCCCGGAACTTCAAATGGAAATGATTGAACTACAGTGCAGTGATATAATTAAGAACAAATATCAAAACTCATCTTTGTTGGAATTTTATAAGAGTCTTCCACTGACACAATTTGATAATTTGCATAAATTTGCTCGTGGGCTGTTTTCTGTTTTTGGTACTACTTATTTGTGTGAGAAGACTTTCTCCAAAATGAAGTACACAAAAAATGTTTACAGATCTAAATTAACTGATGAGCATCTTAAATCTCTTTTAATAATTGGTACAAGTAAAATTAGTCCACAACTACAAACTATTGTCAGTGGAAAATCTCCATTACATAAATCTCATTAGTATTTCATATGTCTGCATGTTATACATGTCTTTACTCATTACAATTCTGTGTTTCTTTATCCAACTTATCACAAAAACAATAACAATAAGCCTACAACAATGTTATGAGTAGTTAGCCCATGCCCATATCAATGTAGATGTCATATTAATAATTATTCAACATAAAATTAGAATACTTCAGTAAACTAAATTTAATTTGCTATAAAAAAAAATGTTCTCTAAAAGGAGTTTTCAAGTATGCTAGCTCTCCGCGGGCCGGACAAAATCTGTCCACGGGCCGGATGTGGCCCCCGGGCCGTAGTTTGGAGACCCCTGGTCTAGAGGACTCGTTACGTGATGCTGCATTTCAGGGAAATATAGAAGTGGAACAGTGTGTTCGGCTCTATGATGTGTTATTGTGTAATAGGAGAGTTTTTGAGGATCGCATTGGTATGGCCAATTGCTATACACATTCATTGAACGTTATTGATAGGTCAGTATTCACAGGACATAGATATCCTGTACCTTTCGCTTATCAGAGTGCAGTTGAGGCACAAATTAACCAGATGCTTGAAGATGGTATTATTGAACACTCTAACAGTCCATATGCTAATTCTTTGATCACGGTACCCAAGGCCGACGGCACGGTTCGTATTTGTTTAGACGCTCGTTTGGTTAACAGTAGAATTAGTTCAGATCAGCTGAAATCTATGTCAATAGAGGAATTAATGCAAACATTTGAGGGGAAGAAGTATTTCACTTGTGTAGATTTGAGTTCCAGGTTTTGGCAAGTGCTACTTATGTACGAAGATAGACTATTTACAGCTTTTAGTCATAAATATATTCTTTATCAATTTTGTAGAACACGTTATGGGTTAAAGAGTAGTTCAGCAGCTTTAATTAGGGCTTTAAACATCGCATTAGGGGATGACACAGGAGAGTTTGTAACCATTTACATTGATGATATGGTAATTAGTTCACGCAGTTTTGAGGAGCATCTACGTCATTTAGATATAGTATTTCAGAAGTTAGATCAGGCAGGGTTCACTTTGAAGCTGTCTAAGTCGTCATTCTGTCAGTCAGAAGTGACATTTTTAGGTCATAGAGTGTCGAGTAGAGGTGTGACACCAGAGGAAAGTAGGGTTAATAAGATACTTAACGCAGAGGTGCCACAGAATGTTAAACAGTTAAAAAATCCATGGGAATTTGCAACTTTTTCAGGAGGTTCGTTCTTAAATACTCAGGGTTGGTAGAACCATTCAGGGAATTGCTTAAAAGTGGGACTCGGTGGAGATGGGAGTCCAAGCATGATCAGGCTTTTAGAGCGCTGAAGGAAGGTTTTGAGAAAGCTGTAGTGCTGAAATATCCTTTGAAAGATAAGGAATATGTGGTTATGACAGATGCTTCACATATAGGCATTCCTGGAGTATTATGTCAGAAAGATGATGAGGGTAATCTGTGCATTGTATCTTTAGCCTCGCGAGGACTGACAGCAGCAGAGAAAAGATACACGATTACTGAGAGCTTTTAGGAATTGTTTTCAGTTTAGGGAAATTTAGAATTTATTTAGTAGGGGGGAAATTTGAGATCCATACAGATCACCATGCATTACTGTATATGAGGACTTGTAAACTCAGTTCTAACAGAGTTAGTAGGTGGATTCTTGCTCTGCAGGAATACGAATTCACAGTAAAATATATTAAAGGTAAAGATAACATTCTTGCAGACAGACACTAATTTATGTAGGGAATATCCTGTGGTTAAAGCAGAGGACGGTATTTTAATATGTGCATGTGTGGACAGTAGCAACAGGGCATCGTTACAGACACTGAGAAATATGCTAGTGGAGCAACGTGATGACGTTAAGTTAAGGGAGCCACTGGCTAGGTTGGAAATAGGTGAAGAAGAGTATGTGAAAGTAGGACGGTTCACGTACAAGATGCAGGATGGGCTTCTTGCAAGGAAATGTAGGAATAATCGGAGGGCAATATGTGTTCCTGCCACTTTGCGGGAGGAGCTAATTTGGTTCATTCATAGGGAATTAGGACACTTTGGTGCTGCCAAGGTCTTCTATGAAATTGGTCGTGACTTCATTTGGAGTAAAATGGGAAGGGATGTTAGGAGGATTTTAGCTAAGTGTGACACCTGTCAAAGGAGCAAATATCCAGTTAAATATTTAGTGGGGGAGAGATCTGCAGTTCTCACCAGTAGTCCCGGCGAACTACTGTGTGTGGATTTATTTGGCCCGATCGTTAAAGGACAGTACGGCTACGAGTACATTTTTATAGTTATTGACGCTTTTAGTAAGTATGTCAAGCTATATCCGCTAAGGAAAGCCACGGGACTAGCGTGTAGCCGTCTGATCATTAATAAGTATGTACCTGAGTTTGGCCTTCTGGGTAGATTATAGGCTAGGGAATAACCCACCCACCAAGGGAAGATGATTAAGAGAAGGAAGTAGATTTGGGATTGGAAAAGAAGGATAGAAGAATAGGAGGAGAGTCCCACAAAAGTTATTAATTTGACTTTTAATCCATTTAGAAGCGGTTGCCACCGCAAATTCGTGCTCGGATACCTAAAGTGGGTACGAGCTTGGTCGAAGCTGACGGGAACCGCAGCTAAGGCTTGGGCAGTTTGCCAGAGAGAGGCTTTAGTGTGTTTCCTCCCAAGCACGAATGAAAGTACTATAGGGAAGGGTGATGGTCTGGCCAGACAAATAGTAAAAGCTTTATTAAGTATGAATGAGGGCATAAACCTAGGAAGAGCTAGGAAAGCCAGGATCCTGCCTAACTGTAGTATCAGAGAAATGATGAATCCAAAAACAAATATTTAATTTATTTGACAATTCCAAAAAGTTTGAGGAAATTAACAATTATGCAATATAATTTTAATAAACATAGTTCATTTGAACTTTTTAACAAATAGGGTCGCAGACCTCTCAACATTAAACGGTTGCTCCAGGCAATTGACAATTTACAAGGTTTCAAACCTTACATGTTTCTAAAATTTTCATAAGAGTTAAACCAATAAACAATGAAATAATTAAAGCTTGAACGTGAATTAGAGTACAAAAAGTGTACCTTAAGAAATTCTTGAGAGAATGTTCTAGAGAAAATGACAACTTTGAAAATGACGATAACAACAACGTGAAAATAAGATAGAAGTTCCTACAACTTCTTATATTTATACAGAGTTAATATATGAGAATTACACAAAGAGGGCAGGTCACTTATTGTGAAACCTGAAGAAAGTGAAAAGGAAGTTTCTAGACTTCCTATGTTTAATTAGGAATCACGAGAAAAATGGGGCAGTTTCCATTTCGTGAAACCTGAACATGACTCGCTCAAGAGTTTAGAGAATTGGTTTCCCTGATTTTGAAGGGAGGAACAATGTAAGTTTGAAACGTGTGTTAGACACGTATCACAAAGATTATACAGAGATACTTAATGATAAACCAACAAAAATGGAAGGGCACTTCTTAGAATGACACCTTATTGAAACCGACCTAGATTAAAAGTTTATTGCAGATTGTTAGTGAAAGGTTTAGGAAAGAGAAATGGGAATTAAGGAAAATGTTCATGGCCTTATTTAATATAACCGGACGATCGCGACGCGGTAGAAACGTGGAGAAAGCACTGTTTATCACTGTAGTCTATGAAGATGGATTCAAAGTTCACTATAGAAACACTAAAGTTCATGAAAAAGAAAGTTATTGCAATTATGGAAAGAACTGATTGCACTATATAGATGAGAGTCTATTTCTTGAAAAAGTTGTAATTTACAATTAAATGCGCCATAGAATTTTCCAGAGGTTCCAGCGGTGGAAGAAAGTTAGCTATTGCAAAAATTTATAAGGAAGATTCCTCATTTTAACTAGCATTTTCACAGTGCGTGAACAATACTTGACGACAAGACTCGCAGATAGAGAACAAGGTCTAGAAGGTTCCAGAACGACCTTAGCAGAAAATGGGGTTGAGAAAATCCAACGGAGGAAATAGTTTTATAATTATAGGCAGTGGGTATTAGATAATATCCCACGTAGCGAGAGGATTTCTCGTTTGAATCGCTTAAGAAAAGCTCTTTTGTTTTAGTAAGGTTGGCTTATACAAGCAAAAAGCTCAACATTGCAAATCCCACGAAGAATGATCATTGCCCCAAAGTAAATCATTTCACACTGCCTATAAATTATAATTAAAAACACTTGGAAGTTAAAACCATGAAGATGAGGTTAAAACTTTTTAAAAATGGTACTTATCTTGATTTCATGTTGAAGTCGGATTTCTCACTGATGCTTAGAGTTCCAACATGGCGTAAAAGAGGGTGAGCCTCTTGGTTTGAGGAGGCAAGCTCGAGCGGAGCTTTGACTGAACGAGTCAACTGCAGACTAAGAAGTGAGAGCAGCTCATCGGAGCACGGAGAGACCACGGAAGGGGGGAGAGTGGGGGTAGGAAACAAAAGGTATACATATCAGCATAACCAACTTAAATACAACAAAATAATCTTCTTTTGCTGAGCTGGTCTTCAAAGAGTTGACAACAGTATCTGGTAGCCAAATGGATATGGAATTCCTCTTGCGCGAGGAAGAGTTGAAGAGCTTCAGAGATTCGTTGTTATATGACGCTAGGTGGGTCACAGAATTTATATCTGGAACAGACTCATACAAAATATAAGAAATTTGCACATAAAGGAGAAAACAAATGATCACTGTTGGTGTTTGACAAAAAGGAAGGAAAGAACGTGCAAAAGCATTCAAAATTATAATCTCAGGTACCGTGCATTCCAAGAATGCACCACCTTCCTCTCAGGATACTATCTGACAGTGGACCACAGTTTACTGCAAAGAAATGGAGAACCAGTATGCAGGAAGCTGGTATTTCACACGTTCATTCCTCTGTAAGGTACCCTCAGGGTAATTCTGCAGAGCGTCCATTAAGGGAAGTGGCTCTTCTTTTTCGGACTCTAGTGCATGACAAGCATACGGCCTGGGTTGGACATCTTCCCAAGGTCGAGACTTGGCTGAATTCTGTCCAGCATGAGAGCACGAAATTGACGCCATACGAAGTTCACTTCGGAAAAAAGACCACAAAATGAACTAGCGAGGGTGTTGGGATTAAATGAGGGTAAGCAGCCGGGGATGGATTACATTGTCCAGTTTGCGAAACAGAATTTATATAAGTCAGCACAAAAGAGAATTCGCCAACAAAAAGAAACTAAATTTGACCTATTCGAGCCGGGAGACAGAGTCTTACTTAGAGTGCCGAAACAGTCAAATAAGCTAGAGAAAGTCATGTCCAAGTTCTTTTTATCTCTACGAGGGCCCATTTATAGTTTCCAAACGTATTGGCAAAACAGCATATGTGCTGGAGGATAGTAAGGGAAACACATTATACGGGACGTATAATATACATAGTCTACGAAAGTATGTGTCATAAAGTAAGTGTGTTTAGCTGGCGAGCCCGCCTATCAAATGAGTAAGTGTGGTATTTGGTGCGAGGAAGATCTGATCTTCCAGTCAGGCGTATCAGAAGTCACACAGGGGGGCAGTATGTAAGTAAATGAGAGTTTTTAAGGTACAGGGAAATATGACGGGATTGTCGGATGCTCTTGAGCACTAACATGTCTGGATACACCAAGGCCAGAATTTGGCAGCGCTGGTGAATTCCCATTTGTCTCCAAGAGATGGGTGAGCGCTTGAACAGGGTATTTTTGCTTAAGGTGTCCACGAGACAAAAGATGGGCCATCAGAAGGCGAGACAGTCCTTCATGAAACTCATACATAACAGCACACGTGATTTCTGTTTACGGCCTCGCCATGTAAGAATTGTAAGTGTGTAATTTAAGGTAATTAGTACAAAGGTATTATTTGTGTGATGAGAACTGGTCTGAGTTGTGAACTAGTATTATGTAGAATTTGGTCTACGGGAACTTAAGAAGACAGGGCGATTACGGCACAGAAATATTTGGTGTTATATGTAATGCGCACTTACTTTTTTTTTCAGACGTCAATATTAATTTCGTCTTATATAAAGAGAGATTAAGTATTATGGTCACGATGCGCTACCACATTAGTGTGATCGTGTGCTCAGTGATAAGTGAGATTAAATTTCACCATAAGGAAGGGACCTCCAGTGAAATTAGGAAGTTCTGTGGTGATACATATATCAGAACACCTTGATGCGTGTGATGGGACATCATCAATACACAGTGCTCACACATTATTTATGTCTATTTTCCCAACATAGAGAAATTTGAGAGGCGGAAATATCCGTGGTACATTATTCTATATGAAAAACAATGGACTGGTTGCAAAGTGCAATCCATAGTGACAACAAACTTTGACGCAAAGTGCGTAAAGAAAATTTTGAGTGTATATATATGTAATTTAGGGTGATTTCATTTATGTAGTATGTATTTAGGATGGGGATTTATTAACGTGTTTGGGATAATCGGATAATGGACCGTCGTCACGGTAAATCATCCGATGATCTGAGGCGAATATGTAACGTGTTTTTCGGGGGGATTTTACGCCACTGGCATAAGTCAGTAGGAAGCCATCCTATATTTATTTACGCGGCAAACTGTTCAGCCCAGAGAAGTTTTCATGTAACTTATTATTATTATTAACTTATTATTTATTTATTTATTTATTTACATTGTTTAGACCCAAAGGATCACATTAAGCAAATTATATTCTGGTGCTGTTCTTCTTGTTCTTCCAGAACTCCTTCATCATCTCACTGTGTCGGACTCGACGTTCCTCCGTCCATCCTTTCCCTGGTCTCCTTGGTCGATCTTCATGTGTGACTTCCCAACTGTGGATCTTATGTCGGAATGCCATTCGATCGTCTATGTCTATTGGTATGATGTTGGCACTTTCGAGATCAATTTTGACTTGGGTAACCCAGACTGTTGTCACTTTAAGTTTTCGTAAGTAAGTCAATATTCTCTTTGTTAGCCGGTCGTCATTCAGTCTCATAATGTGGCCGTAGAATCTCAGTCGTCGCTTGCGGAAATCTGGCTCGATGTTAGAGTATCTCTCTGTGATTGTGTGTGATTGCTGATGATATCCATCATCTGTGAGTTTAGGGCCCAATATTTTACGGATGATTTTTCTCTCAGCCTTCTTGATGTTCTCAAGATCCCCTTTGTAGTTGAGGTTTAGTGTCTCGCTGGCGTAAAGTGTCTCAGGTTTGATGACAGTCGTGTAGTGTTGAATTTTGGTGTTGATGCTCATGCATTTCTTGTTGTAAATATTTGCGATTTTTCCGTATGCTTTCCGCAATTTAAGTTCACGAGATTTTTGCGCCACTCTTTCCATACCTGTGGGTTCAATAATTTCACTCAAATACTTGAATTGATTAACCCTGTTTATCATACCGTACTCTGTGAGTAAATTTTGTGTTTGAATGTGTTTTGTCGATATAAACTCGGTCTTTGTGAAGGAAATTTGTAGTACGACCTTTTCAGCACACTCTTTTAAGACCTCAATCTGAAGAATTGCCGTTCGTTCATCAGCGGAGAGGATTGCAAGATCATCCGCGAAAGCGAAGCACGTCACGTCGATATTATCCGTTTGCCTTCCTAGCATGACGGACTTCCTGGTATTCCGACTCCTCAGTTCATTTCTCCATTCTTTGATGACCTTCTCTAGGACGATATTAAAGAGTAGAGGGGAGAGCCCATCACCCTGCCGTACACCTGTCCCGATGAGGAAAGGTTCAGATACTTCACCAAGGAACTTGACTTTGGAAGTTGTTTCAGATAGGGTCTGTTGGATGAGGCGTCGTGTTTTCGGGTCGAGCGTGTATTCTTCGAGTATATTAAAGAGGGATAGGCGGTCGACAGAGTCATAAGCTTTCTGAAAATCGACGAATACGCAGATGGTTGGGAGATTTCGTAAAGGTCGAAGTTTCAGTGTGGACTTGAGGTTGAAAATTTGTTCAGTACTTGATCTGTTTGGTCTGAACCCTGCCTGGTATTCACCAATGAGAGGCTCGAGCTGTTCTTGTGTGCGTTGTAGGAGGCAAGCAGAGAAGACTTTGTAAGGTACAGAAAGGAGGGATACCCCTCTATAGTTATTCACATCCAATCTGTTTCCTTTTTTGTAGAGTGGGTGAATGAGTGCGCATTTCCAATCATCTGGGAGTTTTTCACTTCGCCAGACTTCTTGGATGATCTGTGTAATTTCCTGCAGTGATCGTGGTCCAAGATTTTTCAGTAGTTCCGCGACAATTCCGTCTTCTCCTGCTGTCTTTCCATTCTTGAGTTTTTTGATATGGCGAGTGATTTCTTCTTGTGTTGGTGGATCAGCGTCTGGCTTGACGTGTTCTGGGGTCGTATGCAAGAAACGTACAGTTGGTTCGGGACATTTAAGGAGCCCAGAAAAGTAGCGTGCAAGTTCATCGCAATTTTCACGATTAGTAAGTGCCAGTTTTCTATCCTGTTTCCTAAAGGTTAAATTTGGCGGTGCATAACCCTTAATATTATTCGCGAAGGTCCTGTAGAAATTCCGACTATCGGAGTTTCTGAAATCATTCTCCATGGACTTAAGTTGCTCAGTGATATAATCACGCTTGACTTTCCTGATAGTCTTGTTTGTCTGTTTGCGGATGTCGAGGAAGTGTCCCAGGGATCCTGGTGATCTACTGCTGTTGTATTTTTGGAATGCGACTCGGCGATTGGCAATGGCTTGATCACACTCAGAATTCCACCATGGATGTTTTGTCTTTCTTTTTAGCGGGATCAGTGCTTTAGCTTGTCCGATAATTTTGCTACGAAAGTCGTTCCAGTTATTCGCCGGTTCCTTTTCCCATTCCTCTACAATATTTGTTTCTTGAATCATAGCTAAATCGAATTTCGGGATATGTGGTTTGCGACGGTGAACTCTCTTTGGGGTGAACTTTACTTTGATTCTTGTAAGGTAGTGATCCGATTCGATATTCGCGTCTCGTCGGACTTGAACGTCGTGAATGGTTCTGTAGTGGGCGTAGGAAATGGCGACGTGATCAATCTGATACTCACCGAGATGTTGGATTGGAGATCGCCATGTTTTCTTATTAACTTATTATTATTATTAAGGTATTTCTTTGGAGCATTTTTTTATAAAATTATAAGTAATCAGATAGGTTTTCTATGTTATAGAAAACACTATCAAGCAAATTATTACGAACAACATTATCGTAAGAAAATTATATGATTACGGAATTTTACGGAGTTTTGTCAGTTAGGGTATTTTGAGAGAGATGAGTCACGGGGAATTCGGCTACAGGCTTAATCTTGTCGAGTAGCATGACGCAAGCTGGGTTGCAGCTTCAAGAGAAGACGAGGTGGCCGAGTGTAATGACCCGGAGGTGGGGAAGTAGCGCATGGTGGCACAGCCAATCAGTGGAGAGCGGGCGAGGAGAAGACGGGGTCCGGAGAGGGGATGCGACGAGTGCATATATGGTTTGCGCGCCGTGGAGGCAAGGCGACTATCTTTGTAAAACTTAACCAGTGTGGTTGTACGTGTGGTTGGTTCCGATATTCGGACCATAAGTTATCATATCTACAAGTATCTCATCAACTAACGAAGAAGATGACGACGACCAGGAGGCTGTGGGAAGCTCTCTACAACATCCAGTACGAGAGAAATGCTACGGCAATTTCCAGTGGTAAGCGCGAATGACTCAGAACTACGTAATCTCTCGTCTCTTTGTCTTATATTCAGTATTTCAGTAACTTCATAGCTTGGGAATAAGAGTAAAATCAGTAATTTATCCGAATCCGTTTTCACGTAATTTTCTAGCGGTAATATTCAAATCGCAACGCTCCAATTTAAATTCAAATTTATTATTATTATTAATTTTGCAATACTCGTTTTATATAATAAATTCATTTCTTTTAACCATGCGATCTTTGCTTTCAGTAGGTAGCATTAGATATAGACCAATTCCTTCTCCTGATACAATTGTTTGTTGGGTTAATGATCAAATCATATCACGATCTGAGTGAAAAGATTCTTGAAGGTGTTCTACCAGAGCTAGGTGTTGTTAAATATAAATTTAGATTTCAACATAGCGTTGAGGTCTTGGCGCCCATTAAAACAACATATCTTAGTCAGAGTAAATATTTCAAAGTGCAAGACAGAGCTAGTAAGAAACCATTACATTTGTCACGCAACAGTGAGGGCAATAGAAGCCGTTTCAATTGTACGCTCAACGTGGAGCAAACAAAACCGTTTCAATACTTTCAGCTGAGTCTGGCAAGGCTTCGTAAACTTGGGCGTGACTTCACATTTTCATTTTTCCTGTACAACTTTTGATACCAACCACTTAAATCACAGTGCTTCAAGATTTGCTCTCATTAAACATCACCAACAAGTATTTTTCCCTGGTGGTAGGCTGTTTTGGAGTCTACAGAAAATAAAGTTGAGAAATAAAAATACATCTTAGGTTTCCATGACACAGTTGCATTTTATCCTACTATATCTCAACTCAATATACCAATCCTACCAATGTTTCCTAATTCCTCATGCTGCATAAATAAACATGACAGATTACAGCATTAGCAATGATGACAGTAACTTATGAATTGCTCAAATGTTTTTAAAAGATGCATAGAAAGTGGCTTGATAAACCCTGTATCGTCAATCCATTTAAACATTTCCACAGAGCTCTAATCAGAAGCTCATTTTATGTGGAACTGGTATGTAGAATAAACCTCCCTCCCAATAACTTGTAGGCCTAACCTGAACATAATCCATGTTAAGAGCTGTTTTTTGGTTCACAGAAAAACCTATCATTTAAAATCTTGCACATATGCTACTAATCATATTATGGTGCAATTACCTACGTTAATTTTAAAAATTCTGACTATGAACTACTGATTTAAATATTCCAGACATCTTTCTTAACTCCACTTTTACTGACAGCATGTAAGGCCTTACTACTGTCTTTCAAGCCATTGACCAGTTATTTTTTTCATGAGGAACTATTTTAGTTATTCTTCTCTATGTGAAATACAGTTGATGACAACTGCTTGGAAGACTCAGGTGTTTCTTCTTGTGTCGCTTCTCTGGTTGCCTACGACACTTCCTAATTATTAACAGAATGTTTCATTGAATTGTTGTATCCAACTGACCAACTGGTAATATATTATGGCTTGCTTTAATATTCCTATGATACACTTTTTGATCCCATACATTAATGAAATATATAACATAGGCTGACATGTTGAACCAATCTCCCATTCCCTAACACTCCCAACTAATGGGACATAAGCTACCTAGTGATTGGTCTCACATTGCTTCCATCTACAAGTACCGTACTAGGTCTAGTAGTACCATAGGTATTGTGACTGTTTCTCCAACTCCATCAAGGAAACTAATTCTGAACTAAGATCTGGAATGGGGTACACTGTCCCACAAGGACAATCAAGGAAAACTTGAACCATTCAAGTGATTTTCTTATTTCATTTTACCAACTAACCAGGTGCCTGGAAATGCTAGTGAAGGAGGCAGCTAAGTAGGCTAATCTACTGTTATTCACCATTCTGAGAACATTCTCAGCGACTTGTCTATGCATAGGCCTATGACACAACTTTCAGAAATTGATACAGTAGTTACAGAACACTAATGGTGACCAGTACTCACAGCTTAGCATAGGACAGAGTGAATTCCAGCCACAGATTAACTCATGATCTGTCAACGGGTTTTCAAACAGATTAATCAGACACCCAAGTACAGGGGTCTTGATCATGACGTTCCTAGCCTCTAAATGAAACTCTCCTCTTTGAGACTTTCTGGTCTTGCATCCATGGTCGATCAACATTCTCCTGATCTCAGTGTTCTCAAGTTTCTGATGGCTATGGACATGTTTTCATCCGGACAACTTCATATTTTAAGGGGTTGGGGTACATGCCCTATTCTTAATTAGTTCAGCATAAGATCATTGAATCCCCTTAAGAAAAATAGGGAACATTCATGTGTTATTTGACCATAGGAAAGGGAGAATTTTTAAAAAACTGAACCTCTAGGGACATTGATGCTGATGACTCCGAGCAAGTAGGCTAGATCAAAATGAACATTTTTCAGTGTTGCCTTAATAAAGGTTGATAACTTTCTACCGTTCAACATGAATAGGCCTATATTGGATGGGAAATATTTTTATTATTTGCAGAGATTACAAGGGTGACTTGTTGATGTATCATTATTTTGTTAAGCGAACATAAGTTCCAAGTCCATATCGTGTTGGAACCCATATTTCAGTGTTGCCTTAGTAAACGAAATATCCAATGTCTTTCAGTCGGTCAACACGGTTGCACTTAATAGTAATGAGCATTATTCCCAAAACCAGAAAAAAAACCTCCTCTTGGCACGCCAGAATTCGTGGGTAGATTTCAACGGGCAAACTTGGGGATAGGCGAAAATAGGCAGAATATGCAGGTTTTCGTAGAAGGATCAGACCTCATTTATTGCGAGAAAGTATTTTATAATTGGAGCTTAATTAACTTTGTTTTTCGTCATTTTATGAATATTTTAAACATTTTATTGTCTTATGGAAACGGTAACCTTCTAGTCATTTGGGGTCCATTTTTATTATACTTGTGGTCACACTGTCCTTATGCAAGGTTTCGACACTGATTTGTAACTGCCTAACGGTCTGTTACTTCTTCACGCAAAATTATATCTCCCGCAGAGATTTTGGTTGGTTCCTCAGTTTAGGGGCTGCGACAACGCGGTCATGTAACCCCGTGTACTTTGAGTGAGTGTAGAATCTGTCTGATAAACGGTGTGAATTGTGATGGCTGTATTAGTCTGTAATTCAGGCACGGACTGCAGACGGTCAATTTCAAGTAATAGTTCCTAATTTTGCTACCAAATACTACCGTCAACGACACCTAGCTGTAAACTTGGCTACTAGATGCCACCGCAACCAGCAACTCGCAACGAACGTTGGAACTTCCCCTCCAAAGGAAAGCATACTGAGGGATTTTTAGCGCTCTTAGAAAATCCGACGACTTCGGCCGGCATTGAACCCGCGACCTTGGGCATAGAAGTTCGGCATGCTACCAGTTACGTCACCGAAGCCGCTTCACACTTAGTCAGATGGAAATCTGAATCTGATCTCATGCAAGTGCGTTGTCATGGCAACGTCTGATGGCTCATCCCTCATCAATTTAGTAGTGTTGCCATGGCAACCTCTGATAGCTCTTGGCATTTTCTTATAATTCCGAAATAATTTTTCTCATCCCTTGGCGTAATGGTGGGTCATATCAAAAATTCTTTCAGACAAAAGTTTTAGGTAATTATTAGGGGAATATTGTCCATTTTGTACGGTTTTGATATTGTGCATATTAAGAGAGATATGATTAATGTTTCCCGAAAAACCCACTTTTTCCCACCCCTTTGGTCAATGGTTGGTGCTATAAAAACCTCTTCAAACATAAATTTTTGGGCTTTATCCGAAACATAGTATGAACTTTGAACGGATTCGATATTTCACATATTAAGAGAGTTATAGCAATATTTCACTTTTTCGAAAAAAGCCCCCCATTTTCAGCCCCTTCGACCGATTTAGCCCAGTAACGAACTCGACCGAGATTTTATAGGTATACATATTCGGTAAAAAATTCAAAGTGATTGGTGCAAAATTACGGCAGTTATCGTGTCCACAAGAAACTGATATACATATATATATATATAAACTTTTGAACTGACGGTGGTTTTGGGGTCTGGGGGATGTGAAACGCGAAGATATGTCGAAATTTTCCGGAAGTCGAAACATGGTACCCATTGCAATAGTTAGCTTTCTAATGAAATCTACCTAAAACTACATGCAGGCCTAACATGTCAAATCAATCATACTTACAAGACAACAAAAATGCTCTATGAAAAACTATTAAAATCCCATAATGGTAGTCAAAAATAATCTCAAACCACCGCCACTATTTCGCGAAGATGCAGAAAAATCTTAATAAAGTACAGCTATTCGTAATAGTAGGCTACTGTTGTGATAAACCGCTACTGAGTGATAGGCCCCCGAAATAGAACTATTTATCTTAATGTCTACAAGATGACGAGATTGCCAAAAAACCACAATGCCACCCACAACACAGGCAACACTAAACATGGCTTATCTAATCCACAAGTCACCCACCCTTCACCAACATTAATATTTGTAATTTAAGTAACTTAGGTTATGTTAAATTGAGGTTAATGGCGGAATTGATTCCGGCTGTGTGGCGGGAAGGACCCAATGAGTGCTCAGCCAATCGGGGACGTTTTGATTTGGACACCATGCTCGGAAAATTTTTAGAAAGTTTTGATTCACCCTTCTCCGTTAAGCCCCCACCCTAGGCCGTGGCAGCGAACAAAATGGCGGCTTAACGAACACGACGGGGTGCCGTTATTAAAATTTTGGGAGATAGAAACACAGCCATAATTGTTTGGTTACTCTGTGGCCATTTTCATTTGTTATTATTCTTTGGACTAGCTTCTTCGGTACGTGTATAATAAAGTTGTGAATTTTTTCGTTGGCTGCAATATATCTTAATAATTATTATGAATTGTACAAGGAATATGTGGTCGACAGGAGAGGTTAAATTACTGCCCCAGGTAATTCAGGAGGGAGAAGTGCACAAACTTTTCGATGGGAAGCGATATAAAAATTCCGAAATATACAAACTCATCCATGCTGAAATGAAGAAAAGGGGGTGCGAAACGAAAACTCCAGAGCAGGTAAAGAACAAGTGGAAGAGCTTAAAAAGCAGCTACAACGCATCAAAGAGGGAAAATGGCGTTAGTGGAAGTGGGAGGAAGGTTTGTGAGTTTTTCAATCAATTAAACTCGATATTAGGAAGTAGACCTTCAGTTGCGGTGGAAGGAATGGACAGTGGGAACACTACTAGTACTGGGAACACCGAAGAAATAGAAGTGTTGGTAGATGTCAATTTGTCTGATTCGGAGCTGAGTGAATACCTCAGCCCATCAGCAAGTAATGAGGCACCACCAACACCACCAACTGAGAATAGGCATGCTGATCCTCCACGTCAGTTAAGGAGATCCAGACCCACCAGGGGAGGCGGAGATGAATTTCTCAACAACCAACGGCTCCTCATGAAGGAGTTCTTTGCAGAGCAGCGGGAGCTGGAGGCAGCTGCCGATGCAAGGAGGGCTTTGGAGCTGAAGGCTGTGCTGGATTCGTTCTCAACAGGCATAGAGAAAGTTAGCAATATGCCACCCTCCTACCCCTTCCCGTATTATCCCCTGTTCCCCCTCAAATGGTACACCCCTCCCCCAATCTGCCATCACAATCTGCCCCTCAAATGTCACACCCCTCCCCTAGTCCACCATCACAACAATCTGCCCGCAGATATTTCCCTGAAAGCCTTCCCAGTACTTCTGGGTTGCAATCGGCTCCCCGCCATGGAAGTGGGCCAGACCCTTCGTCGTCGGAGGACGAGGCTCCGCCGACGAAGCAAAAGAAGAAACTCTGATGTGTTTTTGTTGTCATTCCTTTTTTTTAAATTTTAGTGTGTGTTAACTTACTTTAAAATTAAATTTTGTTAGGTTAGGTTTTTTTCTTTATAGGTTAGGTTATTTCCTTTATGGGTTAATTTGCATTTCTTTTTATTATTCCTGTTGTTTTATTAGGTTAGCTTTATTCTGTATTTGTTTTTTTATTTTCATTTATATTCTGTATTTTTTTCCATTCATATTATTGTTAATTAAACCTAATGCCCTAGATTGCTGTTAGATTTCATTTCATACTGCCATACGGTAACTTCTGCAAACTACTGAAATTAGCTGAAATAACTTTTGGTATTGATTCATATTAATTGTGGAAATGATGGGGTAATGGACATTTTCTCCCGAGCTGTCCATAACCCACCTTCTACATTTTAGATCACGACTTAAATAGTAAAATTCCAGTTGTGTCTGCCATTATACGAGTGAATTATGGGACAAATAGAATATTGCCAGCCCTGTGCATATGGTACCACTCGTCAGTAATCTTTATCCAGATCAATGAATTTTGCCTAGACCATGTTACTGAACCCATACACCCCTAGTTTTTGTAACGCTCAGTGGGAGTACTCGTACGTCAATTTTTATCCAGACCAATCATTTGCTAATTAGGCTACTGTAATGCTTTCTCACGTAATTACAAGGAGTATTTTGTATCCCACATGTTTGTAACAATAATATTACGGCAATGTGTGCGCAGCTGTAACAGTTGAAGAGACTTCATGTTGCTGACAAACGTAATTGTCGTTGATTGAGCAAGAAACGAAGATGCATATTTACAAAATATAGCACATATTTCCAGTGCAGTTGTGATAATGGATGGTAATTTCAATTATTAATGACTCCCAGAATATGAAAATCATTATTTGCCTATTATGCGTGTAGATACAGGTTCACCGCTCCTTTACCTTTAACCTTCCTGACTCCATAATAAACCTAATTTTTGCATGAAAACTGTTCAGATGATCCCAAAATACAGGTAATATGCTGCCAACAAAAAACAAAACAAAAAAAGAAAAGTTGAACTAAGTTCCTGAAAAGTATTTCAGGGAGAGAAGCTTCGTCACACACTAAAGAAATACCTGACCCAGCGGCACAGTCATGCATGTTAACTGTTAATCAACGTGATGCGGCGGGCAGGCCTACACCCCCTTTCTGTCTCGTTGATTTTAATTTTTCCTAGCTTCATGTTTAGTTGTGCCTTGACTGGAATTGCGGTGATGTTGTTCCCGAGTGCCTGTAATGATAAATGATGTATTATGTTACATCCAAAATTCCCTCGAGATCTGATTGAGTGCACTGCGTTCATTTTTAATTAACTTCTATTAGCGTTTTATGTTTTGTTTCTCATTCATTTTGTTCAAATTACCTCGCTCTTCTCTATGGTTGGTTTATTGAGAAGTGTGCTGAGTAATACCAATGTTTTACTTTCACTACTAGACATTACTTAAGCTGTTCGAAATGTTTACTACTAAATAATTTGTCAAATATTCCTCTGCTTGTGGTACAATCAGTAATTTTCGTCCAGACAGGCGTCGAACCAAGTAGCGACAGACTGCTTTTGTCTCGCTCATTTAATTACATCAGTAATTTTTGTCCAAGGTGAAGTGAAGTTGGCAGCAGTGCCTGACACAAGCCTTATCCAACATAGCGACGTGTTTTTACGTCAGTTTATTACTGCAAAGTGAAAACATCGATAATTTCCTCATTCAAGTGTGAATGTGGTGTTTCTTAAAAGCGGTTAGCCCCAATAACATGACACATTAAAGATTCATGATCAACATTGCCAGATATGATAGGTTTTTAGTAGTGACTTGTGGAACTAACAGCCCAGGCATTTAAGTCAAAATATCGCCTTAACCTAAAAAAAAATGTTATAAAGCTAATTCTTTCAGAATTCATTAATTCGACCCTAGGGAACAACATATCAAAATACTCGGCCGTACATATGCCGGCTTCCTTGATTTCCAGGCCTGGAAACCTGGAATTCCTGGAATTTTTCATCGCTGTCCTGGAACGCCCATAAAAACCGAACGACTCGGCCTAGGTAGACAAAGGTGGGGTCAAATGAAAGAGAAAAGCATGCAGACTCCATATATAAGGTTTTAGGCAATGTTTTTTCTCATTTCGGGGTAGATCGTAACAAAACAAACGCGCAAAATTCAAAATGTTTTAAAGTTTGAATTCATTTGCACGTTTATTAGAGACTAAGACGGCAGCTCATGCAAAAAAATGCTGAAGTGAAAATTTCCAGAAAGTCATAGGTTGTCCCCCTATCAACTATGAACGGTACTGTGACGATCAGAAATTAAGTAACGCCCGTAAACTCGAGTCAGCTATTTATGAGAATAGAGTGTGTTTTGAAAAGCGAAACTGAAAAAGCGGAGTACTTTCATTATGAGCTGGCGCCAACTCCACCCTCTCTTTTTGACGGATGTTCAACGCGAAAAACGGACAAGTCAGCGTTTGCGTCGCTCTTTAAGCACTCAAAAATTGGCGATCAACTTTGTCCAGAGACCACGTATGTCATTGACGGAGACTACCTCATGTACGCTGTTAGTTGGCCTCGACTGGCAACATACGGAGAAATTTGCGACCTTTACGTCAGACACGTTATGACTCGATACCCATCAACAGTTGTTTTCGACGGATACAATGGCCAGCCAACTATGAAAGAAGCGGAGCAAAGGCGACGCGCTGCAAGAAGGACCTGTTTTGATATCAACTTGACCGAACATTCGACATCGACTACATCAATCCCAGGCGGACTTTCTGACGAACAGGAGAAACAAATCTCGACTTATTGATGTACTTGTTTCAAGATTTGAAGCTGTAAAAGTTCGAGTATACCAGGCAACTGGGGACGCCGATCCTCTTATCGTGCACACTGCTTTGGAGATAGAGAGCTTGGGGAAGTCTGTAGTTGTAGTCGGCAACGATACCGATCTTCTGGCAGTGCTGATTGCTAGGCGTCAGACGGGAGATGTCTTCATGCTGCACCCAGGGACTTCCAAGTGCCCCAGAAAGCTGTACAATATTGGTGCTATTCAAGATGTAATAGGTGACATGAAGAACTGCGTGCTGTACTCCCATGCTGTCTCATGTGGTGATAAAACATCTGCAATCTACGGGAATGGGAAGAAAAAGGCTTACACATTGCTTCAAAAAAGTGTGGATCTTCGGGAAGAAATTGTCAAAACATACACAAATCCATCTGCGTGTCGCGAAGAAGTTTGCACTGTTGGAGAAAAGTTCATAAGGGCACTGTATCCTGGAGGAAATGAATTGGAGAATATCGATTATCTTCGACATCGTCTGTACCAGATGACCATTGTGCGCCAAGGTCTGACTTCTCAGTTGACACTTGCGACTCTTCCTCCAACAAGGGAAGCTCTACCGCAGCACTCAATGCAGACTTACTTGCAGGTAACTTTCATTGTTTTCCTTTACACTACACGTATACAATATTTTTCTAGTATTTCTCAGGAGAGTTAAATATGTTGAATTGATTTAAGGTTCAAGAATGGCTGGAAAGGTGGGAAGAAACCTCAATCCAACAGAGTGGGGCTGGCAAGCCATTGACAACTCTCTTTTGCTCGTTCCCACAACCCTGACACCAGCTCCTGACTCTCTTCTCCTCCTAATTGCCTGCCATTGCCAGACGGACTGCGGAGTGCGTTGTGGATGTAGACGATCCGGCCATGAGTGCTCCAGAAATGTGCTCTCAATGTCACGGACAAAATTGTGATAACGCAGTACATTGTTATGAAACAGATCAGGATCTAGATACACCCGATGTCACTTAAACTACCAGTTTCCTGTATTACACCTTTTAATCCAATGCCTTTTTCCTATGATTTCGAAGGTTTAACGCATAATTAATTATTATGTGTGTAAATACAAATTTCATCTTGTGTTTCTTCCGTAGAAAAAAATAAATCATAAGCTCAACCTTTACTTTCCAGGTGCTAACCGATTAGGCTAAAACCCCGACGACACAACGCAACCCTGCACTGTAAACTGACAGCTACTACACGTTTAATTTTCGCTATAACTTTAAAATAATAAACGTACAGCAAAAATGACAGCTGGTCGTAAAAGCTACAAATGTGGTCTTAGTTATATCACGCCTGACTTTTTGGTATATACTTCATTTTCAGTCGTTGCTGTTTGTCTGTTGGGTAGTCAGCCCGAAGGCTGGTTGGATCCTCAAAAAGTACCTGCAGCAAAAATCAAACCTCAAAAATTTTGAATTTTGCGCGTTTTTTTTGTTACAATCTTCCCCGAAAGGAGAAAAACATTGCCTAAAGTCTTATATATGGAATCTGCATGCTTTTTTCTTTAATTGGATACTACTTTTGTCTACCTAGGCCGAGTCGTTCGTTTTTTACGGGCGTTCCAGGACGGCGATGAGGAATTCCTGGAATTCCAGGTTTACAAGCCTGGAAATCAAGGAAGCCGGCACATGTACGTCCGAGTATTTTGATATCTTGTTCCCTAGGGTCAAATTAATGGGTTGTGAAAAAAATTAGCTTTATAACATTTTTTTGGACCTAAAAACCTTATTTTCCTGGGCTACTATTGAAACTAAATACTAGACAAAAAGCAGACAGAAGCGGAGCATGTGAGCTGGACTACTTGCCTGAGGACATCTTGTCAACAGAATCGTATATGGCCGTTGCATGTCATTCTATCACCGATAACTTTCAGCTAAAATCATTCGCTTTGCAGACAACTAGGTTATATGGAACCCACACTGCCATCAGCATTGCAGCAGAACTGGAGAGCATAACAGGTAAAGTAGTAGGCCTAAGCCTAGTGGCTGACAATCCAAGAAGGTACTTCATGTTAGCAACATGAAAGGTGCGACAGATACAGGGACTTTGTTTTATATGACACGGGGATTTTCGCTCAACCATGTTGCGAACCTGTCTCCCGCCTAGCACTTTGCCCGGCATTGAGTCATTGAATAAAGGAATTTGTACTTACCTAGTTCACAGCTGGTGCAGAAAGTAATTTCTCTTCTGTAAGAACATTTCTCCTTCTACGTCTTTATTGAACCTGTTATGGAAGGAAGGGTCGAGGGCAAGAACTGTAGGGGTAGACCAAAGTTAGAATATGTTAAACAGATTGCCTCTGATGTAGAGTGTGGTAGCATGTAGAGATGAAACGATTAGCTCAGGACAGGGAGGCATGGAGAGCGGCATCAAACCAGTCAAAAGACTGAAGACTCAAACAACAACATTGAACCTGTCTGTTTGAACTTTCTTGATAGATTTTTTATTGTATTGACGCTAGGCACGGGTCAGTATGGAAATTTCTGACGGAATTTCCGTCGTGATTTTGCACAAGATTTCCTGTACTTTATGAAGGTACTATATATATACACACGTTCACGTAAATGAAAACCACATTGGAACAGCACACTGAGCACTAACTAAGCTGAACCTCACACTGTTAAAGCTCTCAGCAGACTGCAAAGGAGGGACACTGATGGCGCCAAGAAGTGCATTACGGCAAAGTGCTTGGTGGAGGATGGGCGGGCGAGAATCCCTGTGACATATAAAACAAAGTCCCTGTATATGTCTTCTTTTCCGCACAATACTGTTTATTGTAAGGAGGGGGCATCTGAAGACACCTGCTACTGTGTGGTATAGTAAAGCAATCATTACTTCCGACTTGACGTTTCAGTGCTAGGCTAGAGTTTTGTTCGCTAAATCACGACATCGCAAAAGAAAGTAAATTTGTCGTAAATTATCGACTTGAATGGCTGCCTATGATTGTCTAGTTAAAGTGATTTTCCTTCTGACCGCTAGGTAACTCTAGGATAACACTGAAATGTCAAGTGGGAATTAATGATTGCTTTACTATACCACACAGTAGCAGGTGTCTTCAGATGCCTTAACCCTTTATAGGGCAACAGACTGGGCGTATAAGATATATTAATTTTTAGCCCATTTGTAATTGAGAGGGATAGATAGCTAGGAATATGGGACTGTTTTATAGGTGTGGATTCTATTTTATGAAATATGGGATGAGAAATTATTATCCCACTGGCCGATCCTGACCGTATGTTTTCTTATGTGGGCAATGGGGTAATAATTCCCCACTTACAAATAATGATACAGTGCTTATCACTAGAAAAAAAGGTTTACTTAACATAATATATAGTATATACAAACACCCACACGCTCTATAACCAAAAAAACATGGCATCTGAATCATAGCTTAGTACCTCCTTCAACCAGGCTCAAATTTTCCTGTTCAAATTCAGGCTTCAATAGCAATCTGCCCTAAGGCAGAACACTGATGGTGATGATTATTAGGGCTAGAAATTTAATGCCATATAAAACAATGAAAAATGCTGTTATGAGCCAAAAATCTCCTAAAAGTCCATTTATTTCATAAAATTCCCTTAAAATTGCAAACATTTTACTCTGATTTCTGAATATAATTCAAGAATAAAATAGTATACTGTAGTTTAGAAAAGATAACGTTTATTTAATGATGCTACCGGAAGTTAAGAACTACACAAAGTACATAACTTATTAAGAAATTTCATTTAAAACTGAAAATATCTCTCTTGAGAAAATGAAACCGGCCGTGGTAGTTATAGGCGCTGAGGCACATGGCCATGGGTCCAGGTTGCTACGGACTCAGTAGGCAAATGGGTTCGAACCCTACCGTTGGCCGTCCTTGAAATGGTATTCCACGATCTCCCATTTTCAAATCAACTCAAATGCCAGGACCAAACCTTCTAACAGACCACGGCCACGCCCAGTTACATTCAACTCATCTCATAAGGTCGGCGTCAGAAAGGACATCTGGCTTTAAGAACCATCCGCCACATATAAATTAATCGCATCCCATCCCCATCCCGTATAAACGGGAATAATAAGAGGTATACATGAATACCCTTCAAAACTTAAAAAAAAGTAATGTACGCCCAGGAAGTACTTCAAGTGCATATAAAATGCAATAAAAAACCCTAAAAGATGCCTTATCCCACAAAATTAGAGAAAAACACCCCAACATATACAGGTAACCGATGAGTCCCGATTGCGCAGTCGTACAGAGGGCAGGTGGTGAACATCAGGCATGTGCAATTGATACGCGAGTTGCTTTCCGCGCAACTGAAAACTCACATATCAATTGCACATGCCTGAGGCTCATCGACTGTGAAACCAGGACTGACCGACCAAAAACCGTAGCATAAACTGTACTGTATGCTTAGTTCCGCACCTCTTACTCGGAAACACATTCATATAAAACTCATTAATGAATTGGGCTTACTAAATAAGAGATGCAAAGTCATCGAAATCCTAGCCTTACTCATTATCAACACCTTTTGTACTAAATTTAGGAACCCATTCTCATGCGAAACACTTTTATACAATATGAGCACTCGCACACAAAAATCTGGTCCAGGCATTACATCTAACTCCCACACAACACAAGTTCAGCGACCTATAACATCTTCGCACAAAACTGCACAAGAAAAATACAAGTGATTCTGCAATGTTAAAAGTTAAGTTAGTATGTTTGAATGTTAAACACCCTAAACAGCACAATTATTTCCTATCTGGAATTATATTCATTCAGGGACCAAAACCATTATTATAAACATTAGGGCCTAAAGGCTATAGTTTATATCAACCTTTCCAAATCTCATATCTTCAATAAAGGCACCCTCTGCAAAACAATGCTTTACATCCACTCAGCACAACAGAATTGACGAGCGCGTGCACTGTGGGGACCACTGGGTTATATATGCACCTCGACGGCAGTTTAACATACTAAATATGCTGTCGAACATGGCTGCTCTTGTTAAATGAGCAATACACAAGACCACTTATTTACGTAATTTAGCACATAAATGCGGTGCAGTCAGTGCCCAAGTGACCACCACTATTAATTACAATTGATAATACTGCCCCCCCCCCCAGAAGATGATATAAGGTGTGAAAATAATATATTATTGAAATGAAATCGAAAAAGAAAAGAGTAGATACGGTACTTCATTCAGAATAAAATTAATGAACATACTAGGTATTCTGGAGATTTTAATATGGCAGTTTTTAAAAAGAAGTTAATGCAATTGAGATCTTCTCAGCGGGTAGCTTAACATGTAGTTCTTCAATGTGTCTCTAATACGAGAAGCATCGAGATCATCAAACTCTCTAGCGACTGCACAATGCAGCTGAGGAAACTGGACTTCAGCTTGCTGTATCGCTTCTACCCAGCTTTGTTGAAACGTATCCTTCCTCGTTTCTATTATGTTGTGTAGAATAAAGCAGGCAATAACTACTGCAGGCACAGAAGTGTACTGCATATCCACCCTCCTTGACAAACACCTAACCCTTGCCGTCAGTCTCCCAAAAGCATTTTTCACCACCACCCTACCCCGACTCAGGTACACATTGAAGGACTCTTCTTCAGGGTCTACATTTCCCTTGTAACTCTTCATCAGCCATGGCAGCAGTGGATAGGCTGGATCTCCTAGCAACACGTATGGGATGTCAGTCTCTTCGATTGTCCTGCTTATGTTTGGCAACATTCTGTCACAAAACCTGTACAGGTTCGAATCCTTACGGACTGAGGCATCATGAGTACTCCCAACATGTCGGCAGGTTGCATATCTGAATCTGTGAAGACAAAATGTATTGTTTAGCATTCAAATCCATGAAATTAATAATATTCATTATTGAAACAGGTAACAAGCTAAGAACATACCTGTACATATGGTCAACAACTGCCATGACGTTGTATGATGGCCAGCCTTTGCGGTTGACAAACTCCCTGTACCCAACTGTAGGAGGTAAAATGGGAATGTGGGTCCAATCTATAGCACCAATTACATTTGGTATGCCACAAATACTTTCAAACCCATCTGCAATTTGCATTGCTTCTACTTCGTTTGGTAGACTTAAGTATTCATCTTTAAATTCCACGTATATCGCATCGCAAACATCCTTGAGGTATTTGTGCACCACGGATTTGTGTGTTCCAAATTGACTGGCCACCATCCTGTATTCTGCACAAGAAGCAAGTTTGTAAAGAGCAATTGCCACTTTTTTTCGATGGACGTTGGCCTTCGGACGCAGAATTAACTAGCCCTAAGATGCGGGTTAAGTCGATCGCATATGAGCTTGAAAGTAGCACTACTCATCCGAAAATTGCTTAATCAATCTTCTTCTGTGATGGTCTGCAGTACAATTCGCTCCCACTAATCCTGGCTCCTTTCTTTCATCCAGTATCTCCTTTGCCTTCTTTTCATCAATCGCCTATTACCATTCTTGTAGGCCGCAGTTTCTGCATTTAATCGCTGCCAGAAAAGCATCGCCATCCTTCGCCGCGCAAGTCGTTCCTTCTCCCATTTGACTGTTAGTTGGAACAAATTAAACAAACATTGGGTTACAACTAACAAAATCTTCCGCACGTCCATTATTCCTGTTTACAAACAAATTCGAAGACAAACGACCCGCCAAAAACACGTCGGATTGTAATTACGCGTCTTTTATGTTTTGCAGTTTAATACGGGTTAGCCAACATAACTGCAGGTTGGCCACCCTAAATTATACACCGTATTGAAATCGATTTCAATACGAACTGAGACTGCTCATGTAAACAGGCATCGTACTGAAAACCGGATCGCATTCAAATCAATTTGAGTTCGCCATGTAAACGTAGTTCACCTCAGGAGCTCGGGACAGCCGAAGTTTTCCAAAGTGCTCCGATTATTTTTCTACGGTGCTATGTGACAAAATCCATACATATTTGAAATTACTTTATTTGTTTTCAAAAACCCCTTGTTGTTTCAAAACAATCACTTTTCCCATAATTATGATTCAAGACATAAATCAAATTTCAAACTGCCCTGTCATAGACTAAAACTGTTTGAGAAAACTCCACATTATGTAGGAATGAAGGTCTTCAACAAAATCGGGAGGAAATTCAGTAACATGTCCATTATGCAGGTGAAGAAATCCCTTCAAAAATTTCTGATTGATAAATGCTATTACAGCGTTGAGGAATTTGTTAATGATTCTGACATATGAAGATGATTTTTGTTTTGTTTTATGATGATTGTAAAATGTCCAGATGAGGATGTAATTCTGTTTTATGTGATTATTGTAAATATTGTTTTCTTTCCTTAAATTCTTATTTATTGTATTATTCATTTTGAATACTATTATTCAGCTGACGAGCCATCAATGTAATGAAACATATCAGTTTTCTTAGTATATACATGTTATGTGGCAATAAAGAAATGAAATGAAATGAAATGAAACGACACTACTGATCTCTACTTTTCTAACAGCCAATGAGATACCTATAGGCCCTAGGCAGTGACATTTATTTCACATACTCCTCTTTCTAATAATATTTTTCAATTCGTTTGTAAATTACATGTGTTAGTACTGTAGTTAGTAAATAGCCGTTTCCCTATTCATTATTATTATCATTATCATTACGGGAAAATGACCTGAATGTTACGTCCATTATACTGTACTACTTATCACCCACACTACCACCACCACCACCACCACCACCACCACCACAAAAAGTTATATATATATTTTCTGTTAGTTGAAGTATCATGTGCCAGTTCTGTAGAAGTATTCATCATCATCCATAAAACAAATAAATCCACCGGAAAAAGCCGGGCATTACTGCTAGTTTCTTAATAAAATAGAGGCCATTCAAAATTTTCAATCCATGCCATTCTCTAGTATTATCCACTGAATAATAATAACCATCCCATATGTTACCTAGGTGTAACACATTTTCAGAACAAGTGAGCAATAGACAAGGGGGGCAGGTAAAACATACATCAAACTACATAAGAACGAGAAGAATGACGGGCAATATAATTAAAAATTTGAATCAGAAAACCCGCAAAGTGATAAAATTGGGTCAGCGTTAAAAGTCATAGGTGTAACAGTTGTTACAATGCTGTCCTTCAAAGAACCCTGGTCATTGGACTTTTAATTCAAAATTATATTAATTGGGTGTTAGCCCGTGACCTGCATTGAAGTTGGGACATTATGAAATTTCATGACCCCTTCAAATTCTATAGAATGAAAAATTTGGGACCTGACAATTGTGAATTCCTGTTCCTCGCTAACTACATAATTAACATTGGAATCAAGGCATGGATCGCATGTGTGTAGAAGACTGTGATCTTCAAAAATGTCTTTCTTACTTACTCGGTTTCACTTTAGCATAAGAACGTGTGTCTTGTAAAGCATGTGCCGTGAATGATGCCCTCGTTGTAGTCAGCGGAGTTCGGCATAATACTACGGCCTACATGTTGAGTATGTCTTCTTGTTTTGGGAGTCACGTAATTGGGGTTAGATTTCTGTGTTTGTGGAGTATTGCACAGAAATTTCGCCCTGGCATAGGTTGGCTATTCAAATGCTCAGAATACATACTTCGATCTATTGTGGTCACGTGGGTAGCTTTCCCAAAGCACCAGTTTTTAGATCTTATTGGGTCCACTTTCATTGGAATGATTAACGTTACGTAAGTTGATTTTCTTAGATTTATGAAGTTTTAACTCTGTTGAAAGTGTGGGAGCACGATGATGCCTTCCGTTTGCATACATGGTCTGAGTATCAATATTTTGATGAGTAAGATTCAGGCTAGGTTCATTCTAGGATGTAGGCAAATTTGGAAGCAAGATTTATTGTTGGATTTTATTCCGTCTCTCGTTGTAGTAGTTTGGTTTTGGAGCATGCTTGACAGGGGCTATGAGATTAGAATATTAAGGTCGACTAGGGTTGAGTACGTTGTTATTTGTGGAGGCATCAGAACGCTACCAGTGAAGCTTTAAGCCTTTTCATGTGCTAATGGGACGAATATGTGCAGGTGAGTATTTTGTGTCATTGTTTTGGTATTTTGGAACCCCTTGTGTATTTGGTAAATGCCCTTGTATTTTGGCCTTGTTGTATGTACATGGGTAGATAAGAATCATCGCACCACCACATGAAATATGCATGTCTTGGTCATGGGATGTGTTTAGAGGGATATTGGTAAATATAATGATGTGACTTAGGAATGTTTTGTTGATTTTATTTGGTACTTCTGATTCTCACATGATGGTTGGGAGGTCGGGATATCAGGGGCTGTCTTTCAACATCACTTGAATATTTTGCTGAAATTTCTCATGCATTATTTCTACTTAGATATCCTCAGGTAAAATTCCATTGCTATTATTTATAGTGTTAATATTGTAGGCTGTTTTTATCACTTGTCTTGTATTTGATCAAGGTAGGCCTAGTTATTTAGTTGACTAACTATTCAATAACTGTGGAGTAATTATTTTGTCTAAATTATGATAACTAACATTGTTGTATGAAATTGTGGCAAGTTGCCATTCTGTGTTGTTATATTTTGTAGCCTTGTGACTCTTGTATTCAATTTGCTAAAATATATAGTTTGTAGAAAGTTTAATTTTTCACTTCAAACTGGCAAGCTTAGGACATATTCACTTTACAAACTCGGTTAGGGTTCCGCTTTCCTTCATGGCCTAGTCCTGGTCCTGGGGGCTGGCATAAGAGGATTATAAGACAGGCCCAGAATCTTTTAGAGATCTCAAGCTTAGAGCAGTATATGTTCCAACAGCGTAATGTGAACACATAAAATATTGTAAAACTGCCTAAATCTTCCCCTAGCTTTGTCTCTAACAGTAGGCTATAGGGTAGGTTAGGAATGTACACTCAGTATATGATGAGGACACATTTAAACAAACAATGATGTTCATAGGCATAACACAAGACAAAATCAAAACATTCATATTTCACACACACAAACTCACACACACAAGCATATATCAAAAAGGAACTTTTCACACAGGAGTTAAATTATACAATAAATAACCCTAGTATATAAAATTTGCTGCAAAAATAAAACCTTTGAAAGAATGTTGAAAGCTTATCTGCAGTGCCATTGTTTTTACTCTGCAGTTGAATATCTTAGCGTATAGGAGCGATGAAATCTATAATTATAATTTATATTGTATTTATAGAATTAAGTTTTCATATTGTAATAATAGAGTAAGGTGTAAATAGTTGTCCAATAGATTAGATTAGAGTAGATTTTTATTAATCCATTTGATCAATTACATTTATTGTGCCCATGTGGGACTGTGACAAGATTGAACCCCTGACCATTTATAGAAAGATATTCTAAAATTTTATAAAGATGACAAGCAATACGGAATTGAGCTCACTGGAGAGCGATCACAAAGACATTGCAAGAGGGTGCAGCAGGTCAGTTCAAACACATAAACTCCTGTTAGTTTGACAAAGGAAAAGGCCCTTAAAAGGACTATTAACGAACTAGGGGATGTCAGAGTCAAGAGGCCATAAATACTACTCGACATTCCGATGTATAAGCGACTTCACAAACATATTTACATTTCAAGAGGACAGTAATGGCTGGAACTATTTCTTGAGAGGCACTTGAAGCTTAGCCCAGGAATTTGTAAAATCAGCAGTTTTCTTAAGCATAAAGAAGGGGGACTTACAACCATTAAACCTAACGAAATAAACACCCAGAGTTATTAAATCTGAAGCTAGGGGAGAAATAGGAACTACAAAATTCGAAGAGTTGGCAGACCTGAAATTAGACACTTCAAATAATGCTAAGTGAGGAAAACGTCATCGGTATGCAAGCGGAATAATATCTGCGGAGTATACAAGGAATTAGGTTGGCCCCGCAGAGGGGATATTAACTAATTAAATTAATTAACAAGATGTTCAGCAAAGAACATATAGCCTACTTTCTCCTAAATGTATGGGTATCTTTATGACTCTTTGTCCTCATCCCTAAAACAATCACCCCAACCACAATGTATTGTTTGTTTTCTTTTATATTGATAATAAGCCAGTAAGTGTCAAGATCAATATTATATACTTTATGATGATTGAATAACAAAACTACTAACTTATTGTAATGCATTCACGTCCGTTAATCTCTATATTAAGCCAGCCTGCAAAATTAAGAATCTTCCGCCCCAATCATCTTCCGCCCCAATCACAGTAGGTGGTGCTGCGACCTATCAGTGAATTAATCTTTATCTTGTACGCCTATGCACTGCCATCGTAATGTACTACGATGGCAGTGTTCTATGGGTGTTGAATGAGTAGGCAGTTTAAAGTAGCCAAGAGGGAGGCGATCCAGCTGGCAGTGTTTAAAGGTATTCGGAGCGCGATCGTGGCTAATAGTTGAACTACCAGTATTACAAAATTGCCATACTTCAGGAGGCCAGCTCAGGCATTTACACAGCGTTATGTTTGGAACAATATTACCCACATAACCCACAAGAGGACAGCACCGTACAGAGGCATTAAGAAGGCTGTGGTTAATGACAACGTGTATCTAGTTCTTCTATTCTCCTTTTTCTAATGTCTTCTGTTTATGTGCTATGCTGGGACTGTGATTTTATTAATATACGAGTGTATACTTTATCCTCTCCTTTGAGCTAAATGACATTTTATTCAGTATCTGTGGGAAAAGCTCGTGCACATCATTTGTAAAAGAATTCAAGAAAAAAAAACCTAATTGTAGCAGTACTCGATCCCCAGTCAACTGCGTGTCAGACTAACATGCTAGCCCAGAGCTAACCGTATCCATGACGTCAGGTGTTCTTAACTGACATATTAGATACAAACTGTTGGCAAATAATGACTTTAAATAAACGATTTCTTCACTGCAGTACATCTTCATTAAAGATCATTTCATACAAAGTTTATATTATTGTATCAGTACGGTATATCACATACAACATACTAAAACTACTGAAATATAAGACAGGCACATGAGGACAGCTGCCATCTTGTCGTGTGACACAAACGGCTCAGCTCTTTTAAGCCACTCATACTGTATAATATTATAATATTAAATTATAATAAATAACGGATCACGACCTTCAGGATAGCTTAAATCCCCCTAGGCTCGATAATCGGAATTGGTGGGTCTTAAGCTATTTATTAAAATGTTTGCATAATTCACACGGCCACCATCCTGAAATGGCATGGCCGATGACCTTGAATTTTGGGTGAAAGACGCTTCCTTTATAAAGGTATGTTGTCACCAAATTTGGTAGAGATCGGATGATTAGTTTAGCCGTAATTTGATTTCACGTTTTGAACATTTGAGTGGCCGCCATTCTGTTTTGGTAAAGATGGCGGCGATATAAAGTATGACACTGAGGTGTCCTTTACTAGTGCTACTTCTGTACCAAATTTAGTTCAATTCGGTTTCACCGTGTTCGAATTGATAGGGGGGGACAGACATTCAGAGTACACACACTCACACACACACAGACACACACACACACACACAGACTCACACACACACATACACACACACAGACACACTTTTTTCGCCCTGTGTTGATCTCATAAGTCTACTTTCATTTTTTGCAAAAATCGAAAATAAGCTAAAAAATAAACTAGCGAAAGATTTCCATTCCGCCAGCAGGCAATCGAAATATAATCACAAAATACACTTTAAATTAAATTATGGAGAAAATTAGGCCACGGATTCAGAAATTCAGCTCCCAAATTTGAAAGGAACTAATTTCTTGCCAGAAATGAATAAATAGGCTTGAAGCCAGAGGAGAAGTAGGAAGTCTTACCTAGTCCGTCAGTCGAGAGAGAGACCTTGCTGGAGGCAGGTTACACGAGAGTCTTCAGAGACCACAGTTCGAGTGCGCTACGCAAGTTAGCCAGTTTGTTAACAGCCTTTGTATAGGCATGTTACATAATAATTGATAAGTACGATCAAGTTAGATCTAGCCTCGGGAACAAAGTACGAAAGTCAGCGAGAAAATCGGAAGAACTACACTCAAAGACATTATAGTTCGAGTCTCACAAGGGTCAAAATAAATATAAAATGCGATAGATAGTAACTAAATCGAACGAAGTCAGCAAAGTAGTACTGGTTCGAAACCAAGCCGCGTTCAAGCGTAGTAAAAGCAGAAGACGCGAAAGCACCCTAAGAACATTTAATAACAAAGTGCGGAAATATAAGGACATTGTAGGAGTTAGAAACTCCGAACGTAGAATATAGAGATAGAAACTATATCGCGCAGAAAGAGACAGTTAAATTGGAGGGAAACCTCAGAACATTTATCGGAGGACGCAGGTTCGATAATCAGAACATTTTTTAGAGGATACAAATCCTAAAATTAGAAGTTATACAATCTTCAGGGAAGATTACGGTAGGAAAAGAACTATAGATTGCGATAGGCGAAATGGTAAAACAAAAGCACAGCGCGATAGCAGAAGGACAGATAGAACACTAATAAGCAGAGAAAAGGCTATCTAGAAGGAGATTCGAGAAAGAGACAGTTACGATCTCGGGAGGAATAGGAAGAAAGACTTACCGAAGGAGAGTAAGATAGGAGAATCACACGTTCAAAGCTGTACAGGGATAGACCATCTAGGATGTTTTCCACCACTTGTACGCTGAGAATTGGTCCATGTGCGATTGTATATAGTGGATAAGTGAATTTTATTTGTGTTTAATATGTGTTAACAAGTGAATTAAGAAAATGTATAAATATATTGTCGTGTGTCGATATGAAGACCAAATGTTAAAAAGGGTCTATTGTAATACGAAGATGAGGTACTGAAGAAATTATGTTGGGTGAACCCATCCAGAAATCACGTCATGAGCAAAAGAAAATGAGGGTGAGTCAAAAATGTTTATAATATAAAAGTGAACGTATCATATGCTATTCAGTGAATTTATGTATGAAATGTATGCACAATGAATGATCAAATGATATTAAGATGTCAGAGGGCAACCGCCAAGACGGTTGCAAAAATGTTTAAATTAATTAGGGGCGTGGGGGTTCAGCGGTCTAGCTGTATGCCTCTCACCAAGGTGGTCCGGGTTCGATTCCCGGTCATTGCATGTGAGATTTTCGAAGTGAAATGCCATGTCCTGTGGTTCGGATTCCACGTAAAAAGAAGGTCCCGTGGCTCATGATCTCGAGATTAACGGTCGCGTTAAACTACAAGCTTCCTTCCTTCCTAAAAATTAATTATAAAAGTGCAAAAGAAATAATAATAATAATAATAATAATATAATAATAATAATATTATTATTATAAAGAAAGCCCGTAGCAATGGTTAAATAATGATGAAGTAAGATCTGAAAGGAGGAATCGAATATAAAAACGTAAATGGCAAGTAAAATATATGCCAGATAAATGAAAGTAACGTAAATGAAATAAGCACCGTTAGAATAATAATGATAATAATAATAATTTTAACAATAATAATAATAATAATAATAAATATTGAGTTTTAGACTCCGAAGTAATAAATGTTGAGTTTTATACACCGAAAGAATAATGTTGAGTAAATACTTGCATTCCACAAGTTAATATTGAAGTAATGAACATTAATCAAATAATGAATAATAAACTCGAGTTGAAATGATTAAATAATTGAAAAAATGAAGTACGTGGAATAATTAAAATAATTAAAGGATCGTTGGTGATACCTTACAATAATGATAGTATAACGCTATTCAGCAAATGATAAAAGTAATATGTTAAATATTGTGGTGTTTGAAGCCATATTTTCAGTGTTGCCTTAGTAAACAAGAGTTTAGTGCTTTTCAGTCGGTCAACACGAATGTACCCAAAAGAGATGGGTTATGCCCTAATCCTGAAATAAATTACATGAGATTAATAAAACACTAGGATGACCAGTTTCGATCGTCAAGCGATCATCATCAGATCCATTACACTTAGGCTACAAAATCTATGTTTGAAATACAGGTGAAAATATTTACAATATGTACAATTATTTAGTTGCAGTATTGGTACTGCAACTGTCAGTGTATGCTAAATGCAGTATATATGTTAGGTGAAATGCTAAATGGTGATAGCTATCCGGAGATTGTACTTTAGAGAGATTATATGGTTGTAAACTATGGTTAAACTATAAAATTTTTGGCTAACTACTTATCTGATTGTCTTCCGTATTACAGCTACTCGCAGTTTTCGTGCTCACTGGAACTCGCTGTGCGGTCGACTGCGGTGGTTATCTTAACGACTGTTTTTCCCCCTGCCTCCTCCCCCCTGTCCCTACGTGCTGTGGGGAGTGATAGCGATGTGTTTATGTGAGGTGTTGCCAACCTAGATAAGATGTATGTTATTGAATGAGGTGGGTCCACAACTATTAAAGACCGTGGAATGGCCCTCGCCACGCGTGGAGCATAACCCATTCGAACTAAGCGTTGACGGTCTTATGAGGACGTCCCGGCACCTTTAATACTGCCGCGAATATGGGCCTTGGTTTATTGCAGAAGCAAAGTACATCGTACACCTGATCCAGATAACATTTACCTATTAAAACCCCCCTAATTTCCCCCCTTTTTTATCTAGCTTGGCTGTGTCGCTAAATTGTGTTTTGTTTCCGACAGGGTGTGCTTTTTAGTAGCGTGAAGAGGGGTGAGCTCTCCATGAACGTGTGTTCATTTAGATTGTTGGGATTGTTTCGTTTGGCTAGGTGTATCTCGATTGCTTCCTTTATGTCAAGAGCTCTGCCTTTCGATTCGTGATGGATTATTTTAAGGTCCGACTCTATGTTGGTAAAGCTGTGCCCTGCATCACACATATGTTCGCACACGGCTGAATGTGTTCCGTATCTTATCGCATTCCTATGTTCATTATAACGTGTGTCTACTCGCCTTCCACTCTGCCCGATGTAATTAGCTTGACAATCGGTGTCTTGGCACGTTATAGAATATACCCCTGACCTTGAATACGGGTCACGTTTATTTAGATTACTATTTAGGAGGTGCCTAGCGGTTGTGTTTTTCGTCGTGAAAGCTATCTTTATGCCTTGTTTTTTGAATAGGTTAGTGATTTTATATGTATTCGCATTCACATAGTTGAATCGCGCAAATTTTTTCTCATTACTGTCCGGTTTGGGAATCGTTTTATCTTTATTTTTATGTTTGGCTATAATTTGATTTATTTTGCTTGGCGAGAAGATGTTTTCCTTTGCTATTTGCATAATAGTTCTTATTTCCTTATTATAGTTGTCTTTTGACATGGGTATGTTTAAAGCTCTGTGCACCATTGAATTGAAACCCGCTAGTTTGTGCGTACTGGGGTGATTAGACTGATTGTCGATTGCATGCGAGGTTTGTGTTGCTTTCCGGAATATGGAATATGAAAGGTCGTTGTCTTTACGTTCAATAGTTATATCGAGATAATTTATTTTCCGGTCTATTTCGGATTCCTTAGTGAATTTGATCGAGTGGTGAAGGCTATTAATGGATTGGAGAATTGTTTCTTCGCTTGTTAGTTCAGTATCGTAGATGCAAATTACATCATCTACGTACCTTTTCCATATTACTATTCCCTTTGTTGAAGTCTTTTCTAAGAACGCATTTTCTAGTGCATTGATGAAGATGTCAGCGATTAACCCACTTAGTGGCGATCCCATTGCTAGGCCTTCTCTCTGTGTGTATATTTTATTGTCGAATTGAAAGACGTTTTGGGTGAGAACGACCCTCAGTAATCTCACAATCTCTTCAATTTCTTTAACCAAATTGTTGGATTTTAAGTTGTTTTCGATAGTGTTGATTGCTTCAATAATCAGAATATTGGTGTACATGTTAGTTACGTCGAAGGATACTAGCCTGAAGCTAGGTTTCATTTGTAGGGTGTTCAATGCTGTTACTAGTTCTGTTGTGTTCTTTACAGAGTTGTTTTTGTCGTTGGAAAGACGGCATTTTAAGATTTTTAGTAACTCTTTGCTGATTTTGTAATTAGGGGCATTCCTACAATTGACTATTGGTCTCATTGGGCATTCCTTTTGGTGTATTTTTAGTTGTCCCCTCAATGACGGTATTTCCGGGTTCATGTTTATTAGTTTTGATTTTTCGGCTTTGGTCAGTATGTATTCTGTTTCTTTTAGCGCACTTTTTATTTGTTTTTGGAATTTGTTGGTGGGGTCTTTTGTTAATTCCTTGATTTCGTTGTTGTTTAGGAATTCGACTGTTTTTTCAATGTATTCTGTTTTGTTCAAAATTACTGTAGTGTTTCCCTTATCTGCTTTTGTGATGATTAAGTCATGTTCTTTTATTTTTTGTTTCAACGACTTTATTTGAGCTGTTAGTTGTTATGAATGTTATTGCTATCGCCCTCTCGTTTGAGGGCGTAAAGACGTAAAGACAACGACCTTTCATATTCCATATTCCGGAAAGCAACACAAACCTCGCATGCAATCGACAATCAGTCTAATCACCCCAGTACGCACAAACTAGCGGGTTTCAATTCAATGGTGCACAGAGCTTTAAACATACCCATGCCAATAGACAACTATAATAAGGAAATAAGAACTATTATGCAAATAGCAAAGGAAAACAACTTCTCGCCAAGCAAAATAAATCAAATTATAGCCAAACATAAAAATAAAGATAAAACGATTCCCAAACCGGACAGTAATGAGAAAAAATTTGCGCGATTCAACTATGTGAATGCGAATACATATAAAATCACTAACCTATTCAAAAAACAAGGCATAAAGATAGCTTTCACGACGAAAAACACAACCGCTAGGCACCTCCTAAATAGTAATCTAAATAAACGTGACCCGTATTCAAGGTCAGGGGTATATTCTATAACGTGCCAAGACACCGATTGTCAAGCTAATTACATCGGGCAGAGTGGAAGGAGAGTAGACACACGTTATAATGAACATAGGAATGCGATAAGATACGGAACACATTCAGCCGTGTGCGAACATATGTGTGACGCAGGGCACAGCTTTACCAACATAGAGTCGGACCTTAAAATAATCCATCACGAATCGAAAGGCAGAGCTCTTGACATAAAGGAAGCAATCGAGATACACCTAGCCAAACGAAACAATCCCAACAATCTAAATGAACACACGTTCATGGAGAGCTCACCCCTCTTCACGCTACTAAAAAGCACACCCTGTCGGAAACAAAACACAATTTAGCGACACAGCCAAGCTAGATAAAAAAAGGGGGGAAATTAGGGGTTTTTTAATAGGTAAATGTTATCTGGATCAGGTGTACGATGTACTTTGCTTCTGCAATAAACCAAGGCCCATATTCGCGGCAGTATTAAAGGTGCCGGGACGTCCTCATAAGACCGTCAACGCTTAGTTCGAATGGGTTATGCTCCACGCGTGGCGAGGGCCATTCCACGGTCTTTAATAGTTGTGGACCCACCCCATTCAATAGCATACATCTTATCTAGGTTGGCAACACCTCACATAAACACATCGCTATCTCTCCCCACAGCACGTAGGGACAGGGGGGAGGAGGCAGGGGAAAAAACAGTCGTTAAGATAACCACCGCAGTCGACCGCACAGCGAGTTCCAGTGAGCACGAAAACTGCGAGTAGCTGTAATACGGAAGACAATCAGATAAGTAGTTAGCCAAAAATTTTATAGTTTAACCATAGTTTACAACCATATAATCTCTCTAAAGTACAATCTCCGGATAGCTATCACCATTTAGCATTTCACCTAACATATATACTGCATTTAGCATACACTGACAGTTGCAGTACCAATACTGCAACTAAATAATTGTACACATTGTAAATATTTTCACCTGTATTTCAAACATAGATTTTGTAGCCTAAGTGTAATGGATCTGATGATGATCGCTTGACGATCGAAACTGGTCATCCTAATGTTTTATTAATCTCATGTAATTTATTTCAGGATTAGGGCAAAACCCATCTCTTTTGGGTACATTCGTGTTGACCGACTGAAAAGCACTAAACTCTTGTTTACTAAGGCAACACTGAAAATATGGCTTCAAACACCACAATATTCACGGCTAGTCAGGCAAATCGTGAAGCCAAGAAATTCAAATCACTCAGGCTTAAACTCATGAATTTAGACAAGTCAATTTGGTTCAACAAAAAAAGTATATAACTAAACCTCATCCCTAAATGCGTACCAATTAAAACCGTACCGAACACACCAGCCACGATCATTTCAACCAAACAAGCCAAAGCGCTTTGGATAAAAAACGAATTAAGATTTCCATACATAAGAAAGCAAAAAAATTAACCAACAATTATACGACATTCAATTGCAACTAAGTAATTTCTGGCACGCGGCCCAATGGGACAGCTTCACCGAGCACCTACATGACAACATCAAAATCAGAGCAACGAGGAAGCATGAAACGCTAGAAAATAAATTAAGAAAACTAGGAGAAACACAGAACGATCAATCTAACGAACAACACACGAATAACAATGAATTCAATTTCCACAGCAGAGTAAACAACAGAACGAACGTAACCTTTTCTCAAGGTGAAATGAATATGTTAGACAAAGGTTTGAAATACAACTGCACAGACGCACACACGAACCACAATATAGAACAGTTAATCACAGATATTGAGATAGCCAGTCACAAGCTCCCAGCAGAAGACAGGGAATTAACCAAAAATCTCGCCACCAACGAAGCCAAAAAATCCTCAAACGAGAGGGCGATAGCAATAACATTCAAAACAAAAAACAGCTCAAAGAAATAAAGTCGTTGAAACAAAAAATAAAAGAACATGACTTAATCATCACAAAAGCAGATAAGGGAAACACTACAGTAATTTTGAACAAAACAGAATACATTGAAAAAACAGTCGAATTCCTAAACAACAACGAAATCAAGGAATTAACAAAAGACCCTACCAACAAATTCCAAAAACAAATAAAAAGTGCGCTAAAAGAAACAGAATACATACTGACCAAAGCCGAAAAATCAAAACTAATAAACATGAACCCGAAAATACCGTCATTGAGGGGACAACCAAAAATACACAAAAAGGAATGCCCAATGAGACCAATAGTCAATTGTAGGAATGCCCCAAATTCAAAATCAGCAAAGAGTTACTAAAAATCTTAAAATGCCGTCTTTCCAACGACAAAAACAACTCTGTAAAGAACACAACAGAACTAGTAACAGCATTGAACACCCTACAAATGAAACCTAGCTTCAGGCTAGTATCCTTCGACGTAACTAACATGTACACCAATATTCCGATTATTGAAGCAATCAACACTATCGAAAACAACTTAAAATCCAACAATTCGGTAAAAGAAATTGAAGAGATTGTGAGATTACTGAGGGTCGTTCTCACCCAAAACGTCTTTCAATTCGACAATAAAATATACACACAGAGAGAAGGCCTAGCAATGGGATCGCCACTAAGTGGGTTAATCGCTGACATCTTCATCAATGCACTAGAAAATGCGTTCTTAGAAAAGACTTCAACAAAGGGAATAGTAATATGGAAAAGGTACGTAGATGATGTAATTTGCATCTACGATACTGAACTAACAAGCGAAGAAACAATTCTCCAATCCATTAATAGCCTTCACCACTCTATCAAATTCATTAAGGAATCCGAAATAGACCGGAAAATAAATTATCTCGATATAACTATTGAACGTAAAGACAACGACCTTTCATATTCCATATTCCGGAAAGCAACACAAACCTCGCATGCAATCGACAATCAGTCTAATCACCCCAGTACGCACAAACTAGCGGGTTTCAATTCAATGGTGCACAGAGCTTTAAACATACCCATGTCAAAAGACAACTATAATAAGGAAATAAGAACTATTATGCAAATAGCAAAGGAAAACAACTTCTCGCCAAGCAAAATAAATCAAATTATAGCCAAACATAAAAATAAAGATAAAACGATTCCCAAACCGGACAATATGAGAAAAAAATTTGCGCGATTCAACTATGTGAATGCGAATACATATAAAATCACTAACCTATTCAAAAGACAAGGCATAGAGATAGCTTTCACGACGAAAAACACAACCGCTAGGCACCTCCTAAATAGTAATCTAAATAAACGTGACCCGTATTCAAGGTCAGGGGTATATTCTATAACGTGCCAAGACACCGATTGTCAAGCTAATTACATCGGGCAGAGTGGAAGGTGAGTAGACACACGTTATAATGAACATAGGAATGCGATAAGATACGGAACACATTCAGCCGTGTGCGAACATATGTGTGACGCAGGGCACAGCTTTACCAACATAGAGTCGGACCTTAAAATAATCCATCACGAATCGAAAGGCAGAGCTCTTGACATAAAGGAAGAAATCGAGATACACCTAGCCAAACGAAACAATCCAAACAATCTAAATGAACACACGTTCATGGAGAGCTCACCCCTCTTCACGCTACTAAAAAGCACACCCTGTCGGAAACAAAACACAATTTAGCGACACAGCCAAGCTAGATAAAAAAGGGGGGAAATTAGGGGTTTTTTAATAGGTAAATGTTATCTGGATCAGGTGTACGATGTACTTTGCTTCTGCAATAAACCAAGGCCCATAATCGCGGCAGTATTAAAGGTGCCGGGACGTCCTCATAAGACCGTCAACGCTTAGTTCGAATGGGTTATGCTCCACGCGTGGCGAGGGCCATTCCACGGTCTTTAATAGTTGTGGACCCACCCCATTCAATAACATACATCTTATCTAGGTTGGCAACACCTCACATAAACACATCGCTATCACTCCCCACAGCACGTAGGGACAGGGGGGAGGAGGCAGGGGAAAAACCAGTCGTTAAGATAACCACCGCAGTCGACCGCACAGCGAGTTCCAGTGAGCACGAAAACTGCGAATAGCTGTAATACGGAAGACAATCAGATAAGTAGTTAGCCAAAAATTTTACAGTTTAACCATAGTTTACAACCATATAATCTCTCTAAAGTACAATCTCCGGATAGCTATCACCATTTAGCATTTCACCTAACATATATACTGCATTTAGCATACACTGACAGTTGCAGTACCAATACTGCAACTAAATAATTGTACACATTGTAAATATTTTCACCTGTATTTCAAACAGATTTTGTAGCCTAAGTGTAATGGATCTGATGATGATCGCTTGACGATCGAAACTGGTCATCCTAATGTTTTATTAATCTCATGTAATTTATTTCAGGATTAGGGCATAACCTATCTCTTTTGGGTACATTCGTGTTGACCGACTGAAAAGCACTAAACTCTTGTTTACTAAGGCAACACTGAAAATATGGCTTCAAACACCACAATATTCACGGCTAGTCAGGCAAATCGTGAAGCCAAGAAATTCAAATCACTCAGGCTTAAACTCATGAATTTAGACAAGTCAATTTGGTTCAACAAAAATGTATAGAACTAAACCTCACCCCTAAATACGTACCAATTAAAACCGTACCGAACACACCAGCCACGATCATTTCAACCAAACAAGCCAAAGCGCTTTCGATAAAAAACGAATTAAGATTTGCATACATAAGAAAGCAAAAAATTAACCAACAATTATACGACATTCAATTGCAACTAAGTAATTTCTGGCACGCGGCCCAATGGGACAGCTTCACCGAGCACCTACATGACAACATCAAAATCAGAGCAACGAGGAAGCATGAAACGCTAGAAAATAAATTAAGAAAACTAGGAGAAACAAAGAACCATCAATCTAACGAACAACACACGAATAACAATGAATTCAATTTCCACAGCAGAGTAAACAACAGAACGAACGTAACCTTTTCTCAAGGTGAAATGAATATGTTAGACAAAGGTTTGAAATACAACTGCACAGACGCACACACGAACCACAATATAAAACAGTTAATCACAGATATTGAGATAGCCAGTCACAAGCTCCCAGCAGAAGACAGGGAATTAACCAAAAATCTCGCCACCAACGAAGCCAAAAAATCCTCAAACGAGAGGGCGATAGCAATAACATTCAAAACAACAAACAGCTCAAAGAAATAAAGTCGTTGAAACAAAAAATAAAAGAACATGACTTAATCATCACAAAAGCAGATAAGGGAAACACTACAGTAATTTTGAACAAAACAGAATACATTGAAAAAAGTCCTCTCGGCACGCCGGAAGGCGGAGGTAGATTTCACCGGACAAACTTGGGGATAGTCGAAAATAGGCGGAATATGCAGGTTTTCGTAGAAGGATCAGACCACATTTATTGCGTGAAAGTATTTTATAATTGGAGATTAATTATCTTTGTTTTTTGTCATTTTATGCATATTTTAAACATTCTATTGTCTTATGATGACGGTAACCTTCTTGTCATTTGGAGTCCATTTTTATACTTGTGGTCACACTGTCCTTATGCAAAGTTTCGACACTGATGTGTAACTATGTAACGGTCTGTTACTTCTTCACGCAAAATTATATCTCCCGCAGAGATGTTGGTTGGTTCCTCAGATTAGGGGCTGCGACAACGTGGTCATGTAACCCCGTGTACTTTGGGTGAGTGTAGAATCTGTCTGATAAACGGTGTGAATTGTGATAGCTGTATTAGTCTGTAATTCAGGTAAGGAATGCAGACGCTCAATTTCAAGCAGTAGTTCCTAATGTTGCTACCAGATACTACCGTCAACGACACCTAGCTGTGAACTTGGTTATTAGATGCCACCGCAATCAGCAACTCGCAACGAACGTTGGAACTTCCCCTCCAAAGGAAAGCATACTGAGGGATTTTTAGCGCTCTTAGAAAATCTGACGACTTTGGCCGGCTTTGAACCCGCGACCTTGGGCATAGGAGTTCAGCATGCTACCAGTTAAGTCACCGAAGCCGCATCACACTTAGTCAGATGGAAATCTGAATCTGATCTCGCGCAAGTGCGTTGTCATGGCAACGTCTGATGGCTCATCCCTCATCAATTTAGTAGTGTTGCCATGTCAACCACTGATAGCTCTTGGCATTTTCTTACAATTCCGAAATCATTTTTCTCATCCCTTGGCGTAATGGTGGCTCATATCAAAAATTCTTTCAGACAAAAGTTTTAGGTAATTATTAGGGGAATATTGTCCATTTTGTACGGTTTTGATATTGTGCCTATTAACAAAGATATGATTAATGTTTCCCGAAAAACTCACTTTTTCCCACCCCTTTGGTCAATGATTGGTGCTATCAAAAAAACGTTTCAAACATAAATTTCTGAGCTTTATTCGACACATAGTATGAACTTTGAACGGATTCGATATTTCACATATTAAGAGAGTTATAGCAATATTTCATTTTTTCGAAAAAAAAAAGTCCCCCATTTTCATCCCCTTCGACCGATTTAGCCCAGTAACGAACTCGTCCGAGATTTTATGGGTATACATATTCGGTAAAAAATTCAAAGTGATTTTTGCAAAATTACGGCAGTTATCGTGTCCACAAGAAACTGATATACATATATATACATATATTACATAAATTATATATAAACTTTTGAACTGACGGTGGTTTTGGGGTCTGGGGGATGTGAAACGCGAAGATATGTCGAAATTTTCCGGAAATCGAAACATGGTACCCATTGCAATAGTTAGCTTTCTAATGACATCTACCTAAAATACTGCCGTCAACGACACCTAGCTGTGAACTTGGCTACTAGATGCCACCTCAATCAGCTACTCGCAACGAACGTTGGAACTTCCCCTCCGAAGGAAAGCAAACTCAGGTTTTTTAGCGCTCTTAGTAAATCCGACGACTTCAGCCGGGTTTGAACCCGCGACCTTGGGCATAGAAGTTCAGCATGCTACCAGTTCCGATACCGAAGTCGCTTCCCACTGACATATGAAAACTGAATGTGATCTCGTGCAGTGGCGTTGTCATAGCAACTGCTGATGGTCATCCCTTATCAATTAAAAGTAAAGTTGTCATGGCAACCTCTCTTGGCACTTGGCATTTTCTTATAATTTAAATCATTTTGTTCACCCCGTGGCGTAATGGTGGGTCATATCAAAAATTCTTTCAGACAAAAGTTTTAGGTAATTATTGGAGGAATATTGTCCATTTTGTGCGGTTTTGATATTGTGCCTATTAACAGAGATATGATTAATGTTTCCCGAAAAACCCACTTTTTCCCACCCCTTTGGTCAATGGTTGGTGCTATCAAAAAACTTATTTGACATAAATTTTTGGCACTTATCCGACACATATTATGAACTTGGAAGGGATTCGATATTTCATGTATTAAGAGAGTTATAGCGATATTTCACTTTTTCGAAAAAAGCCCCCCATTTTTACCCCCTTTGACCGATTTTGCCCATTAACGAACTCGACCGAGATTTTATAGGGATACATATTATGTAAAAAATGCAAAGTGATTGGTGCAAAATTACGGCAGTTATCGTGTCCACAAGAAACTGATATATATATATATATATATATATATATACATATATACATAAATTATATATAAACTTTTGAACTGACGGTGGTTTTGGGGTCTGGGGGATGTGAAACGCGAAGATATGTCGAAATTTTCCGGAAGTCGAAACATGGGACCCATTGCAATAGTTAGCTTTCTAAAGAAATCTACCTAAAACAGTCGAATTCCTAAACAACAACGAAATCAAGGAATTAACAAAAGACCCCACCAACAAATTCCAAAAACAAATAAAAAGTGCACTAAAAGAAACAGAATACATACTGACCAAAGCCGAAAAATCAAAACTAATAAACATGAACCCGAAAATACCGTCATTGAGGGGACAACCAAAAATACACAAAAAGGAATGCCCAATGAGACCAATAGTCAATTGTAGGAATGCCCCTAATTACAAAATCAGCAAAGAGTTACTAAAAATCTTAAAATGCCGTCTTTCCAACGACAAAAACAACTCTGTAAAGAACACAACAGAACTAGTAACAGCATTGAACACCCTACAAATGAAACCTAGCTTCAGGCTAGTATCCTTCGACGTAACTAACATGCACACCAATATTCCGATTATTGAAGCAAACAACACTATCGAAAACAACTTAAAATCCAACAATTCGGTAAAAGAAATTGAAGAGATTGTGAGATTACTGAGGGTCGTTCTCACCCAAAACGTCTTTCAATTCGACAATAAAATATACACACAGAGAGAAAGCCTAGCAATGGGATCGCCACTAAGTGGGTTAATTACTGACATCTTCATCAATGCACTAGAAAATGCGTTCTTAGAAAAGACTTCAACAAAGGGAATAGTAATATGGAAAAGGTACGTAGATGATGTAATTTGCATCTACGATACTGAACTAACAAGCGAAGAAACAATTCTCCAATCCATTAATAGCCTTCACCACTCTATCAAATTCACTAAGGAATCCGAAATAGACCGGAAAATAAATTATCTCGATATAACTATTGAACGTAAAGACAACGACCTTTCATATTCCATATTCCGGAAAGCAACACAAACCTCGCATGCAATCGACAATCAGTCTAATCACCCCAGTACGCACAAACTAGCGGGTTTCAATTCAACGGTGCACAGAGCTTTAAACATACCCATGTCAAAAGACAACTATAATAAGGAAATAAGAACTATTATGCAAATAGCAAAGGAAAACAACTTCTCGCCAAGCAAAATAAACCAAATTATAGCCAAACATAAAAATAAAGATAAAACGATTCCCAAACCGGACAGTAATGAGAAAAAATTTGCGCGATTGAACAATGTGAATGCGAATACATATAAAATCACTAACCTATTCAAAAAACAAGGCATAAATATAGCTTTCACGACGAAAAACACAACCGCTAGGCACCTCCTAAATAGTAATCTAAATAAACGTGACCCGTATTCAAGGTCAGGGGTATATTCTATAACGTGCCAAGACACCGATTGTCAAGCTAATTACATCGGGCAGAGTGGAAGGCGAGTAGACACACGTTATAATGAACATAGGAATGCGATAAGATACGGAACACATCCAGCCGTGTGCGATCATATGTGTGACGCAGGGCACAGCTTTACCAACATAGAGTCGGACCTTAAAATAATCCATCACGAATCGAAAGGCAGAGCTCTTGACAAAAAGGAAGCAATCGAGATACACCTAGCCAAACGAAACAATCCCAACAATCTAAATTAACACACGTTCATGGAGAGCTCACCCCTCTTCACGCTACTAAAAAGCACACCCTGTCGGAAACAAAACACAATTTAGCGACACAGCCAAGCTAGATAAAAAAGGGGGGAAATTAGGGGTTTTTTAATAGGTAAATGTTATCTGGATCAGGTGTACGATGTACTTTGCTTCTGCAATAAACCAAGGCCCATATTCGCGGCAGTATTAAAGGTGCCGGGACGTCCTCATAAGACCGTCAACGCTTAGTTCGAATGGGTTATGCTCCAAGCGTGGCGAGGGCCATTCCACGGTCTTTAATAGTTGTGGACCCACCTCATTCAATAACATACATCTTATCTAGGTTGGCAACACCTCCCATAAACACATCGCTATCACTCCCCACAGCACGTAGGGACAGGGGGAGGAGGCAGGGGAAAAACAGTCGTTAAGATAACCACCGCAGTCGACCGCACAGCGAGTTCCAGTGAGCACGAAAACTGCGAGTAGCTGTAATACGGAAGACAATCAGATAAGTAGTTAGCCAAAAATTTTATAGTTTAACCATAGTTTACAACCATATAATCTCTCTAAAGTACAATCTCCGGATAGCTATCACCATTTAGCATTTCACCTAACATATATACTGCATTTAGCATACACTGACAGTTGCAGTACCAATACTGCAACTAAATAATTGTACATATTGTAAATATTTTCACCTGTATTTCAAACATAGATTTTGTAGCCTAAGTGTAATGGATCTGATGATGATCGCTTGACGATCGAAACTGGTCATCCTAGTGTTTTATTAATCTCATGTAATTTATTTCAGGATTAGGGCATAACCCATCTCTTTTGGGTACATTCGTGTTGACCGACTGAAAAGCACTAAACTCTTAATATGTTAAAGATAATAGGTGGAAATCGAACACCATGAAAATGAAGTAGGAAGTTATAAGCTGTTAAGCTATGGTACAGTAAATGCTAACACGAGCAAAGTTGTTGGAAATGCAATGATGATCGAAGTTGTATAAAGTTATATTGCCGAAATAGGCCTGTAAAAGAAGGAATAAAATAAAGTGATGCTAGCAATGAAATAAATATATTCTGTAACGTGCATAAGGTGAGAGATCAAAAAAGTATAATTGTCGGAAAGTCGTCGGTAATGTTGTTTGCGCGAGGGTTCGACCCGCCTGATCGAACGGGGATTCAAGTCAGGGGCATTGTGTTGCAATCTAAGTCCCGCCGGGCAATTCCTGAAGTGAATATGTAAGTATGGAAAGTATCAGTGCTTCTACGAGATATGATTTCGACTGGAGAGGCAAATCTATCTCTGAGCCCAGAATCATATGGCCCGTACTTTGTCAGCATAGTTATGTTATATCCGACCAAATAATGTGTGTGAAATGAATGATGCGGGTGTCTAAGCAAGGATGATGAGGATCTCGTGTCTTTACCCCATGAAAATATATAAAGCGTTGTGATCTCCAATTATGGCACGGGTTACAAGGAAAGTGTAATGAATAATGAATTAACGAGGGATAAAGTAAACGAGATAATATGGTAACTTGGATGCGCATGCACTTTTGTCTTAAAACAAATAAAACATTTGAAAGTTTTAAAGAAATGAATGGAGTGAGGACAAGGTCATAAATCACAGTAAGCGATGGAGGTCTGGCCGCCCGGCCAACCGTCTCTAAACACCAGGGGAGAATACAATGAAGCTTTGTATAGAAAGGTTATGGTTGCTGAATGGATATTAAAGGATTTTTGCGGAACATGCAAATTCATAAGTAAAAGGTGCTATGATATTGTGAAATAAATAATTGAATTGGTGGGTTTTTGAAAATCATCCCCACATTAAATTTGTAAAAATCTGATAATATTTGACCGTAGTAGTCAAAGAATAAGTTCAACACTAAATATTCGATTGCTGCCTCAAAGAAATATATGAAATATAAACGGTTTAACTCATATTTGAGTTTGAAAGTAACTGAATAATTATACAATGATTGCATATGGTACGTCACATATAAACCACCCTACTGCATGGAAATGAATTGTGAGGGAACGTGAATTCGAGGATGTGGCATGTATTTGTTTTAAAGTGTTGATTTGTTATGAAAATTAAGGCTTACCGGTAGAGGTAACAGAATTTAAATGAATGATAAATAAAAATAAAATAACAAAGTAAACTAAGAATGAATGTTGATAATGCAGTTAAATGTCCGTACAGCCTTAAAGTAAGATGGTATGAAATGATAGGCATGCTCTATGTCTAAATAAATAATATGTTGCGAAAAGAAAATGTAGATGAATACTCAATAAGAAATGATACATAAGCAAGATAACGCGATAGTGTAAGATTATATGAATTTATGAGAAAGATTATGTATTTTTTTGATAATTTTTAGATTAGGTTTTTTCCAAAATATGAATGTTTTGTAAATTGTTTTGTATTATTCCTGGGGGTTTTTATAAATAAACGCTTGTCTTTTGTAATATGTTTGTTTTCAATTTGGTCTTGTAGATCCCAAAAAGTGCTGCCATATCAAATGTGAGATCACGTTGTGGGTTGGACGTAACTTGCCCCGAACCGCAGCAGCTAGCCAGCACGTGATTAAGCATTTCCATTCAATATGGGTACAGGGGAAAGTATGGAAAGTACTAAGATATGAGCACTGGATCACAAGATAAGTCGGTCAATATTAAAATTAGAAGCAAAATTCAGATGTAGATAAAGTGACCGCAGCCCGCCGTACACACATATAAATGTAAATTTAAAGAACAGGTCTTTAAAATTTTGGCACTCAGGTACGTGAGCCGGGTTTTTCCTTAAGTGAAACCAGCAAAACTAGGGTTTTCCAAAAAAAAAGGAAAAATTTCGAAAATTTTGAATTTGACAAAACAGAATATCTTGCTTAGAGTTTCGAAGGAGGGAATTACAAACGGGTTAAGGTACAAACCTACCAATTCGCAACTTCAATTTAAAGAATTTAAAGCACAACACTTTAATATGCACTCGAATGTCACGTCATTTTATGTGCATGACTGATTTTTGGATGTCAGTAGCCCATCTATTCACAAATTATATTTGAAAACAGAATGGCTCTGAACGAAGAGATGAAGGCGTTCTTGGAGAATTTCAAGGAAAGCCTTAGGGAAACCATAAGTAATGACAATAAGAAACTTCAGGAGAACATGAACCTTAAATTTCAGGAAAATAAGGAGGATAGTCAAAAACAATTGGAAAGTGTGCAAGAAAGTATAGACAAGGGTAGTTTAGAGTGCAAACAAAGCTTTAAGGTTCTAAACACCGAGGTAAGCAATGTAAACACTGAAATAAGAAATGTAAACGATAGGATTGATCAGGTGAACGATAAAATGGACAACAAGCTCAATGAATTAAATGCTAAAATGGACACTAAGCTTGATGATATTCACGTTCAAATGGGGGTACGAGATAGAAAATTCCAAGCTCAGATAGAGCCAATAAAAGAAAGTATAAATGTCATAGAAATCAATGTAAACCAAATCTCAGGTGCACAAAAGGAAGTAAACACACGTTTAGATGAGATTGAGGGAAAGATTGAAAATATAGAGAGCAAAACTAAAAAGATCATTGATGAAAAGTTTGAACAAATGAATGAGTCTCTTACGAAAACAGTAAGCGAGAAAATAACCGGTGAGAATGGAAATATTGAGGAATTAAGAATACACGTATTGGGCAGCTGATGTACAGCAGAATCTTAGACTAGATTTATACTCCAAAAAGTATAACACAAATGCACCAACCCGTTATTCGGAGTATTTTACGGCTCAACTCTGCAAATTTCGAGAACTAGATTGTGCACCGTCAGAGAATGACTTGTGCCTTGCGATCATCAAGCAGTTACCATTTGAGATACAGAGATTTTTAATTTCGTCTAACGCTAAAACCGCGATAGAGATAGAAAGTGTCCTACGCCAGTTATATAACACAACGCAGCACATGTCGCCGAGGCACTATAGAAATTTAGAACATGCCCATGTCAAAAAACACATTCTGCGATTGCTTGAGAACCAAGTATGGATGAAGCAACCAATACAGAAGATGGAAGAATTGGACAAGGTAATCCAGGGAATGGAAAACAAGAATGGAATCCACCGTATCAAGGGAACGGCAGAGGATATTTCCAAGGAAACAATTACAGAGGAAACAGAGGTAGAAACTACAATTCAGGTCATGGTTATCAAAGGAATAACGCATCAAGACCATGCTATCAAAGGGGATCGAATAATAGAGGATCACCCAGTGGAAGACCATATCAGGGTAAGAATTGGAAGCAGAATTACCCAAGAAATAATCAGCCACCAAATGAAAACATAGATTACCAGGCTGAAATCGAGGAACGTCGTGTAATTACACAACGGTTCTACGATGAACGAGGGGAAGAATATGAGAGGCAACCTAAGTTCCAGTGGAAGGATGCCATACACGAGAGAACATCCCCAGACATACACAACATAGATGGTGCCCAAAGCTTAGAATTGCAGGAGCACAACAGAAGAGAGGAACAAGATAAAAAAAAGCCAAATTTTGAAGGGCTAAGGAAAGAAGAGATCGGAGGATGGAATACGGAACAAGTTGTAAACTGGATTGCGAGACCAGAAGAATTTATAGATGAAATCATAGAAGGACCAGTCGTAATCAAAAGAGAATTGCGGATTATTTTAACCAGAATAGAAGGCACTCTAATTAGAAGTTTATTAGACACAGGGTCGACAGTTTGTCTGGTAACCCAAGCTCTGGTTAATGAATTAGAAAGAAAAGGGCGAGTTTTGAAGATCGCGATATCAGCAGTAAAGATAAGGGGAATTATTCCAGAGAAAAGTTTGGCCTGTAAATACCAAGTATTTTTAGAATTGAAAAGCGGAGAACTAATGTTATCTCAAAGTTGTTTACTAGTGAGTAAACTGCCTTATAATATTATACTGGGTATAGACTTTATCAGAGAACATAAGGTTGTTATACTGTAGATCTATCCCAAAACTGCATCAAATTTCGAAATGAAGGCCATGGTTCAGAAAGATATTTCGTCACAAACAGTAGAGCATATAGAAGGCGAACAAATATGGCACATGAAAGAGGAAACTTGTCACAATGTAACAGAGGAAGAAGTTTATATTTTAGAAAAATAATTAAGTACACTTGCTGCAGATTTAGAAAGAGAAGCAGAAGTCGAATTCGAAGAATGCCTAGAAGAAAAGCTTAAAGAAGCCAACATATCATTGGAAGATAAAGAAATTTTGCAAGAAATCGTTCTAGAGCAAAAAAAATGTATTTGATTCCAAACCAGGAAAAAATAAAAAAATTAATTATGCCTTCCAGGTGAATGATTGGACACCGTTCCGTCAGAAACCATATCCAGTTGCGGAAAAGCATTACAAGCAGACAAAGGAAGCTTTAGAAAAAATGATGAAAGATGGAGTGATTGAAAAGGTAGCTACACCGTACGTTAGTCCGTTGGTAGTAGTCAACAAACCAGATGGATCAGTACGAGTATGTCTAGATGCCAGAAATCTAAATGAAAGGATTATTCCAGAAAACGACTCGGCACCTTCAATTAAGGAAATTTTAAGGAATTTCAAAGGAATGAAGATATTCACGAATATCGATCTTACGAGTTCTTACCATCATTTGGAATTAGAAGAAAGGACCAGTCTAATGGCAGGATTCCAATTTGATCAGCAAACAATGTGTTTTAAACGATTACCTTTTGGATTAAAGACCGCAGGATCAGCGCTCATAAGGGCCATAGACAGGAATCTTTCGGAGGAAGTGAAAGCCTGTACTATTAGATATGTGGACGATAATTTATTAACGTCAGAAACGATACCGGAACATTTAGAGAAATTGAGGAAATTACTCAAAGATTTGGAGCAAGCAAACTTCAAAATAAATTTGAAAAAGTCAAATGTTTGCCAAAGGCAAGTGACATTTTTAGGTCACGTCATAGGCCAACATGGAGTTCAACCTAACCCATGCAAGTTGGAGTCTATTAAGAATTTTCCGAGACCCTTGAAGGTCAATAATGTTAGACAATTTCTAGGACTTACAGGGTTTTTCAGCAGTCATTGTCCTGCTTATACAAAGACCGTGTCACCATTACAAGATTTACTTAAGAAGGGGGAAAATGGAAGTGGACAGAAGAATGCGAGAATGCATTCATAAAGGCCAAATATATGTTATTAAATTTTGTGAAATTAGGATACCCCGACTACAATGAGAAGTTCATAATCCAAACAGATGCTTCACAGATAGGCATAGGAGCCATGTTGAATCAGGAAACGAAGGAAAAACCAAACGAAAGAAATTACCTCGCATTTGCATCGAGAAGACTAAAGCTTCACGAACGAAATTACACAGTCAGTGAAATCGAACTTCTGGCAATATTGTATGCATTGCAATTTTGGCGAAAGATAGTTTACGGATTTCCCATCATTTTAAGAACAGATCACAAGGCGTTGACATTCTTAATGAAAACTGACTTGTCCAGTCAACGACTCATTAGTCGTACATTGTACATCCAGCAGTACGATGTAGAAATAGAATACTGCCCTGGAAAAGAGAGCATTGTACCGGACTTTCGGGGTCGAAATCCGGGAACAGAAGAGGAGGCACTTGCGATTCAAATTGATGATAAAGATCAAGGATCCTTTGAAGAATTAAGAAGAGTTGGAGAAAAACAAAAGCAAGACCCATGAATGAGGATGTTGATAGACTTCTTCGAGGGAAAGCTTGATAGAGCATCACCCGCATTCATTGAAGCGGAGAAATGCAATGGATTATAGTTATTTTAATGGACTTTTACATAAATTCGCAGATAATGATCATACCAAATTGAGGATTATCATTCCAGCAGAAATGCAAAGGAAGTTAGTATGGTTACTACACAGACCTTTTGGACATATGGGGGTAGATAAAACATTCAGCATGTTGCAAGAAGCTTTTATATGGCCCAGGTTAAGAGATACGGTAAGATAACCATAAAAAACTGTGACACATGCCAATGAATTAAACCAAATTCTTTTCTCAAGAGACGAAAGCCTATACCACTTTTACCAGAAAGGCCTTGCCAGATCTTATCAGTAGATAATTTTGGACTGTTACCCAAAGCTAGAAGAGGTTATTATTATTTATCGTATGATGATACAGAGTTAAAATAAAAGTCCATACACTACATATGAAGTTATATATACAGTTATATACATAGTCATAAACACACGTTCTTGGTTTAAACTTCTAAATCCAGGCCATCAATCCACTGAAGTGCCTCAGAAGATGCATGTTGAATGTCACCTACTGATCCTTGGAACGCTCGTTGCGGACATTCACCAACAATATGTCCGATGGTTTGCAGGGTAGCTTCACAAACGCAGTTAGCAGAAGTAACCCAACCCCATTTGTGAAGTAGGAATCCACATTTACCTTGTCCTGTACGGATCCGGTTAATGATTCTCCATTGGCGTATGGGGATTTTGAAACCTTCTATCCAGTTGGAAGGGTTTCCAATCAGATGTGCATTGAATACTGATGATTCTTCCCACATAGTTTTCCATGCTTCTGAGATGTTAAATGAAGAGTATTCAAGAAGTACTGCAGAGCGCCAAGGTGGTTTTCTTGACTTCAACCGTTGATTACCTGCTTTTGCTACATCAGTATGTATGGGTAGCTGGGGGTTCTTCTGAATGGTTTTCCAGATCTTCAGGAGAGCCTCTGATCTTCGAAGAGCTGGAGGTTGGATGTTACTTAGAACAGGTAACCATATAGTGGGCGTGCTACGTATGCAGCCCGTAATCAGTCGCATTGTCTGGTTAAGTTGCACATCTATCTTCTTGGAGTGGACACTGTTTAGCCAAGATGGGCAGCAGTATTCAGCAACGGAGTATGACAGTGCCAGAGCAGTTGATCGTAAAGTTTGAGCGCTGGAACCCCAGGAGGTACCAACAAGCTTCTGAATGATGTTATTACGGGTCTTCACCTTTGCGGCCACGTTCGTGAGATGTTGTTTGAAGGTCAAGGACCTATCAAGTGTTATACCAAGCTACTTAGGCATGCTGCAGAACTGCAAAATTTGTCCTCTGAATTTAACTTCTGGTTTGTAATTAGAGAACCTATTGCGTAAGTAAAATGCGGATACAACCGTTTTCTGATAATTTAGGCGGAGGCACCATTTCTTGAAATATGTGTCCAAGACTTCCAAGTCGGCAGTTAGTGTATTTTCAGCATCGGTGAAGTTGGAGTTCTGGGTAATAAACACATAATGGTATCAATGGATGTGTTTACAAAAATGGTAGTGTTGTGTCCTATTCAGAAGACATCAACCAAACAGGTCATAAAGAGACTAAAGGAAAGAGTAATTCCAGTTCTAGGAAAGCCAGAAAATTTACTCCCTGAACATGGAAGTTGTTTCACAAGCGTCGAATTCCGAAGAGAATTAGAAAATTTAGGGATAACACAAATTTTATCCAGCATCAGGCATCCTAAAGCAAATCCTGTTGAAAGGGTTATGAGAGAAGTGCAAAAATAATAGAAAATCTACTGTTCCGAAGACAATTGGAAGTGGATTGACATTTTGCCTACAATTGAATTTTGCATTAACAACACCATTCATGAAGCAACAGGCGAGATACCTGTTAAGTTACATTTAGACAAGCAACCAGAAAGGCCATGGGATCAAATATTACCCACATTTAATGATGCACAAATAGGTAGAGAATTGAGGATTAGGAGAACGTATGAGCATCTGAAAGCTCAAGCGGAAAAAAGGCAAAAGAGAAATTGCCATAAACGATACCAGAGACCACTATTGGAAGGTGAACTAGTGCTCGTAAAACGACTAGCGATTTCAGATCCAGAGAATCGCGTTTACAAGAAGTTTCGCAAAAATTATCATGGACCTTACAGGATAATTAATGATCTCAAAAATAATGCATATAAAGTTCAGCAGTTAGTAAGAGATCACAAGATGATCATGAACGCAGCAAATTTGAAATTTTACCATCCTCCAGAAGAATATGAACGACATATTCAAACCTTAGTAGCCCAGGCGGAAAACGAAGAAGAAACAGAAGTGGAGAAGGAAAAGAAATGGGAAGAATTAGATTGTGAATGTAGTTTAAAGAAATACTACGATGAGTTAAAAGAATTAGCCGGACAAATTGAGGAAGAGAATAATGAAATAAGAGAGGAAAATGAAAAGCTGAGGAATTGGAAAGAAATAATACACTTAGAGTGAAAAACGGGTAGGAGCAAGCCTAACCCATATGATAAATTGATGTCTTAGTTGAAAATGAAGTTTTACGATAACGAAAAATGAAGAGTAACTAGATATTTGAAAAGGGCAAGGACAGAGCGAACCCTTGCAGATGAGCTGAGTAAGACTGAAGTAAGTGTTTAAGAAACAAAGGAAGTACATTTTAGGGATAAATACATTTTCTCAAAATTACGACCATTTATTTATTTATTTATTAATTTATTTATTTTTGAAGGAGGGAATTGTGCCCATGTGGGACTGGCACAAGATTGAACCCCTGACCATTTATAGAAAGATATTCTAAAATTTTATAAAGATGACAAGCAATACGGAATTGAGCTCACTGGAGAGTGACCACAAAGACATTGCAAGAGGGTGCAGCTGGTCAGTTCAAACACATAAACTCCTGATAGTTTGACAAGTTAAAAGTAAAAGGCCATTAAAAGGACTATTAACGATCTAGGGGATGTCAGAGTCAAGAGGCCATAAATACTACTCGACATTCCGATGTATCAGCGACTTCACAAAAATTATTACTTTTCATGAGGTCAGTAATGGCTGGAACTATTTCTTGAGAGGCACTAGAAGCTTAGCCCAGGAATTTGTAAAATCAGCAGTTTTCTTAAGCATAAAGAAGGGGGACTTACAACAATTAAACCTAACGAAATAAACCCCTAGATTTATTAAATCTGAAGCTAGGGGAGAAATAGGAACTACAAAATTCGAAGAGTTGGCAGACCTGAAATTAGACACTTCAAAAAATGCTAAGTGAGGAAAACGTCATCGGTATGCAAGCGGAATAATATCTGCGGAGTATACAAGGAATTAGGTTGGCCCCGCAGAGGGGATATTAACTAATTAAATTAATTAAAAATAAACTAGCGAAAGATTTCCATTCCGCCAGCAGGCAATCGAAATATAATCACAAAATACACTTTAAATTAAATTTGGAGAAAATTAGGCCACGGATTCAGAAATTCAGCTCCCAAATTTGAAAGCAACTAATTTCTTGCCAGAAATGAATAAATAGGCTTGAAGCCAGAGGAGAAGTAGGAAGTCTTACCAAGTCCGTCAGTCGAGAGAGAGACCTTGCTAGAGGCAGGTTACACGAGAGTCTTCAGAGACCACAGTTCGATTGCGCCACGCAAGTTAGCCAGTTTGTTAACATCCTTTGTATAGGCATGTTACATAATAATTGATAAGTACTATCAAGTTAGATCTAGCCTCGGGAACAAAGTACGAAAGTCAGCGAGAAAATCGGAAGACTCAAAGACATTATAGTTCGAGTCTCACAAGATACAAAATAAATATAAAATGCGATAGACAGTAACTAAATCGAACGAAGTCAGCAAAGTAGTACTGGTTCGAAACCAAGCCGCGTTCAAGCGTAGTAAAAGCAGAAGACGCGAAAGCACCCTAAGAACATTTAATAACAAAGTGAGGAAATATAAGGACATTGTAGGAGTTAGAAACTCCGAACGTAGAATATAGAGATAGAAACTATATCGCGCAGAAAGAGACAGTTAAATTGGAGGGAAACTTCAGAACATTTATCGGAGGACGCAGGTTCGATAACCAGAACACTTTTTAGAGGATACAAATCCTAAAAGTAGAAGGTATACAATCTTCAGGAAAGATTACGGTAGGAAAAGAACTATAGATTGCGATAGGTGCAATGGTAAAACAAAAGCACAGCGCGATAGCAGAAGGACAGATAGAACACTAATGAGCAGAGAAAAGGCTATCTAGAAGGACATTCGAGAAAGAGACAGTTACGATCTCGGGAGGAATAGGAAGAAAGACTTACCGAAGGAGAGGAAGATGGAGAATCACACGTTCAAAGCTGTACAGGGATAGACCATCTAGGATGTTTACCACCACTTGTACGCTGAGAATTGGTCCGTGTGCGATTGTATATAGTGGATAAGTGAATTTTATTTGTGTTTAATAAGTGCTAACAAGTGAATTAAGAAAATGTATAAATATATTGTCGTGTGTCGATATGAAGACCAAATGTTAAAAAGGGTCTATTGTAATATGAAGATGAGGTGCTGAATAAATTATGTTGGGTGAACCCATCCAGAAATCACGTCATGAGCAAAAGAAAATGAGGGTGAGTCAAAAATGTTTATAATATAAAAGTGAATGTATCATATGCTATTCAGTGAATTTATGTATGAAATGTATGCACAATGAATGATCAAATGATATTAAGATGTCAGAGGGCAACCGCCAAGACGGTTTGAAAAAATGTTAAAATTAATTATAAAAGTAAAAAAGAAATAATAATAATAATAAGAATAATAATGAAAGCCCGTAGCAATGGTTAAATAATGATGAAATAAGATCTGAAAGGAGGAATAGAATATAATAACGTAAATGGAAAGTAAAATGTATGCCAGATAAATGAAAGTAACGTAAATAAAATAAGCACCGTTAGAATAATAATAATAATAATAATAATAATAATAATAATAATAAATATTGAGTTTTAGACCCCGAAGTAATAAATGTTGAGTTTTATACTCCGAAAGAATAATGTTGAGTAAATACTTGCATTCCGCAAGTTAATAATGAAGTAATGAATATTAATCAAATAATGAATAATAAACTCGAGTTGAAATGATTAAATAATTGCAAAAATTGAAGTACGTGGAATAATTTAAAAAAATAAAGGATCGTTGGGGATACCTTAAAATAATGAAAGTATAACGCTATTCACCAAATGATAAATGTAATATGTTAAAGATAATAGGTGGAAATCGAACACCATGAAAATGAAGTAGGAAGTTATAAGCTATTAAGCTATGGTAAAGTAAATGCTAACGCGAGCAAAGTTGTTGGAAATGCGATTATGATCCAAGTTGTATAAAGTTATATTGCCGAAATAGGCCTGTAAAAGAAGGAATAAAATAAAGTGATGCTAGCAATGAAATAAATATATTCTGTAACGTGCATAAGGTGAGAGATCAAAAAAGTATAATTGTCGGAAAGTCGTCGGTAATGTTGTTTGCGCGAGGGTTCGACCCGCCTGATCGAACGGTGATTCGAGTCAGGGGCATTGTGTTGCAATCTAAGTCCCGCCGGGCAATTCCTGAAGTGAATATGTAAGTATGGAAAGTATCAGTGCTTCTACGAGATATGATTTCGACTGGAGAGGAAAATCTATCTCTGAGCCCAGAATCATATGGCCCGTACTTTGTCAGCATAGTTATGTTATATCCGACCAAATAATGTGTGTGAAATGAATGATGCGGGTGTCTAAGCAAGGATGATGAGGATCTCGTGTCTTTACCCCATGAAAATATATAAAGCGTTGTGATCTCCAATTATGGCACGGGTTACAAGGAAAGTGTAATGAATAATGAATTAATGAGAGATAAAGTAAACGAGATAATATGGTAACTTGGATGCTCATGCACTTTTGTCTTAGAAGAAATAAAACATTTGAAAGTTTTAAAGAAATGAATGGAGTGAGGACAAGGTCATAAATCACAGTAAGCGATGGAGGTCTGGCCGCCCGGCCAACCGTCTCTAAACACGAGGGGTGAATACAATGAAGCTTTGTATGGAAAGGTTATGGTTGCTGAATGGATATTAAAGGATTTTTGCGGAACATGCAAATTCATAAGTAAAAGGTGCTATGATATTGTGAAATAAATAATTGAATTGGTGGGTTTTTGAAAATCATCCCCACATTAAATTTGTAAAAATCTGATAATATTTGACCGTAGTAGTCAAAGAATAGGTTGAACACTAAATATTCGATTCCTGCCTCAAAGAAATATATGAAATATAAACGGGTTAACTCATATTTGAGTTTGAAAGTAACTGAATAATTATACAATGATAGCATATGGTACGTCACATATAAACCACCCTACTGCATGGAAATGAATTGTGAGGGAACGTGAATTCAAGGATGTGGCATGTATTTGTTTTAATGTGTTGATTTGTTATGAAAATTAAGGCTTACCGGTAGAGGTAACAGAATTTAAATGAATGATAAATAAAAATAAAATAATAAAGTAAACTAAGAATGAATGTTGATAATGCAGTTAAATGTCCGTAAAGCCTTAAAGTAAGATGGTATGAAATGATAGGCATGCTCTATGTCTAAATAAATAATATGTTGCGAAAAGAAAATGTAGATGAATACTCAATTAGAAATGATACCTAAGCAAGATAACGCGATAGTGTAAGATTATATGAATTTATGAGAAAGATTATGTATTTTTTTGATAATTTTTAGATTTGGATTTTTCCAAAATATGAATGTTTTGTAAATTGTTTTGTATTATTCCTGGGAGTTTTTTTTATAAATAAACTCATGTCTTTTGTAACATGACATATGTAGCCAAATAGATCTCTCCTTTCTCCGAAAATCTCTAGCTGGCACCATTAAACTGTCCCCATTTCACCGCCTTCAGCTGTCATATCGTTCAGTCCGTAGAGCACAGGGTGTCACCCTTGCTCCTCCATTCGTTTGGACAACAGATTATCAATCTGGATTCTACAATCGCTCTGCTCGACTTTGGAATGACCTGCCTCGTGAAATAAAAGACCTTCCTCCACGACAATTTTGCCGCAAAGTGAAGGCTCTAAAGGGACTAAAACCCCATGTAAATTGAATTTATATACTGTATAATGTAACTTTGTGAGTGATTGGGAATGTGCGCATGCCTGTGTCGTCCCTTTTATTTATGAATTGTATGATATAGACGTCATGTACAGCAGATTATGTGTATATAGCAAATGTAAAGGTGTAAATTGTATAATGTAACATTTGAGATTTGTTTAGTTTTAATGAACGGAGATGGAGACACTGATGTGTATGTGGGGCTTGCCCTTTCTCTATCTGCCGTCCATAAATTGTAGGCACAATTTTTGGTAAATAAATAATAATAATAATAATAATTTAGTCTTGTAGATCCTAAAAAGTGCTATCATATCAAATGTGAGATCACGTTGTGGGGTGGACGTAACATGCCCCGAACCGTAGCAGCTTGCCAGCACGTGATTAAGCATTTCCATTCAATATGGGTACAGTATACAATACATTTCTGATGTAGGACACGTCAGTAATTACATCTATAAAATAAAATAAATTACAGGTATATATTACTAATACAATAGCTATTTATAACTTATTATACTAACAGATCTTATGAGATACAATCTTATTGGACAACTATTTACACCTTACTCTATTATAACAATATGAAAACTTAATTCTAAAATACAACAACTTACAGCTAGGTATTACAGTTAAAATAGAATAATAATAATGTTATTGGTTTTACGTCCCTTTTAACTACCCTGGCTTTTAGAGACGCCGGGGTGCCGGAATTTTGCCCCTAAGGGGATCTTTAACGTGCCAGTAAATGTACTGACACGGCTCCCTCGCATTTGCGCACCCTCAAATGCCAGCTGACTGCGCCAGGTTTCGAAACTGCAACCTTGGGCTCAGCAAGCGAGAACGTTACCCCTGAGCCACGCAGCCAGACAATTAAAATAGAAAAGTAAAATATAATTATAGATTTCATCATTTCTATACACTAAGGTATTCAACTACAGAGTAAAAGCAATGGCACTGCAGATAAGCTTTCAACATTCTTTCAAAGGTTTTTATTTTTGGGGCAAATTTTATATACTGGGGTAGTTTATTGTATAATTAAACTCCTGTGTGAAAAGTTCCTTTTTGATATATGCTTGTGTGTGTGTGTGTGAAATATGAATGTTTTGATTTTGTCTTGTGTTATGCCTATGAACATCATTGTTTGTTTTAAGAAAAACATCTTTATTCATTAAATTCGAAAAAAAAACATAATACTTTCAAAGATATGAATGCAGGGCAGAGGGAGAATGTTTAACTCTATAAACAGAGGTCTGCATGCTTCTCTAGTATTTACATTTGTCATAATTCTAATCGCCCTCTTTTGTATCCTAAATTTGCTTAGTACATCTGGTTACATACCCCAAAATATGACCCCATATCTTAAGTATGAATGGAAATAAGCAAAATAAGTATTTCTTAATGTGTGCATGCTTGTGCAAGTTTTCAAAATACGTAATTCAAAGCACATTGAGTTCAGTTTAGTATTCAGATATTATATATGTTTATTCCATTTCAAGTCATGTTGTATCCATAGTCCTAAAAACTTCGTTTCTGATTTATTTTCGATTTGATGACCATTTAATGTTATATTGGGCTTTGCAGGATTCCTATTCTGTATAGTGTGGACATTTAGAGATACTGTTTTTCATAGTTTATTATGAGGCGATTTTATCTTGTGACCATTTGGTAAGATTGTATCTCCTAAGATCTGTTAGTATTATTTAGCGTATGGCTTTACAGATACAATATGTACATAAAAGATAATTAGTTTATGAAGACAAACTATATGTTCATGTCTAAATTGTTTATAAAGTTAATTGTCTCTGATGACCCATGAGCGAAATCAGTCACGTTGCCACTGTACTTTCGTTTAGGATATTCGGTGATGATATGCTGGATGGTCTGCTTGGGGGCACCACAATCACAGTTAGGTGAAGACATTATTTTCCATTTGTAGTGGAAGTCTGCACAGTTGCCGTGACCCGTACGAATCCTGTTGAGAGTTGACCATGTTTTCCGAGGAAGTTCAAATCCAGGTGGCAACGATGATCCAATGCGTGGTAAGGTTGATCCTGGCCTATTATCTTGTCTTCCTTGCCATTCTTTAGTGAAGTTGTAGTTGGTATTCTCCAAGTCTATTGCAGTCCTTGTTGGTGGATTTCGGGATCGTAGGCGATTCAGGCAAATGTCAGCAATGTCACAGTGTATTGGTAGCTGTGGGTTATCCATTATTTTCTTGAACTCCTTGAGGAGAGCGTTTTTACGTCGAAGATCTGGTGGAGGGATGTGGCTGAGGATAGGTAGACAATGTGTGGGTGTAGACCTTATTATGCCAGTGATTAGGCGCATGGTGGTGTTGAGCTGGGTATCTATGAGGTTAGTGTGAGGACTATTCAACCAGTAGCGGCTGGCGGATAATTTTTCTGGGTGTTGCACTATTTTCATTAAGGTGGTACATGGGCACCCGCAGGATTTCTTCTAGGGGGGGGGGGGGAGTGTATTTTTTTTTATTTCGTTACCTACATATCACTAGGTGATATTGAGACTTACATCCCCTCCGCAATTTTCGTATATTTTCTTACTTGCTGACATTCATTATTTGGCTGCTCCTAAACCGTTGGGTACATAGTCTTTATGGCATAAATGGAAGGTGTTTTTTTTAGTTCAGAGTTTTTGTTCTTTGTGAATCATCGTCATAATGTTCATTCTTTAAAAACAGGCAAAAATAGTTGTATCACCACGTGTCGACAAAAATAAAAACCAAGCAGTCCTTTAAAATAGTAATGTTAATGCAGTTCGGCGATTTTTTTAATAACTGAAGATATTCTCAAATAATCCCAAATTACTACGTTAAATAAAACTCTGGAATTATTCCTACATCTAAATCAGTTAACCATCAGTAACTTCACTTTATGAAATAAACTGGTGTGACAATGAACAATCGAAATATTCTCGGAATTTCAGGGGGTGGGGACACGGCCTCTCCTTGCCCCCCCCCCCATCTTCTGCGGGCACGCATGAGGTCATAGGGTAAAAGACTGCTTGATATCGGAGAAAACTGTATTCAATTGCTCGGTAAAACGGATAACGAATGCCGCAGTTCAGAGACATCACAATTTCATCGGATTAAATGGAATATCAGGTAGAATAAGGAAAGATAAGAGAACGTTCATGGCTTTTGTAGACTTAGAAAAGGCTTTTGATAACGTTGATTGGACTAAATTGTTTGACATTTTGAAATCTATTGGAATAAAGTACAGGGATAGGAGGGTGATATACAATCTGTACAGAAACCAGACAGCAGTCATTCGAGTTGAAGGACATGAGAGAGAAGCTGGTATTCAGAAAGGTGTAAGGCAAGGCTGCAACTTATCACCCATACTTTTCAATTTTTACATTGAACAAGCAATGAAGGAAATTAGAGAAAAATTTAAAGTGGGAGTGAAGATTCAAGGAGAAATAATTTCAACTCTGAGATTTGCTGATGACATCGTCATCTTGGCCGACAAGCCTGAGGATTTGAATGAGTTTTTGAATGGTATGGACTCCGTCTTGAGGAAAGAATTGATGATGAAAATTAATAAATGTAAAACAAAAATACTGGAATGCAGCCGAGATAAATCAGAAACCTCTATGGAGATCAAATTGGCAGGTGAAAAGCTGAAGGAAGTAGGAGACTTCTGTTACTTAGGATGCAGAATAAGCAGTGATGGACGAAGCAAAGAGGATATTAAAAGTAGGTTGGCTCAGGCAAAGAAAGCATTTCTACAAAAAAGTAATCTGTTGACATCGAATATAGATTTAGGTATTAGGAAGTCATTTTTGAAAGCCTTTGTCTGGAGCGTGGCGCTCTATGGAAGTGAAACTTGGACTATTGGTGCAGCAGAAAAGAGGAGAATTGAAGCATTTGAAATGTGGTGTTACAGGAGAATGATGAAGATCAGATGGGTAGATAGGGTTACAAACAAAGAGGTATTAAGACGAGTGGGAGAGGAGAGATGTTTCTGGCGACTGCTAATGAAGAGAAGAGATAGGTTGGTAGGACACATACTAAGACACCCAGGAATAGCAAGCTTAGTTATGGAAGGAAGGGTCGAGGACAAAAACTGTAGGGGTGGACCAAGGTTAGAATATGTTAAACAGATTGCCTCGGATGTAGGGTGTCGGAGCTATGTAGAGATGAAACGATTAGCTCAGGACAGGGAGGCATGGAGAGCTGCATCAAACCAGTCAAAAGACTGAAGACTCAAACAACAAGTTAATCTACATGAAAACCTTCACGAGAACAAAACAACGTAAGTTAGGCTATATATGAGGGCGAGCACTGCGAGTGTCACAAGTTCACGCGCAACATTTCAAGACATGATGGATTCTGCAGTTGACGAAGCATCTCGGATGTCTCCGGCCGCGCCTGTGCCTCAGTTCCTGGTTGCAGTCAGCGGGAAACGACCAGCCGTGTTAACTGTTGGGATAGGACTTACCCGGTCTAGCGTCTCTGCCATACCCTTCACTATTGAGATCTGGTCGGTGCTTGGGCTTGGCAACGACTAAACGGACGAGCGCTCCTAGACGGCTGGCACGCCTTGCTTTCTCAGTCAGTTCACAGTAACTTCCTATAAGATTTCGTGAATTATTAAAGAACAGAATTCTGAATTCCTATACATATAGAAGGAAACATACAACTTCTAGTACTAAAAATATTATTACGGAATTAATTGTTTTTCATGAATTAATCTGGTCGTTGTGCAACACTGCAACCTTATTACCGGCCGCCACTGTATTCAACCACACCGGGGCACAATACTCTGCAGCTGAAAACACAAGTCCCAAAGCTGTACATCGAAGTGAAGTTGCCGATGAACCCCAAGTTGTGCCACATAATTTTTGGACTATATTGTTACGGGTTCTCACTTTGGATTGAGTATTGCGGAGGTGTTGTTTGAAGGAGAGTGTTCTATCCATTGTGACCCCCAGGTATTTAGGGAATCTATTATGTCTCAATAATTGATTTCCAATATACACCTGCAATTCTTTATTAGCCATCTTGTTGTTCAAATGAAAGCAGCACACTTCTGTCTTGTTAGTATTAAGTGTAAGTCTCCACATCTTAAAGTATTGAGTCAGTTCTTCAAGATCGTCTGTTAGGTTCATCTCTGTTTTCTCAAAAGTTGTATCTCTAGTAGCAAGTGCCCAATCATCTGCATAACCAAATTTTCTTGAAGTTGTGGCAGGAATATCTGCGATATATAGGCTAAATAAGATTGGAGCAAGAACAGAGCCCTGAGGAAGTCCATTATTTAGAGATCTTTTGGTGCTCACATTATTCCCCATATGTACTTGGAAAAGTCTCTGACTTAGCATATTATTCAGGAGTCGGGCAGTCGTCTTACATGGTATCACTTTCAGGAACTTGAAGAGTAGGCCATCTTTCCAGACTGTGTCGTATGCTGCTGTCAGATCGATAAAAGCCACCGATGTCTTAAGTTTTTTCTGGTAGCCTGCTTCTATGAAAGTTGTAAGGGACAGTACTTGATCTGTAGTGCTTCTGTGCGGTCTGAATCCTGCCTGCTCCACTGGGATTTTCTTGATTATCTCTGGGCCAATTCTATTGAGAAGGAGCCTTTCTAGTAATTTATATGTCACACTAAGCAGGGCAATGGGGCGATAGCTCTCTGGTGTATCACTTGCTTTGCCTAGTATAATAAGTTATAAATAGCTATTGTATTAGTAATATATACCTGTAAGTTATTTTATTTTATAGATGTAATTACTGACATGTCCTGTATCAAAAATGTATTGTATACAAGTAATTAATCAAATGGATTAATAAAAATCTTATCTAATCTAATACATGCTTTTAGATGTCTTCGATATGCTTGGTAACTCTACCAGCATAGGGTGTAGAGGAGGCTATTTACATACAAAGTTTTGGGTTATTCTATAACAACAGGTAATCATGACATGTCCTCACACAAGTGAGTTTGAAGGCACTGATTGTGGCTTAAGAGACTCATGATACAGGTATATTGTGATCACTGTTAGAATTGTGTTTCCTACAATCAATTGAGAATTTGTGTCACCAGTGAGCTTTGGCTTTAACACAAATAAATTTGGAGATGGTTCATTTCGGTTGAAAGTTAAATATTAGGTATCAACATTTACACTAACAAACTTTCCGTAAGTAGGCTACATCGAACATTGGTCCCACTGAATACGAGTGGATACTCTCTACACTGCTAAAAGGAAAGAGACTCTGTACATCTACTTAAATGATAAGACAAGTATCATAAAATGAATAGTTCAATCAAAAAATAAGATGCACATCTGATAGCACAACTAAACCTTATTTCTGTCCAATATTTTGTGTTACTTATACAGCAAAAATTAACGACATCTTTCCCTTATTAGGTCACTTACTCATTTAAATAGCTCCCACTTGCAACAAATTCTTCATCCTGAGCAGCTTCGTTCACATTCTAAGGAAGAAAGTCAGAGATAAGGAACATTGCATTTCTTGGTAATCATCTTAGATTTTTTAAAATAAATATAATTTTACTGGACAGCTAATTTTAAATAAACAAGCATCTGTGTATAATTACCATGTGCTTCTCCCATATTCTCAATCATATCATGCTATTAAGAATGAGTAATGGCAAAGTAAATGACACTAAGAAATCACAAGGCAAGTCACAATTTTGAAACTTATAAGTATATAACAACCCGTTTTCTATTCGAAACTGAATATTGTAATGGAAAAATATATTGACATATATATACGGTATTTCTCGATTATTCCGGTATGTCTCGATTATTATAACACCTTTGATGATGTAAGAACAGAGTTAACAGGAACATAAGATCGATTCAAGCCAAACTTCTCTTATATATCATACAGTACAATTAATTTTACTCCAAATCTAAACACTGCATAACTTTTAATTAAGGCTTTTGAAATTTCAATGAAATATGTTATTAGTTAATAATCTATGAACAAGGATATCTTTATTAATATATGAAAAGTATTTTCAAAACCTCCTGTCTGTGGTATATTTTAGGAAACACGTGAATCCTAGACCTCAGGCTTGCATCAAGGAAACATATTAAAAACAGACAAAGGAGATGTGCTCTTGGAGAAGAAGTCCTGAGTGAGATAGAAATGCGAACCTCAACACCGAAAGTGAGAGGAGTGAGCCATGAAGACACATGAACCAAAGCATAGAGGACAACTCTCCCTGAAACGGTCATATCTTTGAGCATTTCAGTCGGTCAACACGAATGTGCCCAATTAAAATGGGCAAGTAATTAGATATTTCATTACATTCACTAATGTGAAGAAAATACATGAATTAATTAGATACTCCTTAACATTTCTCGAAAAAGGTGTGGATGGGATGATGGAATATGATGACGGTCCTTGACTAATAGCTGTTATGGTCTATGGTTGATTTTGATATATGTTATTGCATTCGTTGGTTTTCATTATTAGCCATATCGCATCAAACGTTTTTCATTGGAACGAAGGATATTTACATCAAATGTTCCAACCTATGCTCCACTCAGCAAACAGTTATTTTCATAACATAGAAAGGCCTATCAAGATTTCTTAAAGAACAATTTTTAGTTTATTTATGGGAATACAAACAAAAACATATTTTATTCACAATTGTTTTTATATTATCTTTCTTTCAAGCCCACATTTGTGACATCTGTATTTTAAATATATTTTTTTTATAAAAATGTTCAATAGGAAAGGCCAAGTTAAATATTGTTTTCAAAAGCTTTCCTCGCAGTTTACCATTAGTTGTTTTTTTTCTTGTGTGAAAGACTGAAGAACGCCATAATATGGCCGAAACTGGTATTTAATTAATCAATATATATATTTTTATTGACTATGGTGTATTAGATTTATTAAATACCTGTGGGTATTTCTATTTAGATTGTCAATAGGGAAACAATAAATATGACTAAGTTCACATCATTACATTTGAAATCTCTGCTTGACCTTAATGAAGTCGATTTGGTAACGCCCTGTATCTCTTGGTCTCATCAATGTGTATATTCCTCTATTGTGGTTGTTAAACAAGGTGTTAGATAAGGAGTTAGTGCAGACTTCAATCAGCCTGCTTCCTCAATCATTCCTTCCACCTAATCCGAATTCTTCTACTATCTCCCCTTCTCTTCCTTTTCCTACCACAACATACCAATCTCCCATTACTTTAACATTTTCATCACCCTTGACATAACTCAGAATTTCATCTATTTCGTCGTAGACCTTTTCAAAATCTTCATCATCAGCTTAACAGGTAGGCATATAGACTTGTACAACTGTGGTGCACTTAGGTTTTGAATTGATTTTAGCTACATTCATCCATTCACTATATTGCTCATAATATTCTACCCACTTTTTAAGTTTCCTAGTCAATATGAGACCTACCCTGCTTAGCCATTGTTTGATTTAGTGCTAATGATTGTACAGTCTCCTGACCAAAAGTCCTGCCAGCGCATTTCACCAACCCCAACCAAATCCAACCTCAACTTATCCATTTCCCTTTCTAACTTTCCACTGCCTATCACACTTCTAGCATTCAACTCTGCGATCCGTAGAATATCAGATTTCCTCTTTGTCACTTCTGTGATGATAACTACTGTATCATATGCAAATCAAACACATTCCAATCTTCATCCTCCGGTACATACTCCTTTTTCCATCAAAAACATAGGGGCAGATGACCCCGCTATTTTGCCCCTTTAAACAACAATAACAACCTAACTCCATCAAAACAGTCCTCAATCAATTCTTCTAAATAAATATAAAATAGAATACATCCTTGTGTCACTATCTTTTCCATTCCTATTTATTCTGACATTTCCTCGCCATTTTTAACTTATACTTTTTGGTTTAAGTCAAAATCATTAATAAGGATTCTATCTTTCAAGTTCACATCAAGCTTTTTGAGTATCACTGTTAATTTTTTCCATCTCACACGATCAAAATTTTATCCAAATCTATAATATTGTGAATACTTTCCGTTTTTTCTGTATGTATCTTTCACCTATTATTCTCAACAAACCAATAGCATCTCTTGTTCCTACACCTTTTCTAAATCCATTTTGCTCCTCATCCAGGAAACCATTCAAAATTCCTTACAACCTCCTGTTTAATGTTCTTAGTATTTTTCCCGCAAGAGATATTAAACTTATTTTTCTGTGTCCTTCAACTTTTTTCCATTTTCCATCTTTTTGAATGATATTATCATTACTTCCTTAAAATCGTCCAGCCATTTACCTTTATTATAAATCACATTGCACAACTTAATCACTACTGTCTTTCCCTAATTCCCCAGCACCTTTATGAATGCAATTTGTAGGTCAACACTTCAAGTAGCTTCACCATTCTTCATTTCTTTTATAGACTTCCCATTTCATTTTCCAAAGTGCTACATCCCATTTCTTTATCTTCTACCACTTCTTTTTCCTCCAATACTAACTTATTTTCTTCTGGTCTATTATCCAATTCATACAAATCTTCTACATATTATTTTCAAAATTCCTTTAGGCTCATTCACTGTCCGTCTAGTGTAACTATTTCAAAATTAGTATTACAGTATTGCTATTTTCAGTAAATATATATATTCTTGCCTCTTTGAACATAAAATCATATTTCCCCATTTGTTGCAATTGGTATATTTGTGTACATTTTTGTTTAGGCCACTGTCTTATTTCATTATTTAGTCTCTAGTAAGATTTTCAACCCTCTTGAGTGTTTAATGTTTTCTATTTCTTCCTTTCTTCCATTTTATAGACCATATTTTGTGTTATCCACTCTTACTTTTCAATTTCTTTCCTTAGCACCTAGCGTATTTATTGTTGCCTCCATTAGACTTTCTCTAACATTTTTCCTTGTCATTTACACACTCTTCATACTTCTTTGTTTTCATACATTGAACAACAACTTGTTCCAATTCTTCCTTTTTTTAAAATTGATCTCACACTCATTTTGGCTTTTCCATGTCATCTTTATTTTTAATTCTGCTACCACTAAATTAAGATCTGAATATATATCTGCCCCAGGGTAACATTTAGCACATTTTAGACTACTTCTGTAAGGGTCATGTATTAAATTACAGTCAATTTGGTATTTTTACCATTGAAATTTGACTTTCAAGTATGCCTCCTCCTTTTATGTTTTTCAAATAATGTGCTTCCTGTTACCAGTCTATTTTGTTTACAAAATACTATGAATCTTTGTCCTCTTTCATTTCTTATTTCCAAACCAAAATTTCCAACAAATCTTCAGTCTTTTCCTTTTCCAAAGATACATTCCAGTCATCCTTTATAATTGGGCAACCTTCTTCCTTCTTCTTCAATTAGCCTATATCTTCCACTTCATCATCTGCATATTGACTAGTGGACATGTACACTTGAATTATGACTAGATCTTCTGTGGTTCCTATTAATCTCAGCATAACCATTCATTCATTTGCATTTTTAATAACTTTATCCCTTATTTTATTGTTTATCATAATACCAACTCCATTCTTCCATTTTTCTCTCCACCGGATAAGTATAATCTAAAGTCACCACTTTGTAATTGTTTATTCCCCCCCCCCCCCCCTATCTTATTTCCCTCATCCTTAGTATATCTAATTTATTTTACATCATTCTTTTTGGATTTTGATGTTTGTCTCCTTGTAATAACGTCTACACATTCCACGTTTCTATTCTTAACTTACCTCTTTCTTCTCATTCTTCTATTCACAGCACCATGTCTCCATGTGGTCCTATCTCAGAAATTCTATTGAGGGGAGTTTCGCTACCGTAATCTTTAACATAGAGGTCCAAAACCATGAACTACTAGGGAATATAATCAGGTTTGCATATTAAGGCTTTCACGGCCCGGATTATTATATAAATAATTCATGCTTTTGGGCTAATGCCGTGTGTATTTTTAATTTAAACCATACGTTTCGGAGAAACCTTGCCTCCTTTTTCAATGGAAATAAACAATGTGGCCAAAGAAAGTATATCAATGAGATTACAAAAAATATAGATAAATTCCTCTGTTCGTCACCAGAGAGCAGCTGCCAGAAATTACTGTATGGACCATGGTGGAACGGCGGACAGAGTAGTAAGTAACGAGAAGGTAAAGGGGGCGGTGTAAAAATATAGAAACTCCTCGAAGAATGAGGAGGGGGGGGGAGGGTTAGATGGATATAAGGAAACATAAACAAAAGGGAAGTGTATCTGAACGATACCTAACGTCATACAGTCAACGGCGAAAAAACAGATGGAAAGTCCTCCAGTGACGAACAAAGGAGATCAAGTCCAGGCTCTGAGCCCTAGAGGGAAAATGTACAATTTTAAATATGTGAAGAACAGAGAGACTGAGAGGAACTATCTCCCTAGATCCTTAATAACTGGTAGCCAAGTGTCACTTAGCTGATATCCAGTATCTCTGTTAAAATTATTGGGATTTTTACCAATTTCAACTGCCTCCGTTATAATTCTAGACCAGTTGTGCTTAAAAAGGGCAAGCGCATGAGCATCCTTGAAACATACATCGTGCCCTGAAGACAGGGCATGTTCAGCTATAGCTGATTTGTCAGGTTGGTTTAGACGGATGTTCCTTTGATGCTCTTTGATGCGAGTTGCAATGGACCGTTTTGTTTGTCCAATGTAGACTTTTCCGCAAGTACATGGGACTTCATACACCCCAGGTTGTAGTATTGGGGACAATTTATCTTTACTAAACAGAGGTCTCAACTTTGCTCTCGCACCCTCCAAAATTCCTACAGAGGAGTTGATCACATCCGTTGAGGCTGCCATCTACAATTTACCTCCAGATGAAGCTGAAGAAGTTAGACAAGAAAGTGTGAGGATATTAAGATCCTCTAAACTACCCACACCCAATTTAACTCGGGGTGAAAGAAAGGCATTGAAGGAACTAAGAAATAATGACACCATTTCTATTCTTCATGCTGACAAGGGAAATGCGACAGTGGTGATGGATACCGTTGAATATAAAAGTAAAATCTCGATTCTGTTATCTGATCCTGTCTACAGACTGTGCACTCGTGATCCAACCACTCGTGTATCCAATGCCACTGCTAAGCTTGTTAAACTGTCATCTATTCCAAAAGAAGAGGGAAGATGTCTTATTCCGAGAGATGCTGTTCCTCCGAGATTGTATGGTCTTCCAAAAATCCATAAGCAAGACGTCCCTTTTCGACCAATTGTTAGCACAATAGGTTATCCAACTTATGCTCTTGCGCAATATCTTAGCAAGTTGCTTCAGCCGCACTTGGGGCGCACACAGTCCTACATTAGGGATTCAACCCATTTCGTCGAAAAATTGTCAACCATCGCCGTTCAACCAAATGCTATTTTGGTGAGTTTTGATGTAGAGTCCTTGTTACCAGAGTGCCGGTGGACTCGGTCATGTCACTCATCAAGGATTTGTCTCCTGAGGACATTGCCCGATTATTACACCACTGCTTGTGTTCCAGTTATTTCTTGTGGGATGGTAAATATTACGAGCAGACTGATGGTGTGGCCATGGGAAGTCCACTCTCGCCTGTCGTGGCAAATTTTTTCATGGAATATTTTGAGGGGGAGGCTATATCTTCGGCGTCTTTCAAACCTGTGATTTGGTGGAGGTATGTGGATGATACGTTCGTGGTGTGGGAGGAGGGTTCTGAGAAACTGAACCACTTTCTGAACCACCTAAATCAGCTGCATCCTTCAATCCACTTCACAATGGAGCCAGAGTCAGGTGGATGCTTACCTTTTTTGGATGTTCTTGTGAGGAGGAAAGCGATGGCTCCATGGGGCACAGCGTCTACCGTTTGCCAACTCACACTAACCGTTATTTACATGCGGACTCCCACCACCACCCAGCACAAAAACAAGGAATTATAACAACTCTAGCCAAAAGAGCGGAACGTATTTGTGAGGCATCAACTCTTCAGGAAGAGTTACATGCCTTACAAACCATGTTTAAGGGTAATGGCTATAATGAATCCACTATATATAGGTCCCTACATCCCAGAAGGAGGGATAGACAACCTTCTCAGAGCTCCGACGTGAGAGGAAATGCTTACCTCCCTTATATTCACAACACCACTGACCGCGTTGCTAAGATTCTCCGCAAGCACAAGATAAAACAGTTTTCGGCACTATGACGAAAATTGGTCAACGTTTAGCTTTAAACAAAGATAAATTGTCCCCAATACTACAACCTGGGGTGTATGAAGTCCCATGTACTTGCGGAAAAGTCTACATTGGACAAACAAAACGGTCCATTGCAACTCGCATCAAAGAGCATCAAAGGAACATCCGTCTAAACCAACCTGACAAATCAGCTATAGCTAAACTTGCCCTGTCTTCAGGGCACGATGTATGTTTCAAGGATGCTCAGGCGCTTTCCCTTGTTAAGCACAACTGGTCTAGAATTATAAGGGAGGCAGTTGAAATTAGTAAAAATCCCAATAATTTTAACAGAGATACTGGATATCAGCTAAGTGACACTTGGCTACCAGTTATTAAGGATCTAGGGAGATAGTTCCTCTCAGTCTCTCTGTTCTTCACATATTTAAAATTGTAGATTTTCCCTCTAGGGCTCAGAGCCTGGACTTGATCTCCTTTGTTCGTCACTGGAGGAGTTTCCATCTGTTTTTTCGCCGTTGACTGTATGACGTTAGGTATCGTTCAGATACACTTCCCTTTTGTTTATGTTTCCTTATATCCACCTAACCCTCCCCCCCCCCCCTCCTCATTCTTCGAGGAGTTCCTATATTTTCACACCGCCCCCTTTACCTTCTCGTTACTTACTACTCTGTCCGCCGTTCCACCATGGTCCATACAGTAATTTCTGGCAGCTGCTCTCTGGTGACGAACCGAGGAATTTATCTATTTTTTTTGTAATCTCATTGATATACTTTCTTTGGCCACATTGTTTATTTCCATTGAAAAAGGAGGCAAGGTTTCTCCGAAACGTATGGTTTAAATTAAAAATACACACGGCATTAGCCCAAAAGCATGAATTATTTATATAATATAATCAGGTTGTTTCCCATTTCCTTCCATATTCGCTTGCCATTTATTAAATCTAGTCAGACCATCTGCATTAGAGATTTTATCTCAGAGACAAGCGAGTGTCATCAAAAATATTCAGCCACCCAAAACCTGGAGTTGTCTCCATTTGTAGCCGCCCGCTACGGGACAGACGCTAGCTAACATGCATATCTACCTTTAGTTGGGCCTTATCTTTCACTCAATTAACTCCGAGCACTAGGTTGCTTCTTCTGTCATTCACACTCTTCTGAAGTATTCTTTTCCACTGTTAGTGTCGTTGAAGACTTCACCATTACCCAGGCAAGGGATCCTTACAAGATTGTCAACTGGTCCAGCGTATTTTAAAGAGGTGTTACTACTCTATCACTCGCCCTTTGTCCTGACTTGTTTCAGGCAGAGCCTGGATTCCCAGACATTGGGCCCCGAAGGGGATATTTCACTATGAAAACCTCACATGTATTATCAGCCTTGCTGACGGGCAAGCATCTGCCAAATAAACTACTTATGCTGATTGTTCACGAGAGTTACTACAATCTATCGCTAATTAAAATATTACATGTGATATCTCCCTAAATGTACTTTTCATCTTTTACATGCTATGAATTACAATTGGATTGATTAGAAGATACAGTACAACTTATAGGCCTCAGGGTTAAAAGAACAGACAAATACACACAATAAAAGATGGCAATACATCTTATTAGAGACTATGTTACGGACATACTTTGTTCCCATCAATCAATGTCTTAAATTGGAGCAATTCATAGTTAGGGGCACATGACCTTGCTGTTTCACCTCTTAAAACAACAATAAGTAACTAACATGTCATTGTCGCACTTAAATAAACTTAAAAAGAACACACCAGATAAAGCGAGTACTTGAGAGTTAAGCAGCAACCAAGGTAAACTATAAAAAATCATCTTAAGGGTAACAAGGAGACATAACACACATTTCAAGAGCCCTAACTCATTGACTAGTTACCTGAATATCAAATTCTTCTTTCAGTGCATCCACGTTTATCTCTTCTACGTTGGGATCATCTCTTGGCTCAGCTTTAATCACTGGGTGATTAGTATCTTGCTCCTGAGAAATAAGTATTCTATACATGCTTCATGGACAGAACTTTTCTCCTGTTCTCCAACTTCAATAATATAGAGTTCTAGTTTGGGTGAAGATAGAAACTTCCACATATGATGCACAGACACAAATCACTTTTATGGACAATAGTGAAGACTTATCCACACCAAAATTTAATTAGTTTACTGATGCCAGTTGTACTGACTCAGCTAAAGGAACTAACAACCACGTCACTTACATTGTTAACAAATTAACATAGAAGTTGAGATAATGTGGGACAAGCCGCATAAAGCGAGTACTTGAGAGTTAAGCAGCAACCAAAGTAAACTATAAAAAATCATCTTAAGGGTAACAAGGAGACATAACACACATTTCAAGAGCCCTAACTCATTGCCTAGTTACCTGAATATCAAATTCCTCTTTTAGTGCATCCACGTTTATCTCTTCAACGTTGGGATCATCTCTTGGCTCAGCTTTAATCACTGGGTGATTAGCATCTTGCTCCTGAGAAATAAGTAAATACATATTCAATCTTCTATCATCACAAAGATATCTGTACCATAAAAATTGGTCTATTCAAATAATATTTTGTTTCTCTTTTGATATTCCTAGATTGTACGTAATATATTCCTGGATTTTACAATATGTTATGTACATACATCTCCCTTCTGTAGACAACAATCTTGTTTCTAAGCTTACATCAGATATCGTTTTAATATTTAAAATTATTACAAAAAAATATGACTTTTAAGGTTAGGGTAAAAGCTCAAATTTTTATAGGTTAAGATAACAGCTGAACTTTTTATAGGCAAGGGTAACAGCAATCATAACAACTAGTTTAAACCCGTCAAAACATGACGGACAATGGCAAAAATATTTACTGGAGAAGCTTCTTATATAAGTTACATTCTTTGTACGATTACTTTTTGGCACTATTGCAACTTCAAGGGCGTCAAAAGATAGAACTCTAAACATTGCAACATAATGCTGGTCATGACTGAAAACGTGATGAGGTAAATAGACCAATACGTTCCATAGTTTCTCCTTGAGCTTTATTGATTGTGATAAAGCATGCCGAGCGAATAGGAAATTGTTGCCTATTAAAAGGAAATGTACTGTATATGTAAGTGTTTTATCGGAAGGTGATAAATCAAGTCGTAGGATTTGAGCTCTCTGCATCTATTATATCCGAATCCAAGCAATTTCTTACAATTTCTTACAATTAATATGTTTCCATATAGGAGTCCTTGGGAAACGAACAGATTTCTAAGGAGCATAACTATGGATCAAACGTTCGGAGTATGTGGAGGCAAATCACTTAATTCCAAGGAATTGAAGAATTCTATAGTAGGGGAATGAAGTAGCTGGCTTTCATCTTCAGTACGGTATCTAATCTGTTAACGCTGATGTATGTGTTTGAATTACTGGATATAAGTTCAATGACTTTTAAATTTATATCATTACATTGTTGCAGCCTGTCAAATATGTTATATTCCAGCAGGTCAATTTTACCATCACAACAGTAAAGGCCAAAGTAACCACGCGTAGATTTTACGCAAGAGAAATACTATGTAGAACAATGTTTATATTTGATCGTCAAGGACCTTACACTGTACTGCATAATATCTGGAATTGTTTCTGAAATGGTCTATTTATATTGGATTTTAAAAGTGGCTTCGTATTAATCGATACCACTATAGTGTTGTTGAAATTTAATTATGTTTACAAATGACTATAACCTTTACTGTAAATCTAAGTTGACAACAGTGTGATCAAAAATGTATTTTACTTTTATAAGTTGGCAATTGTTTTAAACCAGAAGAAGATGTACAGCTAATGGCGAAATGTATGTGTAAGATATTGTCTGTGAAATCTGAAGCCATCAGCCTTCAAAATTGTATCTATATCGAATGTAGGGAAGTTTTTAATAACTCATAAACATGCGTTATGCAATAGAGTCAAAAGGTATGATATTGTCGACTTATCTAATGTGCATTTTTCAACTTGTATTTGAATGAGGTTATATGTTGTATGGAAGCACACCTTAAGTTTACAAAATGTTCATAATAATAGAAGAAGTTTGTAACTGAGAGTGGAAACCATAATTGTATTATTTCTTTGTTTGCCAGGTGCCTTTTGATGATACTTGCTGTTTAATTTGATAAAGAAAAGGACGTCATACATATTGAAAACGACTTTATCATTCATCCCTGCTCGGAGCATAAGAATTACAAGTGTCCTGCATCAACGGAGCCGCTAAATATTAAATGGCAAATAATACTTCCATTGCTGAAATCAACAGCGTAGATAGACTCATTACTCTAAACAAATAATCATTAAACAATTGTCTTATACAATGAAGATGTATTCACCGTAGAGACTTTCATACTCAAGTTGGTTGCTGAGGAGAATGCGATGAGACTGATCGCCTATAATAAAATCCTTATAATTGTTCCTGCCAGCGAAATTTTTTACAATAGCTTGAAAATGCAGCTCAGAATGACGTTCTTCATTTTGATATAAACAGTACGAAACTGCTCTAAATCAGCAATTTCCATCACCTGTTATAGGTTATGGCAGTACATTTTGCAGGGGAACATAGAATCACATCGCCAACTACTGGAATGAGCATAGGCCTATACTCAATACTCACTTCGGCAGTCACTTTAATGGAGGCAGTTGTTGAATTCTATGTCCCGTGCATGTCAAAAATCGTATTAACACATGGAAGCCCACCCATTCTTGGCTATCACCCCGGATCCCGGGTTACATTCCCTGTTCTGCCAAGAAATTTAATTCTGGTCTGAGGGCAAAAACGGGCACACTTAGTCTCTTGAGGTATGACTAGGAAGAGGAAGGTTCGATTCCCACCTCAACAATCTTGGATGTGGTTTTCCGTGGTTTCACACTTCCACTCAAGGCAAATACCAAGATGGTTCCTAACTTAAGTCCTCGGCCGTCTCCTTGCCATGCCCCACCTTAACTACAAATACACACATTAATGCAGCCATCACAATAACACACGTTATCAGAGAAAAGTTTACACATACACACCAAATTACACGAGGCTGAGTGAGCACGATGTCAGAGCCCTTCAAACGAATTATGTTTGCCAAGTGTCTCTCATGGCGAAAGCAATTGTGGACACGCTCGAGTGCCTGGAAAACTATTTTTTCTTTAATAATGTAAGAGTATATCGACGATGCATAATTATAACTTTTAGTCTAGGACACTACCAACTTGACCACCGAAGCATTGGGAAGAAATTGCAATATTAAGGTACCGGTACATAAACAACACACACATTCAACTGTCAGTTAATATTCTTCAACATTTCCCTTCTTTTATAACTCTATTCCAGTATACATATCGTAGAAACGTCATAGAAAATATCCCCCTTCTTTATAATTCTCATAAATAGCTATCACGTGAAAACGCTCCATGTCTTGTGTTTTAAATATATCGATGCAATGCTGCTGCCATCTGTTGTCAGTTACTGGAACTATATGGGCGAGGTACTGCCATCTGCTGTCAGTTACTGGAACTGACTGCAGATATTAAAACGGCGTTTTGGCGAGTTGTTGACGATTTACAAAAGAAAACGCCTTGCGTTTAAATATATAGATGCAACGTACATCGTGGAGAATTCCCTACTTTACGGGTATAATAAAATTAAAATATGTTAAGACAATGTATTACCAATAGCCAGAAATAATAATTGGGAAACAAAAATACATGTCTGAGGTAGGATACGAACTCCTTCGACTATGCAAGAATTCATTCCGTGGTCCGCAATGTTACCCCTGAGCCACCCGGACAACGGACTTCAATTGCAATATTAAGTTATCTAAACATCAAACGCACTCAAATGCCTGTTGAATTTCTTCAATATATCCCTTCTTTTATGTATCTATTCCAGTATATATCGTCAGAACATCACTATGCGATATTTTCCCTGTTTTTAATTCTCATAAACAAAGATCACACTACGTTGCGGTGGGTATTTTATCCGCCATTTCTCTCGTGAAAGAACGCCATTGTGCGCACGCGCAGTCGCCACAAATATTACATTTTTCTTTAATCATTTAAAAATATACCCTCACATATATCTTCCTTTTAAAGACACTCTGCAAATCCACATACCAAGAGCTCTCGTTAGAATGCATTACGAAGTCAATCGGTTAAGACGTTTTCTCAATCTCGGTGTTACAAAAATCACCTTAGTGTTTTAAATATATAGATTCTCTAAGAAGAATATGAACACAATGTTTCATGTACATGATCAAAACAAGGAAGGACTTGGTTAGTAACTGAATCAGAAATTCAGTGAAATGGATCAGATAAATTTGCACAGAAAACCACATTACGAATCCTATACTAATGATATTTGAAATTGCCAATCTATTATTTAACTGCAATACTATTTTGGTACACCAAAATATACCACTGATATACACATTATCCATCGCAGGTGTCATGATTGTGTTCTACGTTGAAAACTGCCATATAATGAAATTGACATATTCCCTATCTCAATGAATTTGGGCACACCTGCCTCACTCTTTTCATTCTTTTTTGTGCCCTTAAATCACAAGTTATTAGGAAACATAAAATAGGTCTGTCTTCTTGAAGCTCATTGTAACTGACGAACATGTACGAAATCAACATTGCAGACCGGGGCAGATGATCCTTAAAACAACAATCATTATCATAAATTGCATAAGATAAATGAGGTGCCTTGTTTCAAAGATGATCATCATCTATTAAGCGTAGGTTCTCTTCTGTCCAGGCTCTATTTGTCATGGCCTCTGTTGAGTAGAAGTCCATCCAAATATCTTCTCTTTTTAGGGTTCCATTTCCTACAAACCTCTTCCATGTGTCCGAAGAAGACAACAAGAACTTGTACCTTAACCCTCTTATAGGAAGGGTTCTCTAGCAAGGTCGTACGCTAGCCTTGAGCGGGAATATTTAGAAGCTCCAAGCCTCGCCTTCAGATAACCTACCTCGACCTTTTCAAGTGTTAGGAAATCACCAACGCTTAGTTTGACACGTACTACTTTAATCCCGTAAGTAAGGTTTGGTAAGATTTTGGCGTCAAAGCATGCCATTCCACTAAATAACCTACACTTATTTCCCCGTCTTTTCAATAACCGTAATATTATTAGCTCTCTGCACACACATATGCAGCCTGAGCAGCGACGCATTCACATCTCGCATTCCTCACGTCCCGCTGGTAAGTTTTGACGGACAAACTCAGTGTGCATTTCCCTGCTTTCTTTCGATCTCGGTTTCTCAACTTATCGTATGTTTTTTCCTTAGACCTATCGCCACTCTGTGACGACTTAATCACTAAGGACACATAAATACAATCCAAGTAAGTTTTAATTTTTCTTTGCAATAAGAATTCTTCACGTTCAACTTCTTTCTCCTAAACAATTTTTCCTTTCGTTTTAGGTTGCATTTAACATCGAGGATTCGAATCATTTATACCATTAGATGGAGACATTCAACCTCCACTAAGAATTCCACACAATAACAATTATTACCGTGTTCTATTCAACCATATATGAACTTTCTAGTTCAGCAATATATATTCATAACCTATGGAAATCACAACTAAGGTCAAACATCAACCAATATGAGGAAATGCAACCCATATCAATCAGTTTATCGTCAAATATAGTGCAATAGGACCACCACGATACTGACAAATTTTAAAAGTTTTTATCAAGAAAAACTCTAAACGAAGTGTTTATATTTTAAGCCTCTCAAGTTGCTATGTTTTAGCTAATGTAGATTATAGAAAGTGACAATTTTCCAGTGTATTGGACATGTGATATATTGATTTCACAAGTGCCTTTTTAATGAGCTATATGTATTTGTAATGTATTCTATGCCAATAAGTGTTATAATGAGTATATCTGACTGAAGAACCACATTATTGTTCGAAACATGTACCAGTACTAAACAGTGCTAATAATATTACAAGTATTGAAAATACAGAAATAAGTGTAGGTTATTTAGTGGAATTTAAATCCAATACGGACCAATATGGACAAAAACAAAGTATGCCATGGCGGACCTCAGGGATTATTTGGTAATGGCTCTGATATAGCTTTTGTAGCTGCTGCTGCTCGCGGTCTTGTATGGATTCTGAAAGAGATCGTTGACATTTTCAAGGTCAAGCCTAGGTATTTAAGGCTATTTACATTCCGTAGGGGTTTCTTTTTCTAAAACACTGTGTGATCTGGAGCTGTCCATCCACCATTCATGAAGATCATGCTATTCGTCACGTCTGTGCTGACTTGTAAATCGTTGTCATCTGCCCACATCTCTAGTGCATGGATTTCCGTTTGGAGTTCTTAAATGCCACGATTCTTTACCTTTATTCTGTTATTAAACTTCCCTAATTGCTGCTCAAGATGCTATCGCACGTGACTGTGTTATAGAGGAGGGGACTGATTGGGTCTCCCTGTAATACTTCTTTTGTCTGCATATCTCAATAGATAGTGCTACATTATTGTAAATTTGAACATTGTTACTCCTCAACATGTTGTGAATCAAAAGTGAGAGATCTTTGTACTCCTGGACTAAAAAATCAAATTTAGTGGAGATGTTGGTCGTACTAGGGTTATCGCAGGCCTTTGTGAAATCGACGAATATAACATGGAATTTTCCTCTATGTGTTCTAATGACATCATCTTTATCATTGGAGAGATTTTTGATTGCCTGAATAGTATTTCTTCCTCTTCTGAAAACAAATAGCTTGTCTGGAATTTTAATATCTATTTCTTCTGTGTGATTTTTGTCACATGCTTTGACAGAATCTTCGACAGGCTATTCCCTTGTAAGAGTTTGGATGGCATGGGTCCCTCTGTTCAGCATTTTTATAGTGGAGATTTTCCATGGTATGTCCCCTGATTGCAGACACAAATTTATGAGACCTGTATTTACTCTAAGGAACATGTTGGCAGCTGTCTTGATATATTCATTAAAATGCCATCATGTCCGGATTTCTTAAGCTCATTAAAGCATCGTGAAATTTCCTTTTCGAAAACGAGTTAATATTCAATCCTTCTGGATTGAGATTTTTCCTTTTTGTATGCAATCACGGTTCCTTTCCAGTTTAAAAGTGTTTTCCTCCCAGGTGATAATGTCGATTTGACTTGTGATTTCCTAGGTTTCGGAGCTAAGTACAGATCATTCTTGGCATCTTCCACCATCCTGGCCATTTCGAGTTCGATGAAACCCTTCCTAGCTTTCTAAAGAAGTTTCTTGTAATTTTTCCTAAGATGACTATAAGTAGCCAAGTTCTCCCTGTTATTTCAGGCTTTTGCTATGTCAAGGGCTTGTAAGGCTCATTGCTCTTCTGTATGCAGCAGGTTTGATAGAACCATTTTTAAGATTTCCTCGCTGTGCGTGTGTTAGTTCACGATTTAATGATATCCTCTAAAACAAGGTCTTTGCATGTAATCTATTATTAAAGTTAATTAGCTTGAAGGTATTTTCCATGAGCATATTCTCGTTTAGCTCTCAAGGGATGCTATTTGGAAGGTTTATCTCATCCTTAATTGGTGCATGGTGTACCCAATTGTCATCATGTGGAACATGTGTTCGTATCCCAGCTAACTCACGGTCTTTCGAGGTATGGGACGTTCCTGCCCACCATACGACCACATGCTCAGGATTTGAGTCTACCAGGTAACTACTCTACATGAAATGAACAACATATTCCTAAAATAAAACATTTACTGGTATAAAATCATAGCTATACAACAAATACAAATAAAGGATAAATTATATTTAACTCCCACAATTAAAATCAGGGTTATTTTGTGAGTCTCTTCTTAATTAATGCTACACTGCACTCAAATCTCTTTCTAGCATCCTATCATTGATACTTTCAGACTTCTATGGGTCTCCATAGTGTTCATCATGTGACACAATTTTACATAACTGGAGTATCACAACACAAAAAGTCACATATCACATCTAAATGACATTAATACTGTAATAATAAACATTACTCCGTTTCTTATGGCATTTACTTTGATTAGCATAAATTCATTATTTTATGTCTTAATTAACAAATATTTGTTGTGTCGTGTGAATCATCTTCCTTCTTTCCATCAATATGAAACGCTTAAAAAGTGGTACGTTTCCTTTCCAAAATAAACATGGTTAGAAATGTTTACAGTTTCACCATACAACGATTTTCTGGGTCTTGTCGGGATTATTATCGTTACAAACGTGTCATGTTTTTAGAAATCACATACCCGTCTGCATAAATTAGCGTGATCTGGCAAAAATGCATTCTAAAAAGATGCCTAACACTTTATTTGGTTCAGTGTTCCTCCTCAGAGAATAACTGTGCCAAATATTATCCGATTTCTTTGATCCAACAATGTATGTGTGTTGAAACACATCATTTAATTCAATTGGCATCATCATCACACTCATATCATAATTGCATATCGAAATATCGAGATTCTTCAGTATCCCACTATGACTCTCATTTAAAGGACTGGCGGACCGACGTCCCCTTCCCCTAGCAGGCAATAAAATTACTTCCGGCAGGCTGCGCAAGATGGCCGCTCGTCTCAGTGGGCCAACCCACTTCCTCTCATCTGCTATCAAGGTCAAGTTTGTTTACAATCGCAGTACAGTAGAGTTACGCTAGGTGTTGTTCCTAAGTAATTGAGTCATTCTAATTATATAACACCTATATTTAAAGTGTATCGGGCTCAACTGGCTCCTTATTAACATTCATAGCTGGGGATGGATCCTGTGATAGTCTTGCCGTTCTATGGTGATTACTGGTGGCTTTGGACGCGCATCATAATGAGAATACAAGATTCCCACCGGCAGCTGTCTCAATAATAACATAATAAGGAAATCTGCGTTTCCTAAACGACGAATATGATTCTTACCTCCCAGGGCAGATCATTTTACACATGCTCACGGAGTCTCGACGGACCTCACTCGTGGCCATAATTCATGCAAGCGATGGATACAGACAGGCTCTGTCCAATTCGCTGCGAATAATAAAAAGTATGCACAACGGCGATACTAACTCGTAGATTAGCCAACTTCTCACCTAACGTGCAAGCTATACTAGTTTGGTCCCCGCAATATATTTACGTAAATCACTGGATTCTACGTTACTTCTGCACGCTATATGCGTTTCAAACAATACTTCACATAGATGACTCAATTATTAAGGCACCCGCGTTCTCTCTGTAATAACACTTAAGCCAAAGCTTTAAATAGCTCCTAATAACAATGTATAAATTTACTGGCTTACATTACTTTAATGGTCCTCAAATACAATCCTAAGAATTGACCATCTCAAATATTCATTCAACACTTCATTGACACTGAAAAACTCTCGTATCTCGCTATATTCCACGTTACTTTCTTACTGTTTACCAAAATACAGTATCTTTATATTAGACATGACACACTTTGAACATTATTTAGGCCAAAAATGCCTATTACTTTACTGTTGCCGACCCCAGATTATTATTATTATTATTATTTATCATTTAACATTACCGTTACATTCATCACTATTTTCGGCCTGAATGGCCCTAAACAAATCACCTTCCAAGACATATTCTATTCAAGACGAGTGGTGAAAACTCGTTCAATAAGTGACTGTGACATCTTAGTCCCAAAGTGATGCATCGTCGTGTGGTGAACTATTTAGTTAGAATAACATTGCAAATTGGTACTCACTTTTTCATTTTTGCTGGATGATGCCAGCATTCCAGCTCCGGACCTACCATGACGCTTGATTTAAGCCATCATGCTATATCTAACACGACACTTGATTTCACATATTTCCCACATGATAAACATACTCTTACCAGTGGCTTCTTTCACTTTTACACAATACATATTAATCACTATACACATGAACACTTTTTAAATCACTATAACACAATTTATGCACACTTTCTCACTATTTCACAGGTTGATCCTTAATCGGACTCCTCCTACGCCTGACCTCAGAGATGCGATGCAATTACGCCAACCGCTGGTCTCCGTGAAAGTCTAACTGCGTTTACGGGCGTTCGATCCTCGTCACCTTCCATATCGTTCAGTTCACTGTCCAGATTAATTGGCGATGCCTCCCAAGGCTCCCATAATCTTAGTGATCCTGATGATAATGTCATACACAACTCTGACAATACCTCCTGGTATATGTAATGTCCAAAAACATTATTATTTACTCTTTCGCTGTAGCGAACTTATATTTGCGTCAGATAATGGATAAATATCTGTATTAAATTAACTTCGACGCACTTCATGATTATACTTATGAAGCTGTATGATGTGCTTCTATTGTTCTTCAATTGCTGAGCGTCGATATTGTAACATTTCGCGCGCTTACTGGCAGCGTATTAGTTACGTGTATACTGGAGAAGAACTTGAGAACATACTGAAGACAACTGAAGACAATTGGCTTGGTCTGCACTGCTCCCCCTTATAAAGGTTTCTCGTAAAAACTAGTCCACCGGACATGTGGGTGCGACTCCTTCCTTGAAATAATACCTTTTCAGCCGAAATGACATATACACCTTGTTTATTTAGGTGTGGAGGTTTCATAAACGTTCGCGTGCCGGCGATCGCTTCGGCCAATTAATTACAATTAATTGCCTTATTCCAACGAGTCAGGACGCCACCATGGTGATTCCCCTCTGGCTGGTCACCAAATCGCTCCTCTCAAGCGTAGGCTCGGTGTTAACCCGCTCATATAGAGATATAGGCTTTAATTTAGGTGTAAAATCATTCCTAAATTATCTCTCCTAAAATATATTCACCTGGGTGTACCTTTCACTCCATTTCAATGCTCCATTTGGCTGTAATTAATTAATTTCCGTGGGCAGTCATCCCTACTCCAGGTTCCATCGTTGTCAAGCGGTGAATACCCGAGTCATTAATTTTGGGCTGTCTCCTCGGTCCAGACGAAAGTAGTTCGCTCGGCGCCTACGATCTCCACCCATTTGCCAACTCCAATTTGTAAAACGTCAACTGGCCTGCTCTCGTTCTTGTATGCTTCGAAAACGTATATTTGCTTGCATTTGCTTACAATTCTTCACCTTAAACTGCTATGATATTCACATACTGGCCGTGAAATCATGCTACATTATTATATGTTATTATTTAACACATTGCTCTTCGGGTTCCCTAAAAATGTTCCCCCTCAGAGATCAATGGTTCGATTCTAGTTAGAATCATGTGCCTGGTCTTCTCAGATAGGACCTGAGTTCGATGCCAATCTGCCGTGACCGATTGGGCACATCTTTCCCTTGCTAAGCTCGGAAAATTCATTTCACAAGTGAATTTTTCGGGCCCTTCAGATGGCATTGACTCATGCAGTATTTACTTTAAGCGGTCAGTGCTCTCGGCAATGGGATGTCTCGTTCCCCCATTCCACTCTGTCTGCCGTCGCATACTCTTGTTCTGCCTTCTCAGTTGTTCTTTCATCTCCTCTATTTCCGTAGCGGCCTCCCTCAACTGGTGGTAAAGTTCCTTCAGTTGACAGCTGCATTCTCCCCTCGTGTCCCTTGGGTCTGCGAACCGGTCGCCTCGCTCCGTTTCTTCCTGGGTCTGCAAGCTTTTCTCAAGAGTCTTTGCGTGCATACGTAATGACTCCCCGTCCATTTGGGTCTGCATTGCTTGCTCTTCCCTCGTATCATAATCCTCTGACAAGCTTTCCTTCGAAGTAATTAATCATCAACCGTATTCAGGGATCTTCACGTTGAAAAACGGTGATGTTCCTCAGATCATCTAAGGTCTTCTGGTCTCTAACTTCTATCTCGATAGCTAGAACTTCTTCTTCATCAGCTGTCGGGTATCTGCTTAGCAAGTCAGGTATGATATTGTCCTTCCCCGGGCAATACTCGATTTCCACTTGAAATTGCTGTATGTACAGGGACCACCTCGTCAGTCTTTGACTCGACAAGTCAGTTTTCAGCAAGAATGTTAGGGCTTTATGGTCTGTCCTCAATATAATTCTAAAACCATAAATTAGCTTTCGCCAATACTGTAAGGCATATAGTATCGCGAGTAATTCGATCTCCTTGACCGTATAATTCTTTTCATTAGGTTTCAACCTTCTACTTATGAATGCAATGTAAGTTTTCTCCTCTGGCCTGTCCACATTTTCCTGGTATAACATTGCTCCAATACCTATGAATGATGCGTCAGTCTGGATAATAAATTTCTGAGTGTAGTCAGGATATCCCAATTTTACATAATCTAACAGCATCTGTTTAGACTTCACGAAGGCTTCCTCGCATTGTTCCGTCCAGCGCCATCTTCCTCCTTTCTTAAGTAAGTCTTGGAGTGGTGCCACGGTCTCGGTATACTTTGGGCAATGGCTTGAAAAGAATACAATAACGCCTAGATATTGCCTGACGTTCTTTACCTTCGTTGGTCTCGGAAAATGTTTAATAACTTCCAATTTTCCCGGGTTAGGCCTAACTCCTTGTGCATCTATTACGTGGCCTAGAAATTTAACTTCTCTCTGACCAAAGTTAGACTTCTTTATATTGACCTTAAAGTTAGCCTGACTTAGGTCATACAACAACGTGTAACGTCTGACGTGTTCTTCGACTGTTTCAGATGTCAGTAGTATATCATCTACGTAGCATATGGTTGTTGCTTTTACTTCTTCAGACAGGTTCCGATCTAGCGCTCGTATCAACGCTGAACCTGCTGTTTTCAATCCAAATGGGAGACGCACGTAAGAATACGTGTGCTGGTCAAATAAAAACCCAGTCAATAAGCTTGTTTTCTCCTCCAGAGCAAGATGGTGAAAACTTGCCGTCAGGTCAAGATTTGAGAACACAGTCTTTCCTTTGAACCTCCTGAGGACCTCCTTAATGGGCGGCATTTGGTCAAATTCCGGTATGACCTTGGAATTCAAATTTCGTAGGTCCAGGCATATCCTTATATTTCCGTCCTGTTTAGGTACAACTACCAGTGAGCTGACATAAGGTGTGGCTGTCTTCACAATGACGCCTGCCTCTAGCATTTCCTGTATTGCTTCTTTGACCTTTAAATAATGTTTCTCGGCTACAGGATACGGCTTCTGTCTGAATGGTGTCCAATCTCTGACTTGGAACGCATATTGGAAATTCTTGATCCGGCCAGGTCTCGAATCGAAGACTCCTTTATACTCAAACAGCAGTTCCCTTAGCATTTGCTTATGTTCTGGACCAATTTTAGCTTCCTCAATCTTTTATTCCAGGCATTCTTCAAATTTTGGTTCGAGGTCCTTTTCAATGTCTGCGGCCAGTGTTGCCAACTCTTCCTCGATGTCTTCTGTTGTCAATACTGCATCCCCAGTCATATCTCCGTATGTATACCATACGTACTCTTCTGGTCTCGTTTCAATGTGCTTTAATGAGAGCTCTAACTCTTCCTTTCCCTCACTTGCGCGAAACCTAACAATGTCTTGCGAAAGATCTATAATAACTTTATATTCTCTTTTGAAATCCATGCCAACAATAATGATAAAAGGCAGCTTATTCACAAGTAGGAAGCTCTGTGAGAATGTAGAGTTCCCTATCTGCAAATCTAAAAATACTTGGTATCTGCAGATCATAACTTTATCTGGTATCACACCTTTTATTTTCACGCTTGAAATAGGTATTTTCAATACGTGGATTTTACTTTGGATTTCATTATATAATGCCTGGGTTATCAAACACACTGTCGAACCTGTATCTATGAGACTTCTTATCTTCATGCCTGCAATGTTTACAATAATAATGGGTAGTTCCCTTCTTACATTGACCGTCCCTTCATCTAGGTCTTCGATAAGCTCCTCAGGTTTGGCAATCCAGTTAACTACATTCACTGTATTCCATCCTGAACTTATCTCTCTTTGGTCATTTAATTTTTTTTTTTCAATTGCTCCATTCTTTGTGGAGTTCTTCTGTCTGTCTTCACACTGCTGAAGTTCCAGACTCTTGGCACCGTCATCATTTTTATAGATGTCGGGTGACCTTCTATTCCTAAACGCTTCATCCCAATGAACTCGCGATTGTCTCTGGTCGTCTCCACGCTCTTCCATGTATCTTAAAGATGCGTGATAGCGTTCTTCCGCCTCTTCATCGAACCCGCGACTCTGTTCTTGGGATCTCCATCCTTGGTTGTTCCCATTTCGGCCGTAATTCCTTCTGTTATCAGGCTGCTGGTCTCTTGTACCGCGCTGATTCCAGTCTTTCCTTCCTCGGTTTCCACGGATCGATCCTCCTCGATATGCTGGCCTCCAATTCTGGGTTTCCCGTCCTTCACCTTGCCAGTCTGATTTTTCCGTTTCGGTGCTCGTAGACTTACTTTTTGTCTGCACCTTAGTCGGTTCAGTCGGTGTAGTCGTCATGTTGACTTGTTCCATGTTCCGACTTTGCCTTGTGTGCTGCGCTGTGGTGAGATCGAGTTGTCTCAGCACCTCCTCCATATCGATCGCAGTTTTGGCGTTTGCTGAGATTAATAGACGTTGTAATTCATACGGTAGCTGCTTGGCTATCGCTATGCACAAATCTGACTCTCTAATTCCTTCATCAAGTTCGCGGAAACGGCACAATTGACTCACAAAGAATTCTGCGTACTTCGTCGGATTATTAGTACTATAACGCCTGGAATATAAGTCCAATCTGAGGTTCTGTTGTATACTCGCGTTCCAGTACTTGCTTAAAAATGCCTGGCGAAATTCGTCAACGGTGTCGAACGTGTACCGAAAACTCCTAAACCATAAGGCATACTCGCCCTCAGTTAGTTTTTCAATCGCTCTCAACCTTCGCTCTGGCGGTACCTTCGCGTCATTCAAGTACTCGGAAACTTCTTTAAGCCAGTACTTGGGTGTCATGTTAGAATTACTCCCAGAATATTTCTTTGGTTTCTCATCACTAGCCCTTACAACAGTGACTATTTGATTTTGAACAGCATTTTCATGCGGTGTTGACATGGCAATTGGCATACCAGGTGTGGTATACGGGCTGTCACTTGGCATGGCTGCATTCTTTGGAGTGGGCTGTATTTCTATCTCTGCCCATTTATTTCTCCTATTCTCGTCTATACTTCCTTCGCTAGACCTAGGATTCCACAACATGGATTCCTCCTGTGCGATCATTCTAGTCTCTATTTGGCTGTGCCTATTTTCTGCCCTTTCCAAACGAGCTAATACCTCTCGTTCTATTTTCTCTAGGCGATCTCGGTTTCTTTCTGCCATAGAAAATACCTTTTCCTTGTCATCCTTAAGGTTTTCCTTCAGGTGGGTAATTTCCCCCGCTAGACTTTCTCTTACCTCGGCAAGAGTATTATCGCTGGCTTCAGTCTTCAAGCCTTCTCGAAGTTCTAATTCTTCTCGTAAGCCTGTAACTTCCTTTTGAATGTGACCCTGCATATGAGAGATTTCAGTCCTTATTTTCGTGATTTCTCCTTGGTCCTCATCCTGCCTTTTATGCATAACTGCTAGGTCGCTCTGAATTTTTTCTAACTCTTTCTGCACCTTCCCGACCTGCCTCTTCATATTTGACATTATCTCCTTATTCTCTTGATCAGAAGTTTTTATTTCCTGGATTTCCTTGCATTGGTCAAGAGATTCTGATCCTGTTTTCTTAAGGCTTCGTCTACCGCCTTGGCGTAGCCTGCCATTCGCGTATTCCATTTTACATAGCTGTCCTCGAGCCTTTGATCCACGGTCTGAGTGAACGTATTAAATTGCTCTAGTTGACGTTTAGTATTCGCTTCATTCTGACTTTGAATGTCTTTAAGCTCCATGGACATACTGCTTAAGTTATCGTTAATCTCACGCTGTGACTCTCTGCACGCTTGCAGCTTATTCTCTAGTTTTAGCTCTATAGACTCAAAGCGTTTGTCGTTATCAGCTTGCATCTCTGAGACCACGCTAACAATATTAGCTCGATTATTCTCTAATTGAATATTTACTGTAGCCAGTATCTGGCTTACCTCAGTTTGATTGGCATCCAATCTAGCCGCTATTTCATCTTGAAATGCTTTAGATTCTTCCTTACTCTTAGCATTAGTATTATCAAAGTGTTCTCTTAACTCAGCGATACACCTGAGTACGTCCTCAGTTCCAGCCATCCTGTATTTCTTAATTTGAGATTCAGGTAGGCCGCAGCTGAACATGCTGGCGCTTTCTATTGGAAAGAAAAGGATTCCGATCCCGCGACAACAACAACAACATATTACAAAGTGCCAAAACCACCTATGGAATGGGTATAGACCCACGTACCCGTCTGACAACAGTGTCTGACGTCTGAATATCATCTAGAAAGACTCACAATCGCTCAAACAGAGTTTGAGGAAAATACTATTATTATGGTTTTCCCCATGAAAACCATGCTATTATTATGGGGTTTACTGAATTCCATAAGCCATCCACGTCCTGGGCGCCATGATAATGAAGAAGAGTAGGGTGTCATGCTATGTTTTTCCATGGCCAGTTTGCGCAATGCCAAGATCGCTCATATTGCACTGATGCAGGCGGTTCCATAATGAATTAATACCGTCCCACGTTGCTTGGGCCATGATAAATAAGTAAGAGGGTAGGGTTATCCCATGCTTTTCCCCACACATCTGGGTGACATGATAAATAAAGAGGGTGGTTAGGGTATCACTCTCATGTGGTGACAAGTTATATTTACATTTAAGCATGTCTTATGGAGGATTATCAACATTTATTTTGACGTGAAGGCTTATTAACAAATGGGACGCGGCCTTTTCCTATTATATCCTAATTTCTATGCTGTATTTGCTTCTAGCATTAATATATTGGCCGAATTTTAGTAGTACCTGTGACTCAATCCTAGTACAGAGACATCTCCTCCATGTACCCAATTGTCATCATGTGGAACATGTGTTCGTATCCCAGCTAACGCACTGTCTTTCGAGGTATGGGACGTTCCTGCCCACCATACGACCACATGCTCAGGATTTGAGTCTACCAGGTAACTACTCTGCATGAAATAAACAACATATTCCTAAAATAAAACATTTACTGGTATAAGATCATGGCTATACAACAAATACAAATAAAGGATAAATTATATTTAACTCCCACAATTAAAATCAGGGTTATTTTGTGAGTCTCTTCTTAATTAATGCTACACTGCACTCAAATCTCTTTCTAGCATCCTATCATTGATACTTTCAGACTTCTATGGGTCTCCATAGTGTTCATCATGTGACACAATTTTACATAACTGGAGTATCACAACACAAAAAGTCACATATCACATCTAAATGACATTAATACTGTAATAATAAACATTACTCCGTTTCTTATGGCATTTACTTTGATTAGCATAAATTCATTATTTTATGTCTTAATTAACAAATATTTGTTGTGTCGTGTGAATCATCTTCCTTCTTTCCATCAATATGAAACGCTTAAAAAGTGGTACGTTTCCCTTCCAAAATAACCATGGTTAGAAATGTTTATAGTTTCACCATACAACGATTTTCTGGGCCTTGTCGGGATTATTATCGTTACAAACGTGTCATGTTTTTAGAAATCACATACCCGTCTGCATAAATTAGCGTGATCTGGCAAAAATGCATTCTAAAAAGATGCCTAACACTTTATTTGGTTCAGTGTTCCTCCTCAGAGAATAACTGTGCCAAATATTATCCGATTTCTTTGATCCAACAATGTATGTGTGTTGAAACACATCATTTAATTCAATTGGCATCATCATCACACTAATATCATAATTGCACATCGAAATATCGAGATTCTTCAGTATCCCACTATGACTCTCATTTAAAGGACTGGCGGACCGACGTCCCCTTCCCCTAGCAGGCAATAAAATTACTTCCGGCAGGCTGCGCAAGATGGCCGCTCGTCTCAGTGGGCCAACCCACTTCCTCTCATCTGCTATCAAGTTCAAGTTTGTTTACAATCGCAGTACAGTAGAGTTACGCTAGGTGTTGTTCCTAAGTAATTGAGTCATTCTAATTATATAACACCTATATTTAAAGTGTATCGGGCTCAACTGGCTCCTTATTAACATTCATAGCTGGGGATGGATCCTGTGATAGTCTTGCCCGTTCTATGGTGATTACTGGTGGCTTTGGACGCGCATCATAATGAGAATACAAGATTCCCACCGGCAGCTGTCTCAATAATAACATAATAAGGAAATCTGCGTTTCCTAAACGACGAATATGATTCTTACCTCCCAGGGCAGATCATTTTACACATGCTCACGGAGTCTCGACGGACCTCACTCGTGGCCATAATTCATGCAAGCGATGGATACAGACAGGCTCTGTCCAATTCGCTGCGAATAATAAAAAGTATGCACAACGGCGATACTAACTCGTAGATTAGCCAACTTCTCACCTAACGTGCAAGCTATACTAGTTTGGTCCCCGCAATATATTTACGTAAATCACTGGATTCTACGTTACTTCTGCACGCTATATGCGTTTCAAACAATACTTCACATAGATGACTCAATTATTAAGGCACCCGCGTTCTCTCTGTAATAACACTTAAGCCAAAGCTTTAAATAGCTCCTAATAACAATGTATAAATTTACTGGCTTACATTACTTTAATGGTCCTCAAATACAATCCTAAGAATTGACCATCTCAAATATTCATTCAACACTTCATTGACACTGAAAAACTCTCGTATCTCGCTATATTCCACGTTACTTTCTTACTGTTTACCAAAATACAGTATCTTTATATTAGACATGACACACTTTGAACATTATTTAGGCCAAAAATGCCTATTACTTTACTGTTGCCGACCCCAGATTATTATTATTATTATTATTTATCATTTAACATTACCGTTACATTCATCACTATTTTCGGCCTGAATGGCCCTAAACAAATCACCTTCCAAGACATATTCTATTCAAGACGAGTGGTGAAAACTCGTTCAATAAGTGACTGTGACATCTTAGTCCCAAAGTGATGCATCGTCGTGTGGTGAACTATTTAGTTAGAATAACATTGCAAATTGGTACTCACTTTTTCATTTTTGCTGGATGATGCCAGCATTCCAGCTCCGGACCTACCATGACGCTTGATTTAAGCCATCATGCTATATCTAACACGACACTTGATTTCACTTATTTCCCACATGATAAACATACTCTTACCAGTGGCTTCTTTCACTTTTACACAATACATATTAATCACTATACACATGAACACTTTTTAAATCACTATAACACAATTTATGCACACTTTCTCACTATTTCACAGGTTGATCCTTAATCGGACTCCTCCTACGCCTGACCTCAGAGATGCGATGCAATTACGCCAACCGCTGGTCTCCGTGAAAGTCTAACTGCGTTTACGGGCGTTCGATCCTCGTCACCTTCCATATCGTTCAGTTCACTGTCCAGATTAATTGGCGATGCCTCCCAAGGCTCCCATAATCTTAGTGATCCTGATGATAATGTCATACACAACTCTGACAATACCTCCTGGTATATGTAATGTCCAAAAACATTATTATTTACTCTTTCGCTGTAGCGAACTTATATTTGCGTCAGATAATGGATAAATATCTGTATTAAATTAACTTCGACGCACTTCATGATTATACTTATGAAGCTGTATGATGTGCTTCTATTGTTCTTCAATTGCTGAGCGTCGATATTGTAACATTTCGCGCGCTTACTGGCAGCGTATTAGTTACGTGTATACTGGAGAAGAACTTGAGAACATACTGAAGACAACTGAAGACAATTGGCTTGGTCTGCACTGCTCCCCCTTATAAAGGTTTCTCGTAAAAACTAGTCCACCGGACATGTGGGTGCGACTCCTTCCTTGAAATAATACCTTTTCAGCCGAAATGACATATACACCTTGTTTATTTAGGTGTGGAGGTTTCATAAACGTTCGCGTGCCGGCGATCGCTTCGGCCAATTAATTACAATTAATTGCCTTATTCCAACGAGTCAGGACGCCACCATGGTGATTCCCCTCTGGCTGGTCACCAAATCGCTCCTCTCAAGCGTAGGCTCGGTGTTAACCCGCTCATATAGAGATATAGGCTTTAATTTAGGTGTAAAATCATTCCTAAATTATCTCTCCTAAAATATATTCACCTGGGTGTACCTTTCACTCCATTTCAATGCTCCATTTGGCTGTAATTAATTAATTTCCGTGGGCAGTCATCCCTACTCCAGGTTCCATCGTTGTCAAGCGGTGAATACCCGAGTCATTAATTTTGGGCTGTCTCCTCGGTCCAGACGAAAGTAGTTCGCTCGGCGCCTACGATCTCCACCCATTTGCCAACTCCAATTTGTAAAACGTCAACTGGCCTGCTCTCGTTCTTGTATGCTTCGAAAACGTATATTTGCTTGCATTTGCTTACAATTCTTCACCTTAAACTGCTATGATATTCACATACTGGCCGTGAAATCATGCTACATTATTATATGTTATTATTTAACACATTGCTCTTCGGGTTCCCTAAAAATGTTCCCCCTCAGAGATCAATGGTTCGATTCTAGTTAGAATCATGTGCCTGGTCTTCTCAGATAGGACCTGAGTTCGATGCCAATCTGCCGTGACCGATTGGGCACATCTTTCCCTTGCTAAGCTCGGAAAATTCATTTCACAAGTGAATTTTTCGGGCCCTTCAGATGGCATTGACTCATGCAGTATTTACTTTAAGCGGTCAGTGCTCTCGGCAATGGGATGTCTCGTTCCCCCATTCCACTCTGTCTGCCGTCGCATACTCTTGTTCTGCCTTCTCAGTTGTTCTTTCATCTCCTCTATTTCCGTAGCGGCCTCCCTCAACTGGTGGTAAAGTTCCTTCAGTTGACAGCTGCATTCTCCCCTCGTGTCCCTTGGGTCTGCGAACCGGTCGCCTCGCTCCGTTTCTTCCTGGGTCTGCAAGCTTTTCTCAAGAGTCTTTGCGTGCATACGTAATGACTCCCCGTCCATTTGGGTCTGCATTGCTTGCTCTTCCCTCGTATCATAATCCTCTGACAAGCTTTCCTTCGAAGTAATTAATCATCAACCGTATTCAGGGATCTTCACGTTGAAAAACGGTGATGTTCCTCAGATCATCTAAGGTCTTCTGGTCTCTATCTTCTATCTCGATAGCTAGAACTTCTTCTTCATCAGCTGTCGGGTATCTGCTTAGCAAGTCAGGTATGATATTGTCCTTCCCCGGGCAATACTCGATTTCCACTTGAAATTGCTGTATGTACAGGGACCACCTCGTCAGTCTTTGACTCGACAAGTCAGTTTTCAGCAAGAATGTTAGGGCTTTATGGTCTGTCCTCAATATAATTCTAAAACCATAAATTAGCTTTCGCCAATACTGTAAGGCATATAGTATCGCGAGTAATTCGATCTCCTTGACCGTATAATTCTTTTCATTAGGTTTCAACCTTCTACTTATGAATGCAATGTAAGTTTTCTCCTCTGGCCTGTCCACATTTTCCTGGTATAACATTGCTCCAATACCTATGAATGATGCGTCAGTCTGGATAATAAATTTCTGAGTGTAGTCAGGATATCCCAATTTTACATAATCTAACAGCATCTGTTTAGACTTCACGAAGGCTTCCTCGCATTGTTCCGTCCAGCGCCATCTTCCTCCTTTCTTAAGTAAGTCTTGGAGTGGTGCCACGGTCTCGGTATACTTTGGGCAATGGCTTGAAAAGAATACAATAACGCCTAGATATTGCCTGACGTTCTTTACCTTCGTTGGTCTCGGAAAATGTTTAATAACTTCCAATTTTCCCGGGTTAGGCCTAACTCCTTGTGCATCTATTACGTGGCCTAGAAATTTAACTTCTCTCTGACCAAAGTTAGACTTCTTTATATTGACCTTAAAGTTAGCCTGACTTAGGTCATACAACAACGTGTAACGTCTGACGTGTTCTTCGACTGTTTCAGATGTCAGTAGTATATCATCTACGTAGCATATGGTTGTTGCTTTTACTTCTTCAGACAGGTTCCGATCTAGCGCTCGTATCAACGCTGAACCTGCTGTTTTCAATCCAAATGGGAGACGCACGTAAGAATACGTGTGCTGGTCAAATAAAAACCCAGTCAATAAGCTTGTTTTCTCCTCCAGAGCAAGATGGTGAAAACTTGCCGTCAGGTCAAGATTTGAGAACACAGTCTTTCCTTTGAACCTCCTGAGGACCTCCTTAATGGGCGGCATTTGGTCAAATTCCGGTATGACCTTGGAATTCAAATTTCGTAGGTCCAGGCATATCCTTATATTTCCGTCCTGTTTAGGTACAACTACCAGTGAGCTGACATAAGGTGTGGCTGTCTTCACAATGACGCCTGCCTCTAGCATTTCCTGTATTGCTTCTTTGACCTTTAAATAATGTTTCTCGGCTACAGGATACGGCTTCTGTCTGAATGGTGTCCAATCTCTGACTTGGAACGCATATTGGAAATTCTTGATCCGGCCAGGTCTCGAATCGAAGACTCCTTTATACTCAAACAGCAGTTCCCTTAGCATTTGCTTATGTTCTGGACCAATTTTAGCTTCCTCAATCTTTTATTCCAGGCATTCTTCAAATTTTGGTTCGAGGTCCTTTTCAATGTCTGCGGCCAGTGTTGCCAACTCTTCCTCGATGTCTTCTGTTGTCAATACTGCATCCCCAGTCATATCTCCGTATTTATGCCATACGTACTCTTCTGGTCTCGTTTCAATGTGCTTTAATGAGAGCTCTAACTCTTCCTTTCCCTCACTTGCGCGAAACCTAACAATGTCTTGCGAAAGATCTATAATAACTTTATATTCTCTTTTGAAATCCATGCCAACAATAATGATAAAAGGCAGCTTATTCACAAGTAGGAAGCTCTGTGAGAATGTAGAGTTCCCTATCTGCAAATCTAAAAATACTTGTTATCTGCAGATCATAACTTTATCTGGTATCACACCTTTTATTTTCACGCTTGAAATAGGTATTTTCAATACGTGGATTTTACTTTGGATTTCATTATATAATGCCTGGGTTATCAAACACACTGTCGAACCTGTATCTATGAGACTTCTTATCTTCATGCCTGCAATGTTTACAATAATAATGGGTAGTTCCCTTCTTACATTGACCGTCCCTTCATCTAGGTCTTCGATAAGCTCCTCAGGTTTGGCAATCCAGTTAACTACATTCACTGTATTCCATCCTGAACTTATCTCTCTTTGGTCATTTAATTTTTTTTTTTTTCAATTGCTCCATTCTTTGTGGAGTTCTTCTGTCTGTCTTCACACTGCTGAAGTTCCAGACTCTTGGCACCGTCATCATTTTTATAGATGTCGGGTGACCTTCTATTCCTAAACGCTTCATTCCAATGAACTCGCGATTGTCTCTGGTCGTCTCCACGCTCTTCCATGTATCTTAAAGATGCGTGATAGCGTTCTTCCGCCTCTTCATCGAACCCGCGACTCTGTTCTTGGGATCTCCATCCTTGGTTGTTCCCATTTCGGCCGTAATTCCTTCTGTTATCAGGCTGCTGGTCTCTTGTACCGCGCTGATTCCAGTCTTTCCTTCCTCGGTTTCCACGGATCGATCCTCCTCGATATGCTGGCCTCCAATTCTGGGTTTCCCGTCCTTCACCTTGCCAGTCTGATTTTTCCGTTTCGGTGCTCGTAGACTTACTTTTTGTCTGCACCTTAGTCGGTTCAGTCGGTGTAGTCGTCATGTTGACTTGTTCCATGTTCCGACTTTGCCTTGTGTGCTGCGCTGTGGTGAGATCGAGTTGTCTCAGCACCTCCTCCATATCGATCGCAGTTTTGGCGTTTGCTGAGATTAATAGACGTTGTACTTCATACGGTAGCTGCTTGGCTATCGCTATGCACAAATCTGACTCTCTAATTCCTTCATCAAGTTCGCGGAAACGGCACAATTGACTCACAAAGAATTCTGCGTACTTCGTCGGATTATTAGTACTATAACGCCTGGAATATAAGTCCAATCTGAGGTTCTGTTGTATACTCGCGTTCCAGTACTTGCTTAAAAATGCCTGGCGAAATTCGTCAACGGTGTCGAACGTGTACCGAAAACTCCTAAACCATAAGGCATACTCGCCCTCAGTTAGTTTTTCAATCGCTCTCAACCTTCGCTCTGGCGGTACCTTCGCGTCATTCAAGTACTCGGAAACTTCTTTAAGCCAGTACTTGGGTGTCATGTTAGAATTACTCCCAGAATATTTCTTTGGTTTCTCATCACTAGCCCTTACAACAGTGACTATTTGATTTTGAACAGCATTTTCATGCGGTGTTGACATGGCAATTGGCATACCAGGTGTGGTATACGGGCTGTCACTTGGCATGGCTGCATTCTTTGGAGTGGGCTGTATTTCTATCTCTGCCCATTTATTTCTCCTATTCTCGTCTATACTTCCTTCGCTAGACCTAGGATTCCACAACATGGATTCCTCCTGTGCGATCATTCTAGTCTCTATTTGGCTGTGCCTATTTTCTGCCCTTTCCAAACGAGCTAATACCTCTCGTTCTATTTTCTCTAGGCGATCTCGGTTTCTTTCTGCCATAGAAAATACCTTTTCCTTGTCATCCTTAAGGTTTTCCTTCAGGTGGGTAATTTCCCCCGCTAGACTTTCTCTTACCTCGGCAAGAGTATTATCGCTGGCTTCAGTCTTCAAGCCTTCTCGAAGTTCTAATTCTTCTCGTAAGCCTGTAACTTCCTTTTGAATGTGACCCTGCATATGAGAGATTTCAGTCCTTATTTTCGTGATTTCTCCTTGGTCCTCATCCTGCCTTTTATGCATAACTGCTAGGTCGCTCTGAGTTTTTTCTAACTCTTTCTGCACCTTCCCGACCTGCCTCTTCATATTTGACATTATCTCCTTATTCTCTTGATCAGAAGTTTTTATTTCCTGGATTTCCTTGCATTGGTCAAGAGATTCTGATCCTGTTTTCTTAAGGCTTCGTCTACCGCCTTGGCGTAGCCTGCCATTCGCGTATTCCATTTTACATAGCTGTCCTCGAGCCTTTGATCCACGGTCTGAGTGAACGTATTAAATTGCTCTAGTTGACGTTTAGTATTCGCTTCATTCTGACTTTGAATGTCTTTAAGCTCCATGGACATACTGCTTAAGTTATCGTTAATCTCACGCTGTGACTCTCTGCACGCTTGCAGCTTATTCTCTAGTTTTAGCTCTATAGACTCAAAGCGTTTGTCGTTATCAGCTTGCATCTCTGAGACCACGCTAACAATATTAGCTCGATTATTCTCTAATTGAATATTTACTGTAGCCAGTATCTGGCTTACCTCAGTTTGATTGGCATCCAATCTAGCCGCTATTTCATCTTTAAATGCTTTAGATTCTTCCTTACTCTTAGCATTTATATTATCAAAGTGTTCTCTTAACTCAGCGATACACCTGAGTACGTCCTCAGTTCCAGCCATCCTGTATTTCTTAATTTGAGATTCAGGTAGGCCGCAGCTGAACATGCTGGCGCTTTCTATTGGAAAGAAAAGGATTCCGATCCCGCGACAACAACAACAACATATTACAAAGTGCCAAAACCACCTATGGAATGGGTATAGACCCACGTACCCGTCTGACAACAGTGTCTGACGTCTGAATATCATCTAGAAAGACTCACAATCGCTCAAACAGAGTTTGAGGAAAATACTATTATTATGGTTTTCCCCATGAAAACCATGCTATTATTATGGGGTTTACTGAATTCCATAAGCCATCCACGTCCTGGGCGCCATGATAATGAAGAAGAGTAGGGTGTCATGCTATGTTTTTCCATGGCCAGTTTGCGCAATGCCAAGATCGCTCATATTGCACTGATGCAGGCGGTTCCATAATGAATTAATACCGTCCCACGTTGCTTGGGCCATGATAAATAAGTAAGAGGGTAGGGTTATCCCATGCTTTGCCCCACACATCTGGGTGACATGATAAATAAAGAGGGTGGTTAGGGTATCACTCTCATGTGGTGACAAGTTATATTTACATTTAAGCATGTCTTATGGAGGATTATCAACATTTATTTTGACGTGAAGGCTTATTAACAAATGGGACGCGGCCTTTTCCTATTATATCCTAATTTCTATGCTGTATTTGCTTCTAGCATTAATATATTGGCCGACTTTTAGTAGTACCTGTGACTCAATCCTAGTACAGAGACATCTCCTCCATGTACCCAATTGTCATCATGTGGAACATGTGTTCGTATCCCAGCTAACGCACTGTCTTTCGAGGTATGGGACGTTCCTGCCCACCATACGACCACATGCTCAGGATTTGAGTCTACCAGGTAACTACTCTGCATGAAATAAACAACATATTCCTAAAATAAAACATTTACTGGTATAAGATCATGGCTATACAACAAATACAAATAAAGGATAAATTATATTTAACTCCCACAATTAAAATCAGGGTTATTTTGTGAGTCTCTTCTTAATTAATGCTACACTGCACTCAAATCTCTTTCTAGCATCCTATCATTGATACTTTCAGACTTCTATGGGTCTCCATAGTGTTCATCATGTGACACAATTTTACATAACTGGAGTATCACAACACAAAAAGTCACATATCACATCTAAATGACATTAATACTGTAATAATAAACATTACTCCGTTTCTTATGGCATTTACTTTGATTAGCATAAATTCATTATTTTATGTCTTAATTAACAAATATTTGTTGTGTCGTGTGAATCATCTTCCTTCTTTCCATCAATATGAAACGCTTAAAAAGTGGTACGTTTCCCTTCCAAAATAACCATGGTTAGAAATGTTTATAGTTTCACCATACAACGATTTTCTGGGCCTTGTCGGGATTATTATCGTTACAAACGTGTCATGTTTTTAGAAATCACATACCCGTCTGCATAAATTAGCGTGATCTGGCAAAAATGCATTCTAAAAAGATGCCTAACACTTTATTTGGTTCAGTGTTCCTCCTCAGAGAATAACTGTGCCAAATATTATCCGATTTCTTTGATCCAACAATGTATGTGTGTTGAAACACATCATTTAATTCAATTGGCATCATCATCACACTAATATCATAATTGCACATCGAAATATCGAGATTCTTCAGTGTCCCACTATGACTCTCATTTAAAGGACTGGCGGACCGACGTCCCCTTCCCCTAGCAGGCAATAAAATTACTTCCGGCAGGCTGCGCAAGATGGCCGCTCGTCTCAGTGGGCCAACCCACTTCCTCTCATCTGCTATCAAGTTCAAGTTTGTTTACAATCGCAGTACAGTAGAGTTACGCTAGGTGTTGTTCCTAAGTAATTGAGTCATTCTAATTATATAACACCTATATTTAAAGTGTATCGGGCTCAACTGGCTCCTTATTAACATTCATAGCTGGGGATGGATCCTGTGATAGTCTTGCCGTTCTATGGTGATTACTGGTGGCTTTGGACGCGCATCATAATGAGAATACAAGATTCCCACCGGCAGCTGTCTCAATAATAACATAATAAGGAAATCTGCGTTTCCTAAACGACGAATATGATTCTTACCTCCCAGGGCAGATCATTTTACACATGCTCACGGAGTCTCGACGGACCTCACTCGTGGCCATAATTCATGCAAGCGATGGATACAGACAGGCTCTGTCCAATTCGCTGCGAATAATAAAAAGTATGCACAACGGCGATACTAACTCGTAGATTAGCCAACTTCTCACCTAACGTGCAAGCTATACTAGTTTGGTCCCCGCAATATATTTACGTAAATCACTGGATTCTACGTTACTTCTGCACGCTATATGCGTTTCAAACAATACTTCTCATAGATGACTCAATTATTAAGGCACCCGCGTTCTCTCTGTAATAACACTTAAGCCAAAGCTTTAAATAGCTCCTAATAACAATGTATAAATTTACTGGCTTACATTACTTTAATGGTCCTCAAATACAATCCTAAGAATTGACCATCTCAAATATTCATTCAACACTTCATTGACACTGAAAAACTCTCGTATCTCGCTATATTCCACGTTACTTTCTTACTGTTTACCAAAATACAGTATCTTTATATTAGACATGACACACTTTGAACATTATTTAGGCCAAAAATGCCTATTACTTTACTGTTGCCGACCCCAGATTATTATTATTATTATTATTTATCATTTAACATTACCGTTACATTCATCACTATTTTCGGCCTGAATGGCCCTAAACAAATCACCTTCCAAGACATATTCTATTCAAGACGAGTGGTGAAAACTCGTTCAATAAGTGACTGTGACATCTTAGTCTCAAAGTGATGCATCGTCGTGTGGTGAACTATTTAGTTAGAATAACATTGTAAATTGGTACTCACTTTTTCATTTTTGCTGGATGATGCCAGCATTCCAGCTCCGGACCTACCATGACGCTTGATTTAAGCCATCATGCTATATCTAACACGACACTTGATTTCACATATTTCCCACATGATAAACATACTCTTACCAGTGGCTTCTTTCACTTTTACACAATACATATTATTCACTATACACATGAACACTTTTTAAATCACTATAACACAATTTATGTACACTTTCTCACTATTTCACAGGTTGATCCTTAATCGGACTCCTCCTACGCCTGACCTCAGAGATGCGATGCAATTACGCCAACCGCTGGTCTCCGTGAAAGTCTAACTGCGTTTACGGGCGTTCGATCCTCGTCACCTTCCATATCGTTCAGTTCACTGTCCAGATTAATTGGCGATGCCTCCCAAGGCTCCCATAATCTTAGTGATTCTGATGATAATGTCATACACAACTCTGACAATACCTCCTGGTATATGTAATGTCCAAAAACATTATTATTTACTCTTTCGCTGTAGCGAACTTATATTTGCGTCAGATAATGGATAAATATCTGTATTAAATTAACTTCGACGCACTTCATGATTATACTTATGAAGCTGTATGATGTGCTTCTATTGTTCTTCAATTGCTGAGCGTCGATATTGTAACATTTCGCGCGCTTACTGGCAGCGTATTAGTTACGTGTATACTGGAGAAGAACTTGAGAACAGACTGAAGACAACTGAAGACAACTGGCTTGGTCTGTACTGCTCCCCCTTATAAAGGTTTCTCGTAAAAACTAGTCCACCGGACATGTGGGTGCGACTCCTTCCTTGAAATAATACCTTTTCAGCCGAAATGACATATACACCTTGTTTATTTAGGTGTGGAGGTTTCATAAACGTTCGCGTGCCGGCGATCGCTTCGGCCAATTAATTACAATTAATTGTCTTATTCCAACGCGTCAGGACGCCACCATGGTGATTCCCCTCTGGCTGGTCACCAAATCGCTCCTCTCGAGCGTAGGCTCGGTGTTAACGCGCTCATATAGAGATATAGGCTTTAATTTAGGTGTAAAATCATTCCTAAATTATCTCTCCTAAAATATATTCACCTGGGTGTACCTTTCACTCCATTTCAATGCCCCACTTGGCTGTAATTAATTAATTTCCGTGGGCAGTCATCCCTACTCCAGGTTCCATCGTTGTCAAGCGGTGAATACCCGAGTCATTAATTTTGGGCTGTCTCCTCGGTCCAGACGAAAGTAGTTCGCTCGGCGCCTACGATCTCCACCCATTTGCCAACTCCAATTTGTAAAACGTCAACTGGCCTGCTCTCGTTCTTGTATGCTTCGAAAACGTATATTTGCTTGCATTTGCTTACAATTCTTCACCTTAAACTGCTATGATATTCACATACTGGCCGTGAAATCATGCTACATTATTATATGTTATTATTTAACACATTGCTCTTCGGGTTCCCTAAAACTGTTCCCCCTCAGAGATCAATGGTTCGATTCTAGTTAGAATCATGTGCCTGGTCTTCTCAGATAGGACCTGAGTTCGATGCCAATCTGCCGTGACCGATTGGGCACAATGGCTAGCTACTGCCAAGCTTGCTATGATAGGAAAATGTTTCTTAAGAGTTGTTTCAGCTCTTCAGTAACATACTTTGTAGTCCGATAGCGTAATCCCGGTTCCCTAAAGAATATTAAATCGATCGTGCTACTGCCATTGTGGGCGAAATATGTATTGTACTCAAGTAAATTAAGTAAGGCACAACCTTCTTCTTCTATTAAGAATAGTAGTTCTCTACTCTTATGGTTGTCCATATCGTCTGTAGTCGAAGTCCCCGGCGTTGATTATATTGCCACAGATTTTGATTGCCATTATTGCAGTCATAATTGTTGCTAGGACATCTTCTATCGGTGTCGCAGTCTCTATATAAAGGCCAATTATTGTTAACTCTTCAGATTTAAGTATCATAGTGTCTATGTCACTAAATACCAGTAACCATTTACCAACAAAGGGTTTAAAGTCTTTGGGTCCTCCTTTAGTTTCAGTTAGAATAAGGATATTATCATTATCTACGAAATTTCCCAGGTTTATGGCGAGAGTATCTTTTAGCCCTTCCACATTCCAGAGGAGGATATTAATCATCAGACCTTGTCCCTTGAAAAAGGTGATATCATCTAACAAGGGCCCCCTGTCGCCAAAGTTCCGGAGCAGTACCTTATGAAGGTCCGAAAGATGGCTTTGGATGCTGTGAGTGAACCTTCGGATCGGTGTTGTTTACATTCCAGTGGGTCCGATACCTGTATTTCCTTCAAGTGTTTCTCAATCTTGTCAGTGGTGGTGTTCGGGAGTAATCGGCCAATGTAGAGCCATGCTCTTTGTGAAATCACTTGATGTTTGGTACCGTGTACTTCATTTTCATTTTTTGAGAATGGGCTTCGTGACTGTAATTGTTAGTGTTTGAATGGTAATGTTTCTGTTACCTTACTTCGCTTAACGACCTCGATCAATTGTATATTATTATAATAATCTGTGTCTGCTCTGGAAACATTTCCATTTTTTTCCTGACTTACAAGATCCCAAGTTCTGTTGATGGTTCTATCTTTACCATCAATTGGTTTATTCCTATTCCATCTCTGACCGCCCTACTGAATTGTAATAATATTAGCTTTGTGCCCCCATGAGAATAGCAAAATAAAGACGAAAATATTTAACTTCTAAACACATGACAAATAATAATATAGTTGTAAACCTCTGAGAGGTAATAGCATACATTAACTTACAGTATAATGAAGGCTATTCTACAGATTCTTGTCATATTCTCAATCAATTAACGTGGCAGGCATACACAAGGCATGATGCAGTGAACATATGTGCTTTATGCTTTAATTGACCTAACACAATAAATGTTGCCAAAGCATTTTAACCAATAAGTAACATACGACGTTTAAAGAAAAAGAAAGGCAGCCAGGAGCTAAAAGCGACATCTGGTTGTATAAAATATGAATAGACATTTCGAAATTATTAGCAATGTTGTGAACATTAGTAGTCTACTGCATGCAATAGCACCAGAAAATAAAATTTCCAAGAAACCAACGTGTTGTGTTGATTTTATTCATCAGCGTGAGCAATGTGAATTTATTAATTCTGAATGAAACATCAATCATTTCTTTCTCACTTTCATAATATATGATTTTCATACCTTATTTCATCTTCTGGAGGATATTTACAAATGAAATTGATAACCCTGGTCAAAACTACACCGGATATGTGTGCTAAATTACATAAGAATGTGTTTTTATTAATTGCTCATTCAACAACGGCAGCCATGTTCGACAGCGCATATGGTCTTTTCAACTGTCACCAAAGCGCACACAATCATGCCAACATGCAGATACGAAATACACCACACTAATTAAAGATTATTCGTGCGCGACTACCCCACTGTCGGTAACAAAAACCAGGTGTGGATATATGGCTAATGATGCCCTGCTACCAGACAATCTTATATATAAAAGTGAAAGTCTGTATGTATGTATGTATGTGGGTGGGTGGGTTGGTTCCGTATACAAATCTACACCGTTCCACCAATCTCAACCAAATTTTGCATACACATAGTTTAGGACCCAAAAGGAACCGCTGGCTACATGAATTTTCGATAGTCTTTCTCATTCTTCTTATTTCGGCCCTTTTGCACTCGAGAAAACCCTAATAAATTCACAAAATATTCTCATGAAGGAATGGCAAGGCAGATAGTTTCCATGGCAACATAGGTCAAGTCGAGACACGGCCGTCTGGATGCCAGTTGCGCTCTGCACTACCGGTATAGAAAATAAGGAGCTTTACTTGAAATCCTGTTAGTTATTCAACTGCTCACACAGCACTGTCAACCGAGTATAGCATAACAAAGACTTGACACTATCTACTAGATATTTGTCAAGTACCACTCACTCACTCACTCACACACACACACACATTCATCACAAAATCTCAGAAACCACCTAACGGATTGGAATGAAATTTGGTATGCAGCTTCCTCAAGGGCCGCAAACGCTCACTAAGAAAGGATTTTTGGATATTAACGTTCTAAAGAGGTGTTAAGGGGGTAGACCTACATTTCATTGAATAGCAATATCTCTCGATTGGTTTCATAGGGGGATTGATACTCGGCATATAAACTCATCATCAAAATAAGAAGACATGTGTCTGAGGGGTTTTCGATGTGGCGTGTATTATGAGGTGAAAGGGGTGAAAAGTGGGGTTGAAAGATTCCTAATGGAGCCTGTATCTCTTAAACGACATAGGTGAGGAGTTTGAAACTCAGCGGAAAATAATCAGCATAAAAAGTAAATAGGTGTTTGACCGTTTTTTCATAAATCCAATTTAAGGGGCCCATTGGCAGGGGTGAAATTCTGGGGGGAAAATAACAGGAAAGAAAGTGTCCTAACCGATTGACTCACTCGCTCTTCAAACTCAGGGGGAAAAACTGCTTAAAAATAAGTAAATATGTGTCCGACAGTTTTTTTGATAAATCAAATTTTAGGAGTTCATCGGGAGGGGTGAAATTTTGAAGAAAAAAAAATGAAAGAATATGTCCTGACTCACTCACACACTTATCATCTCCCAGCCAAAAATATTGAAGTTGGAAACCTGGCATTTTCGGAATATGTTCGTTGTATGTCAAAACCATACAATAAGTGAGGATTTTTGAATATTCTTTTCTAAAGGGGTCTTAAGGGGTTAAACCTGCATTTCATTGAATAACAATATCTCACGAGTGGTTTCATTTGTGGATGTGATACACGGCATATAAACTAATCATAAAAAATAAGCAGATATGTGCCTAAGGGTTTTTCGATGTGGTGTATTATTATGAGGTGAAAGGGGTGAAACGTGGGGGTTGAAGGATTCCTAACGAAGCGTGTAGGCCTATCTCTTAAACGACATAGGCGAGAAATTTGAAACTCAGCGAAAACATTCAGCTTAAAAAATAAGTTAATCGGTGTTCCACCGATTTTTAGCCTATTTTCAATTTTGAAAAAATAGGCTTATGAGATCACCTTTTGTCCGTGTGTGTGTGCGTGTGTGTGTGTGTGTGTGTGTGTGTGTGATTCGTGTGTGTGTCCCCCCCTAATAAAATCGAAACGGCTGGAGCGATTTCAATGAAACTCGGGAAGTTCATAGCACTATTCCCGGAGACCTCGACCGTGCCCTTCAAATTTTGTTACGTCTCTCCAATCCAACATGGCGGCTGTGCGAAATACTTCACTAGCATTCAATATCTCCGAAACTATTACCGATATCGCCCTGAAATTGTGTACGGTGATAAAGGGCACTACTAGAAGTTCACCTATGAGACTTTCAAAAACCTGGTGACTACAAAACCAACATGGCGGCCAAGCGAAGTTGAGACATTTAAATAGACTTTTCTCGCGATTTAACTATCTAAATGTAATGAAACTTGGTACAGCAAATGTTTATACACATTGTAATGCACTGGAGTCTAATTTAGTTCAATTGTTTACATAACCTCAAAATGGCGGCTGTGCGAAATATTTCACTGACATTCTATATCTCCGAAACTATTACAGATATCACCCTGCAATTTTGTACGGTGATAAAGGGTACTGATACAGGTATACCTATGTATATTTCATAAACCTGTAAAGTACGAAACGAACATGGCAACCAAGCGAACATAAAATATTTTAATAGACTTTTCACGTGATTTAACTCTCTGAGCGCAGTGAAATGTGGTACAGTAATTGATTTTGCAGATTGTAATGCAGTGCCATCTAATTTAATTCAATTGCTTACATAACCTCAAGATGGCGGCTGTGCGAAATTTTAAAATTAAGTTTTAATTTCTTGTGTCGTAATCATGCGATCGAAGTGAAAGTTTGAATAATGAACCTAGGCAATAATTGTCCTTGAATGGTACATAACTCTATGTCCTATACACCTAACACTCCTAAATGGTGAGCTCCCGAAATATTTAGACGGTTCTCAATATCTATGAATCTTTTACAGCAACCAAACTGATTTTTTTTATGTTCATAGAGACTATGAACATATGTTCACCTATAGGACTTTCAGGAACCTGGTGAGCACAAATCCAACATGGCGGCGACGCGAAGTATAAATATTTAAATGGACGTATCTCGCGAATTAACTATCCGAGTGCCGTGAAACGTTGCACGTTAAATGCTTATACAAATGTTGATCCACTGGCATCTAATTTATTTCAATGGTTTGCATTATCACAAGATGGCTGCTGTGCGTAATTTTAAAATCTCGTTTTTACTTCTTGTTGTCTAATCATGCGATTGAAGTTTGAATACCACACGTACACAATAATCTTAATGTAATAGTACAAAAATAAAAATCCAACCTGGTGACCATCTGAAATATTTAGACGGTTCTCAATATCTACGAATCTGTTACAGCAATTAAACTGAAATTCTGTATGTTGATTGTGACAGTTAACATAAGTAGGATATATGAAAATAGGCTGTATAGTTCTTCACGGAACTACTTGTTCATAAATTAATTCAAGAGGCCAATGGGGTGGGGTGAAATTCTGGGAGAAAAAAAGGAGAGAAAGTGTCTTAACTGACTGACTAACTCACTCACTCATCAAACTCAGGGGGAAAAGACAGTTTAAAAAAATGAGTTATTAGGTGTTCAAGCGGTTTTTTCATCGATCCAATTTAAGGGGCCCATGGGGGAGGGGTGAAATTCTGGTAAAAATAATTGAAAGAAAATGTCCTGTCTGACTCACTCACTCATCACGCCCAGCGAAAACTATTAAAGTTAGAAACAATAAATATTGGGAATATGTTCGCTGTATGTCGAAAACGTCAACTAAGGAATGATTTTTGCTTATTCGGGTTTTAAAGAGGGGTTAACGGGGTAAACGTGCATTTCATGAATAACGATATCTCATGAGTTGTTTCTTTGGGGATGTGATATTCGGTATATAAACTAATCATTAAAATAAGCAGACATATGTCTAAGGGTTTATCGATGTGGTGTATATTATGAGGTGAAAGGGGTGACAATTGGGGGTGAGGGATTCTTAACGGAGCGTGTATCTCTTAAACGATATAGGCGAGAAGTTTGAAATTCGGCGGGAAGAAACAGCTTAAGAAATAAGTAAATAGGTGTTCGACCGTTTTTTCATAAATCCAATTTAAGGGGTTCATGAGAGGGGTGAAATTCTGAAAAATAATTGAAAGAAAATGTCCTGACTTACTCACTCATCATCGCCCAGCCAAAATTATTGAAGTTAGAAACATGACATTTTGGGGCTATGTTCGTTGTATGTCGAAAACGTCCACTAAGGAAGGAATTTTGGATATTAAGGTTCTAAAGGTGTGTTAAGGGGGTAGATTTGCATTTAATTGAATAACAATATCTCCCGATTGGTGTCCTTTGGGATGGGATACTCGGCATATAAACTCATCAAGAATAAGAAGACACATGTCTGAGGGTTTTTCGATGTGGTGTATTTTATGAGGTGTATGTGTGAAAAGTGAGTGTTGAAGGATTCTTAACGGAGCAAATATCTCTTAAAAGACAGAGGCAAAAAGTATGAATCTCAGGGAGAAAAATCAGCTTGAAAAAGTAGTAAATAGGTGTTCAATCGTTTTTTCATATCTCCAATTTAAGGGGCTCATGGGGAGGGGTGAAATTCTGGGGAAAGAAGTCAACTAAGGAAGGATTTTTGGATATTCACTCATCATCCATCAGCAAACCTATTGCAGTTAGAAACTTGAAATTTTGGGGATATGTTCGATGTATGTCTAAAAAGTCCACTAAGGATGGATTTTTGAATGTTCATGTTCTGAAGGGGTGTTAAGGGGGTTAAACTTGCATTTCATTGAATAATATCTCACGAGTTGTTTCATTTGGGGATGTGATATTCGGCATATAAGCTAATCATTCAAAATAAGCAGAGATATGTCTAAGGGTTTATCGATATGATGTATATTATGAGGTGAAAGGGGAGAAAATTGGGGGTTGAAGGATTCTTAACGGAGCATGTACTGTATCTCTTATTCAACATCTTGTATATAAAAGTGAAAGTCTGTATGTATGTATGTATGTATGTGGGTGGGTGGGTTGGTTCCATATACAAATCTACACCGTTCCACCAATCTCAACCAAATTTTGCATACACATAGTTTAGGACCCAGAAGGAACCGCTGGCTACATGCATTTTCGATAGTCTTTCTCATTCTTCTTTTTTCGGCCCTTTTGTACTCGAGCAAAGGCTAATAAATTCACAAAATATTCTCATGAAGGAATGGCAAGGCAGATAGTTTCCATGGCAACATAGGTCAAGTCGAGACACGGCCGTCTGGATGCCAGTTGCGCTCTGCACTACCGGTATAGAAAATAAGGAGCTTTACTTGAAATCCCGTTAGTTACTAAACTGCTCACACAGCACTGTCAACCGAGTATAGCATAACGAAGACTTGACACTATCTACTAGATATTTGTCAAGTAGCACTGACTCACTCACTCACACACACATTCATCACGAAATCTCAGAAACCACCCAACGGATTGGAATGAAATTTGGTATGCAGCTTCCTCAAGGGCCGCAAACGCTCACTAAGGAAGGATTTTTGGATATTAACGTTCTAAAGAGGTGTTAAGGGGGTAGACCTACATTTCATTGAATAGCAATATCTCCCGATTGGTTTCATAGGGGGATGTGATACTTGGCATATAAACTCATCATCAAAATAAGAAGACATGTGTCTAAGGGGTTTTCGATGTGGCGTGTATTATGAGGTGAAAGGGGTGAAAAGTGGGGTTGAAAGATTCCTAATGGAGCCTGTATCTCTTAAACGACATAGGTGAGGAGTTAGAAACTCAGCGGAAAATAATCAGCATAAAAAAGTAAATAGGTGTTTGACCGTTTTTTCATAAATCCAATTTAAGGGGCCCATGGGCAGGGGTGAAATTCTGGGGGGAAAATAACAGGAAAGAAAGTGTCCTAACCGATTGACTCACTCGCTCTTCAAACTCAGGGGGAAAAACTGCTTAAAAATAAGTAAATATGTGTTCGACAGTTTTTTTGATAAATCAAATTTAAGGGGTTCATGGGGAGGGGTGAAATTCTGAAGAAAAATTAAATGAAAGAATATGTCCTGACTCACTCACTCACTCATCATCTCCCAGCCAAAAATATTGAAGTTGGAAACCTGACATTTTCGGAATATGTTCGTTGTATGTCAAAACCATACAATAAGTGAGGATTTTTGAATATTCTTTTCTGAAGGGGTCTTAAGGGGGTTAAACCTGCATTTCATTGAATAACAATATCTCACGAGTGGTTTCATTTGTGGATGTGATACACGGCATATAAACTAATCATAAAAAATAAGCAGACATGTGTCTAAGGGTTTTTCGATGTGGTGTATTATTATGAGGTGAAAGGGGTGAAACGTGGGGGTTGAAGGATTCCTAACGAAGCGTGTAGGCCTATCTCTTAAACGACATAGGCGAGAAATTTGAAACTCAGCGAAAACAATCAGCTTAAAAAATAAGTTAATCGGTGTTCCACCGATTTTTCATAAATTAATTCAAGAGGCCAATGGGGTGGGGTCAAATTCTGGGAGAAAGAAAGGAGAGAAAGTGTCTTAAATGACTGACTAACTCACTCACTCACTCATCAAACTCAGGGGGAAAAGACAGCTTAAAAATGAGTTAATAGGTGTTCAAGCGTTTTTTCATCAATCCAATTTAAGGGGCCCATGGGGGAGGGGTGAAATTCTGGTAAAAATAATTGAAAGAAAATGTCCTGTCTGACTCACTCACTCATCACGCCCAGCGAAAACTATTAAAGTTAGAAACAAGAAATTTTGGGAATATGTTCGCTGTATGTCGAAAACGTCAACTAAGGAATGATTTTTGCTTATTCGGGTTTTAAAGAGGGGTTAAGGGGGGTAAACGTGCATTTCATTGAATAACGATATCTCATGAGTTGTTTCTTTGGGGATGTGATATTCGGTATATAAACTAATCATTAAAATAAGCAGACATATGTCTAAGGGTTTATCGATGTGGTGTATATTATGAGGTGAAAGGGGTGACAATTGGGGGTGAGGGATTCTTAACGGAGCGTGTATCTCTTAAACGATATAGGCGAGAAGTTTGAAATTCGGCGGGAAGAAACAGCTTAAGAAATAAGTAAATAGGTGTTAGACCGTTTTTTCATAAATCCAATTTAAGGGGTTCATGAGAGGGGTGAAATTCTGAAAAATAATTGAAAGAAAATGTCCTGACTTACTCACTCATCATCGCCCAGCCAAAATTATTGAAGTTAGAAACATGACATTTTGGGGCTATGTTCGTTGTATGTCGAAAACGTCCACTAAGGAAGGAATTTTGGATATTCAGGTTCTAAAGGTGTGTTAAGGGGGTAGATTTGCATTTAATTGAATAACAATATCTCCCGATTGGTTTCCTTTGGGATGGGATACTCGGCATATAAACTCATTATTAAGAATAAGAAGACACATGTCTGAGGGGTTTTCGATGTGGTGTATATTATGAGGTGTATGTGTGAAAAGTGAGTGTGGAAGGATTCTTAACGGAGCAAATATCTCTTAAAAGACAGAGGCAAAAAGTATGAATCTCAGGGAGAACAAGTAGTTCCGTGAAGAACTATACAGCCTATTTTCATATATCCTACTTATGTTAATTTCCTCTATCAACATGCACAATTTCAGTTTGATTGCTATAATAGATTCGTAGATATTGAGAACCGACTAAATATTTCGGATGGTCGCCATGTTGGATTTTATATATGTAGGTCCTAGAGTTATGTACTGTTACATGCAGATTATTGTGTACGTGTAGCATTCAAACTTCAATCGCATGATTAGGACACAAGAAGTAACAAGGAGATTTTAAAATTTCGCACAGCTGCCATCTCGTGGTTATGGAAACAATTGAAACAAATTAGATGCCAGTGGATTATCATTCGTATAAGGATTTACTGTACCAAGTTTCACAGCACGCGGATGGTTAAATTGCGAGAAACGTCCATGTGAATATTTATAATTCGCGTCTCCACCATGTTGGATTTGTGATCACCAGGTTATTTAAAGTCCTATAGGTGAACTTAAGTTCATAGCCCCTATGAACATTAAAAAATGCAGTTTGATTGTTAAATAGATTCGTAGATATTCAGTATCATCTAAATATTTCGGATGGTCGCCATGTTGGATTGTTAAATGTATAGGCCATAGAGTCATGTACCATTAAAGGAAAATTATTGCGTAGGTTCATTATTCAAACTTTCACTTCGATCGCATGAATACATCACAAGAAATAAAAACTTAATTTTAAAATTCGCACTGCCGCCATCTTGAGGTTATGTAAACAATTGAACTAAATTAGATACCAGTGGATTACAATGTGTATAAATATTTCCTGTACCAGGTTTCAGTGCGCTTGGAACATTAAATCGCGAGAAAGGTCTATTAACTATATGTTCAAATTCGCTTAGCCGCCATGTTCGTTTTGTAGTTAACTGGTTTTTGAAAATCTTATAGATGGACTTCCAGTAGTGCCCTTTATTTCCGTACAAAATCTTAGGGAGATACCGCTAATAGTTTCAGAGATATAGAATGCCGGTGAAATATTTCGCACATCCGCCATCTTGTGATTATGTAAACAATTGAACGAAGTTAGATGTCGGTGCATTACAATGTATATAAATATATACTGTACCAAGTTTCATTGCGTTTGGTTGGTCAAATCGCGAGAAACGTCTATTTAAAAGTCGCAAATTCGCTTGGCCGCCATGTTGGTTTTGTAGTTACCATGTTTTCAAAAGTCACATGAGTGAACTTATAGTAGTCCCCTCTATCACCATAGAAAATGTCAGGGTAATATCGGTAATAGTATCGGAGATATTGAATGCTGGTGAAATATTTCGCACAGCCGCCATGTTGGATTGGTGAGTCGTAACGAAATTTGAAGGGCACGGTCGAGGTCGCCGGGAATAGTGCTATGAACTTCCGAGTTTCATTGAAATCGCTCCTGCCGTTTAGATTTTATTAGGGGGGGGGGGACACACACACGAATCACACACACACACACACACACGCACACACACACGGACAAAAGGTGATCTCATAAGCCTATTTTTTTCAAAATTGAAAATAGGCTAAAAATCAGCTTGAAAAAGTAGTAAATAGGTGTTCGATCGTTTTTTCATATCTCCAATTTAAGGGGCTCTTGGGGAGGGGTGAAATTCTGGGGAAAGAAGTCAACTAAGGAAGGATTTTTGGATATTCACTCATCATCCACCAGCAAACCTATTGCAGTTAGAAACTTGAAATTTTGGGGATATGTTCGTTGTATGTCTAAAAAGTCCACTATGGATGGATTTTTGAATATTCATGTTCTGAAGGGGTGTTAAGGGGGTTAAACTTGCATTTCATTGAATAATAACTCACGAGTTGTTTCATTTGGGGATGTGATATTCGGCATATAAACTAATCATTCAAAATAAGCAGAGATATGTCTAAGGGTTTATCGATATGATGTATATTATGAGGTGAAAGGGGAGAAAATTGGGGGTTGAAGGATTCTTAACGGAGCATGTACTGTATCTCTTATTCAACATAGGCGATAAGTTTGAAATTCAGCGGAAAAAGCAGCTTAAAATAAGTAAATAGGTGTTCGACCATTTCTTCAGAAATCCAATTTAAGTGGCCCATGGGGGGGGGGGGGGGAGGAAAAAAAGTGTCCTAACTGATTGAGTCACTTACTCACTCACGAAACTCAGGGGTAATAACAGCTTCAAATAAGAAAATAGGTGTTCGATCGTTTTTAGCCTACTTTCGATTTTTGCAAAAAATGAAAGTAGACTTATGAGATCAACACAGGGCGAAAAAAGTGTGTCTGTCTGTGTGTGTGTATGTGTGTGTGTGAGTCTGTGTGTGTGTATGTGTGTGTGTGAGTCTGTGTTTGTGTGTGTGAGTGTGTGTACTCTGAATGTCTGTCCCCCCCTATCAATTCGAACACGGTGAATGCGAATTGAACGAAATTTGGTACAAAGGTAGCACTAGCAAAGGACACCTCAGTGTCATGTTTTATATCGCCGCCATCTTTACTAAAACTGAATGGCGGCCACTCAAACGTTCAAAACGTAAAATCAAATAACGACTAACCAAATCATCCAATCTCTACCAATTTTGGTAACAACATACCTTCGTATAGGATGCGTCTTGTGACCAAACTACAAGGTCGTCCGCCATACCATTTCAGGATGGCGGCCGTGCGAATTATGCAAACTTTATAATCCATATCATGGGACCCACCAGTTCCGATTATCGAGCCGAGAATCGTTTTAACTGTTCTAAAGGAAGAGGCACGTACGAAATTAAAAGTTTATTTTGTAATACTATAGTGCAGACGTGATTTTAAAAAGCTCAGCTGATTCATTAATAAGACAAGATGGCAGCGGATATCTTGTGCCTGACTTATATTTCACTAATTTGAGTATTCCATGCAATATAGCGTACTGAAACAAAATAAATAAACTTTGTATGAAATGCTTTATATATAAATAATATACTTCAGTGATGAAATCGTTTAGTATAAATCATTATTTGCTAACAAGTTCTATGTAAGTCATTTTATATGGATCAATGTTCGTTGGCACAAATGGCTCAGTGGTAAAGCGTTAGTCTGTCATTCATATGCCTATGGTTCAAACCCCATCAGAGATATGTTTTTTGCTTGACATTTTACATATTTGTTGCTTTGTAATGACTCAGACGTTTTAAAATTAAGCGTTATATTGTGCATATTACGGTGCAAAACATATACTTAATTAAAACATAATTCGCCAGCAGATTTAATCGAGACATCTAGCTGACAAAAATGTAACAGATTTTATTGAAAAGTTTCTTCTTCTGGCCGCTAGAATGCACTCGCTCTGTTAGGATTATATTGTTCGATATTTCATAACTAGATATCACGACTAGTTTTTATATTTATTGTTTCTTGAGTACTGAGACGTTATAAAATAAAGCTTTATATGGTGCTTTTTGCAATGGAAATTATATATTTAAAAAAACGACATTCTCCACTGGAGTGACATCTTCCAGCCTTCAGTTGTACTATGCAGAAACTATAGATTCGAGCAGCGCTCTATACCGGCCAGTTAGTGAACCCAGTCTTAACGACTGCTAGGAGTAATAAGACAGTAACATTCGTTTATTCCTTGTGCACAGAGGCGTTGTTGATAATCTCAAAACTTGCAATATGGATGATTTGGAGATGGATTATTTTGTTATACCGTGTATTTAAGATTAGCCTATAAATTAACGGGTTGCGAAGTTACTTCACTTAGTTCTATATCATTCGTACACGACACAGAACAACAACGTGACGTCAGTTTCTGATCTGCTCTGATTGGCTATTACATTGCTGCAGTCGGGTAGTTGGCAGTCAAGGATAAAATTCTTGACTGCCAACTGCCAGCTACCAACTGCAACTTCATGTTGTGTATGGTGCCTATAGTATACACGGAGTCGATCGCGACTGCCGACCGAGGACTACCAACTACGGACTGCCGACTGCGCATTGTAGATGGGCCTTATTAGAGCAACGAAGTTTCAATTATTGTAAGTAGTCGGTGTTTGGAGTGTTTGCTGATGAAATTGCAAAATGCTGGGGTAAATTATAAACTATGGTTTGAACGCCACTGTTCAAACCCTGTGTGCCAATTTGCACTTCAAATAGGAAGAAATTAGGAGATGATAAGGACAGAGAGTTATAACTATACCCATACATTTCGGAGAAAGTAGGCTATATGTTCTTTCCCGAACATCTTGTTTTTTCATAAATCCAATTTAAGGGGTTCATGGGGAGGGGTGACATTCTCAAAAATAAATGAAAGAAAATGTCCAGACTGACTCACTCATCATTGCCCAGCCGAAATTATTGAAGTTAGAAACATGACATTTTGGGGCTATGTTCGTTGTATGTCGAAAACGTCCACTAAGGAAGGAATTTTGGATATTCAGGTTCTAAAGGTGTGTTAAGGGGGTAGATTTGCATTTAATTGAATAACAATATCTCCCGATTGGTTTCCTTTGGGATGGGATACTCGGCATATAAACTCATCATTAAGAATAAGAAGACACATGTCTGAGGGTTTTTCGATGTGGTGTATATTATGAGGTTATGTGTGAAAAGTGAGTGTTGAAGGATTCTTAACGGAGCAAATATCTCTTAAAATGCAGAGACAAAAAGTATGAATCTCAGGAAGAAAAATCAGCTTGAAAAAGTAGTAAATAGGTGTTCGATCGTTTTTAGCCTACTTTCGATTTTTGCAAAAAATGAAAGTAGACTTATGAGATCACTACAGGGCGAAAAAAGTGTGTCTGTCTGTGTGTGTGTATGTGTGTGAGTCTGTGTGTGTATGTGTGTGTGTGTGTGTGTGTGAGTGTGTGGACTCTGAATGTCTGTCCCCCCCTATCAATTCGAACACGGTGAGCGCAAATTGAACGAAATTTGGTACAAAGGTAGCACTAGCAAAGGACACCGCTGTGTCATGTTTTATATCGCCGCCATCTTGACGGAAACGTAATGGCGGCCACACAAATGTTCAAAGCTTAAATCAAATTACGACTAACCTAATCATCCGATCTCTACCAAATTTTGCAACAACATACCTTTATGGGGGGAGCATCCTTTGACCAAACTAATAGGTCATCAGCCTAATAGTTTGCGGATGGCGGCCATCTTTGTGTGAAAATCGATTGCCCCTATTAATTCGAACACGGTGAAACCGAATGGAACGAAATTTGGCAAAGGGCACTCCAGTGGCATGTTTTATATCGCCGCCATCTTGACGGAAACGTAATGGCGGCCACACAAATTTTCAAAGCTTAAATCAAATTACGACTAACCTAATCATCCGATCTCTACCAAATTTTGCAACAACATACCTTTATTGAGGGAGCATCCTTTGACAAATCTAATAGGTCATTAGCCTAATAGTTTGCGGATGGCGGCCATCTTTGTGTCAAAATCGATTACCCCTATTAATTCGAACACGGTCAAACCGAATGGAATGAAATTTGGTGCAGAGGTAGCACTAGCAAAGGGCACCCCAGTGTCATGTTTTATATCGCCGCCATCTTGACGGAAACGTAATGGCGGCCACCCAAATGTTCAAAGCTTAAATCAAATTACGACTAACCTAATCATCCGATCTCTACCAAATTTTGCAACAACATACCTTTATGAAGGGGGCATTCTTTGACAAATCTAATTGGTCATTAGCCTAATAGTTTGCGGATGGCGGCCATCTTTGAGTCAAAATCGATTACCCCTATTAATTCGAACACGGTGAAACCGAATGGAATGAAGTTTGGTACAGAGGTAGCACTAGCAAAGGGCACCTCAGTTTCATGTTTTATATCGCCACCATCTTGACGGAAACGTAATGGCGGCCACACAAATATTCAAAGCTTAAATCAAATTACGATTAACCTAATCATCCGATCTCTACCAAATTTTGCATCAACATACCATTATGGAGGGAGCATCCTTTGACCAAACTAATACGTCATTAGCCTAATATTTTGCGGATGGCGGCCATTTTTGTGTGAAAATCGATTCCCCCTATTAATTCGAACACGGTGAAACCGAATGGAACGAAATTTGGTACAGAGGTAGCACTAGAAAAGGCCACCTCAGTGTCATGTTTTATATCACCGCCATCTTGACGGAAACGGAATGACGGCCACCCAAATGTTAAAAGCTTAAATCAAATTTCGACCATCCTAATAACTTGATCTCTACCGGATTTTGCAACAACATGCCTTTTTGTGGAAAGCATCTTATGACTGACTACAAGGTCATCAGCCCAATAGTTTGCAAATAGCGGCCATGTATGTGTGCAAATCCATTCCCCAGATCAATTCAAACACGGTGAAACCGAATTGAATGATTTTTTTTACAGAGGTAGCACTAGCAAAGGGCACCTCATATTCATGTTTAATATCCCTATAGCACGTTGTATTTCAACAAGCTACTACAACCAATATTCAATTATACTCCTTGAAAAGGACAAAGAGTTATAACAATACCCATGCATTTAGGAGAAAGTAGGCTATATGTTCTTTACTGAACATCTTGTTTCATATCTCCAATTTAAGGGGCTCATGGGGAGGGGTGAAATTCTGGGGAAAGAAGCCAACTAAGGAAGGATTTTTGGATATTCACTCATCATCCACCAGCAAACCTATTGCAGTTAGAAACTTGAAATTTTGGGGATATGTTCGTTGTATGTCTAAAAAGTCCTCTAAGGATGGATTTTTGAATGTTCATGTTCTGAAGGGGTGTTAAGGGGGTTAAACTTGCATTTCATTTAATAATAACTCACGAGTTGTTTCATTTGGGGATGTGATATTCGGCATATAAACTAATCATTCAAAATAAGCAGAGATATGTCTAAGGGTTTATCGATATGATGTATATTATGAGGTGAAAGAGGAGAAAATTGGGGGTTGAAGGATTCTTAAAGGAGCATGTACTGTATCTCTTATTCAACATAGGCGATAAGTTTGAAATTCAGCGGAAAAAGCAGCTTAAAATAAGTAAATAGGTGTTCGACCATTTCTTCAGAAATCCAATTTAAGGGGCCCATGGGGAGGGGTGAAAATCGGGGGGGAGGGGGGAGGGAAGGAAAAAAAGTGTCCTAACTGATTGAGTCACTTACTCACTCACGAAACTCAGGGGTAATAACAGCTTCAAATAAGAAAATAGGCGTTCGACCGTTTTTTTTTTTCATAAATCCAATTTAAGGGGTTCATGGGGAGGGGTGACATTCTCAAAAATAAATGAAGGAAAATGTCCTGACTGACTCACTCATCATCGCCCAGCCGAAATTATTGAAGTTAGAAACATGACATTTTGGGGCTATGTTCGTTGTATGTCGAAAACGTCCACTTTGGAAGGAATTTTGGATATTCAGGTTCTAAAGGTGTGTTAAGGGGGTAGATTTGCATTTAATTGAATAACAATATCTCCCGATTGGTTTCCTTTGGGATGGGATACTCGGCATATAAACTCATCATTAAGAATAAGAAGACACATGTCTGAGGGTTTTTCGATGTGGTGTATATTATGAGGTGTATGTGTGAAAAGTGAGTGTGGAAGGATTCTTAACGGAGCAAATATCTCTTAAAAGACAGAGGCAAAAAGTATGAATCTCAGGGAGAAAAATCAGCTTGAAAAAGTAGTAAATAGGTGTTCGATCGTTTTTTCATATCTCCAATTTAAGGGGCTCATGGGGAGGGGTGAAATTCTGGGGAAAGAAGCCAACTAAGGAAGGATTTTTGGATATTCACTCATCATCCACCAGCAAACCTATTGCAGTTAGAAACTTGAAATTTTGGAGATATGTTCGTTGTATGTCTAAAAAGTCCACTAAGGATGGATTTTTGAATATTCATGTTCTGAAGGGGTGTTAAGGGGGTTAAACTTGCATTTCATTTAATATAAACTCACGAGTTGTTTCATTTGGGGATGTGATATTCGGCATATAAACTAATCATTCAAAATAAGCAGAGATATGTCTAAGGGTTTATCGATATGATGTATATTATGAGGTGAAAGGGGAGAAAATTGGGGGTTGAAGGATTCTTAACGGAGCATGTACTGTATCTCTTATTCAACATAGGCGATAAGTTTGAAATTCAGCGGAAAAAGCAGCTTAAAATAAGTAAATAGGTGTTCGACCACATCTTCATAAATCCAATTTAAGGGACCCATGGGGAGGGGTGAAAATCGGGGGGGGGGAGAGGAAAAAAAGTGTCCTAACTGATTGAGTCACTTACTCACTCACGAAACTCAGGGGTAATAACAGCTTCAAATAAGAAAATAGGTGTTCGACCGTTTTTTTTTCATAAATCCAATTTAAGGGGTTCATGGGGAGGGGTGACATTCTCAAAAATAAATGAAAGAAAATGTCCTGACTGACTCACTCATCATCGCCCAGCCGAAATTATTGAAGTTAGAACCATGACATTTTGGGGCTATGTTCATTGTATGTCGAAAACGTCCACTAAGGAAGGAATTTTGGATATTCAGGTTCTAAAGGTGTGTTAAGGGGGTAGATTTGCATTTAATTGAATAACAATATCTCCCGATTGGTTTCCTTCGGGATGGGATACTCGGCATATAAACTCATCATTAAGAATAAGAAGACACATGTCTAATGGTTTTTCGATGTGGTGTATATTATGAGGTGAAAGGGATGAAAAGTGGGGGTTGAAAGATTCCTAACGGAGCGTGTATCTCTTAAACGACCTAGGCGAGAAGTTTGATTTTTTCCGAGTTTCAATCAAACTTAAAAATAAATAAATGAATAAATAATTAAAATAAGTAGGTGTTCGACCGTTTTTTCATAAATCCAATTTAAGGGGCCTGTGGGGATGGGTGAAATTCTGGAAGAAAAACGTCCACTAAGGAAGGATTTTTGGATGTTCTCTCTCATCGACCAACCAAAACTATTAAAGTTAGAAGGGGATATGTTTGTTGTGTGTCGAAAAAGTCTACTAAGGAGGGATTTTTGGATATTCAGGTTCTAAAGGGGTGTTAACGGGGTTGAACCTGCATTTCATTGAATAGCAATATGAAACGACTATGACGCGAGCGAAGCGAGCCTCAAAATGAGATGGTGTGTGTCTGTGTATTACTCAATCACGCAAGAACCATTTTCCGATTTACATGAATTTTACATGGAATTAGCTGATTTACCTGGTTAACATATAGGCTACTTTTGATTTCAATACTTTGCACTATTTAAAGATGGCGACCATTTTAGTGACGTCACTACACCCTTTGGTTTCAAACTTTCACATTTCCATTTCAAATAAAAAGTGAACGCTAATAAATAGCACACATTTGATGGCATATACGAGGTTTAAAATTACATTTTCTATCCGAAAGGTATCTCCAACGGTTAGCGAGTGAAACCTAAATTTGTGCTATAAAACACGGTCAACGCCGAACGGTGTAGTTGGACAAAATGTTCCATCCTTAATCTCCCTGTGCGCAGCACCTCGCCTATCCCCTGTTTTAACTGTCACCTTCACATTTTAATTTATTTATAACGCGTAGCGAAGCACGGGTACTTCAGCTAGTTATTGATAATGTTGATTGACGTATTGCGTAACGATATCTTTGAAAGAATAATAAGATTTCCGCCTTTCAATACTATTTATTACTACTACCTACAGAAACATATTTCGAGGTCTATCACTCCCCCTTCATCAGCCTGTCCAAACAAAACTTCACAGAAAACCTTCCTTATACAAGTACATGCAAATCACATGAAGACAGTTTCTACAGAATAATAAAAAATAATAAAAATATTCTCCAATCCATTGTTTTCGACTCCCGTTCGACGCTCCAAAGAAGATTTTCTTAATGGATTTCTAAGTCTGCGCGCACCAAAACCACTGCATTGGGCCGGTGGAGCGGGCCGCTGTCCGACTGCGTCATCGTGGGCCCACTCTAGTCCCCATGCTGCTCCTGGCAAACATCAAGGCGGAGAAATCAAGAGAACTCATGTAGCCTCGCTACGCGCCGCTGGATTGCAGTGCGCTCGGGCGCGAACAAAAGCATACCGAATGGGCCTTGCGAAGACCCTTTCAGCTGAGTGTCAGTGACGCGTTTGGGAAGAAGGATGATGGTGAGGGGTGGGGGAGGGGGGAGGCTAAGGAAATGAGAATAGGTGAGGTTTTATGACGCGCCGTGGTTTGCTATTATGGAGATTGATTACTGCGTAGAATGAGAGGTGTCATCTTTAGTATACTATGAAAAATAATCGGTATGAATAGTGGAATATAGCGAGAAAGTTCTATTTATTACTATATAATGCATCAATTAGTGTGCTGTATAAAATGCTGGTTTCAAAAATTATTTCATTGAGATTGTGCGAAGGGTTAGATCCCTGTGCTTTATCAATTTCTATTTGTTCCAGAATATTCATGAGCGTACCTTCATTTTCTTGATATGAAATTTCTAAAACATTGTCTATGGTTGTGAATTTATGTCCTGTTTCTGCCATAAGGTTGCCCATCGCTGAAAATTTATTATGTTTGATGGCATTGACATGTTCAAAAATCTGGTGTTGAACCCTCTCCCCGTTTGTCCCACATAATTGGCATTACACTCGTTACATTTAATCCTGTAGACACAAGTATTGCTGTATTTGTTGGTTTTGTTGAGAATATGTGAGTTGAAAAATTTATTATGATTAGTGTTGTTGGTACTGAACGCTATTTTTATTTTAATTTTTTGAGTTGTTCTATTTGCGTTTTAAAGTTGTCCAGGATTACGAAAACGTCATCAACATATCTTATTATTTTCGGGAAGATATGTTGATGACGTTATCGTAATCTTGACAACTCTAAAACGAATATAGAACAACTTTTGCAACATTTGAACCAAATAAATAGCGACATTAAATTCACGTCAGAAAATGAAATAAACAGTTCCATAAATTACCTTGATCTACTAGTCATGCATGATGAAGATCACCTCGGCTATCAAATATTTTGGAAACCAACTCAAACTAGGACTGTCATTAGATTAGATTCTAATCATCCGGCTTCCCATAAAAGAGCATCACTCACATGTTTTATCAATAGAGCTTTGAACGACCCACTATCTGACATAGAGTATCGTAAAGAAATGTCAATAATTCACCAAATTGCCGAAGCTAATGGATTCAGTAGAAAATACGCTAACAATATAATAAATAAAATTAAGAACAAACCCGTATCCAGATTAGCAAACGAGGAAAAATAACCTTCCAAATATGCATCGTTTACTTTTGTGAACCAATCCACATACAATGTTACTAGTGTACTCAAAAAATATAAAATAAAAATAGCATTCAGAACCAACAACACGAATCATAATAAATTTTCAACTCACATATTCTAAAACAAAAAAAAAAAAAAAAAAAACAGCAATTCTTGTGTCTACAGAATTAAACAATGGATTGGAGAACATTTATATTATTCTGTAGAAACTGGCTTCCTATGGAAAGAGGAGTAAACATTTATTACTAAATAATTTCCCCGATTTATTTTTCAATATTAGGCAAGGTATTTCGTTTAATTTCAGTATTTTAAGAACATTTTATCATACGAGTTTTGTCTCATTCAGTGTACTGTTCATTTTCCAAAAAATAACTTATTTGGTCTTCAAAAGGATTACAATCCTGAAAGGGAAATTCTTCTCCTTACTACTTTTATTCTGGCTGAGTAGTCCTATTCGAAAACCAGTGACCAAATCCAAAATGACAACTGTTTATAGACCTCTTTCAAATAGAATAAGTTTACTCACTATGTTGAAGGCTTCTTCAAAATTTGGCTCGCACTTAATGAATACGGGCACCTCCATGATGTACTGGAATCAACAAGAATACGTTTTAAACAGGGTTGGTGCTCAATTATTGGTACAAACCTCGGCAGTATAGTTTCAGTTTGAAATTACATTAATTCTTACTAGCATTGGAATAAATAAAAAGACGAAAACTTGTTCCAACATGACCCATTACCGAGCAGGTAAAGAAAAAAGATAATATATAAAGGTGTACAGAAATCTCTTAAGAGCGCGTAGGCGACCCGCTTGCGAATTCGACACCGGTATTGATTTGTTATTAGTACAAGGATGATGCAACTAATCCTGGTCGAACGTTCTGCACAACAGTCACTTCGAAACAATTCCGAACAGCCCAATAATTAAGTAAGGCCTATAACAATTTATGATGTCAAAACACTACAAAATTGTCATCAAAATTCGAACATTAATGAGTTGACGAATGTTCAGACTAAATATCTGTAGAAATAAATCCTCCGCAGCAATCTTATCAATTATTTGTATTTTTCAAAGATACTGATTAGCCTACAACGATATACCGTACAGTACAGTATAATAAAATAAGACATACCGGTATTAACATACATGAAAATCAGACAAACCCTTTTCGCTCATGGAAATCAAAGGTACTTTCGTAAGTTACGTCGTAGAGAGGTTATAGCCAGAGGCGGTTCTAGCCCTGGGCCGCCCCCCCCCCCCCCCCGTTTTAGTGAAATAATTATTTTAAAATTCCTTGGTTACTAAATAAATTGATAATTAACAGATATAATTTATCTGATATAAAACAAACTAATGCATTTAATTAAGTTATTTTTTCTTTCAATTTCAAAATTTATTTATTTTATTATATGTAATTTAAACACACAATTGAAATCGTGTATAAATATAATATTTGTAAAATGCGTAGTGCATACACCAAGAGTATTAAACTCTTTTCCCAACTTTATGACATGCAAGTTCAGAAGTTTCCAATGTAGAGAACCCTCCATGCGATACAAGTGCATCGATATCTCCCCAACTCTGTGACAAAAATGTGAGTGCAACTGTTTCTAATATAGACGAACCAGTACCATTTTATATCAGTGCATCGATCTATGATGGTCCATGCCAACCCCGTAAATCAGTTTATAAACAAACGTTACTATACAATAAGAACAGAAGTTTTAACAGTAATTGGTTTGATAGGTATACATTTATTGAATACTCTGAGAACAAAGATGCTGTTTTCTGTGTCGTCATTTCGTTCAATCTCATTCAAGCAATGCTGAACATGTTTTCAGTAAAACTAGATTTTGCAATTGGAAAAGAATATGAGAAAAACGTGCAAAGCATGCTGATAGTGAATGTTATAAATCTTCAATAGTAAATTGAAACAGTTTTCTGGTAAGTGAACATAGCAGCACAGTGATTTCGAAGCTAAGCGAGAAACCTCTGGTTATATTGCGTAACCGCTCAGCTGTGGCAACAATGGCCCGAGTCGCATTACTTTGTGCTCGGCTAGACATTGGGCTTAGATGTCATCGCCAAACAGTTTCGGATGATGACAGTGTTAATAATAAAGGGAATTTTGATGAAATTTTAAATGTAATTAAACTGGAAAATGAATGCACAAGTAAACAGTCTATCAAAGAATGCAACTTACTCATCTAAAGATTCTCAAAATGAATTTCTTGGTATCTCAGCTAATATAATAGTTGAACATATTGGAGGAGAGACGAGAAATATAATAATGGTTATATTTCCTTAATCCTGGATGAAGTTAGAGTTGTTAGTAAAGTGGAACCGATGTCCGTATGTGTCAGATATGTAGGACAAAATTTTATAGAGGAGCGTTTCATTGGTTTTATACATTTGTCTCAACTGAATGCTGAAAGTATAGCTAATTCAGCTTTAGAGTACCTTGTTTCAGTGGATTTCGATCCATGTAAGTGCATTGGACAAGCATATGATGGAGCCGCGGTTCTGTCAGGGAAGATAAACGGTGTGTAGCGTTTATTGCGACAGAAGGTCAATAACCCGTGCGTTTACGTGCATTGTTATGCACATCGCTTAAATTTAGTTTTGGTGGACGTTTCAAAGCCAGTTTGTAGACGTTTTAGGGGACACTTTTGGTTTACTGGAAGCAATTTATGCTTTTCAGTCTGTATCTACTGTAAGACACCAAAAGTTTGTTGAGGTACAGAGTGATCATCATCCAGGAGAACGTGTTTTAGAGATACCTCTTCAAAGTGACACGTTATGGGTATGTAAATATAGAGGAGTAATGTATTTTCGGAAACGTTTTGCTTCAGTTAAAGCAGCTCTGGAGTATTTTTCAAAGTCAGTTAACAAGAAAGAGGCAGCAGAAGCAAAAGGTTTGTTGAAACAGCTATGTAAAGTGAAGGTGATGTTTGTGTTACAAATCTTTTCTGATATTCTCGAGCTTGCCAATGGAGCCTCTATGTTCTTACAACAAAAACATGTGGACTTCGGAGGGGCACATAGATTGATCTGTGGTCTTGTAAAATCGTTGCAATAAAAACGAAATGATTATTATTTTAAGGAACGATGGGCGGTTACATGTGACTCGGTTCAGTCGTTAGGCGTGAAAGTTTATAAGCAATCTAGAGTCTCAAGTATTCCAAAGAACTTTTCAGACTAACTTACGTTTTATTAATGCGGAGAAAGAAGAGGAAAATGTCACATTATCAGAGACATGTAAAAGAAATCGTTTTGAAATATTAGACAACATGGTAGAAGAGTTACTGCGTAGATTTACTGAAAATGATTTTGTGTGCAATGCAATGGATGTCTGTAACCCAAGAAGTGAAAACTTTTAAAATTTTGAATATATATATTCTCACGTTCTGTGAAAAGTATAATATAATCTTCACAGACCGTAAGGTGCTACAGACTGAAATCAATTTAGCTAAGAATGTATTTAGAGGCAAATATTCAAACACTTCCTCATTCTTTCTTTCTGAACTTCTGAAAATGGAAGTTGCTTTTCCATAGCTACTATTATTTTTCAAGTTGATGCTGACTCTTCCTGTGTCATCTGCTTCTGCTGAGCGCAGTTTCTCTGTCGTGAAACGAATAAAATCCTATTTAAGAGCAACAATGGCAACAGAGAGGCTTTCCAATCTCGCAATTCTTTCAATTGAAAGAGAATTAAGTGGAAAATTACTTCACGACCCTTCTGATATAGTGAACCAGTTTGCCCAGAATAGAAACAGAAGAATAAATTTATGTGACAGTGAAATATGCTATTTTTTTACCAATGATAGTTTTTTGCCTACTTTTCTCATTTTGCAAAATTGAGGAAAAAGTAGACTAATGAGATCGATACAGGAAAAGGTCTGCTCCCCCAGATTTAAGCTTCTAGAACCGCCACTGGTTATAGCAATAAATAACAAAAACCTCAGGCATACAATTCCGAACACGAATGCTGAAGATAGTTCGGCATAATTAACTTTTCTACTTAGTAATTCCACCAGCTGATAAATTCTTCAAACACCCCATTTGAGCTGAGGTTGATGGCCGTTTGAATAACAATTTTGCTTACGGTATTTAAAATTAAAGTTGCCTATACGTCCATGACTAAAGGAAGGATATCTTCGACCCTTGCGCAGATTATCAGTCACTTACACAACTGTCGATGATACAGAACAGAGAAGCTGTGTAACTCGACAATAATACAAGGACATCAGTATATTTAAGAGTAATGGAGGGCCATGAGGCATAACTTCGCCACTACTAGAGATATTGAATAAATAAAAAGGTAAGGAGAAAAATATCTGTAACATCCACGTTTGTTTATTCAGTAGTTCTAAGGTTGAAATGTTACTTTGAACTGAGCGAGCTGCAATATGAATTAAAACGCCGCATTTTCAAATGCCTTTTGGAGAATGTACAACATATTCTGGGTGTTTCTATCTACCAAAAGTTTAAAAATGGTCCTCAGTGGCGTCAACGAGCAACTGATTCGTAACCTCAAGTGAAAAGTCTAGTGAGAGTGGGACGCGATTATCATCCGCTGGTCACCGCTGGCTGGTTAATACAATATTACCAACATGGCGGCGAGAGGAGGATGATCTTGCTAGCAATTTAATTTATGTAGAAATCTATTCCAGTTCATGACAGTTTGAAGTGCTATTCATTTTTGATGATGAATTGTATGTGCGTTTATATTTAAATTGCAACGTGACACTGTTCCTCAAAACTATGTGAAAATAAGAAGTACAAATCAACACTCATGCTGATCAACTAAAAGTTCTACTACTTTGGGAAGAAATCAAATGGCTGTCGTTTCCACTAGTTTTATTCGTCAGTTCGAAATACATCCAGTACAATAACCTTTTGATCACTATAAAACTACATTATTGACATCTGCATACCGTTATTGATGTTGCTGTCTGAATATATTTATCAATTTCATGACATGTAATTTGTAGGTTAGACCTAAGGGATATCTTTTAAGTGGCCGGTTGTAATGTGAATTCCTTACTGTATTTACAGCAGTGGCACCCACGCCGTATGTCAGGACAGGCGAATGCCCGACCTGATTTGGGGTGGGTCTATAAAACGGGGAGGGGTCCCAAAAAATGGAAGACGAAAAAAAGGGAGAAGGAAAAAAGAGGAGGGGAAAGAGAAAGAAAAAGAGAAGAGGAAAAGAGAAGAGGAAGAGAAACGCAATAAAACTACTTACTATGTGGGGTCGTGAGGTGTACATAAGTTGTAAAAGTCCGAACAATTAACGAAAACACGAAAGTTGTAAGCAAGTTCCTAAACGGAAAGGGAGGGAAATTAGAAAATTCGAGAAGAAAACTACTTTGCTTTGACCAGTGGCGTGTACCTTATGCTTAGGCCGGTGCCTTAAAATGGGGCGTGTTCTCTATGAGAATTATACAGCGGTACTAGAAATAACTCATCTTGATACCGGTATAGACAAAGAAGCTTGCCTGTTGGAAAAAGAATCGAGTTCTGACTTTTGACGACAAAGATCCTGCTAGGCTGGCAAAAATAAAGCGTTTTACTCCCAAAATACTCGATACAGTTCTAAACTTAGGTGCTTGTCAACCAACATAAAAAGAAATGTGCGGCGAAGAGATTCCTAAGGATTCAAAAGGGCGCAAGATCCATTCAGCATGGTATTCCAGAAAAATGCAAGACGGGTCCCATATTAACAGAGATTGGTTGTCTTATTCGGTCACTGAAAATAAGATGTACTCTTCAGATTGTATGCTTTATGGGAAGAATCCTCAAAAGGCTTGGGCATGTAGTGGTTTTAACACGTGGAAATCAAGCACTCTGACCATCATCGCACACGAAATATCGAGTACTCATGTCGATGCAGCTATTGCGCGAAGGTTTCGCGAGTCTTCTGTACCAGTACAGAAGTGCGGACATTGCTAGAAATGGGTTAATAGTGAAACAGTAGATCGACATTAAATTATTTGTAGGCAGACGTCGTTTGGCTTTTCGCGGCCATCGAGAGTCATGGCTAAACAGACTGCGGGGTAATTTTAAAGATATTTGCGCTCTTCTTGGGGAATATTCGCCACCGATGGCAGCTTACTTATCAAGTTTGCAGGCTCGAGGCAAAAAGAGTTCTTTTCGTTTATAGCATGGCGGCGACAAGTGATGATGATGATAATTGTTGTTTTAAGGGGCCTAACACCTAGGTTATCGGCCCCTAATGGTTTGGGTGATAGTGAAGATGATAATGAAATGTACCTAGACTATAACTAAAACTAACTACTAACTAAAGCTATATTCTAGAAGAAGAAATGGAAAACAAAAGGAGAATAAGGCAAATAAAGGACTGGAGGAAAAGAAATGCCCTCAACCCTCGAAGAATGCAGATTGAGGGACTTGGAAGGAAGGAGAGCCATGAAAGGCAGATAGGAAAGTGAAAGAGGAGAGGGTCCGCCCCACAGGTGATGGATAAAAGGGGGAAACCGGACCCAGCTCAGGAATCCCTCGGGATCGCCAACTCCCGAACTCACCAGCCGTGATCCCCTGAGGGTGTAGCAATATCCAGGGTGCACCAGAAGTGATGGGGCTACATACACCCTGCCACCTTGAGGGCCTTGAGCAGAAGGCAGGATATAACAGGAGAAGAAAAAGAAGGCTGACCCCTCGCAGAAGGAGGGTATCAGAAAAGATGAGACAAGGGCCAATTAAGGCGGGAAAGGAAAAGACTCCCTAGGCCTCGGATACCCTAATACCGTCGGGGTCGGAAGAGAACAAGAGTTGACCAAGTGAGGTCGACATGAAAGAAGACTGAGAGGAGCCCGGCACAAGTAAGTGGAAGCAATGCTGGACTCAGCTGGGGCCCCGTGGTCGCCAACCCACCTCCCACTAGATGTGAGCCCCTGGGGGAGCGGCGACAAAACCAATTGATTGACGCAATTTGTACGTTCATCACCAAAAAAGTTTCCAAAGAAAAGAGGATGCAAAAATGTTTAGCATGGCTTGCGATCAGGGCTGGCATGCGAAACGAAATTTATTATCAATTTAATTTAGCGTCGCGAAATGAAATTGTTCAATGGAATAACATTTCGCTCCTGGCGCGAAATGATATTCGTTACAGACTTTTAATTTCGCTCCTGGCGTGAAATTATATTCATTACGGACTTTTAATTTAGCTCCCGGCATGAAATGAAATTCGTTACAGACTTTTAATTTCGCTCCTGGCGCGAAATTAAATGCATTATGGACTTTTAATTTAGCTCCCGGCGCTAAATGAAATTCGTTACAGACTTTTAATTTCGCTCCTGGCGCGAAATTAAATTCATTACAGACTTTTAATTTCGCTCCTGACGCGAAAAAAATATCGTTCCAGACTTTTAATTTCGCTCCTGGCGCGAAATAAAATTCTTTACAAACTTTTAATTTCGTTCCCGGTATTTAGTCCCCTCCCCCACCCCACCCCGGCCTGAAATTAAAATGAATGGAACATTTCATTTTGTGTCTGAAATGAAATCTGTTTCCTTTCTTCCCCGAAAGCCTTATTTGCTCCCGCGTCCTACACCTAGCCACCATCTACATTCGTCCCTACCACCCCATCCCCAAAGACTTCATTACCCACGTGTCTGAAGTCTTCCCCCATTTCATTCTAATGGCCGACCTCAACCTTCATTCCCGTTCGGCCCTAGAACTTCATAACCTAGACATCTACCTACGTCACATCTACCCATCCTTCCTCCAATACCACCCCGACGCAGTCATTGCTCGTAACTCCCTCCTCCATCTGTTTGATGTGTGTGTGTCCTGCCCCCTCAAAGGAGGTGATCATGCCCCCCATTTTATCTAATTTATTTTGTTTTATTTTATTTTGCTTTATTTTGTTTTGTTAATTTCTTTTTGTTTTACTTTATTTCGTTTTATTTTGTTTCAAATTGTCTTGTTTTTTGGTTTTGTTTTAATTTGTTTTGTTTATTTTGTTTTATTTTGATTTCCCAGAAAACAAATACAAAACAAAAAACAAAAAAACACGAAGCAAAATGCAAAATTCAAACACAAAAGCAAAAGCAGAATAAAAAAGAAACACAAAGCAAAAAGCAACATTCAAAAACAGTAAAAGCAGAAAATAAACACAAAACCAAAACAAAAAAGACGAAGCAAAAAGCAAAAACAGGACACAAAAACAAAAGCAAAAGCAGAAAACAAGAAACATAAAGCAAAAGCGCAAAATTCAAAAAAGCAAAAGCAGAAAACGAGCATAAACCAAAAACAAAAAAGACGAAGCAAAAAGCAAAATTCAAAAACAAAAGCAAAAGCAGAAAACAAAAAACAAATAACATAAAGCAAAATTCAAAAAAGCAAAAGCAGAAAACATACACAAAATCAAGAAAGAAAAGCAAAAAGTCAAATTCAAAAGCAAAAGCACAAAGCAAACACAAACCAAAAGTAGAAAACAACAAACACAAAAGATACGTGAGGCAAAGTCCAGAGAAACGTTTCTCATGAAAATGATCCTTATTCACAAGTGGATTAAACGAGTTTTGTAACTTGACGACTCATTTGCATTTGACTGTTGGCACAGGCTATAGTAAAATGTGGCTTTTCACCGCTGTCTCAGTCTTACACATGGCTGTGATTATATGGAAGCTACTGAGGTATGGGTGGTGCTTAGTAATGACATTCAGGGCACAGTCAGTGCCTGTGAATGCTGTGAAGGGTTCTACTCATAGGGTAGTACTGCTGTTCTGACTCAGTGAGGAAAGCAATGGCAAACTACCTCAGTCCTCATCTTGCCTAGTACGCCTCACTATAGCGCTGCCTTGGTTTTTTGTGGGTATCTACCCACATAATCTACCGCGGTACTTTTTGAGGATCCAACCAGCCTTCGGGCTGACTACCTAACTGACAGACGTCAGGACTTTGAACATCGTACAGAACATTATTTAACTCTCGAAAGGAATATATACTGTTTTTTAATTTCAACAACGAAATTAAATGTTTCATGCATTTTAAATACACGTCAGAGAGCGATACTTAATAACGTTTGGGAATGTTATTTCGCCTCGCGAGTGAAATTAAAAGTCTGCAACGAATTTTATTTCGCGCCGGGAGCGAAATTATAAGTCTGGAACTAAATTATTTTCGTGCCGGGAGCGAAATTAAAAGTGTGGAACGAAATTAATTTCGCGCCGGGAGCGAAATTAAAAGTCTGGAACGAAATTAATTTCACGTCGGGAGTGAAATTAAAAGTGTGGAACAAAATTAATTTCGCGCCGGGAGCGAAATTATAAGTCTGGAACTAAATTAATTTCGCGCCGGGAGCGAAATTAAAAGTCTGGAACGAAATTAATTTCGCTTCGAATTAAGTTTCGCTTTGATTTAATTACGCGCCGACAATCATTATAATTTCGCTCCCGAATATCGCGCTTACGGCGAAATTAAATTATTTTTGCCCCCACAGCCATGAATTTAATTTCGCATGCCAGCCCTGCTTGCGATGGTACGTTTGACAAGTCCAGAAAGGAACAAGTGTATTTTATTGTAAGGTACGCTGATGATAAAACTGGTCGCATTCATGAAAGGCTAATAGGTCTTGTAGAATCGCCATCTACAACAGGTAAAGCCTTAATGGATACTTTCAAAAACTTGTGTACTCAGCGCGGACTTAACTGGAGATCTCGCATAACGGCGCCGCAAACATACGTGCTGAAAACAAAGGTCTACAAGGTTTGATTCGAGAAGTAATTCGTATGGCTGTATATATCTGCTGCTGGGCACATAGGCTAAATCTGGTTGTTATTAAGCCTGTAGGATTTTCGTTGGATGCCGTGGACCTTTTTGGAAATTTAGAAAAAATGTTTGCTTTTATAACTAGCTCCAAGCTACGCGTTGAAGTGTACAGTAAAATGCAAACTAAACACTACGAGGAAAAAAAAGTCCTCTCGGCACGCCGGTAGGCGGAGGTAGATTTCAACGGACAAACTTGGGGATAGGCGAAAATAGGCAGAATATGCAGGTTTTCGTAGAAGGATCAGACCTCATTTATTGCGAGAAGGTATTTTATAATTCGAGCTTAATTAACTTTGTTTTTCGTCATTTTATGCTTATTTTAAACATTTTATTGTCTTATATGAACGGTAACCTTCTTGTCATTTGGGGTCCATTTTTATACTTGTGGTCACCCTGTCTTTATGCAAGGTTTCGACACTGATGTATAACTATGTAACGGTCTGTTACTTCTTCACGCAAAATTACATCTCCCGCAGAGATTTCGGTTGGTTCCTCAGTTTAGGGTCTGCGACAACGCGGTCATGTAACGCCGTGTACTTAGGGATGGCTGTATTAGTCTGTAATTCAGGTAAGGACTGCAGACGGTCAATTTCAAGCAGTAGTTCCTAATGTTGCTACCAGGTACTACCCTCAACGACACCTAGCTGTGAACTTGGCTACTAGATGCCACCGCAACCAGCAACTCGCAACGAACGTTGGAACTTCCCCTCCAAAGGAAAGCATACTGAGGGATTTTTAGCGCTCTTAGAAAATCCGACGACTTCGGCCGGCTTTGAACTCGCGACCTTGGGCATAGACATTCAGCATGCTACCAGTTACGTCACCGAAGCCGCTTCACACATAGTCAGATGGAAATCTGAATCTGATCTCGTGCAAGTGCGTTATCTTGGCAACGTATGATGGCTCATCCCTCATCAATTTAGTAGTGTTGCCATGGCAACCACTGATAGCTCTTGGCATTTTCTTATAATTCCGAAATCATTTTTCTCATCCCTTGGCATAATGGTGGGTCATATCAAAAATTCTTTGAGACAAAAGTTTTAGGTAATTATTAGGGGAATATTGTCCATTTTGTACGGTTTTGATATTGTGCCTATTTAGAGAGATATGAATTATGTTTCCCGAAAAACCCACTTTTTCCCACCCCTATGGTGGGTGCTATAAAAAGAACTCTTCAAACTTAAATTTTTGGGCTTTATCCGACACATAGTATGAACGTTGAACGGATTCGATATTTCACATATAAGAGAGTTATAACAATATTTCACTTTTTCGAAAAAAGCCCCACATTTTCACCCCCTTCGACCGATTTAGCCCAGTAACGAACTGGACCGTGATTTTATAGGTATACATATTCCGTAAAAAACTTCAAAGTGATTGGTGCAAAATTACGGCAGTTATCGTGTCCACAAGAAACTGCTATACAAATATATATACATATAAATACATAAATTATATATAAACTTTTGAACTGACGGTGGTTTTGGGGTCTGGGGGATGTGAAACGCGAAGATATGTCGAAATTTTCCGGAAGTCGAAACATGGTATCCATTGCAATAGTTAGCTTTCTAATGAAATCTACCTCTGGTTGGTTCCTCAGTTTAGGGGCGGCGACAACGCGGTCATGTAACCCCGTGTACTTTGGGTGAGGGTCAAATCTGTCTGATAAACGGTGTGAATTGTGATGGCTGTATTAGTCAGTAATTCAGGTAAGGACTGCAAACGGTCAATTTCAAGCAGTAGTTCCTAATGTTGCTACCAGATACTACCGTCAACGACACCTAGCTGTGGACTTGGCTACTAGATGCCACCCCAACCAGCAACTCGCAACGAACGTTGGAACTTCCCCTCCGAAGGAAAGCATACTGAGGGATTTTAGCGCTCTTAGAAAATCCGACGACTTCGGCCGGCTTTGTAACCGCGACCTTGGGCATAGACATTGAGCATGCTACCAGTTACGTCACCGAAGCCGCTTCACACTTAGTCAGATGGAAATCTGAATCTGATCTCGTGCAAGTGCGTTATCTTGGCAACGTATGATGGCTCATCCCTCATCAATTAAGTAGTGTTGCCATGGCAACCTCTGATAGCTCTTGGCATTTTCTTATAATTCCGAAATCATTTTTCTCATCCCTTGGCATAATGGTGGGTCATATCAAAAATTCTTTCAGACAAAAGTTTTAGGTAATTATTAGGGGAATATTGTCCATTTTGTACGGTTTTGATATTGTGCCTATTAAGAGAGATATGATTAATGTTTCCCGAAAAACTCACTTTTTCCCACCCCTTTGGTCAATGGTTGGGGCTATAAAAAACTCTTCAAACATAAATTTTTGGGCTTTATCCGACACATAGTATGAACGTTGAACGGATTCGATATTTCACATATTAAGAGAGTTATAGCAGTATTTCACTTTTTCGAAAAAAGCCCCCCATTTTCGCCCCCTTCGACCGATTTAGCCCAGTAACGAACTCGACCGTGATTTTATAGGTATACATAATCCGTAAAAATTCAAAGTGATTGGTGCAAAATTACGGCAGTTATCGTGTCCACAAGAAACTGATATACATATATATATATATATATACATACATAAATTATATATAAACTTTTGAACTGACGGTGGTTTTGGGGTCTGGGGGATGTGAAACGCGAAGATATGTCGAAATTTTCCGGAAGTCGAAACATGGGACCCATTGCAATAGTTAGCTTTCTAATGAAATCTACCTAAAACTCTTTTTAGATTGAGAAGGGTTACTACCACTAGGTGGATGTCCCATTCGAGGGCTTTAGATACAGTGCTTTTGACTCATGATGCCGTGATTGAAACTCTCGAAGAAATAAGGCGTATTGAAGGACCAGGAAATTATGAAGCTGCAGCCCAAACCGCTGGACTGATCACTTACACTGAAGAAAATGGAAATTGCAACACCATGAAGGCATTGGTCGTTTGTGTTGATTTTCAAGATATGGAACGATGCCATGTAGGTATGTAAACGATCAAAGTTTCAGACCCATTGGATTGTTGCTACAGGTCTCCCCACGTGATTGGTCGTGGAGGAATCAACTCCAGTATACGGACTCTGGTGTAGCGTAGTTGACTTGCAGTCTGTGCAGTGAAGTGTTCCCCGTCAAACATGCCTCGACGACAGAGAAGAGCACGCTATCAACAACTGTCACCGTTTGAGAGGGCTCGAATAATTGGGCTGTGTGAGGCCGGATTATCGCTAAGGACTGTCACTGCACGTGTTGGCCGACAGGCATCTACACTACAACGTGTATGGCAGCAGTGGTCAAATGAAGGTACCCACACTCGTAGACCTTGCACAGGCCCAGCGCGACAGAATACTGTGAGAGAGGATCGCCGCATCATTCGGATGGCCCGGATGGAACCCCATGCAACAGCAGCGCAAATTCGAGCAGCTGAGGCATCCCACGTTACACAACAAACAGTTGTTAATCGCCTGCGTGCAGCTGGCTTACGATCCCGTGTCCCTGCAGAAGGTGTTCCATTGACCCCACAACAGCGATGTGTAAGGCGGGCCTGGTGTCGAGAACGATCGACGTGGGTCGACGAATGGCATAGGGTCGTCTTTAGTGATGAATCGCAATTCTGTCTTGCCTACAGTGATCGCCGGAATTGTGTGCGCCGACGTACCGGGGAGAGGGGCCGCCCAGACCTTATTGTCGAGAGGCACACAGGGCCAACACCAAGCATTATGGTCTGGGGAGTTATAGGCTTTAATGTGAAATCACAATTAGTGCTTGTTGAGGGCACTATGACCGCTCGACAGTACGTTGAAAGGGTACTCAATCCAGTGGTTATCCCTATGATGGCGAACATTGCTAATGGGTTGTTTCAGTGGGACAATGCCCGGGTTCACACTGCAAACATCTCCAGAGAAGCTCTCCACTACATCACAACCTTAGAATGGCCCGCCTGATACCCGGACCTCAATCCTATTGAGCAAGTGTGGGACATGATGGGTCGACAACTGGCCAACCGTCCTCAGCCACCCACAACTCTGGAACAACTGACCCGTGCAGTGCAGCAAGCATGGGCCACAATTCCTAAGGAAGCGATCCAGGGCCTTATTGATTCCATGCCTCGCCGAATTCATCAATGTATTGCAGCTCGTGGTGGGCACATCCTGAGCCTATTGCTGACCCTCTAGAACTCTTTAGGGTTCACACTTTCCTTGAATCTGTGGACGTTGTCGTGTGTCAAATGAAAGAACGTTTCATAGGTGAGACCAATAAAGACAAAATTGTTCTTGGACTCCTGAAAGATATGGCTTTGTTGTCTAAAGCCCGCTTAACTCAAGTTCGAGAAAATAGTGAAAGTTTGCCTGTGGATGCCTTTGCTTGTTTCACATCAGTTTATGGCAAATTCTTTGATGATGAAGAGGCGAGGAATGAATACATAGCATTTTCCCGTTGATTTGAGGGTATTCTAAAATCAATCCCTCTACCCGAGAGACTTCACTATGAGCCTGTGTCATCTGAACCCGTGCAATCGGAATCAGATTTGGACGGAGATAGCGAGGATGAAGATCTAGGCGGTTTAGAGAATGAACTGAGACCGATAGTTGCTTTTGATGATGCAACAGACGGCGACATCATAACGGTACCGGAGATAGATCTTCATGAAGATGTAGACGATTCTGTGTGTAAGAGTGAGGAAGAGGAGGAAGTGGAAAACGAAGCACAAGCGAATGGGGAAGATGAAAATAGGAAGGAAAAAGATGAACCGCGTAATGTTGGCAGCCTTCTTGAGATTTTCAGAGCATTTTGCTTAGCTAAACTTAAAAGTGTCTTCCCAAATTTGAATTTTATCTTGAAGATTGCTGTCACTCTCCCAGTAGCGAACGTTTCGAATGAAGTCTCCTTTTCCAAGCTTAAACGCGTAACAGACTTGTTGGCAACTCTGGCACTGTACATACTCTAATGACAGTTGGTCACCCTGCTGGAGGGTTGTTGACCCATTAAGAGGAAGGGTCGTTTTCTTACCTGCGTCAAGCAGGACTCACTTGCAAGCAGGTAGCACTGGCTACCGGACATGATGTCATCACACGCATGTAATGTCTACTGTACTTGTTCAGTGTTTAATCATGTACATACAATGTAAAATATATTTCTCTATACAGTCCACCACATCGTATTCTATGTATTCGACATAAGTTTTGGTCCTCCGGGCACGATTATATGGCAAGGAAAACAGTGAAAATTGAACTCGTGTGATTCAAAGACAGCATGGCTTCTCACAAATGGCGTGGGTGGTTACCAGCATGGCGACTACTGGACAACAGAATTCATCGTCTTGGCAAGCCACCGACCATCCTTAATTATTCCTTGTGACTCATATGCATTCCTTTGTTTCTCCATTCAAAACTGTTCGTTTGTACTTGTAATGTATTGGTATTGCTAGTGATCACACATGATTTCGCCCGTAAAACTGTATGTTATTTGTGCGCAGTTTTCTCGCAACTCTTTGAAACAATACCAGGAGTTCATCTTTGTATTATGTAAATATGTTAGGTTATTTGTCTTTTCGTTTTGTCATTCTTTTACGTATATGCATTTGGTCTATTGTGATTTTATATCATTCAGCAGTTTATTGGGAATTGCTAGTGAAAAAATTCCTCTCGGCACGCCGGAAGGCGGAGGTAGATTTCACCGGGCAAACTAGGGGATAGGCTATAATAGGCAAAATATGCAGGGTTTCGTAGAAGGATCAGACCTCATTTATTGCGAGAAAGTATTTTACAATGTAATTGGAGCTTAATTAAATTTTCTTTCGTCTTACTATGCATATTTTTAACATTTTATTGTGTTAGGGGGACGGTAACCTTCTTTTCATTTGGGGTCCATTTTTATACTTGTGGACACACCGTCCTTATGCAAGGTTTGGAACTGATGTGCAACTATCTAACAGTCTGTTACTTCTTCACGTCAAATTTTATCTCCCGCAGAGATGTTGGTTGATTCCTCAGTTTAGGGCTGCGACAACGCGGTCATGTAACCCCGTGTACTTTAGGTGTGTGTAGAATCTGTCTGATAAACGGTGTTAATTGTGATGGCTGTATTAGTCTGTAATTCAGGTAAGGACTGCAGACGGTCAATTCCAAGTAGTAGTTCCTAATGTTGGTACCAAATATACCGTCAACAACATCTAGCTGTGAAATTAGCTACTAGATGCCACCGAAACCAGTAACTTGCAACGAACGTTGGACTTCCCCTCTGAAGGAAAGCATACTGAGGGATTTTCAGCGCTCTTTGAAAATCCGACGACTTCGGCTGGCTTTGAACCCGCGACCTTGGACATAGAAGTTCAGCATGCTACCAGCTAGGCTACGTCACCGAAGCCGCTTCCCACATAGTCAGATGGAAAACTGAATGTGATCTCGTTGTCATGGCAACCTCTGATAGCTCATCACTCATCAATTTAGAAGCGTTGTCATGGTAACCACTGATGGCTCTTGGCATTTTCTTCTAATTCCGAAATCGTTTTCCTCATCCCTTGGCGTAATGGTGGGTTGTATCAAAAATTCTTTCAGTCAAAAGTTTTAGGTAATTATTAGGGGAATATAACAGCTTAGGCTTTCACAGCCGGCTTTCATAATTAAATACAAGTTTTTCGGGCTTGTGGTCCAGACAGGACCACGGCCTACAAGCGCGAAAAACTTGTATTTAATTATTAGGGGAATATCATCCATTTTGTACGGTTTTGATATTGTGCCTATTAAGAGAGATATGATTAATGTTTCCCGAAAAACTCACTTTTTTCCACCCCATTGGCCAATGGTTGGTGCTATCAAAAAAACTTGTTGAACATAAATTTTTGGCACTTATCCGACACATAATATGAACTTTGAAGGTATTCGATATTTTACATATTAAGAGAGTTATTTTGATATTTCACTTTTTCGAAAAAAGCCCCCCATTTTTACCACCTTCGACCGATTTTGCCCTTTAACGAACTCGACCGATATTCTATAGGGATACATATTAAGAAAAAAATTCAAAGTGATTGGTGCAAAATTACGGCAGTTATCGTATCCACAAGGAACTGATATATATATAGATAGATACATATATACATAAATTGTATATAAACTTTTGAACTGACGGTGGTTTTGGGGTCTGGGGGATGTGAAACGCGAAGATATGTCGAAATTTTCTGGAAGTCGAAACATGGTACCCATTGCAATAGTTAGCTTTCTAATGAAATCTACCTAAAATGGAACAAAAGATAAAATCACTGTGTAGCAAAAGGGTTAGGTTAAAGGCTAGCTTTTCTCGCATACAAGGCTTCATAGAGAAATTAGATTCTCAATCTAAGGACGTAGATCAGTTGGAAGATCGACGGGCTCACTTATCAAAAATCTGGGAAGAATATGAAACAGTTCAATCACAAATAGAGGATTTGAAAGAGGATGAATCATTTCAAGCAGAACAAGAATCTTACCGCTCCGACTTTGAGGAGCAATACTTCAAAACATCTGGTCTTATAAGATCCATAAACAGTGCAATTTCCAAGTCAGCAACTTCGCTAAGTGATTCTATTGGTGAATCAACTTCCAGTTCGCAAACACGTTCAGTTAAACTGCCTCAAATAAGTTTACCTACATTCGCAGGTGATTATTTAGAATGGCCCAATTTTGCCGATACCTTTAAGAATCTCATTCATGAAGATGCAAATTTGTCAAAAATATAGAAATTTCATTATCTAAAATCAGTGCTATCGGGTAGGGCGGCAGACGTTTTACAGTCCTTAGAAATATCTGCAGCCAATTACGACTTAGCATGGAACCTGTTAAATGAAAGGTTCAACAACCGGCGAGCAATTGTTTCCTCCCACATTAATTCGGTCCTTCATATAAACAAAATAGAAGTAGAATCTTCCAAGGCATTAAGAGACTTGTATGACGTCTTCAGAAGGCACATACAGTCGCTATCAGCGCTTGGTCTGTCTTGTGAAGAACAATTAGATGCCATTTTGATACATTTAATAACAAGCAGATTTGACGCTGAAACATTAAAAAAATGGGAGACCTCGTTACCAACTTTTGATCTACCATCGTATCAGACACTGGACAAATTTCTACTCGAAACATGTAATGCATTGGGATCGATCGAGACTAAGAACTGTGATCGCCCAAAACAGTTGAAGCAGGTAGGCGTTTCATCTAAACCGAATGCGTCTGGTTTCAAACCGAAGCCATTCACGAACCCAGGGAAAAATTGTTTCCTTTCACAGAAAAATCAGAAATACCCGCATTGCACGGAAGAACATCCCATATTTGGATGCAAAACATTCACTTCTATGTGTGTTTATGACAGATGGCGGGAGATCAAGAAGCATAAGCTCTGTATTAATTGCCTGTCTGGAAATCACTTCGCTAACGAGTGCACTCGTTCATGTTGTAAGCTGTGCAAGGATAAACACAACATCTTGCTTCACAGGGACCAAGGGACACCGAACCCCATTAATAGTCAGACTTCAAACAAGAGTATTGTGTCCAATAATACTTCATTGTCCACCCTTAATGAGCAGCATAGTAGTAATGCTGTTTCATTGCACAATAAAAACAATGATGTTTCCTCTCAAGTATTGTTGTCGACAGCAGTAGTGAATGTCAACAAATCAGAGGGAAAAACCCGTCATGCTCGGGTTGTGTTAGACAGCGGCTCGCAACTCAACTTTATAACTAGGGAATTAGCTCATCAATTACGATTGTTAAAGACAAAGACTAATATTCCGATACATGGGTTGCATGACACTACCATCAAGGTGGGGTCGGTGGTAAGAACAAAGATTTCTTCGCGGTTCGGTTCCTTTGAACGAATCATGACATTTCACGTAATACCTTCAATTACTGGTCAGTGCTTACCCACTAAAAATATCAACATTACAGATTGGAGTATTCCTGAGTTTATATTAGAAAACCTTGCGGATCCTCAATTTAATGTGTCATCATCCATAGACATTCTCATTGGAGCCGAATTCTTTTACGATCTTATCGGCGCAGAACAATTTCAGCTCGACCGTTTCTCAAACAAACTACCGTTGTTTCGCCACACGGCTCTTGGCTGGGTAGCAGCAGGAAGTGTTGGTTTGTCTGAAAAGCACGCAGATAACAGTTCTTCCTGCCTCTTTTTGTCAGGTAAGATATTCAATGAGCCGGGGAAAGCACTGCTTGTCCAAGGACATTCCGAGCAAGAGATTAGTGAGAGGCTATTTACTGACGGTCACATAAGGAATCCACAGGGTAGGTCCATAGTCCCACTACTCCTTAAAGAGGACCCGAGTCGGCTAGGTAGCAATGTTAATGAGGCAATCAGACGGTTTCACAGCCTAGAGAAGCGTTTTGAAAGGCAGCCCCAAGTCAAGTCGGAATACGTACAGTTTATGAGAGAGTACATTGACCTGGATCATATGGAGGAAGTTCCCAGTAGTGAGATAAACAAACCACTACATTACTACCTTCCGCATCATTGTGTATTTAAGTGTAATTCATTGACAACGCGCACTCGCGTGGTATTTGATGGCAGCTCGAAGGGCGATTCTGTTTTATCCCTCAATGATTTGTTATTAGTAGGACCGATCGTTCAAGATGATTTATTTTCAATATTGGCTAGATTTCGCATGCATCGCTATGTATTGACCGCTGACATAGAAAAAATGTATCGGCAGGTCCTCATAGAACCTGCACATACAGATCTTCAGCGCATCGTGTGGAGGGAATCCCCTAAGGACGAGCTTAAGCATTATCGTCTCTAAACAGTCACATATGGCACGTCATGGGCACCCTTCCTGGCCACAAGATGCCTCTCTCAATTGGCGAATGACACTAAGGAGGAATTTCCTGAAGCTTCGAATGTAATACGGCGGGATTTTTATGTTGACGATTTAATGACAGGTTGTGAATCAACTGACGGCTTAAGAACCACTCACAAGTGTGTTTCAGATATTTTATCCAGTGCGGGTTTTACCTTAAGAAAATGGTGTTCGAATGAGCCCAATGTGCTATCGAGCATTTCTAACCACGAAATAGATTCCAAGTACATTATTAAGGTAGATGAAGGTGAAGACTTGAAGTTGTTGGGGCTATCTTGGAAACCCATCACGGACACTTTTCAGTTTGAGTTGAGAAGTGATTTCAGTTCGACACAGATAAACAAAAGAATAATTCTATCAGACCTGACTAAAATATATGACCCCTTAGGGCTTCTGACCCCAGTATTGATTAACGGTAAGATTTTCGTCCAGCAACTGTGGAAAATGAACTTAAATTGGGACGACGTTCTCACAGTCGAACTTCAAATTAAATGGATTCGCTATATGCAGGACATTGCTAAATTGAAGGAATTCAAAGTGCCTCGTCATGTTAGGGCAGTAGAATTTGTGGAGTATGAGATTCATGGATTTTGTGACGCGTCTCAGATTGCTTACGGCGCATGTGTTTATGTGAGATCTCAGACAGGAGATGGTAAAATAACAGTTCAATTATTGTGTTCTTAGTCTCGCGTTGCGTCATTAGGCTCAGTAACTTTGCCAAGATTAGAACAATGCAGTGCTGTATTACTTGCTCAGTTGGTCGAAAGAGTCATGAGATCCATAAACGTAACTAAAGACAAGTGTTTTTGTTGGTCTGACTCCACAATAGCATTAGCATGGATTTCGGGCCATCCACACCAGTGGAAAACATACGTCGCTAATCGAGTGTCGCAGATTCAACAGTTGACAAATATTGATTGTTGGCAGCACGTCTCTACTCATCATAACCCAGCAGATATGATCTCGAGATGAGTTACCGCGGAGAAGCTGTTAAATTCATCATTTTGGTTATCGGGACCATCTTGGCTTTCAGATAATAAAGACGAATGACCTTCACAGCAGAGGCATAGCTTTCAAGAATTACCTGAAGTTAGGAAAACTAAAATTGTTCTAGTGTCATCTACAGAATCCCTTGGATCGAATCTGATTAACAGATACTCTTCCTGGAGCAAGCTGATTAGAATAACAGCTCTCGTGCTCAGATTTATCAAAAATCTTAAAACTAAAACAGACAGACAAACAGGTGCTCTTGATACTGTAGAACTAAAGCAGGCTAAGAATTTATGGTGTAAAATTGCTCAAGGTTCTGAATTTTCACAAGACATAAAGGCTCTCAAACAAAATTTGTCACTGCCCAAGGGAAGCAAATTACATGGATTAGCACTGTATTTGGATGAGCAGGGTCTGTTGCGGGTAGGAGGCCGTCTGCAAAATGCTAAACTATCGGTCAACATAAGACATCCTATCTTATTACCTGGCAATCATCGCATTACAATAATGTTATTTGATCATTTTCATTTTGCTTTTCTTCATGCTGGAGCTCAGACTTTATTGGCAATGATGCGACAGCAATACTGGCCTCTATGCGGGAGGAACGGTGCTCGAAAGGCAGTGTATCGATGTAAGACGTGTTCTCAATTCTCGTCTCGGCCGTATCAACCGTTAATGGGATCGCTACCTGAAAGGAGAGTAGTTCCCAGTCGACCATTTGCATCTTCAGGAATAGATTTCTGTGGCCCAGTATATTTACGGCCTTCGTCCAGGAAGGGCGCTCGTATTAAGGCATATATTGTGACCTTTATGCATCTCTGATAGCATAAAGTCTACATATTATTCCAACAAGATTTAATTCATGTCTCAAAGTCGATGTGGGAATAGAAGTTGCTTGTGGAACTGGAATGACAAAAGGATGGTTCGTACGTGACTTGAAGCAGCTTTCACCCAGCGCAGACAAAGGCAGTAGGAGAGAGAAAATCCACATCTGGACACCAAATGCGCCCAGACAACGCGCGAAGGTCGTTCAACTACGCGGGTAAATGCGAAAACCTCAACGATCACCTACCAAATAAACCCCGCCCATTTGAGAGGAATTAGAGCAGTAATTAAAATACAGAAACAGGAATTATACCATCGTATAGGGAACTATCCCAGCCTCTCAAAAATATCGTCAAAATTTAAATTGGATTATTCTGTGATTTTTGCCAGAATTAAAAGGAAATCAGGGGGTGGATTTGAAACGACCAATGGCAGTGAGAGACGCTAGACGCGACCAAATCCCGCCGAAATTAAGGGACAATTAAGCAAATTACGGAGCTCATTATATAAGGATCCAACGATCGGATTTTGAATAAAAAGGAGTCATTGAGACATTGGAAATGAGGACGGTCTAAGGAGCTAGTTTGCATATTCATGTGAGTGTTATTTTGGAAATAAATTCTGCAAAACCCCTACTCCACGTCCCTCTAAGAGAAATCGTATAAATAATGGTTGGAGACGCAACGAAGGCAGTTCTTACCCGGGCGCTGTAGAGGCGAGAGCCTGCGCTTGAGGCCATAAGAATATTAACGTGATTTTTACAAGTTTTTATAAGTCTACTTTGGGGCATCGCTAGAGGCGGGAGCCCTTGCCCCGAGCGTTCAGAAAGTACCGTGATTTTTACAATTTTTTATAAGTTCTTAATACGCGCTGTAGAGGCGGAAGCCGAACCCAATAGCCGTCAGAAAAGCAACATTCTTTACAAGTTTATAAGTAGGAGCAAGTATACCTCTGAAATTTGAATATCGCTAAATATTCGCGAGTGCGAATTAGAACAGTGCATATCATAACAGTACGACGCAGTTGTAATGATAGGTATAGCCGCCCGAGCTATTAACAGCTAAACCAGTATTCTAGGAAGCTATTGAACTGTCAGCTGAACTAAGTAAGTTGATGATAGCTATAGGAGATAGGAGCTTCATATGCGAGAACCGTGCATGGTGGTAATAGTAATAATTCACAGTGGACCTTTGCTATGGTGAAATTTTGAAAAGAACCGTGTGTAAATTATCCTCCTATCAAGATGAACCAACTAATGAAGAAGACTGATATCAAGGACCAGAACCGCATCAGGGAATATGAGAGATAGGTAAATAATTGTATGGGGCATGATGGCCATAACGTTTCCCATCAAGGGGATTGGATAAGTTTATCTCGATCATAAGCAATTATGATAAAAAAATAGATATTTTAGGCATAGCGGGCATGTTTTGTGTAGATTTGTGTGTTTATCAGTAATGAGTATTTTTGTGTGTTTTATAACGTAATAAGTATATGAGCATCAAAGTGCTATTTTAAATATGATTTTGTTTGGGATGTCATTAATCTTGTTGAATGCACAGTCAAGGGAATAATTGGTTTGATAGTGCTTATGCACGATGTGAACGTAATAGCTAATATGGGGAAGACCGCTCGATATTGTGACAAAACCCGTAAGTGACACTGAAACTATGTGAATAATAGGTATGGTAAGTGATTATCACACGAAGGTAAAAAGAGGTAAGACAAGAATGGCTGGAGGGTAATGTGATATATATTCAGATAAGGCTGAGAGTCGATCCTGGGTCGAGCAGAATTAAAGCGGAGGTGATATTCCCGCGTTCTACGACGATATAAATGGTAAGTGAAATGATTGAGTTCATTGTCTGATGAGAGTCCACTTTAGCTCCGTCGGAAAGGTATTGTACTGCTCGAGCCCCAGGTAGTTAAAAGGGAGTCCTTAAGAGGCAGGTAGATGTGGTAAGCCGTCTGAATTCTAAAAGTAGCCATGAAGGTTATTGCCGGCCAGCTGGTTAGTGCGGTGAGAGTGTCTGTCACAAGGTCGAGGTTGTCATTGTATTCTATGAAGGGAGGTAGCCCGACTTCCCGGGGTTTCTTCTTGTGTGCCGCTTTAGGAAGCGACGTATTCTATTGTCATTGTTTTTGAGTGCATTCATTATAGTTGTTTGTTTATTAATAATCACGGGGCACCGGCCGCCGAAGTATTTATTTGATGCTTCATGTATGATGACTTGTTTATTTTACCATAATTAACGGAGTCATGGCTCTGAGAGAAGTAATTGTTTTAAGTTATAAATACACACATGCCTGTGACCTAGAATAAATCTATTGCCTACATTATCTGACTCTTGTGAGGAAAGATGATGATTGTACGAGAAGACATGTCCGAGTTCCCAAAAACCAATTTTGCAAGTTATAAACATGAGTGCGCATATTTGTTGTGATAGAATGGCTGGGTTATTTAAGCCATAGTTATTTGAACTAAGTCTGTTGACGTTAACTCTTGGACTTGGTGCAGTGGACTGCAGTAAAATAGACTATTTTTCTTTTCCTGGTTTCAGCCAGTGTGATACTTTATTTTTGCAATTTTTTGATGTTGTTGATTAGAGTAATTTAAGGGAGTTTATTTTGTTTTTATTTGTCTATGGATGGGAGAAAAGGGAGATGATGTTTTTGTGAAATAAATTATTTTATATTAGGAGTTCTCTGACATACTGATTTTAAGTTAAGCCTCCTGTGATCCTGTGACGATATTCCTAGGATGTTTAGAATAAGTTAGAGCCACCCCGAACTGATCACTACCCGAGAAAGAGTCGGCATCCTAGAAGAACACTGAAGGGTACATATGGATTGGGTGATAACATAGTAGTTATTCATGTCCATATTAGTTTTCTTTTATTAATTAGTGGATCACAGTGATGGAGATTGTCAGAGAGTAGCTAGCCGGAGCCTACTGAAGTGTACGTGCCGCCTTGAGGTCATGTAAACAGATGTAGAGCATCCCCTGTAGTGAGGTCTGATTTAAAGACTTACATCATGGCGCCGAACGGTGTGGCCAAATTAACAAGTAATTCAGGGGAAAGTAAAGCCAGGAGTTTGTTTAAAATAAATAATCGAAAATGCTGAGTTTATTTTGCATAGTTAGGTAGAAGCAGCGTTTTCGTGGCGCCCTTATATTTTGAATAATTAGTAGCAAACTCCAAATGTATGTTGTAGGACGGCATGAACCGTAAGAGTGATGTCAGTACTTTATTGACAGAACTGGGAAGTTAAAATTAACGCAGAAGGGTAAACTGAAAATTTATTCACAAAAGAAAACATCAAATAGGCAGCTCTTCAAGCATATTAAAGTAATTAATGGGATTAACGTAGATTGGGATTAAGCGACTCATTTTTTGATTGCAGAAGGTGGGTACGTGAGGCTTCATGCCCCAGTCTTCTCAAATAAGTATTATATTGTGTGATATGGCGTCAGTGGAGGAAATTCGATCTATTATTGAGAGTTCAGTAGCTAGAACAATGGAGCAGTTCGAACACTTTAAGAGGGAATGTAGGGAGCAGAGTGAAATCAACAATGCACGTATAGCGGAGCAGAGTGAAATCAACAATGCACGTATAGCGGAGCAGAACGAAATCAACAATGCACGTATAGCGGAACAAATTGCAGAACAGAGTGAATTAAACAATGCACGTATTGCGGAACAGTTAGCGGAACACAGTAAGACAAATAATGCACTACTCGCGGAACAAAGCACAATTACTAATACACAATTAATGGAACGAATTGCAGAACAGGGTATGCGGAATAATGAAGTATTAAAAGAGGAACTGACAGATAAATTAGCAGAGCAGATAGCTAAAATCACGCTTGAGACTACCACACAGTTAGGTCAGATGGAGACGAACTTAAGGCAATCAATAGCGTTCAGTGAAGAAAAGACGGCAGCGAAACTCATACAGCTAGAAGAAATATGTAACGCTAATACAGAAAGGATAAAGATAGAACAGTTAGCAATCCAAGCTACCATAAAAGGAGTAGACAACGAGGTTAAGTCTGCGGCAAAACAATTGCACAGCTTAGAAGGAGAGATGATAGAGATTAGAACGGAAATAGACAAGGCAGCTTTGACTTCAGCAGAACGATGGAGCATTCAAGAGAACGAGAATGATGCACTTAAAGAGAGTATCCGTGAAAGCAATGAACTGATAGGAGGCAGGCTCGATCAGCTGGAAAGCGATAGGAAAGAGGGAAAGAGAAAAGAGGAAAATAGATATGAGGCAATAAGAGTGGAAATAAACAAGACATGCCAACAAATTGGAATTGACGGGAAAGAGGATAGAAAGAAACTCATAGAACAAATGGAAGAAAACCAGAAGAGGATAAAGGAGGTCGAACTGCAGTTACTAGGAAAAATGGAGATACAAGAACGGAAGATTATTAAGACAGAGATACAGTCTTTACAACAGCAGGAAATGCTTCTGGAACTAAAAGCTCACAATAGCAGTAAAGGGACGAGCAGTGTGGCTAACCATTTCAACACAAGCCAGACTCAGGTAGAAGGAATGAATGAACTTAGTCCGGGCCGTGCGACCACAGGTAGCGAGAATAATGAAGGGTTCCAAACATTTAGAGGACTTGCCTCAACACCTCAACAGCCGACTGGCAATAATAATAATAATAACAACCCAACTACACAGTATGTCCAAATAATTAGAATGCAGGAGGATCGCCCACGAAAATTCAACAATGATGGTTCACAAACGCCGAAAGCTTTTTTAAAAGACTTAGAACACTACCTTACAGACAATAACATTCCTGAGAATAAGAAACTCAGAATAACAGAGAAATTACTTGCGGATAGCGTTCTGACGTGGATCAGAAGTTTTCGCTACACTTTTGAAGACATGGATACCTTCAAGCATGCATTTTTACGCCGTTACTGGAGCATGTCCATACAACATAGTTTAAGGATGGAATTATATAGTAGGAAGTATCATGCTTCACAGCCTACACGTTATTCAGAATATTTTTCGGCTCAGCTACTCAGATTGAAAGATATGGATATTTTACCACCGGAGTCAGAACTGGTGATGACAATTGGTAAACAGCTTCCGTTACCAGTACAACAGTTTTTAATTGCGGCAAACGTCTCGAGCGCACTGCAAGCAGAGGAGGTGTTACGTCAGTTGGATGAGACGTCATTAAATAATCAAAATAGGCACGTCAGAGCGAGTGACAGCGCAGCGCTGGTACACCAAGCCGAGCTAGTCAAAACTAGAGAGCAGAGCACAAACACGAATGTTAGCCATAGGAGCGGAAATAGTAACGGAAGGTCAGACTTGCCGAAAGAGGAGCAAAGGAGATATGAACCAAGGAACGAAAGGAACTGGCAGCCACAACAGTACAGGAGAGATGAATGGAAAGGGCGTGGTCGCGAAGGTCCATATCATCATCGCAGATATGATAGGAGAGATAATAGAACGAGGAACCGAGGACGAGATGAGAACCGAGGATACACGGAAGACAGTCGGCGGGAATTGCAGAACAGGCATGAGGCATCACAACGATACATAGATGAGTTGCATCGCAGCCAAGAGACGGAAAAGGATCGCTGGCGAAGGACGATGGAAAATCGCGAGAACCCAGATATGGAAATCAATGGAGCAGAAAGTGAATTAGCGCAACAGCATCGCGAAAGTCAGAATGAGAAGAGGCACACGGGGGCTATTTAAAAAAAAGGAATAGAGGGTGAAGGAGATAGGCTAATTTTCACGCCAGATAAGACACAGTGGTTGATAGCGAACATTGAGGAATGGGTCGCAACTCCTGAGGATTTTACACGTGAAATTATTCAACCGGAACAACATTGTTTGAGAAAATTACCAGTCATCATTACGAGGATAGAAGGACTAAGAGTAAAAGGATTAGTGGATACTGGGGCACAGCTATGTCTAGTATCAGAGGCATTAATTAAAGCTCTAAGCGAGAAACAGAGAATACCTACGATTCCAGTACCACAGGTCAAAATTAGAGGAGTAATTCCCGAAAAATCAGCTGTATGCAAATTTCAAGTACAATTGGATCTAGAAATATTAGGACACACTTTCTCACACGTATTCATGGTGATGAACAAGATGAGTGTAAATTTGATCCTGGAGGCGGATTTCCTATATGAGCACCAAGCAGTGATTGACCTGCGCAACAATGTAATTAAATTCAGAAATATGGAAGGATTATCAGCAGTGGAACTGAACATGAATAACCACGGCTTAGATGGAGACGCTGACATTTGGACGCTGGAGACCATTCCTGAGGAAGAAGAAGAAGAAGAAGAAAGTCAAGCAGATGAAGAGGACTCGAAGACAGGACTCCTGGAGGGAAAGCAAGAATTGGAAGATGAAATGTGGTCCATGGCAGTAGAAGAAGATGGCAACAAAGACAGTTTTGAGGCACTTTTGAAAGAAAAATTAAGAGAGGCAAAGCTAAATGATGATGAAAGAAATTGCTTGGCACAAACGCTATGTAAACACTCAGCAGCATTTAATACACTACCGGGAAAATATTAAATTTCAAATACGCTATGCAGGTAGATGACTGGACCCCATTTAAGAGCCGACTCTACCCAATTCCAGAAAAGCAGCGTGCAGCAGTTAGAAAAATTATAGACGAGATGCTTAGAGGGGGCATAATTAAGAAAGCTCCAACCCCATATTTGAACGCCATATTAGCGGTGGCGAAGCCCGATGGTTCTGTGAGGTTGTGTCTCGATGCTCGCACCCTCAATTCCAGATTAATAGATGAAACCGACCGTGCACCACTAATTAAGGATGTACTCAAGATGTTCCATAAGAAGAAAATATATTCGTCTGTCGATCTTGCGAATAGCTATTGGCACATCGAGTTAGAAGAGAAATCACAGCTGTTAACTGGATTTCTATTCGATAATCAGAGTTTCACCTGGTGTCGTTTACCATTTGGAGTTAAGATAGCCGGATCTGCACTAATCCGAGCATTGGATCGAAATTTAACAGAAGAGGTGAAAGACATGACTGTCAGATATGTCGACGATATCTTACTAGCATCAGAAAGCAATGAGGAACACATGCAAAATTTAAGCAAGTTGTTAGAGAACCTAGAAAGGGCAAATTTCAAGATCAATCTAAAAAAATCACACTTCTTTCAGCACGAAATTTTATATTTAGGACATATTTTTGATGGAGAAGGGATCAAACCCAATCCAGTGAAAATCGAAGCCATTAAAAATTTTCCTCGACCAACCAGAGTCAAGCACATAAGGATGTTCTTGGGGGCCACCAATTTCTTTCGTGAAAACTGTCCAGGATACACCGAAGTAGTAGCACCATTACAAGATATGCTAAAAAAGAATAACCGTTGGTTTTGGAACGAAGAGTGTGAGAGGTCATTCGTAGCTACGAAAGAATTGCTGTCAAATAACATCAAACTGGGTTACCCAGATTTTTCGAAGAGGTTTATAATTCAAGCAGATGCATCTTTAGTGGGCATCGGAGCAATGCTTTTCCAAGAAGACGCAGAGAGAACAGCAAGCCGTTCATACCTAGCATTCATCAGCAGGAAGTTAAGAAAACATGAGAAAAGTTATACCATCTCAGAGCTGGAGCTTTTGGCGATCATATACGCGTTACAACAATGGCGTCGTATTATCTATGGTTTCTCCATAACAATCCGCACTGATCACAAGGCGCTGACTTTCTTATTTAAGACCACCATGGTAAGTGAACGCATCAACAGATGGGCCATCTATGCGCAGCAGTTTGATATACAAATTGAGCATATATCAGGAAAATTGAATGTAATCCCGGATATTTTGAGCCGAAATCCAGAAGAGGAGGCACAGCAGGAGGAAATGTTAGTGCAACACCTTGAGCTGACAAACGAAGATCAAGATTTCTTACAAGAACTGAAGAGGTTACCGCAGGAACAAGAAAAGGAGCCATGGATGATGCAGATGATTAAACTCCTCAAGAGAGAGATAACACCTGATATCCCAGCATATCGAGAGATTGAAGCTCAAGCGAGAAGTTATTCATACTTCAATAATATGCTCCATAAATTTATAGATGAGGATCATGTCAAGTTACGGATATTGTTACCAGCTTCGTTACAGAGGAAATTAGTGTGGCATACTCATTATACGCTTGGTCACATAGGGTTGGACAAGACACAAGCAACAATAGGTGAAGCTTTCACTTGGCCACGGATGAGGATCACTATACGCGATGTCCTGAAGACATGCGATATTTCCCAGCACGCAAAACCCAATAACTTCCTCATGAGACAATACTCAAAGCCAATACTGCCACAGAAACCGTTAGAGCTCATTGCTACGGACTGTCTGGGTCCATTGCCGAAAGGACGTACAGGAGTGCGACATGTCCTTGTATGTGTGGACGTCTTTTCTAAATTTGTTGTTTTATGTGCTATCCAGAAAACAACATCGAAACAGGTCCTAAGCCGCATCAAGAATCGAGTTATACCTATAATGGGAAAGCCTGAATTTATCCTTCCGATCATGGAAGTTATTACACATCAGCAGAATTTAAGCGCGGATTAAATGAGCTAGACATCAAACATGTACTATCTAGCATACGCCATCAACAGGGAAATCCGAGCGAAAGAGTTTTACGTGAGGTCTCGAAGCACATACGCATGTTCATACCTACAGAACATCATCGTTGAGCTGATACATTGAAGAATATTGAGATCTGCATCAATATGACACGTCATGAGTCAACTGGACAAGTTCCATACACGTTACATTTGAACCAGCAACCACCGAGATCTTGGACAACAGTACTGGATTGCCCAAGAGATCCGCAGCCAGCACCACAGCTGAGAGTCGAACGGATGGTCACCTACATGAGAGAACAAGCTGACAGGAGACCAAGAAGACTAAAAGGAAAACGCTTTCACAGGGAAGTGAACGTCAATGAATTAGTTTTATTGAAGAGGCCACCTATCTCTGATCCAGCAAACAAAGTGTTTCATAAATGGTGTTTCCCATACATAGGACCTTATCGAATCATAAGAAATTTGGGGAATAATGCATATAAGATACAGGACATAAACGGCGGAAGCACATCAGTTGTAAATTGCTCAAACCTCAAAATATATCATAAAAGGGAACCGTTTGATCAACCACAGAATACCGCGGGTGTCAACATTATGGAAATCGAATAAAGATGAGCCAAATGCACGTGGAACGAGGAAGTAGTCAGTCATAAACAGACCCGGTGTTTACAGGGGAAGTCCGTGAAGTAAGAGGACTGGGCGAGACAGGCGGACAATAGCTAGCTACCTGCACCAGACAGCCGAGGCACTAATCTTAGCAAGAATGTGGAGAGGGAGACAAAAATCGTACCAAGGGAATCCCTGCGCGCGACCAGCAGTGACGAACCAAGTAAACAATATAAGGAGTGACGGCGGAACCTTACAGCATCCGTGAGACGGATCGAGATTGAGAAAAAATCATACGTTCCATATCGATTTTTTTCCTTTGCAGAAGGGTAATGTGACCTTTATGCATCTCTGATAGCATAAAGTCTACATATTATTCCAACAAGATTTAATTCATGTCTAAAAGTCGATGTGAGAATAGAAGTTGCTTGTGGAACTGGAATGACAAAAGGATGGTTCGTACGTGACTTGAAGCAGCTTTCACCCAGCGCAGACAAAGGCAGTAGGAGAGAGAAAATCCACATCTGGACACCAAATGCGCCCAGACAACGCGCGAAGGTCGTTCAACTACGCGGGTAAATGCGAAAACCTCAACGATCACCTACCAAATAAACCCCGCCCATTTGAGAGGAATTAGAGCAGTAATTAAAATACAGAAACAGGAATTATACCATCGTATAGGGAACTATCCCAGCCTCTCAAAAATATCGTCAAAATTTAAATTGGATTATTCTGTGATTTTTGCCAGAATTAAAAGGAAATCAGGGGGTGGATTTGAAACGACCAATGGCAGTGAGAGACGCTAGACGCGACCAAATCCCGCCGAAATTAAGGGACAATTAAGCAAATTACGGAGCTCATTATATAAGGATCCAACGATCGGATTTTGAATAAAAAGGAGTCATTGAGACATTGGAAATGAGGACGGTCTAAGGAGCTAGTTTGCATATTCATGTGAGTGTTATTTTGGAAATAAATTCTGCAAAACCCCTACTCCACGTCCCTCTAAGAGAAATCGTATAAATAATGGTTGGAGACGCAACGAAGGCAGTTCTTACCCGGGCGCTGTAGAGGCGAGAGCCTGCGCTTGAGGCCATAAGAATATTAACGTGATTTTTACAAGTTTTTATAAGTCTACTTTGGGGCATCGCTAGAGGCGGGAGCCCTTGCCCCGAGCGTTCAGAAAGTACCGTGATTTTTACAAATTTTTATAAGTTCTTAATACGCGCTGTAGAGGCGGAAGCCGAACCCAATAGCCGTCAGAAAAGCAACATTCTTTACAAGTTTATAAGTAGGAGCAAGTATACCTCTGAAATTTGAATATCGCTAAATATTCGCGAGTGCGAATTAGAACAGTGCATATCATAACAGTACGACGCAGTTGTAATGATAGGTATAGCCGCCCGAGCTATTAACAGCTAAACCAGTATTCTAGGAAGCTATTGAACTGTCAGCTGAACTAAGTAAGTTGATGATAGCTATAGGAGATAGGAGCTTCATATGCGAGAACCGTGCATGGTGGTAATAGTAATAATTCACAGTGGACCTTTGCTTTGGTGAAATTTTGAAAAGAACCGTGTGTAAATTATCCTCCTATCAAGATGAACCAACTAATGAAGAAGACTGATATCAAGGACCAGAACCGCATCAGGGAATATGAGAGATAAGTAAATAATTGTATGGGGCATGATGGCCATAACGTTTCCCATCAAGGGGATCGGATAAGTTTATCTCGATCATAAGCAATTATGATAAAAATAGATATTTTAGGCATAGAGGGCATGTTTTGTGTAGATTTGTGTGTTTATCAGTAATGAGTATTTTTGTGTGTTTTATAACGTAATAAGTATATGAGCATCAAAGTGCTATTTTAAATATGATTTTGTTTGGGATGTCATTAATCTTGTTGAATGCACAGTCAAGGGAATAATTGGTTTGATAGTGCTTATGCACGATGTGAACGTAAAGGCTAATATGGGGAAGACCGCTCGATATTGTGACAAGACCCGTAAGTGACACTGAAACTATGTGAATAATAGGTATGGTAAGTGATTATCACACGAAGGTAAAAAGAGGTAAGACAAGAATGGCTGGAGGGTAATGTGATATATATTCAGATAAGGCTGAGAGTCGATCCTGGGTCGAGCAGAATTAAAGCGGAGGTGATATTCCCGCGTTCTACGACGATATAAATGGTAAGTGAAATGATTGAGTTCATTGTCTGATGAGAGTCCACTTTAGCTCCGTCGGAAAGGTATTGTACTGCTCGAGCCCCAGGTAGTTAAAAGGGAGTCCTTAAGAGGCAGGTAGAGATGTGGTAAGCCGTCTGAATTCTAAAAGTAGCCATGAAGGTTATTGCCGGCCAGCTGGTTAGTGCGGTGAGAGTGTCTGTCACAAGGTCGAGGTTGTCATTGTATTCTATGAAGGGAGGTAGCCCGACTTCCCGGGGTTTCTTCTTGTGTGCCGCTTTAGGAAGCGACGTATTCTATTGTCATTGTTTTTGAGTGCATTCATTATAGTTGTTTGTTTATTAATAATCACGGGGCACCGGCCGCCGAAGTATTTATTTGATGCTCCATGTATGATGACTTGTTTATTTTACCATAATTAACGGAGTCATGGCTCTGAGAGAAGTAATTGTTTTAAGTTATAAATACACACATGCCTGTGACCTAGAATAAATCTATTGCCTTCATTATCTGACTCTTGTGAGGAAAGATGATGATTGTACGAGAAGACATGTCCGAGTTCCCAAAAACCAATTTTGCAAGTTATAAACATGAGTGCGCATATTTGTTGTGATAGAATGGCTGGGTTATTTAAGCCATAGTTATTTGAACTAAGTCTGTTGACGTTAACTCTTGGACTTGAAGCAGTGGACTGCAGTAAAATAGACTATTTTTCTTTTCCTGGTTTCAGCCAGTGTGATACTTTATTTTTGCAATATTTTGATGTTGTTGATTAGAGTAATTTAAGGGAGGTTATTTTGTTTTTATTTGTCTATGGATGGGAGAAAAGGGAGATGATGTTTTTGTGAAATAAATTATTTTATATTAGGAGTTCTCTGACATACTGATTTTAAGTTAAGCCTCCTTTGATCCTGTGACGATATTCCTAGGATGTTTAGAATAAGTTAGAGCAACCCCGAACAGATCACTACCCGAGCAAGAGTCGGCATCCTAGAAGAACACTGAAGGGTACAATATAGCTACGTTTGTTTGTTTGTTTGTTTGTTTGTTTGTTTTGCCACAAAGGCTGTACATATTGAACTGGTAAGCGATCTGTCTACAGCTGCCTTTTTAGCATCACTGAAAAGATTCATGGCTAGACGAGGAACTTGCACCCACATATTCACTGACAATGCAACTAATTTCGTAGGTGCATCACGTGAGCTAAAGAAATTCTTTAATTATAGGCATACCAAGCAGTCACTCATAAGCTTTGCAACAGATAAGGGGATTCAGTGGCATTTTACTCCTCCTGGTTCACCTCATTTCGGAGGATTGTGGGAGGCTGCAGTAAAATCAGCTAAGTACCATCTTACGAGAATAGTAGGAAATGCTGCATTATGGAGTTTAGGTGGTACGGATACTTTTTCTCGAAATGTGATATAGGGTAAAACGAGGGTGCTGACCACGAATATGCTATTAGTTTTGCACCCAGATTAATAGTTCGGCTGTAATAGAGAACCGCATGACTGCGAACAAATGAAGCACATAAATGCGTCACACAAACGTCACAGATGCGGGATAGCAACACAATCTCGCGGCACTCTCTCAACTCTCCAAAACTGCAGTCTTTGTTCAGATGTAATAAACATGGATTATTAAACGTCTTCTAAAAACCCTCATCCCCAAGGGCGTTAGGTGTGACTTTTCGCACAGCCACGTAAGGAGCGTCTCCATCCTATTTTTATGAACACCATACGTAACATTCTGGGCTACACAACGCAAATTCGAATTTATAACGTAGGGCCTGGCAGGGGAATCGAACCCTCGTCCCCAAGGGCGTTAGGTGTGACTATTCGCACAGCCAACGTATGGAACGTCTCCATACTATTTTTACTAACCCAATACCTTAACTTTCCGGCTTACACGCCGCAAATTCGAATTTATGACCTAGTGCCTGGCAGGGGAATCGAACCCTCGTCCCCAAGGGCGTTAGGTGTGACTTTTCGCACAGCCACGTAAGGAACGTCTCCATACTATTTTCACTAACCCAATACCTTAACTTTCCGGCTTACAAGCCACAAAATCGAATTTATGACTTAGTGCCTGGCATGGGAATCGAACACTCGTCCCCGAGGGCGTTAGGTGTGACTTATTGCACAGCCAATGTAAGGAACGTCTCCATACTATTTTTATGAACCCCTTACCGTAACTCTCTGGGTTACACGCCGCAAATTCGATTCTTTTTGTCGTGTAGCCTCCTGAGAGGCCGAGTGCAGGACTTTCTAGTCGACGCCCGTGGGCGACCTGCGCGTCGGGATGAGAGATGAGATGAATGGATGAAAGTGGACAAGGAAGTGGACTGAAGCGACCGTGGCCTGTCAGAAGGTACTGTCTCAACATTTGCCTGGTGTTGAAAATGGGAAACCACGGAAAACCATTTCAAGGACAGCCGACGGTGGGGCTCGAACCCACGCGCCTACCGAGTCAGCAGAGAGCTTGGCCCCATGACCTAACGCCGCGCTTTAGCCAGCGTAGCCACTACTGTCGGTAATTCGAATTTATGACCTGGGGCTTATTAACATACGGAGTTTAGGTGGTACGACATTTTTTCTCGAAGTGAGACTTCTTTACATGAATTATGGGTAACTCGAAGGTGGTGATCATGAATTTACTATTAGTTTTGCACCCGTATTAATAGTTCGGCTTTACTAGAGCACAGTGCGACAAATTCGAATTTATGACTTTGTACCTGGGAGGCAATCGAACCCTCGTCCCCAGGGCGTTAGGTGTTACTTTTCGCACAGCCAACGTAAGGAACGTCATACTATTTTTATTAACACAATACCTTAACTTTCCGGCTTACACGACGCAAAATAGAATTTATGACTTAGTGCCTGACGGGGGAATAGAACCCTAGACCCCAAGGGCGTTAGGTGTACCTTTTTGCACAGCCAATGTTAGGAACGTCTCCATACTATTTTTGTGAACACCATACCGTAATTTTTCCGGGTGACCCGCCTCATATTCGAACTTATGACCTGGGGCTTGGTAACTTATGGAGTTTAGGTAGTACGGATATTTTTTTTCGAAATGAGACTTCTTTACATGAATTACGGGTAACTCGAAGGTGCTGATCACGATTATACTATTAGTTTTGCACCAGTAGTAATAGTTAGGCTGTACTAGAGCACCGCGACAAATTCGAATTTATGACTTAGTACCTGGGAGGCAATCGAACCCTCGTCCCCAGGGCGTTAGGTGTTACTTTTCGCACAGCCAACGTAAGGAACGTCATACTATTTTTATTAACACAATACCTTAACTTTCAGGCTTACACGCCGCAAAATCGAATTCATGACTTAATGCCTGGCAGGGGATTCGAACTCTAGTCCCCAAGGGCATTACGTGTGCCTTTTTGCCCAGCCAATGTAAGGAACGTCTCCATACTATTTTTATAAACACCATACCGTAATTTTCTGGGTTACACGCCGCAAATTCGAATTTATGACCTGGGGCTTAGTAACTTATGCAGTTTAGGTGGTACGGATATTTTTTCTCGAAATGAGACTTCTTTACATGAATTATGGGTAACTCGAAGGTGCTGATCACGAATTTACTATTAGTTTTGCACCCGTTTTAATAGTTCAGCGTTACTAGAGCACTGCGCGACAAATTCGAATTTATGACTTAGTACCTGGGAGGCAATCGAACCCTCGTCCCCAGGGCGTTAGGTGTTACTTTTCGCACGGCCAACGTCAGGAACGCCTCCATGCTATTTTTATTAGCACAATACCTTAACTTTCCGGCTTACACGCCGCAAAATCGAATTTATGAATTAGTGCCTGGCAGGGGAATAGAAACCTAGTCTCCAAGGGCGTTAGGTGTGCCTTTTTGCACAGCCAACGTATGGAACGTCTCCATACTATTTTTACTAACCCAATACCTTAACTTTCCGGCTTACACGCCGCAAATTCTAATTTATGACCTAGTGCCTGGCAGGGGAATCGAACCCTCGTCCCCAAGGGAGTAAGGTGTTACTTTTCGCACAGCCAACGTAAGGAACATCTCCATACTATTTTTAGCCTATTTTCAATTTTGAAAAAATAGGCTTATGAGATCACCTTTTGTCCGTGTGTGTGTGCGTGCGTGTGTGTGTGTGTGTGTGTGTGTGTGTGTGCGATTCGTGTGTGTGTCCCCCCCTAATAAAATCTAAACGGCTGGAGCGATTTCAATGAAACTCGGTATGTTCATAGCACTATTCCCGGCGACCTCGACCGTTCCCTTCAAATTTTGTTACGTCTCACCAATGCAAAATGGCGGCTGTGCGAAATATTTCACTAGCATTCAATATCTCCGAAACTATTACCGATATCGGCCTGAAATTGTGTAAGGTGATAAAGGGTACTACTAGAAGTTCACCTATGAGACTTTCAAAAACCTGGTGACTACAAAACCAACATGGCGGTCAAGCGAAGTTGAGACTTTTAAATAGACTTTTCTCGCGATTTAACTATCCACACGTAATGAAACTTGGTACAGCAAATGTTTATACACATTGTAATGCACTGGAGTCTAATTTAGTTCAATTGTTTACATAACTTCAAAATGGCGGCTGTGCGAAATATTTCACTGACATTCTATATCCCCGAAACTATTACAGATGTCACCCTGCAATTTAGTACGGTGATAAAGGGTACTGATACAAGTTTACCTATGTATATTTCATAAACTTGTAAAGTAGAAAACGAACATGGCGACCAAGCGAAGTTGAGACTTTTAAATAGACTTTTTCACGATTTAACCATCCAAACGTAATGAAACTAGGTACAGCAAGTGCTTATACACATAGTAATGCACTGAAGTCTAATTTAGTTCAATTGTTTACATAACCTCAAAATGGCGGCTGTGCGAAATATTTCACTGACATTCTATATCTCCGAAACTATTACAGATATTACCCTGCAATTTTGTACGGTGATAAAGGGTACTGGTGCAAGTTTATCTATGTATACTTCATAAACTTGTAAAGTAAAAAAAGAACATGGCGACCAAGCGAATTTGAAATATTTTAATAGACTTTTCTCGTGATTTAACTCTCTGATCGCAGTGAAATGTGGTACAGTAAATGATTTTGCAGATTGTAATGCACTGCCATCTAATTTAAATCAATTGTTTAAATAACCTCAATATGGCGGCTGTGCGAAATTTTTAAATTAAGTTTTTTATTTCTTGTGTCGTATTCATGCGATCGAAGTTAAAGTTTGAATAATGAACCTAGGCAATAATTGTACTTGAATGGTACATAATTCTATGGCCTATACATATAACAATCCTAAATGGCGAGCTTCCGAAATATTTAGACGGTTCTCAATATCTATGAATCTTTTACAGCAACCAAACTGAATTTTTTTATGTTCATAGAGACTATGAACATATGTTCACCTATAGGACTTTCATTAACCTGGTGAGCACAAATCCAACATGGCGGCGACGCGAAGTATAAATATTTAAATGGATGATTCTCGCGAATTAACTATCCGAGTGCTGTGAAACGTTGCACGTTAAATGCTTATACAAATGTTGATCCACTGGCATGTAATTTATTTCAATTGTTTGCATAATCACAAGATGGCTGCTGTGCGTAATTTTAAAATCTCGTTTTTACTTCTTGTGTTCTAATCATGCGATTGAAGTTTGAATACCACACGTACACAATAATCTTAATGTAATAGTACAAAAATAAAAATCCAACCTGGCGACAATCTGAAATATTTAGACGGTTCTCAATATCTACGAATCTGTTACAGCAATTAAACTGAAATTTTGTATGTTGTTAGAAGAAATTAACATGAGCAGGATATATGAAAATAGGCTGTATAGTTATTTACGGAACTACTTGTTATTAACACAATACCTTAACTTTCCGGATTACACGACGCAAAGTCGAATTTATGACTTAGTGCCTGACGGGGGAATAGAACCCTAGACCCCAAGAGCGTTAGGTGTGCCTTTTTGCACAGCCAATGTAAGGAACGTCTCCATACTATTTTTATGAACACCATACCGTAATTTTCTGGGTTACACGCCTCAAATTCGAATTTATGACCTGGGGCATAGTAACTTAAGGAGTTTAGGTGGTAGGTATATTTCTTTCTCGAAATGAGACTTCTTTACATGAATTATGGGTAACTCGAAGGTGCTGATCACGAATATACTGTTAGTTTTGCACCCGTATTAATAGTTCGGCTCTACTAGAGCACAGCGCGATAAATTCGAATTTATGACTTTGTACCTGGGAGGCAATCGAACCCTCGTCCCCAGGGCGTTAGGTGTTACTTTTCGCACAGCCAACGTAAGGAACGTCTCCATACCATTTTTATTAACTCACTACCTTAACTTTCCGGCTTACACGCCGCAAAATCGAATTAATGAATTAGTGCCTGGCAGGGGAATAGAAACCTAGTCCCCCAAGGGCGTTGGGTGTGCCTTTTTGCACAGACAATGTAAGGAACGTCTCCATACTATTTTTATGAACACCATACCGTAATTTTTTGGGTGACACGCCGAAAATTCGAATTTATGACCTGTGGCTTAGTAACTTACGGAGTTTAGGTGGTAGGGACATTTTTTTCTCTAAATGAGACTTCTCTACATGAATTAAGGGTAACCAGAACATGCTGATCACGAATATACTATTAGTTTTGCACCCGTATTTATAGTTCGGCTGTACTAGAGCACCGTGCGAAAAATTCGAATTTATGACTTAGTACCTGGGAGGGAATAGAACCCTCTTCCCCAAGGGCGTTAGGTGTGACTTTTCGCACAACCAACGTAATGAATGTTTCCATACTATTTTTAGTTAACCAATACCTTAACTTTCCAGGTTACACGCCGCAAATTCGAATTTATGATTTTAGTGCCTGGCAGGGGAAACGAACCCTCTTCCCCAATGGCGTTAGGTGTGACTTTTCGCACAGCCAACGTAAGGAACGTCTCCATACTATTTTTATCAACACCATACCGTAAGTTTATTGGTTACAAGCCGCAAAATCGAATTTATGATCTGGGGGCTTAGTAACTTATGGAGTTTAGGTGGTACGGACATTTTTTCTCTAAATGAGACTTCTTTACATGAATTACGGGTAACCAGAACGTGCTGATCACGAATATACTATTAGTTTTGCACCCGTAGTAATAGTTCGGCTGTATTGGAGCACCGCGCGAAAAATTCGAATTTATGACTTAGTACCAAGGAGGTAATCTAACCCTCGTCCCCAGGGCGTTAGGTGTGCCTTTTTGCACAGCCAATGTAAGGAACGTCGCCACACTATTTTTGTGAACACCATACCGTAATTTTCTTGGTTACAAGACGCAAAATCGAATTTATGACCTGGGGGCTTAGTAACTTATGGAGTTTAGGTGGTACGGACATTTTTTCTCTAAATGAGACTTCTTTACATTAATCATGGGTATCTCGAAGGTGTGGATCACGAATATACTATTAGTTTTGCACCCGTAGTAATAGTTCGGCTGTACTAGAGCACCGTGCGACAAATTCGAATTTATGACTTAGTTCCAAGGAGGCAATCGAGCCCTCCTCCCCACGGCGTTAGGTGTGACATTTCACACAGCCAACGTAAGGAACGTCTCCATACTATTTTTCTTAACCCAATACCTTAACTTTCCGGGTTACACGCCGCAAATTTGAATTTATGACCTAGTGCCTGGCAGGGGAATCGAACCCTCGTCCCCAAGGGCGTTAGGTGTGACTTTTCGCACAGCCACGTAAGGAACGTCTCCATACTATTTTTACTAAACCAATACCTTAACTTTCCGGCGTACACGCCGCAAAATCGATTTTATGACTTAATGCCTGGCAGGGGAATCGAACACTCGTCCCGGAGGGCGTTAGGTGTGACTTATTGCACAGCCAATGTAAGGAACGTCTCCATACTATTTTTATGAACCCCTTACCGTAACTCTCTGGGTTACACGCCGCAAATTCGATTTTTTTTGTCGTGTAGCCTCCTGAAGGGCCGAGTGCAGGTCTTTCTAGTCGACGCCCTTGGGCGACCTGCGCGTCGGGATGAGAGATGAGATGAATGGATGAAAGTGGACAAGGAAGTGGACTGAAGCGGCCGTGGCCTGTCAGAAGGTACTGTCTCAACATTTGCCTGGTTTTGAAAATGGGAAACCACGGAAAACCATTTCAAGGACAGCCGACGGTGGGGCTCGAACCCACGCGTCTACCGAGTCAGCAGAGAGCATGGCCCCATGACCCAAACGCCGCGCTTTAGCCAGCGTAGCCACTACTGTCGGTAATTCGAATTTATGACCTGAGGCTTATTAACATATGGAGTTAAGGTGGTACGGACATTTTTTCTCGAAGTGAGACTTCTTTACATGAATTATGGGTAACTCGAAGGTGCTGATCACGAATATACTATTAGTTTTGCACCCGTATTAATAGTTCGGATTTACTAGAGTACAGCGCGAAAAAATTCGAATTTATGACTTTGTACCTGGGAGGCAATCGAACCCTCGTCCCCAGGGCGTTAGGTGTTACTTTTCGCCCAGCCAATGTAAGGAACGTCTCCATACTATTTTTATTAACATAATACCTTAACTTTCTTGCTTACACGACGCAAAATCGAATTTTAGACTTAGTGCCTGACGGGGGAATAGAACCCTAGACCCCAAGGGCGTTAGGTGTGCCTTTTTGCACAGCCAATGTAAGGAACGTCTCCATACTATTTTTTTGAACACCATACCGTATTTTTCTGGGTGAACCGCCGCATATTCGAATTTATGACCTGGGGCTTGGTAACTTATGGAGTATAGGTGGTACGGATATTTTTTTTTTCGAAATGAGACTTCTTTACATGAATTACGGATAACTCGAAGGTGCTGATCACGAATATACTATTAGTTTTGCACCCGTATTAATAGTTCGGCTGTACTAGAGCACCGCGCGACAAATTCGTATTTATGACTTAGTACCTGGGAGGGAATAGATCCCTCGTCCCCAGGGCGTTAGATGTGACATTTCGCACAGCCAACGTAAGGAACGTCTCCATACTATTTTTATTAACACAATACCTTAACTTTCAGGCTTACACGCCGCAAAATCGAATTTATGACGTAGTGCCTGGCAGGGGAATCGAACTCTAGTCCCCAAGGGCGTTACGTGTGCCTTTTTGCACAGCCAATGTAAGGAACGTCTCCGTACTATTTTTATGAACACCATACCGTAATTTTCTGGGTTACATGCCGCAAATTCGAATTTTTGACCTGGGGCTTAGTAACTTATGGTGTTTAGGTGGTACGGATATTTTTTCTCGAAATAAGACTTCTCTACATGACTTATGGGTAACTCGAAGGTGCTGATCACGAATATACTATTAGTTTTGCACCCGTATTAATAGTTCGGCTTTACTAGAGCACAGCGCGACAAATTCGAATTTATGTCTTACTACCTGGGAGGCAAACGAACCCTCGTCCCCAGGTCGTTAGGTGTTACTATTCGCACAGCTAACGTAAGGAACGTCTCCATACTATTTTTATTGACACAATACCTTAACGTTCCGGCTTACACGCCGCAAAATCGCATTTATGACTTAGTGCCTGACTGCGGAATAGAACCCTAGACCCCATGGGCGTTAGGTGTGCCTTTTTGCACAGCCAATGTAAGGAACGTCTCCATACTATTTTTGTGAACACCATACCGTAATTTTACTGGGTGACCCGCCGCATATTCGAATTTATGACCTGGGGCTTGGTAACTTATTGAGTTTAGGTGGTACGGATATTTTTTTTCGAAATGAGACTTCTTTACATGAATTACGGGTAACTCGAAGGTGTGGATCACGAATATACTATTAGTTTTGCACCCGTAGTAATAGTTCGGCTGTACTAGAGCACCGTGCAACAAATTCGAATTTATGACTTAGTACCAAGGAGGCAATCGAACCCTCCTCCCCAGGGCGTTAGGAGTACCTTTTTGCACCGCCAATGTAAGGAACGTCTCCATACTATTTTTATGAACACCATACCGTAATTTTTTGGATGACGCGCCACATATTCGAATTAATGACCCGGGGCTTAGTAACTTATGTAGTTTAGGTGGTGCGGACATTTCTTCTCGAAATTAGACTTCTTTACATGCATTACGGGTAACTCGTAGGTGCTGATCACGAATATACTATTAGTTTTACACCCGTATTAATAGTTCGGATTTACTAGAGCACAGCGCGACAAATTCGAATTTATGACTTAGTGCCTGGGAGGCAATCGAACCCTCGTCCCCAGGGCGTTAGGTGTGACATTTCACACAGCCAACGTAAGGAACGTCTCCATACTATTTTTATTAACACAATACCTTAACTTTCAGGCTTACACGCCGCAAAATCTAATTTATGACTTAGTGCCTGGAAGGGGAATAGAAACCTACTCCCCAAGGGCGTTAGGTGTGCCTTTTTGCACAGCCAATCTAAGGAACGTCTCCATACTATTTTTATGACCATACCGTAATTTTCTTGGTTACAAGCCGCAAAATCGAATTTATGACCTGGGGGCTTAGTAACTTATGGAGTTTAGGTGGTACGGACATATTTTCTCTAAATGTGAGGGGGCGTGGTGGCGCAGCGGTCAAGCTGTATGCCTCTCACCAAGGCGGACCGGGTTCGATTCCCGGTCAATGCATGTGAGATTTTCGATGTGAAATGCCATGTCCTGTGGTTCGGATTCCACGTAAAACGGAGGTCCCGTGGCTTATGATCGCGAGATTAACGGTCACGTTAAACTACAAGCTTCCTTTTTTTCTAAATGTGACTTCTTTACATGAATCATGGGTACCTCGAAGGTGTGGATCACGAATATACTATTAGTTTTGCACCCGTAGTAATAGTTCGGCTGTACTAGAGCACCGTGCGACAAATTCGAATTTATGACTTAGTACCAAGGAGGCAATCGAACCCTCCTCCCCAGGGCGTTAGGTGTGACTTTTCGCACTGCCAACGTAAGGAACGTCTCCATACTATTTTTATGAACAGCATACCGTAACATTCTGTGTTACACACCGCAAATTCGAATTTATGACTCAGTACCTGGGAGGGAATCGAACCCTCGTCCCCAAGGGCGTTAGGTGTGACTTTTCGCACAGGCAACGTAAGGAACGTCTCCATACTATTTTTCTTAACCCAAAACCTTAACTTTCCGGGTTACACGCCGCAAATTCGAATTTATGACCTAGTGCCTGGCAGGGGAATCGAACCCTTGTCCCCAAGGGCGTTAGGTGTGACTTTTCGCACAGCCACGTAAGGAACGTCTCCATACTATTTTTTCTAACCCAATACCTTAACATTCCGACTTACACGCCGCAAAATCGAATTTATGACTTAGTGCCAGGCAGGGGAATCGAACACTCGTCCCGGAGGGCGTTAGGTGTGACTTATTGCACAGCCAATGTAAGGAACGTCTCCATACTATTTTTATGAACCCCTTACCGTAACTCTCTGGGTTACACGCCGCAAATTCGATCTGTTTTTGTCGTGTCGCCTCCTGAGAGGCCGAGTGCAGGTCTTTCTAGTCGACGCCCGTGGGCGACCTGCGCGTCGGGATGAGAGATGAGATGAATGGATGAAAGTGGACAAGGATGTGGACTGAAGCGGCCGTGGCCTGTCAGAAGGTACTGTCTCAACATTTGCCTGGTGTTGAAAATGGGAAACCACGGAAAACCATTTCAAGGACAGCCGACGGTGGGGCTCGAACCCACGCGTCTACCGAGTCAGCAGAGAGCTTGGCCCCATGACCTAACGCCGCGCTTTAGCCAGCGTAGCCACTACTGTCGGTAATTCGAATTTATGACCTGGGGCTTATTAACATAAGGAGTTTAGGTGGTACGGATATTTTTTCTCGAAGTGAGACTTCTTTACATGAATTATGGGTAACTCGAAGGTACTGATCACGAATATACTATTAGTTTTGCACCCGTATTAATAGTTCGACTTTAATAGAGCACAGCGCGACAAATTCGAATTTATGACTTTGTACCTGGGAGGCAATCGAATCCTCGTCCCCAGGGCGTTAGGTGTTACTTTTCGCACAGCCAACGTAAGGAACGTCTCCATACTATTTTTATTAACACAATACCTTAACTTTCCGGCTTACACGACGCAAAATCGAATTTATGACTTAGTGCCTGACTGGGGAATAGAACCCCAGACCCGAAGGGCGTTAGGTGTGCCTTTTTGCACAGCCAATGTAAGGAACGTCTCCATACTATTTTTGTGAACACCATACCGTAATTTTTCTGGGTGACCCGCCGCATATTCGAATTTATGACCTGGGGCTTGGTATCTTATGGAGTTTAGGTGGTAAGGATATTTTTTCTCGAAATGAGACTTCTTTACATGAATTACGGGTAACTCGAAGGTGCTGATCACGAATATACTACTAGTTTTGCACCCGTATTAATAGTTCGGCTTTACTAGAGCACAGCGCGACAAATTCGAATTTATGACTTAGTGCCTGGAAGGCAATCGAACCCTCGTCCCCAGGGCGTTAGGTGTGACATTTCACACAGCCAACGTAAGGAACGTCTTCATACTATTTTTATTAACACAATACCTTAACTTTCAGGCTAACACGCCGCAAAATCGAATTTATGACTTAGTGCCTGGCAAGGGAATCAAACTCTAGTCCCCAAGGGCGTTACGTGTGCCTTTTTGCATAGCCAATCTAAGGAACGTCTCCATACTATTTTTTTGAACACCATACCGTAATTTTCTGGGTTACACGCCGCAAATTGGAATTTATGACCTGGGGCTTAGTAACTTATGGAGTTTAGGTGGTACGGATATTTTTTCTCGAAATGAGACTTCATTACATGAATTATGGGTAACTCGAAGGTGCTGACCACGAATATACTACTAGTTTTGCACCCGTATTAATAGTTCGGCTTTACTAGAGCACAGCGCGACAAATTCGAATTTATGACTTAGTGCCTGGAAGGCAATCGAACCTTCGTCCCCAGGGCGTAAGGTGTTTCTTTTCGCACAGCCAACGTAAGGAACGTCTCCATACTATTTTTATTAACACAATACCTTAACAGTCCGGCTTACACGCCGCAAAATCGAATTTATGACTGAGTGCCTGAAAGGGGATTCGAACCCTAGACCCCAAGGGCGTTAGGAGTACCTTTTTGCACCGCCAATGTAAGGAACGTCTCCATACAATTTTTATGAACACCATACTGTAATTTTTTGGGTGACGCGCCACATATTCGAATTAATGACCCGGGGCTTAGTAACTTATGTAGTTTAGGTGGTGCGGACATTTCTTCTCGAAATTAGACTTCTTTACATGAATTACGGGTAACTCGAAGGTGCTGATCACGAATATACTATTAGTTTTGCACCCGTATTAATAGTTCGGCTTTACTAGAGCACAGCGCGACAAATTCGAATTTATGTCTTAGTACCTGGGAGGCAAACGAACCCTCGTCCCCAGGTCGTTAGGTGTTACTATTCGCACAGCTAACGTAAGGAACGTCTCCATACTATTTTTATTAACACAATACCTTAACGTTCCGGCTTACACGCCGCAAAATCGAATTTATGAATTAGTGCCTTGCAGGGGAATAGAAACCTAGTCCCCAAGGGCGTTAGGTGTGCCTTTTTACTCAGCCAATGTAAGGAACGTCGCCATACTATTTTTATGAACACCATACCGTAACATTCTGTGTTACACACCGCAAATTCGAATTTAAGGCTCAGTACCTGGGAGGGAATCGAACCCTCGTCCCCAAGGGCGTTAGGTGTGACTTTTCGCACAGCCAACGTAAGGAACGTCTCCATACTATTTTTACTAACCCAATACCTTAACGTTCCGGGTTACACGCCGCAAATTCGAATTTATGACTTAGTGCCTGGCGTGGGTATCGAACCTTCGTCCCCAAGGGCGTTAGGTGTGCCTTTTTGCACAGCCAATATAAGGGACGTCTCCATACTATTTTTATGAGCACCATACCGTTACTTTCTGGGTTACACGCCGCAAATTCGAATTTATGACCTGGGGCTTAGTAACTTATGGAGTTTAGGTGGTACGGACATTTTTTTTTTCTCGAAATGAGACTTCTTTACATGAATTCGAATTTACAAACCTTTTCCATATTTGGATTCGAGCCCACGACCCTCCTCTGAACTTCAGGCGACTTTTTCGAAAATCGGATGTAAGAAACGTCTGATTACTATTTTAATCAATACAATACGGAACCGATCCGGGTGGCAAATCGCAGATTCGAATTTACAAACCTCTTCCAGATTTGGATTCGAACCCACGACCCTCCAGGGCGCTACAGGTGACTTTTTCGAAAATCCGATGTACGAAACGTCTGATTACTAATTTAATCAACACAATACCGAATCGATACGGGTCGCATATCGCAGATTCGAATTTGTAAACCTCTTCCAGATTTGGATTCGAACCCACGACCCTCCTGGGCGCTACAGGTGACTTTTCGAAAATCCGATGTAAGAAATATCAGAATACTAATTTAATCAATACAATACCGAATCGATCCAGGTCACATACCGCAGATTCGAATTAACAAACATCTACCAGATTTGGATTCGAACCCACGACGATTCCGCGGTGCTACAGGTGACTTTCTCGAAAATCCGATGTAAGAAACGTCTGCTTACGAATTTAATCAACACAATACCGAATCGTTCCGGATGGCAAATCGCAGATTCGAATTTACACACCTCTTTCGGATTTTGATTCGAACCCACGACCCTCCAGGACGTTACAGGTGACTTTTTGGAAAATCCGATGTATGAAACGTCTGATAACTAATTTAATTAACACAATACCGAATCGATCGGGTCACATATCGCAGATTTGGATTTACAAACCTGTTCCATATTTGGATTCGAACCCACGTCCCTCCAGGGCGCTACAGGTGACTTTTCGGAAATCCGATGTAAGAAATATCTGAATACTAATTTAATCAACACAATACCGAATCGATCCGGGTCGCATATCGCAGATTCGAATTTACAAACCTCTTCAATATTTGGATTCGAACCCACGACCCTCCACTGCACTACAGGTGACTTTTTCGAAAATCCGATATAAGAAACGTCTGATTACTAATTTAATCAATACAATACCGAATCGATCCGGATCACATATCACATTTTCGAATTTACAAACCTCTTCCAGATTTGGATTCGAACCCCCGACCCTCCAGGGCGCTACCGGTGACTTTTCGAAAATCCTACGTAAGAAACGTCTGAAGACTAATTCAATCAACACAATACCGTACCAATTCCGATCACATTTCACAGCTTCGAATTTACAAACATCTACCGGATTTGGATTCGAACCCACGACCCTCCAGGGCGCTACATGTGACTTTTCGAAAATCCGATGTAAGAAATGTCTGGATACTAATTTAAACAACACAATACCTTACCGATCCGGATCACATATCGCAGATTCGAAATTACAAACTTGTAGGCTACCGTATTTGGATTCGAACCCTCGAACCTGCAGGACGCTACAGGTGACTTTTCGAAAATCCGATGTAAGAAACGTCTGAATACTAATTTAATCAACACAACACCGTACGAATCCGTGTCATACATCGCATAGTCGATTATTCCACTTAGTATATGTGAGGGGAATCGAATCCCGAACTTCAACGGAGCTACGGGTGACTTTTTGAACATCCTATGTAAGAAACTCGTAATACTAATTTAATCAACACAATATCGTACCGATCCGGGTCACACAAAGCAAATTCGAATTTACAAACTTCTACCGGAATGGGATTCGAACCCTAGACTCTCAAGGGAGCTACAGATGACTTTACGAATATCAGTCTAGTGTTATTCAAAATATAATCTCTTCAGAACACGCATAATAAGGCATCAACTTTGGATTATGGCAAAATAATTACAGTTGAACATCGCTATAACGACATCTAAGGGACCGTAAAAGTTATATTATTATGAACAAGTGTTGTTGGGCGGCTTCGGTGGCGTAGTGGGTAACATGCTGATCTTCTATTCCCAAGATCGCGGGTTTTTTAAGAGCGTTAGAAATCCCTCAGCATGCCTTCCTTCAGAAGGGAATTAAAGCCGGCGGGCCCATGTCGTAGATTTATGGCATCTAGCAGAACCTTCCACTAGCTACAATTGTGTGTAGCTAAATCTGTAGGTTAGATTAGATTAACACACTATTAAGTTCCAAAGTCCTTGCCACGGTGGGTGAGTGGTTATCGTGTCGGACTACCAACCCCAAGCTTGCAGGTTGGCTCCTGGCTGTGGTAAGTGATTTTTGAAAGGCGGAAAAAATCACGACACGCATGTCATATGATGATGGCATGGTAAAGAACCCATTTGAATTCAGTAGGCCGTGTTCATAATGGCAAAATTAATCTCGGGATTTTCTGCCAACACAAAGTTCCTCATTTCTCTACTAGAAAGCGCTATAGTGTCAAGGAGCTTAGATACCTAACCTGCTTGACTTTCATAGTGCTTCAAGGAACAACAAAATTCGTCATGCAAGCTGCCCTCTGGGCGTCAAATAGCAAAGCTTGCACCCGGCAGCCGAGGCCATACGATATTATTATTTTTATTATTATAAGTTCCAAAGTTAGCCTCCAGGAGCCGGTTGGGGTGGTATATAATAACCAAGTTCGCAGCTAGATGTCATTGATGGTACCATTTGGTAGCAAAAGTAGGAACTACTTGAAAATGATCAACTGCAGTCCTTACCTGAATTACAGATAACACACACTAATGGCCTACAGCCATCACAATTAACACGGGTTATCAGACAGATTCTACACACACCCAAAGTACACGGAGCTATATGACTGCGTTGTCGCAGTCGCTAAACTGAGGAACCAACCAAGTGCTGTTGAATCGAAGATTCAAATTTTCAGTCTAGTGAAGCGGAAAATAAAAACAGATTTAATTAGCCTAATATTATAATAGTACATAATGCAACGAGTCTATAATGGCAATAATTAAGACACGAGCATGTTTATAAAACGAGCGTAGAGAGTTTTATAATTTCCATACGAGTGTCTTAATTACCATTATAGGTGAGTTGCATACCACTGTTTATGTTCGACGATAATTATAACTATTTTATGTCGAACATAAATATTTATCAATATCTGTCGAGATTTCTCCTGTTTATGTTCCGAACAGAGCGCTTGGGACGCAGAGAATAGGCTACCTTGTATTTGACCATGGCCTCCTCGAATATCCCACTTTGATACTAGGCATGCAGTGAAATTGAAAATAGGAAGGCCGTGGAAGTCAGCTCAAGGGCAATGCTATCCTTACCTAATTGGTCACACAACTGTTTCTTGAGCTCTGATTGGTGGGAGAAACTGTATCATAATGAAAACTTGTGCTATAAAGAGCCTCATTATAGTACAGTTTTCTGACATATAATACTGTATTTACATTTCGCCATGGTCGAGCATAAACGCACTTTTAAGCATATGCCAACATGTACTACAATAAAAACAGATTGTAGAGTACTCACCAAATTTTTCTGAACACTGTGCCGAAAGTAATTTTGTAACGTTGTCTGAATCCGTCAATCCACCCACTGCTGAACACAAATTCTTTATCTTTTAATTTCTTGGCAAATTCTTCTGCTTTAGCCAAATGGTGAGGTCCACTACAGGTACACTGTAGCTTCTCTGTTGCTGAAAACACTTCAGCAGTGCTTCATCCACATCGCTCCGTTCCGATTTTCTTAATCGATTAATCTTTGATCTGTTCTGTTCAAATGCAGTAACAATTTTTTCCTTGCTCTTTCAAATCATAGTCCAGTCAAATTAGACCAAATATGATGCGTTTGCTGCATTAAATAATGTAGTTCCAAATGTTTCGGGATTGTGTAGTGGGAGGTCCCCTGAACAACACCTACCTTTTTTAAATAACTAATGAGAGAAGTAGATTTAATAAATTTAATTAAAAATTTAATTATATAATATTATCCGCACGCAATTTAACTAGACAACCTATTCGCGATATGTCAATGTGTATATTATCAATCATTTATTTCTTATCACTAATAAATAGCCGATGGCCATTGGCTGCATTAATAAAAATTAAAAAATAGCAGATGAGGGTATACATTTCTTATAACGGATCTCGTACTAACTTCTTTGGTTCCTCAGTTTAGCGGCTGCGATAACGCAGTTGTGTAGCCCCGTGTACTTTAGGTGTGTGTACAATCTGACTGATAACCCGTGTTAATTGTGATGGCTGTATTAGTGTGGGTTATCTGTAATTCAGGTAAGGACTGCAGATGATCAATTTCAAGTAGTTCCTACTTTTGCTACCAAATTGTGCCATCAATGACACCTAGCTGCGAGCTTGGTTATTATATACCACCACAACCGGCACCTGGAGGCTAACTTTGGAACTTATAATAATAAAAATAATAATATCGTATGGTCTCGGCTGCCGGATGCAAGCTTTGCTATTTGACGCCCAGAGGGCAGCTTGCATGACGAATTTTGGTGTTCCTTGAAGCACAATGAAAGTCAAGCAGGTTAGGTATCTAAGCTCCTTGACACTATAGCGCTTTCTAGTAGAGAAATGAGGAACTTTGTGTTGGCAGAAAATCCCGAGAATAATTTTGCCATTATGAACACGGCCTATTGAATTCAAATGGGTTCTTTAACATGCCAACATCGTATAACATGCATGTCGTGATATTTTCCGCCTTTCAAAAATCACTTACCACAGCCAGGAGCCAACCTGCAAGCTTGGGGTTGGTAGTCCGACACGATAACCACTCACCCACCGTGGCAAGGACTTTGGAACTTAATAGAGTGTTAATCAAATCTAACCTAGAAATTTAGCTGCACATAATTGTAGCTAGTGGAAGGTTCTTTTACATGCCATAAATCTACGACATGGGCCCGTCGGCTTTAATTCCCTTCTGAAGGAAGGCATGCTGAGGGATTTTTAACGCTCTTAAAATCCCGCGATCTTGGGCATAGAAGATCAGCATGTTACCCACTACGCCACCGAAGCCGCCCAACAACACTTGTTCATAATAATATAACTTTTACGGTCCCTTAGATGTCGTTATAGCAATGTTCAACTGTATTTATTTTGCCATGATCCAAAGTTGATGCCTTATTATGCGTGTTCTGAAGAGATTATATTTTGAATAACACTAGACTAATAATCGTAAAGTCTTCTGTAGCGCCCTTGAGGGTTCGAATCCCATTCCGGTAGAAGTTTGTAAATTCGAATTTGCTATGTATCACCCGGATCGGTACGGTATCGTGTTGATTAAATTAGTAGTAGTAGGTCGTTTCTCACGTGGGATGTTCAAAAAGTCACCTGTAGCGCCCTGGAGGGTTGTGCGTTCGAATCCCAATGAGGTGGAATTTTGTAAATTCGAATTAGCGATATGTGATCATAATCGGTTCGGTATTGTGATCATTAAATTAGTATTCAGATGTTTCTTACATCAGATTTTCGAAAAGTCACCTGTAGCGGTCTGGAGGGCCGAGGGTTCGAATCTAAATCCCGTAGAAGATTATAAATTCGAATCTGCGATTTGTGATCCGGATCTGTACGGCATTGTGTTGATTAAATTTGTATTCAGTTGTTTCTTACATCGGATTTTCGAAAAGTCACCTGCAGCGGTCTGGAGGGTCAAGGGTTCGAATCCAAATCCTGTAGGAGATTATAAATTGGAATCTGCGATTTGTGATCCGGATCTGTATGGTGATCATTAAATTAGTATTCAGTTGTTTCTTACATCGGATTTTCGAAAAGTCACCTGTAGCGGTCTGGAGGGTCGAGGGTTCGAATCCAAATCTGGAAGAGGTTCGTAAATTCAAATCTGCGATTTGCTACCCGGATCGATTCGGTATTGTGTTGATTAAATTAGTAATCAGACGTTTCTTACATCGGATTTTCGAAAAAGTCACCTTTAGCGCCGTGGAGGGTCGTGGGTTCGAATCCAAATATGGAAGAGGTTTGTAAATTCGAATCTGCGATATGTGAACTGGATCGACTCAGTATTGTGTTGATTAAATTAGTGTTCAGACGGTTCTTACATAGGATTTTCAAAATGTCACCTGTAGCACCCTGGAGGGTCGTGGGATCGAATCCAAATCTGGAAGAGGTTTTTAAATTCGAATCTGCGATATGCGACCCGGATCGATTCGGTATTGTGTTGAATAAATTAGTATTCAGTCGTTTCTTGCATCGGATTTTCAAAAAACCACCTGTAGCGCCCTGGAGGGTCGAGGGTTCGAATCCAAATCCCGTAGAAGATTATAAATTCGAATCTGCGATTTGTGATCCGGATCTGTACGGTATTGTGTTGATAACTTTAGTATTAATACGTATCTTACAGCGGATATACGAAGTTACCTGTAGCGCAGTTTATATTTCAGTGTTCGATTCGCTTTCCCGAAGTCGGTGGTAAATTCGATTTGCGATGTAGGCCTAAATCCCGGATCAGTTCGGTTTTGTGTTGCCGTGCCCGTAGCCGCGCCTCCTGGCGTATCCACACAAAATGCAACGCCCGCCGGAGACGGTAACATTGGGCCCCAGTCCTCCTCTGGACTTAGTGATATATTTGACCTAGTCAGGGAGTTGAATTTTGTCAAACTGATACCTATCCTTAAAGTAACTGCTACCCGTATTCGCTCTTGTTCGAATACCATAGATAAGGTAGGCTAATGGTTCTGGTAGATGCTGCCGTGCAGTATTTTTCTGAACCGTAATCTTATTCGACAATGTACAGAGTGCTTACGGTTAGTGCTTGGAACTGCGAAGGCATTAGTAGACAGAAGCTTGAAGCTTTTCTTTCCGCCTACAATGTTGATATCTGCATCTTAAATGAGACATGGTTGGATTCGAATGCGCGCTTTTCGATATAAAAAAATTGCAATGTATCGAAAAGTCAGGCTTACCCAGATTATACCACCTCGCGGTGGTGTGGCCATCCTGATAAAGTCTAGGCTTTGTCATCGTGTGCTGGACCCACTCTGTGTCTCTAATATAGAGAGCCTGGGCATAGAAGTCAAGATGAATACCTTGCACTACTACTCTCATGCCGTGCGGGCATATCACCTTTGAAATGTGAATGCGGGAAACTAAAAGTTGGAGACTGGTGCCCGTAAACCGGGCTCCTTTTCCTCCATTTTGAGGGGAAAGTTGATAATTAATGATTTTGTGATTAAATAATAATATTACAACTGCCAATGGTATATAATTGTTTAATTTATTAGTTGAACCATTTAATTAAAAGGAGCAGTGCTAATTTAAAATGAGAGTAGCAGCTTGTATCAGCTTAAGTTCGGGTCAGGAAGTGCACTTTGGTCAAATATTCTGCCGATGCTGTAGTTATTATTATCGCTACGCTCTTGCCATGGTGCGGATAGTTTTGCAGTCGTTTACAGCGGCAGCTTCTGTCTGGTAATAGTGATATAAACAATGGAAAGATTTCCTATGTTTAATTTGATTCTTTAGGAACTAAGAGAGACCATTAGTGGGTTGGTTTTTAAGTGTGAAAGGAGAAGACAGATTTGAAGTAGATCTTTGGTTGAAAATAGTAGTTCTTTATAATAAGCCTCGCATTGATTTGGGGAATAAGTTATGAAAACCAGATTTGCTTAATGTGTTGGATGAATGCTGTTTCAATCGATCACACGGCCCACAGGGCACCGTCCCGAGTAGGTCGGCCGTGGCCATCCTCACGGACAGATACCCCGCGAAGCCGCGTGACGAGTAAAACCAATGTAATTTGTCATAAGACTGTGTTATTGCTTTGAGATGTGAAGTCTTGTAACGGGGAGTTTGAATTAAGTAGCGCTCATCTCCGATTGACTGCTCGAGTCCTGTGGCAGCCAATCAGGGCCTGGCTGTACATTGCTGCATTGAAATAGTTTTTAATTCGAATTTGCGGTGTGTAACCCATAAAGTTACGTTATTGCGTTCATAAAAATAGCACGGAGACGTTCCTTACGTTGGCTCTGCGAAAAAACACATCTAACGCCATTGGGGACGAGGGTTCGATTCCCTGACAGATACTAAGCCATAAATTCGAATTTGCGATGTGTAACCCACAATGTTGCGGTATGGTGTTCATAAAAACAGTTTGGGGACGTTCCTTACATTGGCTGTGCAAAAAGGCACACCTAACGCCCTTGGGGACTAGGGTTCGATTCCCCTGCCAGGCACTAGGTCATAAATTCGAATTTGCGGCGTGTAACCCGGAAAGTTAAGGTATTGGGTTAATAAAAATAGTATGGAGACGTTCCTTACGTTGGCTGTGTAAAAAGTCACACCTAACGCCCTAGGGGACGAGGGTTCGATTCCCCTGGCAGGCACAAAGTCATAAATTCGATTTTGCGGCGTGTATGCTGAAACGTTCAGCTATTGTGTTCATAAAATTAGAATAGAGGCGTTCCTTACGTTGGCTGTGCGAAAAGTCACACCTAACGCCCTAGGGGACGAGGGTTCGATTCTCCTGCCTGGCCCCAGGTCATAAATCCGAATTTGCGGCATGTAACCCGGAAAGTTAAGGTATTGTGTTAATAAAAGTAGTATGGAGGCGTTCCTTACGTTGGCTGTGCGAAAAGTCACACCCAACGCCCAAGGGGACGAGGGTTCGATTCCCCTGCCAAGCCCTAAGTCATAAATACGATTTTGCGATGTGTAAGCCACAAAGGTAAGCTGTTGTGTTAATAATAAAAACAGTATGGAGGTGTTCCTTACGTTGGCTGTGCGAAAAGTCACACCTAACGCCCTGGAGACGAGGGTTCGTATCCCTCCCAGGTACTAAGTCATAAATTCGTATTTGCGGTGTGTAACCCAGAATGGTACTGTATGGTGTTCATAAAAATAGTATGGAGACGTTACCTTCGTTGGCTTTGCGAAAAGTCACACCTAACGCCCTTGGGGACGAGGGTTCGATTCACCTGCCAGACCCTAAGTCATAAATTCGAATTAGCCGCGTGTAACCCGGAAACTTAAGGTATTAGGTTAATAGAAATAGTATGGAGGCGTTCCTTACTATGGCTGTGCGAAAATTCACACCTAACGCCCTTGGGGACGAGGGTTCGATTCCCTCCCAGGTACTAAGTCATAAATTCGTATTTGTCGCGCGGTGCTCTAGTACTGCCGAACTATTAACACGGGTGCAATACTAATAGTATATTCGTGATCAGCATCATCGATTTTCCCATAATTCATGTAAAGAAGTCACATTTTTAGAAAAAATGTCCGTACCACAAAAACTCCAAAAGTTACTAAGTCCCAGGTCATAAATTCGAATTTGCGGCGTGTACCCCAGAAAGTAACGGTATGGTGTTCATAAAAATAGTATGGAGACGTTCCTTCTATTGCATGAGCGAAAAGTCACACCTAACGCATTTGGGGACAAGGATTCGTTTCCCTCCGATGTACTAAGTCATAAATTCGAATTTGCGGTGTGTAACCCGGAATGTTGCGGTATGGTGTTCATAAAAATAGTATGGAGACGTTTCTTAAATTGGCTGTGCAAAAAGTCTCACCCAACGCCCTTGGGGACAAGGATTTGATTCCCTCCCACATACTAAGTCATACATTCGAATTTGCGGTGTGTAACCCAGAATTTTGCGGTATGTTGTTCATAAAATTAGTATGGAGACGTTCCTTACATTGGCTGTGTAAGAAGTCACACCTTACGCCCTTGGGGTCGAGGATTCGATCCCTGTTACTAAACCCCAGGTTATAAATTCGAATTTGCGGCATGTAACCCGGAAGGTCACGGTATTGTGTTCATAAAATAGTATGGAGACGTTCTTTACGTTGGCTGTGTGAAAAGTCAACTTAACGCCCTTGGGGACGAGGGTTCGATTCCTCAGCCAGGCACTAAATCATAAATTCGAATTTGCGGCGAGTAACCCTGAAAGTAAAGGTATTGGGTTAGTAAAAATAGTATGGAGACGGTCCTTACGTTGGATGTGCAAATAGTCACAGTAATCGCCCTTGGGGACGAGGGTTCGATTCCCCAGCCAGGCACTAAATCATAAATCGAATTTGCGGCGTGTAACCCGGAAAGTAAAGGTATTGGGTTAGTAAAATTAGTATGGAGACGTTCTTTACGTTGGATGTGCGAAAAGTCACACCTAACACCCATGGGGACGAGGGTTCGATTCCTCAGCCAGGCACTAAATCATAAATTCGAATTTGCGGCGTGTAACCCCGAAAGTAAAGGTATTGGGTTAGTAAAAATAGTATGGAGACGTTCTTTACGTTGGATGTGCGAGAAGTCACACCTAACACCCTTGGGGACGAAGTTTCGATTCCCCTGCCAGGCCCTAAGTCATAAATTCGAATTTGCGGTGTGTAACCCGGAAAGTAAATGTATTGGGTTAATAAAAATAGTATGGAGACGGTCCTTACGTTGGCTGTGCAAATAGTCACAGTAATCGCCCTTGGGGACGAGGGTTCGATTCCCCAGCCAGGCACTAAATCATAAATCGAATTTGCGGCGTGTAACACGGAAAGTAAAGGTATTGGGTTAGTAAAAATAGTATGGAGACGTTCTTTACGTTGGATGTGCGAAAAGTCACACCTAACACCCTTGGGGATGAAGGTTCGATTCCCCTGCCAGGCCCTAAGTCATAAATTCGAATTTGCGGCGTATAACCCGGAAAGTAAAGGTATTGGGTTAATAAAAATAGTATGGAGACGGTCCTTACGTTGGCTGTGCGAATTGTCACACCTAACGCCCTTGGGGACAAGGGTTCGATTCCCTCCCAGGTACTGAGTCATAAATTCGAATTTGCGGTGTGTAACACAGAATGTTACGGTATGGTGTTCATAAAAATAGTATGGAGACGTTCCTTACATCGGCTGTGCAAAAGGCACACCTAACGCCTTTGGGGACTAGGGTTCGATTCCCCTGCCAGGCACTATTTTGCGGCGTGTAAGCCTGAAAGTTAAGGTATTGTGTTAATAAAAATAGTATGGAGACGTTCCTTACATCGGCTGTGCGAAAAGTCACACCTTACGCCCTTGGGGACGAGGGTTCATTTCCCTCTCAGGTACTAAGTCATAAATTCGAATTTGTCGTGCGGTGCTCTAGTACAGCCGAACTATTAATACGGGTGCAAAACTAATAGTATATTCGTGATCAGCACCTTCGTGTTGCCCATAATTCATGTAAAGAAGTCTCATTTCGAGAAAAAATGTCTGTACCACCTAAACTCCATAAGTTACTAAGCCCCCGGTCATAAATTCGAATTTGTGGCGCGTCACCCAGAAAATTACGGTATTGTGTTTATAAAAATAGTATGGATACGTTCCTTACATTGGCTGTGCGAAAAGTCGCACCTAACGCCCTTGGGGACGAGGGTTCATTTCCCCCGGCCAGGCACTAAGTCATAAATTCGATTTTTCGGCGTCTAAGCCGGAAAATTAAGGTATTGTGTTAATAAAAATAGTATGGAGACGTTTCTTACGTTGTCTGCGCGAAAAGTCGCACCTAACGCCCTTGGGGACGTGGGTTCGATTCCCCTGCCAGGCCCTGAGTCATAAATTCGAATTTGCGGCGTGTAACCCGGAAAGTTAACGTATTGGCTTAATATAAATAGTATAGAGGCGTTCCTTACGTCGGCTGTGCGAAAAGTCACATCTAACGCCCTTGGGGGCGAGGATTTAATAGTTGATTCATGATCGGGCACCCTCGATTTACTTCTGTCTTCGCAGAGTTGAACAGATGACTTCTGCACAGCTTAGAGAGTGCTGTGAGATTGTGTTGCTATCCTGCATATGTGTTAGCAACTCATCGCGCGCATGCGCCGCTCTTCATTTGTTTGCCACGTGCGCATGCGTTGTCAGCCGCACGTCATTTGTTCGTAACGCGCTTGGTAAGTTTACGAACTTGTAAAAGAAGTATACTATTCCGTACCACCTGAACTCCATAAGTGCCGGAATAGCAAGCTTAGTTATAGAAGGAAGGGTCGAGGACAAGAACTGTAGGAGTAGACCAAGGTTAGAATATGTTAAACAGATTACCTTGGATTTAGGATGTGATAGCTATGAAGAGACGGAACGATTAACTCAGGACAGGGAGGCATGGAGAGCTGAATGAAACCAGCCAAAGGACTGAAGACTCAAACAAACAACAATTAACATTGTAACAGATAAGCTTTCTTCTTTTTTGTAAACACTTCTAAATTTTAAGAACATATCAAAATATAATGTTTAGTAAATAAGTTTTATATATGTGTTAGTCCTATAAAAATAAAATAACAATATCACTAACATACAATTATTAACTACTTGTCTCTCAATGTCACTTATACTAAAGAAGACCACAATTATGTTGAAACTAGTACATCATAGAACTTCTAGTACCTACTTCATTTAATGACTTTTCATGGACCACTCTTAATACTGTTACGGCTGTGAGTTTGATTTGTCGCTCGCCGCATGAGTCACAGCTTCCCCGGGCTGTTTGTGCTCTGCCTCAGTGTATTACGTGCGCGTGACGCAACGGGCTGCGAAGTGAAAGGGATGGTCCAGAAAATTTCATGACCCCGCCAGTGAAGGAAATGTCGAGAAGCCGTGTGTCCTGGACGATTCTAGAATTCATTGAGTCACCAGCCTGCTATATAAGCGGCTTCAACAGTGAGGGGACCGAGTTTTCTGTGGGTGTGTGTTTCTGAGCTAGTGCGTGTTTTCCTGAGCGACAGAAGTGTGGTGACGAAGTGCCGTGCGAGTTACGAAATCCAGTGACATTGTTTCCCAGCTTGTGAACAGCGTGCAGCAAGTGATCGTAAGTAACTGTAGTCGGCGTACATAAGGGAGAGGAGCAGGTAGTGTCTGTCAAGGCCACCGTACTCATTAAGACGGTTTAACTTCTGTGGTTTGTTGACAAGTGAAAGGGCCAAGAGCGCTCAAGGAAGAGACTTGAGGAAACTGCAGTAAGGTTCCAATTGCTTGTATTTGCTGATGAGTAGTGTACCTCTTCCTGCAAGCAATAAAGCTAACTTCTCTTTAAAGCAGTAATTGGTTTTGTGTTTTCTACCCTCCGTAATCCAGTTAACAAGAGTGCCACTAGGTGGTGGCACGTAACAACTGGTGTCAGAAGCCGGATTACGAACTCAAGCACAAGCACAACACCTGACGGTCCTGGTTTCAAAACCCGAGCAGGTCATTTTTTTAAATTTTCCTGTGAGCGCATGCCCCTTACAAGACAAACATCTAAAATGGAAGAGCAATTCGCAGCATTGCTAGAAAAGTTAAGTGGCATGGAAATCAAGATGGGAGACGGCCAGAAGAATTTAACCAAGGACCTAACTGCCAAATTAGAAGCCGGCCAGAAGAAGATGGAGGACGGCCAGAAGAAGTTGGCCACGGACCTAACTGCTAAATTAGAAGATGGCCAGAAGAATTTAACCAAGAAGATATAGGACGGCCAGAAGTAGATGGAAGACAGGCAGAATAAGTTAGCACAGGACCTGAAGAAATTAGAACTTTGTCTGCGTGAGGAAGTCACGGCAGTGGAAAAGAAGTTCGACGCCTTAAAAGAAGAAGTTGCCGAGCTACGCCGACGCCCGCTGACGGGGGTGGAAGAGAGATTCAACGCTCTACGAAAGGAATTTGCTGAGCTGCGCCGACACCGGCCGACAGGGATGGAAGATAGATTCAAAGCCCTACAATAGGAAGTCGCCGAGCTGCGCCGACGCCCGCCGACCGGGGTGGATGAGAGAGTCAAAGCCCTACAAGAGGAAGTTGCCGAACTGCGCCAACGCCCACTCACGGGGGTGGAAGAGAAATTCAACGCTCTTCAAGAGGAAGTTGCCGAGCTGCGCCGACGTCCACCCGCAGGTACACCGGGGACATCAGGAACGGGAGAGAGCAGAGTGACGCCCCAAACCTTCGACGGAAAGGTCCCGTGGAGCACCTATTTACGTCAGTTCGAGGCAGCCTGTTCCATAAACAACTGGAACAGCACGGAAAAGGCTACAGCTCTCATTGTAGCGCTGAGAGGGGACGCCCTTAACGTCCTTCAGGCCATCCCGACTGGATCCCAGGACTACGCTTCACTGATCGCCCATATGGAGTCCCGATATGGGGATAGCCATCTTCAGCAGGCCTACCAGATGCAGCTCTGGACCCAGGTACAAAAGAACGCGGAAACTCTGCAGGAGTTCGAGATGGACATCGCACGTCTCGTAAGGCTCGCCTACCCAACAGCGCCGGCCGACTTTCTGGAGCAGATAGCGACGCAGACCTTCACCGACGGCCTACGGGACTCGGACACTCAACAGGCGCTGCGACTCGCGCGCAATAAGACCCTGGCAGATGCGCTGAGCCACGCACTTGAGTTCGAGACGGCAAAGCAGGTATCTAGAATGCGCGCGTGGGTGCGTCAGGTGGACGTCGACGAACCAGCCAAAGCCGACAAGACCAAGCCCCTGGCCGATGAACTGATGGAGGCGCTAGGGCGGTTCTTCAAGAGTCGCAGTACCACCAACAAAAACGTAGCCGAAGGACATCTGGAGAGGCGGCCCGGAAGAGGACTACCGACCTGCTGGACCTGCCGTAAGAGAGGCCACCTGAGCAAGGACTGCGGTGATCGCCGCCACCAAGGGTTTCCGTCGGGACAGTCAGTCGTAGGGAAACCGCGCGGCCCAGGAAAGCAAGTATCAGCCAGCCTTGGGGGGCAAAGGTTGGCTTGTGACAGTCGTCAAGCCCCGGCATTCCAAGTCCGTGTGACGAAGTTACGGAGGGACAATAGCAGCCTGATGGTCGACGGAGTCATCAACGGAGGGAGCTGGCCCATGCTAATCGACACGGGAGCATCGAGGACCATCGTCAGTCCCACCGTGATCCCGAAGTGGAGAGTGCAACCCACACAAAGGAACCTCCAGCTAATAACCGCGACCGGAGAGACCGCACCGGTACATGGCGAAGCATCACTGGAGTTCGTCATTGGTCGACGAGCGATAAAGCATCCAGTGCTTGTGGCTGACGTATCAAATGAAGTGATCCTCGGACTGGACTTCCTGGACCAGAACTACATCATCTTGGACTTGAGTACCAACACTCTGCACTTCGGAAGGGAGCAACTTGCTTTGCGACCAGCATACGAGGCCGTCGCCGCACGACGAGTAAGGCTGAGAGAGGACGTCATCGTTCCCGCCAGGACGGAAGTCAGCGCTGCCGTAACTGTCGACGGAACAGTTGAGGGAGTGGCGGCTGTCATCGAGCCAAAATATGAGGACATCCAGATAAAAGGATTGCTAGTTGCCAAGACTCTCATCAACACGTCGTCTCGGCCGTACGTCCGCCTGTCCAACCTGAACGACTACATTACGGTTCACCGGGACACCAACCTAGGAGTCTGCGAGCCCGTTACCTGGATTGCCCGCATCGCAGACACGACGGACGGACACCTGCAGACGGACAACCCAAGAAGACGCGCCCTGCCAGAAGAACTACAGAAGCTGTACCAAGGATCCCAGGACCATTTAGACGAGGAACAATCACGCCAACTTCGGGACCTGCTACACGAATTCCAGGATGTCTTCTCCGTGGGGAGCAAAGCCTTCGGCAGGACAAGCTTGGTCCAGCACAGAATCGACGTTGGGGACAGCGCACCGATTAGGGCCCCATTCCAACGTGTCCCGCTCGCCAAGCAAGCCGAAGTCGACCGGATGTTAGAAGAGATGAAGGAGCAAGGGGTGATCGAGCCATCACATAGTCCTTGGAGTTCTCCGGTCGTGCTAGTGAAGAAGAAGGACGGTTCCGCCAGGTTCTGCGTGGACTACAGGCGGGTGAACGACGTCACGAAGAAGGACAGCTACCCTCTACCCCGGATCGACGACACGCTGGACACCATATCAGGATCAAGATGGTTCTCCACATTGGATTTGAAGAGTGGCTACTGGCAGGTGGAGGTCCACCCTAAGGACCGCGAGAAAACGGCGTTCTCTGTGGGCAGCGGGCTCTGGCAGTTCACCGTCATGCCATTCGGTCTGTGCAACGCCCCTGCGACCTTCGAAAGGCTAATGGAGTCCATTCTGAGGGGACTACACTGGAAGACCTGCCTGGTGTACCTAGACGACGTCATCGTTCTGGGAAGAAGCTTCGAGGAGCACTACAGCAACCTGAAGGAGATCTTGATGAAGCTACGGGCTGCCCAGCTAAAGTTGAGCCCCAAGAAGTGTCAGCTCTTCCCTGAGCAGGTCCAGTACCTTGGGCATATTGTCTCCGAGGAAGGGGTGCGCACCGACCCAGAAAAGACCGCAGCTGTGAGGGAGTGGCCAGTTCCGAAGGACAAGTCCCAACTACGAAGCTTCCTGGGACTCTGCACTTATTACCGTCGCTTCGTGAGAGGATTCGCCGACATCGCCAAACCACTGCATCGACTGACTGAGAAGGATCAACTCTTCGCATGGACAGCAGGATGCCACAGTGCCTTCGAACAACTCAAGCAGGCTCTGTGCAACGCGCCTATTCTGGCCTACCCCAGACCTGGAACAAGGTTCATCGTCGATACCGATGCCAGCGACTTTGGCATAGGGGGGATCCTGTCGCAAGTAGTGGACGGCGAGGAGAGATTAGCGGCCTACTTCAGCAAGGCCTTGTCAAAGCCAGAAAGGAACTACTGCGTCACCAGGAAGGAACTGCTCGCCATCGTGAAGACCATCGAACACGTCCACAAGCACCTGTACGGGCAAGAATTTCTCATCAGGACCGACCATGCATCCCTGCGGTGGCTCCTGAACTTCAAACAGCCCGAGGGTCAACTCGCGCGGTGGTTAGAGAGGCTTCAAGAGTACAACTTCGAGATCCAGCACAGGAAAGGCCAACTGCATTCTAATGCCGACGCCCTGTCACGAAGACCGTGCCCCGAAGACTGCATCATCTGTACTAGGAGGGAGGAGAACACCGGGATACAGTGCCGACGGACTACTGTGGAACTTCAAGGGAACTGGAGCCGCGAATCTTTCACGCGGGCACAAGCAGAAGATGATGACCTGGGACTGATAGCCGAATGGAAGAGGGCCAGTGTCCCCAGACCCGGGTGGAACATTGTGAGTGACTGCAGCCCAAAGTTTAAGTCCTACTGGGCGCAGAGGGACTCGCTGATTGTAAGGGATGGCCTCATCTGCCGCGCCTGGGAGAGCACCGACGGGAAGACATCTCGGGAACAAGTCGTCGTTCCAAAGGCTATGACGGAGGAAGTCCTGAGGGAAGTCCATGGAGGATCAACTGGTGGACACCTAGGAATAAAGAAGACCCTGGAGAAGCTGAGAGAGCGGTTCTACTGGATCGGATGCCGAACTGACGTGGAGAACCACTGCGCGAGGTGCCACGATTGCGCAGCCAGCAAGGGCCCAGGACGAAGATGACTGGGTCCACTGAAGACCTACAACGTGGGCGACCCCATGGAGAGAGTGGCCATCGATGTTGCTGGGCCATTCCCTTTAAGCGAGGTAGGGAACCGCTACATATTGGTCGTCAGCGACTACTTTACCAAATGGCCGGAGGCGTATGCGCTCCCTAACCAAGAAGCCGCGACGATTGCAGAGACCCTGGTGAAGGAATTCGTCAGCCGGTACGGAGTACCCCTGGAGCTGCACTCCGACCAAGGGAGGAACTTCGAGTCGCAGGTGTTCCAGAACCTATGCCAGCTGCTGGGAATCCGGAAGACAAGGACAACGCCGCTACACCCTCAGTCCGACGGGATGGTAGAGCGATTCAATCGCACCATCGAGAATCATCTCCGAATAGTCGTCAGCGAGCACCAGAGGGATTGGGACAAGCATCTTCCACTATTTCTCCTGGCCTACCGCGCCACCGTGCTTGAAGCCACAGGGTGCACACCAGCCCGGGCCATGTTTGGGAGAGAGCTCCGTCTACCTGTAGATCTTGCCTTCAGCCGACCTGGGAATGATCCGGTCCCGGTAAGCCAGTATTGTCAAGAACTGGTCGACCAACTGGAGGACGTGCACGCGTTTGCGGGGAGGAAACTGCACATCGAGACCGACCGAATGAAGACCCGATACGACCAACAGACGGATGCTGGCGGATTCCACGAGGACGACCTGGTCTGGCTCTTCAACCCATTACGGAAGAAAGGCCTGTCACCGAATCTGCAGAAGTCCTGGGAGGGCCCGTACCGAGTCGTGAAACGGATCAACGATGTCGTCTACAGGATACAGCGGAGCCCGAGGGCGAAGATGAAGATCGTGCATCGAGATCACCTGGCAGCCTACGGAGGGACACAGACGGACCAATGATTGATCGGGACGATCAGCCTTTTAGGAAGGGGGTGGTGTTACGGCTGTGAGTTTGTTTTGTCGCTCGCCGCATGAGTCACAGCTCCCCCGGGCTGTGTGTGCTCTGCCTCAGTGTATTACGTGCGCGTGACGCAACGGGCTGCGAAGTGAAAGGGATGGTCCAGAAAATTCGTGACCCCGCTAGTGAAGGAAATGTCGAGAAGCCGTGTGTCCTGGACGATTCTAGATTTCATTGAGTCACCAGCCTGATATATAAGCGGCTTCAACAGTGAGGGGACCGAGTTTTCTGTGGGTGTGTGTTTCTGAGCTAGTGCGTGTTTTCCTGAGCGACAGAAGTGTGGTGACGAAGTGCCGTGCGAGTTACGAAATCCAGTGACATTGTTTCCCAGCTTGTGAACAGCGTGCAGCAAGTGATCGTAAGTAACTGTAGTCGGCGTACATAAGGGAGAGGAGCAGGTAGTGTCTGTCAAGGCCACCGTACTCATTAAGACGGTTTAACTTCTGTGGTTTGTTGACAAGTGAAAGGGCCAAGAGCGCTCAAGGAAGAGACTTGAGGAAACTGGAGTAAGGTTCCAATTGCTTGTATTTGCTGATGAGTAGTGTACCTCTTCCTGCAAGCAATAAAGCTAACTTCTCTTTAAAGCAGTAATTGGTGTTGTGTTTTCTACCCTCCGTAATCCAGTTAACAAGAGTGCCACTAGGGGGTGGCACGTAACAATACTATTGGGTATTTATTAGAATTTTAATCTTCAGCAGTGCATCCTCCCAGAACTTCAGATAATCAGATTCTGCAGTCGAACAGCATCGATATGGGTTGCCTGAGTAATCTTTGATGACCCAAATTATTCATAAATAACAAAAAAAAAAGTGCATTAACTCTGGCTCAATTGGCATGTTTTGTGGAAATCCATCTACTAATACATTAATGGCTCTCAAAACAGGCCAAGCGTAAGATCTGGGCAGCAAGGAATACTCTCACTTTGTCCTTTCCCTTCAGGTCCACATGGGGCACTTGTAATTTTATTAACTAACCTGTACCAACAATCATCATTAGCCTTCAGTAACAGATTTACATGCTCCCATTTGCAGATCCATGTTCTGTAACAATATTGTACTTAAAAATATATATTCCTTGTGCTCTTAGGCACATTAAAAATTGTCCCAATTTCTCCTCCATGGTGCTGATCAGCATTAGCAGGAAATCTTTCCACCAAATTCTTCACTGCTGATTTTAAGTACTGCCCTGGTCACACACTATCGCCTTTACAATTATGTCAGCAGAAGAACATTAGTTAGCTTTTAAGGGGCGGAACAGCGAGGTCATCTGCCCCTCTGCAGTAAGAGACGTGATCACTTTAATAAAGAGCTCTTCCAGAATGTAGTTAGATCTCGTTCTACCGAATTCACCATCTCTAAATCCCATCACTCTATCAACATTTTGTCTGTAACACAAACCACTTTTAAGGGAAACTTCATCTATATATAGGGCACAAAATTCATTTCCACCTAGTTTCTGCCTCTCGTACATTTTCTTAACTTGCTCTCCAAGGTGCTTGACAAGGAGCTCATATTTCCTGCATCAAATTAAATAGAACTCAAAATATTCTGAAGAGTGGATCTGACCTACCAGTCAGATGTTACCACCGTGATTTGCAGATTTGTAGTTTTCATTTTACACCCTAAACTGAAAGAAAAGAGATATGATTACAAAATAACACGCTTTTATGTACAAAATAATGGTAGGTGACTGGTTGGTAGAGTGAGTATTGCTGATATTGCACAGTAATTACAAGTTACGAACCCTTCAACTCACTTGCACATAGATTTAGGTTATGTTAGCCACATCGTGTTCACTGCAGGCCTACTTGTTCCCACGAGTAGAGAGCAATATACGTTACAGCCTAAATGCTGTACGATTAATTCAAGTGTCCAAAATTAATGAATGCATTAATAAACCACAGTCTTTGAGCTGTAAATTGTTACCATATAGAAAGATTGAGCTACCCAGCCTAATATAAGTAGTAACAGTTCAGGAGTGGTGAATAATTGTGGAAATGCTGTGGTAATAGATGTTTTCCCCTCTGCTGCCTATAACCCACCCCCCATCCCATTTTAGATCATGACTTATATAATACGTTCCAGTAGTATCCGCTATAATACGCATGAATTATGGGACAAATACAATATTGCCAACCCCATACAATGATACTACTCATCACTATTCTTTCCAAACCAATCGTTTTGCCAATTAATGCTTTTTCACATAATTTCAAGACGTATTTTATTTAATAGAAGTTCGTGGGAGCTGACAGATGTGAAGATTACCGTACAATCAGCTTGATTACTCTTGCTTCAAAGATCCTGTCTAGAATAATTTACAAGAGGATGGAAAGCCAGATAGAAACGGAGTTGGGTGAAGACCAGTTTGGTTTCAGGAGAAATGTAGGAACAAGGGAAGCTGTACTAAGTCTTAGGCTGATTTTGGAAGGTAGAATAAGGAAAAATAAGAGCAGGTTCATGGCATTTGTAGACTTAGAAAAGGCTTTTGATAACGTTGATTGGACTAAATTGTTTGACATTTTGAAATCGATTGGAATCAAGTACAGGGATAGGAGGGTGATATACAATCTATACAGAAACCAGACAGCAGTCATTTGAGCTGAAGGACATGAGCGAGAAGCTGGTATTCAGAAAGGTGTAAGGCAAGGCTGCAACTTATCACCCATACTTTTCAATCTTTACATTGAACAAGGAATGAAGGAAATTGGAGAAAAATTTAAAGTGGGAGTGAAGATTCAAGGAGAAATAATTTCAACTCTGAGATTTGCTGATGACATCGTCATCTTGGCCGACACGCCTGAGGATTTGAATGAGTTTTTGAATGGTATGGACTCCGTCTTACGGAATGAACACATTATGAAAATTAATAAATTTAAAACAAAACTACTGGAATGCAGCCGAAATAAATCAGAAACCTCTAAGGACATCAAATTGGCAGGTGAATAGCTGAAGGAAGTAGGAGACTTCTGTTACTTGGGAAGCAAAATAACCAGTGATGGACGAAGCAAAGAGGATATAAAAAGTAGGGTGTCTCAGGCAAGGAAAGCCTTTCTACAAAAAAGGAATCTGTTGACATCGAATATAGATTTAGGTATTTGGAAGTCATTTTTGAAAACCTTTGTCTGGAGCGTGGCACTCTATGGAAGAAAAAATTGGACTATTGGTGCATCAGAAAAGAGGAGAATTGAAGCATTTGAAATGTAGTGTTACAGGAGAATGATGAAGATCAGATGGGTAGATAGGGTGACAAATGAAGAGGTATTAAGACGAGTGGGAGAGGAGAGATGTTTCTGGCGAATGCTAACGAAGAGGAGAGATAGGTTAGTAGGACACATACTAAGACACCCAGGAATACCAAGCTCAGTTATGGAAGGAAGGGTTGAGAACAAAAACTGTAGGGGTAGACCAAGGATAGAATATGTTAAACAGATTGCTTCGGATGTAGGGTGTGGTAGCTATTGAACCCATCTACAATTGGTTCAAGCGTCAAATCCATATATTAACTGCAAAAGAAGAGAGGAAATAATACAGTCTTTAGAATGACTTGGAAAGATTTTAAGAAGTGGGCTGTTATAATGTGGCGCAAGAATGGGTGACCACGAGTCATGCGGACGTGAGATCATGCTTGACGCATCGATAAGGAGCTGGCGCATGATTATAAATAGAACGAGAAAAACTTTCCACGACGAGTAAGAGAGAATGAGTTTCGGAAATAGACCTTACTCAGCTATAAAATGACAACCTTACAATGGCGCAAGAAGAGAAATAATTAGAATTAAGCCATTTGCGAGCATTTAATTAATAAAAGAAACACATCATTGTTGATCATTTAGGAAAAGAGATTTTTGTGTGGGGAAAAAGTTTATAATATTTGCACAGGAAAGAACTGCAGACGTGGCATGACGTAGTTAGTAATTCCCCGAGCCCAGAGTCGGTAGAGATGGAAAAATAAACCTCAACACCCACATATCTGAGCCAAATTATTTAATATCTTGGAATTGTGTGATCGATTGTCATGATCAAAGAAACCAGTTTACGTTTAAAACAAGAGTTTTCCAGAGATATATTTTTCAAAATTATACGACAATTACTTCAGAAGTTAGTGCTGGAGAAGACGCGGATTTGATCTTTTTGCCGCCGATTTCGATATAAACCCTGGATGAGCCAGGAAGAGCATGCAGCCTTTACCAGACCTTGAGAGGTCGTGTTACGCTGTATCACCAACAAGCACCCCGTATGGGAGTGGCCGGGCAGTATCGTCATTAGTATCGCCGTGTGGAGACACATTAGAATCCTATTATAGGAATAATATCGGCAAGCTTCAGACTTTAGAAAGTTCACAAGTATAGTCAAAGTTTAGGCTGTGGACTTGAGAAATAACAGGCGATAGGTACTTGAATATAATAGTTCAGTTAAAGAACCGACGCATCATAAGGTTTCGAAGTACCCAAGGAAAGTGAAATAGACAGTTCTATCTACGTTAAGGAACCAGATCAGGGTAGAACGAAATAGTAACGCCTAGTGTTCCTGGAATCAAGGTGACTAGAGCGCAGTACAATAAACATTAGGAATTGTAGTTCCAGGCTTTGTCTAGGTAGACAAATGAACAGCAAACATTGGGGACTACTCCAATAAGCCACGAATCAAAGTAATAGACGTCCGGCGTGTGTCACTCTGGAAACAAATAGTACCAGAGGGGTTTACCCCTAAAGAAGAACTGAGCAGTGGTAGTCATTTGCCTTATACCACCTGGAGGTCCTTAAACCGGATGAGAACAGGAGTTCCTAAGTGTCGTAGCAACCTTGTGAAGTGGGGTTTTGCAGAAGATCCACGATGTGCCTGTGGAGAAATCCAGACTCCACAACACCTGCTCACGTGCAAAGATCTTAATGAAACCTGCAGCCAGAAAGACCTTATGTTGGCCACAGACCGAGGGATAAGAGCTGCTGAGTTCTGGAAAGGAAGAATTTAGTGTGTCTCCCGGACACGGAAAGTAAAGTAAGTACCGATAAACAGTTTGAGCGATCGAAACAGTAATATATCAAGGACAGACTTTTATTAGACGACAAGTTAGCGTCTAGCAAGATACGACACCGTGCAGTAAAGTTATAGAAGCCGATAGTCAAACCCAGGATTAGAAGATCAGCCGTTCCAGTGAGGTATAGTTCGATCGAGACTTTCCATCATCTCGTCAGATTAGGAAGCCGACGTGCTATAGTGCAACCCTTGGAAACGGGAAAGGAAAAGAAATCACGTGTGTAAGGCGAATAATTAACACCCAAGTGATATTTTTTTAATGTAATGTAAATATAGTGAAATTTTTGAGTGTAATATTTTAGTGAATTATATTGTGTTAAGTGAAAATGTATACAAAAAGGTATTCGTTATATTCCAAGTGATTAGGGTATATATTTTATGTGCTGTTGAGAAAGTGTCATTGAGTGTAAATATAACCATGAAAATGGCTTAAGAAGAAGTTGGTGGGCGAAAATGTCCCATCGCTGGAGAATTCGGTCGCTGACCGTACAGTCATGTGAGTAACTATTTCATTATTATGTGTTTGGGAAGATTTGCGTATAATCTTCATGAGAGAGAGTAGGGATGTTTAATAACAGGTGAAAGAAAGATTGCGCGATCTGAACGATTAATTTGAGAGAAATATAATAAATATGTGAAAAATAAATGAATCCCTTGGGGAATATATTCTGTAAAATATCAGTGTAAATGGTAAATGATATAAAAATGAGAAAGCAAGCGTAATAATAATAATAATAATTATATAAATGAATAAAATTGTGATGAATTTTATATGAAAAGTGGTAGCTTCAAAGCTCCTTTAGATGAATTAATACATGTTATGAATACATGCTCCTTATGGTAAAATTATTATTGTAAAGGAAGGAAGAGAAATATATTGTGAGATGTAGATCAAACATTGATTTTGAATTTATTTAGTTCTTTGAAGGCAACTTGGCTAATTAATGTACGAGCGTCATGTCACGCATTGAAGTAATTTATCACGCTAGGAATGCGTTGAAATGCTCGATAAAAGTAATTATGAGGGACAGTTAGTCGTGGTAAATGAACTGTTATAAGTCCTCAAAGTTGTGATAGTGATCACGAGGCATTGTGTGTTGTATGTTAAAAGGGTGCTATTTATGTTGTATTATGAGCGCTGGTAATAGGCGAGGCCTACCCTAAGTCGCTAATGTTATAAGTCCTCCAAATTGGGATACTGCTCCCGAGGCATTTGAAAGGATTGAACTCAGAGTCGTCCGTGTTGAAGCCCCTTAATATTGGTCGTATTATTGAATTTTTCTTACCCGCTAATGAGGACACTTCATAATTATAATATACCGAAGCTAAGATAATAAGGTCGGTAGAACCTAAATATGTTGTTTTATGAATTTGTATCAGAAGCCTCGTCATTCAGAGAATTGCATTTGAAAGAGCTATGTGGAAAGCTGATGTAGCCAGTCCCTTGTGAAAGCGAGACTGTGGGCTCTCTTCTCTCCCTGCAATAAATCAAGCCAAGTAGTTAAGATTAGACCCTTACACTCTGGTAGTGCGGTAGGTTAGGAATGGACTGTCTGATTCATAATACACAGAAGTGTTTAAGATTGTTTTAACGACCCGGTCTTTGAACCGAGGTCCCTTTATATCCATTATTATCGCTTGCAGAGTTCAGATCGTTGCTTTCTTAAAATATAATGGTCTTTGAAGACCAAATGGTAAATCCCTAACTTTATTATTCTATAATTCAGTGATTCACGAGTTCTATTGAGGACATTAAGATTCCGGGAGTAATCTTAAGTTTGACTTGCTCAGTAGTCTTCTATAGCTCGGGAGTACGCAAATTTTTCCCAATCACGGTAGTGAGTTGGGAGATTGAGAGAGAGGGATGGTAACATTTGAGCACTGTGACAGCCCAAAATTAATTGAGATTAGCCATACTTTGATATTATGATTTAAAAAAAGCTATACTCATGTAAATAGTAAGTGATGTGTATTAAATTGATAACACAGTGTATGTAAACTTTACCGAGCCGTTTGGAGCTCTTTATTTTAAAGAATTTGAATTGACACCATATGGAAGTGAAACTTAGTTGAAGTTTTGTTGGTTTTTGGAAAACCAGGCATTATGATTTTGTAATTGTTTAATATGAATTCCTTATTCAACTTTGGACAAGTGTAAAGTGGAGTGTCAGTATTTTTATTTGTTTAATTTTTGTAGCGCCATATTTTGGATAATTAAATGTTTTGATAGTAGGATTTGATTTTTGTTTATTTGTTTGTATGTGTATCCTTTGCTTAATCCAAAGTGTGTAAGTCACAGAGTGGGAGAACAAACCATGAACCCCGATACTCCCGATTGAGCATTGCTGGCAAACTGTGATTTGCATATTTCATTGTTGAAATGGGCACACTATGTAGAGGTGAAACGATTAGCTCAAGACAGGGGGGGCATGGAGGCTTGCATCAAACCAGTCAAAAGAATTAAGACTCTAACAACAGAATTTCGTACAATATAACTTACATTAGTTATGAGATGTGTTTGCTCGAATAAGAAAATAACTCTCTGGTACAGACCTGTGTGTTTCCCGCACACCGTGATGGGGCAATGATCACAGTGCATGTTGCACAGTTCACAAACACACTGTTCACCTGGATCCTGGTGTTGCAGCATTTGAAATGGAATCCATGGATAGTGAACCTTGTTATCATGTCTAAGGCCGTAGTCGGTCTCTCCATTTAGACCAGTCATATTAGGGGTCAACCACGGAATGAGAGATAACAAACTGTAAATTTGTATACGCCATCATTTTGGTGTTCTAAAAGTTGTCTCAAAAGTCTCATAAAATCTCGTGTCTACGCCGTAAGTTATTCAAGGTCAAAGGTCACAAAAAACAGTTTTCATGATTATCTCGGTTTCTATAGCTCCAATGATGTTAACATATATTATAAAACTTGTAAAGCATGACATGGCGACAAATGTTGTTTTAAACAATTTTTCATACGCCCAACCGGTTTTGAGATAGAGGGCAGAGAGCCCGCAGTGCTCAGTCATACTCATTGCAATGCAAGATCGACTGTGAATCTCAGTGAATAATACCTTGTATAAAGTTATTAAATCATTGAAATATCATTGACAATAAAAAAATTGTATTCGGTTATTTATTAGTCAATACATTATATTTAATAACATTTTGCATATATCTAATATGTTTATTTGATAATACTTATCTACTTTGTGTAATTTAAAACCCATTAGATGAAATACTTATTTTTAGGGCAAAGATATGTATTTCCATGATATAGGTAAGTTCGTGACAATTATTTGGGATGCTATAACGATTTTAGTCCAAATTAACAATTGAAAAAATCTCTGTAGATCTATTGTTACTCTTCCAAAGGATAACTGTAACCAAACAGTTTGAAAGTAATCTCGAAGGATACCTTCAATATGAATTAAGTCTGTATCTGACTTCATTATTTCATAATAATGGCATGAGAAAAAATACGAAAGCCACATTATATGATAATATGATATCTGTTGATATTATTTCACTATTGGTGAAAATAGTGTGACGTACGTCATCGATGGTGGATTTCTACTGCATCGCGCCGTATGGAGTAAAGACTATACTTTTTCCGTTGTTTAGATAAATACGTTAAGTATTTACAATGACATTATGTTCAAACACTGTTGTATTTGACGAATACTCAGACTACACTAAAACATAAAAGCAATGGAACAACTAAGAAGAACTGCTGCTCTTTCAAAATCTTATGAAGTTTGTTTCGACGAAACAATGATTGTGCCAATTAAACTTAGTCAAGATAAGTTTTTGTCAAATCGATGTAATAAAAAGAAACTTATTGATATGATCATTGAACAGTTAGAGAGTGTAAATAAGAGATGATGCTAATGTACTTATCATAGAAACAGCTATCGAAGAATCCAAACATGAGAGAACTCCCGTCATCATTGGAGAAGACATAGATTTCCTAGTTATTTTAATTGGATGCACTCAACTACTTCAAGAAGAAATTTTCTTTAAAATGGTTGGAAAAGGCAATGTCAAAGTACAAATCAATTCATCAGAAAGTTTTGACAAATATCCCCTTTCTAAAAACATATATTATTTTTACATACATTCAGTGGCTGTGACACAACGGCACGGTTTAAAAAAGGAAAAAAAACCTTCATCAAATCTCTACAAAAACTTGTCCATTTTGACCGACTGGCTACAGTTTTTCTACAAGAAAACTGCCTTTTACAGCAATTATACGAAAATGGATTACGCATCTTACTAGCGATATATAAAGCTCCTAAATCTGAGGGTAATATCGATCATCTTCGATATACTCAGTTCATCAAGTCTACAAAGCTTTATAAACCTGTCCAGTAGTCCAATCTTCCACCGACAAGTGCAGCAGCCCATCAGCATATAAATCGGGTTTATTACCAGGTTCAAAAATGGTTAGGGCATGAATTAGAACCCCAGGAATGGGGTTGGGTGCTGCAAAATGAACTCCTGGAATAAAAAACAACAATATTACCACCAGCTCCTGAGGATTTACTTAATACACTATTTTGTAATTGTAAGAATGGATGTGGTGTACGCTGTGGGTGCAGAAAATCGGTGTTGCAATGCACTTTAACTTGTGGCCAGTGTAATGGACAAGCTTGCCTCAATGCGGTTTTATCACAAAGCGACTCTGAGGAAGAAAGTGCATTTGGCCCGGAAATTCTGGAAGGCCTGGAAACAACTATTCAGGACAACGAAGATGATGAAAGTGACATTTAAACATGTCAGGAAGATGACGACGACGATGAAGAAGAAGAAGAAGATTAATACTTCTGTTCTTCAAATAATTAATAATTTTCACTTCATTTCAATTCAAATTTTAAGAAATATATAGCTACTGAATAAAGGTAAAATTACAATATATTTACTTGTTTTATTTCTACTTAAAATCTACTGTAAATTAATATAAAATTAGGATATACAATAAGTATTTCATCTAATGAGTTTTAAAATACACAAAGTAGGTAAGTATTACAAAATGAATATATTAGATATATGCAAAATGTTATTGAATATTATGTATTGACTAATAAATAATACAAATTATTGTCAATGATGTTTCAATGATTTAATAACTTTATACAAGGCATTATTCACTGAGATTCACGGTTGACATTGCATTGCAGTGAGTGTGGCTGAGCGCTGCGGGTTCTCTGCCCCCTATCTCAAAATCGGTTGGGCGTATGAAAAAAAAAATTAAAACAAACTTTGTCGCAAATTTTATGCTCTACAATGTTTATAATAAATGTTAACATCATTGGAGCTATAGAAACCGAGATTATCACGAAAAACTGATTTTTGTGACCTTTGACCTTGAATAACTTACGGCGCAGAAACGAGTTTTTATGAGACTTTTGACACAACTTTTAGAACACAAAAATGAAGGTGTATACGAGTTTAGAGCTTGTTAACTCTCATTCCGAGGTTGACCCCCCATCTTTTTTGCTTAAGTGACTGGACTAATTCTGTCGCCAGCGTTGCTTCCTTTGAATACAATAGAGTTCATCCCATACATTGTGTATTTTGTATCCCATATGTTGTTATTTGTATAGGCAACACTGAAAGAATGGCTTCAAAACTTTACATCCCATATGTAGGTAAGAGTAATGTGAGGTAAATGTCATCCTCATCTTCGGGATGAGATCATAGTCGCAGGGACTGATGTCGGGAGAAGATGGGGGGTGATAGAGGACCTCCCAGCCCCAGCGATCCAACAATGCCGACACAACGCCTGCTGTGTGTGCCCTAGCGTTGTCATGCAGAACGATGAGCGGTGTAACCATGTGGTGGCGCCGTTTCCTTCTCAGAGCTCCTCGGAGATGGTCTTGCAGAAACGAACAATAGTACGCCGCATTAACGGTTTGCCCTCGGGGAACAGTATGGCAGCGCTTCCGTACCATTGAAGACGTTAAGCAGGCTGCCGAGCGCTCTCTTCGTACCATCAATAGATTGGGCAGTGCCAACGGGATCCAACGACTTCCGCATCGCTGGGAACACGTTGTAAGCAACGATGGGGACTACATTGAGGGCCAGTGAAACTTGGAACCATCTAAGTGAGTTATTAATCCAGTTACAACTAAGGTGCCGAAACTAAAAAACCAACCCATGTAATTTATGGTGGCTAACCTGCAGTTATGTTGGCTAACTCATATTAAACAGCAAAACATAAAAGACCCGTAATTATAATCCAACAATTTTTTGACGGGTTAGTAGTGGAGTAGTGGTGCTTCCAACGCACTCCAGAACCCTCCTTGACCCACTACTAAGCCTCAGCCATGTTAAATATTTCTCGAACGCATGGTCCGATTTTGACAAATGAGGTGTCGTTGGACTCGGGCTGACGTCCTCTTTGCTATGGACCACTCGTTATATTTTTGATTTTTTTTGATTTTTTTCGTTTTCGAAAGTAGGCGATAGCTTGAACACTAAACATGATAGAACGTTATGCCATGGCTCAAACGAATGGTCTTTATGACCTTTATTTTATATAATGACTTTTTTTTACTTTTTATGCTTTTTTGAAAACACTCGAATTTTGAAAATCCTATATTTTGGAAACTAGGACGTTTACAAAAAAGTTTGTTTCATGTAAATCAATGATCCCCACCCCCTCTACCCCCCAAATAAATGTCAAGTCTCTAGGATGAAAACCTGTAGTAGTGTGGTAAGGGGTAGCTGTCTAGTAACTTATTGAACCCTCCTCGTATTTGCCCCGAAGCTGATATCTCGCTAACCAATGGTCGGATTTGAACATACAGGGTGTCCTAGCACTCGTAGTGATGCCCCCTACATTCCTATAGGCTCTTTATTTAATTAAACGACCAAAACTAAAAGGTCATGTGCTTTTAATATCTCACGAACCAATAACGCTAGAGGCGTGTTCGACAGGTCCAAGGACTCGGGGTAACGTCCTCTCTGCTATGGACCACTCGTTATAATTTTTAATAAAATTGGAAACTCGATTTTGGGGTAAACACGTGTTTTTGTGATTTTGCCGATATCTCACGAACCAATCATGCTAGAGGCATGTACGACGGGTCCAAGGACTTGGGGTGACGTCCTCTTTGCTATGGACCACTCGTTGTAATTTTTAAAAAATTGGGAAACGCGATTTTGGGGGTCAACATGTGTTTTTTGTGATTTTTGCCGATATGTCACGAACCAATAACGCTAGAGACATGTACGAGGTGTCCTAGGACTCGGGGTAACGTCCCCATTCAAACGCGGTAGATATTTTTTTTTCCACAAAATAATTCACAAAGGGCCTAACGCCATACATGTTGAAAAAACGTTTTCTTTTTCTTTACCTGTTTATAATGTCCATGAAGCGTGGTGGTTGAGAGAGACGATACGGCTGGGTGTGTGCGTTTCAACGAACCTGTCGCTAACCCCAAGGACCATGATTAATAGAATAATCGCTATTTCGGCGGGTCGGTGTATGACAGAGCGAGGGTGCGTTTTTTCACACATTTTACCTTTGACGTGTAAACGGTGATGAGAACTTGGTTCTATGTTGGTCGAAGCGAGTAGAGAAAACACACTTGCCGACGAGCCTTTGTCATTTTAGCTTATTGCAAGGCGTTGATCTGACTTGACAACAGGTGCAATGGAAAATGACCAAGACGCTTGAAGGTGAAATAATCTGACCATAGTAGTGGCAGGGGGATGCGAAAGGCATGTGAACACATGTGTGAAACCACATGCACGCTAAACAAGTTACATCCTGTCTTGCTTCGTACGTGACAAAATGCAAGTTCATGTGAAATTTGATCTACCACAGGTGTTCGCCTGGGACGTTAGCTGACCACGTGCGCAATAACTGTTAACAAGTTACATCCTGTTTTGCTTCGTACGTGACAAAATGCAAGTTCATGTGAAATTTGATTCGCCACAGGTGTTCACTTTGGGCGTTAGCTGTCCACGTGACCGATAACAGAATGTTCAAAGCGTGGGAAAAAATGATTATACATGCAATGTAGCATATATAAAGACATGTCGTTATCATTTCCACTCTCACTTGGGTGGACTACCTTTGAACACACTGCGTTGCATGAATCACTTGGTCTTGTTTAACAGTTTTGGTGTTGGTGGAAAATACTTAACCTTGTTGTGGGGTAGGTATTTATTTATATATTTATTCATTTATACATTTATTGATTAATATATATATTTACAAGCAATTATTTATTGATTAGGTAATTAATGATTTTATTTATTTGTTTGCAGATAACCGGCATACCTTACATGTCTGAGGGAGAAGAAACCATTGCACTTTTGAGCCCACTAGAAGGGAAGAGCAATAAGTCACTGCAAGTAAAGGTGAGATGATTTTTTTAAACTAACTTGTTTCATTTTTTTGTTTTATGTTTTATTTTATGAAATGTATGTATTAATCTGAATTTAGGTATTTATAGCAGTTTATTTTATTTATTAATTTTTAGGAACTTGGAAAGAATAGCCTTACCGCCGTAGCAGTCGCTGAAAAAAACCAGAAACGCACTAAAGCGAAACTACTGCCAAAGAGTGAACTGTTTAAAACTCAGGTAAGTCCAACTTAAAAATGCTATTCCATTTTACCACTACTGAAAACTCGTAGACAAAAAAAAATTCATTACCTGTACATGACTGGGACAATGATTGCTTTCTTCATTAATGGCTATGTTGTTGTTGTTGACTGGGAAAAGTTCAAGGCCATGTTGGATTTTCTAAAAATAAAAATAATAAATTTAATTTATGGGTGGTTCCCTATTGACTCAACGAATATCCACAGGTTTGAACATGATAATGTGAACAAAATGACATGACATTCATTTTTGTTTATATATTGGTTAAAGGGAGGGTGGGGGAATGTAAATGACTGTAGCTTTATAAAAAAGAAAATAAGTACATGGGTTACTGTTAGTGCCAACATACAGTTTATTTTTAATGGTGTTTTGATATATTAATGCCAATTAACGTTAACGTTTTATTTACAAGTATTGATTGATTGATTGAGTGAGTGATGGGTTATTTTGTTTGCTTTTAGGTGTCGTCATGTGCCATTAACGTAATGAACAGACAGTGAACAAGCATGCATTATGCTTTAAAGTACTCTGTGCTCTTGTGCAATGTTAATAACTTACAATAAGAAAAAGTTTTATTATAACACATGGCGTTAGTACCAAATACAACAAGTGAGCAAGTGGGTTTACCACGTGGGTTAAATTTAAAATCAGAACATGATCGATGGTTAACATTTGAATCCTGGCCTGTAGGCTTTTTGTCGACGCATGAACTTGCAAAAACCGTTTTTTTTTAAACTTGAACCGAGAAGATGTGGTGCGCTGTGTGTTTTGTCGTATTGAACTTTCACACTGGGAAGAAGGGGATGATCCCTTTAGAGATCATTTGCGATGGTCTCCTCACTGTCCTTACATGCTTGGAAAGCAAGTGGGTAACCTACCCGTGCATTCATTTTACCGAACCACAAGGCCTTTGGCCGCTACTTACGTTGCTGAATCACAAATAAATAATAATAATAATGATGTATTACCAGCCAACGGTAGTGTCGATATATGTGGTCCATATGCCATAGACAGTGTTGAATTGGCGTGTGCTTTTGAAAAATTGGGAGTTTGCAAGACTAAAGCACTAGCACACCCAGAGTACAGCTCTGTTGAAAAACGTTTCGAATCTTACAAAAATGTTTGGCCATTAATATTAAAACACCTTACCAAACAGCTAAGTGAAGCTGGATTTTTTTATACTGGTGAAGGGGATAAAACAATATGTTTTTATTGCGGATTTGCTTTAAAGGATTGGCAAATGACTGATGACCCTTTAGTGCAACACGCTCGTTGGTTACCAAACTGTAAATACATGGTGTTGCTTAAAGGTCAGGAATTTGTGAACACTATTCGTAAAGAAAAAGTGATTGCAGCACAAGACATAAAAGTGCCTTTAGAGTTAGAGCACGCGGAGCAAATACATAAGGCTGAAAGAAAAGACTTGTCTCACGAACAGATACAAAAGTGTGACCAACAATTATGTAAAATTTGTTATCAAGATGAACTAGGTGTTGTATTTTTACCCTGTGGACACATGATAGCCTGTGTCAAATGTGCATTAAAACTTAACACTTGTGCTATATGCAGAAAAGTAGTATCTGCTACAGTTAGGGCATTTCTTGCATAACTAGTATAATTTATTCGCCATGCATAGTGCAAAATCCCTAATTGCACAATATTATTAAAACTGTTTTAGAGTGTAATAGATATGCTTTTGTTTTGTTTATAGACTACTACAATGAATGTTTTGAATGCTGTGGGACAATCATGTGGCTTAGAGACAAAGAAGCTCAGCGAATTGCCAACGCATATTCCATTCCGCATTATCAAGATTCGGAAATTGAAAACAGCATATGGTGATCGTGTACTTTGTGTATGTGAAAACTTTGAGACATTTCTGCCTATACGGTTTAATGATATGTCGGAAAGTGTTTTTGATGAAGTCAATAATGCTGTGCAACCTGTACACTTAATTTATGAAGGTTTTAAAAACAATAGGTGCATGATTCGTTTTAATTAAATAAAAAAAGTCAAATAATAATGGAAGATATAAGTCATGACAATGGACTGAAAGAAAAATATGTGTATAGAATAATAATGTCTTAGTGTTTAGTATTGTCTTAAAAATATTATCATGAAACCAAAAAAAATGTACATAAAGTTTGTAAATAAATGAAAATAATGGTACAATGTTGTTTTATTTTCTATAGAAGTCAGAATATTTAACATTGCAGAGTATACATGATTATGACAATAAAAAGCACACTTAATACCAGTCTTTGCCTTTACGATAGTGTGTTATAGTTTTAAAAACAAAGCTTGTTGTAGATCTTTTTTCTTCCACGGTAAACAATAGGCATGAAAACGTTATTGTCTTGTTTTGGATCATCATCACTATCATAATCATAAGCTGCATGATCTATATCATTATTATTATAATCACTATAATTATCCTCAACATTACTAAAACCAGTTAAATATTCCTGGTCCTCTTCCTGTTCCTCTTCCTCTTCCTCTACAGTGTCCTCATGTAGAGTCTGCGTGGCTTTTGATAATGTTAAGGGTTTTTTGAACATTGAATTATTTTCAATAGTAGTATTGTTTTTTAGCACTTGCTTTTTAACATTTTCATGATTTTCTGTTGACAGAAACAGTGTTTCATGCAGTACACTACATTGATGATCACTGACACTTAAAACCACACTATTTTTGCTTTTTAGCTCACTGCGACATTGTTTTGAACGTTGTTTTGTACAACGCCAAATAACAGTTCCATTTTTATTGGTTCGTTTCACAATATATGAATATCCTTTATAGAATGCATGAGGCTTACCATACCTAGTCACAGATACTTCCATATCAACTGTCAAGCTTAGACTAAGCTCTAGTAAAGACAACTTGGTAATAAGAACAATAGATTAATGTGCGAGCATATATGGGTGCAAATGTGGGAGCAAAAAAAAGTGGGAGCAAAAAGTGGGAGCAAGAATTGGGAGCAAAAAAGTGGGAGCAAAAATTGGGAGCAAAAAGTGGGAGCAAAAAGTGGGAGCAAAAATTGGGAGCAAAAAGTGGGGGCAAAAGTGGGAGAAAAAGTGAGTGTAAAAGTGAGTGCAAACGTGGGTTCAAAAGTGAGTGCAAAAGTGAATGTAAAAGTCGGTGCAAAAGTGGGTGCAAGAGTGGGTGCAAAAGTGGGTGCAAAAGTGGGTGAAAAAGTGGGTGCAAAAGTGAGTGCAAAAGTGGGTGCAAAAGTGAATGCAAAAGTGGGTGCAAAAGTGGGAGCAAAAAGTGGGAGCAAAAAGTGGGATCTGAAGAAAGTAGGAGCAATTATGAGAGTAAATGTGAAAGGAAAAGTGGGAGCAAGTATGGGAGCAAATGTGAAAGCAAAAGTGGGAGCAAAAAGTGAGAGAAAAAGTGAGAGCAAAAAGTGGGAGCAAATATGAGAGCAAAAAAAGTAGGAGCAAGTATGGGAGCAAATGTGAAAGCAAAAGGGGGAGAAAAAAGTGAGAGAAAAAAGTGGGACCAAAAAGTGTAAGCAAAAGTGGAAGCAAATATGAGAGCAAAAAAAATGTGGGAGCAAAAAGTGGGAGCAAAACGTGTAAGCAGAAGTGGGAGCAAACAAGTGTGAGCAAATATGGGAGCAGAAAGTGGGAGCAAATGTGAAAGCAAAAGTGGGAGCAAAAAGAGCGAGCAAAAGTGAGTGCACAAAGGGGGAGCAAAATGTGTGAGTAAAAAGTGGGGTCAAATGTGGTGTTTTACTAAAACAATCCCCCCTAACCTAACCTAACCTAACCTAACTTTACTCAACCTAATTTCACCTAACCTAACTTCACCTAACCTAACCTTCCAACTCTCAGATCAAAAATTAAATTCTGGCCATAGTCGCGTTGGAATCCAAAACCTCTGGGATAACACCCAAGTATACTAGCCACTACACCGCGAAATGGGCAAATTATCATGCAACACAACGCAAAAATAAAAAGTTTTCTGTAGTGTAACTCATTGGCTGACAATCATAGTTGAGAATTCAAACCCAAGACCTCAGGACTTTAGTTTTGAACATTATCAGAAATATTATTCCATTTACATTTTGCTGTTGCTTATAGTTATAAGAGTTGGCATTAATATGGGAGCAAAAGTGAAAGCAAAAAGTGGGTGCAAGCATGGCTGGTTGTAGAGACTTTCATATCAACTAATGCACATAAATTAAATTTTAGTAAAGTGACTTGGCTAATAATAATAATAATATTAACAGTTTAAAAAAAATCAAGGGGATTGATATTTTTTAGGGTGTAATTTCCAAAGTACTGTCAAGAATAATAATTACATGAACAGATTCCAAGAACTCTATAGTGCTTTTAAGGTTAATGATTGGCTAGGAGTGAGATAGAGCTAGCTAACCTACGTTAACCTCAGTTCAGTAAACCTAACCTTGTCACATGGCATGTTCTACAAGTATAGACTTGCTTTGAGACTGGCTATGACGTCACAGATGAATGGCGGTGGGAGGCTGGACACGACTTTTTATTACCCAAAAACATTGTCTTTTTGCCAGCCTCCCACCGCCATTCATCTGTGACGTCATAGCCAGTCTCAAAGCAAGTCTATACTTGTAGAACATGCCATGTGACAAGGTTAGGTTTACTGAGCTGAGGTTAACGTAGGTTATCTAGCTCTATCTCACTCCTAGCCAATCATTAACCTTAAAAGCACTATAGAGTTCTTGGAATCTGTTCATGTAATTATTATTCTTGACAGTACTTTGGAAATTACACCCTGAAAAATATCAATCCCCTTGAATTTTTTTTTAAACTGTTAATATTATTATTATTATTATTAGCCAAGTCACTTTACTAAAATTTAATTTATGTGCATTAGTTGATATGAAAGTCTCTACAACCAGCCATGCTTGCACCCAGTTTTTGCTTTCACTTTTGCTCCCATATTAATGCCAACTCTTATAACTATAAGCAACAGCAAAATGTAAATGGAATAATATTTCTGATAATGTTCAAAACTAAAGTCCTGAGGTCTTGGGTTTGAATTCTCAACTATGATTGTCAGCCAATGAGTTACACTACAGAAAACTTTTTATTTTTGTGTTGTGTTGCATGATAATTTGCCCATTTCGCGGTGTAGTGGCTAGTATACTTGGGTGTTATCCCAGAGGTTTTGGATTCCAACGCGACTATGGCCAGAATTTAATTTTTGATCTGAGAATTGGAAGGTTAGGTTAGGTGAAGTTAGGTTAGGTGAAATTAGGTTGAGTAAAGTTAGGTTAGGTTAGGTTAGGGGGGATTGTTTTAGTAAAACACCACATTTGACCCCACTTTTTACTCACACATTTTGCTCCCCCTTTGTGCACTCACTTTTGCTCGCTCTTTTTGCTCCCACTTTTGCTTTCACATTTGCTCCCACTTTCTGCTCCCATATTTGCTCACACTTGTTTGCTCCCACTTCTGCTTACACGTTTTGCTCCCACATTTTTTTGCTCTCATATTTGCTTCCACTTTTGCTTACACTTTTTGGTCCCACTTTTTTCTCTCACTTTTTTCTCCCCCTTTTGCTTTCACATTTGCTCCCATACTTGCTCCTACTTTTTTTGCTCTCATATTTGCTCCCACTTTTTGCTCTCACTTTTTTCTCTCACTTTTTGCTCCCACTTTTGCTTTCACATTTGCTCCCATACTTGCTCCCACTTTTCCTTTCACATTTACTCTCATAATTGCTCCTACTTTCTTCAGATCCCACTTTTTGCTCCCACTTTTGCATTCACTTTTGCACCCACTTTTGCACTCACTTTTGCACCCACTCTTGCACCCTCTTTTGCACCGACTTTTACATTCACTTTTGCACTCACTTTTGAACCCACGTTTGCACTCACTTTTGCCCCCACTTTTTGCTCCCAATTTTTGCTCCCACTTTTTGCTCCCAATTTTTGCTCCCACTTTTTTGCTCCCAATTCTTGCTCCCACTTTTTGCTCCCACTTTTTTTTGCTCCCACATTTGCACCCATATATGCTCGCACATTAATCTATTGTTCTTATTACCAAGTTGTCTTTACTAGAGCTTAGTCTAAGCTTGACAGTTGATATGGAAGTATCTGTGACTAGGTATGGTAAGCCTCATGCATTCTATAAAGGATATTCATATATTGTGAAACGAACCAATAAAAATGGAACTGTTATTTGGCGTTGTACAAAACAACGTTCAAAACAATGTCGCAGTGAGCTAAAAAGCAAAAATAGTGTGGTTTTAAGTGTCAGTGATCATCAATGTAGTGTACTGCATGAAACACAGTTTCTGTCAACAGAAAATCATGAAAATGTTAAAAAGCAAGTGCTACAAAACAATACTACTATTGAAAATAATTCAATGTTCAAAAAACCCTTAACATTATCAAAAGCCACGCAGACTCTACATGAGGACACTGTAGAGGAAGAGGAAGAGGAACAGGAAGAGGACCAGGAATATTTAACTGGTTTTAGTAATGTTGAGGATAATTATAGTGATTATAATAATAATGATATAGATCATGCAGCTTATGATTATGATAGTGATGATGATCCAAAACAGGACAATAACGTTTTCATGCCTATTGTTTACCGTGGAAGAAAAAAGATCTACAACAAGCTTTGTTTTTAAAACTATAACACACTATCGTAAAGGCAAAGACTGGTATTAAGTGTGCTTTTTATTGTCATAATCATGTATACTCTGCAATGTTAAATATTCTGACTTCTATAGAAAATAAAACAACATTGTACCATTATTTTCATTTATTTACAAACTTTATGTACATTTTTTTGGTTTCATGATAATATTTTTAAGACAATACTAAACACTAAGACATTATTATTCTATACACATATTTTTCTTTCAGTCCATTGTCATGACTTATATCTTCCATTATTATTTGACTTTTTTATTTAATTAAAACGAATCATGCACCTATTGTTTTTAAAACCTTCATAAATTAAGTGTACAGGTTGCACAGCATTATTGACTTCATCAAAAACACTTTCCGACATATCATTAAACCGTATAGGCAGAAATGTCTCAAAGTTTTCACATACACAAAGTACACGATCACCATATGCTGTTTTCAATTTCCGAATCTTGATAATGCGGAATGGAATATGCGTTGGCAATTCGCTGAGCTTCTTTGTCTCTAAGCCACATGATTGTCCCACAGCATTCAAAACATTCATTGTAGTAGTCTATAAACAAAACAAAAGCATATCTATTACACTCTAAAACAGTTTTAATAATATTGTGCAATTAGGGATTTTGCACTATGCATGGCGAATAAATTATACTAGTTATGCAAGAAATGCCCTAACTGTAGCAGATACTACTTTTCTGCATATAGCACAAGTGTTAAGTTTTAATGCACATTTGACACAGGCTATCATGTGTCCACAGGGTAAAAATACAACACCTAGTTCATCTTGATAACAAATTTTACATAATTGTTGGTCACACTTTTGTATCTGTTCGTGAGACAAGTCTTTTCTTTCAGCCTTATGTATTTGCTCCGCGTGCTCTAACTCTAAAGGCACTTTTATGTCTTGTGCTGCAATCACTTTTTCTTTACGAATAGTGTTCACAAATTCCTGACCTTTAAGCAACACCATGTATTTACAGTTTGGTAACCAACGAGCGTGTTGCACTAAAGGGTCATCAGTCATTTGCCAATCCTTTAAAGCAAATCCGCAATAAAAACATATTGTTTTATCCCCTTCACCAGTATAAAAAAATCCAGCTTCACTTAGCTGTTTGGTAAGGTGTTTTAATATTAATGGCCAAACATTTTTATAAGATTCGAAACGTTTTTCAACAGAGCTGTACTCTGGGTGTGCTAGTGCTTTAGTCTTGCAAACTCCCAATTTTTCAAAAGTACACGCCAATTCAACACTGTCTATGGCATATGGACCACATATATCGACACTACCGTTGGCTGGTAATACATCATTATTATTATTATTTATTTGTGATTCAGCAACGTAAGAAGCGGCCAAAGGCCTTGTGGTTCGGTAAAATGAATGCACGGGTAGGTTACCCACTTGCTTTCCAAGCATGTAAGGACAGTGAGGAGACCATCGCAAATGATCTCTAAAGGGATCATCCCCTTCTTCCCAGTGTGAAAGTTCAATACGACAAAACACACAGCGCACCACATCTTCTCGGTTCAAGTTAAAAAAAACGGTTTTTGCAAGTTCATGCGTCGACAAAAAGCCTACAGGCCAGGATTCAAATGTTAACCATCGATCATGTTCTGATTTTAAATTTAACCCACGTGGTAAACCCACTTGCTCACTTGTTGTATTTGGTACTAACGCCATGTGTTATAATAAAACTTTTTCTTATTGTAAGTTATTAACATTGCACAAGAGCACAGAGTACTTTAAAGCATAATGCATGCTTGTTCACTGTCTGTTCATTACGTTAATGGCACATGACGACACCTAAAAGCAAACAAAATAACCCATCACTCACTCAATCAATCAATCAATCAATCAATACTTGTAAATAAAACGTTAACGTTAATTGGCATTAATATATCAAAACACCATTAAAAATAAACTGTATGTTGGCACTAACAGTAACCCATGTACTTATTTTCTTTTTTATAAAGCTACAGTCATTTACATTCCCCCACCCTCCCTTTAACCAATATATAAACAAAAATGAATGTCATGTCATTTTGTTCACATTATCATGTTCAAACCTGTGGATATTCGTTGAGTCAATAGGGAACCACCCATAAATTAAATTTATTATTTTTATTTTTAGAAAATCCAACATGGCCTTGAACTTTTCCCAGTCAACAACAACAACATAGCCATTAATCAAGAAAGCAATCATTGTCCCAGTCATGTACAGGTAATGAATTTTTTTTTGTCTACGAGTTTTCAGTAGTGGTAAAATGGAATAGCATTTTTAAGTTGGACTTACCTGAGTTTTAAACAGTTCACTCTTTGGCAGTAGTTTCGCTTTAGTGCGTTTCTGGTTTTTTTCAGCGACTGCTACGGCGGTAAGGCTATTCTTTCCAAGTTCCTAAAAATTAATAAATAAAATAAACTGCTATAAATACCTAAATTCAGATTAATACATACATTTCATAAAATAAAACATAAAACAAAAAAATGAAACAAGTTAGTTTAAAAAAATCATCTCACCTTTACTTGCAGTGACTTATTGCTCTTCCCTTCTAGTGGGCTCAAAAGTGCAATGGTTTCTTCTCCCTCAGACATGTAAGGTATGCCGGTTATCTGCAAACAAATAAATAAAATCATTAATTACCTAATCAATAAATAATTGCTTGTAAATATATATATTAATCAATAAATGTATAAATGAATAAATATATAAATAAATACCTACCCCACAACAAGGTTAAGTATTTTCCACCAACACCAAAACTGTTAAACAAGACCAAGTGATTCATGCAACGCAGTGTGTTCAAAGGTAGTCCACCCAAGTGAGAGTGGAAATGATAACGACATGTCTTTATATATGCTACATTGCATGTATAATCATTTTTTCCCACGCTTTGAACATTCTGTTATCGGTCACGTGGACAGCTAACGCCCAAAGTGAACACCTGTGGCGAATCAAATTTCACATGAACTTGCATTTTTGTCACGTACGAAGCAAAACAGGATGAAACTTGTTAACAGTTATTGCGCACGTGGTCAGCTAACGTCCCAGGCGAACACCTGTGGTAGATCAAATTTCACATGAACTTGCATTTTGTCACGTACGAAGCAAGACAGGATGTAACTTGTTTAGCGTGCATGTGGTTTCACACATGTGTTCACATGCCTTTCGCATCCCCCTGCCACTACTATGGTCAGATTATTTCACCTTCAAGCGTCTTGGTCATTTTCCATTGCACCTGTTGTCAAGTCAGATCAACGCCTTGCAATAAGCTAAAATGACAAAGGCTCGTCGGCAAGTGTGTTTTCTCTACTCGCTTCGACCAACATAGAACCAAGTTCTCATCACCGTTTACACGTCAAAGGTAAAATGTGTGAAAAAACGCACCCTCGCTCTGTCATACACCGACCCGCCGAAATAGCGATTATTCTATTAATCATGGTCCTTGGGGTTAGCGACAGGTTCGTTGAAACGCACACACCCAGCCGTATCGTCTCTCTCAACCACCACGCTTCATGGACATTATAAACAGGTAAAGAAAAAGAAAACGTTTTTTCAACATGTATGGCGTTAGGCCCTTTGTGAATTATTTTGTGGAAAAAAAATATCTACCACGTTTGAAAGGGGACGTTACCCCGAGTCCTAGGACACCTCGTACATGTCTCTAGCGTTATTGGTTCGTGACATATCGGCAAAAATCACAAAAAACACATGTTTACCCCCAAAATCGCTTTTCCCAATTTTTTTAAAATTACAACGAGTGGTCCATAGCAAAGAGGACGTCACCCCAAGTCCTTGGACCCGTCGTACATGCCTCTAGCATGATTGGTTCGTGAGATATCGGCAAAATCACAAAAAACACGTGTTTACCCCAAAATCGAGTTTCCAATTTTATTAAAAATTATAACGAGTGGTCCATAGCAGAGAGGACGTTACCCCGAGTCCTTGGACCTGTCGAACACGCCTCTAGCGTTATTGGTTCGTGAGATATTAAAAGCACATGACCTTTTAGTTTTGGTCGTTTAATTAAATAAAGAGCCTATAGGAAAGTAGGGGGCATCACTGCGAGTGCTAGGACACCCTGTATGTTCAAATCCGACCATTGGTTAGCGAGATATCAGCTTCGGGGCAAATACGAGGAGGGTTCAATAAGTTACTAGACAGCTACCCCTTACCACACTACTACAGGTTTTCATCCTAGAGACTTGACATTTATTTGGGGGGGGGGGGGGGTAGAGGGGGTGGGGATAATTGATTTACATGAAAAAAACTTTTTTGTAAACTTCCTAGTTTCCAAAATATAGGATTTTCAAAATTCGAGTGTTTTCAAAAAAGCATAAAAAGTAAAAAAAAGTCATTATAAAAAATAAAGGTCATAAAGACCATTCGTTTGAGCCATGGCATAACGTTCTATCATGTTTAGTGTTCAAGCTATCGCCTACTTTCGAAAACGAAAAAAATCAAAAAAAAATCAAAAATATAACGAGTGGTCCATAGCAAAGAGGACGTCAGCCCGAGTCCAACGACACCTCATTTGTCAAAATCGGACCATGCGTTCGAGAAATATTTAACATGGCTGAGGCTTAGTAGTGGGTCAAGGAGGGTTCTGGAGTGCGTTGGAAGCACCACTACTCCACTACTCGGGTTATTTGTAAACATGAAAAATGGATGTGCGGAAGAATTTGATGTTTGTTCTTAACAAGTTTATGTTCAGTTTAATAATTATAAAATATTATTGGTTTAAACTCCCTTTTAACTACTGAAGCTTTTAGACGCTGGGCTGCCGGAATGTTGCCCCGAATGGGATCTTTAACATGCCAGTAAATCTACTGATGCGGCTCCCTCGCATTTAGGCATAAGCACCCTGACTGCGCCAGTATTCGATCTTGCTACCTTGGACAAAGCAGGCGAGAAAGATACCGCTACGCCACTCAGCCAGTATAACGTTCAATTTATTCAATCTAGTAGACAAATGGAAAAAGGTACGGATTAAGTGGCAAAGTGAGACGGTGTACTGAATTTTCACTATTTCTGTTGACCACACTTAACGTACGGATACACTAGACATTAGTTCCGTTTATATGACGGTATTCAATACTCTATGCTAAGTCAAGACCGACTACAAACGAGTGACTCGCGACAGTAAGTTTTCTTGGCACCGCATGCGCAGTAGACACTTGTGGCCCGTTACGTATTTTTTGTGCCTTCCCATCCGTTCCACATCTGTATTCTTTGCAAATAACGGCGACACACCCTTGCTACTCTCTCTGACTGATGACTAAAAAAAAAGTAATCTATTTTCAACCTGCTGGGCTCGGGGCTCCATGTTGTATGTTTACACACGGCAATATCGTGGATCGCCAAGGAGTCGAAATATTATTTTATTCTTTATTTTAAATCCTATTATGTGTCACAAGAAATGTAGCGATAATGTTTTGTGTGTGTAGAGATTATCAGTGTCATAAATTCCTTTGATTTTACTTATGATTTATAATGCATAATATACAGTGAACAGAAGAGTACTATTTTAAATATTATTTTGGGTGTACAAATCATTAGTAGAAATGAAGAAATATCAGTGATTAAAATTCCTCTGCGACTTTGATTATGCTTTCCAAATATCTACAGTGCACATTTTATAACCTCGTGTGAATTGTCTTGTTTCGTAAAGTGCATAAGCTTGATGAATGTAACAGGAACTATTTTGTGAAAATGTTGCGGCCTTTCAATAAAATTGCAATGTGTTCATGAAGTACGAAGTTTTGAATATCTCTTCTCCTAATTCATTCAGGACGTAAATTTGGTTCTCATATCAAGCTCACAAAGGTGGGCCTACATACAATCGAATGATCTTATGCACTGTATGGTTTGGCAGTATTATAGTATCAGTTCCTGCTAATATCTTATATAAAAATAATAATGTGGGGGTAATGATGGGGATTTGTTGAGCTTCACCAGCTGGTCGGGGCTATCAACGAATATGAAGAAAACGTGTACTGTATATGAGGCGAAATCAAGTAACTTAAAAAAGTTTAAAAAAAATTGGGTCAGATGACCTCGTAGTTCCGCCCCTTAAAACAACAATAACTAACTAACTAAAGTAAAAATATTCTTGCATTCAGAGGTATTTTACTATAATCATTACAGAAATGTAGGCTTCACTACTAACACTGCACGTGAGGTATGGTGAACTGCAGTCATCTGTTTATTTCATTGAGGCAAACAGTATGGCGATAAAAGAATAACACATTTTAACCAGTTACACATTGTGTCAGTTAGTGTAGAACCATGTTATGCTCCAGGCTAGTGACCAGAATTCATTTATTGTTCACTTTAGACCATCCTCCCTTTTCATCACTTTTAACAACTTTTATCACCTTAGCTTATTGAATATATATAATTTATGATATGCATACCTTTCGAGGAGTTGTTGGGAGTCGTTTCACAATCTCTTCATACTCAATAGCCACTGCTGCACCGCAATAATTGTTATTTCACGGAAAGAATGCAATTTTTCTTCACTTACGGACGCCATGTTTGACAGTCATGTGACACCCGAAAGTCGATCATGTGACTACGTTACCAACTTGAATAAAGAAATTCACCACACGCCTTCGCTACTAAGTTAGGCGCTGTCTTGTGGAAAATTACTGCTAGTACTACGAGCAAGGGGGTCTGGGGCGTAAGCCCCAGGTTAGGTCTGTTTTTGTATGTAAAACATTAACAACATACAATTTATGTCCGCTACTAGGTTAGGTACTGCCTGGTCGAAAATTAATGCTAGTACCACAAGCAAGGGGGTCTGGGGCGTAAGTCCCAGGTTAGGTCTGTTTTTGTATGTAAAACATTATAAATACATAAATAAACACTGTAATTGAGTTCACGTAGTGATTTCATACATCACGTGCGAAATAGTACCAAACGCGTGGGGTTGGCAATACTGTCTCAGTGAGAAAGATAGGGGTGAGAACTTCGATTTCAACTATATAAGTCGTGTCGTTATTTGGGCGGGATGGTGTGTCTATGACAGCGGAGCAGTGAACATCTACTGCTCAATCCTCTCCTGATATCCTCCCGACTATTAAATCCGGTAATTTCAGTTTTTAAAAATATTTATACAAAGGATGGTCTAAAGTGAACCGCTACCGATGTTAGGCCCCTTAAAACAACAATTATCATCACCATCTTGCTGTGTGGCACTTTGATGTGGGGTTGGGTTAGGTGCCTTCGAAGAGCACATAGCGGCAAGGCGAGTGACAGAATTCTTGCCGTTTGGCGCTTCGATGTAGGGTTTTACCCTCCAGGATTAGCTTTCCCCACGGACTAAGCGAGGGATCTCACCTCTACCGCCACTGAGGGCAGTGCCCTGGAGCTTGAGACTCAGAGTTTGGGATACAACCAGGGTGTGTGATCAGCACGGCGCCCAGGCAGCCTCACCTGCAAAGCGAACAGGGACCTGATGAAGGGATGGGAAGAGTGGGAGGGTTTGGGAAGGAGGCAGCCATGGCCTTACGGTAGGTACATCCCGGCATTTGTCCGAAGACGAAGTGGGAACCACGGAAAACCACTTGGATGATGGCTGAGGTGGGAATCGAACCCCCTTTACTCACTTGGACCACCCGAGGCTGAGTAGGCCCCGTTCCATTCCTCATACCACTTTTCAAATTTCATGGCAGATCTGGGAATCGCACTGCGGACCTCAGGGGTGGCAGCTAATCACACTGACCACTACGCAACGGAGGCAACTATATTTAATGATAAAATAGTAATATTTCTTGAATGCTGAAAAAATTCACCTGATTTTGTTTTAAATACATGTTTTCTTGATTTAATTCTGGGTGTTTGCTTGGATGTCCCAGAGATGCTCAAATGAGCAAGTTCTACCCCAACGGTTAACTCAGCTGGTCATTGCGCGTGGATTACAAGAGAGGAGAGATATCTGGATGCTGCATATACTGCCGACACCATAGTCTCGCAATGTAGTTTGTGAACGAGTATGACATTTAAGATTATTTTACGCCCTCGTGAAGATATTCAAATAACTTGTGATCCATTTAATTCCAAAGAAATGTGATGTTCTCTGGACTGCAGCATTCGTCATGAATGAGCTATACAACAGTTTTACCACACACATTTATTTTAACCCCCTTCACCCCCAGAGAAACACCCACAACAATTATCCAGGGTGTCTACTACTCTGGAAAACAGGGAATTTTTAAATCCTGGAAATCTCGGGGAATTCTCAGGGTATTTAATGACACCCAGGGAATTTCAGTTTTAAAGGGTCCAACCTTGATTAATTTGAAATTATGCATTTAAATTTTGACGGGGGGGAAAAAGTATATTCTGGTGATGTTTGTTGCAGATGTATGTTCGTACTGACGTTAAATCTTGCAAGATAGAGCACACAATTTTCTTGTGTCGACTGTGTATTTGTATATAAATGTGTAACTGTATGATTTTTTAGAGCTTTACTATTGACGAGCTACTTTCAATACTTGCTAGTATAAAAGTTATTCTGGATGAAAAAAATTGAAATTGGCAAACTATAGAAAAATATACTTTTCTACTTTTTTTCACCTTCATCATACTACTCTCTATTGTTCGAGCACTTTTTGAAATGCTCTTTAAGTACAAACTCTGTTTTATATATTTAATTATGGCTGCTACTGTTCCTCCGGAAATTTTCTGGATAAATCAGGGATTTGTCAGGGAAATCTGTTAGTTGGTTTTGGTAGACATCCTGTTATCCGCCAGCTGCCACTTATCTAATCTGTATACCGCGAGTTGTAAAGTTGTTAAAGCATTGAGGATTTCCTCCCAATTCAGTAAGATGACATTTAAGCAGAAGTTTGAATGCAACAATCGGATTTATAGACATGTGACCTGTATATCGGCTAAGTTTCATCAAGATCAGCATGTTGATGTTTGAGGGGGCCTGTGCCACCTCATAGCGTATTGGCTAGCATTCTTGGCCGTTACCCCTGGGGTCCAGGTTTGATTCCTAGCACTGCCAAGAACTTTAATTCTGGTTTTGAGGGCTGGGACAGGGTACACACACAGCCTTGTGAGATCAAACTGCGAAGAGGTAGGTTCGAATCCCATCTTAGTTCATAATTGAAAGTCACAGCTTCCTCCTTCCCAATCCTTTTCTCCTTTAGGAATATACAAACGCCCATTACAGTAATACACTTTCACGAATTGATTGCCAGCGGCCGAGTTGGAAACTATTCTTTGTTTACTTGTGCCACGCATCAGCCTGCTTGGTGACTGGTACAGTTGCACGAGTAGGATATTAGGAGTATTCGACGTCATATTGGTCCGTATTGACATATAATCCTATTTAACTAGGCCTAATTACAATTTTCCGTCTATTCAATACAATTTTTTATTGAAATTATCTTATTTCATTATCTGGACATGTTTCGAGCTCTTTTATAATCAGCTCTTCATCAGCCAGGTGCCCTCACAACAATAATAAAAAACACTCACTAAAAATACAATGCTCATAAACAAGTACATTTAAAAATATTCTTAAAAATTGACCTATAATAAAACTTAACATCCTATAATAACAATTATCAACTTATTATAATGGAAACATCCAATGTTCTTTAATGAAACTTGTGGTAGATTCATTCAGACTTCCCCACACACACAAAAGAAGCGGAGCTGTGTCATGCACAATTTGTTGACTGCCCTTTTGACCAGCACACAGGTCATCACATGAACGACTAGTGGAAACTCCCATTGGTGTGGCAAGGTTCTTGTTTATGTCAGCCCTCATTGAAGCCTCCTCATAAAACTATAATGGAAGGAAAAAGAGAGTATTCTAATATCATGAAAATATGGGACTTCAAACTTTAACTAAAATTCATGTGGCTTACTGACATGTTAAGAAACCCAGTGTAATTCCTAGTATCCTGTCCTTGAGCAGCATTTCATCTAAGGAAAAAGAATAAAAAATAAATAGCCTATGCTCGTCAAAACAAATTAACCCCTAAGAAATTTGATATAGAATCATCACCGATCGAAAATCATCGCTCACCTTCAATTCGATTCCATGAGTACGGAGCGTGTGTGCCTTCACAACTGTCTCAAGCTGGACTGACAGTTCGCGGAGCAAGCCTGTATGGCGATGACGTGCCTCCGGGGAAAGAGGGGAAACAAGAGTAGGGGTGGAACAGTAGTTACTGGGTGAAATAAGTGAGATCCTTCTAAGCACAGGATGTTCTAAAAACCTGATCCTTATTATAAACTATTGCGGAACAAATTTGCGCCAATCTATTTTTTTATTCTTACTTGCCTAGAATGTGTGCATTGTTTGAGTCGGAGTACTGCAGCGAGGCCCACCGCACCACACTCCAAGCCCACCCAGTATCGTTCTCATTTAACGCGGCCGCGTTCTGGCCCATAGCAGTGGACTGACAAAGCCCACCTCACTGGACGGGCCGAGCAGGCAGACTAACCTTCACAACATGTGCACAACAAAGTGCTTGCTTTAGATTTCTATTCAGAATTGATTGCAATACGATTGTCATGGTATAGTTCAAACTGGCTAATCTCAATCTGAAATACGATAGTTGTTGATTGATTTTGAGGCTTGGGGACAGAATGGTCATGTAGCTCTGTGTATTTGTGTGCTTGTCTGATAACCTGTGTTATTGTGATGGATGTATTAGTGGGCATCTTTGTAATTCAGATGAGGATTGGGAAGGAGGTAGCCATGGCCTTAAGTGAAGAACCATCTCAGCATTTGCCTTGAGTACAAGTATAAAAAATAGGAGTTTATACATTAGGCCTGGCTTACAAATATTACGAATTTAGATAATTATTTGAAGTTAATAGCCATTGGACAAAATGAAGTTTGAACTTATACATTGCGTCATTCTAAATGGTGGTTGTATCTTAAAAGTGTGTCACTAATAGGAAATTGTGCCAATGATAGGAACAATAATAAAAATGAAGTGGCGAACTTGAGCCACTTTTCTCAAATAAAACAAGGACTCTCTGTTTAACGTGTTTAGTTAATACTTGGGTAGAGGAGGGTATTGCTGTTCTATTTTGAGCAGAAAAGGAGATAGCAAATCATATTTCATGTTTCTTCAGCTCATTTATGAACACCAAAAGTTCGTAGAGGGCCATTTCAAGCAAAATAAGAGAACATTGCACAGTTTTCTTTCACAGTGTGTTAACGCCGTCTACATTCATTCTGCATTCATGTTTTTGCCATGGCCCTCTCACGCTATGGCTCAGTTGTCCCAAGGGTAATTGCGACTCAGTGAATACCTTGTATTCGACCACAGCCTCCTCGAATACCCCACTACGACACTAGCCACTATAGCCATAACTAAGCTTGCTATTCCTGGGTGTCTTAGTATGTGTCCTATCAACCTATCTCTTCTCTTCAATAGCAGTTGCCAGAATCATCTCTCCCACTCATCTTAATATCTCTTCATTCTTAATCCTATCTACCCATTTGATCTTCATTCTCCTGTACCACCACATTTCAAACGCTTCAATTCTCTTCTTTTCTGCTGCACCAATAGTCCAAGTTTCACTTCCCCATAGAGTGCCACGCTCCAGACAAAGGCTTTCAAAAATGACTTCCTAATACCTAAATCTAAATTCGATGTCAACCGATTCCTTATTTGTAGAAATGCTTTCCTTGCCTGAGCCAACCTACTTTTTATATCCTCTTTGCTTCGACCATCACTGGTTATTTTGCTTCTTAAGTAATAGAAGTCTCTTACTTCCTTTAGGTTTTCACCTGTCAATTTGGCATCCATAGGTGTTTCTGATTTATTCCGGCTGCATTCCAATATTGTTGTTTTACATTTATTAATTTTCATCATGAATTCTTTCAAGACGGATTCCATACCATTCAAAAGCTCATTAAAATCCTCAGCCGTGTCTACTACTATGACGATGTCATCAACAAATCTCAGAGTTGAAATTATTTCTCCTTGAATCTTCACTTCCAATTTAATTTTTTCTCCAATTTCCTTCATTGCTTGTTCAATGTAAAGATTGAAAAGTATTGGTGATAAGTTGCAGCCTAGCCTTACACCTTTCTGAATACTAGCTTCTCTCTCTTGTCCTTCAGCTCGAATGACTGCTATCTGGTTTCTGTATAGATTGTAGATCACCCTCCTATCCCTGTGAGTTACTTTATTCCAAACGTTTTCAAATTATCAAACAATTTAGTCCAATCAATGTTATGATTAGCAATTTAGTAGCAATGTGCTACTTTTTACATTACAATGGAGGTTTTGGCTTTGAAAAGAACAGGGTTGGCAAGCCAGAAAAGATTCTGTCTCGCTTGCAGGTGACACATATAACATCCTGAAGTAGTTTGTAAAGCAACAGAACTGCTGTTCATGCATTGGAAACAATAATTTTTGTCAGACACTCGGAATGCTACAAACATAATACAGGGCGTATCAAAAAGGACTTTAGAACTTTGACAATTGATACAAACTTATTCATATGACTTACTGACAAGGTCTTGGTTTTATTTTATAGCAAAATACATAAAGTTTTTTACCTTATACCTAAACTGGAAACTGAAGCATCATTTATATAATTTATGGAGGAATTATAATTCATAGCAGAATTCTCTTTATCGGACTACAAACCATGAACATTCTTCCCTGTGTTATAGGAACTTTGGGGATGACTCCCTTTGTATTCGTGACTTCTTTCTTTCTCTCTCTTGTGACAATCAATAAATAAATTATTTGTTGCTCAGTTTCATTGTTACGTCATAAGCATATTTTTTTCGATTTCAGTGAAAGACAACCCATATCATGTTTCCCTCTCGGCATGATTGGTTAAAATCACTGACTGGACTATTAATTATATTATCATGGGGATAGTATGTGCAACGAATCCTTGTCAGATTTAATTTAAGAAGGGCGAGGTGCATGAATCACAAATCCCTCTTCCGTCCAATCTGAACTTGACTGTGTATTCTGTGGAACGAAAAGTTCACACGCAAAGTTAAGGAAAGCCAAGTTGCACTTCAAGGGAAACTCCAAACACATCTACTCTTCTCTGAAGTCTTGACTCGACAGTGTCTGGGGTGATAGGCCCGCTCGCCAGCTAGCTCGTAAACTGTCTCGATGCTAGTAATTGAATAGAGATTGTTGGAAGAAATTAAAACGTAAAAACACTTATAGTAGTGATGTATCGAAGATAAAGATATGCTGTCGCGGACTATTTTGTAGAACTTTTGATGCTGAACAATTCTTACACTCATAGTATATAGATATGTTTAACGGTTTGCCCATGCGTAAGCTTAAAAAGCGTAGGGACGCTAAGTTTTTTTCTACTTTTTCACTGAAATTGTTACTGCTTGGCTCCCTTTGGTCATAAATAAATTATATTCTACACAAACCTTCCTCGAGATATCCTTTACAGAATGGTGAAAACCGCATCGAAATCCAACCTGTGGTTATCAAGATTACCTGAAACATCCACGAATCGGGGACTTTGTTTATGCTAAGTAGAGATAGGTTCAATGTGACTTCCATTGGCCATGGAGCACACTCCCCATCTGAAGTAGATTTCTTGCCAAACTCGCTGCAGCATGTCAGGCATAACTTGTTCATTTGAGATGCAGAGCTCTGGTAGAGAAGTCGGAAAGGGTGGATCAAGCACGGTACCCTTCATGAATCCCCAGAAGAAAAGGTCAAGAGGTGTCAGGTCCGGTGACGTGGGGGCCATGCAATTGGCGTACCTCTGCCAATCCACTTACCTGGAAAGTGGACATTTGCAAAATCCCAGACGTTGGAGAGGTACATTCTTGTTCAAACTAGGTAAGTACTAACCATAGTAAGGCACATGAATAAACAAACATGCAATCCCTGGGAAAGAATTGACATACGCATGCTTTCTTGCTTCGGCAGAGAGTACTGGGCTGACACAGGGCTCCATAGCCCTCCAGTACCTAAGAAGTGTTATTCACCACCCTCGCTCATGCAAAGTTTTATATATGAAATCTTTGGTAATAACAATAAAAAGTGAAATGTTAGGAAAACTAGAGCAGGCCTGTGGGCAATGTGCACATGGTAAAGGCAACACCCAATCTCCAGAACAGGGGAATTAATGCTAATGACTTGGCTGGGAACCTGGGCCAGATGACAAAACTCAAGCTCTTAATGTAGAGAAGTTAGAAGGTGTGGTTTGTACCAAAATCTTCCAAATCATCTCAATAGAAAAAATCTTGCATTTTTTGAAAAGTCAACAGAAATATGTTTATTTGTTTAAACAGTTAGTTAAAACAAATAAACAAAATGATAGCCCCTACAACAACTGGATCGTGTCGAGCCTGTATAACAGTAAAGCTGGGCGGGTGGTCTATAGACATGGAGCGCTCACAAGTGCATTATAAAGTAAGAGAATTACCCTCAACAGTGACGAATATGCACACTGATTTCATAAATATTCATAATTCGTTTAAAAAGTGTGTTTGAACAAATAAAGAAGAAACCAGCATAACAGTAAAGCTGGGCGGATGGTACATGAACATGCAAGATTCCTCGCTCAGGTCCCCTAGTAAGTAACTAAATCTGGGACCTTCAATACAAAGCCTATCATGCTAACCATTTAAGCACAGTTAAGACATCGGCAACAAGCTTCATTCAATGACCATACCAGAATGGCATAGTCGTGGCTTCCTACAATCACCAGCCGGGAACATGCACGACCATCCTCACAAGATCATCTAGATCAAAACTATTGCAAGAATTCGTAAAGTAAAGCCCGCAATGTTCAATGTAGCAACATGTATCCCTATGTAGCTTGGACACTGACCAATAAAACCGGTGTTGCCATGCACATGGCCACCAAACCCTATTAAATGACATTCCCTGATAAAACTGACAACTTTCATGGAGTGGATAGAACTTACAGGTACTGTACAGCTTGACGAACTAGACAGATGAAAGAGCAGCACTGAAATACAATGCTGATGATTTTGAAAATTGTAAAACCTACCTTATTTACGAAGGCTGATTTTTTTCAATGTCCGATGGGCTATATAAAAAGAACAGATTGACATACCAAACTGATTTTATTACTAAATGTTTGCTTGTTTTGTACTTATGTTTCAACATAATCGCCAAAACGATTGAAACATTTGTCGTATCGTTACACCAGATTTCCAATCCCCTCTGCAAATAATTCTGCCGTCACTGAGGTGGGTAAGCCTGGAGGGTTTCCTGAAATTTTTCCTTTTCGGCGAGGCATTGCCGCCCAACCATACCTTCAATTCTCGAAAAAGGTGAAAATCATTCAAGACCGCACTGAGCCAACGTTACGATAGACTTTTTCAAAGAATTCCAGTAGGAAGTTTTTGACTATCTGCCATTTAGTCCAAACTAGCACTGAATGATTTTCACCTTCTTTGAGAATTGAAGGTATGGTTAGGCGGCAACGCCTAGCCAAGAAGGAAGAATTTCACGAGACTGTACAGACTTACCCACCTTAGTGGCGGCAGAATTCTTTGCAGAGGGTATTGGAAAGCTGGTGTAACGATACGACAAATGTTGCAATCGTTTTGGCGATTACGTTGAAACATAAGTACAAAACAAGCAAACATTTAGTAATAAAATCAGTTTGGTATGTCAATCTGTTATGTTTATATATCCCCTGGGGACATTGAAAAAAAAAAAAAAAAAAAAAAAAAAAAAACAGCCCTCTCATTATGTTGGGGCGCTGTGTGGCTCAGCGGTAACATTCTCACTTGCTGATCCCAAGGTTGCAGGATCGAATCCTGGTGCAGTCAGCTGGCATTTGAGGGTTCACAAATGCGAGGGAACCATGTCAGTTGATTTACTGGCATGTTCAAGTTCCCCCTCGGGGCAAAATTCCCGCACCCCGGCATGGCGTCCCTAAACGGTGCAGTACTTAAAAGGGACGTAAACTATATAACATTATTATTGGTATATAGGCTTTCACGGCCAGTGAATTAAAACTCAGCAATTTTTCTAGGTTTATGCTGTGCCTTGTGTGGTGGTGCGGGCACGGGCAGCTAGAGCGCGCTGATGAACCAGCCGGGTGTTCCTATGGGCAGACGACCTCGTAGTTCCGCCCCTTAAAACAACAATTAACTAACTTCGTGTTCCTAGGCGAAACCCCGCACAAGACACGGCATAAACCTAGAAAAATTGCCGAGTTTTAAGATTATCATTAAAACGTTTTACTGGACAGCAATATCATAAAAACTATCTTGAAGCAAAAATATTCACGGAAAAACGACAATATGTGATAGGTTTTTATGATGCTATTAATATTTCCTTTTGAATATGGAGTTTCAATGCACATGAAACACACAACTGTATTACAATATATATACTCAATGTGGAGGCTATATTAACTCACTCATCTGGAGACAGATATTTATCACTGAGAAAAGGCTCTATCACATCCATATCTCCATGACTGGAACTCGCACTGGAGGATGAAACGCCACGGGTAATGCTTATGAGTATAGCAGTGTTAATAACACCTTCACAAACTCGTCTTTAGGAGCAGATGACCTCGTAGTTCTGCCCCTTAAAACAACAATTTACTACTTAACTCGTCCTTCGCTCAATATCTTTTCCACATGAGACACCACACTTTCCTGTTGTAACTCAAATTATTTCCATTTTTAGAAATAAGTTTGGAGAAAACTAGCATGATCTCTGATAAGTACCGGGAGGGCTGTTATACAGCCTATTAACCAAGGTGTGCTCCTCCTGTTTGTTACCAAGTAGGCTAACTTTATTAATGCAGCCAATGAATGGCCATGTACTTTCCTTTTCAGGACCGGGCAGGGAAGGGACATTTGAAGGAAATCGGCCGTAGACCTATTGAAAGGTACCGTCCTGGCATTTGCCTGGTGGTGAAAATGGGAAACCACAAAAAACATTTTCAGGACGGCCGAGGTGGGGTTTGAACCCACGCTCTCCCGATGCCAGCAAGGCACGAGGTAGCTCGTTAGCACTCTCGTCCACCGCGGCCGGTACCAAGTAACTTTATAAATTCAGCAAATGTCGGCTATTGCAATTTGATGGTATTGGCCGTGACATAGCTACAGGCAGTGCAAAAGCATAGGGTATGGTATATAAATGTTTAGTAAGATACTATAGGCTAGCTAAAGAATGAGCTGTAAGACTGTTAATTCAAATGTTTTCTTTATATGCAGGGAAATCTGGGCAAAAAAGATACAAAATATTTTAGACACAATGTAGCCTTAATTTGACCATTTACTGGGATTTACGATTAAAATTAACATTCAATTACCCACTAAATCCTGAAAGGCAATGTTCTTCAGACATGAAACTCAACTTCCTTAGTTTAAAAAAAAATCACCTCGAACTGTCCTCTCGGCAAACTGACACAAATTCAAAACGTCGGTCCCATGTCAGCAATCACTTCTTATAAAAACTGATTAATAACCCACCTTACGCTATTGAATTGAAAATTAGCCTAAAAAGAACGCACTGTTTACACAACACATCGCCATGATGGATTCAGATATACAATTAAAACAAAAGCAACACTCAATGTCGCCAACTGTAATGTACAAAAAAATTGCTTCAGCAACAGTGCCTTGGTCGCAGGGCGCGTAAATTATAATTATGAACCGTTACATTTCTGATATCGAAATGGTTTTAAGATATTTCATTATCAATTCAAACAATAAGAAAGTTATATCGTATCACCGAAGAAGATTTTGAAGGCGCTGATGACAGAATTTCTAGTTTGGCACCACTGACAAACAATCGGCACAAATTCGTCTTGAGGTCAAATGAGAAACATTTCTCTAACCAAATTCTGCAGTGATAGTAACTATTCTTGTAATTGGGACATTGTAGGCATTTCCTTATTTTATAGGAATAATTTATCGAGGTCACGATTATGAATTTTGGACTATAATGCTATTGGCGGAAATCCCACCAATGAGGGGTCTTGACTAAGGCGCGTGATTCGTATTCGCGATCACGATATCGGGAAAATACACATGTACATCTCCCATTTCTGTATTAAAAAAAAAAATTAAAAAAAATCGGAGATTCTGATTTCCTTCGGTTACATTGTATTACTTTTGTTTTACATTGATTGATTTGTATCATGAATTCTTTCCTCAAGACAGAGTTCATACCATTTAAAAACTCATGAATCATGATATGAACTTGTTAGGACCATTCTGTGCACCCAAAGTTCAAATTTCACTTCCATACAAAGGCAGGTAGCGACTTCGGTGGCATAGTTGATAGCATGCTGACATTCCATGCCTAAGGTCACGGGTTCAAACCGGCCGAAGCCATCGGATTTTTTTCCAGCGTTAAAAATGCCTCAGTATTCCTTCCTTCGGAGGGGAAGTAAAGCCGGCGGTCCCATGTCATAGATTTATGGCATGTTAAAGATCCTTACACTAATTACACCTGTGTGAAGCTAAATTATAGGTTAAATATTTGAACAACGCTCTTAGGTTCCAACGTTCGTCGCCAGGAGCTGACTGCAGTGGAGTCTAGTAACCAAGTTCTGAACTAGTAGTCGTTGACGGTGGCAGCAAAAGTAGAAACTACTTGAAATTCAATGCCTGCAATCCTTACTTGTATTAAAAACAGATAACACACACTAATAGCCATCACAATTAACACCGGTTATCAGACAGATTCTACACACACCCCAAGTACACGGGGCTACATGACCGTGTTGTCGCAGCCCCTTAAATGAGGAACCAACCAATCAGATTGTCTTTCTGTAGAAATGCTTTCCTTGCCTGAGCCAACCTACTTTTTATATTGTCTTTGCTTCGTCCATCACGGGATATTTTGCTTCATAAGTTAGAGGTCTCCTACTTCTTTTAGCTTTTCACGTGCCTATTCGACGTCCATAGGGGTTTCTGAATTAATTTTGCTGAATCCCATTCATTTTGTTTTACATTTAATTTCATCATGAATTCTTTCAAGATGGAGTCCATACTATTTAAAAACTATTTAACTCCTCTGGTGATTGGGTTATGATGATGATGTCATTAGCCTATCTGTGTTGAAATTATTTCTCCTTTAATCTTTACTACTTGAAATTTTTCTCTAATTTCCTTCATTGCTTATTCAATGTAAAGATTGAAAAGTATGGGTGATAAGTTGCAACCTTGCCTACACCTTTCTGAATACCAGCTTCACTCTCATGTCCTTCAGCTCAAATAAATCCTTTTCAAAATGTCAAACAACTTACTCTAAACAATGTTATCAAAGGTCTTTTATAAGCCTACAAATGCTATGAACTTTCTCTTATTTTTCTTAAGATTTAGTACAGCTGCCATTGTTCATATGTTTCTCCTGAAACCAAATTTGTTTTCGGCCAACTAAGTTTCTGTCTTTCCATCTTCTTGTAAATTATTCTAGTCGGTATCTTTGAAGCATGAGTGACCCTATGGCTACATTGTAAGACTGGTGATTTGCGAGTGTTTCCGTAAATGGATCTTCTTTACATACAAATAGTGGATGCCCAAGCAGCTAGACATTCCATCTGAGAAGTCTCCATATCAGATATTTCAACACATAATTAGAAGGGGTATGGTGGCACAGTGGTAGACCGGGTTCAATTCCCGGTCAATACATATGGGATTTTCAAAGTTAAATGCCATGTTCTATAGTTCGGATGTCATGTAAAAAGGAGATCCCGAGGCTCATGATGGTGTGATGAACGATCACGCAAAACTACAAGCACAGCTCCCTTTTAACTACTGCGGATTATAGAGACGCCGGGGTGCCAGAATTTTGCCCCGAAGGGGATCTTTAACGTGCCAGTAAATCTGCTGACACGGCTCCCTCGCATTTACGCACCCTCAAATTCCAGATGACTGCGCCAGGATTCGATCCTGCAACAGCAAGCGAGAACGTTACCGCTGAGCCAAGCAGCCAGCCTAGACCTACGGCCGTCAAAAAGACAGATCTACATAATAACAGCACACTGTAAATGTTTATTAGTTCTGAAACATTAACGCAAACTTTAACATTATCGTGCACTAGTGTTCGTCACGCACGTGCTCTAAAGATCGTCACCTATGACGACTATTGGACACGATGATCAAACGACAATTTAATTAATGCAGGGTGCTTCACAAGTACATTATAAGTATATTGCCGCTGTTAGTTAGGTCTTACGAGGAGAAATGACAATGTGCCAGTTTTCGTCACAAATGACGAGCATTGGTAAAGTGCGTTTTTTTTATCCAGTGTTCGTCACCAGCATTTGTAACCAAAATAGGAATGTGTGCACGAAATAGCAATTCGCATATGTTACAGAAACAATTACCAACTATATCACACATTTGTAACATTTTAAAATGACGGAACATAACACGTATGCACATAATTAACTCGCGTGCCTGCTTAGCACATGCAAGAAGCAATACGCCTTGTCGAGACAGCTAAACTCACAGGAGATGTTTGACGCTGTGAATCACCTATTCCATCGCACGCATGATTTCACAAAGTTGCTTCTTATCGGCAACGAAGGTATGACGAATCTCGTAAGACTTTGTGCGTTGAGAAAGATTATTAGAGATATTATACATTTCAGGTTCCGTATTGACAGTAATCATTAAAATTAAAACTTACAATTTCCGCCTAGTCAATACTATACTTTTTTTTATTTTATATAAAAAAAAAAAGTATAGTATTGACTAGGCGGAAATTGTAATTTTTAATTTTAACGTTGAGAAAGACCCGTTGACAGGCTTATTATTTGTACTTATATACGCGAGTGATGACTATTGGCTCAGTGACGAAAACCGGTACAGTTACCTTCATGGTCGCTTGACAAGCGATGCATGTCACCCCTTATATTTAACTAGTGACATTTTCAGGTATTTTATGTTCGTCCCATTGATTGGTGATTATATTATGTTGACAGACTGAAAAATTGCTTTGTGGATATTGAATAAGGTGTTAGCTATGACCAACCTGTGCTCAGTGCAGAATTCCATCAGCCTACTTCCTAGATAATTCCTTTCACTTAATTAATCTGAATTCTCCTGTCTTTCTTTTCCTACTACAGCATTCCAATCTCCTGTTACTAAACATTTTCATCACTCTTTACATACCTCAGAATTCCATCCATTTCTTAGTAGACTTTTTCAACTTCATCAGCAGGACTGGTAGGCATATAGACTTGTACTACTGTGGTGCATGTAGGTTTAGCACCGATTTTAGCTACAATAATATCGTATGGCCTCGGGTGTCGGGTGCAAGCTTTGTTATTTGATGCCCAAAGGGTAGCTTGCATGTCGAATTTCGTTGTTCCTTGAAGCACTATGAAAGTCAAGGTTAGATATCAATGCTCCTTGAACACTATAGCACTTGCTAGTAGAGAAATGAGAACTTCGTGTTGGCGGAAACTTCAGAGATTAATTTTGCCTTTAGGAACACGGCCTACTGGATTCAAATGGGTTCTTTGACATGCCAACATCGTATGACATGGTGTCGTAATTTTTGCCGCCTTTCAGAAATCACTTACCACGGCCAGGAGCGAACCTGCAAGTTTGGGGTTAGTAGACCGACACGTTGACCACTCGCCCACCGTGGCAAGCTCTTAGCTAAATAACCCATGGCTTATATTATTCCGCCTGCTGTGCTGGTCAATACGAGACCTACCCCTGTATAGGCATAGTTTGATTTAGAGCTATTGATAATTTCCGGACCAGAAACCCTGTTTTTTCTGCCATAAGACTTCACTAATCACAACCTATCCATTTTCCTTACTAAGTTTTCTAACCTCTAGCTTATGTATTAGATATCCTGAATCTACCCAGCTCTCACCTCCATACGGCAAGTCTAAGTACTGATCGATGTAGTGAGTTTCGCCCCTTGACTCACGTTTTGCAGAATACTGTAGATTGCAACTGAAGACTCGCTGCATTGACTATTTCTTTCCCCATTCTACCATCCTGAGAAAATACACGGCCTTAGTAATTAATTGAGGGTGTCAACAGAATTTTCAATGCCAATTTTCCTGACCTTTCCTGACCATTTTTCAACAAAATTCCTGACTCGTGAAGTCATCGTAATATCGGAAAAAAGGTTTATTAAGCAAACAAATATTTTTAATTTACAGCCTCCACCATCCCCATAGCTGCCCAACGCTCGCCTCTTTATTCATTCAAAATAAAGTAAATTATAATGCATTAATACATAAATCTAAGTACTCTGCTCGGCATGCAGGACAGTCGTTCAATACATAATACATGTCTCTCAAAAATAATTGAAGGTCCCACTTTACAGGATGCATTCCTGTTTGTAGGGCTCCATTGACAACGTGAAGGCCGCAAACACCAAGGTTAATGAGTTGTTTGCAATCTGCATTATCTTCTATTATTTGGCCACTGAACTTTTTTATGAAACTCAAATTTACATTCGGTCCATCCATAGACATATGGTACTCTTTCTAGAAAGAGGAGAGATTCCCTGGTTGAAAGCCTCTAAAATGTCTTGAGCTGTTGCATGTCCCATAAAGATGCTGTTGAAATATCTGGTGTTAACTTCATTGCAGTTGATGTCAAGTTATAGGTCCATCTGACCTCGCTGAACAACTTTGTTCAATGCCTCATCAAAACAGATAACATTATCACATGAAAGAATTTCATTTTGCTGTAAATTATGAAAGTATGGAGCTAATCCATAATTGATGACATATGAACATTTCATGTTCCCCAATTGAAATTTTGTTGCAATTGCACTATCAGGAAACATTTCCCTGAAGGTATCTGAAATATTTAAACAAGAATTAAGAGAATTTATTTTGGACGACATTAAAGGCCCACTTTATTTCGGCACTTGTGACTTCATCTTTATAACAGAAAGATTCTACAGATGTCACAGTTCCTGAAGTAGAACTTGAAGGAGTTAATATGGTTAATGTAAATTTCCTGACTTCCTAATACTTTTCGCCATTTTTTCCTGACATGCTATATTTTCACACTTTTTCCTGACCAAAAACAAAATTCCTGCCTTTTCCTGCCTGTGGACACCATTTAATATGGTCCTCCTATCAGGCATCCATTTTTCTTGGGTTTCTTCCCCACAGATACCCTTAGTTTTTGAAATACTGATTTTCATACCATAAAGTTCTAACATATTGACTTGTAAGCTATCAACGAGTACCACCAGGTCATAAGCATAAGCCAGACTGTTTATCTGGTTTTGACCCTGGCAGTTTATGCCCTTCAGCAAAGGATCCATAACTATGTTCAAGTTGTCTGGGCTTGTAGGCCGTGGTCCAGGCAGAGTATCTCCCGACGCTTCACAGGAAACTGGTCCGGCATTATCATCCCAGGCACCGGAGCACGAGAAAAGAGACAGAAGAAACTTCGGTGGCCACAGCCTTCATGCCATACGTGAAGAAGGTAACTCGAACAGGGGTCAAGATGGTTTATAAACCCACCGCAAAAGTCCGGGATTTGCTGCGATCCGCAAGGGCAAGTAAGTGCCATCCACACTCCACTGCAGGTGTCTTCAGAATCCTGTGTTCCTGTGGACATGTGTACATAGGAATGACGAAGAGGAGCGTGACCACTGACCCAAGGAACATAACAGACACAGCCGCCTGGGTCAAACTGAGAAATCGTCGATCGCTGACCATTCTCTCTTGGCCGGCCACGATGTACAGTACGAGGACATGGAGATATACTCCACCACCACACAAGGCTGCAACGGGAAGCTATAGAAATCTTCAAACGCCCCGATAACTCAATTGGAAGGAAGAAATCGAACGAGTACATAATACATGGACTCTGGCCCTTAAGAACAGCAAGGCCAAGATATCACGCACACATCAACCTGAAGAACCTTCCCGCCACAGCCCAGCGGTCGCCCGGGGAAAACCCGGACCTCGCAGAGAACGCTCGGCTCGCAGGGTATACATTCCATTGCTAACGAAAGAAGCGGAACCCTTGATAATGTAGGACGCAGTTTCCTGTGAAACGTCGGAAGTTATCCTGCCTGGACCACTGCCTACAAGCCCGGACAACTCTAACATAGTTATGAACGCCGGCCGTGAAAGCCTAAGCTGTTATAAAGGATCCATATATTAAAATAAACAGTAGTGGTGAAGGATTACAGCCTTGCCTCACTCCCGAATAACCTTGACTAATTATTTATATTGGCTGATGTATTTTCAGTATAATGGAGTACGGCTGCAATAAATTTATTATAAAAATACAGTAGTTGTTTGTGCCCTGGTGTGAACAGTGTACTGTATTTGAAAACTAAGCTAAACAATGCATATTGTGTTAAAGCAGTATGTCTACCAAAACCAACTAACAGATTTCCCTGATTTTTGCAGGATAAATCGGAATAGTAGTGGCCATAATCTATAAAACAGTGTTTCTACTTAAAGGACATTTCAAAAAGTGCTTGAACAATAAAGGGTAGAATGGCAAAGTTGAAAAGACAAAAAAAAAATCTATATTTTGCCAGTTTCTAAATTTTTCATCCAGAAAACTATTGTACTTGCAAGTAGTTCGTCAATAGTAATGTTCTCAAAAATCATAGTTACACACATATATACAAATACACTGTTTACACATGTAATTTGTGTGCTATATCTTTCAAGAAATGAGAGCTCACTGATTTAAAGTCAGTACAAACCTACATCTACAACAATAATCACCAGAATATACTTTTCCCCCCATCAAAATGAAAATTCTTAATTTCCAATTATTCACGGTTGGGCCTTGTAAGATTAAAATTCCCTGAGTATCATTAAAATACCCTGATAATTCACTGAGTTTTCCAGGATTTAAAAATTCCCTGAGGATTCAGTTTTCCAGAGTAGTAGACACCCTGTTTAAAGACATGGTGATAGATTTAATGGTGACTGAAAATAAATAGCAAGACTATCCTTCACCTGGCATATTGTACTTACAAAGCAAACTGCACAAGTCCGTAGCATACAGCGATAAAGCTCGGAACTAGCAAACATAATTTTGGATTTTAAAAAATTCACTTGCTGGATACTACTTCCCAGTCACCTGTTAATCTATAATCATGGCACAAATGTAATAACTTCAACCTTCCATGGAAGTGGAAACAATCAGATCTCTAATAGAATCTGAGCAAGCAGGCAGTAGAGTTCCCTCGTCGGTACAGCCAACATGGGTGCATGTGGTCCTACCTTGATGTATTTCCTTTCCATTTATTCTTACTAAACACAACACAAAACAGCAAAATTTGAAATTAAGGCACATTAATTGACTTTTCTATTTAATTTTGTAAGTTTTAAGCAAACTCGTCTATATTATTGGCCATTAAGTACTCAATAGTTTTATATACTGTTCTCAACTGGAGAATACTCAATACCCAACCCTACTGGTATCTTTCCATACATACAAAGTATGTTTTCCTGGTAAGTTTGTTTTCTAAGAAAATTACTGGCCAGAATTCATTACTTATTAAGGTACAAAATATGTACTGAAGTCAGTATTCTCTTAACATTTGTATGCATGTTCATGTTCAGAGGGAAGGAAAGAAAATTGTAGGCAAGGCATGTCTTGGTAATAATTTATTACTTAAATCTCATACATAATTACAAAATATTTTCTCACGCATTATTCAGTGGAACGCAAGCTCACCAGACAGGAGTTAGCTCACATGTGAAATGGAAATTACAAACTGCCCAACTGGTACCTGCAAATAAAAATAAGAAGTTTATTACCACATCTAATGTTTATGCTACAAACAATGGCATACTGGCTGCCTATTGGTGAGAAGCGCTCAACAAATTCTGCAATAAGGAAAAAATGTTGAAAAGAGCCTGGTAGAACAATCGTGAAGTCTCTGCCTCTATATGCTCGCTGGTCTGATGAGTGATGAATGATATTTAATTATTATCAAACCCAGCGAAAGTGAACCGTACATACTAAATGACTAAGCATAATGAAGGTGACAACAAAAGTTAACAATACAGAGACCCCCTTAAGAGCCTTATATGTATGAATGGTTTCTATAGACTAAGTTCATTCCAGGATATCATCATAGGCATTTACAAAAGGTTACTGCAATCTGCTGAGTCGTTCGAGTTTTATAAATGACAGACAGACAAAAAGTCCAATTTTATAAATAAATAAAAATACATAAGTACATAAATAAATATAGCACTGGTTCATGAGGATGTGCATGCAGCGATTGATTCACGTAAGAATTTTAAAGCGGCAGGTGAGAATCAACTACTGTCGGCGCAGAAATTATGTGCACCCGAGTTTGGAGATATATAGCAAAATAACCGAAAGGCCTACAGGAAAACAAGTAACATCACCAGCTTCCTTGTTTATTTGTGCGTTGGTTGATGATAAAGGTAACTTTTAGAAACTTATTTTAGTATTTTTTTTTATGGCAGGTGTAATGTAAAAAGTACCGGTTTTTGGCGGGTTTCGAGGGAAACGTCGACTTAAGAGATTAACAACTCTCAACGCCGTTATGCTACAGTAAACAAATTTAAATATGTGTAAGTCAGATAATTATGTTGTTTGTGTGTATGTGAAGTTTCAAACTTTTATCTCGAACACAAACAATAAAACAATCAATAACGTGAAAGTTTCGCATTTCGAAGCTGGACTTACGTAGAAGCTCGTTCTTGGGTGCTGTTTTAATCCACATGTACTAAGCGTTTGTGATATGTAACTAACTATCCGTAATGTAAATAAATGGGTTTATTTTATATGGATTGATATTTATTATGATTTTGGTGGCTTTTGTCGGCAGGCGAGTTCCGCAGGAAAGGCACTTCTCCACTTTCCTCTTTCCTTCCACCATTCTTCTTCCACGATATTGTCCCAGTCCAGATTTCTTTTTCTTACGCTGTTCTTCACTGAATCAATCCACCTTGTTCTAGGTCTTCCTCTTGCTCTCTTACCCTTGCACTTCGCCTCCAGCATCTGTCTTGGTATTCTATTTTCCTCCATCCTCTTTACATGTCGAAACCACCTTAGTTTATTCTTCTCAATTCTCTCATTTAGTTTTTCCATCCCAACTTCCTTCCTAACATCTTCATTCCTCACTCTGTCTTTCCTATCATACTTCTTAGGAATTTCATTTCACTGGCTTGGATTCTACTCTCTTGCCTGCTTGTCAGGGTCCAAGTCTCAGCTGCATAAGTTAATATGGGAACATAGTACACTTTATACATTACCTCCTTGCTTTTCCTTGGTACTTCCTTATCCCAAACAAGTTTTCTTACACTTTGATAGAATGCATTGCTCTGCTGTACCCTCCTGCCAATCTCCATGTCCAACCTACCAGTTTGCATCAATTCACTTCCTAGGTATTTGAACGTGTCCACAATTTCCAAACTCTGACTTCCAATTTTCACAGTGCCCTTTCCTTGTCTTTCCCCTCTTGTCATCACCATGGTCTTGCTTTTCTCTATACTGATTTTCAGGCCGTACTTCTGAATATTTTCGTTCAGTGCATCTAGTGGTTTTTGCACTTCTTCGGTGTTCCTTCCCCAGACCACAATATCATCTGCAAATGACAGTTACTTCATTTCTTTATGTCCATATGCTTCCTTTGTTTCCTTTACAATTTCATCCATCACCATTAAGAACAAGAGAGGTGACAGCACACTCCCCTGTCTTAGTCCAGCCTTGTTCCTAAACCAATCTGTCTTTCCAACTGGGGTCAGTACCCTGCTAACACAGTTGTTGTACATTGCTTGCACCATTTCCAACATTTCTCTTCCCAGTCTCTTCTTAACCATGGTTTCCCATACCTTCTCTCTGGGGACACTATCATATGCCTTTTCTAGATCGATGAAAGTCATGATCAAATCCTCTCCATATTCCCAGTTCTTTTCCATCACCTGCCTCAAGCTAAAGATTGGGTCCACTGTGGATCTTCCACTCCTGAAGCCATACTGTTCCTCTTGCAACTCTCCTTCCACCTTTCTTCTCATTCTTCTTTATAATATCCTTTCCAGTATTTTTACTATTTGTGATATTAAGTTAATAAGGATGTCAACGGGTCTTTCTCAACGCACAAAGTCTTATGAGATTCGTCGTACCTTCGTTGTCGATAATGAGCAACTTTGCGAAATCATGCTTGCGATGAAATAGGTGATTCCCAGCGTCAAATATCTCCTGAGAGTTGAGCTGCCTTGACCCGGTGTATTGCTTCTCAAATGTGCTAAGCCGGCACGCCAGTTAATTATGTGCATACGTGTTATGTTCTGACATTTTAAGATGTTACAAGTGTGTGATATAGTTGGTAATTGTTTCTGTAACATACGCGATTTACTATTTCGTGCTCACGTTACTAGTTTGGTTAGAAATACTGGTGCCGAACACAGGATTAAAAAAAAAAAAACACTTTACCAACGCTCGTCATTTGTGTCGAAAACTGGCCCACTGTCATTTCTCCTTGTAAGACCTAACTAACAGCGGCAACATACTTATAATGTAGCTCTGAAGCACCCTGCATTAATTAAATTGTCGTTTGATCATCGTGTCCAATAGTCGTCATAGCTGACGATCGTTAGAGCACCAAGCGTGACGTACACTAGTGCACGATAATGTTAAAGTTTGCGTTTACATTTCATAACCAATAAACATTTAGAGTGTGCTGTTATTACGTAGATCTGTCTTTTTGACGGCCATAGGTCTACGCTGGCTGCATGGCTCAGCGGTAACATTCTCGCTTGCTGTTCCTAAGGTTGCAAGATCGAATCCTGGCGCAGTCATCTGGAATTTGAGGGTGCGCAAATGCGAGGGAGCCGTGTCAGTAGATATACTGGCACGTTAATAATCCCATTCGGATCAAAATTCCGGCACACCGGCGTCTCTAAAAGCCGCAGTAGGTAAATGGGGCGTAAAACAAAGAACATTATTATTATCAGTAGGTCTAGGCCTAGGGTTTTTAGGTGTGCTAAAGAGGATTCTTTTTAAATTGAGATGAAAAATATATTCTTAGACTAAATCTTTGCTTTGAAGTAATATGTCGAAACGCACATTTCTCAATTAGCCTACGATATTCAGCAAATGGAAGCTGCTATTAAGGTCGTTGAGGAGGACGGCATGGGTATTACAACGGCCGCGGAGAGGAATGGTGTTTTGAGAAACGCTCGTTTGGACAAAATTAAAGGAAACTAGAGAGGGGCATGAAATTCCCTAAAACAAAATGGCGGCTTCTGCTTCTTTGAAGTCATCAACGACGTCACGAAATACTCCTCTAGCAAGCTTACGGGAAAAGCCTGGGTAATAGGTTTTTATTGGGGTGCGGAAACGAAAAACCTTCGAAACGACTAATGCATCGAAATCTATAATCGACTATAAAGTACTTAATGGGGAGCAGATGACTTCATAGTTCCGCCCCTTAAAACAACAATAACTAACATGGTAAATATAAAATTCCTGACTTTCTAATACTTTTAACCATTTTTTCCTGACTCATGCCATTTTTTCACACTTTTTCTCGACTTTTCCTGACCAAATCAAAATTCCCAATTTTTGTTGCCAGTGGTCACCATGGATACACATCGTAATTATTATGATCTCGACACCTATGGGTAGAAGAGGATCCGACTAAGTAAGTAAGTAATTATATAATTTCATATTAATAAATCATTGCATCGAAATCTTTAATTGAGCTATATAGGTCTATTACAGCTTTCGATACAATGTCTTATAAATATAAAATTAAATTAATTACGACGTGTAACGTCATCTGTAATTCAACTATATGGGCGAATTACAGATCCCGAAACGGATTTTTAAAAATATGTCATAAATGTAACCCTAAATTAAAATATTTTCGTATGTACGGCGTATCAAATTGAGGTAGGCCAATAAATAAATATAAATTACAGATGACGAAACACAATGCGTTTCGACAGTTTTTTAATGCTCATTTCTGTTATTGAGTTGTCACCACCCAAAATAACCTATAACCAAGGCTTTTCGCATAATCTTGCCAGAGTAGCATTTCGTCAACATCACAAAAGCAGCCAATTTGTTTTTATAAAAAAAGTCATGCACAAACGATCGCGGTCTGTAATAATCGCCGGTTGGCATCAATGCATTTCCCACGCATACACAAACCTAACCTAGCTGCTGGCACATTGTAATATTCTTATAAAACATTGTGGTCACTAATGTTATTGACCCCACCACATAGCAAGAAATGGTTTTGCGTAGTTTCGTTTTTTTTATCCACAGTTGGCTGCAAATACGCAAACACAAACCCATTATAAAACATTGTGGTTAATCATGTTTTTGCTAGGGGGGCAGCACCCCCCCGCTAGGTTGGTATTTTTATGTTTACCAATATTGGCTGCAAATACTTGTATCTCAATTAGAAATCACAATCCTTAACATACCGTTTAAGAACGCCTCACAGACATACTATATTAACGTCAAAAACAAGACCTTTAGGCCGATAGTTCTAATACAAAACACCGTCATATATATTTTTCAAGTGTTCATGTAAATGCCAATTTGTCAAAATTTTACCCATCCATTACTATTTTAACAGGCGTATTCCCCAACACCGTTCCTGACGTAATATTATCGTTTAGACAAATGGCATTGTCTATGGCTTTAGAAGCGTACAGTGCAACTTTTCTATTAAATGCAACAACCAAAATAAATATATGAACAACGTAAAAAAACCACCGATAGATCCCAAATGCCGTATTATTCCACACGTACAAGAAGAAGCACTAATTTTCGACCACACTTTCCCACACATCACAAGTAACGGAATTTATTTGAATGCAACAACTTCAGGAATTCAACAATTTTATTACAAATCACCAACACAATCGCGCACACGACACTGCTAATATCAAGATCTTGTTCTATAGGTTATTCAGAGAATAATAATTGTTTAAATTACGGTTACAAAACTCAAATTGGTGAAAAAAATGGACACTCTTCTCGAACAAAACCGCGCGCGAAACCGACGTATTAATCAGCTGACTCCCGGCAATCAAAGCGAGTCAATATCGATACGTGCCGTGACATCATGGTGACGTCACTGAGGTCCCTAAGAATTCCCTAGATGCGGCCTCGCAATGTACAGTTTAACCAACGGATAATTTTGCATTGCGATGCGGCCACGTATAAAATTCCCCTAAAAACAAAATGGCAAGCTTACGGGAAAAGCCTGGGTAATAGGGGTTTTTGGGTGGGGAAACACAAAAAACCTTCGAAACGAGGTGTGCATTGAAATTTTGCGATTTCAATGGATATTTTTAATTTTCCGCATCGAAATCTATAATTGGACTGCGTAGATCAATTACAGATTCCGATATCGTAATTCTTGTAATTTTATAACTAAAAAACCTTGCATCGAAATGTGCAATTGACCTACATAGCTCAATTAAAGATTCCGATGCGTAGAAAAATTTAGCTATTTCAATTGATATTTATAATTTTCCGCATCGAAATCTACATTGGACTATGTAGATCAATTACAGATTCCAATACACATCGTAATTCTTGTAATTTCATAATTAAAACACCCTGCTTCGAAATCTGTAATTGACCTACATAGCTCAATTAAAGATTCCGATACGTAGAAAAATTTCGCGGTTTAAATTGAGAATTTTTATTTTCCGCATCGAAATCTATAATTGGCCTATATAGCTCAATTTATTAAATTATTTCAGATTTGATAATTATAAAATTGTCGGCCTCTGTGATAATATCAACTACTTTACGAAATGCTTCTCTGGCAAGCTTACGAGAGAAACATTGGTTATATATTATTTTGGGTGGTGACAATTCAATAACAGAAATAAGCATTATAAAAAACTACAAAACGAATTGTGTATAGCAAGATATGGTTATGTATAGTTTGATTTCCCCCCCCAATGTTGGCTACAAATGCGCAAACACAAATACGATAACATACGCAAAAACAACCAAAAACTAAAGCATTCTAATATCCGTATAAAACATAGTGGTCTAAATTGGTTTTTTGGTGGGGGGCGGCCGTGCCCCACCCCCCAAAAGTTCGGTACTTTTAGGTTTTCGAATATTGACTTATTTATTTATCGTATGGCTTTTAGTACTGAGAGTGTCCAAGGACATGTTCGGCTCCCCTGAGTCTGTAGCTGCTTCCAGCGGACACCCTAAAGGGCGAGCTTCAAGTTCCGTTCAATTTCAAGTAGTTCCAACTTTCGCCACCAGATATCAATGATACCTAGTGGTGAACGTTGGAACTTTGATAGAGCGTTCTGACGAAATCTAACGTAACAATTTTTGCTTTACACAAGTTTAGTCTGTGAAAGGATCTTTTACATGCCATAAATCTATGACATGGGACCGCCGGCTTTACTTCCCCTCCGAAGGAAGGCGTACTGAAGGATTTTTAATGCTCTTAAAAAATCTGACAACTTCGGCCGGGTTTGAACCCGCTATCTTGGGCACAGCAGTTCAGAATGCTTCCGACTACGCCACCGAAGCCGCTAAAAATACTTACTTAGAAATCACCATACAAAACAGACCGTCTAATAACGCCACACAAACATACTGTATGAAACGTAAAAACAGACCAATATATGTCTGGTACAAAAGACTGTTATATGCCTTTACACGTGTTCTTGTAAATGCCATCTCTATATTTTACCCAGGCCCCCTTGCCTGACGTAATATCATTTAGACAGATGGCATTGTCTATTAAAGAAGAATACAGGGCAACTTTTCAATTAAATGCAAAAACCAAAATAAATATGTGAACAACGTAAAAAACAAACTCACCGATAGGTCCCACAGTTCGTATTATTCCACATCTACAATAAGAACCAGTAATTTTCGACTACAAGTTCTCCTCACATAACACGTAATGGCATTTTATTTGAATACAAAAACTTCAGGAATTTAACAATTTTATCACAAATCGCCAACACAATCCATCACACGACACTGCTAATATCAAAATCTTGTTCTATAGGCACCGTGCGTTCTGCAGTGTGCTGCTGCGGGTGGATACTACGAGAACTACACGCGGGCTTGCTTATCAACAGCTGATCGTAAGACGTTGCAGTACGAGTGAATTATTACATGTGTTGATTCAATCTTGTTATAGTGTTTTCTGCAGATTATTCTTTTTAAAATATCAAAACGTTCTAGTAATGTCATGTGCTGTGTTGTTGGCTGCAATAATATATACTGCAATACAGAGCAAAGTGTTTTCCATCACGACCTCTCGAAATGGATTTGAAAAGACAGTGGATTTTAGCAGTAAATCGCAAGAAGTAAGTAATGGGGGATTTAAATATTTTAATTAATACTAAATTACACAGTACAGAACCTATACTTACCATGACTTTTACAAATAGGTTAAGAGTAACAAAAAAAATAATTACAGTAATGCTATACTTCCAAGGTAAGGTCCGCACCAGTATGCCATATTTTTAAAGCACACACATCATAATAGTAGCGATATTCTATTACACAGTAGTCTTAATGATAGCAATAATAATAAAATAACAGATACCTTAATACTGAGCAAAGAGTGAATTTTTTTAGTTTTACTCCACGACCTCACAAAGTGGATTTGAAAGGCTAGTGGATTAATATTATATTTACAGAAATAGGCCTTGGTGCATGACTAAAATTAGCAACAAAATATTAGTAGCCTACCGAAATATTTTAGAAATGTGTAATTATACATAATCATTAAATAAATGAGCATTAAGTTACAGTATTGTATATAGTTCTACAAAAGTATTATTATGAAAACAGATAGTCACAAATTAATTTGAACTCATTACAACAGAAATTCAAATACATATAATACAGATCCAACTTAAATTTTACAAACTGTGTTCAAAATAATATTTGCATTTAACTTACAGATTGCTCATATTTTAAAAGGTATGTTTACATAACTTTGCCACATTTACACAATTTGTTTTATAGGGCAGATTGTGGACACCTTCAAAATCATCTAGAATCTGCAGCACACATTTCATAGGAGGGTGTACACCTCAACATCCTGCTAGTCCAGCATATGAACCAAATATCTTTCCTGAATGTTACAGAAGAAAGTCAACAGGAACAGGCTCTCTCAGCAGATTTATGAGATTGATGAAGAGATGTGTAAATAGAAATTTAGTCATTTCAACACCTGATATATCAGATCTGCAAACTAGTGAGCCTGTTCTAGTGACCATGAAAGCTGTTGCCCAAACTCAGACAAACAAACATTGTGATGTAGAAAGCAATTTTGAATTCATTTGTGTTTTGGCTGGAAACAGTGTCAGCACACAAGCAAATATATCAGCCCTTCACACATTACATGCTAAACCTAGACATGTTAGTAAATTGTGTGGGCCTGACTTCCCATGTAAAGAAAGATGATTTTTTGGTTAGAGTTCAGTTTCTGATGAATCACAATTAAATGTTCTGGCTGGTGTCAACAAAGAAATTTTTAATATATTTTTAAACTTCTGCCAGACACTAATACACGCAAAATTAGTAAAGAAAATAGACTCTTGGTATTCTTAATGAAAATGAAGTTAGCCTTACCATTTGCTGCCCTTGCTGTTATTTTCAATATTCACCATAGTAATATTTCTAGGATGTTTCAATCTGTTTTACCTATACTGCACAAGCAACAAAAACGTGGGTTTTCTGGCCTAGCAAGGACACTGTTAATGCTACATTGAATTCTGTTTTTAAAGATAACTATCCAAATTGTAGAGCTATTATAGACTTCACTAAAATTAAAACAGAACAGCCTCCTGAGATCAGCCAGCGTGTGTATAAGTATAATTATAAGTCTACATATACTGCAAAGGTCCTTATTGCAATTGCACCTTGTGGTATGGTGACATTTGTTTCCAAATGTTATGGTGGTAGAGCTAGTGACAGTTTTATCACAAATGACTGTGGAATTTTGAAATTGATAGGATCAGGAGATCAAATAATGGCTGATAAAAGTTTCCCTGGTATAAAAACTATATTGGAAGACAGCAATACAATTTTAGTAATGCCATCCTTTATGCATGAAGGTCGTTTGACACCTGAAGAAGTTGATGACACTAACAATATTGCTAGTGTGCAAATTCATGTTGAACGGTGCATTCGAAGAGTGAAAGTATATAACATACTTCAAAAAATTCCAAGTGAGCTATTATGTAGTGTTGATGACATTGTGCATATGTGTTGTGTTATGACAAATGTACAACCTCCCTTGATGTCTGAAGCTCATTATTAAATCTGCACGTTAGTTCCCTTAAATAGTGTGTGAAGAAAAACTGTTGCAACTTTTCAATACAGACCTTTTAAGAACATATCATTTCTTTGAATTTCTAAAAGAATGGAACTATGGTTGTCTGTATAAATAAAAAAGTCACAAGCATCAAGCCCACAACAGTACATCAACAACTGGCATTGAGTGAAATATGCATGATTTGGTTTCAGTTCCAAATTTCCTTCTGAATTTCTTAAAAGATAGGGCACATTAATCTCCTCATTTTCACCTATGATTGGTTCGTCTTTACATGAAATAGGACATTTAATTTCTAGTACCATTTCTGGTTTCCCATCCACCATTACTATACCATCAGGACTAGCACACAACCAAGGATGGTTGAGATGAATTATGAGACCACTCTCAACAACTGTTTTACCATATAAATTTGTGTATTTGGCAAGTGCAGTTTTTTCTAACTTTTTTCCAAATGTGACGTTTCTAAGACCCCTACCATTAAGACATTTAGGGTTCAAGAGTGTATTTACCAACTTCTCATGATCTTTTCTCCTAGTATTAATTGAATGTGCCCTACTTGCAGAGATCCTTTTCTTTCTTTATGAAAACCAGAGGTCAGACTTTGATTGATGTAAGTTTTTTACACAAATTTCAGCTGCATGAGTCTTATTAATTACAACATGATTGTTATAAAAATAACTTGCTAGTGCAGAATTGCGAACACTATACGCATCAATCATTACATATGTAGTCTCCTGTTTCATTAATAATGTTGTTATTACATTTTTACATGCATTATTCTGAACCATAACTGTGACATCTGTTATTAAATTTCCTAGCAATTAATTGGCAACTTTTAACTGATTCTGACTTTTTCTCCTCATTTAAAATTTTGGAAAGTATACATCATCATCATCATCTTGTACAGTTTCCAGCCCCAGGCTGGGTCTGTTTGGAACATAAGCCTCGCCACTTAGTTCTTTCTTCCCACCACCTCTCCGCTGTCACTCTGGTCCAGTCCTCGCCTCTCTTCTTGACACATTCCTCCACTCCTTTCAGCCATCTATCTCTTGGTCTTCCCCTTGGTCGTTTCTTCTGTATCTGCATCTCATGTATCCTCTTGGGAATCTTCTTCTCATCCATTCTCTTTAAGTGTCCATACCACCTCAGTCTTGATATCTCAATCCTACCTTGCAAGGGCTCCTCTTTCACCATTTCCCTGACCTTTTCATTCCTCACCCTGTCTCTTCTTGTTACTCCGATCCTACTTCGCAGGAACTTCATTTCACCTGCCTGTATTCTGCTTATGTCTCTTTTCTTCATTGTCCACGTTTCTGGGGTTTTCAAATCGGGAATTTCAACTGATTCTACATCAAGCCTCTGCCTTTTTGTGGGAAAAAGTTCTTCTAAACTCTTCCCCTTGTTATATTTCTCTTTCCCCGCGTTTGAGATTCGAGGTCGAGACCATTCACAGGGTTAATCGGTTCGCGAAGTTACATGCTCTGAATTAACTGCATGAATAACTGCTGAAATATGCTTGCACTTCTTTGACGATCCAGCAGGGCATTCACAGGAAAATGCAATCGTCTCTCTAGTAGCATTAACCTACGATAACATAATATCGTATTAGAAATTGCGTGTACATGAACATTAATGCCGCTGTCACCACAGTTAGTTATTGTTGTTTTAAGGGGCGGAACTACGAGGTCATCTGCCCCTGCTGTCACCCCATCTAATGCATAAAATGAATAGATACGTTACCTCTCTCGTGACATGATAAGATTTCTGGCGAACTGATGTTTCTCTTATCACATTAGCAGTTATTACACTGTTGGTATTTCCTGCAAACTGCTTTTCTACTAAATTTAAAACATGCCCATTTTCTGCAAGTAGACGGCCTTTCTTCGAAGAATTGGGCCGATTATTGTCAGATAAAATACTCTGAAATCCCACAGTTATTATCAAGAGGGGCCGATAACCTAGATGTTAGGCCCCTTAAAACAACAATTATCATCATCATCATTATTATCAAGTCTGGCATGGCAACACATTGTGAGATGACAGCTGATATTTCTGCGGTCCGCGGTAGACCGCATTAGCTTACAATTCCGGCCACTCGCAGCGTGGCGGAGCTTTTCTCCCTCCAACGCACGGAGCCTATAGGTTATTCACAGGAATAATAATCGTTAAAATTACGTTCACCAACTGCTAACAGGTGAAAAAAAAAATGGACGACGTTCTCCAACAACACCGCGCGCGAAACTGACGTATTAATCAGCTGACTAGGATGCAAAGCGACTCCCGGCATTCAATATCAATAGGTCAGCCGCGACATCACGGTGACGTCACTGAGATCCCTAAAAATTCCCTAGACGCAGCCGCATCGCAATGTAACAATGAACCGACATAAATGCATTATAAACAGCAGACAAGGAAAACTAACAATGTGACTGCAATTGGTGCAAACGGGTGACGAATATAGGAAGAATCCAAAGACATCGTGCCGAGGACTAGGGCAAAAACACACTTTTTTTTTTCAAAAACGAATATTTTCGATATCGAGAGTTTCCCCAGTGTTTGAGTAGTTTGAGGTTAGGTAGAGTGCTTTTGTTGATTAAATTTGGCAAAATGTATAAGGTGTATATATTTTCTTGACTAAATCTGTCTTAACATGACGACCATTGGTGCATTTACCATTAAAACTACAGAACAGGAGACCAAGTCGTCGTAACTAAATTGCCACTGCTGCACCGGAAGAATTCCTTTTAATTGATTATTTACGAAAATAATGCTTTTAGCATTGTCTTCATTTCACTATGGACGCCATCTTGGACACTACGTCATACGTCATGTGACACCAAAAAAACGAAAATTACTGCTAGTACCACAAGCAAGGGGGTCTGGGGCGTAAGCCCCAGGTTAGGGTTGTTCTTGTATGTAAAACATTAATAAGATAGAATTTATGTCCGCTACTAGGTTAGGTACTGCCTGGTCGAAAATTACTGCTAGTACCACAAGCAAGGGGGTCTGGGGCGTAAGCCCCAGGTTAGGTCTGTTTTTGTATGTAAAACATTATAAATACATAAATAAACACTGACAATTGGTGCAATTTTTCATTACAGTACTTTATCGATGCTCTTTTGTTTACTCGTTCTATACCCGATGTGAAATAGTACCAAATGCGTGGGGTTGGCATTCCATACTTAGTAAGCAAGATGGCTACAAAAGACTTCATTTCTGCTATATAAGTCGTGTATCTATTTGGGATGGCTGGGTGGGTTTATGGCAGCGGACGAGCTACGGACTAGTCTAAATCCTACTGTCGGTTTTTTCCAAAATATTACTATGCATGAGGCAATCAGAAATCGGAGGACACACTCGGACAACAAATATTAACACTAAAATACTCTACCTGAGGCAGTCAGAAAGTGGGGGACACGCTCTCAGACTGGGTTCAATCCTCGTCTCCTTTGGTTGAATTCCGACCTGTGTGGAAGATTTATTTCCCGGCAGCAAGGCCTGACTGAAGGAGAAGGTTGTAGAAACTCTTGATACAACTTCCTTTCTGTAAAATGAAATTTCTCATCAAAATAATGCAGGATTCGTCAAATGCTGTGTGGAAATAATGCTAGTTCATCCCAATAAACCATACTAAAATGCAAACATCACGAAGCTATCTTATAGGTTATACAAAATACTATCTTGAATTATCACAAAGGGACCAATCCTCGTCTCGATTGTTTTAATTCACATACCTAGAAGTGAAAATAAATGATAACTATCAACATAATTCACAATTATATTAATCCATAAAATTAAAAAGGAAGATATTAACTGCAAATACCTTACCATCGTCCACGACGGTTCAAGATTCATCCAAATCCCAAATGGCGGCGGAGCAAAGAAGATGATATCTGAGGCGGAAGCCAGGAAGTAAACGATACGATGGTACACTCTCCCTCTCTCTCTCTGACATATTATAAAAAGTTTCCTTGGTAGAAAGGCTGTGGCCGTTACTTGAAGATGTGGAACGGGTAGGAAGTTACGAAATACGGAACGGGCTACAAGTGGCTACTGCGCATGCGGTGCCAAGAAAACTTACTGCCGCGAGACACTCGTGACTACAATATCTCAGACCACAACATCAAAACAAAGATGGCGGCAATCGTAGGGGAACAGTTGTTGACGCCGGCGGGCATGTCGCCATCGAAATAGCGGTAAATTCAAAGACAAACTTTCGCATAATTGATTAAATTCCACCAGAAATGACAGGATTTTATGTAATAAGGCACACATTCAATATGAAACCCTGACGTACTTCGCTACAAGCAACGCGAACAGACAGTAGCTATAAATACAGTCATAAATAAAGCAGAGATAACACAAAATATTTAAAAAATGCAAATACTTCTAAGTTAAATGGATCTACAAGAATGCAAAGAGAAATTGTAGTTGCTTATATTAGGGGCTACGAGATCGTGGTCTTGTAGCCCTATGTATTTGTGTGTGGAATTTGTGTGATAACCTGTGTTATTGTTATGGCTGAACTAATGTGTTTGTAAATTGGTGATTGTAGTGGGAAAGAGGCGGCCATGGCCTTAAGTTAGGAACCATCCTGGCATTTGCCTGGAGTAGAAGTGGGGAAACCACTTCCAGGATGGCTGAGGTGGGAATCGAACCCTCCTCTACTCAGTTGCTTCATGAGGCTGAGTGCACCCTGTTCCAGCCCTCACACGAGAATTAAATTTCTTGGCAGAGCCGGGAATCAATTCCGGACCTCCGGGACGACAGTCAAGAACGCTAGCCACTACACGAGGAGGTCTAAAATAGAATGGTAGCACTGAATGAAAGTAGAACGATCAATAACATTCTCTATTTTAACACAAATTATTATTAAATGGTCCGGCTAACCTTAGCCTCCACTAATATAAAGCCTACACAATCATGGCGTTCTCTGCATCAACACTGTTCTTCTAGCAGTGCTCGTATTGACCACTGCAGCGCTGAGTACCCACCTAACATTTACATGTAATAGCATTGCTATCGCAAGCTAAAATAGCACAAATATACCTATATACTACATTTACAGTACATGAATACACATTGTTGAGTAGATTGCAGTAAAATATAAGAGATGTTCATCTTTTACTACTTGGAGTTAGTTTCAACTGCGGATTTCCATTATTAAATAGCACGCACAACTGTCTGGTATGTAGGCCTACAAGAGTAAGGTACGGTTCTGTCAGTAGATGGTTGCACTGGATATTTTTACCAGAGTACCATAGAGTTTCAGTGAAAAGGAAATACTTTTCTTAATTTTTGTGATTCTTTCTTTATTTTCATAATTTGTTTTTCTTCTCAAGACGTAGTCTCATGTTATTGGTGTAGTTAGTGACAGATGGATGCAGAAACATTTGCAATTTTATCCTGCTCAGTTCCTCAGGATGATCACTTACTCCACACTGTAGAATATGATTTTTAGCAACATGTGGCAACAGTATTCTAGTTAATGTTCATGCTATTCCTGGGTTGCTCAGCGTAACCGATATCATTTCGTCTGTTACTTCTTCCAGGGAACAAAACCTGACTTAAGATACCGGAGACCACCTCTCCCTCTGTCTTTGAATTTTAAATTAGTGACATTACTGGAGATGGACTCTTGACAGCAAGGGGCACTTGACATCGCTGTTCCGTCACTTAAAAAATAACTAACTCGGAATACTATTAATTTTATCAAGCACTCTTGACATGATATAGGGAGGCTATGGTCTTCAGCTCGTTATTGTTGTTTCTATAGTGACGTTGTGACATCGTGGTCATGTAGCCCCGTGGTCTTGAGTGTGTGTAGAATTTGTCTGATAACCTGTGTCACTATGTCTGTAATAGTGTGTGTATTTGTAATTGAGATAAAATTTGGGTAGGAAGTGGCCATGGCCTTAAATTAGGTACGGGTACCATCCCGGCATTTGCCTGGCGTAGAAGTGGGCAACTCTTCCAGAATAGCTGAGGAAGGAATCGAACCCGCCTCTTCTTAGGTTTGCCTAATGAGGCTGAGTGTACCTCGTTCCAGCCCTCAGAACCAGGAATCGAACTCGGGCCTGCGCAGTGACAGCCAAGAATGCTAGCCACTACACAACGAGGCGGACTCGACAGCTCGTACCAAATACCCTCCAATATAGGCCATTGCAGCTCTCGTTATAGAAATTTGATTATTTTGCCCTGTGTCTACTAACCTGTGTCATTGCGGCGTGTGCATTTGTAATTCCGGTGATGATTTGGAAGGTGACCTTAAGTTAGGAACCATCCCGGCATTTGCCTGGAGTAGAAGTGGGAAACTACGGAAAACCTGTTCAGGAAGGATGAGATGGGAATCTAACCCACCCCTTCTCAGTTTTACCTCATGAAGCTGAGTGTACCCTGTTCCAGCCCTTGGAACAGAATTAAATTTCTTGGCAGAGCCTGGATTCTAACATGGATCTCTGGGGGCGACAACGAGAAGGTCAGGTATCATCATCAGAACAGGAGCAATAATACAAGATCACCTAATTTCTAATTTCAATCGCATGGTCAGCGTAGGCTACATACCTTGTCTTATTGCTTTAATCCATTATTTTCTAGTTGGCTCTGGACTAGGAAATTCGTGAAAACTAGTTCCAGGAACATTATTTCTAGAGCCTTGTTTACAAAAAGGCACGCAAGAGTATACCATCGTAATACAATGGACTTATTTCAGTAATATAACTTGATTCGTGCATACAAAATGTGTATGAATACCGCCAACTGAACTGATCATGTGGGGGGTAATGCAGCGTCTCTTGCGGCAAACATAGCAACTGCAGGGCGTACAGCTCCCAGAGGCTATTGGCCAGGCTTTTTATTATTGGAGGCTAAGGGCTAATTCAAACAAGTTGCTAGCGTTTCGCCCCAGTGTACCATTGGGCTCTTGAGTTGATATGGTACATATCACCAAGACGCGTAGCTAGTGCACACTGAGAAGGCCATTGAAATACGCTCAATACGTATGTAGGCTATCTACGTCATGAGCAATGCCAGTGCACTACGGGAGTCAAGTGGAAAGCGGATTATACACTTGCAGCAGACATGAATGTGGCTTTTACATACCTTGTGTCCTCGTTTCATGTCCTGGGCGATATTACGTATTGAAATTACGAACCCTGGTCACTACTGAACCTCATATATGTGCTAAAATTCGTAAATACAGGGTCTTTATATTTGCTTGGCAAGGACATTCTCGCTCACGCGCTCTGCCAGTGGCTGCTCAGTTGCCGGCTGCGCGCGTATGTACGGCAGAATACGGTGCTTAAAATCAGTATCATGCATTTTTACTCACTATGCTTACAGTAGATGCTGAAAACGTTCCCCATCCGCTGCCAAACATAATCGGCATCTCCTTATAAAGTTTACGGTTAATCCGGTTTCTTCATTAAGAAAATAATGAACTTAACGTCTATTTTTATTGTTTACTGAACCTGTATGTTTGAATCTCAAATTAGCCACTTGTTGTATTGTCCGATTTATAGGAATAGGTCTCCCAGAAAATTTCACTCGAAACTTTTGACTTTTTCTAGCGCACGATTTCCTGCACTTTATGTAGGCTACGTATTGTGCAGATATACACGTTCAAGTAACGAATATTTCACATAAGGTATTACAGCACTATACACAATCACAATAAAACAACTGGCTAAGAGATTCAAACGTACAGGTTCAGTAAACGATAAAAATAGACGTAGAGGTCGTTATTTCCTTAGTGAAGCGAAATTAACCGGAATAACCGGAAACTTCTTTAGTAGATGCCCATTATATTTGGCAGTGGATGGGCAACATTTTCAGCATTTACTGTAAGCATGGTGAGTAGAAATACAAGATACTGATTTTAAGCACAGTATTCTGCCGTACATACGCACACGCGGCAGCCGGCAACTGAGGCGTCACTGGCGGAGCGCGTGAGCGAGAATGTCTTTGCCAAGCAAATATATGATGATGATGATAATTGTAGTTTTAAGGGGCCTAACATCTAGGTTATCGGCCCAAGTAAATATAAATACCCTGTATGTGTTTTATTTCTTGCTATTCTAAAAACCAGACGTGATTTTCGACAGCACTTTCATCTCGTTTAACTGTCAACCAGATGAACTCTACAGGCACGCAGCGAGGCACACACATTGATGCCAACATGGGATATACAAAATCACTGTTGATAAAAAGAAGTGAGACACAAAATCACTGTTGATCAAAAAAATATATTCATCGGGACGTGTTAGGCTGTAACCATTGCCAAAACTCATTGATCTGGGCGCGTTAGGCTGTAACCTTTGACAAAAACCATTGGATTGAACAAAACGAAGGTTAGAAGGTCGGGGACATGCGAGGCCTTTGACCGCGCCCAGCTGGCGGGGCACAGTCGACTCAAAACCATTGATCTGGGCGCGTTAGGCTGTAACCATTATGAAAAACCATTGGATTGGACAAAACGAAGGTTAAAAGGTCGGGGCAAGTGCGGCCTTTCAGAGGCAATTTCCACAATCCATGATCAATAAACAATTCAATTGGGCGCACTATCTATGAATTGAGTGGTGCGCACGAATGATGCGCACTAGCGACTGAATTGGGCGCTTCTTTGTTTTTCATAGTACCGTAAGCGCGAGGTTGGCAGTACTGTCATGGTACTGTTTTAATAACGATCGATGAGAATAATGGCGCTGACAGCTGTAATTTTCGCTATATAAGTCATGTACGTATTTGGGATGGCCGGGTGGGTCACAGACATCGCTCCTTGATTTATTTCCCAGCGTTTCATAAGGTATTTTGGCTAATTCATGTATTGTAGAGAATATTATCGCGCGTTCTACCTTCATTCACTGCTACCCATTGAATGATGTTTTAATAGATGCTTCCTCCTCCGCTGTCTGCGACCCACCCAGCCCAAATAGCATCACGACTTATATAGGCGAATTTCCAGCTGTGGATACCATTATTCACATCAACCATCATTAACCTCATCCTGCCAACCTCAACATTACGGTGCTATACCGCACCAATACCCAACCATTTTAACCTTCGATTTGTCCAATCCAATGGTTTTTGACAATGGTTACAGCCTAACGTGTCCAGAACAATGGTTTTTAACGATGGTTACAGCCTAACGTGTCCCGATGATTGTCTTTTTTTAACAACAGTGATTTTGTATCCCACTTTTTTCTTATTAACAGTGATTTTGTATCCCGATTTATAACACGACTTAGGCCTAGCTTATATAGGCTAGTGAAGTTTCAGTTGTGCGGGCCATTGTAGGCGTGGCTTATTTGACAAATAAGATATTGCCAACCCCACGTATACAGTAAACACAGCCGTGTGTTGTTTGTTTTGAGCTCCAACTTTATTTCAAATAGCATTTCCCAATAAGACACAATGGACTGTTACAAACTCCTTAAAATGAATATTTACTGTATTATCAACTTGTCATTCTTCAAATTTGATGTGTATAGAATTCCTGAGGAAGGCAAATCAATTGGGTCATTAAGGCTTTACATACAAAAACAAACCTAACCTGGGGCTTACGCCAGACCCCCTTGCTTGTGGTTCAGTACTAGCAGTAATTTTCGGCCAGACAGTGGCAGACATAAATTATATCTTAAATTAAGCCCAATGGCTTACATACTAAAACAAACCTAACCTGGGGCTTACACCCCAGACCCCCTTGCATATGGTACTAGCAGTTATTTTCTGCCAGGCAGTAGCGGACATAAATTCTATCTTATTAATGTTTTACATACAAAAACAAACCTGCTTCCATCAGACTGCCACTTAAATTTCTCCACAGGCACACAAAGATTCTTATAGAATACATTTAGCCTACACTTAAAGAACTTGACACTTGAAAAAACACTGACACTGATGATATGTCATTAAAACTACCATCATCTTCTTTAACAAACAGGACAAAATCATCTATCATTATCACGGTGAATTGAGCCACCTGCTTACTTCGAAAGATATCGAAAGTAGAAATTGTATCCTGTTCACACCACTCAGCGAAATGTCATCTCTTCGTTACACATTTTGCAATCGCTCTTCCGGATTTTTCCTGTCTTTGGGAAGTGCAGTTGTGTGGTAGGATGATTGACTTGGTAAAATTGTCGGAATGGCATCAGGGGTTAGTTTGGGAATTTTCCTGGGGACACGAATGTGTTCACCATTTTCAGCTGGGAATAGATATTCTCTAACCACAAACTTAGGTTCGAAACGCTGAACACATACAACTCTTTTAACTTCGAAAACTATCCCGGTGAATATTTCTTATTGGAGGCTAAGCTTGAAATATCACAATGAACAGGCAATACGTCTCACAATACGTATTACCGGAATTTATAATTATCCACAGTGCACTACACTACGTAAGGAACACTATTACAATAAATAACAGCACGAAATAACTTGAGATATGCGATATTTGAACGAAATTCTGGCAGCAGACTCACTTAAACGTTGGTTCACCGAATGTAAACAACCCATATCCCCTCTCCAATTCCCCTACGATTTCCGCCATTTTCTACTCTATCGATAGTGGCATTGCGGTCTGATTTATTGTAGTCGGTCTTGGCTAAGTGTACTCAAATCGATTATAGTTCGCCATGCAAACGTACTCTCTGTTGTGAATCATCTTGATTGCTTATGAATCAAACTGGCCATTGGCTGCATTTTTACGTTATTTATGATAAATTATCAGTGTAACATATTCTTACAATCTATTCTTGAAAACAACATAAAGATAGAGGCTAGGGAACCTTAATGTTTCCACTGTCACTTTGTAACAGTAATATTTCAAGTGTTGAACACCGTCAAGTGGCATTTTTTTGAAGCATGTGTGGATCATCATGGTCATCAGCCCCGTGTACTTCGGCGTGCTTTGAATTTGCCGGATAAACTGTGTTTTTGTGATGACTGTAGTAGTGTGTGTGGACTTACAGCTCCTCATCGCGCATGGCTAAGCCACGGGCTGAAGTTGAAATTACTTATCAACTTCGTGCATTATTCTGTGTCTTTTTCTGGTAATACTCCTGTTTGCAGTGACAAATTAATTGTATCAGCAAGCAATGGAGCCGGCACATCTCTTGAGGAATATGCTACCGTCTGTGTAATTCTTTCTGTTCGCAAGGGTTCGAATGATTTGTGTAACTTCCATCACATTCGTTGGTTTTATGTATAGTGAGTTACAGATCGTCTGGTACGATGGCAAATTTGGGTTAATTGGAAATACATGTTAAGTTAAATGCTTTACATATATCTATGCTAGAGGTGTATTGTACGTTTCATATTCGATTTCTACGATGTTTCGTGTATTATTAGGTTCACCAAGTATTTGATTTACTGCCTTCCACCTTCCTTTCATGGCCCCTTCTCTAATTACATGTTGCAGCACGGTAAAACCTTTTCATCTTTTCATTCTAGTTACATCCTTACTACATCCTGTGTACTCTAATGGTTTCAGTTGAAGGGTTTTTACTTTTTGCATACAAATTATTTTTTCTTTTTACCGCCTCCAGAAACCTCATGTGTTACCGATGGCTTATATGTGCTTTTTTCCTGTGGTTTTTGCTTGATATTTATGCAGTAACTGTCCAAAGTCCATCGCTAAAGAAATCGAAAGCAAATTATGCTTCGTTGACGTCAGTAGATAGATTTGGACATTCATTGTTTGAAAAGAAATTGTTCAGTTTGGCATACTTATTTGCATAAATATTTGTCCTTCATCCTCCTATTTCTGTGTTTGTAATGCGATTGAACAAAACTTACTACTTTTCTTTGAAATTTGGATCTTTGTAAGCTATCTTTTTCAAATTCTTGTAACATCTTCTGTTATTTCAATAGAGAAATAAAAAAATACTGAGCTGGAACAGTAGGCTACTGGTAATTATGTAATAAAAAAAAACACTTTAATTTCTTACCTTTTTAATATATGCGTATGGCTTTGAAGCCATATTTCAGTGTTAACTTGTTGACAATATTGTTATTGCAACTTTTCATTTGGTTGAAAAACTGCAATATCAATTTACTTTTTTAAACTAATTCTGTGTTCGTAGGGTATAACTTGGAGCACCCACAAAAATCTCCTAAGAGTTTGTGAAGAGAGATTATTTTGATTTTACATGTGCGTTCAATTCGTCGTTAGTCTCTATTACAGATTTATATGAATAAAAAGTAGGTGTCACTTCTTTGAGCATAACGAGCATAGAGTCTATTCAAAACTAAAACTTATTTTAAATTACCCTATTTTTTTTTTCTTCTACCGTTTGTCTTTGAGATCCAACTTGCTATCTCAAAATCTCGTCTTTCTGTTAGTAGAATCTGGCTGATACTGGATCACATGACAACAGAATTGTTGTTTTCACATGGAGATTGAAAAAAGAAGAAAATTGGCAGCATTGACATTGCTTGTAATTCTAGACCGCGAGCGAAATGAAGCTCGCAATGGCAGAAGGAGGAAATTTTGGTCGCGGAAATGGTTGGAAGGAAGATATATGGATAACGTGCCCACCACTCTCCCGTCAGAGGAGCCATATTGTATTTAGGATGGAAAAACTTATTGTCTGAAAGTGGTTTTTTTGTGCTGTTGCTTTATGTAACGTCAGAGGAGATGAAAAGAAATAGTACTCGTTCTCCACAGGTTTCTTGATTACGAAGAATTGAACTTAATGCGGGTGCACTTGTGCTCCTTCATAGTGTAGAATCTTTCACCACTGACTTCATCGTCTAATACTGTAGATACTGTGGTAGGTTTGAGAGGAGCTTAACAAGATATTATTTATTACAGACTGGAAGATTACCTCAGGGTGGACGAAGGAGTGTTTCTAGAACTGCTGACTAGACTTACACCTCGTATTGAAAAGAGAAACACAGTCATGCGTATGGCGATCACTTTTCGAGATAGGTAAGTTCTGTTATGTCAGTTGCTGGTTATGTCGTTTAACTTAATATACATTAAGGGCCCTTTTCACCAACTCTTCACTAACGATTATTTAGTTAATTCCCATTTAACTTAAATATGAGATTTAATGCGTGATTATCTTCGATGCATTTCACGAGGCCATTCGGGTTCGCAATTACAAGGTTTACGGCTTTCGCGCATGCGTAGACTAAGTTTAATCTTGGAGAGCATGGCGGACAGAACAAGAAGCGTCTAGCACTGATTGTTGTTTGCGATGTTTCCGTGAGACTTTCTGGAACATAATTATAAAGGAAGGGAAATACGGAAGACCTTATTCGTGGCAAAAGCTTAAAATGATATGAACAAAGTATTTAGGAGAACTGGTAGTTGTGTGAACAGATAGCTTTATAGGACGCGCTTACCCAGTTGTCTTTGTAGCGTAAGCGGTTGCGGTGCAGACTCTGAATGTATTATGCAGCGCTGGAATGAGTTCGAATCCCTCTTCTGATATATATATATTTTTACATTTCCATATACGTCTTTCTAGGTGTTAAAACTTAGTAATGTGTGTGATCTTTTATAATTTCATTGTCATACACATATTTTATATTCATATGGATGAAAGTTCGTGTGAAACTCGGAAACAAACCACCATTGTGAGATGCACAAGGCACAGTTCAGCTGTTTCCTGCCACTTTAAACGTAATTCCTTGTTAGTGGTAAGTTAACGAGCATTTCTGTTTGGTGAAATGCTCGTGCAAAGTTAAGCAACGTTTAATGATGAATTGAGATAATTGACTGGTGAAAACGGCCCTTACGGAATGAGATATAAGAATAAAAAATCAATATTTATCTAATTGCTGCAGAACAGAAAATCTTTGATGTTGATTAACATAGAGGCTTTGCAGTAATGTGGTCATGAAACCCTGTGTCCTTAACTGATAACTTGTGTCTTTGTGATGGCTGCAGTAGTGTGTGTATTTGTAATTGAGGCCAGGATTTGCAAGGAGGTGGTCATGGCCTTTCTTTTAAACTACTCCTGAATTTACTTGGAGTAAAAGGGGAAAACCACATAGAACCACTTCTAGAACAGCTGAGGTGGGAATCGAACTCATCTCTTCTCAGTTTTGCCTCACAAGGTTAAGTGTACCTCATTCTAACTCTCAGATCTGGAGTATATTTCCTGGCAGAACCAACAGATGAACCCAGGGCCTGCGAATCCTAAGTTTCAAGACATAACTCAAGACCACAGAAGGTGACTAACAGATAATCAAACCTTGACTAAGAAACAACTGAGGATCATTGCATAACCATTTATATTCTCTCCACTTTGACATCACCAAGGCTGGGGCATAAAAAATATTCAGTTTGCCATTAATTGAATGTGTGACTTTTACCCATGAATGTTACTCAGGAAGTGAGAATTCAGATTATGTCAGTGTTGACAACACAACTATTTGATTTCCAATATTATTTTGTTGCTAACCCCAAGCCATATACACCTTCTTCCAATACTTCTCATCGTATCAATGTAGCTCCTCTACCGGTACTTTATGTCACTCTCCCAGTGTTGTAATACAAAGGAACCTGCTAGGAAGAAAGAATTACATTGAATCTAGGTATTGCTAGTTTTACTTTAATCAATGCAAAGAACTGAACAGGCACAGTCAAAAACATTACAATGCTGTTTACGCGCCTCAGTTAGCAGATGGGGGAATTAGGAACAGGCCCACTTAACATGATAGCACTCTCACATTCCATGACTGCGGGGAGCCAAGTCTTTCCCAGCTCGAGGCACAGTGTTGTCAACTCTCCACCATAGCCACTGAGAGCAAGCAGCGAGACTGGACAGAACAACGTGCAACTGTGCAACCCTGGAAATTTGACATGCAAGCAAGCTGCCAGGACCGGACTCTGGAGTCCACGTTGAGAGGTAGAGGAAGTACGTATGCTATTGGCCAAGATCCGTGAGCTATTGGTCAGCATTGAACAATGGTTATTGATGGTGCGTGCTAATGTCTAGCGTTAACGAGGAAAGTGAGAAAACTATACAGCGTAAATGACTGAGCTTGGTTGGTTTACCTTTTGTAACTATAGAAGAAGGTCAATACAGTATAAAGTTAATGTAATATTGTTATTGCCTACTACTATTTTATGCTCTGTGTATGATGATGAAATAGATACTTTCATTCATTTTTCATGCTTTGTTCCACCACCACTCTCTTCTGTTTTTCTTAAGACTGTTTTCCCCTTCACCAAAATAAGTACACGGAAGTTTATATTTACTGAGGTGGTAAAATAAATGTCTGTAACGATCTTTCAAAGAACATGATTGTATTTCACAGTTTCCATGTCTGCATCCAAAACATCAACATGTTATAGCCTAACTTTGGGAAATGTAAATTCTTATCAAGATGCAATTGGTATCGTTTTGTAAAAGAAATTGCTTTTTAAGTCAAGTAACTTGGAAAGAACTGAGACTGCAACCATTCTAGTATTCCATGGCAATACGGAATACCTTGAACCTCTTCACTTGTGCTGCATAGACTTCCTCTCCACATTTCATTTTACAAGTAGGATCAGGCTTCACACCAAGAACTGCCGTTATGAAATAGTCACAAAGATCCACCCATCGTATTCGCACCACAGGAAACATACTTATTTAATTGTTCAGCAAATCATGACAACACAAAATTTAAGGCTCAGTGAATTAGAAGTGATTGAATTTAACTGATAACCGACACCAATACCATAAGTCACATTAGATTGTGAGGTTTGAAGCCATTTTGCAGTGTTGCCCAAGTAAACAAAAGTTTGGTGCTTTTCAGTCGGTCAACACGAATGTACCCAAATAGAGCTGGGTTATGCCCTAATCCTGAAATAAATTACATAAGATTAATAAATACACTAGGATGACCAGTTTTGATCATCAAGCGATCATCATCAGATCCATTACACTTAGGCTATAACATCTATGTTTGAGACTACAGGTGAAAAATATATACAATATGTACAATTATTTAGTTGCAGTGTTGGTAATGCAACAGTCGGTGTATGCTAAATGTGGTATATCTAATGTTAGGTGAACTTCTAAAATAGTGATAAAAATCCGGAATTTGTCTGTTAGGGGTGATTCTATGGTTATACAAAATCAACTATGGTTATACTGTAATAATGTAGGCTTATACTTATCGGGTTGTCTCCTTAAATGAAACGTGAAGCAGTTGCGTGTTTCCTCAGGCACCAGTTATGGTCGACTACCCCGGGTGTTAACTGGGCGGAACTGGTTTTTCCCTTTTCTCCCCCTTTAGTTGCTATGTTCCTTCTGAGGTCAGTGCCATGTTTATTTGTGTGACGTTGCCAAATCTAGATAAGAATGAATGCTATTGAATACAGGAGTCTGCAACTATTAAAGACCGTGGAACTATCTTCGAGATTCACCTAGCCAAACAAAACAATCCCAACAATCTAAATGAACACACTTTTATGGAGAGTTCACACCTTTTCGCTCTACTAAAAACACACCCTGTCGAAAACAAGACACAACTTAGCGATACAGCCAAGCTAGATAAAAAAGGGGGGAAAATAGCGGTGGTTATAGGTAAATGTTATTTGGATCAGGGTACTATGTACTTTCATCTGTAATAAACCTAGGCCGATATGCGCGGCAGTATTAAAGGTGCCGGGACGTCATCAATAGACTGTGTACCACTTAGTTTAAATGGCTTTTTTAGTCCACGCGTGGCGAAGATAGTTCCACGGTCTTTAATAGTTGCAGACTCCTGTATTCAATAGCATACATTCTTATCTAGATTTGGCAACGTCACACAAATAAACATGGCACTAACCTCAGAAAGAACATAGCAACTAAAGGGGGAGAAAAGGGAAAAACCAGTTCCGCCCAGTTAACACCCAGGGTAGTCGACCATAACTGGTGCCTGAGGAAACACGCAACTGCTTCAAGTTCCAGTTAAGGAGACAACCCGATAAGTATAAGCCTACATTATTACAGTATAACCATAGTTGATTTTGTATAACCATATAATCACCCCAACAGATAAATTCCGGATTTTTATCACTATTTTAGAAGTTCACCTAACATTAGATATACCGTACCACATTTAGCATACACCGACTGTTGCATTACCAACACTGCAACCAAATAATTGTACATATTGTATATATTTTTCACATGTAGTCTCAAACATAGATGTTATAGCCTAGGTGTAATGGATCTGATGATCATCGCTTGACGATCGAAACTGGTCATCCTAGTGTATTTATTAATCTTATGTAATTTATTTCAGGATTAGGGCATAACCCAGCTCTATTTGAGTACATTCGTGTTGACCGACTGAAAAGCACCAAACTTTTGTTTAGTCACACTAGAGGTTTGTGAAAAATCCTGAACTCCATCTAACATTATTACTAGATGTATTACAGAGTTAAGTGGAGGGTGTCATAATTGCACCGATCGGGCCTAAGCTGGAAAAAGGAAATTGATGATGGCTAGATATACACACATCAAAAAAAGTTTTGCATCACCTCGGTTCCCAGATCTCCGGCATATAGACGTTGACTGTGTATATTGTATCCAAGATACAGTCCCTTTGACTGTTCATAGATGTCACTAAAACTGCTCAAAGATGTAAACAACCATGCATGAGCAGGGCCTATTAGACGGAGGGGGTACGACAGCCGATCAGTTCCAGTCATTCCACCAGGACGAAGGTACGCTGCTCATGTTGTCTGTAGTTCTACCATGCCTAGAAGGTCAATACCGCAGTTCGATCGCGTCCGCATTGTTACTTTGTGTCAAGAAGGGCTCTCAACAAGGGAAGTTTCCAGGCGTCTCAGAGTGAACCAAAGCGATGTTGTTCGGACATGGAGGAGGTACAGAGATACAGGAACTGTCGATGACAGGCCTCGCTCAGGCCGCCCAAGGGCTACTACTGTAGTGGATGACCGCTACTTACGGATTGCCGCTCGGAGGAACCCTGACAGCAATGCCACCATGTTGAATAATGCGTTTCGTTCAGCCACAGGACGTCGTGTTTCAACTCAAACTGTGCGCAATAGGCTGCATGATGCGCAACTTCACTCCCGACGTCCATGGCGAGGTCCAGCTTTGCAACCCCGATACCATGCAGCGCGGTACAGATGGGCCCAACAACATGCTGAATGGACCCCACGGAATTGGCATCACGTTCTCTTCACCGATGAGTGTCGCATATGCCTTCAACCAGACAATCGTCGGAGACGTGTTTGGAGGCACCCTGGTCAGGCTGAACGTCTTAGACACACTGTCCAGCGAGTGCAGCAAGGTGGTGGTTCCCTGATATTTTGGGGTGGCATTATGTGGGGCCGACGTACGCCACTGGTGGTCATGGAAGGCTCCGAAACGGCTTTACGATACCTGAATGACATCCTCCGACCCATAGTGCAACCATATCGGCAGAATATTGGAGAGGCATTTGTCTTCATGGACGACAATTCTCAACCTCATCGTGCACATCTTGTGAATGCGTTCCTTCAAGATAACGACATCGCTCGACTACAGTGGCCAGCATGTTCGCCAGACATGAACCCTATCGAACATGCCTGGGATATGTTGAAAAGGGCTGTTTATGGACGTCTTGACCCACCAACCACTCTGAGAGATTTACGCCGAATTGTCGTTGAGGAGTGGGACAATTTGGACCAACAGTGTCTTGATGAACTTGTGGATAGTATGCCACGGCGAATACAGGCATGCATCAATGCAAGAGGACGTGCTACTGGGTATTAGAGGTAGTGGTGTGTACTGCAATCTGGACCACAAATGCTGAAAGTCTAACTGTATGATGGTACAACATGCAATGTGTGGGTCTCATGAGCAATAAAACGAGCTGAAATGTTGTTTGTGTTGATCTCTATTCCCTTTGTATTTAACGGTTCCGGAACTCTTGGAACCGAGGTGATGCAAAACTTTTTTTGATGTGTGTAGTAATAACTTGTGTAGTGTGGATATAATTGCATTTAGTAGGAGAACGGATTGATCCCACTTGTAGGTTTAAAGATCATGGTGAATAGCCAAAGAGAGTAAATTCCAAGAAGATAAACATCAAACACGGTTCAAGTATATAATAAGATAACTTGGGGTGTTTTCCATTTTTAAGGTCCGTATTGACGCTTACAATGTAAAGTCAAGTCCACACATTCCGTTCACACCATAGATATCAAAGACATGTATACCAACATACCTGTCCAAACAACAATAGATATAATCAAAATGAATCTTAAAGACAATGAGAAATTATCAGAAGCAGAAATAGATGAATTCATTGAGATCCTGAGTTTCAGGCTTAATAACAACTATTTTAAGTTTAATAACAGAATCTACAAACAAAATCAAGTCTTGGCGATGGGCTCCCCAGCCTCAGGCATCCTAGCCAACATTTACATCGACCACCTAGAAGCCAATGAAATAATTAACAACACAGAGAGCATTCAGTTCTGGGGTGGGTATGTGGATGATATCTTTGTCATTCTGGACAAGGACACCATTGATTTCGAACAATTACTCATCAAATTGAATAAAATAGACGCAAATATAAAATTTACAATTGAATCAACCAACAATAACTCAATCAATTATCTAGACCTCAACATAACCATCAAGAATGGGAAAATGCAATACAGCATCTGCAGAAAACCAACGCAAACTAGCATAGTAATTAAAAATAATTCGAATCACCCCCAAGTCACAAAAGGGCCGCTTTCGTCAGTTATATAAACAGAGCCATTAACATTCCCATGTCTGAACAGGATTACCAACAAGAAATATCTACAATTTTCCAAATTGCTGAAGCTAACGGGTATATCCGACCAGATATCACAAAAATCATCAACAAAATAAAAAACAAACCACAAACTCAGCTAGCCCCCATAAGGAAAGAAAAAAAACATCTTTCGCTGTCTTCACATACGTTAACCAACATACCTATGACATAGCAAGTATACTTAAGAAATTTAACACCAAAATTGCCTACAAAACCAACAATAATAACAACAAATTAATATTCAACTCCAAAAAAGTTAATGAATCGAACAAATATCATTCTTCTGGCATTTACAAACTTAAATGTCAACAATGCAAAGCAGATTATATAGGTCAAACGGGCCGTAGCTTCACAACAAGATATTACGAGCATGTCAACACCGTAAAACATAGAAAATTTTCAGCCGTGGGAAATCATATGCTGGAAACTAAACATAAATTTACGAATATCCAGGATGACATGGAGATCATCCACTATGCCAAAAAAGGGGCCATAATGAACACACTCGAGCAAATAGAAATTGACAACGTTCAACGCAATAACCCAACACATAATCTCAATGAGATTAATTTCAAAGTAAACATACTATATGAGAACATCAATAAATTCTTCCCTAAATCACAACGGCAAAAGCAATCATTCCCAATAAACACTCAAACCAATCGCCCTCCCAATCCAGTGCTAACCCTCCACCCCCCATGAAACTTCAAATCAAAACACATGACGTCACGCGCCGCACCCACACACCAATTCCACCCCTGCCATGCCCAGTTCCCCTCCGTTACCCTCCCTCCCGCCACACACTATCACAGTCACTCGACTCGGTACGAGCTGCATAGTAGCTCACTCAGTGCAGCACAGCTCAGCAAACACAACACTACCTCGCAGCTCTAGAACGGGTAAGTCAAACACTTTGTTTCCACCCGGTACTTGATCCAAATTTTATATATACACAGTGTGTATTACACACTGATGTTAGTTTTTTTTTTTTTACAAATTGCATCAACCAGGCAGGAGAGATTCCCCCATAGACCTTCGAAAGGCCAAATTCAACGTCGTCACTTAGTAAGTTCCCCTTTAGTCATTTTACTCAATCTAACCTTCTTCTCAAATGCATAATACCGTTTTATTTTTCAAATAATTTTTATATATTTTACATTTCATAAGGGTTCTTTCACAATAGTCGGTGACGGTATGACTTCATTCCTTATTTTGTCCCTCTTTATATTTTGCACCATGGTGTGGTGAAATTTCAGTTCCACAGCTTAGAGACAGCTTTCTTTTTTGGGTAATGCTCAAGTTTGCAGGCTATAGGTGACAATTGGGACATAAAAGCTGTTGTGTAGGGTCTGTTTCGAGCCTAGTGGTACCTTTGCATCCTATAAGTGTCACATTTGATGATAAAATTGGGACCCCTTTAGAATTTGGTTGGTGACTTGTGGGCAAGTATGCTTCCTTGCTATTGAAATTGGTCCACATTTTCGAGCTGGTCTTCATCTTAACAAATGTTGTATTTCTTCTTTTGTCTGAGTGCTGTCACTACAGTCTTACTCTTGCTAATTTTTAGATCAAACTTCTAAAATGCTTGATTCCAATTTTGTAATTTCCCCTCTACCTCTTGTTTTGTTATTACATGTTTAAGGTAAGAGTGCCACTGATTGTAGCATTTGTTGGCTAGCAGGGTAAATGGGGAGTCTCTGCATCAATGCAAGCTCAGCTCGGCTGTAAACAACGCTTAGTTCCTAACCTGGCTTATGACAATCATAGCTCAAACAGGTAATACCCCAGATCTCAACATCGTCTAGGGATATAACTGGAAGTAGCAACAAATAGATCAAGGGAGGTGGCTGTACTGAATTCTCACTCATCTTCACACTTCAGTTGTCTAGTTTGCAGTTAAAGATGGACCACCTTTCAAGTAAAACTAGCTTGCGACCAGGATGGACTAGGTTTTATCCCCCAGAATATTAGGGTGTGAAGCCTCCGTGGCTTAGGCGGCAGCATGCCGGCCTCTCACCGCTGGGTCCGTGGTTCAAATCCCGGTCACTCCATGTGAGATCTGTGCTGGACAAAACGGAGGCAGACAGGTTTTTCTCCGGGTACTCCGGTTTTCACTGTCAAAATTTCATTCCAGCAACACTCTCCACTATAATTTCATTTCATCTGTCATTCATTTAATCATTGCCCCAGAGGAGTGCGTCAGGCCTCGGCAGCCGGCACAGTTCATATCCTCGCCGCTAGATAGGGGCTTCATTCATTCCATTCCTGACCCGGTCGGAGACTGGAAGCAGGCTGTGGAATTTTCATTTCACAGTTAACACCATAAATACGCAATCTAGGCAGGATTGCCTTACCACGTCTAAGAATCAAGCATTCCGTATGACGCAAGAAATTATTTAATATAACAAAGGCCCATTCAAATTCAACAACAACATCACCTAGCATGTAAAAGTTAGGAACGGGGATGACCCCAAAACCCTTCACCGCTCTACGGCTTATTATCACCAGAATAAGCCATTAAAGCATGGTCATACAGGCCTGAATCTCAGTACAAAATGGGAACAATGTTCCATTAAAATGTTTTATTGTTTTAATCTAAGTTTTTAATTAACAATTTAAGTTATGGTGTTTGCAAAGAATAAGATCATTATGCATGTATGTTTTACTTAATAAAGAATGTCTTAGATAGGTATATAGTTGATTTATTGTATTAGGCTGGAGAGGAGTACATAGACACACGAAACATGTCCCTAATGTGAATAAGCAATATTAAACTTCAAGTTTAAAAGGTATTGATTGGGCGGAAATTCTTTACCCATTAACTTTACATCAAGTATATACTGCGATACGTAGGCCTACATGTCTCGGGGATTTTTTTGTGTAGTCGATGACCCCACATCTCAAAGCTGTTAAGAATGATCAAATAGAGACATACACTTACTGTACTATCACAGCACCAAAACTCAACATCATTAACTCCACAAGAATTCAATGGGTTGGTCATTTACTAGGGATGGGAGATGATAGGATGGTCTTACAAATCTTTAAAGAAGAACCAAGAGGAAAAAGGCCAGTAGGAAGACCACGAAGTTCCTGGAAAAATGAAATCTTCAAACTTTGTAGACATCTGAATGTGGACAAATGGCAAGAACTCGCCCAACACAGAGTTCAGTGGAGGCATTTTGTGAGATCGGCGGGGATCTTTGTGTCCCATAGAAGCCTTCAAAGTGAGTGAGTGACGTCATGGATATATGGGCGTTGATATTAGTTTATTTCTTGTTGTGGCTTAAATTGCTACCAACGGTTTGAGCAAGCCACCGCGTGAGTTGTAGTGGGGGTAGAGATGGGGAAGGGGTATTGTTCCGTAGCGGCGAGATTATTCTGCTAACATAGTTATTTACTCAATTTTCAAAACCAAATAAAGTGTACTAAGTGATGTCAAATGGCATCATATAGGCTATTCACAAATATAAGTAATTGTTCTGTATGTTTCTTATTCTTTTTGCAAATGCCTATTGAAATCAGGGAGGTTTTTTTGCCGGACCCTGTATTAGCTAAAATTGGTTGTTTCTTTTTAACAACCACCATTAATTTTGTCCTCCGAGAATTAACTCTTAGCCCGAATTTTCCTAAGAATTTCTGAAAACTTTTAACATTCTATTAATTTCACATGCAGAGTTTGCTAAAAGTGCAATATCATCTGCAAAGCGAATGCTATGAACCTGTACTCCATTAAATATTAATCCTTTTGTTTTCTCTTTTAATGCATTTACTGCAGCTTCTATATAGATATTAAAAAGATATGGTGATAGAGGACAACCCTGCCTTACACCTCTTCTTATTTTTGCTTCTCTTTTATTGTCATTAACTGTTATTTTGGTATTGTCATTTAGACTTTCACGGCCCGTGTTACTATTCATAATGTTGAATTTTGGGCTTATGCCGTGTTTTATTATATTAAAATTCGACGCGTTTCGAAAGAAACCATGTCTTTCTTCATCAGGAATAATCTGGAATACGACAATGTTGCTAAGAGAGAGCAACGAAGAACATATAGAAGGTGCCCAAAGATGGACGCCATTATAGCCCCATGTTAGGGACAACGGAAAGCAGCAGTGAATTACTTTCTCAGGCATTCCTTAATGCTTACATCACAACATTTTAAGAGCTCTGCAGGATCGTTATCTACACCAGTTGCTTTATTTCCTTTCAGTTTAGTGATTGCTGCATAGAACTCTGCTTTAGTTATAGTTGGACCCTTATCATCTTCTTCAATTAGTTCTTCATCTTCTATATAAATACTATTGTCAGTAATATCTGGTCCATCATACAAGTCTTCAAGGTATTCCTTCCATCGCTCACATACCTTTTCATTTTCAAACAATAGTTTCCCTTTGGAATCCGTAACTACGTTGCTTGTGATGCGTTTCTGATAGCTCAAAGATTTCACTTTAAAATAAGCTTTGTCAGGTTTCCCATTCTTCAGGTCATCCTCAATATCCACGCATACCTGCTTCATCCAATTTTCTTTCTCCTTGTGACATTTTGTTGTTGATTCTTTAGAGACTTATATGCTGGAATGTGTATATTTCTAAATTTGTTCCTTTCTTCAATAAGTTCTAGGATTTCGTGGGTCATCCATTTCTTTCCTGTTCCAATTTTCTTTTGCCTAATACTTCTGTTGCGGCTGTTTCTAAGCCATTTCTTTTATCATCCCATCCTAAAGTCTCGTCCTTAACCAATTTGCTAACATCTTTAAATTTTTGTACTACATGGGGATCCTGAAGCTTATTTAAACACCATCTCTTTCGTCTATATGTTTTATTCCTCTTGAACCTTATATCACATTTAGCTGCAACTAGGATGTGATCACTATCAATTTCCACCCCGGGGTAACTATGGCTGGCTTTCACTTGGTTCCTATATCTTTGTTTAACTATGATGTAGTCAATTTGCAACCTTCTTCTATCTCCAGGTGCTATCCAGGTGTAACGTCTTCTCTTGGGAACTTTGAAACAGGTATAGGTTATTACCATCTCATGTTGCTCACAGAATTCCAGTAATCTTTCTCCTCTCACATTGACATCGCCCATACCAAACTAACCAGCATATTTAACATCATTACGAGAGCCAACCGAAGCATTAAAATCACCCATTAAAATAATGTTTGAAATCTCCTTTACTATGTCAAACAATTCTTCTATTTGTTCATACATTTCTTTAATTTATTCATCATCAGCATTTGAAGTGGGGAAATATGTTTGTATTATCACCAAATCAACTGGAATTGCTTTACTTGTATCGTTAGAATTCTGTCACTAATGTGATAAGTGTTTACTACGTTGAGAGTCCATTTTCCTCTTAATACAATCGCTACACCACTATTTCTGGCTTTGGTATTTCCTGCGTGGAAATGAAGCCTCCATTTCCTGCCCATCTACTGTCACCAAAGTATTATGTGTACTCGAGTTTGAAGGTTGTGTGTGAAGTAACCAATAGACCTACATAAAATCCAATAACATCATCATTTTCGTCGTTCTATTTTAGGTTAGTTCATGTAGGTTTGAAATTTTTAATTTATATTTTAATATTTTTTTATCGCAGTTGGAACACAAAAAGTGCACGTTTTTAAGCGTGTTTCAACCATGGGTCACATGTAAGAATTATTATCTCAAAAACCCGTCATGAGATCGAACCCAAATTTTAACTCAATATACATTGGAAAGTTGTATAACTGGTTGATTAATTTCAAAATGTTGTGTGTCCAAGAAACAAATGATGATGATGATGATAATTGTTGTTTTAAGGGGCCTAACTTCTAGGTTATCGGCCCCTAATGGATTGGGTGATCATGAAGATGACAATGAAATGCAAACCATAACTAAAACCAACCACCAACCTATATACCAGAAGAAAAAATGGACAACAAAAGAATAAGGCAAATAAAGGACAGGAGGAAAAGAAATGCCCTCAACCCTCGAAGAATGCGGATTGAGGGACTTGGAAGGAAGGAGAGCCATGAAAGGCAGATAGGAAAGTGAAAGAGGAGAGGGTCCGCCCCTCAGGTAATGGACAAAAGGGGGGAAATCCGGACCCAGCTCAGGAATCCCTCGGGGTCGCCAATTCCCGAACTCACCAGCCGTGAGCCCCTAAGGGTGTAGCAATATCTAGGGTGCACCAGAAGAGGTGGGGCTACATACACCCTGCCTCCTTGAGGGACTTGAGCAGAAGGCAGGAGATAACAGGAAAAGAAAAAGAAGGCTGACCCCTCGCAGAAGGAGGGAATCAGAAAAGATGAGACAAGGGCCAATTAAAGCGGGAAAGGAAGAGACTCCCTAGGCCTCGGATACCCTAATACCGTCGGGGTCGGAAGAGAACAAGAGTTGACCATGTGAGGTCGACAGGAAAGAAGACGGAGAGGAGCCCGGCACAAGTAAGTGGAAGCAATGCTGGACTCAGCTGGGGCCCCGAGGTCGCCAACCCACGTCCCACTAGATGTGAGCCCCTGGGGGGCCAAGAAACAAAGTTGTTACCATTTTTGTAAGGTTAACTTTTTCTCGACTGGAAAATGTAGTTTTTGGTCGCGTTGTAATCCTTATACATCGAAAAGTTATGCTGTATGACTGTGAAATACGTAAATTAATTCACTTATTTTATGTACAGCATTGCCGAAATGGAGCCCACACGCATCATGGCGCGCCTCGCTCGGAAGTGATGGGCTCGATCTTAGCAACGCTGTACGGCGTTTCCCGGGGTGGCTAGCTGGTGAACCATGTGATATTTCCCCGTACAAATACAAACCGATATGAAATAAGTGAATTAATTTAAATTTACTCATGCGAGAGTCAGATGCTATCACTTTTTCAAGATATAAGCCAATCGTTAGACAATGGAGTTTCAGAGTAATATTATCCATTTTCAGGTCCGTATTGAATATGTTTACTAATAAAACTAACAATTCTCCGTCTTTTCAATACAATATTAATAGTCTATTTATACAATTGGGTACATGTTTCGCACAAACGTTAGTGCTTCCTCAGCCAAATATGCATTAAGACATAAACAAATATTACGCACTTATCAAATACATACAATGAAAAAAAAAAGTTTAATTGTTATTGAATTATTATGTATAATTATGTATTTGTTATGTATACCCAATTTGCCACCAGGGGACACACCCCCAATTGCAAATAAATGAATGAATGAATAATAGTGTCTCAATCTCCAGCTTGGTACTTGCAACTAAATATTGTGCAATAAGAAGTCAACTGTTGAGTATATGTTTGTAAGAAATGTAATGTTTTGTTACATTCTTCATGATCATTTGATATGCTCATATTAAAGAGGAATTCAACTGACTGTTCAAATATTTGCATCCTCTTCTTGCTTCCAGCATCATCAACTTCCTTCAGTAAATTGGGGAGAATATTGCTACTTACTGTAAATATGTTAAAAGAAAAATTAATATAATTTTATTTGCCATATAAACCATTCCTCTGACAGGTTTTATTGGTTTTCAAAGGAATGAGCATGAAATCAGGTAAATGGCACAGAAATTCTGGTCAAAAATCCAGTATGCAGCTGTAGACAGATGATAACTAAGCTAAACCCTAGGGGCAGATGACCTCGTAGTTCCTCCCCTTAAAACCTCAATAACTAACTAAACCTGCTTAATAAATGCTTAAGGAAAAAACCTTCAAAGTTTAAAATGCATTGCAAGTTAAAGGATAGGGGCAGCATTTGAGCTTTAATTGATAAAACAGTCCTGAGTTTTAATTGATAAAACAGTCCTGAAAACAGTAAAAGAAATGATCACAGACTTGTAAGGCTGGCCTATAATCTGCAGAATATTCCAAGTTTTAAATGACTTGTTTATAATTTGATATAAGGGTACTTTGCAGAAAATTAATTTGAAATTTAACAGAGAAGTATCATTTGCCTTGTACTTAGCTGCCATGTTGTATGACAGTATGAGACATCGAGCAAACCAGGAGTAGATATCACATATCGCTATGATGGAGGCCTCTTCAACTTGGTTAACCTTCGATCACGTCTTACAAGTGTCACAAGGATAACTGAACTGCAGTACGCGAATGACACTGCATCACCTGCCCTTACACCTAGGACTTACAGCAATCAGTTAATAGCTACAAGAATGCATGTGATCGTTTTGCCCTCGCCATCAATCCAGGCAAAACAAAGGTACTTGCTCAGCCTGCTCCTGGGTCTAGCATTGCAGAATTCAACATCTCCATCGCCAACACAAATTTGGAACAAGTAGACCATTTTACATATCTAGGGTGCATCTTATCTAAGAACTGTACTTCTGAACAAGATATAGAAATCAGGCTTCGAGCTGCTCATGTGGCATTTGGTCGATTATCACACCGTGCCTTTAGAAACAAAGATCTTACAATTCACATGAAACTCATGGAATATCAGGCAGTGATCATCTCAACTTTACTTTATGGATGTGAAACGTGGACTTTATATCGTCGCGACATCAGAAAACTGGAGCGTTTTAACCAGCAACATCTCTTTTCGATCATGAATATTAAGTGGGATGACTATGTATCCAATCTTGCTGTCCTTGAGAAAGCATGTACCTAGAGTGTAGAAGCTATCATCTTTGGTCATCGACTAAGATGGACAGGACATGTCCGCCGCAGGAATGACACCAGGTTGCCTCGTCAATTCCTTTATGGTAAACTTTGCATTGGTAAATGACCACAGGGTGCACCTTTAAGGCACTTCGAAGACCAGCTGAAACAAACCTTCAAGTTGACAGAAATTAACCCTCTAACTCGGGAGGCACTGGCTGAAGATCGTGTACTTTGGAGGCAAACTATATCTGCTTCAGTAAATCATTTTGAACAGACTGGCAGAAATGAAGCGACTCCAACCCAAGCTTCGTCAAACCCGTCTACGCTCTCCTCCAACTATAAGATGCTTAGTATGTGGCCGCACGTTCCATGCAAGAATCGGCCTGTTTAGTCACCAGAAATTCATTCATAAAATGCCCTGATTTTGGAAGTGTTGTCTGAAAATTGTATACTCGGAAACGAGCTGCAGCCGACTAGCAGATCACTTGCCTTTAGAATACCAATGATTGAGTTCAAGTTATTTCATGCCAATTTAACTAAATTCATCTACCTATAATCTGAGATGACTGTACAAGTGCCAATTCGAAATTTATTATTGTTAGTTATTGTTTTAAGGCGTGGAACTACGAGGTCATCTGCCCCTTCGAAATTTGGGACAGATTGTTTTCGTGTCAGATAATTAGGCGCAACATATTTTTGAAATAGGAGAAATTTGACCAGTTACCACCAGTATACTGCAAGATAGAGAGTTTGGGTTCTAACTTGCACAGGAACTCATTTCACAGTCATGTTCAGCAGTTCATTTTGATGCATTCATCTCTCAGTAATTGTGATATGCTTCTCAAATATACCCTATGGGAAATAATTTGCATGGAAATATACCATCAAGTTTTGTCATGGCAAGAATGACATTATCTTCATAATATATACAGAGCAGAAAATGCCAGTCCAAAGTAATGCACGAGTCACAATATCACAAAGTTCTTTCTCTATTAAATTAAAGTAAATGTAGGCAGTATTTAATGTTATTTTAAGGTCTAGTCCGTAACTTCCATTCTTTTGTATAGACTTACAAATGCTTACTTGGTGCACAGTCAACATCTGTTATACTTGAGATACGAGCAATGAGGATGTGATACCAACAGATAGAGCACATATGTGACACCTATCTAGGTAGTAACACTGAGTGATCTGTGACAAAATAGTGTTATATATTCTTCCTGGATGCAGCACACAAATTAGTTTAATAAGGGATTGCATAAAGCAGTGACACCTTAAAAGCACAAATCTCATTCCAAACAGAGGCATGCAATATCTCATTTCCGTGATCAAACAGTTGTCTGAATTTACCATCCATGAGAATTCCTAAAATGAATGAACCAAATACAGTATATTTTCAGATTACAACGGTTGGTGAGCAAGTCCTTTTAGGTAGAACATACACCTCCTTCCCTGAAAGTAAAGCACTACCAGTTGCAATTTAAACACTGATCCAATAGTTTATGAACAAATTTAGATAGAGTTTCAATTTTACCATGCTGATTGCAAGCTTGGGACTCTGTTGATATTCTTGCCGAAATAATTTCAGTATCTCTATTCATCTGAAAGGTGTTAAACAATATTGTTGGTATTTATGACATAGTTAGGGCCTGTTGCTGGAAAATGGTGATACATTTCGACTGATTCAATCTCCTATGATTAAGGCTACTTCAAGGCTGGAATTATGTGGTCGGCCTTTAAATAAATAAAAGAAAACTTCTAGCTTGCAACAATTTTGTGCATGTATTTTGAAATAATTTATATTGAATTCAAAAGTTTGTAGATCGCAAATTATGTTCATGTATAACATTTTCGTTTGTGGTTGAGTTAATTTTGTTTTTCATGTCAATGTATGAAACATATAATTATCTTCTAAAGGAAGAGATTCATAGTAGCTCTTTGGTGTTATGTATATGTTTTTCCTAAAAGCAGAAGCTTACTTAAATTTCGTACCCGGGTAATGAATTAGTGAAAATACTCCAAAAATCTTTGGCAACACTTGGATCATGGTACACGTTTTTCATTCCAGCCATTATTGCATTACTGAATTTTAATATCGGTACTAATTGTTATTTTCCTCTACTTTAAATCAGAGTGAACAGATAGATGTCTTTTCAGATTACTACGAACTCTGAATTTCATGTTGCAAATGGAACATTTGTACGGTTTTTCATTCGAATGAATTAACAAATGCCTTGAAAGATGGCCAGAATTAGTAAATGTCTGTGAACACATGGAACATGTGTGCAGATTTCCTCCAGAGTGAACGAACAAGTGTTTACTTAATTCACCACGTGAACAGAACATCTGGTTACATGTTGTACAAGTATAAGTAATTGCATCAGAATGCACCTTAAGGTGTCTGTCTAAATATTGACGAATACGAAATTTCTTGGGACAAAATGTGCAAGTGTACGGTCGTATTTCTGAATGAACCAACATATGCCTTTTCAGATGATCATATCTAGCAAATGCCTTTTCGCAAGTAGAGCAAGTGTGTCGACTCTCCGAAGAGTGGTTCAGTAGGTGCCTTTTTAATAGCCACTGATACTTGAAAGTTTTTCCACATGTAGAACAGGCAGCTGAACTCACTTCTGCCCTAGAATAGAAAGATTTTTTTAAAACAGCTAGGCAGAATATACAGCAGCATTAACAATATATCAGTTTACTGTCTGGAGCAATACTAACGCTTTTGTTACCAAATGCCGGTTTTCAGTTATGAGGTAGTGTTGTGTACATTAAGTACAAACCCTTTATTAGTTTAACAGAGTTAAAATAACTGACTCAACGTCTACTGCTAACTACATCAAGACTGATGATTTCTTTACGTGTGCTTCATCCACAAAGTAGCGCTCGGATCGCCACGCTAAGGAAGGGGCTGGTGCACACCTTGAATACTGCTAGATATTTCACTACTGTCGACCAAAGTATTCTGTGCACTCGAGTTTGAAGGTTGTTTGAGAAGTAACCAATAGACCTACATAAAATCTAATAACATCATCATATTCGCCGTTCTATTTTACGTTAGTTCATGTAGGTTTGAAATTTATAATTTATATTTTATTATTTTTTATCGCAGTTGGAACACAAAATGTGCCCGTTTTTAAGCGTGTTTCAACCATGTGTCACATTTAAGAATTATTATCTCAAAACTCCGTCATCAGATCGAATGCAACTTTTAACACAATATACATTGGAATGTTGTATAACTGGTTTATTAATTTCAAAATTTTGTGTGTCCAAGAAACAAAGTTGTTATCATTTTTGTAAGGTAACATTTTCTCGGCTCGGGGTGGTTGGAAAATATAGCTCTTGGTCGCGTTGTAATCCTTATACATCAAGACGTTTTGCTGTATGACTGTGAAATACGTAAATTAATTCACTTATTTTATATTGGTTTGTATTTGTTCGTGGAAATAAGGCATGATTCACCTGGCAGCCGCTCCGGGGTAGGCTGTACAGCGGTGCTGAGATGGAGCCCATCCCTGCCGAGCGAGGCGAGGTCGTATTTCCCCGTTCAAATATAAACCGATATAAAATAAGTGAATTAATTTACGTATTTTAAAGTCATACAGCATAACTTTTTGATGTATAAGGAATATAACGCGACCATGAACTACATATTCCAACCACCCCAAGCCGAGAAAACGTTACCTTAGACAAATGATAACAACATTGTTTCTTGGACACGCTAAATTTTGAAATTAATAACACATTTTTACAACATTCCAATGTATCTTGTGTTAAAATTTGGATTCGATACAATGAATGGTTTGTGAGATAATAATTCTTAAATGTGACGCATGGTTGAAACACGCTTAAAAACGGGCACTTTTTGTGTTCCAACTGCGATAAAAAATATTAAAATATAAACTAAAAATTCCAAACCTACATGAACTCACGTAAAATAGAACGACAAAAATAATGATGTTATTGGATTTTATGTATGTCTATTGGTTACGTCACAAACAACCTTCAAACTCGAGTACACATAATACTTTGGTCGACAGTAAGATCACTAATAGTCGATGCTCTGAGACAGAAGTCTTACAAAGTATATGAAGAGGTGCACTGTGTACAACTGAAGGCGGGAACTGGGAGAATCAACACTATTGCTTTCAAGTCCGACTCTTCAGAGGGATACATAATTGATCCAACTATCCGTTTTGAGTCAGATCTAAACCAACCCAAAGACATGGATAAGGGAAGGAGGCGATACTGTGAAAGCACGATTCCGCACTATTGAGACTAGTGTCACATTGAGACAATTAATATCATTGGTCTTCTAATTGGAGCAAGAGGAACAATTCCTTGTTTTTTTTTGTGGTTTTTGTAGCAATTTTAGATTGAGGAAGAATTTGGTAGCAACTTTAAAAGGCTCCTGTAACATCTACAGGAATTATGTCTAAGGCCCTTAGAATGACTTCTTAACAAATATGTTGAAGTGACTGACGAAATGCTGTATTAGGTACTCTTTGTCCTCACGGCGACTTGCTAATTGCACACAAGAAGAATTTTAAAAAAAGGTCTAAGTGAGGGCTTTCTGAAGGTGAGGAAAATGAATGTATGGCTTATGATCCCGAGGATAGCATTAAGGGGCAGTTGTGAGTTCAGACGAAGACATTCTCTTATTAAACTTCCTAAATGTTCTACTAATACTGTAGTTCTGGCAAGAAAAGTTCATGTTGAAACTCTTTAAAATTTACAATTTTCTTCTTCTGACTTCATAATTTTATATTAATATTAAGAGTTCATGTACTTTTAAGTAAATTCAGAACAAGGCACATTTCAGATAACAATCCTTTTTACAGCTAGATTTGATTCTAAGAACGTACTGCTCTTTATGTAGTCCTGAGGAGAAAAAGAAATTAAAAATAAACCTGAGACAACTGAAGCAGCAGATGTTGCAGTTCTGCAAACTGTAGAAATTCATCCGTTTATTATTTCTTTCAAAAAGAAGTGTTCAAAGAGGAGTCTTGTACGTTCTAGACAGGTGTCTCTGAAGCCACAGAAATTACAAGGGATGTGAAATTGGTGGAACGAGCACTATACTGTATGTCGACAGATAACCCACTCTGGCCGCATTAGGTGGAACACCAACATCAGTGGCATGCCAACAAGTGACAAGGTGACATCGGATAATGCATCATTCCTTGATGATGCACTGAATGGAAGAATGTGCCTATGTTTTGTTGCAGTATATATCACCAACATTGTTGTAGGTCATACTTATCAAACAATTTGATAGAAAAACACGATGATTATCCTGAGCACAATACTATAGCTCTATTATTGCATTCAGTGTTCTACTTGCACGTGTGAAGTGGTGCGGATACATTGACAGTGGTAGGTCGATCACTGGAGCAGTGCACACAGATGTGTGGCGTAAATGGACAACAGTTTCAATACACAATAGTCAATAGAGAATAACATACACACAGTGCTTGCAAATCACCAGGTTGGACAGGTGTACAGCCATTAAGTTGCCTAAAGTATCTGTCGGCTCTATTCAACACAGAAGGTGCAACATTGTTTCATTCAGCTCTGAATTCCCATTTTGAACTATCTATTGGCCTTCAAGTGTTAAGAAATATTTCACTGAGGAGCATTGCATTATGAGCCCCAGAAGTCTCTTTCATGCCATCAGAAAAATATAAACTTTTGGCGCAGGCAGTTGACATATGAGGGTGCGCAAATGTGAGGGAGCCTTGTCAGTAGATTTATTAGCACATTAAAGATCGCCTTTGGGTCAAAATTCCGGCACCCCGGCGTCTCTAAAAGCCACAGTAGTTAAAAGGGATGTAAAACCAATAACATGATTATTATTTAAAGATATAAAATTACTGTTTTAATGGTGTCAAAAATAAAACGTATGTGGCAAGGTGCAATATAGGCATATATTCAATCACTTACTTATTTAAAAGATGTCCACTGGTGCTATTCTCTTGCTCCTGGATTTCTTTTGCCTCAACCTACAAAAATGGGACGATTTTATTTTGCGAGCACTGTACACTCAAAAATCTGATTTCATCTTTATTAGATAACTAGCTGTCATCAACATCATCATCATCATCATCATCATCATCATAACTAGCTGTATGTACATGTAATTGACAGGTTGATAATAATAAAAGTACCAATTTGCTACATTTTCAGAGAGACAAATACCTGATTTGATGTATATAGTCTTCTTGGTAGACAAAGTATTTTGCTCAAACTAGATTTGTGGAAATAGGTTTGTTTGTTGTTGATTGATTTAGGAGCTTTGGGATATTGTGGTTATGCAGCTCCATTTACTTAGGTGTGTGTAGAATTTGTGTGATAGCCTGTGTGACTGTGATGCCTGTACTAGTGTGTGTATTTGTAATTAAGGTAGGATTGGGGTGGAAAGTGGCCGTGGTGGCCTTAAGTTAGGAAGCATCCTGTCATTTGCCTGGAGTAGAAGTGGGAAATTATGGAAAACCACTTCCAGGATGGCTGAGGTAAGAATCGAACCCATCTCAGTTTTGCGTCACGAGGCTGAATGTACCCAGTTGCAGCCCTCAGATCAGAATTCAATTTCTTGGCACAGCTGGATATTGAACGCAGGCCTTCGCAGTGAGAGCCAAGAATTTATAGAAATAAAAAGAGAAGGCGATTTACAGCTAGACATGCCTGAAGCAGTTCAAGCTTAAGTCTTCTTGAACCTTCAGTCTGCACGTACAACATCTTTATCATCAATGCAAAGCGTATACTTATGGGGAACTGCAAGTTTTTTACTTCAAAGGAGTAGTTTATTAGCATCCATGGAATCCGGAATTTAAAAAGGACTCATCCCTCGTGCAGCATTTTCCTGTTATTGTTATAATCACAAACCTGTGTAGAGCATCAACTTTAAGGTGAGTGCTGTTACAAAGTTCAGGGGAATTCAAATTCCATAACAGCTTTCAGGGCTTCCCTGCCCTGATACCAAACTTATGCATAGGTTGTCTAGGAGTTGTGAATGTGTTCAGAAACTCTTAAGGAGAGTGAACTGCATCTCCTTGATTTACAAATGCATCCACACAGGTACACAACTAGTAGGTTTGATTCCCGGCTCTGCCAAGAAATTTAATTCTGGTTTCTAGTGGTTTCCCACTTCTACTCTGGGCAAATGCCGGGATGGTTCATAACTTAAGGCCAAAGCACATCCTTCCCAATCCTCACCTGCATTACAAATACACCCACTACTACAGGCACATAACTCAGGTTATCAGACAAATTCTACACACAGCCAAGTACACGGGGCTAATTGGCCACAATGACACAAACCCTCTAAATGAATTAACAAGAACAAACTTGGTGAGAACTTAGTTAATCTCCTTGGTCTGATTGCTCCAGAGGGTAAGAACGTTACATTCACGTAACCACCTGTTTGACGTTCAAACATACCTGCACAAATCTCAGTCAAGCTAACTTTTGGTGAGGCGCCTACTGACCTGAAGCCTATTTCTCTACGTCTATAGAGCAGTTATTGGTCACTGACATTTTCACCTGTTGTTGTCCAAAGCAGTAGCATTACACTGCCAAAGTGCACAATGAACAACATATTCATCCTCTGGCCTAAGTTTTTCTAAGTCTACCCTGTCCTGTTCTCCTAGTGTGTACAATCTAGTTGCCCTGAATTGTTTTCAGACCCTACCAAAAACAGATATAGCCACATTACCATCTGCATCCACAGCAACAGTGTGACTGCATAGTTTGTGCCTCCATTAGATACCACATTTTTACCGACTGCACATCAAGAAGCATAACAATTTCACGGACATATGGGCGTAAGATTATGTGCATCATGGAACACCCACTCAAATTTTCGACATATATAATACATGCTGAAGGGTTGCAGCAAACTTCACCCAGCTGATTCCTTTATCAAAGTTAATTGCATAGACTCTCATTTTTGTAAGACATGTTGCAACACAACAAAACAAGGCTTATATCATAGCAATAACTGGTTTTGTCATACAGCCCCTGTAATTGCTTTTCTCGACATCTGTGGTCTCAGGGTGCATAACGAGACTCTGGTCCCAAAGGTTCCTCGTCCTATTCCCGGCTCTGTGAAGGAATTTAAGTCCAGTCTGAGGGTTGAAACAGTATACGCCCAGCCTCGTGAGGCAAAACTGAGAAGAGGTGCATTTGACCACCCCCACTCAGTCATCCTAGTGGTTCTCCGCTACAATAATCTAGGCAAATGCTTCCTAACTTCAGACCATGGTTGGCTCTTTCTCAATCCAATTTTCATATGCAAATACACACACTACTACAGACATCACAATGACACAGGTTATCAGACATATCATACACACACCCAAATCCACAGGGCAAAATAACCATGATATTGCAAGCCCCTAAACGACTCGACACAACTCGAATTGCTATCAGCAGTGTATAATAAAAATCATATAAGAAAATAAATAATTAAATAGTTAAGTGGACAATTTGTTACAAGTTTCCTATTATTAATTCAGTGCTATACTTCTTCTTCTTCTTATGGTTCCTATCCGTTCCGGATGTTGGCTACCATCTTGACTGTGCTGTTCCTATCACTTGCAGCTCGGAATAATTCATTTTTGAGGTCCAGGCTGTGAGGTTTTTTAACCAGGATATTCTTCTTCGTTCAACACTTCTCTTCCCTGGTATTTTTCCTTGAAGAATAGTCTGCAGGAGATGGTACTTGGTGGTATTCCTCATGATGTGTCCTAGGTATGGATTTTCCTGATTTTCACAGTGGTTAATACTTCCTTAGTTTATTCATTTTTTGGAGAACCTCAACATCTGTGACATGGTCTGTCCATGGTATCCACAATATCCTTCTGTACAGCCACATTTCAAAGGCCTCTAACCGTTTACATAAAGACTCTATCAGAGTCCATGTCTCAGCACCGTAAAAAAGAGTAGAGAACACATAACAACGCAAAAGCCTGATTTTCGTAGTCATTGTTAGCCCATGATGTTTGAACAAATTCCGCATCTTATTGAAAGTTGTCCGGGCTTTCCCAATTCGAGACTTCACCTCATCAGAAGGGTCCCATTGGTCATTTATGGTAGTGCCAAGGTATAGTATATACTTATGCACTTGTGCAATGGGTTTCTGGTCTATATTTAGTTTGCATGCAGAGACTTTGTTTTTACTAATGACCATCAATTTTGTCTTCTGAGGGTTTATGTCTAAACCATATTCTTGGCATTTTTGAATAACTTTATTAATGATATGTTGCAGGCTTTCTTGACTATCCGCAAAAATCACAGTGTCATCGGCATATCGAATGTTATTTATCCAGTTACCATTTAAGAGCACTCCCATCTCAACATCCTCTAGAGCTTCTTTAAAGATATATTCCAAATAGATGTTAAATAACAATGGAGACAATATACAGCCTTGTCTTACACCTCTTAGAATATCTATATCTTCCGTGTTCTCGTTACCCAACCTCACATAAGCAGATTGATTCCAGTACA